>CM067329.1:34450000-35745833 GCA_034376525.1 Nicotiana benthamiana | reverse complement strand
ACTAGCACAAAGTGCCAGGATCTGTAGAGGAGAACGGCTTACTAAGAAATTCAAAAATAACAACTTAGAAACGGATGAGCAAATATATAAAATCTAAGAAACAACTTATTGTTTTTCTAAGAGGGAAAATTAATTTTGGCCTCTTTAACATCACCCTCTCCTTGGGAAGTGTATAGGCAGAATCACTCCAGGCTCCCACATAACTCGTAAAACTATAGGACCTCGGGAAATACCCGACGGCATAAAAATCGGTTCAGGAGGAGCTATCAATTCAACCTCGAGATATGGCCAGTCTCGGGACCCCGGTCTGTCCTATGAAAAAGCCCCAAAGGGCCTGATGTAGGAACCAAAAAAAAACAAAAAAGAGGGGAATATTGATGACAAAACAAAATCTCCTTAGATACGTTGACAAAGAAAAAAAAATCTTTACACTATTCATTTCCTCGGGGAACACATAAAGTAAAAAGGAAGGCATACAAAAAGGACTCGAGACTACTCCTCGCCACTATCGTCTTTGACCTTATCAGGGGAAATCAAGCACGCCAATCTCCCTCTGCCACACGGTCCTCCATCAGATCAGCAGACAGCTCGAAGGTTTGAGTTCTTCTAGGGTCTCCCTCTTTGTCTCCTCTTTGGCATGCTCGACAGCTCGAATTAGTTTATTCTCAGCTGCAATGGATATGTCACGAACCATTAGTTGTGTTGTGGCCACTTCGTACTGAATAGAGGCAGTATCTCGTTCCGCCTCAGACTTAGTTGCAGCCAAAGAAACAATATCCCTACGAGTGTCCGTGAGAAGATCCCGGGATGTCACCAATTCTTTGGCCAAAATCTTGTTTCCCTCTTTCTGCCCAGAGATCTGTATTTTCAACTAACTAATATGCAAGTCACTCTGCTCAACCTATGGGAGAAGGGCAAGTCGATAAATATACGAATCCAAAATATATGTGAATACAGGGTCAAGGGTCGGGTATGAGCGAGGAACAATAACTGAGCATCATGATTGGACTTCACCCGAAGTGCCCTTGCTAAAGCGACCCGAAGTTCTCCCAGCTCTTTATCTCCCCGGGCAGATCGAGCCTCCTAATCCTATTGCTTCAAAGCAAGTTTCTTACGTTCCTTTTCAGGGCAAGAAAGTTCCCCACTTAGCCAAAGAATGGCATGGTCATACATCTCCTTACACTGCGGTACAACGGGAAAGTTAGAAAGATGATGAATAACGCCTAAGAATGAAAGAAATACACGAGGGAAAACTATCACTTGCTACATGGACATCTCTGCTACTTTAACGGTGCCAAAAATATCGAGATCAGCCCAATGAATTATGCCATCAAAAATATTGGCTATAAAGTCTCCCACTTTGGAAGGAGTCCCAGCATTAGCGTCGATCATCCCTTCGGCAACCCTCAGTTCCTCTAATGAAACCGGAAAGTTCGAAATGATGTCGTTCAGTTCACCGATTTCTCTAAGTGGCAACCCACATTCCTGGAAGGCCATGGGCCCTAATCCCTCAAGATCAATGACAACGATCATCCTAGCAGAGCTACACTGAATCCAGTCATGCAATTCGAAGCTACATTAGTATCCTCTTCGAGGACCTCCTGCTCACGAGCCTAGCCGGAGCCAAACATTCCGGACTCGGCAGCCTTCGACCGGGGCATCTGCAAATCTCTCATATTAGACCTTGTTCTCCTTCTTAACGCACTTCCATCAACGTCCTCTTATTCAATATCAGGATTCGACCCTGATTTTAGAGTTCCAGTCCGATTAAGATAGGGAATGGCAGCCCTACTTTTCCTCTTCTTCACCATTAGGGGGCAGCCTCATTCGTATATTCTCACCAAGACCTGCACCAGCACAATAACTGCAATACGCTTTCACTAGAGGCTGAGAAGGAAACACAAAATATGAAGCACAGGTGGTAATAGAACCTAACCGTGATTCTTTTCCACCCAAAGCTTCTTTGCTAGGACGGTCCAAGACTGTACGCGGTACGGGAATTTCTCACTGAAGCACTTGAACAGTCCAGACTAATCTAGGACCACCTTTACATGTCATACAGCGGCTGTAGGAAGTGCAAAGAGATTATTAAGACAAATGAAAGAGTAGTCGAAAAGTGGTTAAAGTGAAAATCACATACGTCGGGCATTCCACCGATCTGGAAAGGGCATTCTTCAGGCCGGGATGATGTTCGAGGTCCTCACCCGGGCAAACCTTCTCATCCATCCTTGGTCCTTCCCCTCATCAACGCTCAAGAAAAAAGACTTTTTGGACCGATGAGGGAGCTTGATTAAACATCGATACAGTCGGAGACAGTACAGTATGATCGTGTGACTAAGGTTAAAAACCTCACCTTCAACCCCTTCGGTGAAATGTCTAAGCATAAACACTATTCTCAAAAAATAAGGGTAGATCTGACCAAGTGTCACTTGGTATCGGTCGCAGAAGTCAAGAATAACAAGGTCGATTTCCAAGGGAGGATATTCGACGAATTTATCAGGGCCCAGGGTTAATATGTAAAGGTATTTATAAAGGAAGCCAGCCTTAAAGTCTGTAATATAATCGTTGGGACCGGGAATCTCCAAATCCACTGCCTTGCTCCATCGGGAGTCCTTTTTCCTCACCTTGCTAAAGTTGGTTATGATGATAACGTATCTGGACATGTGCTTACACCTGCCCGGTGTAGATGAGGGAGTCTCGATGTCAAAATCCTTTGACGTGTTGAGATCTCCACGGTACATTGTTCTAAAGTGGTAATCGATCTGGGTTCTTCCTCAGGTAATCGGGACGAAGATGCAGTGTCGTTCCATCGGGGAACCATCCTGGAAGTCCTAGCCATGTAAAATGGTTTAAAATCTACTATGAAAAAAACAATAAAGAGTTTCAAATGTGGAATTCTTACTCGCGGGCTTGTAAGTGGGATGAAGATAGAACTATCTACTGACCAGTGCATTAATAGGTATCGATGGGGAAGTAGAGGAGCCGAGCCGATTGCAGTTCGTGGGTTTCTCAAATACCATATGACAGCGGCCTTGCACGGTTCTCTAGGTCATGGCATTTAATTCTCTTAGATGGTTGATGTCATGGCAATAATGACCCAGAGATGACGGTTCAATATCTTTTCCTATTACATCACTATAGGAAACATCGAGACCATATATATGCGGTGAAATTAGGGGGGTCTATTTTCCGCCGTTAAGGTACATTCGGGAAGTCATATAACCATCTTTAGCCTGCATGATTACGATCAAGCTCCCTACCTTAAGGATTGTCTGCGACCCAGCAGAGACTTTAAGGATAGGGAATTAGTCCACGACCCGGCGAAGGTGCCGAGGGTGGGAAATTCCCGAGGCAAGCAGCTACAATCAGTAAACACTAGTACCATGGCTAGCCATCCCATCCTTGTATCTCTACATTTAATGCACTCTGTACAATATGATATTCCATATCCTATATAAGGGGAACCTATGCCACTTTGTAAAGGGCTCATGTTGCTCTATTTTCTCCACAAGTGCAATAATCTCTCTCTCTCTCTCTCTTCTTTATAAATTCACTCGTTCTCACTAGGCTGAGGCCACTTTAATATTTATCGCTTTCCTACTTGTTCGTCATCTTACCCCTTGGTATTGGACATAAAGAGATTTATCTAATCATATCTTTCTCGATTGCCCTGATAGCTCGAGCTCAAACCGAACATAAACCCCGAGGTCCCCCATCAACCAGTCATGCATCTGGGCAACAGGCCCTTCAATTTTACTACTACTTTGTGTTAGATTGCATTTCATCATTAAACTCCACATTATAAGCATCATCTGTTCTAACAACCAGCTCGATAATAAATTACGTATTTATAGAATTCCATTTACAAATTTAACTATTGTGACCATTTTTACGGTAAAAAAAACTTTTATGTTCAAATTGAGGTGTTATTCATAGTTTTGACACTATTTAATGCCATTTAGGGCCTCGACCAGGTTTGTGTTACGTTATGGGACTTATTGTTATATTCGGACGGGGTTCTGAGTGGCTCGTGTGAGTTTTAGATGGTTTCCATGTTAATGGGCTAATCTAGTTCTAGTGTCTCACATCTGCGCATTTCTGGAGAACGGATGCGGGGTCACTTTTGCATGATTCTGGTCACTTCAGCGATGATTGAAGCCAGGGCAAGATCTGCTTCTACATGTGAGGTAGTGCAGGTGCAAAGGTCGCACTCACGAGTAAAGGGTGGTAGGCGCGAGAGATCCCAGGTTTGAGTTTTGGGTTTACTTTTTAGTTTTAATTAAAAAACGAAGCTTCATTATCTGGAACATTTCTTATGAGTTTTATTTATATTATGAAATTATTTTGGCTAGATTTGAGTCATCCAGAGGTTGTTTCACTTGGGAAGGTCATTTTAGAGTATCGATCTAGTTTCATTGCGGTAAGTAACTTGCCTTACTTTGTGTGGGTGAACTACCCCTTGGGATTTGAGTTGCTTGTGCTATTTGTGTAATGTGAAAGCCGTCTAAGCAAGGCGATGAGTGCGAACTCGGGCTTATATGTGGATATTCAACCAGTTTGAACTCTTAGGTATCTTTTATGGGTTTAGTTGTAAATTACTTTTACATGCTTTATTGGAAGTTGTCGTTACATGTCACTTTCTTTATTTGTCGGGTTTGTTTTTAGATGCTTATTTGTAATCATTACCATTTTAGCCTTAACGTAAATTCTTTTTATTGTTGAGTTACCATTTTATGGAGATACTTTCATTATTGAGTTTATCCTTAAATAATTAATTTGAATTTATATTATCAAGAGGCATTAATCTATTTTACTTGAAATTGTGTTTAATGGAGGCTTTGTCCTTGATAGGTTACTTTTCATTTCATGTTATTGTTATTGAGTTTCTATGCACGTTGTGTTGAGCCGTGGACTATCTGTTGTGAGATTATTGATATCATTGAATCTCTGAAAATGTTGTGGCTTATAGGTACTTGTGATACGAGCAAATTATATTGTGTTGTTGTGATGATAGTACATGCAAATTGCTATGTGATTGGGTTATTTTATTCGGAGTATAAGGGTGGCATTTCACCATTGTTTTTATACGGGGCATAAGAGTGGAATCTCACTGTTGTTGAATTTATGTGATGTCCTAACCTATTGTCTCATGAGTTACCTCTCTGTTTTCCCCAATTTTATGCTTCTCTATGCTTCATTATCGGTACTTGAGGTGATCGAGTCGAATTGGTATGGTTTGGGAGGAAATGAGACACTTAGTCTCTTTGAGGAAGGCATATTTTGGAAAAGTCAACTAGATGTTGACTTATAAGTTAGAGGGCTCGAATGTGACTTTCGGTGATTCTGTTAGCTTCGATGGATGATTTGGGATGTAGGAGCATGATCGGAAGTGATATTGGAGGTCCTGTGTAGGAATAGGCTTGAATTGGCGAAGTTAGTATCTTGGGAAATTTTGGTTTATAGGAGAGATTTTGATCCGAGGGTCGGAATGGAATTCCGAGAGTCTCAGTAGATTTTTTAGGTGATTAGGGATGTGTGTGAAAAATTTTAGGTAATTCTGAGGTTATTTGGTTATGGTTTTTGACAGAATGCGTGTTTCGGAAGTTTCATAAGAACATAGTCTTGAATTCAATGAGAATTGATGATTTCAGTGTTATTGGTGGTGTTTTGATGATTGGAGCAAGTTTGAATAAGGTATTGGTCTTCTTTGCAAATTTTGAAGGGTTTTCATATTTTAAACTAAAACTTGGAGGATTGTGGGCGATTTTGAAGAGGAATTTCAAGGGGTTTTGATTAGGTATGGATCCTTGGACTGAAACCATGATTTTATGGTGTAAATACATGGATTAGAGCAAAAACTTAAGAAATTAATGGGCAAAAAAGGTGGTTTAGGTCTTGAAACTTTAGAGGACAAGAATTTGAATTTGAGGCGTCATTTGCTATGACGAACCGATCCGTCGTCTGCATTTCCATCATGTTTTCCTCATTTTATGCTTCCTCATGTGTCAGTATATGTGTTTGCTGAATTTTAAGTGATTTGGGTAGAGTTTGGTAAGAAATGAGGCAATTAGTCTCTTTAAGGAAGAATTAGTTTGGAAAAATCAATCGGATGTTGACTTATGAGTTAGAGGGCTCGGAATTGATTTCTGATGATTGGACTAGTTTTGGGTGATGATTTGTGATGTAGGATCGCAATCGGAATTGAATTTGGATGTCTAGTGTAGAATTAGGCTTTAATTGGGTAAGTTTGAATTTTGGCAAATTCCGGTTGATATGAGAGATTTTTATCCGGGGTGGGAATGGAATTCCAACAGTTGCAGTAGCTCCGTTAGGTGACTTTGGATATGTATGCAAAGTATCATTCGAAGTTGCTTAGGTCGGGTTTAGGATCAAATGCAAGTCTAAGAAGTTTTAGTTTAACTTAGGCTTGAATCCGTGGTAATTTGATGATTTTGAAGTTTATGATAGTATTATATGCTACGAGCAAGTTTGAATGAAGTAATAGAATATATCTGTGTGTTTGGTTGAGGTCCTGAGGGCTTCGGGGTAGTTTCGGATGGCTAAACGGAAGTTATAAACTTGGAAAAAGTTGCAGATTTTCAGCAGATGTTGCAGAAGCAAAATGGCCTATGCCATCGCATCATCAGGGCCGCGATTGCATAGAACTGGGAGGTCAAGCTTCGCAATCACGTGGTCCTCCTCGCGTTCGCATAAGAAGATTTTTAGGGCAGCATGTTTTACCCTCTGCGATCGCATGAAATTGGACGTGTTAGCGTAGGTTTGGGAAGTTGTTCACCGCGGCAGTGTGGCCCCTGTTGCGTTTGCGTAGAACGTTTGGATGGTCTGAGAAATTTGTTCATCGCGATCGCAGGGCTAAGGCTGCGATCGCATAGAGTAAAGCACTTGGGCAGAAGGATTTATAATAATATTTCATCCGCGAGCCTATGTTATTTTCCTCATTTGCTGAGCGATTTTGAAGCTTTGTAGAGTGAACTGAAGAGGGATTCGAAGAGGAATGATTGGAGGTAAGATCTTTGAACTTAAACTTGTTTTTATTGAGAAATCTAGCTATAAATTCATGGTAATAAGCCTAAAATTGAAGAGTTAGGTCTTGAGTTTTTGATATTTCGAATTGGGAATTTGATAGGTCATTTGAGCTCGGATTTGGGAGTTCTTAATATGACGGACTCGTGGCTAGATGAGGAATCCGGTAATGTAAGTTTTGTAATTTTTCGGGAAGTGGGTACGGTGCTCAGGTTTTGCTAGTTTCGATGTTCTTGCTATTATTCAATAGTTTTCGATTGGTTATTGTCCAATTTGCATATTGTGATGTATTCGATCTGTTTTTGGCTAGACTCAACGCGCGTGGAGGCTGATGTGAGGGGAAAAGCTGTCGCAGGCTTGAGATTTCGCCAGTTCGAGGTGATTAATACTTGTGAATGATATCCTGGGGGTTTGAAACCCCGGATTTGCACATCATAGTGTTGTATTTTGGTGACTTGCACGCAAGACATGAGCGTGGGGTAGAGCACCATTAGGGATAGTGACTTGGTCCGTCTCGGTTGTTGATTTTACATCGTGATTGACTTAAAACTACTTGATGCTATCATGATTTGGGCTGATCGCCATGTTATGGGCTTCGTGCCAATTAGTTGAATCCTTCAGGTATTGATATCACTTTTTTGTATTCAGCTGCATATTATTTTATCTCAGTCCAAAGTTCTAAATATTGTTTCACAAACTCAACCATTTTTCTGACATTTGAAAACTTAAATGATATTTTACTGACGTTTTGAGCTGAGAACTTCTATTTTACTATTTCCTAATAGGCTTACGTGAATTTGCTGGACTGAGCATGGATTGGGCTACACGCCGCTGCAGTGTCCTGTGTGCATTTCAGGACTGAGATATGGGTCGGGCTACACGCCGCAGCAGTATATACATACACATGCATGGATCGTACTGCACACCACAGTATTATATTATATTGATCGATTTGCATGCCATAGTATTATATCACTTGGTTTGTAGGAGCCTCTCCGGAGTCTGTACACACCCCTAGTGAGCGCAGGGTACCCAAATGGATCGATCTGCGCACCGCAACGGTCATGTGCATTGCACTGCATTCATGCATTCTTTCTTGTTTGCACTACGTGGCATGATTTTTAGCACTCACACATCAATGGCACACATGCTATTACTTTCCTGGTTGACTAGATAACATTGTATTACATGTTAATGAGTGCTGAGCCCGAGAGGCTGATGTTGTACCTTGTGAGTTGGGACTGAGCCCGCTAGGCTGATATTGTACTAAGAGGTTGATTCTGAGCCCGAGGGGGCAAATTTCTGATTATTTCCTACTTGTCAAAAAATATTTTTGCAACTAGTGAAAAGGTGTTAAGAATAAAATTTTAATTAGAGTGAATGTCTACCTTGTAGAGAGTTTTACTTTGAGGCTAAGTCATTTTTCCTCCTATAAATAGAGGGGTTTTACCCCATTGTAAACAAACCCCAAAAACTCAATAAGAATTTTCTCTCTCTCTTTCTCTGCAATATTGCTCTTGTTCTTTTATTATTTTATAACACGTTATCAGCACGAGACTCTACCGTCTCAAGAAGCTGTTTGAGAATAAGGCAACGAACCTAGAAGAAGAAGGGATTTTGAAAAAAAAAAGAAAAAAAATATCGAAGAAAGAAAGAAGGAACAGAAGAGAACAAATAAGTGTAAAAAAAAGACGAAGGTGGAAGTTTTTTTAAGAGGAAAACGAGAAAGAAGAAAAATGAGATTTTTCTTAGCAAAAGAACAACTGTCGATTTTTTAGCAAAAGGACTTCTCTTTTCCTTCAATTATGTGCTTTGTCACCATTCTTGCCATACTTTCCGGCGAGTTCCGAGTCCGTCAAGGTTTCTGGTTCCGAATTTTGTTCTAGTTTCACGAGCATAGACTTCAATCTATTGGAGTATTTGCTTTGAAGCTTTATTTGGTATTTGTCCCTGCTGCAAAGCTTTGTTAAAAGAGTTTTTCTTTATTGAATCAAAAAAAAAATACAGTTTTGGCTTCATTAAAGAGAACTCATCAACGACCAGCTAAACCAGTCAGCCCCGCCTCCAGTTCAACCAGCAACACCGATGCGTCCAGTTCCGTCGGAAACCAGCGACCACCCGTGTCTGCTTCTGCCTCGTCCAGCAGTAGCCTCCCCGCACTGCTTCATCCCCTCGTCGTCATGCCGCCATAGTAACGACGAAACAACCTCCAGCCCACTGTCACGCCATTGACGTCTCAAATGATGACCTTCATCGTCGACCACCCATTATCTTCTAAACTAGGCCATCACCACTTCACCATCTAGCACGCAAAGCAGTCCGTCGACCACACTACCAACAGCCCGTCAAGGTTCGAGAGAGAAGGTGGGCGTCGAGGTCGTTGGAAATTTTTGTTCGTGTTTTCCGTTTCCGTTAAGGTCGTTGTTCGTCAAGGTCGGGTCGAGGTTCCGTCGCAGTTCCAACGCATTAGATGTCAATCATAACACGAGACTCTAACCAATTGAGTAGAAGCTTTGGGATTGAAAATAATGATCGTCAAATATTCTATGATCTTCCTTCATGATTAAATTCTGGATTTCAGGTAAGTATTTTACTTTTTTCTTTCAAATTCTTGACATTCTATAATTTGATTATAAATACAAGCAAAGACGATAAATTTTAATTGCAACTCTAATGGAGTTTGTAAGAAATTATAACCATCTGAAGTGGTAAATTTTCTATGCCCTTGCTATGATCAAATTCATGTATATTGTGTGGGCAATGAATTGATAACCCGTCTTATTGAATTTGTTCCATTCTCATTCCCTATAGAGAATGTGATAGCAGTATGTGATAAGTCTGAAAGAAGACAAAAATTATTGCCGTGAAGGTATCAATGGATGTGGACGTGGCAAAGACGAAATTATAATCGTCATCATTGTGATAATGAAGATAATAAGGATTCTCAAAATAATCCTTCATGCTTTGAAAGTAATATTTGTCATCAACTTGACAATATGAGATTTTATAAAGCACATATAGATGATTATGGTCCATTCATGATGTGAGTGTGACAACATCTAATTTATGAATACATATTCATTCTTGGAAGAATATGAACGTGCTAGTGGTAGTGAATATACCACACTCGCCTCTAGAAGGAGGTTTGAGATGATATAAGAAAATAATGTCATTATGGCATGAATGGTCATAGATCACGTACCTATTGTACGCCAAAATATTTTGGTAATGTGATTATTAAAGGACAACAATAATGCAAGAAACATATCTTGCATATAATTTTGACCATGGCCATAATGGTATAACTTTCTCTTTGAAAGAGATATTCACCATATGGATATTGATAAATATGTGGTAGTACCAAATTAATTGAGAACTCTGCAAGAGCCAATTATACTATCTTGGAGAAACACAATTGATTACCAATAAGGTATTGTGTCGTAGTAAGTCTCAAAGAAACTTATTCAGTTTTCAAAGAATACGCGAAAGCGGTTGATTATACTGAGACAATAAATAAAGGAAAGATTTGATATCTTCTATTATTACAACTTGTAGCGGGATAATCTGTATGTGAAAAGCTACCCGCTTTATTCTCTAGTTTGTATTACACAAACAAAAGAATGTCACAATAAAGTGGAGATTTATTGATATAAAAACCCATATCATATTAAACATGGAGTTTATTGATAGTTGCACATGTCATGGTATAAACATGAACTTATCAATATTGATAATTTATTCAGTTGACACAATCAGTTTAGCCATATCAATTTAAATATGATATGCAAAAATAATAGAGAATTCACATGGGTAAATATTAAAGAACTAGAAAGTTCTTTACGAATTCTCTTATATTGCTTGTTCTCATTAATTAATTGACCAACTAAAATTGGGATTGAATCCCATGAATGCTGGAAATATCAAAGGTGAATATGGGCCTATTTATCTACCATGTATACCACATAAGATGCATCTATGAGATGGTTACATGTGCGATTATTATTAACTCGCAACATGGTGTTTTGCGAGGTAACTTGCTCAATAATTCAATTAAGAGCACAATTTTCAGATTTTCTATTCATGAAGTTCATGTTGATAAGTTGGTTTACATCATAGTTGGTTTAGCAAAATAATTTATTGAGCGCCTCAACTTAATAGCTAAGTTGTTTCTTATGAGAACAAAGTTATATATATATATATATATATATATATATATATCAATTTGATATGTTTTATATACGAGTATATTACATTCTTCCCTCACAAATGGTTCAGGTCAGGAACCAAATAATTCCATCTTATTATCATTTATATGCGGTGTACATTAAAATTAACACCACAACGCACAAAGATGTATTCTCAAAGTTGAGGAAACAAGTTAGTTTTTCTAACATGAGGGGGAGACATGATAAACAATTGAGAAAAAGTTACGTGGAAAGAATCATCATTTGTAAAACTAGATGCTCGAATAAAATAATATGAACTTGAAGTACATAAAAGGATAATTCATTTTCAATATATTGCAAAGCATGCCATACGTATTTATTTACCCAAAGAATGTAACTATAGTCAGCAAGATCATCAGTGATTTGGTTTTGTTTATTGAATAAACTTTCTGCTGGTTTCTTTGGCAGAATACTTCTCTTCTTTTCTACAAAAGCTCGATGCATTTGAAATGCATTAATCTGCTGGTTTGAGCTTCGTCCCGATTTGTCTTAGCCATGTTTTTGGTTCGTTTTAGTTAATTTATGGTTTAATGAAGTAAATTGTAGACCCTTTGTGATACGTTTTCATTTGAATGACTGAAACTCTTGGTTTTCATTCTAGTAGATGAAGTCAATGCGTTAAGCCTTATTCCATGTGAATCTGCTTTATGACCTAAAATTAGACACATGACCAAACGCTCGAAGACTCCTGCGAATTAGAAGTACGTAGAAGCAGTCCAATGATTTTCATTTGGCAGTTGGTATTTCGTGAGGTGAGTGTTGAAGCTCCTCTGAAATTGTTCTCATTGTTGCTTCTGCTAGATCCCTCTGAGATGTTCTACAATTCTGGCTTAGAATGAGTTGAAGTGGTTCCTTGGCTGTTGAAGCAGTAGCCATGTTCCAAAACTAATTATACAGGCAAAATTTTTGTTTGGTTGTTGTTTACACATTTAATCGCCTGAATGTTTCTTAACTCGTAATATGTGTAGTATGTGTCGATCTCTGCTTCTAATTATTTCTTATATCAAGATTCTTTAGTCCAAACCTTTTTCTTATTCTCATCCCAAATGCTAAGATTAGTTGGTCTTGCGTTGTTAAAATAAAATTGAAGATAATGTTCCACCATGTGAAGGTGCATTTTTACACTGCCAAAGTTTTAAATGAATAAGAATCTAGCTTTTCTGAATTTGCAGTTCATAACTTGCGAAAACTGACATGTTGTTCTTAATCTGCTACTTTTTTTAGCGAAAATTGGCTAAAATCTCTTTTGTTGGAAATTTTATTTGGTTTAATGTGTAGAGTAAGGTTCTAACCTTATATTACTATGCTTTGTTAGAGATAGATAATTGCTATTGTCATTTTGACATTATTTAGCTATGGCCATTAAATAAATAAAGGGCTAAAGAAAATGAGCAAATGATCAAAGTGATCATAATAAGGAGGCAAGTGATCTAGAAGGTCGCATGACATAACACTTCAGAAAATCTCATGAGAGATTCAGGTACCTGAATATATGAATGAAGAGATCTATATGTTATGTCTTTATGAATATTTATTGGAACCGATATAAAATGTTCGTCCACGACATCTATCATAGCGCTGAGTATTGATGAGGATCTTAAGTCTATCGAATATAGACATAAAAGTATTGGCCAAATTGAAGAGATACAATTCAAGTAGAATTGATTCCATATGAAGGACATATAATTTTGTCTATGTTGTTCAAACAATTGAAAGTATAAAGTCAATGGTATGCGCAATCAGTTTTCGATATCTTATATGTCTAGCATGACATGAAAACTTGATATGCATCTAATGTCTATTATATGGCTTATATGACAATTCATGAAGGATTTAAGTTGCTTGAAGCATATACAATTCTTGATCTTGAGGTACCACTTCCTTAATGCAATTTATGCACAAATGTATCTTGCTATAACTATAAGCATGATAATGTGATAGCGAGGATACCTTTATGGGGATATTGAAGAGCCATTCCACAATATTTGTAAAGACATTATATATCTATCATGAGTTATGATTTCAAGGTGCAAATATTCATTATAGTTAATATGGCTGATTTATTTATCAAATCTCTACCAATGATCTCTTGAAGATGGTGCACAAGATTAGGTAGTGAAAGCTCAAGGATATGAATTGATGCTCTCATCAGGGGGAGTTAATGCGTGTTGTACTCTTTTTCCCTTACAAGGTTTTGTCCCACTGGGTTTTCCTTGCAAGGTTTTTAACGAGGCAACAAATAGATGTATTTCAAAACATGTGTACTCTTTTTCCTTTTCTAGAATTTTTTTTCCCATTGGGTTTTATTTAGTTAAGGTTTTAACGAGGCATATTATTTATTGAGTAGACATTCAAGGGGGAGTGTTAAGAATAGAATTTTAATTAGAGTGAATGTCTACCTTGTAGAGAGTTTTACTTTGAGGCTAAGTCATTTTTCCTCCTATAAATAGAGGGGTTTTACCCCATTGTAAACAAACCCCAAAAATTCAATAAGAATTTTCTCTGTCTCTTTCTCTGCAATATTGATCTTGTTCTTTTATTATTTTATAAAAAAAGGAATATTTTCAACAGAGATTTTTAAATGAGCTTGAGATTTTCTAAACGATTTTCTAGGTGTTACATTTTTACTATTCTTTTTTTAAAAAAAAGGGTTGCACGGTCTTTTATAAAAAAAATAGTGCTCATACGTGTTTTCTTATCTCTCAGATATTATTCGCTCTTGTTACCACTTAGTTGGAAGTACTCACGTTACTCCCTGCATCTCGCTTGCAGTTGCAGGTACTGTTCACCCGGCAGCAGGTTAATAGCGCATTGATAGTATTGCTATCGTAGCTAATCAGGGTGACCGTCGGCTTTCGCAGCACCATGTTTCTTCTTCTTCTTGATTTCCATATTTTAATCTATCTATAATAGACTTTAAAATTTGTAATAAAGACCCTTCTAGATGCTCGTGACTTGTGACACCTCGGTCGGGCTAAGTTAGGCTATAATATTGATAATTAGTGTTCTTTGAGTTGCATGTTCCCCCATATTCACGTTTAGTAAGTGTTAAAGAAACGAAATGGGTTAGTTGGTTGGCCTTGTCTTTACGATAGGTGCCATCATGACCGGGTTTGGAAATTGGGTCGTGGCAAGTTGGTATCAGAGCCTAGGTTACTAGGTCTCACGAGTCATGAGCAGGTTTAGTTGAGTCTCGTGGATCGGTACAAGACGTCTGCATTTATCCTCGAGAGGCTGCAGAACCTTTGGGAAAACTTCACTTTATTTGAATTCTTATCGTGCGTACTTGATTCAGCTTGAGATATAACTCTTGAAATTCCCTCCACACGTCTGTATGCGCACATGAGCGCTAGGTGTTATAAGTGCCCTGATGGCTTGTGATTCCCCGATCGAGGGGAGAGATGTGATCCCCGTGAGTTTGATATTTGAATAGTCTGGAGGACTTGTGGCCGGATCTTGCCTATGGCTTGAAAATCGAGGTGTTGATCGTGTGAGCAAGTGTTTTGAACTTATATGTTCGATATTGTTGCTATTAGTCGGAACGGCGGTTTGGTATTCATGTGATAAGATATTATTATATGAATTGGTAGTGACGAAGAAGTCTGCGGGATAATAGATGAACTCTTAAGTGTTCGATTCCTATTGTAATCTATTGTGTAGCCCCAAGCTATGTGCGCGTGAAGAATATTTTTTATTTCCTAGTTAGGGAGTGAAGTACATTACGTGGGGTGATACGAGTTCAGACTCAGGAAGACTAGTTGATCAATGTCTTATAAACTAGTAGAGGATTTAAGTTTAATCTCACTAAAATATTGTGGCATCTTTAGATTAAAAGTATTATGGATAATTAAATGTGTCCTGATAGGTGGCTTTAAGCCAAGTTGTGGAGGTTGCGGTTGACTAGCTGATTGCATAGTTACGTGCTATGTTTGTTCCTTTTTGAGGTATGCTGGCGGATCAGTCCGGGTGGCAGCAAATGAGCCCAGGATGGCACGAGTGAAGCAAAATTTCGATAAAGGTTACATGGTACTTCGTAGATGTGTGAAGACAATAGGATGTCTTGAGCTGTTGTCGATAAAGAATGCTTAGTGTGTAGAAAAGGAAGATGTTCGTTGAATTGGAATGAGATCATATCCTACGGTGTCAGAGTGCCAAAAAGGAACGAGTGGTTATGTTTGTTAAGTCAAGTAAATTGCAGTTTGAATAAGAGTGAATAACTCTCGTGAATGGTTTTAATGTGTTCAAATTGTACATGTACCAATCAGGTGTTTCAAGGTTGTGTATGTAGTCAGAGACTGTTTATTCATCGGGGAATGTCAAGGCTTGTGGTATTTTTGTGTTGATTATGGGATTCTATGTATCGGCATCTGGAAAGTAATGGCGGCTAAATCAGGTTCGCAGGAAGTTGATCAAGTAAAGTATTCTGGAACATGGTATTTCTCGGAAGCATTGAGAGAGTATTTGATGGCCTATGAGTCTTAGACAGTGTGGTCTTATGTTTGAATCTCTTGTGGTAGGACTGGATTGAGGCATTGTGATACTACAGCGAGAGAGAAATATCAAGTTGAGGATGAATAAGAAAGGAAATTAGATTGATGGAATTGGGAGAAAGTTCTTGCTGGGTTTTACCGTGGTTTGAAGATGAGTATATTTCTTATAGGTATGCGAAGCATGGAGTGTGTAATGATTTTTCTTCTCAATGGGATCAATGAAAGCTCTTGACTAGTTGGGTGGGTCGACGTCGGTAGCGCGTAAGGGAGATAAAAGTTTTCATGTTATCCTAGTGAGGCATGGTATATGCGATATGTTGTGAAAGATTGTGATTTGTGTGTGTAAGGTTCGGTTCATTCCGGTATGGGAAGTCATTAAAATTCTCAAGCAGCACGGGCAGCTGCAGGTGACATAAGAATCGATCTTCAGAGGAATTGGGGTGAATGAGCCTCATATGACTAAGGAAACAATTTTGCTAATCACAGTGATTTGACAAGGGGATATGTTTCAGAAAAAGGGCAATGTAATTAAGTTGATTGCACTTCTGTAGTGTTGCGGAATTTTTCTTGATAGATCGACTGCTGATATCTGAGTGTGTTTGATGGCACAGAATAAATTTAGAATATCTTCGAAGAATTATTGTGTACTCGAGGTGTAATATGTATTAATAATGCATAATTAAGAATCAGGTACAACGATTTGTGTGCTATGGGAAGCTGGGGACCGGGAGTTCTCATGTTTAGGCTACGTAGTGGTTGTGGGTAGTGTGTATTGGTACCATTAGCGGCTATTGAATTTGGAGGCCCGAGGAGATCTTCCCTTGTTGGTATGTTAGATTTTGTATCTGATGTTCAGCAGTAAACTGATTGTCTCAATGAGGGTTATTCTAGACTATTTTGCTATGGGCTATGCTGGAAAATGTCGCAGGCGGCGAGTAGTTGGTTCTCCAAGGACCAGCAGACGGCTGTGAGAGATTGCTTTCCTTAATGGGGCCTTGGTGGCAGATGTCAGTATAGAGGTTTCTACCATTGATTCTGTTCCGCTATTGAAAGACCTTTTTTCGGATGTGTTCCTTTTGGCCGGGCATGCCGTCTGGCGAGATTGTGGGTTTCAGCATTTATTGGACGCCGGGCACCATATCGTACGGCTCCAGCAAGAGTTATAAAAGTGGAAGGAGCAGTTTTAGGCTTCTTGGTATTGAGTTTGTTGGCAGCCCGATGTGGCTACATATTCAGATTGAGAGGGCTTGGTTGGCCCTGATATACATTGTTGAGGGACTGGTTTAATCTCTCGTTATTGAGCTTGATAGTGATCTGGGGAGATCTATGAGATGCTTTTATCGGTGTTGTGAGGCGTTATGATTTTCGGATTGTGCTTGAGTTTTGTAGCTTATAACGCTATAAGTAGATATGATTATGCACTCAGTATGCCTACGACTGATACTTGGTATTCCGTGATAATGAGCAAAATAGGCTAGAGGTACACCTCCCTATGTGAGATATTCGAGTGGATCGGTGGCACGCCGAAACAGGGTATGTTATCTGGATCGGGTTGCGCGCCGCAACAGTGTGATTTTGAGAATAGTTCTCCACATGTTACTTGGTATGTCTTGCTTCCTGGTTTCTGAAAAAAATCTGTATTGGGTATTGCTCGGCGAATGGCACATCGGTTGTGTCCTTTCAGGATTGAATGGTGTATATTACTTGTCTCAATGTGGGTGTGAAGGATTTCTTGGTTTCAGACACCAATCTTTATGTGGCTGTCTAGTTTTTAGAACGGTGACTTGAGGTGCTTCATATGTAATAGTGTTTGGATAAGATCGCGCATTGTAGCAAGGCTATGTGGAGATTAGACCCTTCGGGGTAGATTCAGGTATTCTAATTCTATGATGTGGGACGGGGTCCCAACCTTGTGTTGTAATGGTATTGATGAGCTTAAGGTACAACTCTTTCGTTTGAGTCATTTTATTGACTTGAGTATGTTCAGACCGTCTCTTATTGGTGTGCATGTTATGTAAGTGGTGGCTTAGGCCGTATTGATGTGTCATGTCACTAGGGTGGTGTGTTTGGTCATAAGAGGTCTTTGGGATTATTAATAGATGCGATCGGATTTGATTTTGGCTTGTTGAAAGTATGATATCGAGGTTTGGCTCGGAATCTGTTGTGATATAAGTCAAAAAGAAAGGAATACCTTCGTGAATGGTTGATCTGAGAAATGGATTATGGTCTACTGCGTGTTTCCTTATCATTGGTAGGATACGAAGTGTTGGAATGAGAGTTTAGCTAAAAAGAGGTTACTAACGGGTATGGTTGTTGTGGACAGCTGCTGTGAATGGGAGTTCTCGATGCATGTGTTTGAGCTATGTGGTATATCATAGAAGTGCACCTGAGTTTGCAGGTATGGGGTATTATAGCTAGTTCGGGCACATTCTGAGGATAGATGTGAAATTCTGATCATGTGTATAATTTCAGAAAGTGCAATGCGGTCCTTTGGTTTATGGGTTAGATGGACTCTGAAATTTCAGCTATGTCTTGTTGTCAGGCCTATAAGAGATAAGGTGACGTGGGATAACCGCGGGTATATCCTTTGTAAGATCATTCAGCTATTGGATGGCTTCTAGAATAACTCTAGGTACCTCGAGAATAAGCTTTTGTTTAAGTTGGGGAGGATGTGAGGACCCGACCCGTCGTCTTATGCGTTTCCATCCCGTTTTCCCCATTTATGCTTCCTCATGTGTCAATATATGTGTTTGGTGAATTTGAAGTGATTCGGATAGATTTTGTAAGAAATGATACAATTAGTCTCTTTAAGGAAGAATTAGTTTGGAAAAATCCACCGGATGTTGACTTATTAGCTAGAGTGCTCGAAATGGATTTTCGATGATTCGACTAGTTTTGGGTGATGATTTTTGATGTCGGAGTGCAATCGGAATTGAATTTGGAGGTCCGGTGTAGAATTAGGCTTGAATTGGCTAAGTTTGAATTTTGGCTAATTCCGATTGATAGGTGAGATTTTGATCCGGGGGCCAGAATGGAATTCCGACAGTTGCAGTAGCTCCCTTAGGTGATTTTGGATATGCATGCAAAGTTTCAGGTCATTCGGAGGTGTTTGGGTCAGGTTTTGGATCAAATGCAAGTTTCAGAAGTTTTAGTTTAACTTAATTTGATGATTTTAAAGTTAATGATAGTGTCTTTATGCTAGAATCACGTTTGAATTAAGTAATAGACCATATATGTGCGTCTGGTGGAGGTCTCGAGGGCCTCGGGGTGGTTTCGGATGTCTAAGCGGATGTTTTCAACTTAGGAAAATTTGCAGATTTTCACCAGATATTGCAGAAGCAAATTGGCCTATGCAATCGCATCATCAGGGCCACGATCGCATAACAATAGGAGGTCAAGCTTCGTGATCGCGTGGTCTTCCCCGCATTCGAATAAGAGGATTTTTGGGGCAGAAAGTTTTACCCTACGTGATCGCATGAAATTGGATGTGTTTGCGTAGGTTTGGGAAGTTGTTCACCACGGTCGCATCTCCCCTATCGCGTTCGCGTAGAACGTTTGGAAGGTTTGAGAAATTTGTTCATCGCGATCGCAGGGCTAAGGTCGTGATAGCATAGAGTAAAGCACATGCGCAAAAGGGTTTTTAATTAATACTTCATCTGCGAGCATATGTTATATTCCTCCATTGTTGAGCGATTTTTTCTAGCTTGGGAGAGTGAATTGAAGAGAGACTCGAAGAGGAATGATTAGAGGTAAGATCTTTAACATAAAACTCGTTTTTATTGAGAAATATACCTAGAAATTCATGGGAATAAGCCTATAATTGAAGAGAGGGCTTGATTTTTGATATTTCAAATTGGGAATTTGATAGGTCATTTGGGCTCGGATTTGGGAGTTCTTGGTATGCACGGACTCGTGGCGAGACGAGAAATTCAGTAATGTAAGTTTTGTAATTTTTTGAGAAGTGGGTCTGGGGCTCGGGTTTTGCTAGTTTCGAGGTTCTTGCTATATTTTGATAGTTTCGATTGGGTATGGTCCCATTTGCATATTGTGATGTATTCGCTTTTTTTTTTGCTAGACTCGACGCGCGTGGAGGCCGATTTGAGGAGCTTGAGTAATACTTGTGAATGATATCCTGAGGGTTTGAAACCCCGGATTTGCACATCATAGTGTTGTATTGTGGTGACTTGCACGCCAGGAATGAGCGTGGGGTAGACACCATTGGGGATTGTGACTTGGTCCATCCGGGTTGTTTAATTTACTGCATGATTGAATGAAAACTACTTGTTGCTATCACAATTTGGGCTGATCGTCAGTTTTTGGGCTTCGTGCCAATTATTTGAATGTTTCAGGGATTGATATCAATGTTTTGTATTATGTTGCATATTATTTGATCTCATTCCAAGGTTCTAAATATTGTTTTGCAAACTCTACCATTTTTCTAAGATTTAAAAACCTAAATGACATTTAGTGACGTTTTAACTGAGAACTGCTATTTTACTATTGCCCAAGGGGCTTACATGCATTTTCTGGGTTGAGCATGGATTGGGATGCGCGCTGCAGCAGTGACATGTGTGCATTTTGTGACTGAGATATGGGTCGGGATGCACGCCGCAGCAGTATATACATATATATGCATGGATCGGACTGCACGTCGCAGTAGTATATTATATGAATCCGACTACACGCCGTAGTATTATAGCATTTGGGCTGTAGGAGCCTCTCCGGAGTCTGTACACAGCCCCAGTAAGCGCAGGGTACCTAAATGGATCAGGCTGCGCGCCGCAGCGATCATGTGCATTGCATTGCATTCATTCTTGTTTGCACTACGTGGCATGATTTTTAGCACTCACACATCAGTGGCACACATGCTATTACTTGCCTTGTTGACTAGATACCTGGTGTTACATGTAAAGGAGTGCTGAGCCCGAGAGGCTGATGTTGTACCTTGTGAGTTGGGAGTGAGTCCGCGGGGCTGATACAGTACTGAGAGGTTGATACTGAGCCCGATGGGGCAGATTTCTGATTATTCCCTACTTGTCGAAAAATAGTTTCGCAACTGTCAAAAAGGTATATTTTTAATAGAAATTTTTAAACGAGCTTGATATTCTCTGATGGATTTTCTCGGTGTTACGGTATTACTATTCTTTTAAAAAAAGAGGGTTGCACAGTCTTTTAAATCATTTTTGAGTGCTCATACGTGTTTTCTTATCGCTCGGATATTATTCGCTCTTGTTACCACTGAGTTGGAAGTACTCACTTGACTCCCTGCACCTCGCGTGCAGTTGCAGGTAATGTTCACCCGGTAGCAGGTTAGTAGCGGATTGAAGGTATTGCTATCGTAGCTAAGCAGGGTGACCGCCAGCGTTCGCGGCACCGAGTTCCTTCTTCTTCTTGATTTCCAGATTTTACTCTATGTATTATGGACTTTAAAATTTGTAATAAAGACCCTCCTAGATGCTTGGGACTTTTGACACCCCGATCGGGCTGTGTTTGGCTATAATATTGATAAGTAATGTACTTTAAGTTAGCAATTTCCCATCTATTCATGTTTAGTAAGTGTTAAAAACGAATTGGGTTAGTAGGCTGGCATTGTCTTCACGAGAGGTGCTATCACGACTGGGTATGGAGATTGGGTCGTGACATTTGGACTCCGATTTTGGTGTTCTTAATATGTATAGACTCATGGCGAGATAAGGAACCTGTTGGTATAAAATTTTCTGAATTTCGAGAAGTGGGCTCGTGCCTTAAATTTTTTCTAATTTCAGAATTTTCTATGTTTTTCGATTGTTTTCAATTGGGTATTGTTCTTTTAGCCTATTATGACATATTCGTTGTTGTTTTGGTCAGACTCGATGCGCGAGGATGTCCATTTGAGAGGCAAGGGCATAGCTAGCTACACGTTTGGTCGACTTGAGATGAGTAGAGATTGTAAATGATGTTCCGAGGATTTTAAACCCCGGATTGCACAATGTAGTGCTATTTGAGGTGAGACACGCGTTCAATGACGAGCGCGGGTTCATTTACTGTTGGGATTGTGACTTGGTCCATCCCGATTGGTGTTTTACCACGTAATTGACTAGGACTTGTTTGTTTCTTCATGTTTGGGTTTGTTAACATGTTTTTGTCTTTATGCCGATTAACTGAATCAGTGGTGGACTTTATCACTGTTTACTCACTATTTTGACATATTTCTTAAACTCGGTCCTCTGCAACAACACTGATTTAAAAACTCAGCTACATTTACTCATATTTGAGATTTTATGATATTTATAAATATTTTTTCAGCTAAGTAATATTGTTTACTGATGCCCGAGGGGCTAGTGATGATATTCTGGACTGAGTGAGGCTGAGGGCCATATGCTGAGTGATATGAGGCTGAGGGCCTGAGTTATTTTATTTGCCACTAGATGGCTTGATATAGCGCTTGGGCCATAAGGGGCCCCTTCGGAGTCTGCGCCCCCATAGTGAGTGCACGGGTACTCATATAATCTGAGAGTGAGCCCGAGAGGCTGATGTTGTACTGAGTCACCGAGAATTAGCCTACGCAGCTCATACTGTACTGAGAGGTTGATATTGAGCCCAGGGACAGATTTCTACTTACTATTCACTTGTTTTAAACATTTATTTTTGACTATTTTATGCGAGTTTTATTCGGTTCTTCACTGATTTTACTGTTTAACTGATTTTTTTCCTTTAATGTAGAATTACCTTTTGCCTTTACGTGATTTCTAGCTTTCAGATTTTATTTATAATTATTACTCAGTTGGTCAAAGTACTCACATTACTCTCTGAACCATGTGTTCAGATACATGTGTAGCGCAGTCTGTTCCTGAGCACTAAT
The DNA here is from genome assembly GCA_034376525.1 of Nicotiana benthamiana. Classification (NCBI taxonomy): domain Eukaryota; kingdom Viridiplantae; phylum Streptophyta; class Magnoliopsida; order Solanales; family Solanaceae; genus Nicotiana; species Nicotiana benthamiana. The sequence continues at coordinate 35,723,232 of CM067329.1, read as the reverse complement.
CTTTCCGGTTGAGGCGGTTATTGGAGACTTTGAGGTAGCTGTCAGCGTCCACAGCCCTGAGCCTCCCATATCTTTTCATTTATATTTCTTTTAGATGATGTTGTACTGGATTCTGTACATCATAGACTGGTACTAGATTCTCCCTAGTTGCCCATGACTTGTGGCACCCCGATTTCGGGCTGTATCGGGATGGTTTTCCTGTTTTATCACTTTTCTTCTTCACTTATGATTGTGCTATATATTTTTTAGACTTATTTATGCTATGTAATTGTTAAAAGAGGTGTTGTTATTCTGTTGGTTTGCCTTGTCTTCACGAGAGGCACCACTACGATCGGGTTTGAGAATTGGGTCGTGATAATAGAGTGATATGGGTGAATATTGCATTATCGTCTGGGCGGAGTGATAAGGTTGGCCATTATACAGAGTGATACATGTGGCTATAACAGAGATAAGGGTGGCCAATGATATTGTCAAGGCAGAGTAATATGGTTAGCTGTTATACGGAGTGATAGAAGTGGATATTGGAGAGATAAGGTTGTAAATATCAGGGATGGTGTGTGATGGCTGCGAGATATTGTACTGGTGAATTACGTGTGATGATGTGATTTTTATTGTGTTTGCTATAAACTTTGCATGACTTGCCTTGTTGTTTTGATGAGTTATTCGATGTGTCCTTGATATTGCTTGCTGATTTGGGCTGCAGTAGCACACTTGCACAAGCATACACTGTAGTATGCTACTTATACTACCTCATGAGTACGAAACGTGACATTTATTGATCATTCCCATGTATTCTTGTTCTATCCATATTCATGTTTTTATTCAGCCTATGATTGTTTCGGAAGAATTGTGATTGTAGGCATGTGATTATGCCAGACGGATTGTGATTGCGAGCTTGTGATCATGCCAGGCGGATAGTTTTTGTGAGCCTCCGACGATACCGGACGGAGTGTGACTATGAGCCTATGACTATGCAAAGAGGATTATGATTTTGGCACGTGAGGTATTTTTGCAGTTAGCATTTCGAGATGCGGGCACGAGATGTCGTGAATATATGATGGCTAGTTGAGACCTGGGACATGTGACTATGATATGAGGTATCACGAAACGATTTCATTGTGAAACTTTTGTTAGAGAGCTTGATTAATTGGTTGTCCTTTGTGTTTCTTATTTGGTTTTAATGATGCTTCAAGGTATTCTTATTATTTTATTGCCTATATGCACATATTCATTTTGCTGCCATTTACTGATTCACACTTTTCATTATTAGCTTTATACTGCTATACTGCACATGTTATTTTGTATAATGAGTGTATAAACTTTACCTCATCACTACTCCACCAAGGTTATTCTTGATATTTACTGGGTATAGACCGTGTTGTACTTGTACTACACTTTTGCATACTTTTCTACAAAGCCATGTATTAGAGATATCAGACTTGGACAAAGTCAGCTTGTTGATCATAATGATTCAAGTAGAGCTGTTGGGCCATCGCAATCCCTTGGAGTCTTTTCCTTATATTGTATTGTAAGTTGTCATTTGAACAATATTGAGTTTCGATCCTTGAGATTATTGCATGTATTAAGCTAGAGTTTGTGACTCTAGTACTAATCTTGGGAGCTTGTTATGATTATTGCTATGTATGATTATTTTTGTTCTGTATCAGGATTTATATTAACTCTATTTCAAATTATCGTTATAAATAACTAAATATATAAAAACTAGCATAATTATTATAGTAATCAGTTTACGTAGTCTAAGAGATTAAGTGCCGTCATCATGCTTGTGGTGAGATTTTTCGGTCGTGACAACGAGTTTACTCTAGAATTTGTCGGCCAATCCTAAATAAGTAACGCAGAGGTTGATGTGCACTAATTTTTTCCCATAACATGTGTATGTATTAGTAAATTCACTAAATATCCATTAAAATTTAATTGTGAATTTCTACCACAATTCATACTGTATATGTATTAATTAATTCACTAAATATCAATTAAAATTTAATTGTGAATTTCTGCCACAACTCATAAACTTCAAAATATAATCCACCTCTAATAACACACGTATCGATTAAAATATATAGAGGAAGTCAAATAATCTAGTAAATTTAATGCCGCAATTGCGCTAGTTATCAACTCCCTTTTTAGCACTTTAATTCAACTAAGGTGATAGGTGTCACGGGGGCTTTTCGATCAAGTCCAAAACCACACCCGCGCGGCAGTCAAGTCCCCGCTTCACTCAGCCTTTCCGAAATACTTAGCCAATTTTCAGCAAGTTTGGCTTTACCAAAATTTAGGAAACAAAACAGAGATTTAAAGAACACAAGCATAAACGGGACAAATTCCCAACCTTTGCATTAATATAGAAAATATACAAAGGACTCTCACTTTCTATGAACTATCCGTCCGTTCACAGCCCACTTTTGGCAAAGAATAGAAGTCATTCTTGGCCAACACGAAGATCCGACCAAGCCAAACCTTAGCCCCTTTTTGAAACACTAGAAACCCTCACGTTTCTCTCTTGTTTCCCGCTAGTAAGGTGGCACACTAAATTCTACTACCTTCTGCCTAAGTTAAAGGCCCTATTTATAGAATATAGGAAGCCCTTAAATCTTGCTCCTAACATATAGTTGACACCCCCAACTACTTAGGACACGTTATATACGAAATGGGGTCATTACATAAGCAATAATCAGATCATGGGATAATGGGAGATCGTGGGAGATCATGGCTAAGAACAAGGTAACCGCCAATCGTTTTCCATGTGCATTGCATGTGCCATTTCCTTGGCCAGCTGAATTTCGCCCCAAGGCTGCCTTGTGCCGTGCTTAGCTCTATTTGACATTGCTCCATGCCAATGTCTTGCCCGCAATCCGCTGCCATGATTTTGCCGCACACGTCCGGCGCCGATGCCGCCTGCACACCGCCTTGGCCTAGTTTTCTGCCTTGTCCGTGCCAACCCTCATTTCCCTCGTGCCATTGCTTGTATTTTCTTTCCTGTAGCCTTGTCTTAGCTATTGAAAGCCTTTTCCATCAATCCGCATTTCCGCCTTGCCTTAGCTTAGCCAGCACATAGGTGCCACAACCCAAAATTGCCATGCCACTGATTTTGGCGCGCATGACGTGCCATGCCGCCCAAAGATTGCCCTTGCTTCCTCGTCAAGCCTTTTCCAAGCGTGCCTTGCACATGTAAAGGCCTTGGCCAATACTCTCCCACAACATCCCGTCGACCGCATGATCGTTTTGCCCGCACATAAGCCAAATACAAGGCCATCACGCCCAAATCCTTGCCACAGTCGTGCCACGCCTGATGACAAAGAGTCAGGTCCTAACAAACCACCTGCACCCTTTGAAATTGACATCCTCGTCGAGCCATCTCAATTTATCAACCCCAAGGGGTTGTTGACAAACAACGCACCGGGTGCTCCCTTCGCATCTGCCACTATGGCATTGCCTCCGCCACTTGTTCTTGTTTCTCCGCAGCTAGCATTGCTTTACCCTAGCTTGCACCGGATAGTCCTTCTTCAAGTGCAGTCCACTACAAGTAAAATAGCCTTTGAACTTGCTGTTCCTTTCCTTGCCATTGTGAATTTCCCGTCCCAAAGTCTTGACAAGCCCTTCATTTTCAGAGGCTTGGCCTTTCCTGTTCTTCATCCATTCTCTTGATTTGTCCTTCCTTCCATCGGACTTTGAATGCAAACTTTCAGTAGGTTCATCACCTATATTCAGGTCCGCCAACGCATCTGTTGCTGAAATGGCAGTATAGAGGCCTTGCACATTTTGCCTTCTCAACTCCAATTGTGCCCAGCCCTTCAAACCACTAATGAAGTAATGCAGCTTGTCTTCTTCAGCCATATTACTTACATTCAGCATCAAGGACGAAAATTCCTTGACATACTCCCTCACCGTGCCACTTTGTTTCAAGCGATGCAGTCCATCTCGTGCCATCCACGATGAATTTGTTGGAAGGAATTGATATTTTAATTCCTTCTTCAGCATCTCCCAAGTTTCAATCTTGGGCAGTCCAGCACTTTCCCCATCCGCAACATGTGTACGCCACCACACCTTTGCATCATTCGTCAAGTACATTGGTGTGGTCGCCACTTTTTCATCATCAGGCATACGTGCAGCTTGGAAATACTACTTTATATTGCACAAGAAATTTTCCAGTTCCTTCGCACTTCTTGCACCACCATAAGCCTTTGGCTCCGGAATCCTCATCTTAGTGCACTCATCATTTCTAGGGGCAGAATTTTGCAATGCCCTTCGAAGATCAGTCACTTCATCGCATAGTTCTTCTTTCTCTTGGCGTACCAAGGCCATATCTGCCAGCGTTGTCTCATGTCTCGCTACATAATCTGCATCCAAACGTGTAATTCTAGCAAGAACAGAAGAATCACTACTAACTTCAAGAGCCTGCCCAACTAGTGCTTCAAACTGCTCAACTATTTCACGCAGTTCCGTGTTTGTGCCACCAGCCATGTTCTCAAAAATCCCCACGTATTCTGCCACTGATCGTCTTACCACTACCACGAACCTGCTCCACTCTGATACCAGCTATCACGAGGGCATTTTTGATCAAGTCCAAAATCACACCCGCGCGGCAGTCAAGTCTCCCGTTTGACTCAGCCTTTCCGAAATACTTAGCCAATTTCAGCAAGCTTGGCTTTAACGAAAATTAGGCAACAAAACGGAGATTTAAAGAACACAAGCATATACGGGACAAATTCCCAACCTTTGCATTAATATAGAAAATATACAAAGGACCCTCACTTGCTATGAACTATCCGTCCGCTCACATCCCACTTTTGGCAAAGAACACAAGTCGTTCTTGGCCAACACTAAGATCTGCCCAAGCCAAACCTTAGCCCCTTTTTGAAATAGTAGAAACCCTCACGTTTCTCTCTTGTTTCCCACTAGTAATTCCACACGAAATTCTACTACCTTCTGCCTAAGTTAAAAGCCCTATTTATAGAATATAGGAAGCCCTTAAACTTGACAGCACATGACACTTGTCGTCTACAGCTTTTGCCACTTGTCGGGCTAAGGTTTAATCTTGCTCCTAACATATAGTTGACACCCCTAACTACTTAGGACACGTTATACACGAAATGGGGTCACTATACAAGCAATAATTAGATCATGGGATAATGGAAGATCATGGGAGATCATGGCTAAAAACAAGGTAACCGCCAACCGCTTTCCATGTGCATTGCATGTGTCATTTCCATGGCCAGCTGAATTTCTCCCCCAGGCCACCTTGTGTCATGCCTTAGCTTAATTCTACATTGCTCCATGCCAATGTGTTGCTCGCAATCCGCTTGCATGATTTTTCCACACACGCCCGGCGCCGCTGCCGCCCCCACACCGCCTTGGCCTAGTTTTCTGCCTTGTCCGTGCCAACCCTCATTTCCCTCATGCCATTGCTTGTATTTTCTTTCTCATAGCCTTGTCTTAGATATTGAAAGCCTTTACCATCAACCCGCATTTCCGCCTCGCCTTAGCTTAGCCGCACATAGCTGCCACAATCCAAAATTGTCATGCCACTGATTTTGGCGCGCATGCCGTGCCATGCCGCCCAAACATTGCACATGCTGCCTCGTCAAGCCTTTTCAAAGTGGGCCTTGCCCATGTCAAGGCCTTGGTCAATACTCGCTCACAACAGCCCATCGACTGCATGATAATTTTGCCCGCACATAAGCTAATGACAAGGCCATCATGCCCAAATTCTTGCCACAGCCGTGCCACGCCCGATGACAAAGAGTCAGGTCCTAACAGTAGGCCACTTAAGTAAAATGTCATAATTCTTCCAATTATTACAAATTTATATCTGCTAAGTACAAATCTACGGCAAACTATCAAAAACTTTAACCCATAGGTGGCGAGGTGTTGAAAATGAAAAGAACCACGCAAAATCATATACAGTAGAAACATATATAAATATTCTCTTTTGCTCATAATCTTTATGTTTTCACAGAAACATATAATATATGAATGAACGAATAAAACAGTCACCTGCATAAGAGTGATAATGATGAATGATATTAATGAATTATGAGATTTATATCAAAGGGTTAATTAGCATTTCTTCATCGTCTTATGGAGCTTATTTTTCCAGAAACTAGAAACCATTGTCATTAGTAATTCCTAGTATAACTTTTTAAAGAGCAAGCAAAAACCATTTTCAAATCCTAGACTACTTTTTGAAGAGCAAGCTGAGAACATTTTTTCAAGTCCGTATATTAATTTTAATATATGCAACCAGTTAATTTCCTAGTTAGTTGGAATAACTTTTTCGTATCTAGTACATTCTTCTTTACATTTCTTTATTTATAGTGCAAAGTTTTATGATTATCTAATTATGTAAGTGGCTGTACCCGGTGGCAAGTGGGTTCAACTGAACCCCGCTTCATCAAAAAATAATATTATAAATTACGATTAAAGCTGAGTAAATTTTTTTCTGTATAAATATTTTATTTGAACCCACTTGACAACTATTATTTTATAATTAATATTATGCACTTTTAAAATTAAACCCACCTGTATAAAATCCTAGCCCACTGATTATGTTGACAAAGAAAAAGACATGCAACAAAAATGTAATGGTCAGAAATTAACGAAGCCTTCAAAGAACACTGAAATCCCATTCGATAAGCAACAAGTAGCCATATAATGTCAAAATATTAGAAGATATTTCAAAAGGGACTTGCATTGTCACAATACTAATTAAAAAAAATAAATCTTTTTTGCATTGTCACAGTGAATCTAGTCCTTTTGATTGAAACGGTTTGCATTAATTGGGCCCTTATATCCATCGATAGTATTGGAAAAAGCACACAAATGAAAAATACACGTTTGCAATATAAATTCTTGGAATTATACCTCGATTTCAAATGTCGGTTAATAAATATTATCTCTAGAATTCACTAAGATCCACTTACTAAAAACTCCAAATAAAATCTGCACTATAAGCACTTTGTGCACAAAAAGACAGAAAAAGAAGAGGCACTATCATCATAAAATTTTCCAAATGTGGATTGGCAACTAAGGCAATCATACCAAGTTGGCACTTAATATTGAATGTGTTATAAATAGAATTCTATTTAAGGTGAATGTCTATATTTAGAGAGATTCTAGGGTTTATTACTTGGTGGCTAAGTCACCACCTCCCTATAAATAAAGGGGTTCTCTCCCATTGTAAATCATCCCAAAGTACCAATAAGAATACTCCTCTCTCTACTTTTCTCTCTATTGTTCTTGTTCTTATATTATTTCATAACACGTTATCAGCACGAGTCTCTAACCAATTGAATTTGATTTCTTCCTTCTTCCAGAATTTCTATACGGAAAAATAGAAGAGATGGTATCATCATAAACTAATGCAACGGGATGAAAACTCAAGATGTATATTTGATATCACAACATTTATTAGTATACCTTAAAGGTAAGTAATTTACTTTTCCCTTTCAAATTCTTGAAATTCTACGATTTGGTTTCATATACAAACATAGACAACAAAGTTTGATTGTAACTCTAATGGAGTTTGTAAGGAATTATAACCACGTGAAGTGGTAAAAGTTCTATGTCTTGCCATGATTAAATTCATGTATGATTGTGGGCAAAGAATTGAAAATCCGTCCCATTGAATTTGCTTCATTCTCATTCCCTTTAGAGAATGTGATAGCAGTATGTGATAAGTCTGAAAGAAGACAAAATTATTACCGTGAAGGTATCAATGGATGTGGACGTGGCAATAGACGGAATTATAATCGTCATCATTGTGATAATGAGAATAATAAAGATTCTCAAAATAATCTTTCACTTTATGAAAGTAATATTTGACATGAGATTGTATATAGCACATACAGATGATTATGATCCATTCCCTGAAGTGAATGTGATAATTGTAATAAAAGCCCGTAAGTATGGACACGCTCTTTATGTAATTTTATTTTATGTCTGACATTATGAAAAGAAAGTTCGTTGCCCTTGAAATTTCGGGCAAGAACTATATGACATGAGTGTTGGATGCTGAAATCCATTTGGATACAATGGGTCTTGGAGACGCCATTAAAGACAGAAATAATGCATCCACCCAAGACTATGCTAAGGCCTTGATTTTCTTGCGCCATCACCTTGATGAAGGTTTGAAACTGTGCTAAGGCCTTGATTTTCTTGCGCCATCACCTTGATGAAGGTTTGAAAATTGAATATATCACAGTCAAAGATCCACCTATCTTGTGGAATGGCTTAAAGGAGAGATATGACAACCTGAAGTTGGTCACTCTGCCACAAGCATGACGCGATGAGAATCCAAAAGCAAATAGTTCATAAACTATATATTATCGTTGCGGTGGAAAAGGGCACTGGGCGAAAATTTGCCGTGTACCAAGACATTTGGTTGAGCTTTATCAAGCATCTCTAAAAGGTAAATGCCCTGAAACCAATTCTGTCTCTGACAACAATTTTGACATCACCCACTTGGACGTGGCAGACTTCTTTGAGCACCCTGAGGGGAAAATAGACCACTTAATTGGTGATGGATCTGTGATGAAGGAAGATGGAATTGTTTGATTTTATTTGTATTAGTTAGTGAATAAACTAATAGTCATTAGTATCAGGTCGTATTAGTTAGTTTATGATATAATGTTAGTATTAGATCTTTAGAATGTTTCAATATGCTTAAATTTTAAAGATATTTTTATTTTTCAGTAGAGTTAATCGACTAACCTAACAGTTAGTCGATTATCTAATATTTCGCATTAAAACTGCAAAACAATCGATTATATACTTGTTAACAATCGATTATATTAAGACAGTGTGATCTGAAGTTTTTCAAAATAACAAATAATCGATTATGTATGTTTAACAATCGATTAAATTAAGACAGTGTGATCTGAAGTTTTTCAAAATAGCAAATAATCGATTATGTATGTTTAACAATCGATTATATTAAGACAGTATGATCTGAAGTTTTTCAAAATAGCAAATAATCGATTATGTATGTTTAACAATCGATTATATTAAGACAGTGTGATCTGAAGTTTTTCAAAATAGCAAATAATCGATTATGTATGTTTAACAATCGATTACATTGAGACAATACTTAAACTGAAATTCTCAAACTGCAAAGTAATCGATTATGGAAAATATATAATCGACTATCTGATTTAGTTAGTCAACTAACCTCAGCAGATTTTGAAAATATTGTTTAAATGTGAAACAAAAGGATTGAATTTGTTTATTCTCATGTTCGTGTATTTTCTTTTGTATGTCAAACCATGGGAAAGCAAATATGGATATCTCACAAAGCAAACTTGGATCAAATATTTGTTTAGTTGATTCATGTACTACACATACGATACTCAAAGAAAAGAAATATTTCTCTCAACTAAGTATGTGTAAGGCAGATGTTACTACAATCTCTGGTAGTAGTAAATTAATTGAAGGCTCCGGAAGAGCAACTATAACTCTGCCTAGAGGAACAATGTTTATCATAGAGAATGCAATGTTCTCCTCCAAGTCTAAGAGAAACTTGTTGAGTTTTAAAGATATCACTCAAAAGGGATATCATATTGAGACAATAGATGAGAATAATCTTGAATACCTCATTTACTCATGAAAACGAGGCTGCCCACTTCGGTTTGGGGTCACGCCATTTTGCATGCAGCAATGCTAGTTCGTCGGCTGCCCACTTCGGTTTGGGGTCGCGCCATTTTGTATGCAGCAATGCTAGTTCGTCTCTGACTGACGAATTGTCACAAATATTCCCCGTTGCAATTAGTTTTGGGTCATGAACCTAATATATCCCATTTAAGAATTTTTGGATGTGCAGTATATGTGCCTGTAGCACCGCCATATTGCACCAAAATGGGTTTGCAAAGAAGGTTAGGAATATATGTTGAGTTTGAATCGCCCTCCATTATTCGCTACCTCGAAACATTGACAGGGGATTTGTTCACTGCACGATTTGCAGACTGTCAATTCGATGAGACACTTTTCCCAAAATTAGGGGGAGAAGTTGGTGAAACCAAACGGGAAATTTTGTGAAAAAATGCATCATTATCTCATCTTGATCCACATACCTCTATTTGTGAAAAAAAGGTGCAAAATATTATCCATTTGCAAAGAATAGCAAATTGAATGCCAGACGCATTGGTATTGAATATACCACACTCACCCCTAGAAGGAGGTTTGAGATGATATATGAAAATAATGTCATTGTTATGGCATGAATGATCGTTGGTCACGTACCTATTGTACGCCAAAATATTTTGGAAATATGACTATTAAAAGACAAGGATAATGCAAGAAACATATCTTGCATATAATTTTGACATGACCATAATGGTATAACTTTCTCTTTAAAAGAGATATTCACCACATGGATGTTGATGAATTTGTGGTAGTACAAAATTAATTGAGAGCTCTAGAAGAGCCAATTATTACTATGTTGGAGAAACACAATTGATTACCAATAAGGTATTGTGTTGTAGTAAGTCTCCAATAAGGTATTATATTGAGACTATAAATAAAGGAAAGATTTGATATCTTCTATTACTACAACTTGTAGCGGGATAATCTGTATGTGAAAACCTACCCGCTTTATTCTCCAGTTTGTACTACACAAGAATACCACAATAAAGTGGACGTTTATTGATATAAAAACCCATATCATAATAAACTTGAAGTTTATTGATAATTGCACATGTCATGGTGTAAATTTGAAGTTTATCAATATTGATAATTTATTCAGTTGGCATTCGAGTTAGCCATATCATTTTAAGTATGATGTGCAGTAATAGAGAATTCACATGGGTAAATATTAAAGAACTAGAAAGTTCTTTACGAATTCTCTTGTATTACTTGTTCTCATTAATTAATTGACCAACTTAAGAGTTCGGGTTGAATCCCATAAATTCTGGAAATATCAAAGGTGAATATGGGCCCATTCACCTGCCATGTATACCACATATGATGCATCTATGATATGGTTACATGTGCGATTGTTATTAACCCGCAGCCTGGCCGGTGCTTGCGAGGTAAATTGCTCAGTAATATAACTTCGAGCATAATTTCCAGATTTTTATTCAAGATAGTTCATCTTGATAAGTTGGTTTAGCAAGATAATTAATTAGTGCCTCCACTTAATAGCTAAACTGTTTCTTATGAGAACAAAGTTATATATATCAGTTTGATATACGTTGTATACGAGAGTATATTATATTCTCTCCTCGCAAGTGGTTCATGGTCAGGAACCAAATAATTCCATCTCAATATTATTGATGTGCGGTGTATATTTTGATTAACACCACAAAACACAAAGATGGGTTCTCAAAGTTGAGAAAACAAGTTAGCTTTTCTAACATGAGGGGGAGATATGATAAACACTTGAGAAAAGGTTACATGGGATGAATTATCATTTGTATATATAAATCCTCGAATATCATAATATGAACCTGAAGTTCATAAAAGGATAATTCAATTGCAACATATTGCAAAGCATGCTATACGCATTTGCTGACCCAAAGAAAGTAACCATATTCTCACTGCAAATGCTCATATTAAGTCCCAGAAGGACAAAGTCTTTGATACGGTTAAAGCGTATAGACAAATCGGTTTCAAAATAACTTCTTAATAAAGAAGATGAGCAAATGATCAAAGTGATCATAATGGGGAGGCAAGTGATCTAGAAGATCACATGACATAACACTTCATAAAATCTCATGAGAGATTCAGGTACCTGAATATATGAATAAAGAGATCTCCATGTTATGTCTTTATGAAAATTTACTGGAACCGATATAAAATGTTCGTCGACGATATCTATGATAGCGCTAAATATCGATGAGGATCTTATGTTTGTCGAATACAAACAAAAATATTGGCTAAATGGAAGAGATACAATTCAAGAAGAATTGATTCCATATGAAAGACATGTAGTTTTGGACATGTAGTTCAAATACTTGAAAGTATAAAGTCAATTGTATGTGTAATCAGTTTTCGATATCTTATTTGTTTAGCATGACATGAAAACTTGATATGCATCTAAAGTCTATTATATGGCTTATATGACTTAACTTATATGTCAATCCATGAAAGATTGAAGTTGCTTGAAGCATATACAATTCTTGGTCCTGAAGTACCACATCCTAAGTGCAACTTGTGTACATATGTATCTTGTTATAACTATAAGCATGATGGCATCGAGAATACCTCTATGGAGATATTGAAGAGTCATTCCACGACATTATACGAAGATGTTCATATCTATCAAGAATGATAATTTCAAGGTGCGGAATATTTATTCAAATCAATATGGCTGATTTATTTATCAAATCTCTACAAAAGATCGTTTTGAAGATGGTGCACAAGATTGGAATGCAAATGCTCAAGGATGTGAATTGATGCTCTTTTCAGGGGTAGTTAATGCGCGTTGCACTCTTTTTCCCTTACAAGGTTTTGTCCCAATGGGTTTTCCTTGCAAGGTTTTTAACGAGGCAACCAATAGGCGCATATTCAAACATGTGTACTCTTTTTCCTTTTCTAGAATTTTTTCCCATTGGGTTTTGTTTTAGTTAAGGTTTTAACGAGGCACATTATTGAATAGTCATTCAATGGGGAGTGTTATAAATAGAATCCTATTTAAGGTGAATGTCTATATTTAGAGAGATTCTAGGGTTTACTACTTGGTGGCTAAGTCACCACCTCCCTATAAATAAAGGGGTTCTCTCCCATTGTAAATCATCCCAAAGTATCAATAAGAATACTCCTCTCTCTACTTTTCTCTCTATTGTTCTTGTTCTTATATTATTTCATAACAGAATGAGTCTTTATGGACAAGAATATTGGGTTCTTGCTAATAAGGGGTTTTTAATTGGTCATTTAGTTGGGAATTTGGAAACATTATTGAAGCAAGAAATTTGCTATTTCAAAATAAGAAGCTTTATTATTAAAAGATAACGAAAATTATTTGAAAAACCTATACTGATAGGTAAGAAAACCCATTTTTTAGAAAAACACAACTTTGAAGATGTAGTTTATAATATTCTTGTTAATTTTATATTCTTCAAAGCATGATTGCATTACAAATCCGCATTAATATATATATATATATATATATATTTATATATATTAATGACTTGCTTTCTAGAACTCTATTTCTCTAATGAGACACCCCATATGTTCTTTTACTGTTTTATAACTTGCGGGGATGTTTAATTCGGGATATGGAAAGGTTAGGGTTGAAATCGCAATACTTGATTCATTAATATTGGCTAAACAAGGTTGAGTTTGACTTGAGTCAATATATTAAGTAGATGATCTTGGAATCAGAATTTGATTGTTCCAATAGATACATATGATTTTGAACTTAGGTGTATGTTCAGATTGGGTTTTGGATAACTGAGAATGTTCCGGAGCTTAATATTCATAGTTGGCACCTTGAATGATTTAATGTTCATTAAATTTGGTTTGGAGTAGGCTTTGGTGTTATCGGGGTCCGTTTTAGATTCTGAGCCTGGGAATATTTTCGTGTGGTGATTTAAGAGTTGCACGCAAAATTTGGTGTAATTCTGAGTAGTTTAAGTATGTTCTAGCGTGTTCGGAGTAAGTTGAAAATTTTTGAAATTCATAAGTTCATACTTTTGGTTCTGATTTACGATTCTTAGTTTTAATGTTATTTTTCGCGTTTCGAGAGTACGAGTGAGTCCGTTTTATGATTTCAAACTTGTTAGTATGTTTGGACGGATCCTCGGGGACCTTGGATGCCCTTCGGACATTGCACGAATTTTTTAGGACTCAAAAGGGATGATGGTACACCAGTTCTGGGGTGCCTGCACCTGCGAGCTTTTGGCAGCAGGTGCGAGCCTGCATATGCGCCATTTTGGCCGCAGAAGTAGCTCTGGAGCCTTGGCCAGTGGTCCGCAGGGTGTGCACAAAAGAGGCCCTACTTTTGCGATGAGGAGCCACAGAAGCGAGACCCATCCACAGATGTGGCTAGCACTGGGCCTTTGGAGTTCCGTAGAAGTGGGCCTAGTGCTGCAGAAGTCGTACTGCAAATGCGGCCAAGTAATTGCATATGCTTAAGTCCTAGAAGCAAAAAGCTTCAGTCATTATGAGACTTAAGCCATTTCTAGCCCATTTCTCTCACTTTTTGGATGATTTTGGAGCCTTGAGAGGGGTTTTCACCTAGCACATTGAGGTAAGTAAATTCTAGACAATATTAGTTTAATATATAGATTTTAACATGTATAATTACAAAAAATTATATGTTTAGATGAAAAACCTAAGTTTGATAAAAATGGAATTAACCGCGAAAATGGTAATGGAATTGAGTGAAAAGTATATATTTTAGTTCATGAAGTTATGGGTAACAACTTTCTTTTAGAAAATTTTTGAAATTAGAGCATGTGGGCCCCAGGGATGAATTTTTGAAATCCTTTAATTGGGGTTGGGTGATAATAGCTGGAATATGAACTTTTGAAAATTTATTGATTATTTTACATAATATTTGGATACTTGTGGATTGCTCGGCACCAAGTGAATTTGCGGCTAGATAGTGAGCCTTGAGACGAGGTAAGTCTCTTTCCTAGATTTTTATTAAGAGGAAATTTACCCCATAGGTGAATTAATTAATATTATTTCTAACTGTTGGGGCTATGTACGCACGAGGTGACAAGAGTCTGTACATAGCACTATTTATGCTTACGTTCAGGTAGTTTAGGACTCAAATCATGGGTGTTTTATAATGTTTGCACTTACTTGCTAATTTGATGTGCCTAAAATATATTAGATCTTGTTAGAGGAATGGTAAAAAGGCTGAATTTCACTTGCTTAAATATTAAGCGAATTACTTGACGTTAATGTAAATTGTATGATAATGTATATTAGCCTTGTAATAATATTTAAGTCAAATACTTATAGAGTGTTACGATCCTACCGGTAGTTTTGCGCTTTTGTATTTTGATTGACAATTCTCGGGTATAACTTTCCCCGTGTAATGCATTATGACTGATGTAGATCGTTGGTTTTGAGTTTTTAGGAAAATCGATGAATTTAAAAGAACAGTCTTAGTTGAAAGCTTTGAATTTGCAAGGTTTGACCAAGAGTTGACTTATTTGTATATGAGCTCGGATCGAAATTTTTATGCTTTGTCTAGCTCCGTCGGGTGATTTATGACTTAGGAGTGTGATCGAAATTGGTTTTGAAGGACTGGTGTGGAATTTGGCTTGAATTAGCGGAATTAAGATTTTGGCGAATTCCGATTGATAGGTGAGATTTTAATACGAGGGTCGGAATGAAATTTCAAAAGTTGTTGTAGCTTCGTTATGTGATTTGGTCTGTGTGTGCAAAATTTCATTTCATTCGGAAGTGATTTGATTGGGTTTTTGATCAAATGCGTGTTTCGCAAATTTTTTGGAAACTTAGACTTGAATTCGATAATAATAGATGGTTTTTGGTGTTGTTTGAGGTGTTTTGATGATGGGAACGAGTTTGGATAATATTTTTAGATTTGTTGGTACATTTGGTTGAGGTCCCGGGGGCCTCGGGGTGAATTCGAATGGCTAACGGATGGTTTTTGGGACTTAGATATTGCAGATTTTTCCAGTTTTGTGTTACAGGGAATTTTTCCATTGCGATCGCATCGTGGTGATTTGTGAGGCTGGATTTTTGTTCAATGCGTTCGCATACAGTAGTTGCGATCGCAGAGGGTTGTTGGGTAAAGCTACGCGTTCGCAGGGGTCCTTCCGCGTTCGCATATAAGAATCTATGGACCAGCGTATTTTGTCCTCTGCGTTTGCATAAGGTGGCACGCGTTCGTATAAGTTCAGGAGCTAATGCATTGATATCACAGGGGTATCAATGCGATCGCATAGGGGGATTTCTGGGAATGTTATTTTTGTGCTCTGCGGTCACAAAGGTTATGACGTGACCACATAGAGAAAAATAACACCTGGGCAGAATGGTTTTATATTATTTCATCCGCGAGCCTAAGCTTGTTTCCACCATTTTTGAACATCCTTGTGATCTTTTGGACAGAGATTGAAGGAGGTTTCGACTGGGATTTATTGGAGGTAAGTCATATGACCTAAAATCATGATTTAATTGTAGAACCACCTTGAAATTCATGAAAATATGATTAAAAGGGGAAGAATTAGGGCTTGAATATTTGAATGAGAAATTGGGATTTGAGAGAGCATTTGAGCTCAGATTTTTGAGTTTTTGATATGTATAGACTCGTGGCAAGATAAGGAATCTGATTGTATAAAAATTTCTGAGTTTCGAGAAGTGGGGCTAGGGCTCGGGTTTTGGTAATTTCAGGATTTGTGCCCGTTATTGATTATTTTCGCTTGGGCTTTGTTTCCTTAGCATATTGTGACGTGTTCATTGTGGTTTTGTTCAGATTTCACGTGCGTGAAAGGCCTATTTGAGGGGCAAAGGCGTCGCGAGCTAGAGATTACGCCAGTTCGAGGTGAGTAATGATTGTAAATGATATCCTGAGGGTTTGAAATCCTGGATTGCACATCATGGTACTAAATTGAGGTGAGACACGCGATGGATGATGAGAATGGGGTCTGTTACTACTAGGGATTGTGACTTGGTACGTCCCGATTGATGATTTTACCGCATATTTGACTGAAACTGATTTGTTATGATCTTGATTTGGGCTTATTTCCATATTTGGTCTTCGTGCCAATTATTTCAACCCTTCGGGGAGTTTTATCACTGTTTCCTTACTATTTAAATTTATACTTGAACTCAGTCCTGTTGATTGCTATTATTTTACAAACTCAGCTACTTTTACTCAGATTTGAAACTTAAATGATATTTCTAAAAGATATTTTGGGCTGAGAACTGCTGGGTTTCAAATGCCCGAGGAGCTCGTGTGGATTTCTGGACTGAGTGAGGCCGGGAGCCATATGTGAAGATATCTTAAGTGATATGAGGCAGGTCCTGAGATACTATTTATGCCACGCGATGTCTTGATATTGATATGAGGCCGAGAGCCTATTTATGATGCCACGAGATGGCAGTTTCCACAAAAAGCAGTTTGCTCGTCCTTTTTAAACTTATCAAAAACTTTGTTCACGATCGTGCTTATTTCTTTTTCTGCATGCCTTTGAACCTCTGTCATTAACCTTAGAATAGATACCTAACAAAAATTCAGAATATAAAAAAACTATAGCTAAAAAAACATGTTGTACTTTTATAAAAACAAACCCAAAAAATATCAGATCAAAACGTACATAGCATATTGTCTCAAGTAATTCATTGTCATCAAAGTGAGATGTAGAAGAGGTAGAACGACTGTCGGTACGAGATGTTTCACCAATGAAACGAGTTCCATTCGGTTCGTTTGGTCGATTCCGGCTACATGGTGATTCACCAATGACATGAGTTTGATTCGCTTCTTATGATCGTCTTAGAATAGGTGATCATTTACCAATGACAGAATTTCGATTCGCTTCTTTTGTTCGACTCAGAATACGTGCTTATTCAACAGTTGAAGGAACTGCATTGACTACCTTTGAACGAATCTGGCTGCATGGTTATTGCCCAATTAAAGGCATTGAATTCAATTCTTCTTCTGTAGGAATTATATCCAATACCCTAAAGTCGCGATATCTTTGTTTAATACAAAAAAGTATATTATGAGGAGAGAAAAACTAATACATCAACATATTAACACACAGACAAAAACAAGTAACTTACTTCATGAATACTGAACATATAATAAAGTTCAGGAAATTTAGGTTCTCCCACACATCAATAACGTAACATCCTAGGGACCTGAGGCGTATCAAGGTACTCATCCTCTCATAGCTACTTCTGCCTAACATCTGGGAAGCGCTCATAGAACCAAGCACATAAGGGATATGGAAATTCACCAAGTTTATACTCAGATGTATGGAATTTGTTCTGCTTGTCCAGTGCATGTTTCAGTGAATAAATGAGCTTCTCATAAACCACATTACCCCAAGGATATTCAGCACAAACCTTATCATCTTCAACAATATATGAATAATCCTCCATCACACATGACTAAGTATTTTTCCCAAATAAAATAGACTCTACAACAAGAATTTCCATAAGCTTAACTACATCATCATCACTCTCGCATACGTGTACATGATTCATAACATACTTTGAAATTTCATTGCGAGTCATAAAACTTTGAATATCATTCAATCTCTCACCCTTGGACTTACCAAAATAGCGCTTCAAAATATTGCTCTCTCGATTAATTGGTTTTTCAACATTATGTGTTGTGATCTGCAAACCACACATAATGTTAATGTCTTCAAGGGTGAAGGAAACATCATGGCCAAATAATCTTGAAACTAATGGAGTCTCGATCATTCATGAATATTCGAGAAAGACACAAGTAATGAACCAACTTCATGCTGCATTTGAAATTCTCTATAGCCATAATGTATCTTAATGTACAATTATTAAGCTTATCCCATTATGTAGTAGTCAAGAAAGTTGCAATTAATTTCTTCAAATCATGGTTCCCCTTCCAGTAACCCTTAGAGTTAAACCAATCTCCAAACTCAAAATATCTTTATCCTGGTCTTGTAGGTAGAGGAGCATGGACATAAGAACCTGGGGGTATTACAGGTAGTCTAGGTGCTTTAGGTGTTTTGCCTTCTTTAGCCGCATTAGGATATTTAGGTGCTTTAGGAGCCATCTATTCAAAAAAAGTAAAAGATACTAAAAATAACATCATGACATTTTCAATAAGATCAGTAAAAACTTCAATACCTAAAAAGTTTAAAGTTCGACAGTTACAAAAACAAAACTTCAGCCCTAGAGCTGAAGATTGACGGGTATAAAACAAATACTTCAGCTCTAGAGCTGAAGTTCAACAGTTACAAAATAAAAATTTCAGCTATAGAGCTGAAGTTTACCTGTAACAAACACAAAAACATCAGCTCCTCATGTTGGACTTCACCAGTTACAAACACAAAAACTTCAGCTCCTAAAGTTGGACTTCACCAGTTACAAACACAAAAATTTCAGCTCCTAAAGTTGAACTTCACTAGTTACAAGCACAAAACATTCAGCAAAAAAATATGTTATAGTTTTTACAAAAAACAAAATACAAATTCAAATCCAAAAATAATGCAAAAACATTAAGAAAAACTTCAGCTCCTATCTAAGGTATCATTAAACTATTATAAATATCACACTTTAATAGTATCATCTTTTTAACTCTAAAAATTTTAAAAATTTTGAACGTCTAATCACAGAATAATTTATTGAATTTTCATCAACAACACAAACACTCGTTCAAAAAACCTAACAACACAGTCGTAAAAGTAAAACTAATGCACTTATCAAACTAAACCCCAAGAAAATATTTTATCATAAATACATGACTATCAAAACCAAAACAAGAATTTAAATTGTAAAATAAAGCCCATAAAGTTAATGTAATGTACATGTGATTAAATCGT
Organism: Nicotiana benthamiana; assembly: GCA_034376525.1. Lineage (NCBI taxonomy): Eukaryota > Viridiplantae > Streptophyta > Magnoliopsida > Solanales > Solanaceae > Nicotiana > Nicotiana benthamiana. The sequence goes on along the minus strand of CM067329.1, from coordinate 35,703,769 downwards.
AATTTGGGAACAAAGATGATGTAACAACCCGTCTGGTCGTTTTGAGCTTTTGCAATTTGATCGTCAGTTCTTGGGCATGACTTGCCCAGTGTAATGTATTATGGTGGATGTATATCGATGGTTTTGGATTTTGGAAAAATCGAAATGAATTTGAAAGAACGATCTTAATTAAATGGTTTGACCAAGATTTGACTTATTTGTATATAAGCTCGGATCAGAGTTTTTATGATTTGGTTAGATCCGTTGGATGATTTCGGACTTCGGATCGTGATATGAATGTATTTTGGAGGTCCGTGGAAGGTTTAGGCATGAATTGACAAAATTGAGATTTCGGCATTTCCGGATGATAGGTGAGATTTTGATATAGAGGTCAGAATGAAATTCCAGAAGTTAGAGTAGTTCCTTCATGTCATTTGGGATGTGTGCAAAAAATTCTAGGTCATTCAGATGTAGTTTTTGTTGGGTTTTTATCGAAAGCGTATTTCGAAACGTTTTTGGAAACGTATGCTTGAATTCGACGAGTTTTGGGTAATTTGATGTTTTTTGAGGTGTGCTGATGATTGGAAAAAGTTTTAATAGGTTATTGGGTCATGTTTGTGCTTTTGGGTTGAGGTACTGGGGGTGATTTCGGATGGTTAGCGGAGAAATTAGAATAGTGTTGCAGCTTTAAATTTGCTGCTTCTGGTATTTTTGCACCTACAGATTTGGGGACCGCAGGTGCGGTGCTGCATATACAGTTGATTAGTCGCAAAATCAAAATGATCTTGCTAGGAAAAGACTGCAGAAGCGGTTGGAGTGGTCACATCTGCGATGTCGCAGATGCGGAGATATGAACGCAGATGCGATGACTGGCTAGTTAACTGATTCCGTAGAAGCGGAAGGAGGACCGCATATGCGGTACCACAAAAGAGGTAAAATGGTCGCATATTCGGAAGGTTCTAAGCAGAAATTATATATTGAGGCCTTCGCGAGTTTTGAACTATTTCACCATATTTATCTCTGCTTCGGAGGTTTTGGGGCGATTTGAGAGAGGGATTTTAAGGGAAGTTCATTGAGGTAAGTAAATTGGACCTAAAACATGTTCCTACGCTTCTGTTTTATTGATTAGAGCTAGAAACCATGAGAATTAAGGGTGAAAATTAGGAGAACTGGGGCTGAAAAATTGGAGACCAAACATTTGGGATTTGAGGGTCAATTGTGGATGGATTTTGATGTTTTTGATGTGTATGAACTCGTGGGAAGATGAGAACCTAATGATGTAAAAATTTCAGAGTTTTGAGAAGTGGGCTCGGGGCTCGGGGCTCGAGCTTTGGTAATTTTGGGATTAGTGCCCGTTATTTATTATTTTTGCTTGGGCGGTCTTCCATTAGCGTATTGTGATGTATTTGTTCTGATTTTTGATAAATTTGATGCGCGTGGAGGCTGATTTGAGGGGCAAAGGCATCGCAAGCTACAGATTTTGCTAGTTCGAGGTGAGTAATGATTGTAAATGATGTCCTGAGGGTTTGAAACCCCGGATTGCATATCGTAGTGCTATATTGAGGTGACACACCGCTTGATGATAAGCATGGGGTCGTTTACTATTGGAGATTGTGATTTGGCCCGTCCTAATTGATGATTTTACTACGTATTTGATTGAAACATACTTTTTATCAGCATGATTTGGATTGATTATCATATTTGGGCTTCGTGCCAACTACTTGAACCCTCGGGGGATTTTTATCACTAGTTCCTCACTGTTTTGACTTATTACTTAAACTCAATCATGCTGTTTTCCATTGTTTTACAACTCAGCAACTTTTACTCAATTTTTGAACTTAAATGATGTTTTGGGCTGAGAACTACTATTTTACTGGTGCCCGAGGGGATTGTGACGATTTTGTGACTGAGTGTAGCCGAGGGCCAGATGTGAGGATACACTGAGTGATATAATGACGAGGGCCTGAGATACATATATACGCCATCAGGTGGCTTGAGTGATATGAGGCTGAGGGCCTAGATTTGATGCCACGAGATGGCTTGATAATGTGTTTGGGCCGTAAGGGGCCCCTTCCGGAGTCTGCACACCCCTATTGAGCGCGGGTACCCATTGTGATCACAGAGTGAGCCCGAAGGGCTAATTTTATTCGGAGAGTGAAGCCCGAGGGGCTTGTACTGCTCTATGTGTTTACTTTATTTTAATTGTCTGCCATTACCTATTTATTGTGTTGCCTTATGTGCTATATTCCTGATTTTCTGGAATTACCTGCTAATTGAGTGTTGTGCCCGAGGGGAGGATTTCTGTGCTTATCTTCACTAATTGCTTTACATTCATTTGCATATCTGTTGAAAAAGACATTTTCAAAAGAGGCTTAAACTGAGCTAAGATATTTCTAAAGAGTTCACTGTTTCACTACTTTTCTCAAAGGGTTTTACACTTCATCTATACGGCACGTTGGTTTGTTTTACATGATTTCTTGTTGCTGAGTTGTTATTTACCTTTAGTACTCACTAAGTTGGAGGACTCAATTGTGCAGATGCAGATATTAATACACCCGGTAGCTATCACAACCCTATTCCCGACCCCAGTCGTGATATCGCCTCTCGTGAAGACAAGGCCAGCCCGACCAAAATAGAACACGTCTTTTAAAAAGATAAATATCATAAAAATTTCTAAACCACGATATAATTCCACAATTTGCGAATTAATGATAACAACAGTAGAAACCATTCCGACACAGCCCAAACCGGGGTGTTGCAAGTCATGAGCAACTAATAAATCCGGATACAAGTCTACTAGATACGGAATTCGATGCAGAGGTTCAAGAACATGAAATAGTAAGATAAGAGAGTCGCTGTAGCTGCGGACGCCTACAGCTACCTCGTAGTCTCCGAAAAACCTGCCTGGACTAGGAGGATCAGCACTCAGGAGCGGACTCGGTGATGCCTGAATCTGCACACACGATGCAGGAGTAATGTAAGTACTCCGACCTAGTGAGTAATAATTATAAATAATGGCTGAAAGCATGAAAACACGCGAAGGCACAAGGCAACTCTATATCAAGCAGTAAAGTCACTTAAAGCAGTAAATCAGTGAAGAAGTCGAGTAAAATTTCTTTAAAATAAGTAAAATCGGTAATTTAACAGGTAATAACAAGTGAAAAATCCTCCCCTCGGACACAGTATTAATCACTCAGAACAATATCAGCCCCTCGGGCTCACTCTCAGTACAGTACCAGCCCCTCAGGCTCACTCTCAGATCAAATGGGTACCCGTGTTCACTGTGGGTGTGCAGACTCCAGAAGGGCCGCTTACGGCCCAAGCGCTATATCAAGCCACCTCGTGGCATCATCTCTTGACACTCGGCCTCACATCACTCAAGCCACCTCGTGGAATATAAAGTATCTAAGGCCCACGGCTTCTTCATATCACTCAGCATATCCTCACATATGGCCCTCAACCTCGCTCAATCCGAAAATCATCACAAGGCCCTCAGGCATTAGTAAAATAGTATTGCTCAGCCCAAAACATCAATTAGAATATCATTTAAGTTTCATTGAGTTTGTAAAACACTAGATATCAACAGGACTGAGTTCAAGTATTAAGTCAAAACAGTGAGGAAATAGTGATAAAAATTCCCGAAGGGTTCAAATAATTGGAACGAAGCCCAAATAAGGCAATCAACCCAAATCATGTAGCAAGTGAGTTCTAGTCAAATATGCGGTAAAATCATCAATCAGGATGGGCCTGGTCACAAACCCCAGTAGGAAACAAGCCCTCGCTCATCATCGAGCGCGTGTCCCACCTCAATATAGCACTACGATGTGCAATCCGGGGTTTCAAACCCTCAGAACATCATTTATAATCCCAACTCACCTCGAAATGGCTACAACTCTAGCTCGTGATGACATTGCCCCTCAAATCTGCCTCCACGCGCATCAAATCTAACGAAAATCAGAATGAATATGTCACAATATGCTAATGGAACAAAACTCAAATGAAAAAAATCGAAAAATATCAAAAATTCCAAAATTAGCAAAATCCGAGCCTTAGGCCCACTTTTCAAATTTCAAAAATTTTCACATAAACGGGTTCCTTATCCTTCCACGAATTCATACATATCAAAAGTTCTCAAATCCGACCTCAAATGGCCCTTCAAATACCAATTCAAAAGTTCCAAATCCAAAGTGCTAGTTTCTTCTATTCTTAGCTTAGATTCCATGAATTTTAGGTAAAATTCATAAGAGAATCACGTTTTAGGTTCGAAAATCATACCTCTGATCAATTCCCCTTGAATCCCTCTTTAATCACCTTCAAAAAGTTCTCAAAATAGTCAGCTATGGAGAAAAAATGGCTTAAAATCGCGGGAGAAATAACTTATAAACTTTATGCCCAGTTCTGAACTTCCTTCATTGCAATCGCGACTAGTGACATCCAAATCCACCGTTAAAAAGCAATAGATATGGTCGCAGCAATATAATTTACCCAACTATGAGTCGGGGTCGAATCCCACAGAGAACAATGTGTAGGCGATTAGGAATGTAAGAAACTAATCGCTAGTCGCGCAGTGCCAAACACTAATAATTTTGGTTGAAAATTATTTTTATATCTAAAATGCGGAAATGTAAACTAACCTAGAAAGCAAGTAAAATAATTAATGGCTACAAGTATGAAAGCATCAGGAATTACACTTAAGTAAAGATCCAATGTATTTCACGATTTTACACATATGAGCGAGTTTATGTTAATTAGCCACGGGTAATAATTCTTAAATAGCTTCTTCCGAAGACTAACAAGACTTCCTAATTGAATTATCCCTAATCACAATTAGAAGATTAAGCACACCCGAAAGGGTATAAGTAGTTCAATCCTATCCCTAGGTAGAATCTATAAAATGAGGGTTAACGCCTTAAGTTCTTATTAATTAATCTTTCCCAACCCCAAACTATTTTTCCCAAAATTAATTCGGAGTTAATGGGCGATTCCTAGGGTTAGCTAATCCCTTTGGAAATATTAAAGAACAAGAATAATTAAAGAAACAATAACTCACTTCATAAATATAGAAAAATCATTCAATACATAAGCACAACAAGGTATAAAATCCACACTTTAATTATGAATATTCCCATAAACAAGATTTAAGTGTTGGGTAAAATACTACTCACTTAGATAAACAATATAAAGAAAGGAAATGAAGAAACAAACATAAATGGGTAAGAAAACCTTAAACAAAACCTTGAAATCAACAAAACCCAAGTGTGTTTGTGCAAAACCCTAGCTTCCAACTTGTTCTTCCTAGTCTAAGAAGACTGAAAATAAGTCAAAGATATTCCAAAAGTCTGCTTGGACGAGTATAAAAATGATTTGGGGTGAGAAAATGTGAAATGTCCAATTTGCCCAGGCCTGATGCACGACTTCTGCATATGCAGCAAAGTAACCGCAGATGCGGTCTCACAGAAGCGTAAAATTAACCGCAAAAGCGGAGTCCTTCAATTGTGGCAGAGATCTCATAGGCGACAGGCTAACCGCTTCTGCGGTTCCGCAGAAGCAAGATCTCAACCGCAGAAGCAGTTCCAGCTTTTTCCTCTAGATACGCATAAGCGACCATGATTCCGTATAATGCGCAGAAGCGGAAAAGACTGGGCGTTTTGCATGGTTTCAGCTCATTTTTGCTCAATTCCACTTTACTTTTATTCAAATCACTTCATAACATCATGTACCTGAAAATCTCTCAATAACCACTATAAATAACCTCATTGTATACCTAAAACGACATAAAAGCTAAGGTAGAGAGGCTAGATGGAGTGGTAGAATCACAACTCATCAACACCCCAACTTAAAGCTTTTGCTTGTCCTCAAGCAAATCAAAACCAAAACATCAATGAGGATCCATCATTTCCACACAAGTGGTATTTCCATTACTTTCATAACACATTCTCCAATTCAAACACCATACTAATGGATTTGGTTAGTACTAACAATTAGGCTCAAGTTTGCACATCTTTTACGAATAACTCCCTCATAAAGAAAAACACATCAAAAATGTGCAAAGGATTTCAAAAGTAATCAAGTGATCAACATAAACCTCAAAAAGTGACTCAAAAGCACTAGTTCGCTAAAAATGTTCACATTGCTCAATTTCACCAATCTTTCCTAATTCTTGTGCCCTCACAAAAAGAGAAAGTCCCAACATTCACACTATTTACAATATACACAAGGGACAAATTTTTCAAGAACACTCACTCTTACAACGAACTTCAAGTGTTACAATATTTCATACCATAGGCTTGCCCTTATTTTAATTCATCGCTTATTCAAAAATGATCGTTTGGAAGTCTCATAAGGATTTTTTGAGCTTGTAATGTAGGTTTATGGATGGGTTGGACAGACATATTGTACAAGTGACTTCACCCTCCTTGAACACTACTCACACTTCTTTTTCTCATTCTTTTGCGTTTTGCTTCTTTTCAAACCCCCATAACCTCATTTTCATCTAGTTTCCAATATAGAACCACCTCACACCTTTTTTAAGTTTTATTCAAGACTCCATACTTTATACACATATTTTCTTTCTTTTGTTTTCTTTTTGAAGCTTGAATATTTCAAATAAACATTTTTTTGGCATGAGGTCCTAAACTCAACATACAACCTTGCTACTTTTTCTCTTCGATTACACCCCCAACGTAGGTTTTTAGCCTCATTCTCAATGTTTAAGGAGGAACGAGTTCAAAAGAGGGAATTATTTTTAAAACGTGGAAAGGTTTGTAATGAGTTGGCCAAAGAAAAGGTTTTAAGGCTTAAATTGGGTACTAGTGATATTATTTACACAAAGGAAGGCTTGAAAGGCTAAAAAGGTTTTACAAATCAAAGCAAAGAATGCCTAAGATGATTCCTCCAACCAAACAAAGTATCATTAGCATGAAAAAGCAACCGGGCAAGTTCTAGATGATAGAAGTAAACACAAGATTTATTTAAACATACACTAACACACATGGCACATGAACTAATCAAGATGAATCAATTTTATTTTCTAGTAAAAGCCTCAAGAGCAATATCAAACAAGTGAGCCAAAAGAGTCACTAAAAGAGCAAAAATTGTATCACAAGATCAAATTTGCACTATGCAACTTGTATAAATTCAAACCAAATTTTCGTAAGGGTATTCTTATTTCACAACTTACACACGAGAAACTAATGTTATTAGTACCAAATAATCCAAAAGCCTCATCCTAGACAAAACAAGACTAATTCCCTTAAGAAAGTTGTCAATCTATCCATCATCGGGAAAAGTCACCCGGTTCACTTCAAAAGTGTTCCTTGCGAAAGAACAGTAGCATAAAGAAAACCCAAAGAAATTTTATTTAAGAAAATAAAAATAAAAGCAAAGAAAACTACTACAAGGGTAACTAAAATAAAAGAATCTATACCAAGAAAATAAATAACGAAAGAAAGACTAAAAACACACAAACATGACTAATCAACACCAAGCCCAACAAGGGCATACCATATATCACAAGCATAGTCACAAGCCCGGCAAGGGCACAAAATATCCATACATAAGCATAAGCCCGGAAAGGGCACAAAATATAACAAAGTATGAATACAGTGCTACAATTTCCACCCCAACTAAAAGCTTTGTAGTTCCTCACTGCACAAAGTCTTATATAAAACATAAAAGAGTTTGAGGGTCTCCTTGAGGTCTGCGTCAGACTAGCAGACTGTGGGAGAACGGCTGATTAGTGCTGAACTAAACTCGTGGCTCCACCATCATCATTTTCGCCATCTCTAGCAGACTCTGAAATGAAGGAATACTCCTCATTATCATATTTGGCTGCTTCTGGAATCTTTGCATCTGGTCGTGCCCATTTGAAAATTTCTTTGATGCCTCTCCACATCTTGACCAAAAACGTGTTCTTCTTCTCCTCCTTAAAGTCCTCCTGAAGGTTCGCATGAGCCTTGTCCAAGGTACCATAGGCTCCCTCCAGTTTGGTCATAGATGCTGTCATCTTCTTCATGTTCTCTTCCTGTTATTTTATGAGCATCCAAGTAACCCTGCATGTCTTCCTTGAAGAAGTAAGAAGGGCCAGGCTGTGAGGAAGAGGGCACACTCGGAAGCTAAGATACTAACTCATTAATTGATTGAAGCTCGGAGTTAAGTATCCCGAATGGCCCCTGAGAGGACGGCTAAGAACTGGTGATTGTGGAGACAACTTTCCTCTTCTTGCTCTTGAAAATTGTGCCCTCTCCTGTCACTTTCAAATGGTAGAGAGGTTTGTTAGCTGGAAGCCAATGATCAGTGGGACGGACGGCAACCTCAGCTCGGGTGCATAGCCTCGTAATTAGTGAGGGAAACATCAACACTGCATCCTTCTCTCAAGAGTATTCTCTCACGTACTACCTCATCTCCTGAAGAATGTAGTGCCCCACGTTAACTTGAACACCATCTAGGAGGCATGCTACGATCAATGCCCGGGGGTAGGAGACATCAGTGAGATTCCCACTCGGACATACTCTGCTGCTCACTATATGCAACCATCTCTTTACCTCTGCAGTAAAGTCCGTTGATTTCAGCCCTTTCAATTTGTTCCCCCGTTTCTCTCACAACTGCGGGGGAATAACCTTGGACACAAGCCAATTTCCGTTTTCACAATGATCTTTCTCATTTGTCAGCTCCACGGGATAGTTGGGGATTCCAAGACTATCATTGATGTATTCAACCCCAAACCGCACCATTTTTTCTCTGATTATGATATGTGGATCATTAAAGTTCCTACGCCGAAGATTGGCATAGAACTCGTGAACCAACATCTCATTGTCCTTGCAAGGTGGGTGTGGCAATAAAGCAGGACCATCCGGACGTATATAACCTGGCATGGAAGTCCGGGAGCTTCTCGGCCAATTTCTCATCATTTATCCCCCTTTAGAGCAAGATCTTTTTATGGACCAAATCATCCAAATATCAGCGCTCCGATGAAGCATACATGAAGCGCGTATCATCAATAAGCTCATCACCTGCTTCTTGAATTTTCGGGTGCGATCCACTTGCGTTTGGGTCCATTTTTGAATTAAATCACCTTCAAAAAATCATCACAAATTTAGTCGGACAATTGAATCATGTTAAGTAATTTAAAACAGTGCATTTGAGTCAAAAAATTAGGTTGAACGGGCCTGGGAAGAATCTTTTACAACCCCACTATTTTTGGCCAAAACTGGCAATTTCCGCTTCTGCAGTACCAGGGTCGTAGAGGCGGTTCCGCTTTAGCAGTCAACCAGGCGCTTCGGCGGTCCTCAATTTTTTATTTTTATTTATCTCGCTTCAGTGGTATTCTTACAGCAAAAGAGGTATCGCTTCAGCGGCAAAAGTTTCGCTTATGCAGATTCTTCAGCTTTCTTCACAAAATTACACTGCCGGTCAGTTTTTTTTTTAATTTTAAATTTCAATCAAAATTTTTGCTCCCAAAATAGAAACGTTTTGCAATTTAATAGCACATGATTCAATTGAGACTAAAGTTGTGCCACTTCGCACTAGATTCTCACCCACGCATTGTGTCGAACACGTCGCGCGAGAGTGAGGATGAACCTTCTTTCACAAAAATAGGGTACTCAAGACTTCCCCCAAATTCGTTCAATTTACACAGCACACACATTTACACTCACCAAATCCTCACTTCCTAAGGTTAGCAACAAGAATTCAAAACAAAAAGATGAAGAAGAAAAGATATGAAACTAAATAAATAAGAAGAAAATTCTTTTTCAAATAGAGAATGAGAAGTGGGAGATGAAGATTGAGAAGAGGGTAAGGAAGATATTACCAGAAGTTTGTGCAATGGAAAGAATTATGATTGAGCCTCATGGATTTTTGAAGAATGTTTGTTCTTTGGGGAGTTAATGCAGTGGGAAGCAGTGAGTATTTTGTTTTAATTTTTGGCAAATGACCTGTTTAAGTTCTTTTTACTCTTTCAAACCTATGCGATTTCCGCTTTCGCGAGATTTTTGCCGCTTTTGCGGTTCGGCGTACGCGGCCAATGGGCCTCTTCTGCGATTGAAGCTGCTTTTGCATTCAAATTTCCACTTTTGTGGTCCCACAAATGCGGTCAAAATACCGCAGAAGCGGTTTTAGCAGAGATTGCATGTACAGTGCTGGAAGCCACTGGATTTGCCATCTGGGTCATCCCGACCTGCTCAAATCAACTCCAAAAATTCTAAAACCTTGTAGATTAGTCAAAAATGATATTCTAAGCTATTCTAAAAAAAGCAAATTTCAAAAATGATGAAACATTTTGAAAAACGATGGGTTACCTCCCACCCAGTGCCGCATTTAACGTCGTGGCACTTGGATGATATGAACTGGGCACCTATTTTGGAATCAATCTTGTGACCATGAGCGATGGGGGTGGTAAGTTGATGATTGAGCCAATGCTTAAAATCTTCATTTTGCACTTCTTGGATTTCAAGTGCGGGATGTCATTTTGATTTTTGGCTTCCTCAAACTGTAAAGTGTATGGCCTGAAGTTTTCCTCCTCGCACTCCTTCATTGATTCATGTAGTTCAAATTCTATCTCATCACACAATTTCAACGTTGGAAAATGCTTGGAATGTGACTTCAAGCCTTCACTTTGCAATTTTTCTATCTTGACATCCTCCTTTGCCCTCGGATTTGAGTCAACATCAAAATCATTTGCAATTACATTGGTTGACTCCAATTCCATATTTTGTCGGCATCAATAACACTCATTGGGTCGGTTGGTAGATGTTCCATTCTTGACTCCTCAAAGTAAAGCTCACTTTCTTCCTCGGAGTTGGACTCTTCTTGGCTCTCTTCCACACACTCAAGTTGTTGGGCATAGTGAGCCTCAACCAATATTTGCATTTGATCTTCCAAGTGTGGATGTGTTCATCATTGTATGCCAAGCTTTATTTCAATTCCTCGAGTGCAAAGTAGTGCTTCTCCTCATTTTCAAGAATGGTCTCCAACATGAGCATTATTTTCTCACTTTCAACCTCCAAGGAAGGTGCTTGACTTTCATTCACTTCCATGGCATTTTGAACCCTTGAGGCTTCGATCAACGCATCCATTTGTGAGTGCAACCTTTCAAGTGCCAAGTCATTTTGGAGGCTAGTATCCAAAAGATGTTCCAAGGCATTTTGCTCTTTGTTTCCTTCTTCAAGTAAACACTCCACCATGAGTTTGAACTCTCCACTTTTGTCATGCTCACTTTCTTCCATTTCCATAGCCTATAATTCTCATCACAAAAAGCAAACTCATCATTGTAGGGGCTTGGGGGAAGGAAAGGTCAAATATGCACAATAATTCCATGACCATTTTGACAACCACATTTATCGCAAATACTCCAACCATGGGGATGAGATTGTGCGCACAATAGACCCCCGAGAGAATTTAAACAATGTTTCCATGAGTGTGGTCCTCCACAATAAGGACACGGGTCGTCAAAATATGAACAACTACCATCCGACCAATTTTCATTATATGATGCCATTTTTCAAAAACAAGAAAATAAACAAGAAACAAACAATAAAAATAGACCCAAGGTAAGAAGAATAATTACACAAATATTCACAAGATTGGATCAAAGAACTTTCGTTTACTTCTCAAACAACCTAAATTATGCCAAATTATTCCCCAGCAACGGCGCCAATTTTGGTGACGTCCAAATCCACCACTAAACAGCAATAGATATGGTCGCATCAATATAATTTACCCAACAATGAGTCAGGGTCGAATCCCACAGAGAACAATGTGTAGGCGATTAGGAATGTAAGAAAATTATCGCTAGTCGTGCAGTGCCAAACACAAAGAATTTTTGTTTAAAATTGTTTTTACATCTAAAATGCGGAAATGTAAACTAACCTAGAAAGCAAGTAAAGTGATTAATGGCTACAACTATGAAAGCATCAGGAATTACACTCAAGTAACGATTCAATGTATTTCATGATTTTACATATATGAGCGAGTTTATGTTAATTAGCCACGGGTAATAATTCTTAATTAGCTTCTTCCGAAGACTAACAAGACTTCCTAATTGAATTATCCCTAATCACAATTAGAAGAATAAGCACACCCGGAAGGCTACAAGTATTTCAATCCTATTCCTAGGTAGAATCTATAAAATGAGGGTTAACGCCTCGAGTTCTTGTTAATTAATCTTTCCCAACCCCAAACTATTTTTCCCAAAATTAATTCAGAGTTAATGGGTGAGTCCTAGGGTTAGCTAATCCCTTTGGAAACATTAAAGAACAAGAATAATTAAAGAAACAATAACTCACTTCATAAATATAGAAAAATCAATCATTCAATACATAAGCACAACAAGGTATAAAATCCACATTTTAATTATGAATATTCCCATAGTCAACATTTAAGTGTTGGATAAAATACTACACACTTAGATAAACAATAAAAAGCAAGGAAATAAAGAAACAAACATAAATGGGTAAGAAAACCTTAACCAAAAGCTTGAAATCTACAAAACCCAAGTGTGTTTGTGCAAAACACTCGCTTCCAACTTGTTCTTCCTATTCTAAGAAGACTGAAAATAAGCCAAAGAAGTTCCAAAAGTCTGCTTGGACGAGTATATAAATGATTTGGGGTTAGAAAATGTGAAATGTCCAATTTTCCCAGGCCTGATGCACGACTTCCACTTCTGCGGCAAAGTAACCGCTGATGCGGTCTCGCAGAAGCGGAAAATTAACCGCAAAAGCGGAATCCATCTATTGTGGCCAAGATCGCATATGTGGCAGGTTAACCGCTTCTGCGCTTCCGCAGAAGCGAGATTTCAACCGCAGAAACGGTTCCGGATTTTTCCTCTAAATCCGCATAAGCGACCATGACTCCGCAAAAGCGGTGGTCGCACTTGCACCCAATAATTTGCAGATGCGGAAATGACTGGGGGTTTTGCATGGTTTCACCTCATTTTTGCTCAATTCCACTTCACTTCAATTCAAACCACCTCATAGCATCATGTACCTGAAAATCTCACAATAACCACTATAAATAACCTCATTGTATACTTAAAACGGCATTAAAGCTAAGGTAAAGAAGCTAGAATGAGTGGTAAAATCACCACTCATCAGCGACCCAAGCCTCGCGATTGCGAAGAGCAAAATTCGAAGGCCTCAAAAAACCTCAATGTGAACGCGAGGCCTCCTCTCTCCAAACTATGTGAATGCAATAATCCAGCTGCAAACGCGAAGTGCAATGACCCCTGAACCATAAATCCTTATACGCGAACGCGGAAGGTGTCATGCAAACGCGAAAACCATCTCACAGCCTTAATGCGGTGCCTCAAACGCAAATGTGAAGGCTTAAATTCCTGCCTTCCAATTTACTCCTAGACGATCGTGACATAACCTACGTTATCGCGAAGGCCAAAAACTCTGCAATACCTGATCAGCAAAATATGTAATCTCACAAAGTCGAATGAACCCTTTATCCAGGAGCTCCTGAAGTTGCTCCTTCAATTCTTCCAACTCTGCAGGTGCCATATGATACGACGGAATTGAAATGGGTTGCGTGCCCGGCACCGGGTCAATACCAAAATAAATATCCTTGTCTGGTGGCATACCCAGCATGTCTGTAGGAAAAGAATCGGGAAAATCCCTCACAACTGGAATAGAATCAATGCTAGGAGTCTCAGCTCCAACATCCCACAGAAACGCTAGATATGAAAGGCAACCCTTCCCAACCATATGTTGGGCCTTTAAGAAAGATGTCACTCTACTAGGAACATAATTAGTCACACCACACAACTCAATTCGCGGTACACCTGGCATAGCCAAAATGACATTCTTAGCATGACAGTCTAGAATAGCACGACACGGAGACAACCAATACATGCCTAAAATGACATCAAAATCTACCATGCTTAAAAGGAATAGATCCACTCGGGTCTCCAGACCCCCAATAGTCATCGCACATGACTGGAACACATGATCTACAATAATAGTATTGCCTACCGAGGTAGATAGATGAATAGGTAAAGCAAGAAACTCTCGGGGCACACCCAAATGATGAGAAAAATATGATGACACATAGAAAAGGTGGAACTGAGATCAAATAATACATAGGCATCTCTGTGGCATATTGAAACAATACCTGTAATGATGGTATCTGAATCAATAGCATATGTACTGGTTGGAATAACATAGAAATGAGCCTGGCCACCACCTAATCAACCTCCCCCTATGGGGAGACCCCTGGTTGCCTGACCTCCACCCCTAGCTGGGTGGGTGGATGCTGAAGTAACTGGCACAGAAGTTAAGGGTTGACCCCTCTATTGAGATGATCTAGCAACACGGCGAGGACACTGCCTCCACACATGTTCAAACACTCCACACTCAAAACAACTCCCAGGTGCTAGAGAAGGGTATTGAAGGGAACCCTTTGCATTGGAGTGACCAGCTAATGCACTCGGCATAGAAGAACCCTGAGCTGACGGGGCACGAGATGAAGTTTGGGCAAGAAAGGCGCTGAGTGAAGGCTGACCCTCTTGAGAACCATGATAACCATGACCTGAATATGCCCCACAATATTCTAGACGGGCCGACTGAGCAGGCCTGAAAGAACGACCTCTACCATGCTAGATCTAGCCCCTCGAAGTCGCTCCACTGTAACTTCCAGATCCTCGAGACCTCTTGGCCTCCCTCTCCTCTTGATCTTGAAGGCAAACCATCTCAATATTGCAAGTGATATCAACCCCCTCCTCGAACGTAGCACACAATACTCTCTCTCTAACATAAGAATATGGAGATGATAGTTAAGGCCATCAATAAATCTCCTGATCCTCTCACGATCTAACGGAACCATCCAAACGGCATGACGAGCCAACTCAGAAAACCTCGACTCATATAGTGGCAGAGTCATATCCCCCTATTTCAACAACTCAAACTATCTACGAAGCTCCTCTCTGCAGGACTGTGATACATACTTCTCCAAGAACACAGTGGAAAATTCCTACCAAGTAAGGGGCACTGCACCAACTGGCCTACACCTCTCACACACCTCCCATTAAGTGAAGGAAGCTCCAGTAAATAGAAAGGTGATAAATGCCACACCACTAGTGTTAAGAATCCCTAAAGTACGGAGCATCCGCTGACACTTATCAAGAATACCCTGGGCGTTCTCACCCTCAACACTAATGCATGACGGAGGCTGGAGTCTACCAAACTTCTCAAGAAGACGCTGCTTATCTTCTGGCATAACAGGTACCATGAATTCCTGAGTTGGTGGAACCAATTGGGCCAGAGGTGCCTTCAGCATTTGTAGTCCCTGCAGTACCTGCTCAGGTGTGCGAGCAGCAGGGGTCTGATTGCCTCCACCGGCCTATGAAGTAGCTGCTATTGTGGTGGCTGAAACTGCCAGAACCACGCCAGTGCAAATTGTCAGGATCTATAAAAAGGCCTCCTATAGACCCGGGAACACGATGGGCACAGCTGGTTCCTGAACTGGTGTTGTTGGAGCGAGCTTGGGTAGCAGGTGGATCAATAGGTGTTGCCCTCATTGTACTTCCTCTTCCACGACCACGACAGCGTCCACGCCCTTTAGTGGCCTCATTGGGTGGCACTGGTGGTCATCCACCTCATCTGGTAGCTCGCGTCCTCACCATCTGTGAGAGAATAAAATAGTAGAAGTTTAGTTCTCGGATCAACAAGGTCGCACAACAAAAAATTCAGGAAAATAAAGTTTTTCCTAAAAAGGTTTTGTAGCCTCTCTAGGATAAATACAGATGTCTCCATACCAACCCGCGAGATTCTACTAAACCTGCTCATGACTTGTCAGACCTATGTAACCTAGGCTCTGATACCAACTTGTCACGACCCAATTCCCGACCCCAATCGTGATGGCACCTCTCGTGAAGACAAGGCCAGCTAGACCAAAACAGAACACCTATTTTAAACTGTTAAATATCATAAACATTTCAAAAATATTATATAATATCCATAATTTGCGGAATTAACAATAACAATAGTAGAAACCATCCCGACACAACCCAAACTGGGATGTCACAAGTTATGAGCAATTAATAAATCTGGATACAAGTCTACTAGATACGGAATCCAATACAGAAGTTCAAGAACATGAAATTGTAAGATAAGAGATACACAGGGGTTGCGAACGCCAATAGCTACCTCGTAGTCTCCGAAAACACTGTCTGGACTAGGAGAATCAGCACTTAGGAGTAGACTCTGCGATGCTTGATCTGCACATACGGTGTTGGGAGTAATGTGATTACTCCGACCTAGTGAGTAATAATTATAAATAATGGCTGAAAGCATGAAAACACGCAAAGGCGCAAGTCAATTCTATGTCAAGCAGTAAAGTCACTTGAAGCAGTAAATCACAGAAGAAGTCGAGTAGAATCTCTTTAAAACAAGTAAAATAGGTAATTTAACAAATAAATAACATGTTAAAATCCGTCTCTCGAGAACAATTTCAATCACTCATAACAGTATCAGCCCCTCGCGCTCACTCTCAATACAGTATCAGTTCCTCGAGCTCACTCTCAGATCAAATAGGTACTCGCACTAACTCTGAGTGTGCAGACTCTGGAGGGGCCCCTTACGGCCCAAGCGCTATATCAAGCCACCTCGTAGCATCATCTCTCGACACTCGGCCTCACATCACTCGGCCTCTCATCACTCAAGCCACCTCGTGGAATATAAAGTATCTCAGGCCCTCGGCCTCATATCACTCAACATATCCTCACATATGCCTCTCGGTCTAACTCAGTCCAGAAATCATCACAAGCCCCTCGGGCACTAGTAAAACAGTAGTGCTTAGCCCAAAGCATCATTTAGAATATCATTTAAGTTTCAAATCTGAGTAAACAATGGCTGCACTTGTTAATAAGTACATATCAACAGGATTGAGTTCAAGTAATAAGTCAAAACAGTAAGGAAATAGTGATAAAAATCGGCAAAGGGTTCAAAGGATTGAGTTCAAGTAATAAGTCAAAACAGTAAGGAAATAGTGATAAAAATCGGTAAAGGGTTCAAATAATTGGCATGAAGCCCAAATATGGAAATCAGCGCAAATCATGATGATAGCAAGTGAGTTTTAGTCAAATAAGCGATAAAATCATCAATCGGGACGGACCTATTCACAATCCCCAGTAGGAAATGACCCCATGCTCATCATCGGGCACGTGTCTCACCTCAATATAGCACTATGATGTGCAATCCAAGGTTTCAAATACTCGGAACATCATTTCCAATCACTACTCAACTCGAAGCTGCTACAACACTAACTCGTGACGCCTTTGCCCCACGAATCGGCTGTCACACGCGTCCAATATAACAAAAATCAGAATTAATACGTCACAATATGCTAAGGGGATAAAACCCAAGCAAAACCAATCCAAAAATATCAAAAATCCCAAAATTATCAAATCTCGAGCCCCAGGCCCACTTCTCGAAAAATAGAAATTTTCACATCAATGGGTTCCTTATCCTTCAACGAGTTCATACATATCAAAAGTTCTCAAATCTGACCTCAAATGGTCCATAAAATCCAAATTCAAAAGTTCAAAATCCCCAACCCTAGTTTCTTCCATTTTTAGCTTAGGTTCCATGAATTTATAGGTAAATTTCACAATAGAATCACGTTTCAAGTTTAAAAATCTTACCTCCAATCAATTCCTCTTGAATCCCTCTTTAATCACCTTCAAAGAGTTCTCAAAATACTCAACTATAGAGGAAAAATGGGTCAAAATTGAGGATGAAATAACCTATAAACTTTCTGCCTCGTTTTGAACTTGCTTCATCGCGATCGTGACCCAAGCCTCGCAATCGCGAAGAGCAAAATTACAAGACCTCCAGAACACTCTATGTGAATGCGAACCTCTCATTACAAATGCGATTCTTCCTCTCTCCAAACTACGCGAATGCGAGACTCCAGCTGCAAACGCAAAGGGCAATGACCCCTAAATCACAAATCCTTATACGTGAATATGGGAGGCTCATCCGAACGCGAAGAACCATCTCACAGCCTTACGCGAATGGCGATGCCTCAAACGCGAACTCAAAGGCTTATCATGCCTTCCAATTTACTCTTATGCGATCGCAACACAATTTACATGATTGCAAAGGCCAAAACCTCTGCAACACCTGAACAGCAAAATCTGCTATCTCACAAAGCCAAAAATGGTCCGATTGACCATCCGAAACTCACCCGAGGCCCTCGGGACCTCAACCAAAAGTACCAACACATATTAAAACCTCATTCAAACTTGTTTCAATCATCAAAACACCTCAAACAAAATAAAAACCACCAAGTCAAATCAAATTCAAGCCTAAGTTTCCTAAAAGCTTCCGAAATACGCTTTCGATCAAAAACCCAACCAAACCACGTCCGAATGACCTAAAATTGTGTACACACATAAAATATAACATAAAAAAGCTACAAAAACTCTCATAATTCCATTCCGAACCTCGGATAAAAATCTCACCTATCAACCAAAAATCGCCAAAATACTAACTACACCAATTCAAGCCTAATTCTATGTCGGACCCCCAAAACCAATTCCGATCACACTCCTAAGTCATAAATCACCTCCCAAAGCTAACCGAACCATCAGAACTCACATTTGAGTCCTTTAATACATAAGTCAACATCGAGTTGACTTTTCCAACTTAAACCTTCTAAAGAGACTAAGCATCTCATTTCATACCAAATCCACTCTGAACGCAAACCAATAAAGTCGACCACATAAAACACGGATAAAAAAGCAAAAAGAAGCAGAAATAGCGAAATGAAGTGGTAACTCATGAGAGGACAGGTCAGCTTGTCACAGTAGCGGGTATTGGTTGATCGTAGGTAGAGTTATCGGAGTTTAGCGAGGTGACTGCCAGCATTCATAGCACCTCTTTTCTTTCTTTTTGTTCATTAGTTCTAATTTGTATATTTCATACATTGTAGTTGTGTATATACTCTAATAGATCCTCGCGACTGGTGACACCCCGGTTTGGGCTGTGTTGGGTTTTACTTCAGCATATTATATCATTAAATCCTATTTAAACTATTTATCAATATTTAACTATTTTGAAAAAGGCAAAATGGGTTAGTTGGATGGCCTTGTCTTCACGAAAGGCTCCATCACGACCAGATCCGGGTTTGGTTCGTGACAAGTTGGTATTAGATCCTAGGTTACATAGGACTCACGAGTCATGAGCAGGTTTAGTAGAGTCTCACGTATCCGTACGAAGACATCTATATTTTTCCTCGAGAGGCTACGGAACCTTTAGAAAAAACTTCATATTCTTGAATTCTCATCGTGTGTCCTTGATCCGGCGTGAAATGTAACTCTTTGAATTCCTTCCATGCATTTGTATGCGGGCATGAGCGCGCAGTATCGAATGTGCCTTGATGTCTTGTGATCCCCCAATCAAGGGGCGAGATGAGATCTCTTTGAGTTGATGTTCAGCCAGTTTGGAGGACTTGAGGCCGGATCTTTGCCTATGGCATGAGCACCAAGGTGATGATTGTGTGAGAAAGTGTTTTGAACTTATATGTTCGGTATTGTCCCTATTAGGGGAAGTGACTACTAGATAACTATGTGATGAGGATGTTAATACTATGATATATATATATCTATACAACTTGGAATTGACAAGGAAGGCCTGCTGGAGAATAGAAGAACAATTAGGTGCTGGAATTTCCATCTTGATTTGAGGTATAGCCCCAAGCTATGGGCGTGTGAAGGATCTTGTCATGTTTTCCAGTTGAGAGTGAAGTAAACTTCATGTTACGGTATAAGTTCATTCTTAGGAATACTAAGTGACTGCGTACATTTTATGATGGTGGAACGTATACAGAAATGTTAATTCAAGGTAAAGTAGGTGGTTTATCTCCTGCGAAGAGTTTTGCGGTTGCGTAAACCTTGTGTAATTGTTAGAAGACCTCATGTGCAAGTGAATGTAAGTGTGAAAATTTGAATTTTGGGCCGCTTAAGAGAGTGGTCTTTGCTATTGCTAGAATGAGTTCGAGATTTGCTGAAGGTTAAAGTACCAGATGATCTTTATTCATAAGCTTGCAAATGGTTCGAGTTTAATCTGACTGTGGTATTGTGGCATCAATAGAGTATAATTGCTATGATTTATTGCGTGTATTTTAATATATGACTCCAAACCAAGTGAGGGAGTCTTATGTGAGTAGTTGATTGCACGATTAGGTGCTATGTTGGTTCAAGTTTTAGGCGTGCGAGAGAATCAGTTATGGCTTGCAAAAATATAGACCGGGGATGGGTCGATTAAAGGAAAAAATTTGACAAAGGCTATATTATGCTTCATAACGTAAGATGATCATGGGATGTCTTAAGTGGTTGTTTGTAAAGAATGCTCGGTGCATAGATCAAAAAGTTGCTTGGTTGTATTGGGATAAGGATTTTATTTTTGCGGTGTTGGAGTGCCAATGAGGCACGAGTGGTTCTGTTCATTGGGTCAGGTAATTGCAGTTTGAATAAGAATGAATGACTTGAGAGAATGGTTCTAATGTGTTCAAGAGTCTTCATACATCAATTAAGTATTTTAAAGTTTCATATGCGGTTAAAAACTGTGTTTTCATTGGCAGAGGTCAAGACTTGTGGTATTTTTATGCTAATTATGGAATTCTACCCAGTATACCCCCACCTGGTGGGAGTATACTGGGTAGTTGTTGTTGTTGTATGTATTAGCATCAAGAAAGTAAGGGTAACGGATCTGGATTTGCGGGAAGTTCTTCAGAGTAAAGTATTCTGGAATGTGGTGTTTTTGGGAATAATTGAGAGATTATTCAGTGGCTTATGGGTCTTAGACAATGTGGTTTTATGCTTGGACCTCGTGTGGTAAGCCTGGGTTGAGGTATTATGGTGCTACTGTCGACGCCCCCTTTTTCTAAGAGTCGAAATCGGGTTTACGACATTTGGAAGACAACTCTAATGCCATTCAAGAATTGGGTTTTTAAACTGGAGAGTGTCCACCTAATGATTATAGTGCATTAGGAAATTTCAAAAAGGGTTTGAGTTAAAGAAACTAGAGTTTGGGTAAGGGCTACAAATTATCTCGAGGGACAGGTGTTAGGCACCCCTAAGATCCACTTGTTTGGTCTCGGCCATGTTACAATTGTGACTTTACAAGTAAACAATCAAGGCTGAAATAAGGACTTTGCATAAAACATTGCAATTAAATTGAAACTTGTGAAATCAGAAAGAGAGCACTAATTGAAAAGGTTTAAACAATTCTAAAGAAAGCAAACAAATAAAAAGAGGGTCCGAGGTTTATGATTAATATAGATCACTGTCGACCCCCCCTCTTTCCATATCTCTGACGCGAAGGTCCGAAAATCGGGTATACGACATTATGGGAGGACAACTCTTTATTCTCTTGCGGGAATTGGGTTATGGAGTTTTGGAGAGTCGACACCTAATGATTATAGTGCATTAGGACACTTTAAAGAGATGAATAGTTTTCAGAAGAAAGTAAACCAGAGGTCGGGTAAGGGCTTAGAGCTTATCTCGAGGGAAAGGTGTTAGGCACCCCTCAAGATCCACTAGTGTGGTTCCCGACCATGCTTAATTATGACTTTAAGAAGATAGAAGAAGAAAGTAAAGTTTGCACATAAGGATCACAAATAGGTTTGAAAGCCTAAAGAAAAGAAAGGAATGCAATTTTTTATGAAATGGGATTGTTTGAAGAAAACATAATATAAAGAAGACATGTAGAAGAAATAGGGAAAGGGGGTCCTGGGTTTATAAAAAATGTGGATCACATCAATGCAATATCCAGCAATCACTCCTCAAAAGAGGGGTTTCACGTGATATTAGCGCACCAGTCATCATATCCATATTCTACCCTTCCCACCCCGTTAAGGTATTTAAACGTGATTAGTCTCGTTTACATATTGCATGCTAGTAACTATCTCAACCTATAAGTCCCAAGTTATTAGGACTTCTAATCTTAAAGGGGGGAAGAAAGGCGCAGTGGCATATATGGAGTTCAAAAGTTAAAATTCTAATTGTGACATACAAAACAAATAACAAATATAGGGATGAACAAAACAAATAGGTAAGGCTCAAGTAAACCCCTTAATCAAACAACAATTAGTTTAGCATATCTTGACACATCCTGATTTGGTCTTTAAATTAAACTTAAACGGCGAACGGACTGGTTTAACACATATATTTAGATAGAAAGTCTGTATTAGTCAACTTGGATCCAATTGTCAGAAATTAAGGTATTTTAAGTGAATGTTTCTGAAAGTACTGGTTTCATAAAGAAGTAGTCTAAAGTAGAAGTGTTTTGAAAAGTCAGTATAGATTGCAGCAAGTTAAAAATGAGTGTTAAAAGAAGGTAGGCAGACTGCCTGAACATAGAAATAGTTGTAAAGAATTTCACAGAAGAAGGTAGAATTACTTAAGGAAAAGAGCGAACTGTTGAACTATTTTAAAGACGAGTTCAGGAAAACCAAAATTTAGTAGGAAAACATTTAGGCAGAATGTTCAAAGAGAAACTGTTTCAAAAAAGATGCATATTTGAAGAACTTGAAGATATACTGGTTCAAAGGGTTTTATTAAAAGATGGAGGCTTTTGAAAACGGTTCTGAATTAAGACGTTAAAGACTGGTTGACAAAATGATATTGCTTCAAACGAATTAGTCGAGTTTGATAGAAAATCCTATAGGCATGATATCTACATTTGAATTTTTAAGACCTGTTATTGAACTGATAAAAAGATGATTGTTTAATTAGCCCTACAGCTTGCCTGATGAATATACAGTCTCTAAAGAAATGGTTTCAATATGCATTGATTTCAAAAACGCTAAAGTCCTATAGGCAAGATCTATAGTGATTTACAATATGATTAAACACTAAACCTTATAGGCAGAATTTCTAGATGACTTGCAACGTAATTAAATGTTAAACCCTATATGCATGGTATCTAGGTGACTTTGGATCAGAAATATCGAACAATCGTATAGGCAGGATTTATGGTTGATGTTGAATTATAAATATTGAGCAGACCTATATGTAAGATTTCTAGTAAAAAAGTTAAAATCCTAAAGCATGGTTTCTACCCTTTTGATGCATGAAAGTAAAACCTCTCTCACACCCTTTTACTATATTCCCGAAATTATTTGAGTTAAGGGGTTCAAAGAACCTAGTTCAAAGTCAGAGACAGAAATGTCAAAGTGCTGCTATGGCTGGAACTGTACTCACATAAAAAGGGATAAAAGGACTGGGAAATCACATAGGCACATTAATGGCAAAAACATAAGGAAGAATAGCATAAAAACTAGGAAATAAACTCATGGTGAAGGAAAAGAATAACAGACTAAGAAGTAAATACATAGTGAGGGGGAATTATTTAACTAAGAACATAACAGTTGTAAAGTAATAAAATAGCACAATAGCAGAGTAAGCAAACAGCAAGAAATCAGCAAGAGCAGACTTAAGTTTGCAGCAGAACACTTGAGAGTTCAAGAGAACTCAAGAATATTTCAGAAGGTAAAGGGGAGGAAAGGAGAGTTGAAAGCAGAGTGCTCGATAATGTAAATGAGAAGAATTTCAATTTAGAGAAAAACTCAGTATTCGAATGTGTAAAAGCTTGTTTTGAACAGAAAAGTTATGTGTGGAAGAGAGGTCGAGTGCAGAAGTCCTCTAAGTGCAAAAGGGGTAGCCCCTTTTATAGTGCAGAAAACAAGTAAAAAGAAGGCAAGAAAACAATTTTGAGAATCAGTCTCAAAGATTTCCCTTCCGTTAAGGGATTGATTTCAAACGGGCAATATAATTACGGAGAGGGAATAATTTAAAAACTTTTTCCAGAGTAACATAATAGGAGTAAATACACAGAGTTTTATTTAAGGAAATAGTTCAACAGCGCACGATTTGGACCAAATAAGGAAAGACAATCAATTAACAGTCAGTAAAATCAGGGTTTGAGTCTTAGTTCGAATGAATCCAACCAAGAAAAGTGAAAAGGAACTTAATTTAAAGAAAATCATCAACAATCAATCAAACCCTTTTAAGGAGGACTCGGAATCAATCACAGGTTTTCCAATGGCCTTTTGAAATAAGAGAATTGGTCATATAAAAAGAATATAGAGACAAGAGAGAGTTGTTGAAGAACTAGCAAGAAATCAAAGTAACCAAAAAGGTCAGGTTCACAGACTCAAAGTGAGTCTGAAATAGAGTCAGGGTTCTGAATCGAACCCTAGTTCAAACACAAGGTCGAGCTTGCCAAAAACCCCCAAATACTAGGGTTCTCGAATCAAATGCATAGACAACAAAAAAACAAATAAAATAGGCTCAATGGTCTCTTTCAGAGACATATGAGAGCACGAACAAAGAGAATGGTAGGCTTGAAACAAAGGGAATTTATTTAGGTGAAGCTTGTCACTCAAACAAGTTCAGAAGAGAAAAAGCAATACATGTTTAGGAAAAAGTAGGTGAAGCATGCTTAGGAAGAACTCGGTGAAATCTGGTAAAGTAAACAAACATAAATAACCCAGTAGGAGACACGTACAATAGAAATCATGTAGAAAAATATAGCAGAAGATAGTCATGCAAGCTTAGTCTAAAGGCAGAGGAAGATACAAAGCATAGAAAAAGAAGAAGAAAATCAAGTTCATGTGTAGTAGAGAAGAAACACACGAGATAAGCACAGATGAAACACGCATAAAGAAAAGAGAAGAAAAATAAGAAAGTTTTTCCAGAAAACCTAGTTTTGAAAATCAAATAATTTGAAAAAGAAAATTGGGAAAACCTTGTAAATATCGAATATAGCATAGATATAGCATAGATCTAAGGGAAAATAAATAGAAAAACCTCGAATAGCTTTAGGACTTCTCAGAAACCCTAGAAATGAGAAGGCTTGGAATAGGTCTGGCCTGGAGTCGATATGAGCCACAACTAGGCTCTTAAAGCTCGAACACGCCGGAACAGGAACCGAGAGGCCATAAAACATAGATCTGTGGAGGATCTGCTCGAACACCATCGAGGCCAGACCTTGAAATCTTGAACAACCATAGTTTGGGGGTGAAGGAAGGTGAGCACAGGCCGTCCATGGACTGAGAAGGCCGTCCATGGACTGAGAAGACATAGAAGAGATTGGTCGGAGAAGACAAAGAAGATGATTAGGGTTCCGAGTGCTAGAGAGCGCTTGAAACAAAAGGGAGAATTTGAAGGTGGTAGTCGAAGAGTAAATGAGAGTTAGGTTAGGTTATTAGAATTAAAAAGGAAAGAATGATTTGTGACCGTTGATCAAAAGTATCAACGGCTTGGTTTTGAAAAGATACCGGATGGGTTTAGTGATTGGGTCGGGGGTCGGGTCAAATTGGAATTGGGCTGGTCCAATTTGGTCTTGAAATTGGCCGGAATTGAAATGGAATTGTCGTTAAAATTGAAATGAATTGAGGCTACAATTGTAATAGCCAGTTTTCCCCTATTATTTTGTAATAATAGTAAAAATATTTTAAAAAGCAAATTAAAGGTACTGAGTCAATATATAGTATATAATTATTAATTTAAAAATATTGGGATTGATTTTGTAATTAAAAATCATATTAAATCTTAAAGTAGGCTAAAATTGCAATTCCATGAAATTTGATTTTAACTATATTTTGATGCAAATATGAGGATAAAATAAATTATTCACCAAAAAGATAATTTTGGGAATAATTATTTGATTTTGTGGTGTAAAAATAGACCTTAAATTGGTTTAAAAATCTTTTAAAATGTCAAAACCTTATGATGTGCTCAAATATACACACATATGTTATATTGAAAGTATTTTGGGTATACAAAATACATAGGATAAATTGGGTATCAACAGTTGTCCCTCTATACCCGAGGAGGATGAAAGAGTTGTCAGGTAAAGACAACATAACCAATTTTGACCGAATCGGTGATTGAAAGAAATTTTGACCGAGCCCTGGCTTCTGAGATGCCTACATATCCCTGGTTTTACAGGAATCAGGCCAAATATAGTTCAAGAACCATTGATGGAATATATCAAATGGGGATTCAAAAAGAACGGACGCGATGCTTTGGCTTGGAAAAGGCGTTTGGAGTCAAATAGGTTGCGGTGAACCGGAGCGGGATCACTCCTACAGAGACGGTCTTTTGCTAGCCGGTGTACCTGCAAGTGAGCCATATAGCGTGTATTGTGCATAATCTAAACAAGATGCAAGCTCCCGTTGGACCATGAATGATGTCTTCGGATGGTTAGGATGACGTCCTCAGACTATGATGTCCACGGCCATGAGGAGCATAAATAAATATTTGCAGGCAATGAAATGATGTTATCGGGCTATGCAGATTGTGCCTCCAAACCATGACGCCATTGAATAAGTTGGTGATCTTTCAGCCCATGAGAAGATGGCAATCTTTCAGCCGATGAATGCAAAGGGTGGCGATCTTTTAGCCGAAGCAAAAATTTCAATGCATGTGGCGATACTGCATCCATTCAAAGAAAAAAAGTGGCGGTATTAAGCCATGCATGATAGAGACAATGCTTAGTCTCGAAAGGCAGGTAAGTAGCCTTATGCAAAATAGAGATGGAGATAATGCTTAGTCTCGAAAGGCAAATAAGTAGCCTTATGCAGGATGGAGGTAGAGATTAACCTCAAAAGGCAGATAAGTAGCCTTATGAAGATGGAGGTAGAGCTTAACCTCGGAAGGCAGATAAGTAGCCTTATGCAGAATGCAGGTGGAGACAATGCTTAGTCTCGAAAGGCATATAAGTAGCCTTATGCAGATGGAGGTAGAGCTTAACCTTGGAAGGTAGATACGTAGCCATATGAAGAATGCAGAAGGAGACAACGCTTAGTCTCGAAAGGCATATAAGTAGCCTTATGCAAGATGGAGGTAGAGCTTAACTTTGGAAGGCAGATAAGTAGCCTTATGCAGAATGGAGATGGAAACCATGCTTAGTCTCGAAAGGCAGATAAGTGGCCTTATGCAGGAGGGAGACAAAGCTTAGTATTGAAAGGAAGATAAGTAGCCTTACGCAGGATGGAGGTAGAGCTTAACCTCGGACGGCAGATAGATAACCTTATGCAAAATGCAGATGGAGATAGAGCTTAGTTTCAAAAGGCAGATAAGTAGCCTTATGCAGGATAGAGGTAGAGCTTAACCTCGGAAGGCAGATAGATAGCCTTATGCAAAATTAAGATAGAGACAGAGCTTAGTCTCTAAAGGTAGATAAGTAGCCTTATGCAGGATGGAGGTAGAGCTCAACCCCGGAAGGCGGATGGATAGCCTAATGCAAAAATGCAGGAATGTAAAGAGTGAATAGTAGTGAGATTTTCTTAGCTGCTAGCTAATTGAGACAGTGTGGCTGCTGGGGATGATGGGTGTAGACAGTAAATTTGTGAATAAGATATCATTTTGATAGTTTCCTACCTAAAAGGTACGAGTTTATGAATACATTCAGATGATTTGGGACCTGCATCCAAAGAAAAATCGTGAGTTCTGAAGAGTAGGGAAAGGTTAGTTCATCTTCCCGTGGCTCCTGACGTCATGTATCGCTGGGGTAGCATGGCTAAACGACAGCAATTCAAATGATAGATATGCATGATTTAGTAAATATAACATAAGTATATATTTGGAAAAGATTTTTGTTTCGGATGAACTAACGACTGCAATGTGGTTCAAGACATTGCAACCTCGCTTCCTCCGGAATTTTGAGGGTCCTCCTCAAAATTTTGCCCCGTTTACTGGGTTGGTTCTTCTTACGGCTATGCTAAATGAATGAAAACGGATTGATTTCAGAATTTTGAGGGCCCTCCTAAAAATTCTGCCCAAGTTTACTGGGTTAGCGCCGATGAAAATACTAAAAAACTAACTTCGGATTTTTGAGGGTCCTCCTCAAAATTCAGCCCCAGTTCCTTTAGCGGGGTAAAATAGAATTTTTATTAAATTTTGACCGAACCCATAGGGCTTCCTACATATTCCCTCTTAAACGGGAAGCAGGTCAAACGTAGTTCAAATTACAGAAAAA
Source organism: Nicotiana benthamiana (assembly GCA_034376525.1). Lineage (NCBI taxonomy): Eukaryota > Viridiplantae > Streptophyta > Magnoliopsida > Solanales > Solanaceae > Nicotiana > Nicotiana benthamiana. The sequence goes on along the minus strand of CM067329.1, from coordinate 35,675,801 downwards.
CATATGATCATATATAGTATCGTTTCACTGCATCTGAATTGATTGACTTTGGCCAGACCTCTCCGTCCATTTTTGCAACAATAAGGGCTCCTCCAGTTAGAACTCGGTGAACCATGTACGAACCCTTCCAATTGGGAGAGAATTTCCCTATGGCTTCGTCTTGATGTGGAAATATTTTCTTCAACACCAGCTGCCCTGGTGCGAACTTCCTTGGTGTAACTCTTTTGTTGAAGGCTCTGGACATTCTGTTCTGATATAACTGACCGTGGCAGATTGTGTTCATTATCTTCCCGTCTATATGGGCTAACTGCTCATAGTGAACCTTTACACATTCTGCATCATCTAACTCAGCTTCTTGTATGATTCTTAAAAATGGAATTTCTACCTCGACGAGGATGACTGCCTTTGTACCATAAATCAATATGTAGGGAGCTGCCCCGGTTGATGTGCGGCTTTCTTAGATCTGATGATGATGTCATTCACATTCACCTCGATTTCTTTGTGTATCATGTCATGAAAGATGGTAGTCATGGCTCCATATAGGTGTTATCAGCATTCTTCAAACCAAACGGCATCATTCTGTAATAGTACATCCCTCATGGCATGAGAAAAGCCATTTTCTCCGCATCTTCTTCATCCATCCATATCTGATGGTATCCAGCAAAACAATCGACAAATGACTGTAGCTCATGCTTGGCATAGTTGTCAATTAGGATGTGTATATTCGGCAAGGGGAAGTCATCCTTAGGACTGGCCCAGTTGATATCCGCTAGTCAACACATATTCTAACCCTTCTTTTTTCGGCACTGGCACGATGGTGGCTAACCATGTTGGATACTCTACTACCCTGAGAACCCTGGCTTTGACTTGCTTGGTACCTCTTCTTTGATTTTCAAACTCATGTCGGGTTTGAACTTTCTGAGCTTCTGCTTTACTGGCGGACATGCCGGATCTGTTGGCATTTTGTGAGCTACAATGGATGTGTTTAGGCTAGTCATATCATCATAACACCACAGGAAGATGTCTTCATACTTTTTTAAGAACTCTGTGTACTCTTTCTTTTCTGATGGCAACAAATGCACACTGATGTGTGTTTCCTTAACATTCTCTGCATTGCCCAAACTAATCTCAGTTTCAACCAAGTTAGATTTAGGTCTATTCTCAAAGTTCTCGACCTCTCTGACAACCTCTTCTGGTACATCATCCTCTTCTGAATCTATATTTGTTTGTTGCGTAATCGCATTGTAAGTCACAGTCATTGGTTCACTATCATGATAGGTAATAGTGATGTTGTGTAAAATAAAATAAATGATAGAGAATATAATAAGAGCGAGATATATAAATAAACTTGGAAATGCTTTGATTGAATTCAAATTGTTTGAAACATCGGAGCTCTTTTTTCAAAAGTAAAGACAATGCGGAAAGAAAATCAACTAGTAAAAAGTAAAGATGTGATGCATGGTGCTTGTTTAGCCTTGCTACCCCAATGCTCTCCGTGCCTTGGTTGTCCTGATCGACCAATTAGTGAGGTATTCCCCTTGATTCACAGCTTGTATGGAAGGGCCTTCCTCCCTTCCTCCTCGAAGATAACACAACAGTCCATATAATCTTCTAGAAACAAGTTTCTCATCGCTGCTAGTGCTTTATCCTCCTCTGATCCGTATATGACATGAGTGGCTGAAAGTTCTGCTCCGTATGAGGTATAGGCTGCTCCAGTGGATAATATGGTCCATGCTATGGTGGCGACCAATGGTTGAACTCCTCCCATGTGTATTCATATCCCAAGCCAAAAGTGATATCGTGTTTCTTCATCTTGATGGGTTTGGCGATCCCTCGGAGGTTCTTGCCAAGTCCTTTTCCGGGCTCATACCCACTCCAATTCAGGATACTCTCAATCTTGTTGTCCCACCATTTGTCCTTGTCCATGGTGTTGACTTGCTCGATAGGGTGGTGTGTTTCTTTGTCTATTCTCCTTCTAGCTCCAATAATTGGGATGGTCTACCGACTGTATATGGGGTTGCTACCATCGCCATGAACGATCACCTCTTGGTGATTCCATTCGAACTTCACTGCTTGATGTAGGGTTGATGCCGCAGCTCCGGCAGCGTGGATTTAGGGTCGTCCTAACAATAAGTTGTAGGACGCTGGGATGTTTACTACTTGAAAGTCGACATCGAATCAAGTTGGTCCCATCAGTAAGCACAGGCTTATTTCTCCAATGGTGGATCTTTGTGACCCATCAAAGGCTTTAACAATGATATCTCCATCTTTGATCTCGAGCAAACCTTTCCCCAATGTCCTGAGAGTTATTAGTGGACAAATGTTAAGGCTGGACCCCCCAACGACCAAGATCCTGGTGATGAAGTAATCGTTGCATTGCATGATGATGTGCAACGCCTTGTTGTGACTGAGTCCTTCTGGTGGTATCTCATCCTTGTGGAAGGTGATATTGTGACTTTCCAAGACGTGTCCTACCATATTCGCCATTTTGCCCCCAGTTATGTTGCTGGGAACGTAAGCCTCACTCAATATTTTCATCAGAGCATTCTTGTCTATCTTAGAGCTTTGCAGAAGAGCCAGGATGGAAATTTTAGTGTTTTATTTTGTTGCTCAATGGCCAAGTAGTTTTTAGCCTGTATCTTTCTCCGAAGGTCAACCAGTCTTAATATGTCGTCCAGAGGCTTGCTTGCTGGACTCAGCTAAATGTTCCGGAGTGTATACCCTGCCTGTTCTGGTCATGCCTAGTGCGGCGACCGCTTCCCCGATTCTTGTTTTCCTTTTTCTCCTAGCTTATGTTGTGTAATCCCAAGGTGTGGCGTTTGAATTGAATAGGGTCGCGCATGTCATCGTGACTAGAATAGGCAACCTTGGCTGTAACACGACAACTTAAAATAGTGCAGGTGCCTTTGGAATTCTGAACTGGACCTCAATTGGTCCTGGCGCCTTCACATGAGGTGTTTTGAACTCAAGGGGTATGGACATGTTCACCTCATTTCCCTCAGAGGGATGGATCAGGACAACAATAGGGTTAAGGGTGACTGTCGACTTCTTCGTTCATCCCCTTCGGCAATCAATCCAATCGCCCCTTTAGGGTCCCAATCATCCTTAATGTCTTTCATATGAATGCCTCCGCCCTTGTGTTCAGATATAGGGTTGTTGCGGACATTGGGAGCATGCTCCTTTTCTATGATGACCTTATTATCAATCAAAGTCTAAATCTTGTCTTTCAAAGAGTGACACTCATTGATGGTATGGCCTTTTATTCCAGAATAGTATGCGCAAGTTTTGTTCAGATTGATCCATTGAGAGGTATTGTCTGGAGTTATGGCTGGGATAAGAGTAACGTAACCGGTTGCTTTGAGTCTTTCATATAGTTGGTTGACTGGTTCAACGATGGCGGTATATTATCTGGGAGGTCTTCGGTCAAAATTTGGTCTGGGGTCGAGGAAAACTTTGGCGAGTGGGTGGTGACTGATAGTGTGAAGGTTGGGCATTATAGGCTTGGTACACAAATGTGGGTTAGGAATATCTTGGTGAAGTGGGTTGATAAGTAGGCAGGGGAGGTGGAGATGATTGGTAGGCAGGTGGTAGAATTTGGTATGTGGGCAAGGGTGCTTGGTAATTTAGGGAAGGTTGATATGTGAGTGGAGTTGACGGATATGATTGGTATTTCATAGGGCATTTGGTTCTTTGCACAACCATAACGAAATTCACGTCCTTCTTCTTTGACGTGCCACCAGACTGTAAAGACTTTTTAGTAGCATGTAATGCTTCGAGATTAGTGACCATACCATTCTTTATACCCTCTTTAATCCTTTCTCCCAACTTGATGATGTTGGAGAATTTCTAACCTTCTATCAGCATTAGCCTTTCATAGTATTGTGGATCCTGACCCCAGACAAATAAGATGTTCATTTGCTCTTCCTATAAGGCTGGCCTGACCTTAAAAGCCTCTGACCTCCAACGAGTAGCATAATCTCCAAAGGTCTCTGTGGGTTTCTTCTTCTGATTGTCGATATAAAACACATTTGGTGCGTTCTCTGTGTTGAACCAAAATCAGTCCATAAAGTCGGATGTCATGCTCACCTAACTTGTCCATTTCATTGAATCTTGGCTGATGTACCAAGATAAGGCGTCGGCTTTTCGACTCCTCATGAATAGATTCATACGGATTTTATCGTCTCTTCCAACTCCGACCAGCTTATCACAATACATTTTTAAATGAACCCTGAGATCACCTGTACCGTCGAACATCTCGAACTTGGGAGGTTTGTACCCCTCTAGAAGTTCAACATCTGGCTGAACACAAAGATCTTCGTAGGTCCAGCCCCTCAACGCCTTTGCTACCTTCGACACCTTGGACCTGGCTAGTTAACTTCTTGAGTTCAGCGGCCAAATTCCTGACGAGGGAGTCTTTGTCGTGTGATTCAGATGCACTTGAGATTGGCTGGGTATAGTGGGGTATAGTGTCCACAAAGATGGGACTGTTGTGGATGTGGTCATTTGTGGTGTTTTGCGTTTCGGGAATAAGCATTGGAGTGTTTTTGCATGTGTTGCAGGCTTGGGCATGAGCGGGTTGTATTGGTGGTTGCGAGGTATTTTGTAGAGCTAAGGGTTCTGGACATTACATCAGGAGCGGCAAGAGTGATTGATAGGCTTGCCAAGTTCCGAACTTGGTCCAATTCTTCCCAAAATTTCAGCAATGTTTTCTCAAGATGAGCGGCAGTCCCCTTGGTAATTGGAGTATTCTGAGAAGTCTCCTCAATTTCCTTTCTAGCATTGGTGTCTCCCATTCTGCCCTTATTCTTGTTTTTGATAGTACTCGGAAGAGGAGGAGGTGGAGGGCCCTTGGATCGTGTAGAGTATGCTAATGGTGCTAGAATGCACGAACTAACCTTTGGGGAGGGGAATAAAAACAAAAGAAAAATAAAAAAGGTAAAAAGTTAGTGCGGATTCTGAGAAAGAGAATAATGCGATATTTAAACACATTGTGCAGGAGTATAAGTCGTTTCCTAATTTGGGTGCCTCATTTAGGCCTAGCGAAAAATTAAATTTTGGAGAATTTATAATGCTAAATGCCTCATTTTAATATTAAAAATAAGATGAGTCTAGAAACGCAATTTGAGATAACAGAAATAAAGACGTCACTAATGGCCAGTGGCCTTATTACATTATGAAAGCAGGAAATAAAAGATCCTAACTACTTGATCCCAGAAGGACCCTCCCCAGATTCGGTATTCTTGCCTCCCTCGTACAGCTGCATCAACTCGCATAGTCCTAGCAGCAGATAGGCTCCTGCCAGATGCTCGCATGCACTTCCCTCGGCATTCTGGCAGTCTTCAATCCTCTTCAAGAACATTCCTTCCAACTCTAATTGACCTCATTCCAGATACCCTAACCGCTTGTTGGCATTGACATCAATATCCTTCCACTCGTCGATCAATTTCTGGTGAGCTTCTTGTATTTCTCGGTGTTCATTTTCACATTCCCGAATTCTTTTGTGCAATTTATTGTACTTAACTTGCGCTTCATCCTTTTCATCAATAAGCCTGTGACCTTGGATGAACCCTAGATGACCCAAACCAATGTGATTGTCTTCCAACCAACCCGAGTAGTATGGCACACATCCTATGTGATACCTGTCTGCCTTAATAGTTTCTCTCCCCAAGACGAGTTTGCAATTCCACATGTGTTGAGCGTGACATCGGTGAGTGTTATCATCATCTTGAAAGATAGCCCTTAAGTGACTCATTTTATCTACCCTTGGTATGATCTGCTTCCTTCCATCTAGCCTCATGGCTCGGAGAGGAACATAAGGATAAGTTCCCCTCAGACCGATGAGTATGAGGAATGGTGCATCCCGATAACGAACAATGAACTCCCCTGTTGGGAACCATTCGAACATCCACTGCACTTGCTCTTCCTTTAGATTCTCAAATAGCTCTACCCATCCTCCAGCGTCCTCTGGCTGAGCGAACATGTTGGGCATGAAGTTCATTCGCTTTGGGTGGTGGAAATCAATATGACCATGCCAATCCCTGCGTATAATCTCGTGTCGGTAGTCACCTTTCTAAAGGTGTTCTACAAGCCAGAGTTGAAGTAACATATTACAACCTTTGATGTTTTGGGCCCCTTGTTGACATTTTTCTAAGGCTCGATAGATCTCACCGATGATCATGGGCACTATGTTGAAAGACTGCCCTTCGATCCCTTCCATTAAGGTCTTCGTTACCATGGCTAGTTTGGTGTGGATCCTAGCCTTCTTCATAGGAAAGATCATCATCCCCAGGAAACAGAACATGAAGACAAAAACCCTTCTGTGAATATTCCCTAAGGAGGTAAGGGCGAACTCATCGGTGTAGGTGCGGTAAGACTTTATATCGCCATGTCTCTCGTACAAGTAGTCAAATCTTATGTATGAGCTTTTCAGACAAGTCATATCCGCATTTTTCTTGAGTCCCATCATCTTAAGAAAGCCTCTACCTTTGCGATTTTCCGGCATAAGTAGACCCGGAGTCTCCCAATGGATACCAGCTAGACCCCCTATTTCTTTCAAAGAAGGAGTCATTTCCAAATCCCCGAAGTGAAACACCGACCGATCACTATCCTAGAACAGAGTTGCAGCCTCTATGATTTTGTTGTCAGGATGGATTTCCAAAAGGGAAGGAAAATTCCCTAAGTATTTGCAGACAAGGGTCTGATTGCTGGCATGAAGGTCCTCCCACCAGCTTAGCAGCCTTGGGTGAATGTTGGTTACCATACCGAATCTAGGAACTTCGTGCCTCATTTTCTGCAAAACAAAGGGTTAGACCCAGACTCGAGTATTAAGATCAATAATTAGCATAAGGCATTTAGTTCTTCAAATAAATGCACATAACATGGAGGCATCTGTTTGGGTTTCAAGGAAAATCCTATGGACTTTGGACTTTGGACTTAGGCAATCTTAATGAGTCATTATGTAGAAAACATAACTGACTCGGCTAGTTTTGACCATGATGCATGAACTGTTTAACGAAATAAGGTTTCTATTTTTGAATTGCTAGAAAGGTACCCTTGAGCGCACAACTTAAGAGGTAAAGGCGCGAAACCGTCGACTGCACCGTTAATCGACAGGTTTTACCGCAAATATGCCTTCGCCAAATTTAAGGGATGACAATATTTGAAGAGTGCAACCACTCATTATAAGCGTTGCTATGCTATTTGTTTTGGCACGAGTGGAGTATGATGTTCAAGATGCAATTACAAGAATGAAACAAATTGACATGCATTTTCACGTACATAAGATAAATGATTACAATAAATTCTCGAAATTACAAAGGTATTGAACTAATAAAGCAGTAAAGGAAAATGTTAAAGGAAATAAAAGACATGAAGAGCCAAGTTAGTTTTCGTGATGAAATAATCAAATGCAAGAAGTAAAGGCAATTAATGAAGCAATAAGGTCACAAAAAGCATGTAATGTTAAAAAGCCTAAGTAAATCCCCAGCAGAGTCGCCATGCTGTCGACGCCCCCTCTTTCCATATCGCGGATGGGAGGGTACGGAAATTGGGTATATGATATTAAGGGAGGACAACTCTTTATTATCTTACGAGAATTGGGTTATGGATTTTAGGAGAGTCGCCACCTAATGATTATAGTGCATTAGGACACTTTAAAGAGATGAAGAGTTTTGAGAAGAAAGTAAACCAGAGTTCGGGTAAGGGCTTAGATATTATCTTGAGGGGAAGGTGTTAAGTACCCCTCAAGATCCACTAGTGTGGTTACCGGCCATGCTATAATTATAAATTTAAGAAGATAGAAGAAGCAAGTAAAGTTTTGCACATAAGTATCACAAATATGTTTGAAAGCCTAAAGAAAATAAAGGAATACAATGCTTTAGGAAAAGGGATTGATTGAACAAAACATAATTTAAAGAAGGCATGTACAAGAAAAGGGGAAAGGGGGTCCTATGTTTATACAAAATATGGATCACATAAATGCAATATCCAGCAATCACTCCTCAATAGAGGGGTCGCACGTGATATTAGCGCGCTTGTCATCATATTCATATTCTACCCTTCCAATCCCGTTAAGGTATTTAAACGCGATTAGTCTCGTTTACTTATTGTATGCTAGTACCCGTCCCAACCTATTAGTTCCGGGGTATTAGGACTTCTGATCCTAAAGGGGTAGTGGCATATATGGAATTCAAAGGATAAAATTCTAATTGTGACATACAAAATAAGTAAAAAAATATAGGGATGAACAAAACAAATAGGTAAGGCTCAAGTAAACCCCTTAATCAAACAACACTTAGTTTAGCATGTCTTGACACATACTGATTTGGTATTTAAATTAAACTTAAACGGCGGACTGGTTTAACATATATATTTAGTTAGAAAGTTTGCATTAGGAAACTTGGATCCAATTGGTAGATATTAAGGTATTTAGGTGAATGATTTAGAAAGTACTGTTTTAGAAAGAAGTAGTCTAATGCAGAAGATTTTGAAAAGATAGTATGTTGATACCCAATTTTTATACCCCAAAATACTTTCAAAATAGCGTATATGTGCATATATGAGCACACCCATGAGTTTTGGTATATTAACGACTTTAAAACCAATTTATTGCCTATTTTAATAGCACAAAAATCTCACATTATTCTCTAAAATTATCATTTTGGTGAATAACTCATTTTGTCCTCATATTTATGTCAAAATATAATTAATATAATTTTTTGCATATTTTTAATAATTTATTTGGTATTTGTAAAGCTAAATTGCATGTAATTGCATTTATAGCCTATTTTATGATTAATAGCATTTTATAATTACAAAATTAGTTCAAATATTTTTAAGGTAATATTTATATAATATTTGTTTTCTGAGTATTTTTAATTTGCTTTTACAATCGTTATTACTATTTTTATAAAAATAAAATGGAGAAATTGGCTATTTTAAAACCTAGCCGAAATCTGTTGCAAATATAGCCCCAAATTCACCCCAATTTTAACCCCATTTTAACCCAATCAAATTTTAATTATGATCCGACCCATACCCCATTCGGATACCCGGTCCAGCCTTGTTTTGATCTGAGCCGTTAATTAAATGAGATCAACGATCCAGATTATATTACCTAAATTAAATCCTAACATACCCCCCGCCCCCGCCCCCCGACCCCTCATTCTCTCGAAGACCAGTCTCTCTCTCTAATTTTTGCTCTTCCTTCTCTTTAGAACCTCCGGGTTCTCTCTTTCTTCTTCGATAGGTTTCATCGCCTCTTCGGCCAACTCCGTCCTCACTTCTCTCGTCTTTTAGTCGCCATGGGACCTTATCTCATTGTTTCTCTCCAAGGTTTGAATCCCCAGAAGCTTCCACCATGAAAGGCGGTCCCTGAAAACCTCATTTTGCTATCTCCGGCCTTTCTAAGGTGGATTTTGGTTCGATGATGCTTTAAATGTTGTTGTTAGCAAGTTTCACGGCCAGGATTCTCATCTCACTGATTTTATTGCAAACCCTAATTTTTTGCCTAAATCTCTTAATCCATGTCTTTTTAAGCAATTTCTGGTTTAATCTTTGTGTTCTACACTATTTGTCACTCGACATCTTCGATTGGCTCAAGTTTAAACTTTCTTGTTCCTCTTTCCAAAACTAGGGATTCTGACCCCCTTCTAAAGTCACTACACTTTCTGTTTCTTTGAGTGTTATGTGATTATTCCTATGATTATGTGTTTGATTATATTGTAAACCTGTTTGTTTCTGAGTTCCATGCTTTAGACCTTTGCTAGGGTTCCGACTCCCTGCTGTTTTAGGTGACTTCTTACCTAAGGTTCTTAATTTTGAGACTATTGTGTTTAAATAAGTTTGAATGCTCCCCTTTACTGAATATTCTGCTAATTTTGAGCATCTCTTTGAATCCTTGAATTATATGCATTCTCCTTAAGGGTTCTTACACTAATTTTGAATTATTTCGTTACTTTTGAGTTGCTTTCTCTACTTGGTATTGATTCCCTCTACTTTTGGTTTTATCCACGATTCTCTGGCTGATTTTTCAGAGTTAATTTATATGGTTACCATACTTATGCACTTAAGTATATTTCTAATTATTCTGCATATATTTTCCTTGTTTTAAGCATTGTGTACCTAGCCTTTATTACATGCTCCACGCTTACTGCTCTTATTATGGTATAATCAGTCGTCTAACTGATTCTTTCCTTACCTGATAATCTGTACTCATATTCGAATCATGAGTCCCTAATTTAATGGAATTAAGACCTGTGATTGATTCAATTGGGTGCTACTTCTATAATTATACCCTATTCTCTATTGTTTTCAAAATCTATAAGTATTACTCTTCTTTTATCACTTAATACACACACAGACACGAATAAAACTCATTACTTTGAATTTTTTCTCTCTTTCACGCAAACATATTTGGCACTCTCTGTTGTTTCTACACAACCTCTTTCACTTTCCTGTTGAATGATGATTACTTAATCGGCTGAAAGCCAAGATTGAGTGATCCTGGTCACTTTTACCACCATACTGGCCTCTGTTGTGTTGCTTACTTTGGTCTACCTGCTGCTCACTTCTTTGCATACTGCTACCATTTCTCTCTGCATACTCTCTGCGCGCTATTACTCACTTCTCTGCACATTATTGCTCACTATTGCTCTGTGTTACATTATTTTCAACTGGTGTGTGTCCTATTTAAGCTACAGCCTCAAAACAATATGCTTCTATTATTGCTACACATTCTTTTGTTTCTTGTGTGCTTCTACTTATGGTTATGTTATTCCTATTGCAACTAGTATGTATCTGTGTTAATTAGTAGGCCTAGCTTAACCTGGCATGTTCATTACCCAATTTCCTACCCCAATGCATGTTTCTCCTTACTCTTGTACATCACTAGCATATGTTTAGGATCCTCTTGGACACTCTATAGCCCTAAAACCACTTCTTGAGGTTGATGTTGTTTGGTGTCTGGTGCTGTAAGAACTAGACTCCTAGTCTGAAACATGAACTTTTCTTTAATGTATTATACATATATAACTAGTTTTCTAGCCTTTGTGAGCTATTTGTTACCTTTACCTTTGCCTTTGTTTGTGTGACCTTTTGTTTTCAAAACTAGTCATCTTCAATTGATTGTAAAAGGACTCTTTCACTCTTCTATTACTGTCCTCTCAAACCTTTTCCAACTGTTCCCCAACTCAACTCCTTCAAACTCCATCACAATCACACTACTCTTAGAATTTAGGTTCTGCCCCCTTAGTGTAAGCATTGCTTTGGGTATCTTGAGTACCCACTGAACTTTGATGCACAAGGCTGGTAATTCCACGCTTGCATTTGTCAATGATGATTTGTCTTGGGTGCCTGGTATTGGCCAGGGTCCCAAGGGACCCTTAGAGAACTTTTCCGCAACCAAACTCTTGGTAAGGGCTGTGAAATTCGAAAGAAGTGGGTTGGAGGTTTGGGCCTGGCTGAAGGCTCCCTATAGAATAACTTCTTTATAATTTAATTACTTGATCTGTAATAACTTGCAAAGAACAATGGGGGTTTATAGTGAAATTGGGTAAGGTTATGCATGTTTAGTTAAGGTTACGGGTAGAGAACATGTCTATAGGATTTTACTTACCTATTCATGCAATAGAAATCATGTATAAGGCATGCATTCTACGTATAGAAATCTTGCTCCTAGGTTCCTTTGCTTTCAGTATATCATTTTGTTTTTCAAAACCACAATCAGTTAATAATTAAAAGCTCTACTACTGCATTTAGATATCATGTCTTAGGATATTATGTCCATTAGATATCATGCAATTAGGATTCCACTTGAAACGGTTTGGCCATCTCAATATTTATTCAATCACATAAGGCTGGTTAACAGGTTTTCTCTAAAATTGGAAAACGATGTGCATGACCACTTCCTTTTACAACGCCTAGGAAAGCCTTAGGCCGGATAAAATTGATGAATCGTCTTAAGTCTAAGCCATTTGACCTCTTTAAATTGTCCAAAATTGTTTGCCTACCTTAAGTCCGTTTCGTTTTACTACTAAATTCCCGTGTTACTTTTGCACTAATATCTTTTCAACCAAGTTACTTTTCCAATCCAAGACTGGACTAATGTTTTCCGTAAAAACTTATTAGAGTATTACGACTTCTGTAATTTTCAAAGATTATATTTTTGACACTAATATATTCAGCATTCTCTCTCTCTCTTATTTTTCTTCAGCAATCCTGAATAACTTTTACGTCTCCGCTATATGTTATTTTCTAGTCCGGAACTAAACTACTATTTTCTAAAAAAAATAGCAGAGTACTGTGCTTTTAAATGTATTTTGTGATGTGTTTAATACTAATGTACTTACTCCTCTTTCTCTTTTACACTAGTGCCATATGTTTTCTACCCTAGTTGTCCGTAATTATGTTATCTCCTATTGTTCGCAGGTTGCTGCATACGTATATGGCCTTACGTGTGTAAAAATGTTTTCTTCTATTCCTAAATGCTACGAATTTCACTGCTTTATCTTCAGTCTTTCCAACTCTCCTGCCAAATTCTGCCAAACCTTTCAGCTTCTATTCTAATCTATTTTCGAATATTCCAGATTTTAAACTCTCACTCCCTTAGACCTTAAATGTTATTGAGGCGTGCTAATTGTATGTCTATTCGTGGAGGGGTATTTGGGAATTTTACATGCCTTTATTTGATCCCTTATATGAAGTCATATTTGCTTTTAGTATTTTGGCCTTTAAACCTAAGGGTTCAACCTAGTCCTCAACTTATGGGAATAGTGGTCCTAAAACACCCTCTAGGACTTATAGGACGGAATGGGTAATAGCACGCAATAAGCATTCGTGACCAATGCACACGTTTAAATAACCTCTACGGGGCGGGAAAGGTATAATATGGATATGATGACCGGTGTGCTAATATCTCGTGCGAGAATGATTTCTAGGTATTGTACCGATGTGATCCATATTGTATTTAAACATAGGACCCCTTTCCCCTTTTTTACTTGTATAATGTTTTTTTCTTAAATTTATGTTCCAATTAATCCTTCTCTTTTTAAAATCACTTATGTCCTCCCCCTTCCGTTCTAAAATTTCAAAATTTTGTATGCAAACTCTATCTGTTTCTTTCTACTCTCCTTAAAGTCACAATTAAGCATGGCCGGGAACCACACTAGTGGATCTCGAGGAGTGCCTAACACCTTCCCCTCAAGATAATCTCAAGGCCTTACCCAAACTCTAGTTTCCTTTCAAAGATCTTTTTCTTTTCTTTAAAAGTGTCGTAATGCACTATAATCATTAGTTGGCGACTCTTTAAATTCTATAACACAATTCCTTAGAAGGGAATAAGAGTTGTTTTGTCCATAATGTCGTAAACCCGATTTCGCCTATCTATTAGGAGGGAGAAAGGGGGCATCAATAGAATGGGACTCTGCTAGAGAACTCTTTAAGGCTTTTAGCATTACGTGCTTTTGTGACTTTATTACTTCCTTAGTTGCATTTACTTTCTGTCTTTAATTGTTTTACTGACTTGGCTCTTCATGTTTTTCCTTTCTTTTAATTTCTTCTTTTATTGCCTTATTATTTTAATCTGTTGTAATTTCCGAGCATTTATTGTATTCTTTATTTTATGAACGTGAAAATACATGCAATTTTCTTCATTATTATAACTGCATTCCTCAACATCATATTCCACTAGTGTCAAAACAAGTCCTGTAGCAACGCTTATAATGATTGGTTGTGCCCTTCTGATATTATAACCCCTAAATGCAGCAAAGGCGTATTTGCGGTAAAACCAGTCGATCAATGGTTTAGTCAACGGTTCCGCGCCTTTATTTTTTGAGTTATCCGCTCAAGGGTACCTTGTCTAGAACTTCAAAAATAGAAACCTTACTCTATTAAACTATTCATGCATCATGGTCAAACTTAGCCAAGTCAGTTATGTTGTCCGCCTAATGACTCATTAAGATAGCCTAAACCAAAGTCCATCGGGTTTCCTCGAAACCCAAACGGACACCTCCACGTTATGTGCATTTATTTGGAGAACTAAATGCCTTTTGCTAATTATTGATTTAAATAGTCGAGTCTAGTGGAGATAAGGGCCTAACACTATGTTTTGCAGAAAATGAGGCATGAAGTCCCCAGATTCGGTATGGTACCCAACATTCACCCAAGGTTGCTAAGCTGGTGGGAAGATCTTCATGCCAGTGATCAAACCCTCATCCGCAAGTACTTAGGGAATTTGCCCTCACTTCTAGAAATCCAGCCTAGCAACAAAATCATAGAGGCTGCAACTCTATTCTGGGATAGGGATCGTTCGGTGTTTCGCTTCGAGGATTTGGAAATGACTCTTTTACTGGAAGAAATAGGCGGTTTAGCTGATATCTCTTAGGAGACTTCGGGTCTGCTTATGCCAGAAACCTACAAAAGTAGAGGCTTCCTTAAGATGATGGGACTCAAGAAAAATCCCGACCTAGCTTGTCTGAAGGACTCCTACATACCATTTGATTTTTGTACAAGAGGTACGGCCATAGCAAGTCCTGTGGCACCTACACTGACAAGTTTGCCCTAACCTCTTTGGGGCACATACATCGGAGGGTCTTTGTGTTCGTGTTTTGCTTCTTGGGTATGATGATCTTTCCCATGAAGAAGGCTAGGATCCACGCCAGATTGTCCATGGTGACCAAAACCTTAATGGAAGGTATTGATGGGTAGACTTTCAGCAAAGTACCCATGATTATTGCCGAGATGTATCGAGCCTTGGGAAAATATCAATAAGGGGCTCCACACTTTGAAGGTTGTAATCTGCTACTTTAACTCTGGCTCATAGAACACCTTCAGAAAGGTGACTGCAGACAGGAAATCATACGCAGGGATTAGGATGACCATATCACTTTTCACAACCCAAAGTTAATGAACTTCATGCCCAATATGTTTGCTCAGCCAGAGGACGCCAATGGATGGGTAGAGTTGTTTGAGAATCAAAAGGAAGATCAAGTTCAGTGGATGTTCGAGTGGATCCCAACAAGGGAGTTCATTGTCCGCTCTCGAGACGCACCATTTCTCGTACTCATCGGTCTGAGGGGAACTCACCCTATTTCCCTCTTTGGGCCATTAGGCGAGCTGGAAGAAAGTAGATCATACCCAGGATAGAAAAAATAAGTCATTTCAGGGCTGACTTTCAAGATGATGATAGCCTGCACAGGTGTCACGCTTAGCATATGTGGCACTGCAAGCTCGTATTAGGGAAGGAGTCTATTGAACCATACATGTATCATGCCAAGTGTGTACCACACTATACAAGGTTGTTGGAAGATGATCACATTGGTTTGGGTCATCCAGGATTTGTCCATGGTCATAGGCTTATTGATGAGAAAACTGAAGCGCGAGTCAAATACAATCAGCTGTGCAAAAGAATGCGAGAATGCGAGAATGAACATCGGGAAATACAGGAATCCCACGAGAAGTTGATCAACGAATGGAAGGATATGGCAGTCAACGCCAACAATCGGCTGGGGTATTTGGAGCGAGGTCTAGTGGAGTTGGAAGGGAAGTTCTTGAAGAGAATTGAAGATTGTTAGAATGCCGAAGGAAGTGCAGGCAGACATCTTACTCGAGCCTATCTGCTTTTACTGCGCGAGTTGATGCAGCTATACGAGGGAGGTAAGAGTACCAAATCTGGGGAAGGTCCTTCTGGGACCAAGTATTTAGGATCTTTTATTTCATGCTTTCATAATGTAATAAGGCCACTGGCCATTAGTGACATCTTTATCATTCAGCTATTTTAAGACTTGTCTTGTTTTATCAATAAAATGAGGCATTTAGCATTGTAAGTTCTTCAAATTCAATTTGTCACTAGGCCTACCTCGGTCACGACGAGGCACCCAAATTAGGGAATGACTTATACTATTGCACGACGTGTTTGTTGGAAACACGTTCTCAAGGCATTATACTAAACGTGTGTTCATATTTGTAGGTTTTGATGAATGACAAACTATGTGCAAATTGACACATGACGAGGTCCAAGCACAATCGCAAAATTGATATATAACGAGATTCAAGCACAAGACAAAGATCGAGAATAAGTTTTATATGAGTCGGTATTTAATTGTGATCTTGATCCGACAACTTAAACTCAAGACTTGGCTTCTCTCGTAAAAATATTTTTAACAAATCATGCATATTCAATTTAGAGCAAAATGATTTTAAATAATGCATATTTACTTTAGTCAAATGATTTTTAAACATGCCTCTAAAATCTGGACTAAGATAATCGATTATGTACTTATGATAATCGATTATGTTTAAGTCAGCTGCTTGACAATCGATTGTGAACTTATGACAATCGATTGTGTTAAGGCGGTGAGCATCAAATTTTTCAAATCTGCATGACAATCGATTGTGAACCTTATGACAATCGATTGTGATGAGGCAGTGTCCATCAAAGTTTTTCAAAGCTCAAAATAATCGATTGTGAAGCTAATGACAATCGATTGTGAAGAGACAGTGTCCATCAGATTTTTCAAAGTCACAAAATAATCGATTGTGAACTTATGACAATCGATTGTGTTGAGGCAGTGTCTTCCAGACTTTTTCAAAGTTATTAAATAATCGATTGTGAACCTATAACAATCGATTTTCAAGAGGCAGTGTCTAAATTGATTTTTCAAGACTGATATATAATCGATTGTTAACTTAGTATAATCGATTGTATAACTGACCGTTGCCAAAATGTTTTCAAATACCGTCAGGTAATCAATTATTGATTTCTTATAATCGATTGTATTAATTAAAATCTGGAAAGGATTTTTTGAACGTTGCTGAGTAATCGATTGTAGATTTCGGACAATCGATTGTTTTAAGTAAAATCTGAAAATGATTTTTTGAACGTTGCCAGTAATCGATTGTTATGCGTAAAATCTGGGATTGATTTTTGGAAGATCTGGCAAACAATCGATTGTGGTAATTTGACAATCGATTGTCACAGAGTAAAATCAGCAATTCTTAATTGGCAATTAGGCAACGGTAATACAAGGTTTTTCAACTATAAATACAGC
Organism: Nicotiana benthamiana; assembly: GCA_034376525.1. Classification (NCBI taxonomy): domain Eukaryota; kingdom Viridiplantae; phylum Streptophyta; class Magnoliopsida; order Solanales; family Solanaceae; genus Nicotiana; species Nicotiana benthamiana. Next base: position 35,658,756 of record CM067329.1, on the reverse strand, counting down.
TTCAGTTCAGTCTTCCAAACACAACAACTGATCATACAATTGCTAAAGCTTGCATACTTTATTGCTTATCATTTTATACTCATTACATAAGCTTTTGAGAGCCAAATTCTTGTCGAAAGTTGTTGCGATCTTGAGCGTATTTTTTTACTCATATCTACTCTTAAAGGAGTGTCTTGTTTGAGTGCTAAGTGTTTTTGTACACTTGAAGGGAAGTGTTAGTCCCTTGTGTTGTAAGAAGGAACTTGTGTTTCCTTGGTTGAAGTCTTGGAGTGTTGTATCTCCGAGCAAAGGTTGTTGAGGCTTGTGTCCTCAAGTTGTAACGGTTTGTTGAGCACCCGTAAGCTTAACAAGTTAGTGGAAATCTCGAGAGAGTCTCTCGGGGACTGGACTAGCCACGGGTTGTGGTGAACAAGGATACATCCGTGCGTTTGTTCTAATTTATTTACTTATCGCACTTATTTATTTCCTGCAATTTTTAAATTCCGCAAGTTTACGCTAATTTTTATTATAACGCTATTCACCCCCCCTCTAGCGTTAAGCATATTATCTAACAGTGTTTAAATACCTTAATATTATTTCTCAGAATCTGCACTAACATCTTACCCTTTTTTGTTTTTTCTTTTATTTTTTTTATTCCCCTTCCTAAAGGTTAGTTCGTGCATTCTGGTACTATCAGCATACTCAACAAGATCCAAGGGTCCTCCACCTCCTCCTCCTCCAAGTACTGCCAGAAACAGGAACAAAGGCAAAATGGAGATGCAAGCGCTAGAAAGGAACTTGAGGAAACTTCTCAGAATGCTGCAATTGCCAAGGAGACTGCTGCTCATCTTGAGCAAACTTTGCTGAGATTTCAGGAGGAATTGGACTAAGTTTAGAACCTAGCAAGCCTATCAATCACTCTTGCCGCCCCTGATGTTAACACCCAGAACCCTGCACCTCCAAAGAATACCCCGCAACCACCAATACAACCCACTCATACCCAATCTTGAACCACATGAAACAACACTCTACTGCTCATTCCCGAGCCCAAAAACACCATAAAAGACCATAATACTCCTATCTTTTTTGACATTATACCCCGCTACACACATCCAATTACAAGTACACCCGAATCAGATGACAAGGAATCCCTCATTCAGAATTTGGCCACCAAACTCAAGAAGCTAGCTAGCCGGGTACAAGGTGTCGAAGGTGGCAAAGGCATTGAGGGTTTAAACTATGACGATATTTGTGTTCAGCCAGAAGTTGAGCTCCCGGAGGGGTACAAACCTCCCAAGTTCGAGATGTTCGACAGAGTAGGTGATCCCAAGGTCCATCTAAGAATGTATTATGATAAGCTAGTAGGAGTTGGGATGGACGAGCTAATCCACATGAAGTTGTTCATGAGGAGTATAAAAGGCGATGTTTTATCATGGTATATCATCCAGGATGCAAGGAAATGGACAAGTCTGGTGAACATGGCATCTGACTTTATGGATCGGTTTAGGTTCAACATTAAGAAGGCACCAGATGTGTTCTATATCCGAAATCTAAAGAATAAACCCACAGAGACATTCTGCGGGTATGCTACTCGTTAGAGGTCGGAAGCTTCTAAGGTCATGCCAGCCTTGGAGGAAGAGCAGATGAACAGGTTCTTTGTCCGTGCTCAGGATCCGCAATACTATGAAAGGCTGATGCTAATAGAGGGTCAGAAGTTCTCCGACATTATCAAATTGGGAGAAAGGATCGAAGAGGGCATCAAAAATGGTATGGTCACTAGCCTCGAGGAATTGAAGCTACCAACAAGGCTTTACAGTCTGGTGGCTCGTCAAAGAAAAAGGACGTAAATTCTTTAATGGCTGCGCAAAGGAACAATTCCCCTATGAAGTACCAAACCTATCCCTCAAACCCACTCACATATCAACCTACCATAAATTAACAAGCACCCTCATCTACATACCAATTGTCACCATCTACCAACCAATCACCTCCACCGCCCACATATCAACCCACTTCACCAAGATATTCCCAACCTGTGCATGTGTACCAAGCATACAACTCCCAACCTTCTCATTACCCATCACCACCCGCTCGTCAATACTTTCCTCGACCCAGACCAAATTTCGACCGAAGACCTCCCAGACAGTATACCACCATAGCCGAGTCAATTGACCAATTATATGAAAAACACAAAACAACCAGTTACGTTTCACCTATCCCAGCCATAACTCTAGAAAATCCTTCCCAATAGATCAATCTCAACAAGACCTGCGCATACCATTCTGGAATGAAAGGTCATACCATCGATGAGTGTCACTCGTTAAAAGATAAGATTCAAACTTTTATTGATAACAAGGTCATTATAGCAAAGGAGCCCGCTCCTAATGTCAATCAGGTTGATAGCTAAAGGAGATGAACATAAGAAACCGGCGGTTACCCTCAATCCCATTGTTGTTCAAATCCATCCCTCTGAGGGCGATATGGTGAATGTGTCTGTACCACTCGAGTTTGAAGCACCTTCTGCAAAGGCACCAAAACTGATTGAGGTTGAGTTTGGGATTCCAAAGGCACCTACACCATTTGAAGTTGTTGTGTTACCACCCAGGGTGCCAATTCCAGTCTCCATGACAGATGTGACCCCGTTCAAGTCAAACGCCATACCTTGGGATTACACAGCTGAGGCTAGAAGGAAAGGAAAAACATATACTGGAGAAGAAATCGCTGCGCAAGGCATGACCAGGACCGGTAGGGTATATACTCCAGAACATTTAGCGGAGTCTAGCAAACAAGCCTCTGGACGTACTGTTGAAATTGGACTCGATGACCTTTGGAGAAAGACACAGGCCAAAGAATACTCGGTCATTGAACAACTAAGCAAAACACCAATGCAGATTTCCATTCTGTCTCTTCTGCAAAGCTCTGAGGCACATAAGAACACCTTAATGCAGATATTGAGTGAAGCCTACGTTCCCTGCAATATAACAGGAGGCAAAATGGCGAATATGGCAGGGCGGGTGCTGGAAAGCCACAAGATCACTTTCCACGAGGAAGAGTTACCACCAGAGGGCTTAGTCACAACAAGGCATTGCACATCACTGCGCAATGCAAAGATTATTTCATCACCAGGATCTTAGTCGATGAGGGATCTAGCCTTAACATCTATTCGTTAATAACCCTCAGGACATTGGGTAAAGGTTTGTACGAAATCAAAGATGGAGCTATCAACGTCAAGGCTTTTGATGGGTCTCAAAGATCCACCATTGGAGAAATTGGCGTGCCTACAGATGGGACCTAGCTGCTTCGATATTGACTTCCAAGTCATAGACATGCCAGCATCCTGCAATTTGTTGTTGGGATGACCCTAGATCCACGCCGCTGGGGGTGTGGCATCAACCTTGAATCAAGCTGTAAAGTTCGAATGGAATCATCAGGAGGTGATCATCCATGGAGACAGTAGCAACCCTATATACAGTCGCTAAACCATCCCAATGATCAAATGTAGAAGGAGAATAGGTGGAGAAACATACCACCACATTTAGCGAGTCAACGCCATAGACAAATACAAGTTGTGGGATAACAAAATTGATAGGACTTTGAATTGGAGTGGGTACGAGCTCGGAAAGGGACTGGGCAAGATCTCCAGGGCATCACCAAGCCTATCAAGTTGAAGAAGCATGGTACCACTTTTGGCATGGGGTATGAGTACACCTATGAGGAGTTCAACCATTGGTCGCCACCATGGTGCTGGTCCCTACGACCCACGGGAGCACCCTCTACCTTAGCTAGAGCAAACCTTCAGCCTGGTAACACTTTATATAGATCAGAGGAAGACGAGGCACTGGCAGCGATGAAGAACTTGTTTCTAGAGGATGATATGGATTATTGTGTTATCTTCGAGGAGGGGGGGAAGAAGGACCTTCCATTCAAGCTGTTAACCAACGAGAACGCCTCACCAATTGGTCGGTCAGGACCACCAGTGCCCAGAGAGCTTCGGGGTAGCAAGGCTAAACGACGCACTATGCATCACATTTTACTTTTCTGCATTGTCTTTACTTTTGAAAAGAGCTTCGATGTTTCAAACAGTAATGAATTTAATCAAAAGCATTTTCGAAGTTTATCTTTATATCTCACTCTTATTACTTTTCTCAATCATTTACTTTATTTTTGCACCACATTACTATTACATATCTTGATGACGAACCAACGACTGTGACTTACAACGAGGCAATGCAACAAACGGACATAGATTCAGAAGAGGATGAAATACCAGAAGAGGTTGTCAGGGAGGTCGAGAATTTTGAGAACAAGTCTAAGTCTAATTTGGAGGAAACTGAGGTTGTTAATTTGGGAGATGTAGAGAACGTCAAGGAAACACGTATCAGCGTGCATCTGCCTCCATTAGGAAAGAAAGTACACTGAGTTCTTAAAAGAGTATGAGGACATCTTTGCATGAACTTATGATGACATGACAGGTCTCAGCACGTCCATTGTGGCTCACAAGTTGTCGACAGACCCGGCATGCCCGCCAATAAAACAGAAGCTCAGAAAATTCAAGCCAGGCATGAGTCTAAAGATCAAAGAAGAGGTTACCAAGCAAGCCAAAGCCAGGGAGATTATCCGACATGGTTAGCCAACATCGTGTCGGTACCGAAGAAGGATGGGAAAGTTAGAGTCTGTGTCGACTACCGGGATCTGAACCGGGCCAATCCAAAGGATGACTTCCCTTTGCCAAATATACACATATTGATTGACAACTGCGCCAAACAAAGCTGTAGTCGTTCATTGATTGTTTTGCTGGATACTATCAGATATGGAGGGATGAAGAAGATTAAGCGAAAATGGCGTTCATCACGCTATGGGGGATATACTGTTACAAAATGATGCTATTCGGTTTGAAGAATGTTGGTGCTACCTACATGAGGGCCATGACCACTATCTTTCATGACATGATACATAAAGAGATCAAGGTGTATGTGGATAATGTCATCATCAAATCTATGAAAGTTGCACATCACATGGAAGATTTGAGGAAGTTCTTCAACAGATTGAGGAGATAAAACTTGAAACTAAATCCAGCCAAGTGTGCATTCGGGGCCCCTGCCAAAACGTTATTGGGTTTCATTGTGAGTCGCCAGGGGATAAAGTTGGATCCGTCAAAGGTCAAAGCCATTCAAAAGTTGCCTACACCAAAGAGCAAGAAGGATGTAATGAGTTTCTGGGAAGAGTCAACTATATCAGCTAATTCATAGCTCAGTCCACCGTTATTTGTGAACCCATCTTTAAGATGCTAAAGAAGGATGCCACCACTAAATGGATTGTTGATTGTCAAAGGGCTTTTGACAGAATCAAGAAGTACTTGTCAACACCGTCATTCTTGGTTCCGCCTGAACCAGGGAGACCCCTATTACTTTATCTCGCGGTATTAGATGGAGTGTTTAGTTGTGTCTTAGGACAACATGATGAAATTGGAAGAATTGAACAAGCCATCAATTATCTTATCAAGAGGTTTACCACGTACAAGGCTCGGTATTCCTTATTAGAGCACACATGTTGTGCTCTGACCTGGGTAGCTCAAAAGTTGAGGCATTACTTCTATTCCTACACAAATTATCTCATATCAAGAATGGACCCATTGAAGTATATCTTTCAGAAGCCATGTCTACCGGCAAGCTCGCCAAATGGAAAATACTATTAAGTGAGTTTGACATTATTTATGTTACCAAGAAGGCAGTCAAAAGACAAGCTTTGGTAAATCCCCTCGCCGAGAATCCTGTAGGAGGAGAATACAAACCTCTAAAGACGTGTTTTCCTGATGAAGAGGTAGCTTTCATAGGAGAGGATATTGCAAAATCCTATGATTGTTGGAGAATTTATTTCGATGGAGCCGCGAATTTCAAAGGAGTCGGCATAGAGCAGTCATAGTATCAAAAATCGGTCAGCATTACCCAGTATCCACAAAGCTTAGACTTTCGTGCACCAACAACATGGCCAAGTACAAAGCCTGTATCCTAGGGCTCAAACTAGCGATTGACATGAATATTCAGGAGTTGCTAGTGATCGGAGACTTGGACCTACTCATACATCAGGTTCGAGAAGAATGGGAAACGAAGATTTCTAAGATACTCCCTTATATGCATCACATAAAAAAATTGAGAAAAAAGTTCAGAAAGACGGAATTCCAGCATGTTCCCGGGATACAGAATGAGTTTGTAGATGCGCTAGCTACTTTGTCATCCATGATTCAGCATCCAGGTACAAACTTCATCGACCACATCCAGGTCAAGATTCATAATCAACCAGCTTATTGTGCTCATGTTGAGGAAGAAGCCAATGGGAAACCATGGTTCCACGATATCAAAGAGTATTTAACCAAGGGAGAATACCCAGAGCACGTCAGTGCTACTCAGAAGCGCACACTCGGAGGTTGTCCAACAATTTCTTTCACAGTAGATGAGTCATGTATACAAGGACCCCCATTTGGGTTTGTTAATGTGTGTCGATGCAAAAGAAGCAACCAAATTATTGGCGGAAGTACACGCAGGGACCTGTTGACCGCACATGAATGGTTTTGTTTTAGCCAAGAAGATACTTCGCGCAGGATACTTTTGGATGACTATGGAAACGAATTGTATCCAATGCGTTAGGAAATGCCACCGCTGGCAGATACATGAAAATATGATAAAGGTACCTCCAAATGAGCTAAATGCAACAAGCTCACCATGGTCGTTTGTCGCCTAGGGAATGGATGTTATTGGACCAATCGAGCCTGCCACGTCAAACGGGCAAAGGTTTATCTTGGTAGCAATTGATTACTTTACTAAATGAGTTGAAGAAGCATCATACAAAGTAGTTACCAAAAAGGTGGTAATAGATTTTGTTCGCGACCATATTGTTTGTCGGTTCGGAATTCCACAGTCAATCATCACCGACAACAGTTCCAATCTCAACAACAACCTGATGAAAGCAACGTGTGAGACTTTCAAGATCAGACACAAGAACTCTACGGCTTATAGACCTCAGATAAATGGAGTCGTAGAAGTAGCTAATAAGAGCATCAAAAAGATACTAAGGAAAATGATCGAAAGGCACAAGAAATTGCATGAGAAGTTATCTTTCGCCTTATTGGGATATCGTACCACATCCCGCACATCGACCGAGGAAACTCCCTACATGCTAGTTTATGGCACAGAGGCAGTCATTCCTGCCGAGGAAGAAATTCCCTCCTTGAGGATCATACAAGAAGTAGAGTTATATGATGAATAATGGGTTAAAGGTCACTACGAGTAGTTAGCTCTTATAGACGGAAAGAGAATGAATGTAGTCTGCTACGGTCAATCATATCAGAACGGAATGTCCAGAACCTTCAACAAGCGAGCTAATTCAAGGAAGTTTACAATAGGCCAGCTGGTATTGAAGAAGATATTTCTACATCAAGATGAGGCCAAAGGGAAATTCTCTCCCAATTGGCAGGGTCCATACATGGTTCACCGGGTTCTAACCGGAGGAGCCCTTATTATTGCAGAAATGGATGGAGAAGTCTTGCCGAAATCGATCAACTTAGACGCGGTAAAGAGATACTACATTTGATTGCATGTTTTTCTGCCTGATATAATTTGAACTACGCCTGACCTGATTCCCATTTAAGAGGGGATAGGTAGGAATCCTTATGGGTTCGATCACATTTTAATAAAAATTCCATTTCCCCCCGCTATTGGAATTGGGGCAGAATTTTGAGGAGGGCCCTCAAAATTCCGATATCGGTTTGTCAGCTTTCGCTTCAGCATCAACCCAGTAAACTCGGCAGAATTTTAAGGAGGACCTTCAAAATTCCAGACCAAATCCACCTTCAGTTACTCAGCACGGTTGCCCGCAACATCAGCCCAGTAAACTGGGGCAGAATTTTGAGGAGGACCCTCAATATTCTGAAGCAAGCAAGGTTGTCGTTTCTTGAAACACGTTGCAATTGTTGGTTCATCCAAAATAAAATCATTTTTATATATTTGCTTGCATTATATTTAGTAAGTCATGCATAAATATCATTTTCATCACCGTCGTTTAGCAATGCTACCCCAATGATACATGACGCCAAGAGCCAGGGATACGAACTAACCTTCCCCCTCTACAGAACTCACGATTTTTCTTTAGATGCGGGAATTCAGGTAGCGGATCAAAGTACATTTACACTTCATAGTCTAAACTCTCAAAGGTTCACTATCTACATCCAACATTCCCCAGCAGTCCTGATATCAGCTAAGAAAACTTACTACAATTTGCTCCTTTAAATCCTTGCATTTCATAAGGCTATCATATGCCTTTCGATACTAAGCTCTATCTCCATCTGCATTGTATAAGGCTACTCTATTCCTACTGAGGTTAAGCTCTACCTCCATCCTGCATAATTCTATCTTCTTTCTTTCGAGACTAAGATCTGTCTCCATCTGCATTTTTTGCATAAGGCTACTCTTTGCCTTCTGAGGTTAAGCTCTACCTCCATTCTGCGTAAGGCTATTTTCTGCCTTTCGAGACTAAGCTCTATCTTCATCTGCATTTTTGCATAAGGCTACTTCTCTGCCTTTCGAGGTTAAGCTCTAACTCCATCCTGGATAAGGCTATTTTCTGCCTTTCGAGACTAAGCTTTTTCTCCATCTGCATTTTTTGCATAAGGCTACTACTCTGCCTTTCGAGATTAAGCTCTACCTCCATAACTACATAACTCTACTTTCCTGCCTTCCGAGACTAAGCTCTATCTCCATTTGCATTCTTGCATAAGGTTACCTGTTTGCCTTTTGAGACTAAGCATTGTCTACATCCTGCATGGCTGAAATATCGCCACTTTATTTTTCATTTGGCTGAAATATCACCACATGCATTTAAAATCTTGCTTCGACTGAAATATTGCCACCTACATTTAAGTTCTTTCTTCGTCTGAAATATCGCCACTTGCATTTTAAATTCACACTCTGGCTGAAAGATCTCCACTCTTTGCATTCATTTGCTGAAAGATTGCCACATTCTCATGGGCTGAAAGATCACCGACTTATTCAAAGGCATCATAGTTCGGAGGCACCATCTGCATAGCCCGAGAACATTATATTATGACCTGTGAATCTCTATTTTTAATACTCCCAATGGCCCAGGACATCATAGTCTAAGAACGTTATCCTAATCGTCCAAAGGCAGCATTCACGGTCCAACGGGAACTTGCATCATGTTTAAACTACGCAAAATATGCACATCTGCAATCTATAGGTACTCCAACTAGCGAACGGCCATCTCATAGGAGCGATCCCACTCCGATTTTCCCCCACCTGTTTGATTCTAAACGTCTCTTCAAACTTAACCATTGCGCCTGTCTTTTCGAATCTCCGTCGACACATTTCGTCGCTGGTTTCCGAACTACCTATGGCCTGATTCCTGCAGAACCAGGGATATGTAGGCAGCTCAGAAACTAGAGCCCAGTCAGAATTCTTTTACAATTGCCATTTTCGGTCAAAATTGGCCATCTTATCTTTACCCGACAACTCTTTCATCCTCCTCGGGTAAAGAGGGACAGCTGTTGATACCCAATTTTTCCCTATATATTTCTACACCCCAAAATACTTCCAAAATAGCGTATATGTGCATTTATGAGCACACCCATGAGTTTTGGTATTTTAACAATTTCTAAAACCAATTTATTGCTTATTTTAATACCACAAAAATCCCAAAATTATTTCCTAAAATTATCATTTTGGTGAATAACTTATTTCCCTCATATTTATATCAAAATATAATTAAGATAATTTTATGCATATTTTAACAAATTTATTTGGTATTTTTTGAAGCTAAATCGCATGTAATTGTAATTATAGCCTATTTATGATTAATAGCATTTTATAATTACAAAATTAGTTAAAATATTTTTAATGTAACATTTATATAATTTTTGTTTGCCCAGTATTTTTAATTTTCTTTTAAAATTGTTATTACTATTTTTATAAAAATAAAACAGTGAATTGGCTATTTTAAAACCTAGCTAAAATCTGTTGCAAACATAGCACCAAATTCACCCCAATTTTAACCCCATTTTAACGACCAGGTTTCTCATCTCACTAACTTTATTGCAAACCCTAATTTTTTTTTGCCTAAGTCTCCTAATCCATGTCTTTTTAAATGATTTCTGGTTTAATGTTTGTGTTCTTCGCTATTTGTCACTCGACAGCTTTGATTGGCTCAAGTTTAAACGTTCTTGTTCCTCTTTTCAAAACTAGGGTTTCCGACCCTTTCTAAAGTCACTACACTTTCTGTTTCTTTGAGTGTTATGCGATTAGTCCTATGATTATGTGTTTGATTATATTGTAAACCTGTTTGTTTCTGAGTTCCATGCTTTAGACCTTTGCTAGGGTTCCGACTCCCTACTGTTTTATGTGATTTCCTACCTAGGGTTCTTAATTTTGAGACTATTGTGTTTAACTACGTTTGATGCTCCCCTTTACTAAACATTCCGCTATTTCCAAGCATATCTTTGAATCCTTGATTTGTATGCATTCTCCTTAAGTGTTCTTACACTGATTTTGAATTATTTCGTTACTTGTGAGTTGCTTTCTATACTTGGTATTGATTCCCTCTACTTTTGGTTTTGTCTGTGATTCTCTGACTGATTTTTCAGAGTTAATTTATATGGTTACCATACTTGTGCACTCAAGTATATTTCTAATTATTCTGCATATATTTTCCTTGTTTTAAGCATTGTGTACCTAGCCTTTACTACATGCTCCATGCTTACTGCTCTTACTATGTTATAATCAGTCATCTGATAGATTCTTTCTTTACTTAATAATCTGTACTCCTATTTGAATCATGAGTCCTTGACTTAATGGAATAAAGACCTGTGATTGATTCAATTCGGTGTTGCTTCTATTATTATACCCTATTCTCTACTATTTTCAATATCTATAAGTATTACTTTTCTTTTCTCAATTAAGACATACACAGACACGAATAAAACACAGAACTCTGAAATTTCTCTCTTTCACAGAAACCTATTTGGAGCTCTCTATTGTTTCTACACAACCTCTTTCACTTTCATGTTGAATGCTGATTACTCAATCGGCTGAAAGGCAAGATTGATTGATCCTGGTCAATTTTACCACCCTACTAGCCTCTACTGTGTTGCTTACTTTGGTCTACCTGCTGCTTACTTATTTGCATAATGCTTCCCTTATTCTCTGCATACTCTGTGCATGCTATTTCTCACTTCTGTGCACATTATTGATCACTATTGCTCTGTTTTACATTATTTTCAATTGGTATGTCTAGTATTTAAGTTACAGCCTCAAAACAATATGATTCTATTGGTGCTGCACTTTCTTTTATTTCTTGTGTGCTTCTACTTATGGTTCTGTTTTTCCTACTGCAACTAGTATGTATCTGTGTTAATTAGTAGGCCTATCTTAACCTGGCATGTTCATTACCCTGTTTCCTACCCCAATGCATATTTCTCCTTACTCCTGTACATTACTAGCATGTGTTCAGGATCCTCTTGGCTACTCCATAGCCCTAAAACCTCTTCCTAAGGTTGATTATGTTTGGTGTCTGGTGCTGTAAGAACTAGACTCCTAGTTTGAAGCATGAACTTTTCTTTAATGTGTTATACATGTGTAACTGGTTTTCTTGCCTTTGTGAGCTATTTGTTCCCTTTACCTTTGCTTTTGTTTGTGTGACCCTTTGTTTTCAAAATTGGTCATCTTCAATTGATTTTAAAAGGACTCTTTCACTCTTCTATTACTATCTTCTCAAACTTTTCCAACTGTTTCCCAACTCAACTCCTTCAAATTCCATCACAATTACACTACTCTTAGAATTTAGGTTTAACCCCTTAGTGCAAGCATTGCTTTGGGTATCTTGAGTACCCATTGAACTTTGATGCACAAGGCTAGCAATTCCACACTTGCACTTGTCAATGATGATTTGTCTTGGGTGCCTGGTATTGGCCAGTCTCCCTTGGGGAACTTTGCCGCACCCAAACTCTTGGTAAGGACTGTGAAATTCGAAAGAAGAGAGGTTGGAGGTTTGGGCCTGGCTGAAGGCTCCCTATAGAATAACTTTTTATTTTACTCTTCACTATTCTAATTTAATTACTTGATCTGTAACTTGTAAAGAACAATGGGGGTTTATAGAGAAATTGAGGAGGGTTATGCATGTTTAGTTAAGGGTACGGGTCGAGAACATGTCTATAGGATTTTACTTACCTATTAATGCAATAGAAATCATGTATAACGCATGCATTCTACATATAGAAATCCTACTCCTATGTTCCTTTGCTTTCAGTCTGTTATTTTGTTTTTCATAACCACAATCAGTTAACAATTAAAAGCTCTACTACAGCATTTAGATATCATGTCTTAGGACTATTACGTGCATTAGATATCATGCAATTAGGATTCCACTTGCAATGGTTTGGTCATCTCAATAGTTATTCAATCACATAAGGTTGGTTAACAGGTTTTCTCTAAAATTGGAAAACGATGTACATGACCGTTTCCTTTTACAACGCCTAGGCAAGTCTTAGGCCAGATAAAATTGATTAATCGTCTTAAGTCTAAGCCATTTGACCTCTTTAAATTGCCCAAACTTGTTTGCCTCCCTGAAGTCCGTTTGGTTTTACTACTAAATTCCCGTCTTACTTTTTCACCTATATGTTTTCAACCAAGTTACTTTTCCAGTCCAAGACTGGACTACTATTTTCGCTAAAAACTTATTAGAGTATTACGACTTCTGTAATTTTCAAAGATTATATTTTTGACACTATTATATTCAGCACTCTCTCTCTCTCTCTTTTTCTTTTACAATCCTGAATAACTTTTACGTCTCTGCTATATGTTATTTTCCAGTCTGTAACTAAACTACTATTTTCTAAAAAATAGCAGAGTATTGTGCTTTTAAGCATCTTTTCTAATGCGTTTAATACTAATGTAATTACTCCTCTTTCTCCTTTACACTAGTGCAATACGTTTTCTACCCTACTTGTTCGAAATTATATTATCTCCTCCTATTCGTAGGGTACTACATACGTATATGGCCTTAAGTGTGTTAAAAAAAATGTTTTCTTCAATTCCTAAATGCTACGTATTTCACTGCTTTATCTTTAGTCGTTCCAACTCTCGTGCCAAATTCTGCCCAAACTTTTAGCTTCTATTCTAATCTATTTTCGAATATTCCAGATTTTAAACTCTCACTCCCTTAGACCTTAAATGTGACTGAGACGTGCTAATTGTATGTCTATTTGTGGAGGGGTATTTGAGCCTTTTACATGCCTTTACGTGATCCCTTATATAAAGTCCTATTTGCTTTTGTATGTCTCTTAGTATTTTGGCATTTAAACCTAAGGGTTCAACCTAGTCCTCATCTTATAGGAATAGTGGTCCTAAAATACCCTCTAGGACCTATATCTCGTGGATATGATATGATGACTGGTGCACTAATATCTCGTGCGAGAATGATTGTTGGGTACTGTATCGATGTGGTCCAAATTGTATATAACCCTAAGACCCCTTTCCCCTTTTTTTACTTGTATAATGTTTTTTTTCTTAAATTTATGTTCCTATTAATCATTCTCTTATTAAAATCACTTATGTCCTCCCCCTTCCTTTCTAAAATTTCAAAATTTTGTATGCAAACTCTATGTGTTTCTTTCTACTCTCCTTAAAGTCACAATTAAGTATGGCTTGGCCGGGAATCACACTATTGGATCTTGATGGGTGCCTAACACCTTCCCCTCGAGATAATCTTAAGCCCTTACCCGAACTCTGGTTTTCTTTCAAAGATCTTCTTCTTTTCTTTAAAAGTGCCCTAATGCACTATAATCATTAGGTGGAGACTCTTCAAATTCCATAACCCAATTCCTTAAAAGGGAATAAGAGTTGTTTTGTCCATAATGTCGTAAACCCGATTTCGCCTATCTTTTAGGAGGGAAAAAGGGGACGTCGACACAGTATAGAATGCACCAAGTTAAAAATAAGTGTTAAAATAAGGTAGGCATACTTTCTAAATATAGAAATAGTTGTAAAGAATTTCAGAGAAGAAGGCAGAATTACATAAGGAAAAGATCGAACTGGAGAACTATTTTAAAAGGACGAGTTCAGGAAAATCAATATTTAGTAAGAAAACATTTAGCCAGAATGTTCAGAGAGAAACTCCTTCAAAAAAGATGCAGATTTGAAGAACTTGAAAATATACTGGTTCAAAGGGTTTTATTAAAAGATGGAGGCTTTTGAAAACGTTACTAAATTAAGACGTTAAATATTGGTTGCTAAACTGATATTGCTTAAAACGGATTAGTCAAGTTCGATAAAAAATCCTATAGGCATGATATCTACATTTGACTTTTTAGGACTTGATATTGAACTGATAAAAACATTATTGTTTAATTAGCCCTATAGCTTGCTTAATGAATATGCAGTACCTAAAGACATGGTTTCTATATGCATTGATTACAAGAACGTTAAAGTCCTATAGGCACGATCTCTAGTAATTAGCAATATGATTAAACATTAAACCCAATAGGCATGGTATCTAGGTGACTTTGGATCAGAAATATCGAACAATTCTATAGGCAGGATTTCTAGTTAAAAAGTTAAAATCCTAAAGCATGGTTTCTACCCTTTTGATGCAAGAAAGTAAAACCTTTCCCATATCCTTTTACTATATTACCCAAATTCTTTATACAAATTATTACAGAACCAAAAGAGAAATAAAAATACATCAAAGACTAACAGCTAGATCCGAGAAGCCTAATTCAATCTTAATATCCCATAACATGTGATTAACCAATTTCGAAATTCAGATTTCCAAAGCCTTCTCTTTGTCCAAAGTGTTTCAAAGTTCCAGGAATATAAAGGATTCCCGGCATTGCATACACTCAGGATACCATTTAGAATTAGAATAGTGCAGTGTGGAATAGCCAGCCCTCAAGAATGCAAGTTCAGAGGCAGCTCAAGGGTCCCAAAGCATGGCTTACAAGAGAAGGGCAGAACTTTGAACAAGGAGTAAGTACAAAGTGAAAGAGGAATTGGGGAACCATAGCAAATGGTGGTCATACCCAGCCATAGGTGTAGAGTGGCACACCCCTGACCATTTTTTTGGCAAAAAAACTTAGGAGAAGACCTTAAAGGTCAAACCTGAGTCTGAATGATGATTAGGACACCACCAGACCCAAGTCAGGCTCAACACATAAAGGGGAAAAGGGAAGTGGGAATTGATTTGAGTTAAGGGTTCAAAGAACCTAGTTCAAAGTCAGAGACAACAATGTCAAAGTGCTGCTATGGCTGGAACTATACTCATACACAAAGGGATAAAAGGAATGGGAATTCCATAAGCACATTAATGGCTGAAACATAAGGAAGGAAAGCATAACAAACTAGGAAATAAACATATGGTGAAGGAAAAGCATAATAGACTAAGATGTAAACATATAGTGAGGGGGAATTATTTAATTAAAAACCTAGCAGTTGCAAAGTAATAAAACAGCAGAACAGCAGAGTAAGCAGACAGCAAGAAATCAGCAAGAGCAGACTTAAGTTTGCAGCAAACCACTTGAGAGTTCAAAAGAACTCAAGAATATTTCAGAAGGTAAAAGGGAGGAAAGGAGAGTAGAAAGAAGATTGCTCACTACTATAAATGAGAAGCATTTTAATTGAGAGAAAACCTCAGTATTCGAATGTGTAAAAGCTTGTTTTGTGCAGAAATGTTGTGTGTGCAAGAGAGGTCAAGTGCAGAAGTCCTCTAAGTGCAAAAGGGGCAGCCCCTTTTATAGTGCAGAAAACAAGTAAAAAGAAGGCAAGAAAACAATTTTGAGAATCAGTCTTAAAGATTTCCCTTCAGTTAAGGGATTGATTTCAAATGGGCAATATAATTAAAGAAAGGGAATAATTTAAATACCTTGATTTCAAATGGGCAATATAATTAAAGAAAGGGAATAATTTAAATACCTTTTCCAGAGTAGCATAATAGGGGTAAATACACATGGCGTTATTTAAGGAAATAGTTCAACTGCACACGGTTTGGACCACATAAGGAAGGATAATCAATTAACAGTCAGTAAAATCAAGGTTTTAGTCTTAGCTTAAATGAATCCAACCAAAAAAGGTGAAGAGGAACTTAATTTAAAGAAAATCATCAACAATCAATCAAACCCTTTTAAGGAGGACTCGGAATCAGTCACAGGCTGTCCAAATGCCTTTTTAAAGAAGAGAATTTGTCATATAAAAAGCATATAGAGACAAGAGAGAGTTGTTGCAGAACTAGCAAGAAATCAGAGTAACCAAGAAGGTCAGGTTCACAGACTCAAAGTGAGTCCGAAAGAGATTCAGGGTTCTGAATGGAACCCTAGTTCAAACACAAGGTCGAGCTTGCAAAAAATCGCAAATACTAGGGTTTCTAACTCGAGTTGAATGCATAGATGAGAAAACAACAGATAAAATAGGCTCAATAGTTACTTTTAGAGACTTATGAGAGAACGAACAAAGAGAACAGCAAGCTTGAAACATAGGAATTCATTTAGGCGAAGCCTGTCGCTCAAAAAAGTTCGGAAGAGAAAAGGCAATGCATGTTTAGGAAAACAGTAGGTGAAGCATGCTTAGGAAAAACTCGGTCAAATCTGGTAAAGTAAGCAAACATAAAGAACCTAGTAGAAGACACATACAATAGAAATCATGTAGTAAAATATAGCAGAGACAGTCATGCGAGCTTAGTCTAAAGGCAGAGGAAGATAGAAAGCATAGAATAAGAAGCAGAAAATCAAGTTCATGCGTAGTAGAGAAGAAACACACCAGATAAACACAGATGAAACACACATAGAGAAAAGAGAAGAAGAATCAGAAAGTTTTTCCAGAAACCCTAGTTTTCAAATAATTTCAAAAAGAAAATTGGGGAAAGCCCTTGAAATATTGAATATAGCACAGATAGAGCACAGATATAAGGGAAAACAAACAAAAAACCTTGAATAGCTTTAGGACTTCTCACAAACCCTAGAAATGAGAAGGCTTGAAAGAGGTCTAGTATGGAGTCGTCTGAGCCACAGCTAGGCTCTTAAAGCTCGAACACATTAGAATAGGGCCGGAGAGGCCATAGAAACACATATCTTTGGAGGATCTGCTTGAACACCATCAAGGTTGGACCTTAAAATATTGAACAACCATGGTTTTGGGTGAAGGAAGGTGAGCACACGTCGTCCATGGCCTGAGAAGCCATGGACTCCGGTTAGATTGGTTGAAGAAGACGAAGAAGATGATTAGGGTTCCGAGTGCTAGAGAGCATTTGAGAGAAGGGGAAAGATTGAAGGCGGCGGTCGAAGATGAAATGAGGGTTAGGGTTAGGTCATGTATAATTAAAAGGGAAAGAATGATTTGCGGCCGTTAATTAAAAGGATCAACGGCCTGGATTTAAAAAGATCCCGAGTGGGTTTAGTGATTGGGTCGGGGGTTGGGTCAAATTGGAATTGGGCTGGTCCAATTTGGGCATGAAATTGGCTGAAATTGAAATGGAATTGTGGTTAAACTTGAAATAAATTGAGGCTACAATTGAAATAGCCAATTTCCCCTATTATTTTATAAAAATAGTAAAAATATTTTAAAAAGGAAATTAAAGGTATTGAGTCAATAAATAGTATATAAATATTAATTTAAAAATATTAAGATTGATTTTGTAATAAAAAGTCACATTAAATCTTAAAGTAGGTTAAAATTACAATTACATGCAATTTGATTTTAAAAATACCAAACGAATTTGTAAAAATATGCAAAAAAATCATGTTAACTATACTTTGATGCAAATATGAGGATAAAATAAATTATTCACCAAAAAGATAATTTTGGGAATAATTATTTGATTTTGTGGTGTAAAAATAGGCCATAAATTGGTTTTAAAATCCTTTAAAATATCAAAACCTTTTGATGTGCTCATATATGCACACATATGTTATTTTGAAAGAATTTTGGGTATAAAAAATACATAGGGATACATTGGATATCAACAATCACTTCAATGCTATACCTAGCAATCACTCCTCAAAAGAGGGGTCGCACATGATATTAGCGCATCGGTCATCATCTTCACATCTACCCTTCTCACCCCGTAAAGGTCATTTAAATGCGTGATTGGATCACGAAAGCTTATTGTGTTCCATTACTCGTCCCGTCCTATAAGTCCTAGAGGGTATTTAGGACTACTATTCCTACAGGGTAAGGGCTAGGCTGAACCCTTATGTTTAAAGGACAAAATGTTATGCGACATAATAACAAGTAGGACTACAGATAAAAGGAACATACAAAGGTAAATAAAAGGCTCACAAATCCCTCCACAACTAAGGTACCTGAAGAATGTTCGATTTTAAAAGCATAACTAAAGACGGCAGTATGTATATAGCACTTTAGGAATTAGTAAAGAATAGATAGAACTATTAAAACATACTTTGAAATTATAGTAGTAGTATCAAAGATGCAGTAACCTCACAAGTCGTAGAATAAAAGTAGCACGATTTTGGACAAGCAAAACAACACAGTAGAAAACATGATAGAACAGATGCACGATTCTGAGATTATATCAAAATAAGGCGGGAGTTTTTAGTAGAAAATAGAGTAACTTCATATAGGCAGACGAGGACCAGAGTTCAGAAGTTTAAAAGAGGTTGAGCAGTCTAAAACTGGTAAAACATGATTAATCGATTTTATTAAGCCAAAAGCTTGCCTAGGCGACATATGTATTGCCTACTTGTCATAAAGGTGAACATGCATATTATTCCAAGATTTAAAGGATGTACTTAACCAAATTTGTATTATTAGATTAAACATACTAGTGAGGTGTTTAGCAAATTGCAACTCAGACAAAAATAAAAATCCTAACTAACATGGTGTCTAATGCACGTAAAGTCCTAAAACATGGTCTCTAAATGCCAATAAAAATGCAGCAGTAGTTTTAACAATTATTAGTTAGTCATTAGCTAGTCGTGATTCCAAAATGAGTATGACAACAAGCTAAAAGTAAAGAGTCTAAAACAGGATTGCTACTGTATGAGATGCGTGTCCTATACATGATCTCTATTGCACAAAAAAGTAAGTAAAACCGTATAAGCATGTTTTCTACCCATTATTTAAACTAAGCATCCATAACCCCTCCAAATTTTACTATAACCCCAATCAATTATTTTAAGTTATTACAAAACATGATAGCTGAATTACATAAGTAAATAAAAATAAGGGGTTGCTACCATCAGGATGGTCTGGCGACTGTGTATAGGGTTGCTACCATCTCCATGAATAATCACCTCTTGATGATTCCGCTCAAACTTCACTACCTGGTGCAAGGTTGATGCTACAGCCCTGGCGTCATGAATCCATGGTTGTCCTAATAGCAAGTTGTAGAATGCGGGGATGTCTATCACTTGAAAGTCAACATCGAACCAAGTTGGTCCCATTTGCAGGCAACAACGGATTTCCTCAATAGTGGATCTTTGGGACCCATCAAAGGCTTTGACATTGATGGCCCCATCTTTCTCCTCATGCAGGCTCTTCCCCAATGTTCTTAGGGTTATCAACGAACATATGTCGAGGCTGGATCCTCCATTTATCAGGACTCTAGTAATGAAATAATCCTCACATTGCACATTTATCTGCAGTGCCTTGTTATGACTCAGCCCTTCCGATGGCAGCTCATCTTCGTGGAAGGTAATTTTATGACTCTCCAATACTTGCCCTATCATGTTCGCTATTTCTCCTCCAGTTATATTGCTGGGAACATATGCCTCACTCAGAATCTTCATCAAGGCATTCTTGTAAGCGTCGGAGCTCTGGAGAAGAGCTAGGATGGAGATTTGTGCCAGTGTTTTATTCAGCTGTTCAATGATCTAATACTCCTTTACTTGTATCTTCCTCAAAATATCATCAGGCCCAATTTCAATAGGACATCTAGAGGCTTGCTTACTGGACTCAGCTAGGTGTTCTAGAGTGTAAACTCTATCGGTTCTGGTCATAAACTATGCAGCAACTATTTCTCCAGATTTGGTTTTTCCTTTCCTTCTAGCTTTAGCTGTGTAATCCCACGGTATGGTCTTTTAGTGGAATGGTATTATGTCCATCATTGCTATAGGAATGGGCACCCTTGGAGGTAACACAGCAACTTCGAATGGCGTAGTTGCTCTTAAAAGTCACAACTCGACCTCAATTATCCTGGGCGCCTTTGTAGAAAAAGATGCTTAGAACTCGAGTGTTATAGACATGTTTACTTCATCTCCCCTAGAGGGCTGGATGAGGACAACAATCAGGTTGAGTGTGACTGTTGGTTTCTTTGGATTATCACCCTCAGCAATCAATCCAATTGACCCCTCAGGGTCCCAATCCTATCTATCTCGATCATGTGAACGCCTCAACCCTTGTGGTCACTCAGAGGGTTATTTCGAACATTGGGACCAGGCCTTTACTATGATGATCTTATTGTCGATCAGGGCTTGGATTTTATCTTTCAATGAGCGGCACTCGTCAATGGTATGCC
Source organism: Nicotiana benthamiana (assembly GCA_034376525.1). Classification (NCBI taxonomy): domain Eukaryota; kingdom Viridiplantae; phylum Streptophyta; class Magnoliopsida; order Solanales; family Solanaceae; genus Nicotiana; species Nicotiana benthamiana. The sequence goes on along the minus strand of CM067329.1, from coordinate 35,638,254 downwards.
CCTTCATGTTAGAATAGTACGCACAAGTCTTTATTGGTTTGACCTTTTGGAAAGGATTTTCTGGAGTTACATCAAGGGAAGGGGTGACGTAACCAGCAGCTTTAAGTCTTTCATATAGTTGGTCAGTTGGTTCGGCGATGGTTGTGTATTGTCTGGGAGGTCTGCGATCAAAATTTGGTCTAGGTCTAGGGAACTTTTAGCGAGTGGGAGGTGACTGGTAGTGAGAGGGTTGAGCATTATAAGCTTGGTAGACACGTGTGGGTTGAGAGTATCTGGGTGAAGTGGGCTGATATGTAGGAGGTGGAGACGATTGATAAACGGTGGTGGATTCTTGTAAAAGGGTATGGGTGTTTGGTAATTTGGGGTAGGCTGATATGTAAGTGGAGGTGATGGGAAAGTTTGGTATTTTATCGGGGATTATTTTTCTATGCAACCATCACGGCACATACATCCTATTCTTGGACATGCCACCAGACTGTAGAGCCTTGTTGGTAGCCTGTAATGCTTCAAGGTTGGTGACCATACCAGTTTTAATACCTTCCTTAATTCTTTCCCCTAGCTTGATGATATCGGAGAATATATCTGCCCTCGATTAGCATCAACCTCTCATAATATTGTGGATTATGTGGCCGGACGAAGAATCTATTCATCTGTTCCTCTTCTAAGGCTGGCCTAACCTTAGCAGCCTCTGATCTCCAACGAGTAGCATACTCGCAAAATGTCTCTGTAGGTTTCTTTTTCAAATTCTGGATGTAGAATACATCTGGTGCATTTTTGTATTAAATCTGAACCTGTCCATAAAATCAGACGCCATACCTACCCAGCTTGTCCACTTTTTGGGGTCTTGGCTGATGTACCAAGATAGAGCATCCCCTTTCAGACTTCTCATAAAGAGTTTCATACGGATCTTCTCATCCCTTTCGACTCCGACCAGTTTATCATAGTATGTACTCAAATGGACTCTGGGATCTCCCGTTGTATCGAACATTTCAAACTTGGGAGGTTTGTACCCTCTCAGGAAGTTCGACATTTGGATGAATGCAAAGGTCCTCGTAATTCAGCTCCAGAATACCTTTATTTCCTATAACACCCTAGCTCGGCTAGTCAGCTTCTTGGGTTCTGCGGCCAGGTTCCTGATAAGAGAGTCTTTGTCGCCGGACTCGCATGCTTGATATTGGTTTAGAATAGTGCGGTATGATTTCCACATATATAGGGGTGATGCGGAGAGGGTCATTTATGGTGTTTAGTGGTTTAGGGATGAGTAATGGAGTGTTATTCGAGGTGTGGCGTGTGTTGCAATTTTGAGTATGAGTGGGTTGCTTCTGTGCCTATGGGGTGTTCAGTGGAGCTGCAGGATTTTGTGTAGTGGGAAAGTTGATGTCTTTAGGGTGGTAAGGGAAAATGATAAGTTTGCCAAGTTCCGAACTTGATCCACTTCTTCTTGATACTTCAATAACTTCTGCTCAAGTTGGGCGGCACTTTCCTTAGAGACATGGATACCCTGAGTAACCTCTGCTCGTTCACCCAAATTCTCCTTTCTGATGTTGTTCAAGTCTTCCATTTTAGCCTTGTTCTTGCTTCTGATAGGACTTGGAGGAGGAGGAGGTAGAGAGCCCTTGGATCTCGTAGATTATGATGATGATGCTAGAGTGCACGAACTAAACTTTGGGGAGGGGAATAAAAATAAAAGAAAAACAAAAAAGGTAACAAGTTAGTGCAGATCATGAAAAGAAATGTTGCAGTATTTGAACACATTGTGCAAGAATATAAATCGTGTCCTAATTTGGGTGCCTCGTTGGCCCGAGGTAGGCCTAGCGACAAGTTAATTTGGAGAAGCTATAATGCTAAATGCCTCATTTTATTGATAAAAATAAGATAAAATAAGATTAGGACGGCCTAGCGACAAGTTAATCATAGCAACTATCATAGGTACTATGCTGAAAGACTGCCCTCCTTCCATCAAAGTTTTGGTTACCATGGCTAGTCTAGTGTGGATCCTAGCCTTCTTCATAGGGAATACTATCATCCCCAAAAAGCAGAACAAAAAGATGAAGTCCCTTCTGTGGATATTGCCCAAGGAGGTAAGGGCAAATTCATCTGGGTATTTGCGGTATGACTTACTATGATCGTACATCTCGTACATATAGTCGAATGGAATGTAAGAGTCCTTCAAACGGGAAAAGTTTGTGTTCTTCTTTAGTCCCATCATTTGGAGGAAACCTGTACCCTTGCAAATTTATGGCATAAGCAAACTCGGAGTCTCCCAAGGAATACCAGCTAACCCTCCAATTTCCTAGAGCAAATATTTCAATGTCCACGAAGCGGAACACAGATCTATCACTATCCCAAAACAGAGTTGCAACCTCTATGATTTGTTGTCAGGCTGGATCTCTAAAAGAGAAAGCAAATTCCCTAAGTACTTGCGGACGAGCGTCTGATCACTGTAGTAGAGGTCTTCCCACCAGCTTAGCAACCTTAGGTGAATGTTGGTTACCATGCCGAATCAGGGGACTTCGTGCCTCATTTTCTGCAAAACAAAGTGTTAGTCCCTTACCCTACCAGACTCGACTATTTAAACCAATAATTAGCACAAAAAGCATTTAGTTCTCCAAATAAATGCACAGAATATGGTGGTGTCCGTTTGGGTTTCAATAAAACCCAGTGGACTTTGGACAAGGCTATCTTAAAGAGTCAATATGTGTACAACATAACTGATTAGGCTAGGTTTGACCATGATGCATGCACAGTTTAAATAGAGTAAGATTTGTATGTGGTATTAGACCGATGCCCTTCAGTGGACAACTCAAGAGGGAAAGGCACGGAATCATCGACTGCACCGCTGATCGAGTGGTTTTACCGCAAATATTCCTTTGCCAAATTTAGGGGGAGATAATATCACAAGGGCGCAACCACTCATTATAAGCGTTGCTATGGTACTTGTTTGGCACTAGTGGAATATGATGTTGAAGATGCAATTACAAGAATGAAACAAGTTGTCATGTATTTGCACGTTTATAAGATAATGATTACAATAATTGCTCGTAATTACAACAGTAGAAGTAAAGCAATAAAAGAAGTCGTTAAAGAAAAGAAACAAAGAAATAAGTTAGTTTCATAGAAGAAGATATAAAGACATATAAGTAAAACCAGTAAAGTCACAAATAACATGCAATGGTAAAATCCTAAAGAAATCCCCAACGGAGTCGCCATGTTGTCGACGCCCCCTTTCTTTAAGAGTCGAAATCGGGTTTACGACATTTGGGAGGACAACTCTATTCACTTTTGAAAATTACGTTTTGGAATTAGAGAGTCGACATCTAATGATTATAGTACATTAGGACACTTTTAGAAGGGTTTGAGTTGAAGAAACCAAAGTTTGGGTAAGGGCTAGAAATTATCTCGAGGGGAAGGTGTTAGGCACCCCTCAAGATCCACTAGTGTGGTCCCGGCAATATTAAAATTGTGACTTTAAAAGTAAAGAATCAAGGCCAAATAAGGATTTTGCATACAACATTGAAATTAAATTAAAACTTGTGAAAGTAGAAAGATAGCAGAAATTTGAAAAGGTTTAAACGATTCTAAACAAAACAAACAAAGACAAACAAAGGAAAAAGGGTTCCTAGTTTTATGATTAATAAGGATCACTTCAATGCAATACTCCTCAAAAATAGAGTCGCACGTGATATTAGCGCATTGGTCATCATCTCCACATCTACCCTTCCCACCCCGTAAAGGTCATTTAAACGTGTGATTGGATCACGAAAGCTTATTGCATGCCATTACCCGTCCCATCTTATAAGTACAAGAGGGTATTTATGACTACTATTCCTACGGGGTAAGGACTAGGCTGAACCCTTATGTTTAAAGGACAAAATGCTATGCGACATACATAACAAATAGGACTATACATAAAAGGAACATACAAAGGAAAATAAAAGGTTCAAACACAAATAAGCAGGTAGTTAGCACGTCTTTTAACACGTTTAAGGTTCGAAGATAAAAGTTTAAAACGAAAGAGTGACAGAAAAAAGTAAGATTCAGTGAAATAAGAAGGTCTAATTAAAGATAAGTGACCCAAATAATGTTCGATTTTCACAAGTATAACTAAAGACAGCAGTATGTATATACATGTTTAGGAATTATTAAAGTATAGATAGACTTATTAAAACATACTTTAAAAATATAGTAGTAGTATCAAAGAAGCAGTAACCTGACAAGTCGTTGAATAAAAGTAGCATGATTCTGGACAAGCAAAACAACCCAGTAGAAAACATGATAGAACATATGCATGATTCTGAGATTATATAAAAATAAGGCGGGAGTTTTAGTAGAAAACAGAGTAAATTCAGAGAGGCAGACAAGGATCAGAGTTTTGAAGTTTAAAAGTGGTTGAGTAGTCTGAAACTGGTAAAACATGATTAATCGATTTTATTAGGCCTAAGCTTTCTTAGTCGACATATATATATTTCCTACTTGTCTTAAAGGTGAACATGCATATTATTCCTAGTTTTAAAGGACGCGGTTAACCAAACTTGTATTATTAAATTAAACATACCGGTAAGGCGTTCAGCAAATTACAACTCAGACAAAAATATATAAATCCTAAGTAACATGGTGTCTAATGCACGTAAACTCCTAAAACATGGTCTTTAAATGCCAATGAAAATGCACCAGTAGTTCTAAGAGTTATTCATTAGTCAATGGCTAGTCGTGATTACGAAATGAGTATGACAATAGGCTGAAAGTAAAGAGTCTAAAACAGGATTGCTACTATATGAGATGTATGTCCTATACATGATATCTATTGCACAAACAAGTAAGTAAAACTCTATAAGCATGTTTTCTACCCATTATTTTAACTAAGCATGCATAACCCCTCCCTATTTTACGATAACGCCAATCAGTTATTTACAAGTTATTACAATACATGATAGCTTATTTACATAAGTAAATAAAAATAAGAAGTTAATCCATAGGGAGACTTTAGTCAGGCCCAATCTTCCAGCCTCACTTCTTTCGAGTTTCACAACCATGGTCTGGGTGCGGCAAAGCTCTCTAGGGCCCCATTGGATCCCCGTCCAATACCAGCACCCAAACATCTACCAAAACTTTTGAATAAGTGCAGTGTGGAATTACCAGCCTTGTGCATCAAAGTTCAGTGGGTATTTAGAGATACCAAAAGCAGTGCCTACACGAAATGGGGAAGAACCTATTTTCTAAGAGTAGTGAGAGTGTGATAGAGTTATTAAAGAAATTGATTTGAGAAAAGAAAATAGCTTTTTAAAAACGATCCATATAGAATCAGATCTTGAAAGGAAACCACATAAGAGTGTGATAGCTCTTGTAAGAAGGTGAGTAAGACAATCTCATATTAGAGTATCACACATAGTTCAGGTAAGCAAACACAAACATGGGACAGTGGACAAAGGGGACAAGTAGTTCACATGTAAGAGCACAATTGCACATACATAGACATCAGAGAAAAGCATTTCAGAACATAAACATATTTCATACCAAAAGGTTCAGGATTGCATACTAATAACGTACTGGGGTTAGGGGTAAGGATAACATGCATTAAGCAAATAAGCGAAGCAGTAGGCATGCTGAATTAAGGGGAAAGATAGTCACATAAATGAACTAAGACATAGGGAAGCTAGTTGCAATGAGACCAGCAGAACCATAAGCAAAAGCATAAAAGAAACAAGAGGAAGTGCAATACACACAAAAGCATGTTGTTTTGGAAACTGTAAACCTAATAGAAGACATACCAGTAAAAGAGCAAAAGCAGGATGCAAAGACAAAGTAGTAACACTATATTGGCTTTGGCTTTCAGCCGGTTGATAATGTGTAAGAGCAGAGAACAGCAATAGAGCAAAAGAGCAAGAGATATTTTTGAAAGTATTCAGTGGTGTGTGTAAGTCAGAAGATTGTTGTCTTTGCAAAAGAGAATTGGGGGGGGGGGGGGGGTTATTTATAGTACTGAATACGAGTAAACAATAAGGCAGCATTTCTTTAAATAACAAAAGGCATCAATCACAATCAAATTAGTATATGGACTTCCCTTTAATTAAGGAATCCAAATCAAACGGTAAAAATCAGTCATTTAAAAGGAAAGAAATCACAAAGTAGGGTATAATCACATAAGGCAACAAAGTAACATATAGTATTCAATAAAGACTAGGTATATGATACTCTAATTAGGGAAATAGGTCAGGCAAATCAATCAACACATTCGTGCACACATATAAGGAAGGATACTACTCCAATTCTGGAAAATAGTCCAAAAAAACCATGAACGAGATTGAAAACTTAGTAGCCCGACATATATTAAGAAAAGTATCCCACAGATTGAGGAATAAATTCGAAATTAATCCCAAACTATAAGGACAATACGCAGATCCAATTTTAAGGCAAGCATCACAGTCTCAAAGAAGGCTTGTAAGAATCACTATAAAATCGTCATGCAAACAGTCAGAGGAACCTTAAAAGGAGAACACAGAATGGTAGGAGAATGAAACACTAGAAACCAAAATTAAAGCAAAGAGCATGGAACTTAGAGAAGAACACACATACCAGCAGACAATACGAACACAAACGTATAACGCTAGGGCTTCATCAGACTTAAGCAACAAGCTTAGGAATAGTACTGAGATCTCAAATTAGTACTCAAAAATCAGAAACTAAAGTGATTTTTTTTAAAAGGGGTTCAGAAACCCTAGTTTCAAAAAGGGAAACAAAACGTTTAAAATTTGAACAATCGTAAAGATTGAGTAGAGAGTAGTGTAAAATACAAATGTGTGAGTTAAAAATCATAAAAGTTATAGATATTTGAGAGGTTGGGTAGAGATCTGCGTTTTGTAAGGAACCAGTGAGAGATAAGAGAAAACCTAGCTGTGAAACTTAGCAATAATGGTGTCCACAGCACCATCGGACCAAAACCCATCGGAGAAAATCCAGAGACAAACCAGACGAAGTCTTCAGTGACTATCTCGCATGGTGAAGGATCCTAGGGTCTCAAATGTATAGGTAATCAACAAGTTAAAGCTTCAACGGCGACTGGTGGTCGAAAGAGGTGAGGCTGGAGGTAGCCGGAAAGGCGGTGGGGTTCATCGGAGAAGAAGAGGGAATCAGAAGGTTCTCGAGAGAAGGGAGAGGGAGAGTAAGTATAGAGAGAGAGAGGGACCATCTCAGAAAATGAGGGGTCGAGAGGTAGGGGTAGTTAGGATTTTAATTAAGGAAATCAAATTTAGGCTGTTGATTTCATTTGATCAACGGCTCAGATTGAGTTGGGCTGGGTAGGTTAAATGAAATATGGGTCGGTACAATTGGGGTTAGGATTGGGTAAATTGAGGGCTAAAATTGAAATCCGAATGGGCTATAATTGCAATGAAGTGAGGCTAAACGTTAAATAGCCAGTTTTTCCTTTTTATTTTATAAAAAATAGTTAAAATGATTTTAAAACAAATTAAAATCACTAAAATAATTAAAAAAATATAAATATTAATCTTATAATACTGGAAATAATTATATAACTATAAAATGCTGCTAATTATAAAATAGGCTATAATTGTAATTATATGCAATTTAGCTTTAAAATACCAAAAAATGTGTAAAAAATATGTAAAAACCAATTAAATTATATTTTGGTATAAATAAGAGAATAAAATAAATTATTTACCAAAATAATTATTTTGGGAATAGTTATTGAATTTTGTAGTGTTAGAATAGATAATGGTTTTGAAAATCTTTAAAAATTGGAAAAATATCAAAATACTTTGGTATGCCTATATATACATATATATTATTTTAAAAATATTTTGAGTATAAAAAATACCTAGAAAAAAATTGGGTATCAACATCTACAGCAAGAGGGAATATCAAGTTGAAGATGAACCAGAAGGAAAATTAAATAGATGGAGTAGCTTGATAGTAAACCGAATCGATATGGTAAGTATATGATTAACCCCTTATGTGTGTTCGAGGTAATGATTTCTTACAGGAAGTTTGCAAAAATGCCCTTAGGTTGTGATGACTTGCTTAGCTTGGTTGAGTTAGAAGGAATCCGGCCTGGCCGGTCTGATTTCTGCAAAGAGAATCTAGAGAGTCCTTGATGATTTCTAAAGTGGTTTGGAGATGTATATTTTCTATGGGCATGCGAAGCATGGGATGTGTAGTGATTTTCTTCTAGATGGGACCGATGGAGAGTTCTTGGTTGGTTGAGTGCGTAGATATTTGTGGCTCGGAAGGGAGATGAAGTTTCATGTTATCCTCGGATGGTATGGTACATGCGGTATGTTGTGGAGGATCGAGACTTGCATGGTTACAGTTCGGTTCTGAAAGGAAGTTCATGAAAGGTAATAAATAGGAAGTGATATAGGCATTTTTTTACCCACCTAATTGTTTATAAATTTGAGAAGTGTTACAATCTTCCCTCCTTAAAAACATTCGTCCTCGAATGTTACTAGGGCCTTATTCTTAAGCTAACCATAATTCCATAAGTCTTTGAACCTCTTAAATATTTTTGGCACAACTGACTCTTCCGAGGGACTCCAAATTTTTTCTAACTCCCTAAATTTTCAAAAATTTCGGCAATGTTTTCCTTGTAAATTGGACTATCCAAAAAAGATTTCCCTGTCACAAATACCACAACTACACCAACAACAACCAAATATACCATAACGGTCTATTCATAGGCACCATACACAGCTCATATATTAATTACTCACACTCCGGCAAGGAGCTACCACAATAACTAACAAGAATCTAAGTACAACAACTTTAACACAAGTAAATTACTTTAACGAATTAAATATACTACTGCATAACTAAATACTACAACAACTAAGCATAATCTAGGAAGGACATAAACAGTTTCTAACTTGTATTTAATAAATGGAATATAAATGTAAAATCGAACTTCCTCAAATAAATATGGATATTTCTTTCTCTTATCTTCCTCGACCTCCCATGTAGCCTCTTTTGAATCATGATTACTCCACAAAACTTTTACCGGTACTAAATCTTTTGTTCTCAAATTTCTTACTTGCCTATCAAGAATTTCTATAGGTACCTATTCATAAGTCAACCCCTTTTCTATAGTATCACCAGGTATTATATACGACTCATCATGAATGTACTTTCTAAGCATAGACACGTGAAAGACAGGATAACAGAGGACAACTCAACGGGTAGCGCTAGCTTATAAGCCACATTTCCTTTCTTTCCTAGAATTTCATAAGGTCCGATAAATCTAGGACTAAGTTTCCCTTTCTTACCAAACCTCATAACTCCTTTCATCGGTAAAACTTTCAAAAACACCGTATCGCCAACCATGAACTCTAACTAACGATGCCTCTTATTAGAATAAGACTTTTGGCGACTTTGAGCCGCTTTAAGTATTTCTCTAATTAGATGAACTTTCTCCAAGGCCTCACAAACAAACTCCAGACAATCAACGGCACCTCTGCTGGATCAAACCAACCCACCGGAGACCTACTTCTCCGCACATACAACGCTTCATAAGGAGCCATACCAATGCTGGCTTGATAGCTCTTATTGTAAGAAAATTCTATAAGTGGTAGGAGATCATCCCAATTACCTCCAAAATCTATAACACAGGCACGCAGCATATCTTCTAGTGTCTGAATGGTCCTTTCTACCTAGTCATCGGTCTTTGGATCAAAACCGGTGCTTAAATTGACCTTGGTACCTAACCTTTTCTTAATTGCCTGCCAAAAATGCGCTGCGAATTGAGGGCCTCTGTTCGATATAATTTAAACTGGAGTACCATGCAATCGGACTAGTTCTTTGATGTACAATTGCGCACACTGCTCTGCGGAATCTGTCATCTTTACTGGTAGGAAATGCGCGGACTTTGTCACTCGGTCTACAATAACCCAAATGCAATCATGTTTACGGTACGTGTGAGGTAGACCTACTACGAAATCCATATTAATCATCTCCCACTTCCACTGTGGTATTTCTATGTCTTGAGCTAGGCCACCAGGCCTCTGATGCTCGGCTTTGACTTGCTGGTAATTTAAACATTTAGCCACATGATCTGCTACTTGTTTCTTCATGCCTTTCCACCAATACAAATCTTTTAAATCTAGATACATTTTGGTAGCACCTAGGTGGATAGAGTACCTCGAACTGTGAGCTTCCTCCATTATGGCCTTCCTAAGACCACCTACATCAGGCACACATAACCGATCATTCAACTTCAAAACTCCATCACTTCCTAGAGTGAAAGAAGTGATTTATTTGTTTCTGACTCCTTCTTTTAGTTTCACTAAGTACGGAGCTTTGTCTTGCTTAGCCTTAACATGCGCAACAAGGGAGGATTGCGCTAAGGCATAAGCAGTTATATTTCCTTCTTCGGTCTCATCCAAATTCCATCATTTTCTAGTTTTTGAATTTCTCTACCCAAAGATCACCTTTGTTCTGCAAGATTGGCCAAATCACCCATTGACTTCCTACTAAGTGCATCTCTACTGCATTAGCTTTTCCCGGGTGATAAAGAATACTGATGTCATAATCTTTCAATAGCTCGAGCCACCTTCTCTGTCTCAAATTTAGTTCTTTTTGCTTGAGAATGTACTAGAGGCTTTTGTGGTCTGTAAACACTTCAGAACGCTCTCCATAAAGGTAATGTCGCCATATCTTTAATGCAAACACCACTGCTGCAAGCTCCAAGTCGTGTGTGGGGTAGTTATTTTCATGATTCTTTAACTGCCTGGAAGCATAAGCGACAACTTTTCAATTTTGTATAAGAACACAACCAAGGCCCACTCTGGAGGCATCACAATACACTGTGAAACTACCTGAGCCTGTCGGCAAGGATAGCACAGGTGCAGTGGTCAACCTCTTCTTTAAATCTTGAAAACTCTGCTCACAAGCGTCTAACCATTGGAACTTAACTGCTTTCTGAGTCAACTTAGTTAATGGAGCTGCAAGTAAGGAAAACCCCTCCACAAACCTTCTATAGTAGCTAGCTAACCCCAAAAAAACTCCTTATTTTGGTTGGTGCTGTCGGCCTAGGCCAGTCCTTGACTACTTTTGTCTTCTGAGAGTCTACTTTTATTCCTTCACTAGATACCACGTGGCCTAAGAATGCCACTGACTGCAGCTAGAACTCACATTATGAAAACTTGTCATAAAGTTCATTCTCATTCAAGGCCTGCAAGGCTATTCTGAGGTGTTCTGCATGATCTTCCTTGCTCTTAGAGTACACAAAAATATCGTCTATAAACACAATAAAAAAGGTATCCAGGAATGGCTTGAAAATTCTGTTCATGAGGTCCATGAATACAGCTGGAGCATTTTTCAACCCGAAGGACATCACTAGAAATTCTTAGTGTCCGTAGCGAGTTCTAAAGGTTGTTTTGGATATATCCTCCTTTCTGATTCTCAACTGATGGTATCCCGACCTCAAGTCTATTTTTGAAAAGTACATTGCACCCTGAAGTTGATCAAATAAATCATCAATTCTTGGCAGTGGGTACTTGTTCTTAATGGTAACTTTATTCAACTGTCAATAGTCGACACACATTCTGAGAGACCCATCTTTCTTTTTGACAAACAGGACTGGAGCACCCCACGGTGAAACACTTGGTCTGATGAAGCCCTTGTCAAGATGATCTTTTAAGTGTTCTCTCAACTCATTAAGTTCTGCTGGAGCCATCCTATAAGGAGGTATAGATATGGGCTGAGTGCCTGGCATGAGATCAATGCCAAAGTCTATGATTCTTTCAGGAGGAAGTCCGGGAAGGTCATCTGGGAAAACTTTTGGAAATTCTCTAACAACTGGCACTGACTGAAGTGTTGTTGGTTCTGATTCTGGATTAATAATGTGGGCCAAATAGGCAAGACACCCCTTACCGATCATTCGTTGTGCCTTAAGGTAATAAATAGGAAGTGATATAGGAATTTTTTAGTTGAGCCAGATATGTATATTTTACCCACCTAATTGTTATGTATCGTATTTAACCCATTTGAGCCTGTAATCATGTTTCTTTAGCAACCACAATACAAGCCTTACCCAATTGTTTGAATTAACCATCTATTTGAACCATTGTAACCTCTCATGAGCACTTGAGTTGTTATGAACTTTATAAAAGTTAAAGTGTGGGGTGGCTGAGTTGGCTTTTGAGTTAAACTAATAAAATAAGGAGAAAGGTGCACTGATTTGAAAGCGCAAGAGCTACTTAAATTGACAAAGAAAAAAAAGAAAAAAAATAGTTGCATTGCTGTGAAAAAAATCTTTGATAATGGTGACTCTTGATATAAGTGTGCTTAAATAATTTTGGAGTTGATGTATATTGATGTGAAGGTGGAGTTTGGCTTGACATAAATATGGGGTGAAATGTTAAATGTATATGTATTAAAGTGCTTAGGGAGGTGTAGTCACTCTTATATCTAAATGTATCCTACCCCTCCCGCAACCTACATTACAACCAAATAAAGTCCCAATTGATCCTAGATTGAATGTACTCAATTAGTGGAGTAGTACACAACGGGCAAGCCTATGGTGCATCTTTTATGGCATATGAATGTTATTTCTGAGAGTGAGTGAATTCTTTCTATCTTGAGTTACTAAGTGTTCTTAAATTTTATTGTGTAAAACTACTCTCTTTTGGTGTGTGAGGGCACTTGATTCATGAGGGAAAGGTATTGTCAGTGACCTCTATGTTAGAGTAAGTAGGTGAGTTGTGAATAATGTGTGGTACTTGTGAGTCAAATCTTGAGGTGAAGATGTTACGGTTTTGTGCTAAGTCTATTTTAAATACTCGTGGTGTGATGAGTTAGGAGAATTGTTTTAAAAGGTCGTGTCTATAAAAGGTGTAGTTTGATTGCTCGAGGACGAGAAATGGCTTAAGTGTGGGGTGTTGATGATAGGATATAATTATGTATTTTAGTCGCTTATTACACTTGAGTTTACTGCACTTTAATTGAGTTTGAGCTTTAATCGCTAGTGTTTTGCGCTAATTGTGTATTTTATGCCTTGTAGGTGTGATTCTGAGCTATATAGATGTTATGGAATGAATTTAAGTAATTTGAAGCTTTGAAGTCCGAGTAAAAGCTCAATGAATTAAGTTAGGATCGTGTTCCGGGGTCAAATTTTATTGAGAACAAACGAAGACTCAATGAGGCATATTGCACATTGTCTAGTAAAATAGATATAACTTTTTGCTCAGAACTCCATTTGGGCTCTATAATATATGGTTGGAGATAACTCAATGGGATACAACTTTCATGTTTTACGTTTTTTCTAAATTCTAAACGGAACTGGGTGAAAAATCGTGGTTTTACTGCGACCGCGGCAGAAGGTAGTCGAGAACGAATGAAGAATTTGAGAGGGTGTTTGGCCGCGGTTTGATTGCGACCGTGGTATAACCGCGGCCATCCAGACCTAAAACTTGTCCTTTTCGCGCAGAAGAAGGTATAAGTATTTGGGCCCGACCCTACATGGTATATATACATGGAAAAATAATATTTTTGAGGATTGGACATATTTTTGGCACAGATTTGACCTAAGGAGGCAGAGAACAAATTGGGAGCAAGGCGGAGAATTCTTCTATGAGTTTTTCCTTCCTCTTCTTATTTTTTATTGTTGGTTATGACTTTTATTATTGTATTTTTACATACTATTATGAATAGCTAATTTGTTATCTAGGGTTTTGATGGAACCTTTTGTAGGATAAATTCTTGTTATGTTTTTATATAATTGAGTCGTAAAATAAACTCTATTTGTTCAACTGCGCTGTTGTTGTAGTTAATTGAAGAGCTCTCAATTAGCTGTGCCTATTAAGAATGCATAACTCGGGAGAGAGTGCATATTTAGGTAATTGTTGAACAACACCACTCCCAATGTATAAGAGGGATCTATCACTGCGTGTTTAAAGGTGGGATTAGGGATAACGAAGCCTTGGGTGCGATCTGAAGTGAGCTGTATTAAAAGCCAGCTAGCGTAGCTCGGGAGAGTGCGTCTAATAAATTGTCGTGATTACTCGGGAGATTTACGGTAATAAGAGTGGTCATTGTTAGGATTTATGCCCGTCACTAGAGGGAGGGTGAATAGTGCGGCACGAGAATATTGATAAATATTGCGGAATTAAAATTGCAGGAGTAAAGTAAATGCAGTAATTAAAAGATTAAGGAAAGGACACACCGAATTTATACTGGTTCACCACAACGTGTGGTTAGTCCAGTCCCCGAGAGACTCTCTCGAGTTTCCACTTACTCCGTTAAGCTTATGGGTGCCTAACAAACCGTTACACTTGCTCGTAGATGTACACTCTACAAGACTTCAACTTGCTCGAGGATACCTCACCTCAAGACTTCACCTTGCTCGTGGATACTGCACCACAAGACTTCAACTTGCTCGAGGATACCTCACCTCAAGACTTCACCTTGCTCGTGGATACCGCACCACAAGACTTCACACACTAAGATTGAGGGTACTTAGCAAACCCGACAATCAATGAGAAGATATGGTCTTCTCAAACACCTTTCTCTTTTACAACAAGAACTCTCTAAAAAGAGTAGATAAAGAGATACAATATAGCTCTATGAACAACTCAAAGTTGTCCTCAATTGGCTCAACAAAAGCTCTAAAATGATGCACAAATAATATCAATATGTATATGAATAATGAGAGGTGTTGTGTGTTTAAAATCAGCTCAAAAGACCTCTATTTATAGGTGTTAGAAGTTGTATGTCCGTTGCTTAATTGACAATCAATTATGCTGATTTTATGCAAGATAATCGATTATCCACTTTGCATAATCGATTATCTTCTCGACGTTCATAAAACGGAACGTTGGGAAGGCAATGGATAGTGAAATAATCGATTATACCAATCACATAATCGATTATGTTGCCTTGCAGAATTTCCAGCAAAGCTGGAATATACCAGAGTATACCAGAATCAAAGCTTGAGTATACCAGAATATACCAAATCGAAAACTTACTTCAAAAACCATTTTGGTGAAAATGAAGACGTTAAAATCATTTTGTTTGAAGTATATTAAAAATGTATATGATATATATGATTTAATAAAATGATTTTATGCATATTAATGATGACATACGTTGAGCCAAAAGACGAGGTAACTTAAACGTTGCTCTTACATTGGTTCTACCTAGCGACCTATGCCTTGGGTCTTCGGTCTTGAACTTTTGAGCTCGTCTTGGCTTTTCCATGCAATCCATTCATCAATATGCTTTTCAGCATTCAATCTTGATTGTTTGCTAATGCATCTTCATTGTTTGTCATACAATAACATTGTTTAACAAGTTGACTTCATTGTTTGTCATTCATCAAAACCTATACCTGAAAATCATGCTAGTACAACCAAAGCGCACATATCATGGATAGAATGATTTTCTACAATTTCCCCCTTTTTGATAATGACAAACAACAAGAGATATGCATATCGGATTCCCCCTAAATTCATGCTATATCTCAACATACAATTCATGTAAACTATTCCCCTTAATGATAATTCCGCCTCAAATAAGGCATACTATAACGTAGATTCATTCCCCTTTATTTGATGCATATCGCCTAATTTCTTCCCCCTTTTGGCATTAGCAAAAAGAAGAGTATACAAAGGCTACTTTCCCCTTTCGACACTTCCCCCTTTTGGGTATATCAATTGTTAGTGTCAAGAATAAAATAGGAAATACAATGAGGAATATACATTGACGATATTTAAAAAATCATACCAACATGAAATAATACCAAATGTTAGTAAAAACATAACAACCATAATAACGGTTATTTTTCGCAAATCATATTACTTAAGAACATATCAACAGTTAATTTTAACAAACCAATAGTTGTATTAAAAATATGAATCATTTATTTTTCAAGAAATATCAACTGTTATTCAAACCAGAAAAATATTCATCAAAACATGAATCAATCATTATTTTTAACAAAAATAATTGATACCAATTATTATTCAAGATAAAAGTTATCAAAACATGAATCAACAAAAATAATTAATATCAATTGTTAACAAAGATATATTAATTGTTAACACATATCAACTATTATGTTTTTATCAAAAATATGATAACAAACCGAAATTCCCCCTCAATGCAATAAGGTTTCGTGCTTGGTGCATCTACTACGATATTGTAGTCTTCAAGCACACCTACAAACGTACCTAAAAATAGGTTTTCGGTACCCAGGCACTTTTGGGTCCTTGGGGGTTAGGCAAATAATAATCATAGTCAAAAGATAAATCTCTATGTTTTGCAAAACATATGGGTGCTATGTGTCCTACCCGGTTGCAATAATGACATATAACATTCGGGTTGTGCATATGTCTTGGTTGAGCCAAAAATGTTCTAGGTGATCTAAAGTCATTATTCCTAGACGTATTGCTATTCCTAGAGTTATTTCTAGGTGGTCTAAAATGATTCATTTTAGACTCATTACCAAAATTCCTAGAGTTGTTTCTAGGTGGTCTAAATGATTAATTTTAGACTCATTAGTGAAGTTCCTAGAATTATTTCTAGGTGGTCTAACTTCATTTCTATCATCCTTTCTAATATTCTTCTTAATTTCTTAAATTATTTTAGGATCTTCTATACTACGTTTTTCTAGTGTGTTCCTAAGTTTTATGTTCTCTAATTTCAAAGAATCACAAGATGAACAATTAGAATTTTGATCAATTGAAGAAGTTTCATTCATCTCCTTAATTTTATTTCTAAGATCAATATTGTCATTTTCCAAAAATTTATTTTTCTCTTCTAAAACTTTAATTTTAGCCTTGGCCTCTTTGGAGATTTTTGAATACTTTTTCAATTCATCATATAATTCTTGAAAAGCTTCTTGTAATTCTTCATAAGAGTAAGAGTTAGGAGTACTTACCTCTTCTTCCTCGTTGGCCATGAGGCATAGTGCGGAAGTTTCATCGCCCGAGCTGTCCGAATCCCATGTCACGCACCTATGGTGTTTCTTCTTTTTCTTGTCCTTGGGTTTTGGACAATGTGATTTGGTGTGGCCAAGTTTTCCACAATTTTGGCATGAAGGACTTGGTTCTTCCTTCTTTATTTCCTTCTTCATAAACTTATAAAACTTTTCAATTATATCATTGGAAATAATATCATCATCGCTTTCCGAATCACTTACCTCTACTCTTTCAGAAGATGAGGCTTTGGAGGCAATATTCGAACTTTTACTTCTAAGATAGGGATTAAGAATTGTGCTTTCATAAGTTTCGAGGTTACCTCTTAGTCCATCAATTGTGACATCCGTGATTCCTATCGACTCTTGGATGGCATTGGCTTTGGAACGCCATTCGGGAGTGAGACTCCGTAGGATTTTTCGAACAAGATCTTTGTTCGTGTACACTTTCCCAAGAGCATGAAGATCGTTGACGATTTTTGAGAATCGTTCGAACATAATACCGATGGGTTCTTTCTCCCTCATTTTAAAGAGTTCATATTCATGTGTTAGAAAATCAACTTTAGATTCTCGGACTTGAGACGTACCTTCATAAGTGATCTCGAGTTTATCCCACATCTCCTTGGCGGTTGTGCAGCAAGAAATCTTCTGATAGTCATCCGGATTCACCGCACAATATAATAAGTTGACGGCCTTTACGTTATTTTCAACTTTCTTGACGTCCTTAGCATCATATTCATCTTCCTCCTTTGGAACCGTGGTTTCCCCAACTTTCTTTGTTGGCATTTGTTCACCATTCTTGATGATTTGCCATAAGCGAAAGTTATTTGATTGGATGAAGATTCTCATCCGCTCTTTCCAATATGTGTAATTTGTTCCGTCAAATAGTGGAGGCCTATTGGTGGAGTGTCCTTCGCTCATCATTCCTGCGTTCAATATTCTCAACAAAAAAATATATCGTTCTCTCAACCGGTTAAGGCTTTCAGAGAGTTAGGCTCTGATACCAATTGTTAGGATTTATGCCCGTCACTAGAGGGGGGGTGAATATTGCGGCACGAGAATATTGATAAATATTGCAGAATTAAAATTGCAGGAGTAAAGTAAATGCAGTAATTAAAAGATTAAGCAAAGGACACACCGAATTTATACTGGTTCACCACAACGTGTGGTTAGTCCAGTCCCCGAGAGACTCTCTCGAGTTTCCACTAACTCCGTTAAGCTTACGGGTGCCTAACAAACCGTTACACTTGCTCGTAGATGTACACTCTACAAGACTTCAACTTGCTCGAGGATACCTCACCTCAAGACTTCACCTTGCTCGTGGATACTGCACCAAAAGACTTCAACTTGCTCGAGGATACCTCACCTCAAGACTTCACCTTGCTCTTGGATACCGCACCACAAGACTTCACACACTAAGATTGAGGGTACTTAGCAAACCCGACAATCAATGAGAAGATATGGTCTTCTCAAACACCTTTCTCTTTTACAATAAGAACTCTCTAAAAAGAGTAGATAAAGAGATACAATATAGCTCTATGAACAACTCAAAGTTGTCTCTCAATTGGCTCAACAAAAGCTCTAAAATGATGCACAAATAATATCAATATGTATATGAATAATGAGAGGTGTTGTGTGTTTAAAATCAGCTCAAAATACCTCTATTTATAGGTGTTAGAAGTTGTATGTCCGTTGCTTAATTGACAATCAATTATGCTGATTTTATGCAAGATAATCGATTATCCACTTTGCATAATCGATTATCTTCTCGACGTTCATAAAACGGAACGTTGGGAAGGCAACGGATAGTGAAATAATTGATTATTCCAATCACATAATCGATTATGTTGCCTTGCGAAATTTCCAGCAAAGCTGGAATATACCAGAGTATACCAGAATCAAAGCTGGAGTATACCAGAATATACCAGAATCGAAAACTTACTTCAAAAACCATTTTGGTTAAAATGAAGACGTTAAAATCATTTTGTTTGAAGTATATTAAAAATGTTTATGATATATATGATTTAATAAAATAATTTTATGCATTTTAATGATGACCTATGTTGAGCCAAAAGACGAGATAACTTAAACGTTGCTCTTACATTGGTTCTACCTAGCGACCTATGCCTTGGGTCTTCGGTCTTGAACTTTTGAGCTCGTCTTGGCTTTTTCATGCAATCCATTCATCAATATGCTTCTCAGCATTCAATCTTGATTGTTTGCTAATGCATCTTCATTGTTTGTCATACAATAACATTGTTTAACAAGTTGACTTCATTGTTTGTCACTCATCAAAACCTATACCTGAAAATCATGCTAGTACAACCAAAGCGCACATATCATGGATAGAATGATTTCCTACAGTCATGATCGGTAGAGAATACTTAAGCGAAATTATAGAAGACATAGCGGGAAGGATTCCGATAATTGGGGAAATCATAACTCTAGACCTCTTTAATCTTGTCTCTAACCCTTAGTATATTTAGTTGTTAATTTATTATTTTATTTGTTAGTTAATTAGTTAAACACAAGAATCTAAATATCTATAAGTTAGGAATTGTTCAAGCTTGTCTTCTTGGTGATAGTGAACAGTTGTAGCTAAACCTTAGTTCTCTGTGGGATTCAACTCCGGACTTGTAAATCGGATTATATTTACAACGACCGCATTGTCCTTTTATAAGGCATAGTTGAGCTTGATGAGCCACTGATTGGAAGTTGGTCCTATTCAATATAATGGAGTAAGTGGTGTTTGTGGATTGACGAACATGTCTATGAGAGGATAATTCTCCGCTGATAAAACTAAAGAGGACTACCCGGTTTTACGCTTGCTTCAGGCGAGCTTCAAACACGATTGTTTGAAGTTTGCATTGTTACGGGGAAGAACTTTAGAAGTGAATCCAAAACATAAGGTGTACTTCACACGCTATTGTCTTAAGTTTGTATTGTCAACAGACTTTCGAAATTTGTAACTTTACATGTAAAGTTTAATTGGCACTGTCACGGGAAGTACATCATACACGAATTCACAAGTTTCTAATGGATGGGCTTACCACAATTCACAAGTTATGGCAATCACCGAAATTTTAGTATAAAATTATTCTGGCGAATCTGGTTTTTAATTGATAGGCTTTCAGGTGTCCCAGCTGTTCATCAAGACTTCTGTACAAATTGTATCGTAACTCTATGAGAAAATTCACCAACCTATTTTTGTTTCAAAATTAATTCAAATTGGTCCAACTTAACTCCAGGTGACTTCAAATTTTATATTCAACATTCTAATATTAATTCAATAACTTTTCTTAATTTAAACTCCTGGAGGACACCTAGTGAAATTTCTTGCAGCTTTGTCGCCTTGTAATAACAACAACAACAACTATCCAGTATAGTCCCACAAAGTGGGGTCTGTGGAGGGTAATATGTAGACAGGCCTTACCCCTACCCGAAAGGGTAGAGAGACTGTCTCCAATCGACCTTCGGCTCAGTGAAAGAAAGGAACAACAAAAACAAAAGAGCATTAGTAACTTCAGCAGAAATAGCGTAAATAATTATCTAAACATAAGAACCATAAATAAAATAGCATGCAATAATATCAGACAGTAACTAGCATAAATAACTGCCATAAGGAAGACACAATCCAATACACAAATTGGAATCTAGATTTCGTTTTGCAATCAGAAGTTGGAATCTAGATTTCGTTCTTTGTTTTTTTTTCTTTCAACATTTGGAAAGTCTCTATTTCAACCTTTTTTGCTTCAAAAAGCATTGATGTTTTCTAGTATCATTCAAACTACTTTTACCCTCAAAAAGCATTTATGCCTCTTTGCATAATTCATACTTTTTGTTTTCTCCACACACTTATTTTGCAACAACCTGTCTATTTTCGCTTTATTTGAAAACTTGGAAATTCGTGTTGAAATTTAAAACCGTACAACCAAAATATAATGCTTTTACCAATAGAGGCCTAACAAAGGTTATGTCCTTATATTGCTTTTCTGAAGAAACTAACTATCGAATGAAATGAATTCATAGCCATCACTCATCACCAACTTGACATCATATTTATATCGAATATTCATTATCTTAAGGTGTGGTTTTTCTATGTGGAAGGCAGCCAGTGAGCTATCAGCTTTACAATGGCAACTACTTGTGGCCTCAAAATTTCGAATTGTTCCCTGTTATTGTGATTTAAAAATCCTATACTCCACCAAGATGTTAAAGCTGAAAACAACAGTACCAAGTTTTATATGCCAACTAAAACAACAAGAAAGAGAGTCAAATATAGTATTTTTCCAGCAAATGGAACTAGCATAAAAATCAACCTACTAGTAATAGTGTTCACTTTGAGCCTAAAATCACACAACTTTAAAACGGGTAACGAAAGTTTAAAACTTTCTTCCTCATATATTCAACATCTCTTGTATGTTTTGCTAATATTGGATTTGCCAGGATATTACGTACACCATCTTTTAAGGACTCAGCATCTTCGTTGACATTCGTCTCTCCATCATTAGATGTGAGATGCCTAAATTCATTTGAGGTTCACCCTCATCGCCATCTCAAAGATGTGAAATTCGTTAAACTCAATTGAAGTTAGGCCCAGTGATGTTGAATTTTTCTAAACTCAATCAAGTACTGAAAATTAGGACCATCGCCCAAGATTACACGAGAAGTGACTCCAGACACCACATGCAACGGTCCAATCTATAATTGATAGTATCTAATTTATCTCAGAAAATACTGTTTAGAAATGTGTTTTCTTCCCCGCAAGTGTCACGATCCATTTTCTGAACTATCCGAGACCGGCACTCGATCACCGAGCTAACTATCTATACTTATCAAGTCTATTATAACTCCAACTTTACATGTAACAAGTTAATACTCTAACAAATACTTTTGATTAATTTAAATATTTAAATAAATCAACTCCAAAGCTTTATTAGTAGTAACTACTGAATTACTGCTAAGTTATTATAAAATAACATCTGAATCTCATCCCAGTGACTATGTCTATGAAGCATCTACTGATAAACTGACACACTGCTCAGGACATGAGATTTCCTGGCCAGTTCTCTAAATAAACAAAGAAATAGCTAAATGAAAATGACTCTAAGAGTACTCCACGAACAAAAGCAGAGCTCACCAATATCACTGGAAGGGAAGGAAGTCATAAATCGTAGTCTACTCGCCTGCAAATCCGGTTCCTACGTTGTACCGCAGACCAACGTAGGTTCCCAAAAGAGAACGTCAGTACCATCCATTGTAATCAATGAGTCACAACAATAGGGGGAGAAACTTTAATAATATATACATTATGAGCAAAGGTTCTAAATGCATGTAAAACATAAAGCTTATAAGAGTAATTCTAAATAAATTGCATAATAGCAGTTTATGAATATTCTAAAAGAAATTCTTATCTTTTTCTATCTTGAAAAAATTACTTCACTTTATACTTTGGGACTTCCAACTATCCTGACTTAATTCCGTCTCAGTCACCGTGTGATCGGCACGGGTTCGATCCCAACCTGATCGAATAGGCCCAATCAACAACGTGCCACTCACTTCATGGTTCTCAGCGCTCATACATTATACCTTAGCATGACTAATTAATTTCTCATCAACGAGACCCTCGACTCGTGTGCTCCCTACTTTGGTACAAGTAGTTTCAGGAAGTCAACGCCTTGACCAGGACCCTCGGCCTGGACGATGACCTCTTCTCAGAATAAAGGATACTCCCCAAAAATCCTTTCTTTCTAAAGCTTCTTCTTGTGACTTTTCAAGTCTAAATCTTTTCTTTACAGAACATTATGTACATGCTCATATTTGTGCTCTTAAATGTAAAGCATGGCATAAGAATGAAATAAACATATAAAAATATTTTTAATGATTCTTTCTTCTTCATAATTTTCAACATGAAAATAGCATATAAGAATAACACAAAAATATTTGAAAATTTCAGCACATATAGCATAATGGATCATATAAACTGTTGCTAGAACAATTCTAAATTAATTGGGTACTCACTCTCTCTGATTAGATAAAGATAAACTCTTTTAAGCAATTCATCAAACACCTTATATGTGTGTTTTTGTGAGTTAAACCACTTTAGTAAAGGGTTATATCAACTCAACTTAAAACTTCTCGAGCCAATACGTAGGCCCCGGTCTAATTGACACCGGTCAAATAATTAATTCTACAACAACCAGTGTATTTTAATCAATTTTAAAGTACTACACTTAAATATACAAGTTATTGTTGGTATAGAGGAGATGGGAATTTACTATCCAATTCTCACCTAAAACTACTATAAGATAATTAACAATAAAAAAAAATTATATGCCTGTGTTCAAAAATTATGAATTCGTAATGAAACCTAGAATCTTGCGTGAGTACTTTGTTGTATAACGCTGCTGCATTTTCTTAGCAACAGAACGTGGTTCTGTTCTCTTTGTGGTTTTCTGTTTCAAAGGATTTTGCCTTTTTCTAGCCAAGATCCCTTTATGGGCTTGGCTTGCACGACCCTTTTCCCTTTTTTTTTGTTTTGATTTAATTAATAACTAATGATACCCACTATTAATAATTAATAATACTAAAATTATTAATATTCCTCTAATTATATATTCAGTTATTTAATGAATATATATATATATATATATATATATATATATATATATATATATATATATATATATATATATATATATATATATATATATATATATATATATATATATATATATATATATATATATAATATAAAAATAATACTATCAATAATAATAATAATAATAATAATAATAATAATAATAATAATAAACTAAATCTATAATTAGTGTGTCTCGAAACTTTTATAAATTTGAGAAGTGTTACAATCTTCCCTCCTTAAAAACATTCGTCCTCGAATGTTACTAGGGCCTTATTCTTAAGCTAACCATCATTCCTTAAGTCTTTGAACCTCTTAATGTTTTTGGCACTACTGACTCTTCCAAGGGACTCCAAATTTTGGCTAATTCCCTAAATTTTCAAAACTTTCGGTAGAGTTTTCCTTGTAAATTGGACTATCCAAAAAATATTCCCTATCACAAATACCACAACTACACCAACAACAACCAAATATAACATAACGGACTATTCATAGGCACCATACACAGCTCATAAATTAATTACCCACACTCCGGCAAGGAGCTACCACAATAACTAACAAGAATCTAAGCACAACAACTTTAGCACAAGTAAATTACTTTAACGAATTAAATATACTACTGCATAACAAAAATTACTACAACAACTAAGCATAATCTAGGAAGGACATAAACACTTGCTAACTTGTATTTAATAAATAAAATATTAATGTATACCCCAACTTAGGTTCACATACCTTTTTCCTCAAATAAATATGGATATTTCTTTCTTATATCTTCCTCGATCTCCCATGTAGACTCTTTTGAATCATGATTACTCCACAAAACTTCTACCGATACTAAATGCTTTGTTCTCAACTTTCTTACTTGCCTATCGAGAATTTCTATAGGTACCTCTTCATAAGTCAAACCCTTTTTAATTTCTATAGTATCAGCAGGTATTATGTGAGACTCATCATGAATGTACTTTCTAAGCATAGACACGTGAAAGACAGGATGAACAGAGGACAACTCAACGGGTAGCGCTAGCTTATAAGCCACATTTCCTTCCTTTTCCAAAATTTCATAAGGTCCGATAAATCTAGGACAAAGTTTTCCTTTCTTACCAAACCTCATAACTCCTTTCATGGGTAGAACTTTCAAA
Organism: Nicotiana benthamiana; assembly: GCA_034376525.1. NCBI lineage: Eukaryota > Viridiplantae > Streptophyta > Magnoliopsida > Solanales > Solanaceae > Nicotiana > Nicotiana benthamiana. The sequence continues at coordinate 35,613,551 of CM067329.1, read as the reverse complement.
AACACGGTATCACCAACCATGAACTCTAACTCACGATGCCTCTTATCAGAATAAGACTTTTGACGACTCTGAGCCGCTTTAAGTCTTTCTCTAATTAACTGAACTTTCTCCAATGCCTCACAAACAAACTCTAGACCAATTAACGGCGCATCTGCTAGTTCAAACCAACCCACCGGAGACCTACGTCTCCGCCTATACAACTCTTCATGAGGAGCCATACCAATGCTGGCCTGATAGCTGTTATTGTAAGCAAATTCTATAAGTGGCAAGTGATCATCCCAATTACCTCCAAAATCTATAACACAGGCACGCAGCATATCTTCGAATGTCTGAATAGACCTTTCTGCCTGGCCATCGGTCTGTGGATGAAAAGCGGTGCTTAAATTGACCTTGGTACCTAACATTTTCTGAAATGCCTACCAAATATGCGCTGTGAATTAGGGCCTCTGTCCGATATAATTTAAACTGGAGTATCATGCAATCGGACTATTTCTTTGATGTACAACTATGCATACTGCTCTACGGAATCTGTCATCTTTACTGGTAGGAAATGCGCGGACTTTGTCAGTCGGTCTACAATAACCCAAATTGAATCATGTTTACGGTACGTGCGAGGTAGACCTACTACGAAATCCATATTAATCATCTCCCACTTCCACTATGGTATTTCTATGTCTTGAGCTATGCCACCAGGCCTCTGATGCTCTGCTTTGACTTGCTGGAAATTTAAACATTTAGCCATATGATCTGCTACTTGTTTCTTCATGCCTTTCCACCAATACAAATCTTTCAAATCTAGATACATTTTGGTAGCACCTGGGTGGATAGAGTAACTCAAACACTGAGCTTCCTCCATTATGGCCTTCCTAAGACAACCTACATCAGGCACACATAACCGATCATTCAACTTCAAAACTCCATCACTTCCTAGAGTGAAAGCAGTGATTTCTTTGTTTCTGACTCCTTCTTTTAATTTCACAAAGTACGGATCTTTGTCTTGCTTAGCCTTAACATGCACAACAAGGGAGGATTGCGCTAAGGCATAAGCAGTTATATCTCCTTCTTCGGTCTCATCCAATATAGTTCCATCATTTGCTAGTTTTTGAATTTCTCTACCCAAAGATCGCCTTTGTTCTGCAAGTTGGGCCAAAACACCCATTGACTTCCTACTAAGTGCATCTGCTACCACATTAGCTTTGCCCGGGTGATAAAGAATATTGATGTCATAATCTTTCAATAGCTCGAGCCACCTTCTCTGTCTCAAATTTAGTTCTTTTTGCTTGAAAATGTACTGGAGGCTTTTGTGGTCTGTAAACACTTCAGAATGCTCTCCATAAAGGTAATATCGCCATATCTTTAATGTAAACACCACTGCTGCAAGCTCCAAGTTGTGTGTGGGGTAGTTCTTTTCATGATTCTTTAACTGCCTAGAAGCATAAGCGACAACTTTTCCATTTTGCATAAGAACACAACCAAGGCCCAATCTGGAGGCATCACAATACACTGTGAAACCACCTGAGCCTGTCGGCAAGGTTAGCACAAGTGAAGTGGTCAACCTCTTCTTTAACTCTTGAAAACTCTACTCACAAGCGTCTGACCATTGGAACTTAACTGTTTTCTGAGTCAACTTAGTTAATGGAGCTGCAAGTAAGGAAAACCCCTCCACAAACCTTCTATAGTAGCCAGTTAACCCCAAAAAACTCCTTATTTCGGTTGGCGTTGTCGGCCTAGGCTAGTTCTTGACTGCTTTTGTCTTCTAAGGGTCTACTTTTATTCCTTCACTAGATACCACGTGGCCTAAGAATGCCACTGACTGCAACCAGAACTCACATTTTGAAAACTTGGCATAAAGTTCATTCTCCTTCAGGGTCTGCAAGGCTATTATGAGGTGTTCTGCATGATATTTCTTGTTGTTAGAGTACACCAAAATATCGTCTATAAACACAATAATAAAGGTGTCCATGAATGGCTTGAAAATTCTGTTCATGAGGTCCATGAATTCAGCTAGAGCATTTGTCAACCCGAAGGACATCACCAAAAGTTCTTAGTGTCCGTAGCGAGTTCTAAAGGCTTTTTTAGATATATCCTCCATTCTGACTCTCAATTGATGGTATCCCGACCTCAAGTCTAATTTTGAAAAGTACTTTGCACCCTGCAGTTGATCAAATAAATCATCAATTCTTGGCCGTGGGTACTTGTTCTTAATGGTAACTTTATTCAACTGTTTATAGTCGACACACATTCTGAGAGACCCATCTTTCTTTTTGACAAACAGGACCAGGGCACCCCACGGTGAAACACTCGGTGTGATGAAACCCTTGTCAAGAAGGTCTTTTAAGTGTTCTCTCAACTCATTAAGTTCTACTAGAGCCATCCTATAAGGAGGTATAGATATGGGCTGAGTGCCTGGCATGAGATCAATGCCAAAGTCTATGATTCTTTCAGGAGGAAGTCCGGGAAGGTCATCTGGGAAAACTTATGGAAATTCTCTAACAACTGGCACTAGCTGAAGTGTTGGTGGTTCTTATTCTGGATTAATAATGTGGGCCAAATAGGCGAGACACCCCTTACCGATCATTTGTGCCTTAAGGTAATAAATAAACTTACCTACAAGCGATGCTGAAATACCCTTGCACTCTAAGACTTGTTCATTTGGAAATTCGAACCTGACTATCTTGGCATGACAATCTAACATGGCATAGCAGGAAGACAACCAATCCATACCCATGATCACATCAAAACCACCATTTCTAACTCTATGAGATCGGCTTTGGTGTTGCGACCTTGAACTGAAACTATACAACCTTTATAGACTATGTTGACTTTCACTGACTCGTCAACTGGAGTAGATACTAGGAATGGCTCACTAAGTTGTTCAGGTTCTAGATCGAGGTATATTGCAAAGTATGGAGTCACATATGAAAACGTTGAACCTGGATCCACTATTGCATAAAGGATTATGTGAGCAGACTAAAAGTATACCTATAATAACTTCTGCGGATGCCTCTACACTCTGACAATTAAGTGTAGCAAACAAACAGGGTTGTCCCCCTCCCTGAGTAACTCGATCTGCACTTCTTCTTGCCCCCTGCCCAGCCTGATTATGAGAACCACGGGCTTGAGGTGGTGCAACTGCGGTAGCTGAGGAACTAGAAGGACGAGTTGATCCACCACTGAAATTACGTCGCAACTTTGGGAAGTTGGTCTTTATATGACCAATGTCTCCACAATGGTAGCAACCATGAAACCCGAGTTTGCACTGACCTGAATGATGTCGCTTACATATTCCACAAATACCTAGCTGGTGTGAATGTTGCTCAGCATGACTCTGGCTATGTGAGGATGATGTCCTAAAATTTTGATTCTAGCGAGACTGATTTCCATAACTCTGAGCACGTCCAAAGGAAGACCCACCACCTGACTGATGACTGGACTGAGATGGTGCTAATGAGTTCTTATTAGAGGAATCCCCTTTACCTCCGCTGGATGTACCATTAAACCTTCCCAATGTCCGAGATTTCTTGTTATGCTCTTTCTCTTCTCTCCTTTGTTGTATGTCTTTTTCTAAGTGCTTGGCGAACCCCACAACAGATGAGAAAGTTGTCATTCCTACTGCTGCAGCTGATGTCGTATCCTTAATGTGGTAAGCCAACCCGTCAACAAACCTGTGAATCTTTGCTCTTTCTGTCTTAACCATGTGAGGAGCATGCTTAGACAACCTTATGAATTCCATGTAGTACTCTTGCACACTTCTATTCCCTTGCTTGAGCTGTTTGAACTTTGTAGCCTTAGCTTCCCTATCCTCTTCTGGGATAAAATTAGCCATGAAGGCCTCTTCAAATTCTTTCAATATAGGCGGACCATCATCTTTATCTCTTTCATTTTCCCACATCTCAACCAAGCGCAGGCCACATCCCTAAGCTGGTAAGCAGCCAGCTCCACAGCTTCATCATCAAATGCTTTCATCACTCGGAGGGCTTTCTTGACAGACCCCTGCCACAACATCGGATCTTCATAAACTATAGAACCATGAAACACTCGAGGACTCAACTTTAAAAATTCATTAACTCTTGAGGACTCAGAATTGTTCTGTCTATTTGATGGAGGCTAAATCTCATCTCTTCTCTCGTTTGGTTGGCCATAAAGGCTTTAAACATCTCCATAGCACTGTTGACAACATTAAACATCTGACCTATATCGGGAGATATAGTTTCCTGAGCCGGAGCTGTTGTTGGGGGCAGTATTGGATCCTGGGGTACTGGATCATTATGCTCCGCCACTTCCTCATGTTCAACCTGGGGTACTTGAACCCCCGTTGTGGATTTACCCTTCCCTTTCTAAGTTCGAGCCTTTTTAGTTCTGCTTTGAGCCACGATAGTAGCAGTAGTTTCTTGAGCAGCATCCTGAGTGTCGGTGTCAGAGTTGCGAGTACGAGCCATTTCTGCGAGTTTTGGAGAAAATAATATATTAGATAATTTTCTAAAGTTAGGTTCTACTGCACGATCTAAAGTATGAAAAAAATGAGATTTTTCCTAAATGCTTGTAGCCTCCTGTTCATAAGTATGGCGCGCTTCATACCCATAAACAAGACTCTACTAACACGGCTTCATAGACCCCTAGGACTCCATAAACCTGAGGCTTTGATACCAAGTTTGTCACGACTCATTTTCTGAACAAGCCGAGACGGGCACTCGATCGCTAAACATGACCGAGCGAACCATCTATAATTATCAAATCTATTATAACTCCAACTTTACATGCAACAAGGCAATACTCTAATAAATACTTTTGATTAATTTAAATATCTAGATAAATCAACACCAAAACTTTATTAGTAGTAACTACTGAATTACTGCTAAGTTATTATAAAATACCATCTGAATCTCATCCCAATGACTATGTCTATGAAGCTTCTAATGATAAACTGACGCGGTGCTCAGGACATGTGATTTCCTGTCTAGTTCTCTAAAAAAACAAAGAAATAGCTAAATGAAAATGACTCTAAGAGTACTCCACGAACAAAAGCGGAGCTCCCCAATATCACTGGAAGGGAAGGAAGTCCTAAATCGTAGCATGCTCGCCTGCAAATCTGGTTCCTACGTTGTACCGCAGACCAACTAGGTTCCCAAAAGAGAACGTCACTACCATCCATTGTAATCAATGAGTCACAACAACATGGGGAGAAATATTAATAATATATACATTATGAGCAAAGGTTATAAATGCATGTAAAATATAAATCTTATAAGAATAATTCTAAAAAAATTGCATAATAGCAGTTTATGAATATTCTAAAAGAAATTATTTTCTTTTTCTTTCTTGAAAAAAAATTACTCACTTTATACTTTGGGAGTTCCCACTATCCTGACTTAATTTTGTCTCAGTCACTGTGTGATCGGCACGGGTTCGATCCCAACCTGATTGAATAGGCCCAATCCACGACGTGCCACTCGCTTCATGGTTCTCAGCGCTCATATATCATACCTTAGCATGGCTCAGTAATTTCTCAGCAATGAAACCATCGGCTCTTGTGCTCCCTACTTTGGCACAAGTAGTTTCAGGAAATCAACGCCTTGATCAGGACCCTCGGCCTGGACGATGACCCCTTCTCAAAATAAAGGATACTCCCCAAAAATTATTTCTTTCTAAAACTTCTTCTTGTGATTTTTCATGTCTAAATCTTTTCTTTATAGAACATTATGTACATGCCCATATTGGTGTCCTTAAATGTAAAGCATAGCATAAGAATGAAATTGTTACAAAACTTAGCTCAAAGTAATAAACAAAAAGATAGACAACAAAGTAGAGAGAAATAGAGAAGAGAATATATTTCTTCTATGTATCCAAGTCTATTACAAAATGATTTCTCATTCTCTATTTATAGTACTACATAGAGGTATACTAAAAGAATTCCATAAATATGTCATTAAGCTTTTGAGATCATGGAGGAAGATCATGGGGGAGATCATGGAGGTGTGGGAGTTACAACCATAAGTATTGGAGTAGTGGGAGTTATGGAGATAATGGATAAAAGTAGTGGGTGTTATAGGAGTTATGGACATCCACCATAATCTAATATTTCATAACACTCCCCCTTGGATGTCCAAAGATAATGTGCCTCGTTAAAACCTTAACTAAAATAAAACCCAATGGGAAAAAATTCTAGAAAAGAAAAAAGAGTACACATATCTAACAAAATGCATTTTTATTGCCTCGTTAAAAACCTTGCAAGGAAAACCTAGTGGGACAAAACCTTGTAAGGGAAAAAGAGGTGCAACGCGCATTAACTCCCCCTGAAAAGAGCATCAATTCACATCCTTGAGCCTTCGCATTCCAATCTTGTGTACCAGCTTCTTGAAGGTTGACGTTGGTAGAGATTTTGTGAACAAATCAACCATATTATCACTTGAACGAATCTGTTGCACATTGATATCACCATTCTTTTGAAGATCATGTGTGAAAAATAACTTTGGTGAAATATGCTTTGTTCTATCTCCTTTTATGAATCATCCCTTCAATTGGGCTATGCATGCTGCATTGTCTTCATACAAAATCGTGGGTAGTTTGTCACATTTCAAACCATATTTGTCTCGAATATGATGTATTAGAGACCTCAACCACACACGCACTCGACTTGCTTCATGAATAGCGATTATCTCAGCATGATTAGATGAAGTAGCCACAATTGATTACTTAGTCGATCGCCAAGATATGGCAGTGCCTCCACAGATAAACACATAACCTGTTTGAGATCGAGCCTTGTGTGGGTCAGATAAATATCCAGCATCAGCATAACCAACAAGATCAGGACTGCAATTATTGCTATAAAATAAGCCCATATCGGTAGTCCCTTTTAGATACCGCAATATATGTTTGATTACATTCCAATGTCTCCTTGTGGGAGCAGAGCTATATCTTGCTAAGACATTAACTGAAAAAGTTATGTCAGGCCTTGTAGTATTTGCAAGATACATTAGCGCGCCAATTGCACTAAGATATGGTACTTCAGGACCAAGTAGCTCTTCATTCTTTTCTTGCGGTCGGAATGGATCCTTATTCACATCAAGTGATCGAACAACCATCGGAGTATTTAAAGGATATGCTCCATCCATGTAAAACCGTTTCAATACCTTTTCTATATAGGCAGATTGATGAACAAAAATTCCGTTTGCCAAATATTCAATTTGCAAACCAAGACATAATTTTGTCTTTCCGAGATCTTTCATCTCGAATTCCTTCTTTAAATAATCAATTGCCTTTTGGAGTTCTATGAGAGTTCCAATAAGGTTTATGTCATCGACATATACGGCAAGTACAACAAATTCCGATGTTGTTTTCTTTATAAAAACACATGGGCAAATGGCATCATTTATATAGCCTTCCTTTAATAAATACTCACTAAGACGATTATACCACATTCGTCCTGATTGCTTTAGACCATACAAAGATCTTTGCAATTTGATTGAAAACATTTCCCGGGACTTTGAATTATGAGTGTTTGGCATTTTGAATCCATCGGGAATTTTCATGTATATCTCATTATCAAGTGAGCCATAAAGATAGGCAGTAACCACATCCATTAAATGCATGTCAAGCTTTTCAAGGACAGCAAAACTAATGAGATAACGGAAAGTTATAGCATCCATTACGGGTGAATATGTCTCTTCATAATCGACACCAGGCCTTTGAGAAAATCCTTGTGCAACAAGGCGTGCCTTATATCTTTGTACCTTATTTTTCTCATTTCTCTTGCGTACAAAGACCCATCTATAGCCAACAGGCTTAACACCATTGGGTGTTTCAACTATAGGCCCAAAAACTTCACGTTTTGCAAGTGAATTCAATTCTGATTGGGTTACTTCCTGCCATTTTGGCCAATCAAGTCTTTGTCGACATTCTCCAACAGATTGAGGTTCAAGATCCTCACTTTCTTGCATAATGCTAGATGCAACATTATATGCAAAGACATAATCCACCACTATATCCACTCGATTAAAATTTGTCTCAATATCGATTGGATTTATTGATAGTTCCTTATTTTCCTGAGTCTCGGGCTCAATGGATTCTTCATGAATCTCAGAATTTATTAAATCGTGAATTTCCTCATGAGATTCTTTCGTAGTGTCATTTTGATCATTTGCTTTCCTTTTTCTAGGATTTCGATCTTTGGAACCTAATGGCCCGCCACGTTTTAGGCGTGCTTTCGACTCATTAGATATGACACTAGAAGATTGTCCAATAGGGACATTAATACGGATTGGAACATTCTCTGCGGGGATGTGAGATTTTGTTATCTTTTTCAAGTCCGTGAATGCGTCAGGCATTTGATTTGCTATTCTTTGCAAATGGATAATATTTTGCACCTCTTTTTCACAAATAAAGGTATGTGGATCAAGATGAGATAATGATGGATTTTTCCACAAAATTTCCCGTTTGGTTTCACCAACTTCTCCCCCTAATTTTGGGAAAAGTGTCTCATCGAATCGACAGTCTGCAAATCGTGCAGTGAACAAATCCCCTGTCAATGTTTCGAGGTAGCGAATAATGGAGGGTGATTCAGACCCAACATATATTCCTAACCTTCTTTGCGGACCCATTTTGGTGCGGTATGGCGGTGCTACAGGCACATATACTGCGCATCCAAAAATTCTTAAATGGGATATATTAGGTTCATGACCCAAAACTAATTGCAACGGGGAATATTTGTGATAATTCGTCGGTCTGAGACGAACTAGCATTGCTACATGCAAAATGGCGTGACCCCAAACCGAAGTGGGCAGCCTCGTTTTCATGAGTAATGGTCTTGCAATCAACTGCAGACGTTTAATTAAAGATTCTGCAAGACCATTTTGAGTGTGAACATGAGCTACAGGATGTTCCACTTTTATCCCAATTGATAAGCAATAATCATTTAATGCTTGGGATGAAAACTCAGCAGCATTATCTAGTCTAATAGACTTAATTGGATTATCAGGAAATTGTGCTCGTAATCGAATTATTTGTGCCATTAATTTTGCAAACGCAAGGTTGCGTAATGACAATAGGCACACATGAGACCATCTAGAGGATGCGTCTATTAAGACCATAAAATATCTAAAGGACCCACTAGGTGGGTGAATATGTCCACAAATATCTCCTTGTATACGTTCCAAAAACGTAGGTGACTCAGTTCCAACCTTTGTTGGTGATGGTCTGATAATTAACTTGCCTTGATAACAAGAAGTGCAAGAAAATTTATTATTTAAAAGAATCTTTAAATACATTAATGGATGCCCATATGAGTTTTCTATAATCCGTCTCATCATAATTGATCCAGGATGTCCCAATCGATCATGCCAAAGTACAAAAGTATTGGAATCAGTAACCTTTTGGTTTACTGTGGAATGTGCCTCAATTGCACTAATTTTTGTCCAATACAGGCCACAAGATAAAGATGGGAACTTCTCAATAACCCTCTTTTGGCCAGAGACATTCTTTGTAATGATGAGGTATTCAAGATTATTCTCATCTATTGTCTCAATATGATATCCATTTTGACGGATATCTTTAAAACTCAACAAGTTCCTCTTGGACTTGGAAGAGAACATTGCATTCTCTATGATAAATATTGTTCCTTTAGGCAGAGTTATAGTTGCTCTTCCGGAGCCTTCAATCAATTTACTACTACCAGAAATTGTAGTAACATCTGCCTTACACATACTTAAATGAGAGAAATATTTCTTCTCTTTGAATATCGTATGTGTGGTACATGAATCAATTAAACAAATATTTTTACAATTGGACGTTGATCCAAGTTTGCTTTGTGCGATATCCATATTAGCTTCCCATGGTTTGACATACAAAAGAAATATACGAAAAATATTAGTTTTTTTTTTTATAGATATGAGAATAAACAAATTTAAGTCTATGATTCAACATAATAGTTTCAGTGCGGTCATTATGAAAAAAAAATATCTTTTATCATAGTTATTCTCCTTTTAATACTCTTGTATCTGTTGCTTAATAATTAAACAATATTTTCAAAATCTGCTGAGGTTAGTCGATTAACCAAATAGATAATGGGCTAACCTGTTTCAACGTTTAAAAAAAACTAGTCGATGAACAGGCAACGGACATAAGGTTAATCGATTAACTAAAGTGATAATCGATTAACTTAGGCAACAGTCATTAGGTTAGTCGATTAACTAAATCGGATAGTCGACTAACATGCCTTGCGGAAAAGGTCCAGTTTAATAGAATATATTGGTTAATCGATTATCTGTTATGTTAATCGATTAACTTACGGAAAAATCATTACAAATAAAGAATAAGATGAATGTGTAATCTAAAGTTATATAAAATTTGAACCATATCACAATAATAGATAACTTATGTAAACTATGATAATTGTTTATTCATTAACTACTACGAATAAGTAAAAATAAAAATATCAAACTGCTCAATCTTCTTTAACCATGGATCCATCACCGATCAAGTGATCTATTTTCCCCTCAGGGTGCTCAAAGAAGTCTGCCACATCCAAGTGGGTGATGTCAAAATTATTGTCAGAGACAAAATTGGTTTCAGGGCCTTTACTCTTTAGAGATGCTTGATAAAGCTCAACCAAATGTCTTGGTACACGGCAAATTTTTGCCCAGTGCCCTTTTCCACCGCAACGATAACATATAGTTTCTAAACTATTTGTTTTTGGATTCACATAATTCCATTTCCGCTTTTGGTAGTTATATCTCTTTGGGGGGTGACTAACACCAGGAAAATTTCTTCCTTGTCCACGTCCACGGCCATGACCCCGACCACGACCACGACCATGATTAAAGCCATAGCCTTTTCCACGTTTAGCATAATGGGAATACACCTTATCTACTTCAGGCAATGGTGTAGACCCAGTGGGCCAATTTTCGTGATTTCTCATGAGCAAGTCATTGTCTCGCTCAGCCACAAGGAGAAGAGAAATCAGCTCAGAGTACTTTTTGAAACCTTTCTCTCTGTACTGTTGTTGCAGAACCATATTGGAGGCATGAAACGTTGTAAACGTTTTTTCAAGCATATCATAATCAGTTATAGTATCTCCACAGAGTTTCAATTTAGAAGTAATTCTAAACATTGCAGAATTATATTCAGAAACAGACTTAAAGTCTTGGAGCCTCAGATGAGCCCAATCATATCGTGCTTGTGGAAGAGTGACCAACTTTAAGTTGTCATATCTCTCCTTTAAGCCATTCCACAAGATAAGTGGATCTTTGACTGTGAGATATTCAATTTTCAAACCTTCATCAAGGTGATGGCGCAAGAAAATCAAGGCCTTAGCACAAACTTGGGTGGATGCATTATTTCTGTCTTTAATGGCGTCTCCAAGACCCATTGCATCCAAATGGATTTCAGCATCCAACACCCATGTCATGTAGTTCTTGACCGAAATTTCAAGGGCAACAAACTTTCTTTTCATAATGTCAGACATAATTAAAACAAAATTAGGAGGAGAAAAAATACCTTAATTTTCTCAAAGAGATTCTTGAGATAGTAGAGCTTCGTGCTGATAACGTGTTACAAAACTTAGCTCAAAGTAATAAACAAAAAGATAGACAACAAAGTAGAGAGAAATAGAGAAGAGAATATATTTCTTCTATGTATCCAAGTCTATTACAAAATGATTTCTCATCCTCTATTGATAGTACTACATAGAGGTATACTAAAAGAATTCCATAAATATGTCATTAAGCTTTTGAGATCATGGAGGAAGATCATGGGGGAGATCATGGAGGTGTGGGAGTTACAACCATAAGTATTGGAGTAGTGGGAGTTATGGAGATAATGGATAAAAGTAGTGGGTGTTATAGGAGTTATGGACATCCACCATAATCTAATATTTCATAACAGAAATAAACATATAAAAATCTTTTTAATGATTCTTTCTTCTTCATAATTTTCAGCATGAAAATAGCATATAAGAATAACACAAAAATACCTAAAAATTTCAGCACATATAGCATAATGGATCATCTAAACTTTTGCTAGAACAATTCTAAATTAATTGGGTACTCACTCTCTCTAATTAAATAAAGATAAACTCTTTTAAGCAATTCATCAAACACCTTATATGCGTGCTTTTGTGAGTTAAACCACTTTAGGAAAGGATTATATCAACTCACCTCTAAACTTCTCGAGCCAATACGTAGGCCCCAATCCAATTGACACCGGTCAAACAATTGATTCTACAACAACCAGTGCATTTTAATCAATTTTAAAGTACTACACTTAAATATACAAGTTATTGTTGATATAGAGGAAGAAGGGAATTTACTACTCAATTCTCACCTAAAACTACTATAAAATAATTAACAATAAAAAAAATTTATATACCTGAGTTCAAAAATTATGAATTCGTAATGAAACCTAGAATCTGCGTGAGTACTTTGTTGTAAAACGCTGCTGCCTTTTCTTGGCAACAGAACGTGGTTCTGTTCTCTTTGTGGTTTTCTGTTTCAAAGGCTTTTGCCTTTTTCTAGCCAAGCCCATAATGGGCTTGGCTTGCACGACCTTTTTCCCTTTCTTTTTCTTTTTTTTTTTGTTTTGATTTAATTAGTAATTAATGATTCTCACTATTAATAATTAATAATATTAAAATTATTAATATTCCTCTAATTGTATATTAAGTTATTTAATATATATATATATATATATATATATATATATATATATATATATATAATATAAAAATAATAATATTAGTAATAATAATAATAAATTAAATCTATAATTAGCGTGTTTCGAAACTTTTATAAATTTGAGAAGTGTTATCACATGAGAAAAATCGATAGAATAGAACCATATAAGCAACCTCTTTCCTTCTTGCTCGTGGCTTCTTTCCAACAAAGGTCAATAGGTTGTTCATAGCTCCAGTGCTCGACTAATCGCATACATCAAAAACAATTCTGAACTTCGGATAGTCCTTCTCACTGTAAAACATACAGCCGGGTGACACAAGGCATCCCGCATTTACATGTGGTCCGAAAAAGAGTCGCATGCAAAAGGTGTGATGTAGACTGTCTACCTAATGCAAGCATTAGTAATTGCTTCCACAGTTTAAACACATGACCTATAAGTCACACAGAGACAACTTAACCGTTGCTACAAAGATCCCCTTCAAAGATGATAATTTAAATTCACTATTCTTCCGTCTTTGTAGTGCCGGGCCTTATTTACTGGTTATTAATTCTGCTTTCCATTTATGTACTGGTTCCTGTGTTGTGGTTATTATTTCTAGGTTTTTTGTTGATGGTACTAATGTATTGTCTCTTTCTAGCTTCTTGAGTCGGGGGTCTATCGGAAACAACCTCTCTACCCCCTCAGGTAGAGATAACGTCTTCGTACATACTATCCTCCAAAAAACCCCCTTGTGGGATCCTACCGGATTGATGTTGTTGTTAAAACAAACACCTTAAATACAATAAAATCTCTGGCACTTAAAGCGTTGAATTAAAGCAATGAAACTTCAAAGAAGCCATGGGAATGTAGCCTTGAGAAGTTGACTCAAAGAACCATGCTGATGGCATTATATTGCTGTGTTGATAGTTACTAAGATTATGAAGAATTTGTACCATTGATAGTCATAATTTTTCAGAATAGCAGAATCTTTATTGACATTGTTTTCAATCTATCAAAAATGAGTTGAAGTGTCTTCATTCATTGAACTGGATCACGAGTTCACTGACCCACCAAATAAGAAAAATTCTAGAGTTTGGCAAGAGCACTGATCAAACTCTTTTTTTTTTTAATCCCCACAGATGAGAATGGTCTTTCTGTTACTGTGTAAATGAAGTTAAAATATTAGAAACAATACTTCTTTTGACATGTTTAGTAACCGGTTGCTATGTTGCATGGACTCTTCATTTCAACTGCTAAACCCGTCTTGACACGACACTAGTTCTGGTAAGGGTGTGGTATTCGTACCAGGTGTAATCAATCGAGATCGGGTACTTTGACCACAATCCATGGCTACTTGCTAGTGCCTAGCGGCTACAACTTGAGAAATTACCAAAATGAAAGATTGAACTATTAACTGCACTCCATAACCTATAGTATTTCGCAGAATATTTCTCATAATTTAGGATATTTATATAGATCTATCTTTAGAATTTTGAATTACTTTCAGCCAAGTGCCTGCATCCGTATACGTACCTTGATCACCCCAGAATCTTAAAAATTTGACTATGAAAGATCCGACTTCTGGATCCGCTCTCTGATTGGATACATGCACCTGAGTGCGAGCAACATAGACTGTTTCTCTATGATAACTGGCAGCAGGAAAGATAGCTTTATGGGTAAGTTAAAAGCTTTGAGAAAAAATGAGTTGAAGTAAAAGACTTGCTTCTTATCTGCTCAAAGAGGAACAAGCTGCAAGAAGCAATATAGTGAAGTATAGTTGAACTCGAAACGCAGACCTTACTGTCTCACTTGAACCAAAAGACATTTCACCCTTTAATTAAAACCTTAGCTATTCAACAAATGCCTTACTAATAAAAGATTTTATTTCTAAGGTATAAATTTTGGTATTAAAATCTGAAACATAGAAAGAAATGTAAGCCACAAACCAAATGGCAATAAACATGTCAACTTGGAAACTGGAAAGAAATAGCTCTAAAATATTTCATTCTGGCTTCACCATATGATAAAAGTTGAAGTGGTTCTCTCAGTTGTTGTCTTAGCAAAGATAATCAGAGCTTCCTATCTCAAATAACAATAGATTGAATTAATCAATCATAAAGGGAGCTAAAAACTCCACTTCCCCTCTTCTGGACTAAAATACAAATGAAAAGGAAATATGATATTCCCATTGACATAAATATGTTATTTTGATTCCAACTATACCAAATGGTGACCTAACTGCAGAGAGAGATATACCAAAATCGCATGAAAGAGCCAACAGCACGCGACAGGGAAAAACATAGACTAAAAATTGTAATAATGCAAACCAAATTTCAACAGTTTAAGTATGATATTGTCGTCTCTTCTCAGATCTGCATTAAAGGAGTAATCATACTAGAATTAAGGGTTATTAACATCTTTTCTCCTCTCATTACCACCGTCAAACCCACGAGGAGAGCCAAATAGCACTTCCTAATCATGCCTAGAACATTCCACTCTTTCAAAACACATGTTTTCAGCTTCATTTATTGGAACTAGAATAACTTAATCTCATAGTAAGGATCTGTCCTAAAGAACAGAGCTAAAAGAGGCAATTGCAGGTTGTGTTTTCTAAGAACTTCCCAATTTAAGAAAAAAAAAAAAAAAGTACGACCCAGTACAATACCACTCAGTGGTGTCTGGGGAGGGTAGTGTGTACGCAGCCTTACCCCTACCCTGGGGTAGAGAGGCTGTTTCCAAATAGACCCCCAGCATAAATCCCCAGAATTTGCTACTGGGGAGACTCGAACTCACAACCTCTCGGTTGTAAGTGAGGGTTGGTTACCATCAGACCAAGCCCCTCTTGTCACCAAGCCCCTCTTGTCAACTTCCCAATTTAAGAGAAATTAAAAAAAAGAAACAATAATGTACTTCACTAACAATACAAAATCTCAAGAACCAACTATTCAACTCGGGGAATCATGGTAGCCTGGTTGGTTGGCTATCTGAACCTCCACTTCGTTGTTTGGGATTTCATTCCCACCTTGTATTCTCCTCACTGTTTCCCCTTCCCCTCCCGCTTATATATAATTAAAAAAAATAGAAAATTTTAAAATCAGTGATGTTAAATCATTGATGTTTAATCGCTGTTTCCGAGGGTCTCCTGGAAATAGCCTCTTTGCCCCTCGGGGTAAGGGTAAGGTCTGCGTACATATTACCCTACCCAGACCCCACTTGTAGGATCATACTGGGCCGTTGTTGTTGTTGTTGTTGTTGTTGTAGTGATGTTAAATCACTATGTTCATGTCTAAGGTACAGGAAGTTATCAGTGCAACAAACTTGGATGTACATTCATTTGACTTCTCCCAGGTGCCCTGCCGATATCAAAATTTAGTACATTTATATCAAACACAGAAACTAAGTCTTCTTTTAATATATACAGATGCATCAAGTCTTGGTAGAACTTTAACAAAAGTTAAAAAGTATACATCCATGATTTCTCGTGGAAGTAAAAGATAAAAACCGCAACGATGACAACGTTGCCTCAATCTTGGACAACACCTAAAGATTTTGCTGATTAGGTCCATCTCTAAGACGCAATATCTCAGCTTCTCAAGCTACTCCTGTCTCTTTAGCTTTCTATTTGTATTTTCTTTCTTTCTTTCTTCTCTTTTCCTTCTTCTTTGGAATGACTACTGTTCGCCTTTATTCTGAGCTTCATAAGTTACCAACCATTTTCCAATTGGATTCTAGAGAAGTTAAAGAGAAAGAAAGCTCACTGCTGGAAATTGCAGTGTTGCTGGAGGGGGAAGCTTAACGGTGATTAGCCTTGTGTTGGGTGCTATGCTACCATATAAAGATACATTTATTGAGTTTTTGTTCTTTAAGGTTCTTCCTGGCAGTTTTAGATATACTTCTAGAGGATCTAATTATAAAATAGTTCATTTGCTGTGTTTAATTATGCTCAATCTTTTCTTGAAAATAATTCAGTAGAGTTTTTTTTTAATGGATTTGGCAATGCATGAGTTACCATTCTGATAGTAATTTTATTGCTAAATTTACTGCTTTGTTTAGCTGTATGTGCCATTTACACTATCCCTACCAGGAAAGAAACCAAGCAAGTTGCCTCTTATCCTACCTTCCATAGGAAAAGGACTCAATTCTGCTGGTGCTCTCCTGAAATGCTGGACCATGTTGTTTCTTGAATCTTGCCTCAGACTTTAGATCTTTTCGCTTAACTATAAGCACTCGTCATCAATAAATTCTGATTTCTGCCAAAGATCTCAGATGCATTTCGCTCTCCTCTTTGAGTTTTGCATTCTTTACAACAACAACAACAACTATCCAGTATAATCTCACAAAGTGGGGTCTGGGGAGGGTAATATGTTGACGGGCCTTACCCCTACCCGAAAAGGCAGAGAGGCTGTTTCCAATCGACCCTCGGCTCAGTGAAGGAAAGGAAAAATAAAAACAAAAACAAAGAAGCATTAGTAACCCCAGCAGAAATAAATATCTAAACATAAGAACCATAACTAAAATAGCATGCAATAATATCAGACAGTAACTACCATAAATAACTACCAAATAACTACTATAAGGGAGACACAATCCAATACACACATCATCTATGGATAGCCCGCCAAGCCTCACCCAACCCCGGGTGAGGAGTACGAAAAACTCTAGGAGCCCCTATCCTACAACCCTGATACTAGACCTCCAGACTTTCCTATCAAGGGTCATGTCCTCGGAAACCCGCAGTCTAGCCATGTCATGCCTAATCACCTCTCCCCAATACCTCTTAGGCCTCCCTCTGCCTCGCCGTACGCCGACCATCGCCAGCCGCTCACAACTCTTCACCGGGGCATCAGGACTTTTCCTCCGCACATGCCCGAACCACCTCAGCCTCGCTTCTCGCATCTTCCCATCCACCGGGGCCACCCCCACCTTCTCTCGAATAACTTCATTCTTAATATCCAACCTGGTGAGTCCGCACATCCACCTGAGCATCCTCATCTCCGCAACCTTCATTCTCTGAATATGAGAGTTCTTCATTAGCCAGCACTCCGCCCCATACAGCATGGAAGGTCTAACCACAGCTCTATAAAATTTCCCCTTGAGTTTTTGTGGAACTTTCTTGTCACACAGGACTCCTGATGCAAGCCTCCACTTAGACCACTCCGCTCCTATACGATGAGTAACGTCCCCATCAATCTCTCCGTCCCGCTGAATCACCGACCCAAGATATCTGACACTGTCCCTCTTGGCGATGACTTGAGATCCAATCATCACGTCCCTGCCTACTTCGCTCGGCTCGGCGCTAAACTTGCACTCCAGGTATTCTGTCTTAGATCTGCTTATTTTGAAACCCTTAGACTCGAGAGTCTGTCTCCATACCTCTAACCTCTCAATAACACCGACCCTCGTCTCGTCTATCAAGACTATGTCATCAGCAAATAACATACACCAAGGCACATCCCCTTGAATATGTCGGGTTAGAGCATTCATCACCAAGGCAAACAAGAGAGAGCTAAGCGTCGATCCTTGATGGAGCCCCATAACCACTGGAAAATGGTCTGAGTCGCCGCCAACCGTCCTAACCCTAGTCTTAGCTCCATCGTACATGTCCTTGATTACTCTGATGTAGGCTTCCGGCACGCTCTTCGCCTCCAAGCACCTCCATAGCACCTCCCTTCGGACCTTGTCATACGCCTTCTCCAAGTCGATAAGCACCATGTGCAGGTCCTTCTTCTTATCCCTGAACTGCTCCACCAGCCTCCTGACAAGGTGGATAGCTTCTGTAGTGGAGTGACCCGACATGAAACCGAACTGGTTCACAGATATAGATGTCATCTCCCTCACCCTCGCCTCGATCACCCGCTCCCAGACTTTCATGGTGTGACTTATTAATTTGATACCCCTATAGTTGTTGCAGCACTGGAGTTTTGCATTCTTTATTGTGCATTTACATACATTCTTCTAGAAGCATCAAATTAGTTTCCATTGGGTCAAAGATATATGGATAGAGGGGAAAGCTTTGTCACTGACCTTTCTTTTCTTTTCCATAGGGTAAAAGATCAGTCATTATTAAATAAAGTCGCAACACTTGACACCTATTGGATTTAAAAGAAAAATTACCAGAGGATGAGCAGCAAAAGTAAATACCATAAATGAACCAGAAGAAGCCTTCTCAAAACACACACACACACAGATATACACACGTGAAGATCTATTCATCATCTCCTAAGCGAAATATGTCTTGTGAGATGCTGTTAGGATAATTTGAGCTGAATGATCAATGATGGTGCAACATTAGCCATTTTCATACTCTTAATTATCCAGAATGAGGCATGTCCCTCTCATTCATACTGCTAATTTCCAATTGAAGCAAAAATATGATCATCATAAACAGGTGTCATAACAGGTATTTCTCCTTCATTCTGTCTTCAATAGTAGATTACACATATGATCACTGACTCTACTTGCAAACTAGACAAGAATATAAGCAGAGGATAAGAAACAAACCATAAGAGTTTCACCAATTACATATACTAGATCGGAACATTGACATACTACTACCACAACGTCAGAGCAGAATTAGCTTCCTGATGTACAAACTAGATATTAAGATTGGCTATAGAACATCATGATTCCTTGCTTCTATTACATTACACTTGAGTAGTGCTAAGTAGTGAGATTGAAACAATGCATGCAATCTTAGACACAAGCAAGGGTCTCAAAGTGTTGAAAGGCTTGACCCCATTTATACTTGTACTCTAAGGGATCCTGCTTGACAGAAGCAAAGTTTGAGACATTACATACCTCCTCAAATGTCCTGTTAACAATATCGTAGGATAAAATTCTGCCTTGAGCTGATACTATAAGCATAGTCTTCCCTTCTCCATTTGCTTCGACCAAACAAAGTACATCAACCTTAATACTATCAGCATTACCTCCAATTTCCATACCAAGATAACCAATATCAATGCGATACTTCAACGACCACTTGGAATAATCTATCTGCAACTCCATTACATCCACCAGTGAAGCTGCTCCACCATCACATTCCTGAATAACATGGAGGCGCCCACCCCAATCGCCAAAATAACAAATCTTTCTCCCATTTTCAGGAACACTAGTACTAGGCATTGTCCTAAACCTCTCATTCTCGACATCAAACGCTAGAAAAGGCTTGTTCTCGCCAACCCAATGAATACAACCTCGCGAAAACACGCCCCTTTTCAACAAGTAATCATATTTATCATTAAACCCCTTTCCTGTATCCTTCCATGTACCACTTTCTGAAGCATAAATCAAGATTTTATACACGTGATCCCCAAAAGGGTCATTGTCATTTCCCGAATTATAAGCATATATGCAAATAATTCTATAAAAATCAGATCTTGACGGATCAAATACTAAATTTATAGCTTTAATAGTAGAGAAGCTAAATTTTTTAGGCAGTAAAAGAGAAGCATAAGAGCGTGTGCAAGGGTTATAAACATAAAGGTTACATTCACAAGGAGCCAACAAAAGCCCAAAACACAACAACCCATTACAAGAATGAAGGTGATGAAAACCTGAAAAGGCTAAAGGGTAATGAAACCTACGAATGGAAGAAGGGATGGTTCTAGAATAATTTTTGTCGTTGGAATTATTGGGGAAGTATACGAGGTGGTCCATGAGATGTTTGAAGGAGAATGTACGGAACAACAAGAGACCAGTGGCGGCGAAAGTGGAGGCGTGACGGCGGCAGTGACGGCGGCGGAAATGAGGAGCGGAGATGAGAGAGTGCCAGTGTTTGGAAACGCAGCAGCATTGGAGAAGATATTTTGTGGGTAATTGGAGGAGAATTTCACTTAGAACATCTTCCTTGTCGGCGACCACTTCGCCGCCCGCAGAAGCGGTGAGATCTCCGGCAACCGGTGAAGCAGCCTCGAGTATTGTCATTCAAATTTGGGATGATCGCACAATTTTTGTGAAGGAAATGTGAAGAGTGTTAAGCTAAAATATCTCTTACGTTTAAACTTTCCTAAACTTTGAGCAGTTTTAGTTCACCTAGCAGAAACCATTGCAGTCATATAATATTGATTTAGCAAGAAACCACTCTTAGGGTAATATAGATATTAGTAAGGGATTTTTACATATATATATATATATATATATATATATATATATACATATACATATATATATACATATATATATATATATACCATATAGCAAATATTATTACCTCTTATGTTTTAGGTTTGTGTTTATTACATTTAAGCATACCAAATTTCAATTTATGTACCATAATTCAAATTAAGGGTATAATTATTGCTTCATTTATTTTAGGTATGATTTTAGCAGCATATATTCCTTTTTCCTTTTTTTTCATCTTCTCTTTCCTAGTGTTGCATATCTTTCATCAAAATAAAATAAGAAGACTGAAATTCCTGTTGGAAACACGTTCTCAATGCAATATACTAAAACGTGTGTTCTTTTGTATAGGTTTTGATGAATGACAAACGAAGCGAAAATTGATATATGACGAAGTTCAAGAAACAAGCGCACAATTGATATACAACGAGATTCAAGCTCAAGACAAAGTTTTATAGTTTAATTGAGTCATTCTTAATTGTGATCTTGATCCTACAACTTGACTCGTAACATGGCTTCTCTCATAAAACTATTTTCCAAAATCATGCATATTTAATTTAATGTCAAATGATTTTAAATCATGCATATTTACAGTAGTCAAAATAATTTTTAGACATGCCTTAAAAATCTGGACTAAGATAATCGATTATGTACTTATGATAATCGATTGTTTTAAGCCAAGACTGCATGACAATCGATTGTGAACTAATGACAATCGATTGTGAGTAAGACAGTGAGCATCAGGTTTTTCAAACCTGCATGACAATCGATTGTGAACTAATGACAATCGATTGTGACTGAGGCAGTGTCCATCAAAGTTTTTCAAAACTCAGAATAATCGATTATGAACTAATGGTAATCGATTATGTTGAGACAGTGTCTTCCAGTGATTTTCAAATTTATTAAATAATCGATTGTTACATTGGACAATCGATTGTCAAAGAGACAGTGTCTAAAATGTTTTTCAAAAACTGATAAGTAATCGATTGTTGACTTTGTGCAATCGATTGTGAAGCTGACCGTTGTCGTAAAGTTTTCAAATAACGTCAGGTAATCGATTATTGATTCTATATAATCGATTGTTTTGATTAAAATCCGGAAAAGATTTTTTGAACGTTATTGGGTAATCGATTATTGATTCTGTATAATCGATTGTTTTGATTAAAATCCGGAAAAGATTTTTTGAACGTTGCTGAGTAATCGATTGTTGATTCTGGACAATCGATTGTTTGTGGTAAAATCTGGAAAGGATTTTTTGAACGTTTCCAGTAATCGATTATGGATTGAAAGTAATCGATTATCAAGCGTAAAATCTGGGATTGAATTTTGATCTGACTGGCAGACAATCGATTGTTGGGGTTTGACAATCGATTGTCAGTGAGTAAAATCAGCAACTCTTAATTGGCAATTAGGCAACGGTAATGCCAAGTTTTTCAACTATAAATACAGCTTCATTTCAGTGTTTTAAACACAACAACATACTACAACTGATCATTACATTGCTATAAGCTTGCATACTTTTGTTTATCATTTTATATTCAATTTCATAAAGCTTTTGAGAGCCATATTCTTGTCCAAAGTTGTTGTGATCTAGAGCTTACTTCTTTTACTCATATCTACTCATTAAGGAGTATTTTGTTTGAGTGTTTAGTGTTTTATACACTTGTAAGAGAATTGTGATTCTCTTGTTGTAAGGAACTTGTGTTTCCTTGGTTGAAGTCTTGGAGTGTTGTATCTCCGAGCAAAGGTGTTAAGGCTTCTGTCCTTAAGTTGTAAAGGTTTGTTGAGCACCCGTAAGCTTAACAACTTAGTGGAAAATCTCGAGAGAGTCTCTCGGGGACTGGACTAGCCACGTGTTGTGGTGAACCAGAATATATCGGTGCGTTCTTTCCTTTTTGTTTATTTAATGCACTTATTTATTTCCTGCAAATTTTAATTTCCGCAAGTTTACGCTAAATTTTATTATAACGCTATTCACCCCCCCCCCCCCTCTAGCGTTAAGCGTATTTTCTAACAATTGGTATCAGAGCCCAACTCTCTGAAAACTTAACAGTTTGAGAGAACCATCCATGGCTTCTACTCGTGATTCTTTTGCAGGAATTGATGAAGGACAGTGCTCCACACGACCACCTCTATTCAACGGTACAAATTACACGTACTGGAAGGAGAGGATGAAGATCTTCGTTCAGTCCAACAGCTTTCACCTTTGGAAGGTGATAATGAAGGGAAACCAAATTCCAACAAAGAAGGTGGAAAACGAATGGGTTCCCAAGTCCGAGGATGAGTATGACGCGGATGACATCCGAAAGGTTCAAAAT
Organism: Nicotiana benthamiana; assembly: GCA_034376525.1. Classification (NCBI taxonomy): domain Eukaryota; kingdom Viridiplantae; phylum Streptophyta; class Magnoliopsida; order Solanales; family Solanaceae; genus Nicotiana; species Nicotiana benthamiana. Next base: position 35,590,467 of record CM067329.1, on the reverse strand, counting down.
AATGCTAAAGCAATTAATTTATTATATTGTGCTGTTAATGCTGACGATTATAGGAAAATATCGTGTTGCACAACGGCAAAGGAGATGTGAGACAAGCTAGAAGTTACATACGAAGGTACGGACCAGGTAAGGGAAGCAAAAATTGATTTCCTAACCAATTCTTATGAACTATTTCACATGAAGGAAGGTGAAAAGGTGGACGAAATGTTTGAGCAATTTTCAATAATCGTAAATGACCTACATGCTCTCAAGAAAACATTCACCGATAGAGAGCTCGTTCGAAAAATTCTTAGAAGTCTCACACCGGCATGGAGATCAAAGGCCGATGCAATTCAAGAATCCATTGGCGTTTCAAACGTCACCATCGACGCACTAAGAGGTAACCTTAAGACCTATGAATCTACTATTCTTAACCATTTTGTTGATGATCAAAGGAGGCAAAGAATAGCTCTAAAGGCGAGCACAAGCCAACCGCAAATTGATGAGGAAGGAGACAACGAGTTTGGACTCGTTATCAAAAGATTTCAAAAGTTCATGCGCAAGGAGTATGAACGCAAGGGCAAAAAGCAAGGCGAACAAATCAAGTGCTATGAATGTGGTGAAACCGGGCACATCAAATCAAATTGCCCAAACATCAAAAAGGAGAAGAAACCTTTTAAAAAGCAACGTGCATACATTTCTTGGGGAGGCGACTCCGGAGATGAGTCAAGCGAAGGAGAAGACGAAGCAGCAAATCTTTGCCTTATGGCACAAGAAGACAACAAAGATGAGGTATGTCAAATCTCGTCTAAAAACTTCTTTACTCTTGAAGAAATGCGAACTGCTTTTGATAAATTATATGCTGAGTTTATTAAGGCTTCAAAAACTGTTAAGGGCATAAAAGAAAATGCTTCATTAAAAGAAAAGGACTTTCAAAAACAGCTTTCTTTGAAAGAAAAGGATTTAGAAAAACTGGTTTTAGAAAATGAAAAGCTGAAAGAGGAAAACAAGTTTTTTGGAAAAAGAAGCGCCGATAAGCCCGAAAGTTCTATTAAAAATTGTTCTTCTTGCTTGCATCTCAAAAATGAGGTAGATAGACTCAAAGGTACCTTAGATAAGTTTAATTCTTCCCACAAGAATTTGAATGAGGTCCTTGTAAATTTGAAATCAACCAAGCATGGCATAGGATTTAAGAATGAGGTTAAAGAAAAGGTTGAAGCCAAACCCCAACCACCTAAGGCTCAACCTAGGACTAATAAAACAAATGCTTATCCTAGAAATAGCAATCCTAGAACCAATATGCATGCTAGACAAAATGTTGAACATTTTAGGAGACCTAGAAATGACTTACCACCTAGAAATAGTTACCCTAGAAATGATGCATATTTTAGTCCAAATGTTGAACCTTTGAGAAGACATAGAAATGGCTCTCAACCGATAAACAATCACTCTAGAAATGCTGCCCATCCTAGAGCTCATAGTAGGAGAAATAATTCTCATGAAATGCGAAATAGTCATAGTGTTCAAAATAGAGTAAGAAATTTTCATCCGTCTAGTTACTATGAACCTAGAAGGATGCATAACCCAAATGTGACTTGTCATTATTGTAGACGTATTGGTCATATTGCTCCTGCATGCTTTATACGTCATAGACATATTACTCAATCGCATCATTATAATATGCCTAACCCCCAAGGACCCAAGATGGCATGGGTACCTAAAGAACATTAATTTGTTTTGTAGGTGTGCTTGAAGGGATCAAGTGTACTATGGTACCTTGATAGTGGATGCTCCAAGCATATGACGGGAGATGAATCCAAATTCCTTCAATTAGAGCACAACGAAGGAGGAAGTGTTATCTTCGGTGTTAACAATAAAGGAAAGATCATCGGCATCGGCTCGGTCGGTAAGGATGAAAAATCCTCTATTAAGCATATATTACTTGTTAAAGGATTAAAGCATAATCTCTTGAGCATAAGCCAATTGTGTGACAAGGGAAATCTTGCTTTATTTGATTCGGATGAATGCTTAGTGTTCAGACATAGTGATTTCAAAATTATCCTCCGTTGTTTTAGAGTGGATAATATTTATATGGTTGATCTTGCTAATTCCTCACCCAATTATGTTGATTGTCTAATGAGTAAAGAGGATGATACTTGGCTATGGCATCATAGAGTAGCACATATCAATATGCATCTTTTGAACAAATTGATTTCTCAAAACTTAGTTGTTGGTCTTCCCAATTTAAAATTTGAAAATGACTCTATTTGTGACTCGTGTCAAAAGGGGAAGCAAACAAAAGCATCTTTCAAATCTAAAAACATTGTTTCAACTTCTAGACCATTGCAATTGCTTCATATGGATTTATTTGGTCCCTCTCGCATTGAAAGTCTAGGAAGAAATAAATATGCTTTTGTGATTGTTGATGATTACTCGAGATTTACTTGGACTTTATTTCTTGCCAACAAAAGTGATGCTTTTCAAAATTTTAAATATTTTCTTAAGCGCGTTCAAAATGAGAAAGAAACAACCGTCACTTCAATTAGAAGTGATCATGGGGGAGAGTTTGATCACAATCTCTTTGCGGACTTTTGTGACGAACTCAGAATCGAGCATACCTTATCCGCTCCACGTACACCACAACAAAATGGGGTGGTGGAAAGGAAAAATAGGTGTCTCGAAGAGATGGCTAGAACCATGCTCCACGAAGCTAAGATACCCAAACTTTTTTGGGCAGACGCCGTGAGTACCGCTTGCTATGTTCTAAATAGAGTAGTAATTCGGCCGATACTCATGAAAACCCCGTATGAACTTTATAAGGGTAGAAAACCAAATATTTCCCATTTTAGAGTTTTTGGTTGCAAATGTTTTATTCATAACAATGGCAAAGACCAATTGGGTAAATTTGATGCTAAGTCGGATGAAGGTATTTTCATTGGATATTCCTCACGTAGTAAAGCATATAGGGTCTTTAATAAAAGAACCCAAATTGTGGAGGAATCCCCTCATGTTGTATTTTCCGAAAATAATGCTCGCTTGGCGAGAAAGGATTCCGGTTTTGATCTTGCAGGTATCTTAGATAGCTTGAAAGACAAAATACAAGAGGAACCACCCAAGGAAAATAAAGATGAAACTGAGGAACAACCAACGGAAGAAGCGCCACAATTGGAAAAAGAAACAAAAGTGCCAAATGAGTGGAGGACGATCAAAGATCACCCTCTTGAACAGGTAATTGGCAACGTTGGAGACAAGGTAAGTACCCGAAACTCTCTCAAAAATACCTTAGAACATACTGCTTTTGTTTCTCAAATTGAGCCCAAAACCATCTCAGAAGCAATTGGGGATGAATTTTGGACCTTGGCAATGCAAGAGGAGCTTAACCAATTCGAACGCAATGACGTTTGGGATTTGGTGCCAAGACCCGAAGGTCATACCATAATTGGTACGAAATGGGTTTTTCGTAATAAACTAGATGAAAATGGTATAATCACTAGAAACAAAGCTAGGCTTGTAGCAAAAGGCTATAATCAAGAAGAGGGTATTGACTATAAGGAAACATATGCTCCCGTAGCTAGATTAGAAGCTATTCGCTTATTGCTTGCATTTGCCTCTTCTATGAATTTCATTTTATATCAAATGGATGTGAAAAGTGCCTTTCTAAACGGTTTTATTCAAGAAGAAGTTTATGTTGAACAACCCCCCGGTTTTGAAAACTTTAAATCTCCCGATCATGTTTTCAAGCTCAAAAAGGCTCTTTATGGTTTAAAACAAGCTCCCCGAGCTTGGTATGAAAGATTAAGTAAGTTTCTTTTGGAAAATGATTTCATTAGGGGGAAAGTTGACACAACTCTCTTTGTTAAGCATAAAAACAATGATATCTTGTTAGTTCAAATATATGTAGATGATATTATATTTGGTGCTACAAACAATGTTTTATGCAAGGAATTTTCCGATTTAATGACAAGCGAATTTGAGATGTCTATGATGGGTGAGTTAACATTCTTTTTGGGATTACAAGTAAAGCAAATGAAAGAAGGTACATTCATTTGTCAAGCCAAATATTGCAAAGAATTGCTAAAACGATTTGAGATGAACAATGCAAACGAAATGGCAACTCCCATGAGCACATCCGATCATCTAGACAAAGATGAGAAAGGTAAGGAAGTTGACACCAAAAAGTATCGAGGTATGATTGGCTCTCTTCTTTATCTTACTGCTAGTCGTCCGGACATCATGTTTAGCGTGTGCTTATGCGCTCGTTATCAATCGTGTCCGAAGGAGTCTCACCTTACTGCGGTAAAACGGATTTTAAGGTATCTTGTTAGTACTACAAATGTGGGTCTATGGTACCCCAAAGGCTCTTCATGCCAACTTGTTGGCTACTCCGATTCCGATTTTGCTGGATGCAAATTGGACCGCAAGAGCACTAGTGGCACTTGCCATTTGCTCGGTAGCTCTCTCGTTTCTTGGTTTAGCAAGAAACAAGTAAGTGTTGCGTTGTCCACAACCGAGGCTGAATATGTAGCCGCGGGGAGTTGTTGCGCTCAAATCCTATGGATGAAACAACAACTCTTGGACTATGGCCTAAGTCTGGATCATATCCCTCTTAGATGTGATAATACTAGTGCCATATGCTTGACGAAGAACCCCGTTCTTCATTCGTGAACGAAACACATTGAAATTAGACATCATTTTATTAGGGATCACGTTATCAAAGGCGATGTCGAAACTGAATTTGTTGAAACCAAAAACCAATTGGCAGACATCTTTACAAAGCCTTTAGAGAAAGAGTCCTTCTTCCGAATTCGCAGTGAACTCGGGATCCTTGACTCCACGTTGATCTAAGTCATGCATTGCATTTTTTTACATGATTTCTAACTTGAGCGTCGGAGACGTCTAACGATTTTTGCAGGTATCGCCCCAAAGGAAAGGGGAATTATAAAGCTTGACGTACAATCGGTTTCCGTCGTCTAAAAATCGATTATTTCGTATCAATAATCGATTATGTTGCTATTATTCGGGTTGATGTTACTGTAATTTCTTTCCAATAAATAAACAAGGTTTATTTCATCTTTGGCATCTTATTATTATTTTTGCTAATGGCAAAAGGGGGAAGATAACGGGTATGATGCACTCTCAAGTTATAAGCTTAAATTGAGGGGGAATTCTCAAATTGAGGGGGAACAAATTGCATACTTGTTGCATGTATACACTTGTCTTGAATCGTCATTATAAATTGCTTGTCTTGCATATCCCGCTTAATGTTTGCCATTATCAAAAAGGGGGAAATTGTTGGAAACACGTTCTCAATGCAATATACTAAAACGTGTGTTCTTTTGTATAGGTTTTGATGAATGACAAACGAAGCGAAAATTGATATATGACGAAGTTCAAGAAACAAGCGCACAATTGATATACAACGAGATTCAAGCTCAAGACAAAGTTTTATAGTTTAATTGAGTCATTCTTAATTGTGATCTTGATCCTACAACTTGACTCGTAACATGGCTTCTCTCATAAAACTATTTTCCAAAATCATGCATATTTAATTTAATGTCAAATGATTTTAAATCATGCATATTTACAGTAGTCAAAATAATTTTTAGACATGCCTAAAAATCTGGACTAAGATAATCGATTATATACTTATGATAATCGATTGTTTTAAGCCAAGACTGCATGACAATCGATTGTGAGTAAGACAGTGAGCATCAGATTTTTCAAACCTGCATGACAATCGATTGTGAACTAATGACAATCGATTGTGACTGAGGCAGTGTCCATCAAAGTTTTTCAAAACTCAGAATAATCGATTATGAACTAATGGTAATCGATTATGTTGAGACAATGTCTTCCAGTGATTTTCAAATTTATTAAATAATCGATTGTTACATTGGACAATCGATTGTCAAAGAGACAGCGTCTAAAATGTGTCAAATGATTTTAAATCATGCATATTTACAATAGTCAAAATAGTTTTTAGACATGCCTTAAAAATCTGGACTAAGATAATCGATTATGTACTTATGATAATCGATTGTTTTAAGCCAAGACTGCATGACAATCGATTGTGAACTAATGACAATCGATTGTGAGTAAGACAGTGAGCATCAGGTTTTTCAAACCTGCATGACAATCGATTGTGAACTAATGACAATCGATTGTGACTGAGGCAGTGTCCATCAAAGTTTTTCAAAACTCAGAATAATCGAGTAAGAACTAATGGTAATCGATTATGTTGAGACAGTGTCTTCCAGTGATTTTCAAATTTATTAAATAATTGATTGTTACATTGGACAATCGATTGTCAAAGAGACAGTGTCTAAAATGTTTTTCAAAAACTGATAAGTAATCGATTGTTGACTTTGTGCAATCGATTGTGAAGCTGACCGTTGTCGTAAAGTTTTCAAATACCGTCAGGTAATCGATTATTGATTCTTTATAATCGATTGTTTTGATTAAAATCCGGAAAAGATTTTTTGAACGTTATTGGGTAATCGATTATTGATTCTGTATAATCGATTGTTTTGATTAAAATCCGGAAAAGATTTTTTGAACGTTGCTGAGTAATCGATTGTTGATTCTGGACAATCGATTGTTTGTGGTAAAATCTGGAAAGGATTTTTTGAACGTTGCCAGTAATCGATTATGGATTGAAAGTAATCGATTATCAAGCGTAAAATCTGGGATTGAATTTTGATTTGACTGGCAGACAATCGATTGTTGGGGTTTGACAATCGATTGTCAGTGAGTAAAATCAGCAACTCTTAATTGGCAATTAGGCAACGGTAATGCCAAGTTTTTCAACTATAAATACAGCTTCATTTCAGTGTTTTAAACACAACAACATACTACAACTGATCATTACATTGCTATAAGCTTGCATACTTTTGTTTATCATTTTATATTCAATTTCATAAAGCTTTTGAGAGCCATATTCTTGTCCAAAGTTGTTGTGATCTAGAGCTTACTTCTTTTACTCATATCTACTCATTAAGGAGTATTTTGTTTGAGTGTTTAGTGTTTTATACACTTGTAAGAGAATTGTGATTCTCTTGTTGTAAGGAACTTGTGTTTCCTTGGTTGAAGTCTTGGAGTGTTGTATCTCCGAGCAAAGGTGTTAAGGCTTGTGTCCTTAAGTTGTAAAGGTTTGTTGAGCACTCGTAAGCTTAACAAGTTAGTGGAAAATCTCGAGAGAGTCTCTCGGGGACTGGACTAGTCACGTGTTGTGGTGAACCAGAATATATCGGTGCGTTCTTTCCTTTTTGTTTATTTAACGCACTTATTTATTTCCTGCAAATTTTAATTTCCACAAGTTTACGCTAAATTTTATTATAACGCTATTCACCCCCCCCCCTCTAGCGTTAAGCGTATTTTCTAACAATTCCCCGCCCTCAATCCCACCTCTCTAGTAACAAAACTTTTGGACTAAATATTGATATTTCCTAGCTTTTCTAATTCCCTCTGTTTCTCAAGTCTCACCCTAGTATCTCTTTATATCTGCACTATTATAAACTCTATATTTACACTTGTTTTCCTAAACACTTTCCAATTCCTTGGTTGCACGTATAGTATATTATGCCCCCTCATATAGATTGTTTCAATCTTCTGTTCTTTACCATTGTAAACTCTGTTTTGCATCCGCTTGTATTATCTGTACGCCAACCCTCCCAATTTTATGGAAGCATGAATATTGCTTCTCTCTTAACAATTAAAAATGGGTTAGAGGCACTACCAAATTGAAATTTTGAATATTAAGAATTGATTAAATTTGGTATGCTTAAATTTTTTTGACACAAGATTGTAGTTTAATTGTAGTTTAAATGTAACAATACCAATTTAACTACAATTTACAATTTATCTACAAATTATCTACATTTTATCTACAATTCTACAATTTAACTACAATTTAACTACATTTTAACTACAAATTCTGGAAAAATATGTCTTCTTTTTCTTCGACGAGTTTCAATCTGAAATTCAGTTAAAACCAAGTCTAATCTTCACTAAAATCCCTCAAAATTGAGATATAAACTCCTAAATATATTTTGAATTATTTACAGCAACACCCAATCCAAGGGATATTCATATGTAGCATAATTGGCATTTTCGACATAATTGTAGAAGTTTTAGTCTTCCCAATCTACAATTTATCTACAACTTATCTACAATTTATCTATATTTTATCTACAATTTATCTACAATTCTACAATTTAACTACAATTAACTACAATTTCTGGAAAATATGTCTTCTTCTTCTTCGACGAGTTTCAATCTGAAAATCAGTCAAAACCAAGTCTAATCTTCACCAAAACCCCTCAAAATTGAGATATAAACTCCTAAACATATTTCAAATTATTTACAACAACACCCAATCCAGAGAAATAATGATTTTTGAAAATCCAAATTTGAATTCAAAGCTTTCAAGCTTTTTAATGGCTATCAATGGTGGAAAATATATGGAGAAGGAGAGAATTACGCTGCAATAGATTTTCTTCCGTTTTAAATTTCAAAACTAATAGTGATAGAATCACCACTAAATATGATTCCTACAAATTTGGAGCCTTTTTAGGGTACTATCTATTTTTGGTTTGGTACAATTTTTGTAAACAAAACATGGTATAGGCGGGTAAATACCAAACCATACACAATTTTGGTAATAAGGTTTGCTATATGGTATATATAGGTAAAAATCCCTATTAGTAAAGCTTGTATCGGTAATCCTAGCATTATTTATATTTAGATTATGTTAAAAATTAGGTATTTGCAAAAGTACCTTCCACAATTTTCAACTTTAGCTATAACAATTAACTACATAGGTAACATAATAAGAAATTCTTTCAACATTGAGAGGTAACATCTACCTCGAGCAAAAGGCTCAGGTTAATGGATCAGTACAAAAATAATAATGCAATAAAAAAGATAAAATTACAGAATAATACACGTCCTTGCACTGTTTTAGACCAGTTATCAAGTTGCAAATATGTAACCAAATAACAATAAGATTTCTCTTTTCACATTCCCTCTAACTATAACAACCTTATTTATTCCTACCTATTTCTATTGTAGCCCTCTCCTCATTTTTCACCCATAAATATTTAATTTAATTAATGAAAAAGAATCATATGCAAAGGAAACGGAAAAGAAAAATTAGTTCCTCATTCAGTCCACTCATTCGTGACTTCTTCCGTAACCAATACTTCTTTTTTTCTAAAAAAGAAATTGTATATCTTTAGGTTTATACATACCTATTACAACTGCAAAACGCATAAACAGACACGAGAAACTTAAAATCTCATCTCCTTTAATGCTAATCTTGTTAGATTTCGATTATGATTTTGTGAAAAATTTGGAGTAGGTATTGTTTGAACTTATTAGAAATAGTCTAAGTAGGTATACAAAGTTTGAGGTTATTTGCTGGAGATTTGGACTAGTTTTATACAAGAATTGCAAGTGAAAATCGTACAAAAATTTCGTTAGCGATTCTTATACACTTTTATACAAAGAGGTACAGTATGTGTATAGTTGTATAAAAGTGTATAAAGATGTATAATCACATAGTGAAAATATTCTTGATGCATTATATATATATATATATATGTATGTATGTATAAAGAAGAAGAAGAAGAAGAAGTACAACAACAACAACAAAAAGAACAAGAACAAGAACAAGAACAAGAACAAGAAGAAGAAGAAAATGCAATATACCTGTCAATAAGGTATCAACCTTGGATATAATAGTGTATATGTTGTGTTTATACACTATTATATACTATTTATATGGAGGAACGGAGGAGGTACCATGCTATTGGACTTTGCTAAGGCTTTTGGGTTGGTGATTGCGAACTCTAGATTTTCGAAAAGGAGTGAGCATTTGGTTAATTTTAAAAATGCGGTTGCGAGGACTCAGATTGACTATTTCATCCTCAGGAGGTGTGACAGCAGGCTGTGTAAGGACTGCAAGGTTATTCCGAGCGAGTCACTCACGACACAGCATAGACTCTTGGTGTTAGATGTTGGTATTAGGTTAAAGAGGAGGAAATGGACTGCTCGGGGACCACTGAGAATCCGGTGGGGAACCTAGACTAAGGATAAAGTCCAAGACTTTGAGTGGCGGCTACCATCTATGGGTACTTGGAAGAGTAGTGGGAACGCAAATACTATGTGGTCAGCGGCAGCAGACTGCAAAAGGGCGTCTGCGAGAGAGGTATTAGGGGTCTCGGCCGGTGTCTCTAGTGGGCATAAAGCAGACTGGTGGAATGAAGTGGTCCAAGGTAAAGTGGAAGCGAAGAAAGCAGCATACATGAAGTTAGTGAGGAGCATAGGTGAGGAAGAGAGACGAGCGTGCATGGAAAGATATAAGGTATCTAGGAAGGAAGCTAAACTATCAGTCACCGAGGCTAAGATTGTGGCTTACTGTCGGATGTACGAGGAACTAGGGGAAAAGAGTGGTGAGAAGAAGTTATGCCGGCTAGCCAAGTTTAGAGATAGGAAGGCTCGAGATTTGGACCAAGTGAGATGCATCAAGGACGAAGATGGTAGGATAATGATGGAAGATGCCCAGATTAAGAGGTGATGGCAGGATTACTTCCATAAACTCCTAAATGAGAAAGGGGAACAGGATATTGTGATACGCAAACTGGAGCATTCCGAGTGTCACTGTGACTTCGGGCACTGCAAGAATATCGAGGTGGAGGAGGTTGTGGGGGCTATGCGTAAGATTAGTAGGGGCAGAGCTACTGGGCCAGATGAGATCCCGGTGAATTCTGGAAGTGTGTAGGGAGAGCAGACATGGAGTGGTTGACTGGGTCGTTTAATGTTATTTTTAAGGCAAATAGGATGCCGGATGAGTGGAGGTGGAGTACGATGGTTCCATTGTATAAGAACAAATGTAATATCCAAAGTTGCAACAATTATAAGGGTATTAAATTACTGAGTCATACCATGAAAGTATGGGAGAGGGTCATCAAAGCGAGGGTGAGGATGACAGTGTCTATATCTGACAACCAGTTTGGGTTCATGTAGGGTTGTTCTACCACAGAAGCGATACACCTTGTTAGGAGGTTGCTGGAACTGTACAGAGAGAGAAAAAAGGATCTGCACATGGTGTTTATTGACCTAGAGAAAGCGTATGACAAGATTCCTAGAGAAGTTCTCTGTAGATGCTTGGAGACTAAAGGTGTGGCAGCTCCCTATATCAAGGCGATTAGGGATATGTATGATGGGGCTAAGACTTGGGTTAGGACAGTAGGAGGCAACTCCGAGTATTATCCGATTGAAATGGGGTTACACTAAAGCTCTGCGCTAAGTCCCTTCTTATTCACCCTGGTGATGGATGCATTAATAAACCATATTCAAGGGGAGGTGTCATGGTGCATGCTATTTGCCGATGACATAGTTCTGGTTGATGAGTCACGACCCGGTGTTAACGAGGTACTAGAAGTTTAGAGATAGACTCTTGAATCTAAAGGTTTCAAGCTGAGCAGAATGAAGACGGAATACCTAGACTGTAAGTTCAGCACTAAGCCGAGGGGAAGTGGGCGTGGATGTGAGGCTTGAATCACAAGTTATCCCAACTAGAGGCAGCTTCAAGTACCTTGGCTCGATTATCCATGGGGGAGGGGAGATGGATGAGGATATCGCACAACTTATTGTGATAGGATGGATGAAGTGGAGGTTAGCATCTGGAGTTTTGTGTGACAAGAGAATGCCAACGATACTCAAAGGTAAGTTCTATAAAGCGGTGGTTAGACCGGCCATGATGTTTGGGGCTGAGTGTTGGCCAGTTAAGAACTCACATATCCAAAAGATGAAAGTAGCAGAAATGAGGATGTTTAGGTGGATGTACGGACACACTAGGATGGACAAGATTAGAAATGAGGATATTCGGGAGGGGTGCACGTGGCTCCCATTGATGACAAGATGAGAGAAGCGAGGCTCAGATGATTCAGACATGTACAGAGGAGAAGCCCATATGCTCCAGTAATGAGGTGTGAGTGACTGGTTGTGGAGGGCACGAGACGAGGTAGAGGGTGGCCTAAGAAGTATTAGGGAAAAGTAATCAGGCATGAAATGGCGAGGCTTCAGATTTCCGAGGACATGGCACTTCACAAGAAGTTATGGAGGTCGAGTATTATGGTTGTAGGTGATACTAGGCTAGATAGTGGTTATTTAAGCCATAATTGCCCATGATATATTGTTGTTTTGTAATAAAAAGTACTATTAAAATGCTTGGCTTAATGCTATTTGATTTCGCAGGAAATACAAGAGGCGAAGAAGCATAAATGAAGTGTTTAAATGCAAAAACGAGAAGGATTTACCCACTATGGAAGCACCCGAATTCAAAGGAGTAAATGAGAGAAGTGAAGCAAAAATAACTAAGTGCTCCAGGAATTCCCGTTGCCCAGGCCGCTGTCAGCAACAGAGAGCTCCGCGGTTGGAGCCGCGGTCGCGGTGGTTCGTGAAAAGGCGCAGACTTGAAGGGGTAAAAGTGTAAACTCGGGAAAACTTTTGTAAGAAACCCTATATTTTGTAAGGAGCTCACCCACTTTTGAGGAGAGGAGTTTTTGGAGCTCATTGGTGGAAAAGAAACAAGCTTCATCCAGCAACATTAGTGTTCCTTTTCTCTTTTATTTTCTTGCAAGTTATGATTATGAATCTTTTCTTATTTTATTCCCCCATTGTCACGAGTATCTAAATACCTTAATCTAAGGTATTGGTGGACCCTGTTGGGAAAACTTGGTTGTTTGATTAATATAATTTAGTTTGATTGTTAATCTCTATTTGTTCATACATACTTTGATTGTGGTGGATTAAAAGAATCCTCAATTATTCGTTCATATTTATTATGTATCTGCTTGAGAGGGAGTGCATATTTAGGTAGTTGTTTGAATAACATCACTCCCGGAGTATAGGCGAGAGCCATAACTGAGAGTTTAGAGGTTAGATTAGATAACGATACCTCGGATACGATCTAAGTGAACTGTAATGTGAATCTAGCTAGCGTAGCTTGAGAGAGAGTTATGATAACTAGAGAGTTCATGATTGATAGAAGCAAATAAGTCACAGCTATAAGAAATATACACCCAAGGAAATCACAACAGGTGAAACCATTACCTTAGACCTTTATTCCAATTGTTTACAATTCAAGCATAGTTAGTTTTCATCTGTTTATTTATTTTTAGTTTTAGTAAATTGTCCAATTTTGTATCCTTAGTGATATTAAACAGATGTAGCTAAGCCTTAGTTCTCTATGGAATTCGACTCCGGACTTTTAGACCGGTTTATATTTGGAGTGACCGCTTATCCTTTTTAGGACTAGAGTTGGGTGTGATCAAATTTTGGCGCCGTTGCCGGGGAACTAACTGTGTAGTTGTAGCTATATATATTGCTAGGCTTCAAGTTTAAACTTTTTTTTGTTCTTTTTCATTGTTTTATATAACTATTGATTTGAGAAACATGACATCTTGGAATTATGAGAATTTAGGTGTAGATAATTCTACTATTGATCTTCATACATATTGTGAAGGAAACCACCTGTAGTAAAATTTTCAAAACGTTCATGAGAGCGAGTTATGTGGAACAACTCAATCTTATTTGTGATTTGTGTGTGATATATGTGGTGGTAAAAATGGTCACTTTTATGGTTGTGCTTATATTTCTTATCTTCCCCCAACCCCTTACTATGATGGTTCTACATTTTCTTGTGAAGTTAACAGGAACAAAGAACTACGGAATGCGGACCTGCAAGAGATCAAGAATATGCAAAAGTGCCATATGGAACAAAACAATGAGAAACAATTGCAGGTAGAATGGCAAGAGGCAACTATTCGCAAGTTGGAGGCTCAATTGAGTCAAGTGGTTGGAGCTTTCAATGCTCCACAAACCAATATTGAGGATAGTAGCCAAGAAGATCATGAATTTGAGGTGTTAATTGGGGAGATCAGAGTAGAACAACACCAACCTAGCCAACTACAATTCGAGAATGTCAATATTGAAGAAGTGATACTAGAGTCAGCCAAGGACATTGATGATACAAATTTTGTTGACTCTAGTATCATTGATGTTGAGGATATTGAATGTCCTGAAGTTCGTGTGTTTGAGCGCATTGTCCTCACTCCAAACATTTTTCTACATTATGGGATGACAATATGGAAATAGCGTCTTCTGAGCCGATTGAGAAGTCAAGGAATGAGTAACAAGGTGCATATATGCTGGCATTCTTCTTGCCAGAAAGTCAGGATTATATACCTCATACAAATGCTAAGGAGTGCGTAATATTACTTTATTTACTTGGTCCAGCTAGATTCATTCCACAGCCTCATGACCATAATCATAAGCTTGAATCAAAACTTGGGGTTGAATTCATAAGCTTGAGGCGGAGGAAAAAAGTGATTCGCGTCGTGCCACAACGTTAAATCAAGCGCTTGTCGGGAGACAACCAGCTTTATTGCTTATTTATTTATTTATTTTTATTTTTTAATTGTATTATTTTTGTAGTGTCAATTTTTTTATTTTCTAGGAGCATGGAAAGCAAAGGTATTGGAAGGACCAAGCTTGGGAGAAGTCTGAGTACCCCATGAGTTGTTAGTGCTTTGGCCTTTGGCCTAACAGGGAGTCTCTTTTACCCTTTTATTAGTTATTGTGTGCATTGGGGACAATGCACAATTTTATGTGTGGGGTGAGGAGATTGTCTGGATGACTTTTTATGTTATTTTAGTTGTGTTAGTTTAATTGAATATTTTTTTAAAAAAATAGAAAAGATTGGACTTTTCCAGACGATGGATCTATTTGACATTTTTCTTGAGGGATTTAAGTCTAGAAAACACCAAAAAATATTTTTTTAGGTAGTGTAGTAATTCCCCATTGGTTTTTCTTTGGGCCACGGTTATTTTCCAAGGGTTTATCTTGAACCTGGTATAGGTAAATTTTATTATGTTTTTTAACTTAGGACTAATGGGCATCGAGCTAAAGTTGAACGATCCTTAGAGTTCTTACACTTGAACATGACAAACACTAGAGTGTAGCATCTAACTTCAAGAGTCGAATCCTGCCTTACATGCCTTAAACATTGAACACTTGCACTTAACTTGAACACTCGAAAGAGAACATCTTGATAAACTGATCCGAAGTGAGTCATGTGCCAATTAAGTGTGAGTATTGTTTGTGTTCCATGTTATACATTTGATGCCTAGAACTTGCCCTGTGTGTTTTCAAAGTGAAATAGAAGCTTCATTCAGTTTTAGAAGTGATATATGCATTTCTTTGTTGAGTCAGACATAAAAAGTGAACCCACCTGAATGCATTACATCTTAGTTAACCCCGTTGAGCCTATAAGACTATTTTTTTGGCAACCATAAAGTGAACTTAACCACGTGTTTGAATAGTCTGATGTTTGAACCAATCTTCCTCCCGGACACTGAGCACTAGAATGGTATTGAATTATGCAAGAACAAAAAGTGTGGGGTGGTGGTTTAGCTTTGAAGTGGAAACCATGGAAATAGAGAAAAAGGTGTAGAATGTGAAGTATAAAAGAGAAGCACCACAAAAAAAGGGGGGGGGGGGGGGTTGATTAATAAGTGGAAGCTTGTATAAATTGCACCTAATGTATGGGGATGTTTAAATAAAGGTGGTGGAATTTGGCATATAAAATGATGAGTTTGAAGTTCATCGTATTAAAAGTGCTTAGGGAGGCAAGTCACTATACCCAAATGTATCCTACCCGTCCCTTAGCCTACATTACAACCGAATAAAGTCCTATCGATCGTAGACCGAGTGAGGCTCGATTAGTCGAGTATTACACTAGGGGCAAGCCTATGGTGCATCTTTGTTTCATGTGAATGTTTCTTTTGGAGAGTGAGTGAATTCTTTCTAATTGAGTTCCTAATTGTTATCACTATCAATTTTACGTATTGAACTACTCTCTTGTGTGATGTGAGGGACATGTGATTCACGAAGGAAAGGTGCGTCTTGACCATTGTGTAGGGTGGTTGAGTAAGTGTGAGTATTACAGGGCATGAAAAACTTGACTCTCGAGGTAAAAGCTTCTCACTTTTAGAGGCAACTCTTAAAAAATGTTCTTGGTGTTAGTCGTTGGGTAGAAGCATGGGGATTGATTGTGTATGGAGTGTGGTGAATTGCTCGAGGACTAGCAATGATTTAAGTGTGTGGTGTTGATACTAGGCGAGATAGTTGTTATTTAATCCATAATTTCCCATGCTATGTTGTTGTTTTGTTATGAAAAGTGCTATTAAAATGCTTGGATTGATGGTATTTGATTTCGCAGGGAATAAAAGAAGCGAAGAAGCACAAATGGAGTGTTTAAGGCAAAAATGAGAAGGATTTACCCACTCAGGAAGCACCCGAATTCAAAGGAGCAAATGAGAGAAGTGAAACGAAAATAACTAAGTGCTCCAGGCATTCCCGCTGCCCATGCCACAGTTCGCACCGCGGTCAGCAACAGAGAGCTCCGCGGTTGGAGCCGCGGTCGCGGAGGTTCATGCAAAGGCGCAGACTTGAAAGGGTCAAAGTGTAAACTCGAGAAAAACTTTTGTAAAAATCCCTATATTTTGTAAGGAGCTCACCCACTTTTGAGGAGAGGAGTTTTTGGAGCTCATTGGTGGAGAAGAAACAAGCTTGGAAGATCATCCAACAACACTAGTGTTCTTTTTCTCTTTTATTTTCTTGCAAGTTATGATTATGAATCTTTTCTTAGTTTATTACCCCATTATCATGAGTAGCTAAATACCTTAATCTAAGGTATTGGTGGAACCCGTTGGGGATAACTTGGTTGTTTGATTAATATAATTTGGTTTGGTTGTTAATCTCTATTTGTTCATACGTGTTTTGATTGTGGTGGATTGAAAGGATCCTCAATTAGTCGTTCCTATTTATTATGTATCTGCTTGAGAGGGAGTGCATATTTAGGTAGTTGTTTGAACAACATCACTCCCAGAGTATATGTGAGAGCCATAACCGAGGGTTTAGAGGTTGGATTAGAAATAACGATACCTCGGATCCGATCTAAGTGAACTGTAATGTGAATCTGGCTAGCGTAGCTCGAGAGAGTGCGTCTAGTAAATTATCATAATTGCTTGAGAGAGAGTTATGATAACTAGAGAGTTCATGATTGATAGAGGCAACTAAGTCACAACTATAAGAAATATACAACCAAGGAAATCACAATAGGGAAACCATTACCTTAGACCTTTATTCCAATTGTTTACAATTCAAGCATAGTTAGTTTTTATCTGTTTATGTGTTTTCAGTTTTAGAAAATTATCCAATCTTGTATTCTTAGTGATATTAAAAAGATATATCTAAGCCTTACTTCTCTGTGGGATTTAACTCCGGACTTTTAAACTGGGTTATATTTACAGTGACCACTTATCCTTTTTAGGACTAGAGTTGGGCATGATCAGTAGGTTAGGATATAGCTAAGTCTTGCGTTACCTTGTTTGGTTGTGAGCCTAGTCTGGTAGGGTTTTGTCTGAAATAGCTAGGGGCATTGTCGTGTCTTACTATTTTCGATTTTTGGTGCAAAACCTATTTACTAGCCATCATTTTTGTCTTGCATTTCCCTTATGCATTTTTTATTCTATTTTTCATACAATCTCTGTGGTGAAACTAGTATTCCTCCTTTTTGTTTTTCTTATTATCTTGATCCGAGGTCTTCCAGAAATAGCCACTCTACTCCTTTAGGGTAGGGGTAAGGTCTGCGTACATACTACTCTCCCCAGACCCCTCGTGTGGGATATTACTTAGTTGTTATTGTTGTATATACTATTTATACAATATTATATATTATTATACAAATGAATCCTTTCAATAGAGCTTCACGTGTTCTTCTTGTTCCATGGGCATCCTCTGAAATTTAACTCTAATATAGTCTAAAACTACTCCAAATCACTTGCAATTTAAGTTTTGAACTCATCTTAATGATTCCAATCAATTGAGATAACACCATTCCAAACAACTGATAAATCGGAAAACTTAATTTCTGAAATTTAACTCAAATATAGCCTAAATCACTTGAAATTTAAGTTTTGAACTCATCTTGGTGATTCCAATCAATTGATACTACACCATTCCAAACAACTTATAAATCGAAAACTCAATTTCTGAAATTGAATCTTCGAACCACTTGTAATGGTGACTTTTGTTTTCCAAATCCTTAGTTAACCATTGAAATCCGGAAAAAAATTGAAAGAGAATAACAATAATAGAGAATTTTTGTGGTGGAAAGGTTGACATGGGAAGGAGAAGAAGAACTAAGAAAAAAGAGGAACAAAGAAAAAAGAGAAACGAAGAAATAAGAGGAGGCTAACTGGTGAAAATTAATTTTCAGATTATATACAACCGGGCTTATTCTTGGTAAATGCTTCAAATATGGGTCATTTTCTGATAGGTTTTTGGACCAAGTGACAAGAGATATAATTCTCCCAAAAATAAAATAGTACTATCAAAGTATCAAGTTATCACAAGTTTAATTTGGCAGTATTCACTTGTGCTTAGGGTGGACATAATATCGATTACATCGAAAAAATCGGACGAACTGAAAATTTTGGTTTATTCAATCTATTTGCGGTTTATTATTTTAAAAAGTTTGGTGTTCGATTCGCTGGTCGGTTTTAATGGTTCAGTTTTCAGTTAGACCGACCGAATTCTGATACTACAATTTCAAGTTCACACCCAACAATTAACCATGAAAATTTCAAATGATTCACGAGAATTCGAAGAGAAATTGATGAACTGCGAGAACTAATGCAAATGAGGTTTAAGCTAAAATTGGTACCTTTCATCTAGTGGAAAATCAATATTTGAAGTAGAAAATAGTCTTCTAGCAGTTTAATCAACAAATCATAGAATAACTTAGAAACTCTCCTAAGCTAAAAAGCTTGTAGATTTTGCTTAAGGTTCAACAAACATGAGAAGATTTTCGTTGAAGACAATTGTTTCAACATGGGTTAGTTTCTTAAGGTTCAACATGGGTTTGTTGAAGACACTAGAAGCACTTGCAACAGCTGCAAAAAGTAATCTATTTTTGTTGTTTCATACTATTTTTTTCATTGCTTGAAACCGAACCGAACATGAATAAACCAAACCGAACTGAAGTTACTATAGTTCGGTTTTGGTTCTTAAAACCACAAACTGAAAATCGAATTAACCGAACAGAAATTTTATAAAATCGAACCAAAGCTACCGATGTTCATCCATACATGTGCTTTTCCATGCCCAAATCGTACAGAGAGAAGTTTTCTTGCTAATAATATTGGGAGGGGGGTATTTGAGATGGGCTTTTAGGGATTTGAGGGGGCAATAGGTCTTTAATCATGTTTATGCAAGGATTAAAAATACTTGCATTACTAATGTCATGGTTTTCTATGCATTGCTTATATATAGGATAATACCAAGTATGATGTATTACTAATACAAGTATTAGTTATACACAGATTGAAAAAATATACCAAATAATATATTAGTAATGCACAAAGATAATACTTGCATTATTTTTTTCTAGTACCTCCTATCAAATAACTCATTAGTTTTTAGGTCTTATTTGGAGCTTCTGTCAAATAGACTAAAACTGCTCAAATTTGGTAAAGTTAAAGGATGTGAAAGGACCAAATGAGACCAACTCTTAAACATAAGGTACAATTTTAGCTAAAGGTCGAAATCTGAATATGAATTGGATGATGGACTATATAGTCGTGCTTTTACTGAAGAGGTTCAATTTATATGCCCAACTAAGTGTCACGACCCAAACTCCCACCATATGTGTTGTGATGATCCGGCCGGTCATCTTTGGAATTTATGCCCCGTTCCCCCATTAATTGCTTCCCTAACTTGATCCGGAGTGTTTTGGGATACTTAGTCCATAAATAAGAGCTTAAATGTCTGAAAGTGATCCGTAATCAGAACAGTATGAAGACGACCTTGGAATGGAAATACGATGGTTCTGTTAGCTCCGTTAGGTGATTTTGGGGTTGGGAGAATTTTCAGAATGTATTTTGGATGTCCATATCTCATTTAGGCTAGAAATGCCAAAAGTTAGAATTTGGAGGTTTTCGGTCCAATAGTAAATTTTTATCCGAGGGTCAGAACAGGATTCCAGAAGTTGTTGTAGCACCATCATGTCATTTGGGATGTGTGTGCAAAATTTCATTTCAATCGGACGAGTGTTGGTTAGGTTTGGATCGAAAGCGTGTTTTGGTTGAACTTAAAGTTCTTAGCTTGAATCTTTGATTTAATCAGGTTTCTGATGTTGTTTTAGATGTTTTAGGGATTGGTACAAGTTTGAATAAAGCGTCATATAATATTGGTGTTTTTGGTTGGGTCCTGGGCCTCGGGTGTGTTTCGGATTCTCAACGAGCAAGTTTTGGGAGTTGGAAGAAAAATTTGCAGCAGGCTCCGGTCATTTTTTGCTTCTGCTACTGGGGGACCGCAAAAGTGGCTGGAGAAATCGCAGAAGCAGATGGTGGACTTGGGCAGATACCACAGAAGCGGATAGGATATCCGCTTATGCGGGTAGAAGACTGCAAAAGCATAAGGAACGGCCTATGCAGGTAGATGACCGCAAAAGCAGAAGGGCGGGATTTTAGTGAGACTGCAAAAGTGGTTGGTTTTCCGCAAAAGCGGGACCGCTTCTGGGCCGCAAAATCGGAAACGATTGTTCTGACAAGGGTTTATCCGAGGCTTAATTTCAAAAGTTAGAAAATTGTTTGGGAGCTCGGGAAAAGGCAATTTGGAGTGGGATTTGAAGATAAGACCATTGGGTAACGTTGTTTTGATCCCTTCTAGTTATATTCCATCATTATATAGTTAATTACATCATTATAATTCGAATTCAATGTAAAATTTGGGAAAAATTGGATGAAACTTCATTGACCAAACTATTGAGTTTTGATGGGACATTTGACCTCCGATTTGGGTAATTCTTATATGGTTAGACTCGTGCGAGTACGAGGTTTCCGAAAATGTAAATATTATCTGATTCCCAGCCGTTTCCTAAGGGGCATTTTGGTCATTTTACCCATTTTCGCGCCTTAGCTTTAACTTTAATAGAGAAATTAGTTACTTGCGGTGTTATTTACATTATGTAATTGGTTTGAATAGATTTGGACCATTCGGAGTGGAATAATCGTGGCAAGGGCATCGTTCCTTAGTGATTTTTGCACCGGTTCCAGGTAAATGGCTTGTCTAACTTTGTGTGGGGGACCTCTCTCTTTAGGATCTATTACTTGCTATCTTAAAAGCCCAGTACGCAAGGTGACGAGCGTATACTTATGCTAGTTTTTGAAAATCCGTTTTACTTAGAATATTTAACTGTGTTATCTTGAGAATTTGCCTGTTCTAAAAGCATTTTAACCTGTGTTAGCTTAGGATAAGCATGTTTAGCTTACTCACTTGCTTAATTGCTTAAACTATATTATCTGTCCTATGTGAAGCATGCTAGAATAGAAATTCCATTAATTGTTCTTACTTAGCACCTTACCTTATTTGAATTGTGTGGTATTACGAATTGGGACTGCGGGACGACATCTCGATAACTTCCTTGTATGGGTTTCATTATATGATTGAGAGTGCGGGATACTAAGAGATCCATGGCACAGAAATGATTGTAAAATAGAGGATACCGGGAGATCCTCGGGATACTAAGAAATCCCTTATGTGAAATGGAGGATACTAGGAGATCCTCGGGATACTAGGAGATCCCTCGAGTATATGATGAGGATATCAGGAGATCCTCGGGATACCAGAGATCCCCGATAATAGATATCTGGTGGTGGTTTGCACTTTTAGTTCCTTACTGTGTTAGTTCTCGGTTACTGTCTTATTTATTATTTTGTTAGATTCTTGCAGTAGAATATATCCATATGGTCTTTCCTTATTCTATTGATTATTATGTTTTTATCTTAGCAGGATCTCGACCTTTCCTCGTCACTACCTGACCGAGGTTAGGCTTAGAACTTACTAAATACCGCTGTGGTGTACTCATGCATCTTCTGCGCATGTTTTTCATGTGCAGATCCAGGTACCTTTACTCGGGCGCATTATCAGTAGTTGTAGAGAGAATTTCGGAGACTTGAGGTATATCTGCCGCGTTCGAAGACCAGAGAGTCTCCCTCTCACTCTATCCCTTTAGTTAGTTAGATGCTTTTGTTCTTCCTTGTCATAGACTTTTCTGGATGATTAGAGCAGTATTATGTATTACTCTTCGCCTGTGTCGCCCGTGGGTTTCCGGGTCTTTAGGATAGTTTCAGAATGTAAAGAGTTAAAGTGTATGCGCCAGGCGGCAACTATATACATTATTCATGTTATTTAGCTTTTGGATTATACATTTCGTAAATGTTGTTACTTCCGCAATGTGTTCGGCTTACCCAGTCATGAAGACTAGGTTCCGTCATGACATGTTCACAAATGGTGAACTAGGGTCGTGACATGGGTTGTGATGGCATCTATTCTCTAAGATTAGGTAAGCCTATCATATAATAATGCCAATAAAAATATAACAACATAAAATTAACAAAAACTGCAAAAGTACGATAATACTGTCAAACGTGGATATGATGATCAACTTTCCAAAAACTGGTAGTACTAAGTCATAATCTCTAAATGGAATACACATCAAATCTCGAAGAACACAATATTGTTTGATAACAGAAACAGCAGAAATAAAGTGAAGTGGGTGACTCCGAGGCCTGCGAACGAAATAATATGGATACCCTTGAAGTCTCCACTAACCACAAGCACGCTTCTCTAGCGATCCGCCCGATAAGAGGTACCTGGATCTGCATAAAAATATACAGAAGCATAGTATGAGTACACCACAATCGGTACCCACTAAGTATCGAGACTAACCTCGGTAAAGTAGTGACGAGGTTCAAGTCATGTGATACTCACTAGTCAAATAACATGTGGAATATATCAAAATAAAACTGACAACACAATATATAACAAATACAATATCAACAACCTTTCCTGGAATGTGATAACAACTCAAATAAGTAAACATTCATCTTAACGACAAGTTATCAAATAGAAACACAAACATATGTCATGTCGTGCCTACGATTCTGTCATAATAATAATTCCACGCGTATCGCTCTGCCTTGACGATAACAATATCCTGCCTTGTCGCTCCCGCCTGACAAAATAATAATATCCCGCCTTGCCACTCCCGCCGGACAATATAACAATATCTCACCTTGTCGCTCCGATTTAATAATATTTCTATCACAACAACAATATCAATCATAATCGCACATTATCCTTGAGTTCAAAAGAGGTACCACCAGTGAAAATAGTCTTTTTAAGTTCAAACTCTAGTAACGATTACTGGAATCTAAACCTTTACAGGTTCAAACCCCAGTGACGATTACTGGGGTCTAAATCCTTTTACACTATTTCAAATACCTTATTTTGAACTCCATGAATGATTCCCGAGGCTTCGAACTCTAGTATCGGTTGCTTGTGGAGTTGTGTACCTTATTTTACTTGGGGACAAATATGTTAATTTAATTAGATCGATGGTTATTTTGCCGATGCATTTAAAAATGCAGCTAAACTCTAACCACATAGCCTAAAAGTGGCTACACCAATCAAAATTTTCCCATTAGACACAATTACATCAGTTTTCTTTATTTTCCTATACTGCATATGAAACTTATTTACCCTCCCTAATCAAGTTTTAACTTTATTATATGAGCATATATGATTTACCAATTATATACAAATTAGTATTAATGAGTTTTTCTTTATATTAGAGATTGAATTGGGAACTAGTTATATCCCCATCTCTCTCTCTCTCTCTCTCTCTCTCTCTATATATATATATATATATATATATATATATATATATATATATATATATATATATATATATATATATATATATATATATATATATTAGTGTCTCTCTCTCTCCCTCTTTCTCTCCTTCTCTATTATTTCCCTAATTTTTCTTCCTTTCTTTTAAAACTTTTTTTTATCAATGATTTTCAGTTGTTTTAATATAGAGTTTTAACTTAGCACTTTCCTTCCATGCTGCACAATTAATATTCAAATTGATATTGTCAATCAATATATTATGAAGGTGTTTGATTCTCCATTATTGGCAATCACTAAAAAGCTTCAAAGGCTTGAATTCAGATTTGAGTTTTAAAAAACTATGATTTATTTGGATTGGATGTTGTTGCAAATAATTAGGAATATCCTTTGGAGCTTATATCTCAATTTTGAGGGTGTTTGTTGAAGATTAGACTTGATTTTGGCTGAATAGCAGATTGAAACTTGAAGAAGAAGAAGAAAGAGAAAGAGAAGAAGAAGAAGAAGAAGAAGAAGGGGAAGGAGAAGGAGAAGAAGAAGGAAAAGGACAAGGAGAAGAAAGAGGAGAAGGAGGAGAAGAAGGAGAAGAAGGAGAAGAAGGAGGAGGAGGATGGGGAGGAGGAGCAGAAGGAGAAGAAGGAGGAGAAGGAGAAGCAAAAGCAGAAGGAGAAGGAGAAGGAGAAGGAGCAGAAGCAGAAGGAGCAGAAGGAGAAGGAGGAGGAGAAGCAGAAGGAGCAGGAGAAGCAGAAGGAGGAGGAGGAGAAGGAGGAGGAGAAGGAGAATAAGAAGGAGAAGAAGTAGAAGGAGAAGAAGAAGAAAAATAAGAAGAAGGAGAAGGAGAAGAAGAAGAAGAAGAAGAAGAAGAAGAAGAAGAAGAAGAAGAAGAAGGAGGAGGAGGAGGAGGAGGAGGAGGAGGAGGAGGAGGAGGAGGAGAAGAGGGAGGAGAAGGAGAAGGAGCAGAAGGAGAAGGAGAAGGAGAAGCAGGAGCAGAAGGAGGAGGAAGGAGAAGAAGCAGAATAAGGAGAAGGAGAAGAAGGAGGAGGAGGAGAGGAGAAGGAGAAGGAGAAGGAGGAGGAGGAGGAGGAGGAGGAGGAGGAGGAGAAGGAGAAGAAACAATATTATATTAAAGGTGTATGTAAATTATACTTAAGTTATATTTTGTTGTAATTATTCATCTATTTTAATTGAATACTGTATGAAAGTTGAAAAATAGTTGTATAATATATAAATTATTGTATGAACTTTTAATATAAGTTAGAAATACTATTTTTTTACATAGTTGTTGATATGTATCAAAATTATATTAAGAGATGGAATATTGATTGGAATTTTAGAGAGGAAGAAGAACACACCATTAATATTTATATATATCATATAAGTATAAAACATAAAAGAGTAAAAAAAATGCCCCTAAACTATTAGAAAAGATTTAAAAATACCCTTCATCCATCTATTGGCTTAAAAATACACCTCCATCCATCTTTTTGATTCACTCGTACCCTTTGACTATTAGGTCAATGCTAATTTAAAAATAATTTTTATTTAAATTTCACGTGGAAACTTCTTATTGGCCAAAATTAAAATATCTAATCTATTAGAAAGACTAACCCATATCTAACTGTTTTAGGGCTAACCCACCCAAACATTGACCCAACACGAATAAAAGTTCAACTAAAAAAAAAGATGCGCTACTTCCATCTAACTCTGGGTTATCTATACCTTTATTGTCATACTTTGGAACAAAAATGCTCCTATTTTCGATGGAGTGCCACGTGGCAGCACCAGATTAAAATGAATTATTTTTTTACCTGACCTGTTTTTTATTAAAATAACCCACAACCCGACCCCTATTTTATTTTTTTCAGTTTTCAAAAAACGAAAATATTTTGTTACAAAATGATTTTTTCTCCAGTTTTACAAGAAAAAATGCTTTAAAAAACTAAAAAACAAATAAAAAATAGTTCGTTGAAAAAATGAAAATATTTTTGCAGCTTTTTAAAAAAAATGAAAATATTTTTGCAGTTTTTAAAATAATGAAAATATTTTGAGTGAATCAATGAGGTTGACTCCAACTTCGTCTATCATTTTCTTTTTTGCACATTTGTTAGTCATTTTTGCTCGTGCGATATAGGAGATGGTTGGCAGCAGTTTTTTTTACACAAACTATAACTTTAATTCTCGAAATCCCCACAGACGGCGCCAAATTGTTTTGCTCGAAAGATTCGTACACCTCGTAAGCTAAAAAACAATCAAAAAACTATTTGGGTAAATCGTAATCAAGTATAGTGAGTGCTAGATGGGATTACTTAGCAAAGAATCTGATAGATCTGAAAGTACACAGAGTTATAGAAAACTCAAGTATGAGAGAGAAGGATAGAGAGATAGTTTACTCGATAACAGTAGAGAGAGAAAGTAGAGAGATGATGTTATTCAGAGTAAAAGCACCTGATCGTTACAAAGGTGAGGGGCCCCTTTATATATTAGGAGACCTTCCTCAAAATAATCAAAAGAAAAGTACAAAAGTTGGTGGCTTCCTTGTACGAAGCAAGCCAGGCCTTAAACGATGTCGTTCTTCTACCTAGTGGACTGAGACGTCCTTACTTTGGTCGTCCTTGCCTGAGACGACGCGATCTGAGGATGGCATTGTCACGAAAAGCATGTCTGCTTAGACGGGAACGGGGTGAAGCAGATTTTACCCCATACGCTATCTATATCACATTTGATTTTATTATCTATGCAAGCATAACATGTGAGCCTAACTACGGGGTACACTCCTTGTCACTTGGCCCAACAGTTCATCAAAAAATGACCCACATTTGAAGCCCGACCCAGGTTGTACATAATTTGAAAATTATTTTTCACTAGTTAGTCTACCCTATTTAATTATTTTTTTCTTTTCTTCATTCTTCTTCTTCTTCTCCTTTCACGACTTTGCACCCCAAAATTTCTCCAGCACTATATATGTTCTTCAATTCTCCTTCCAGATTCAATGTTGATAATCACTATTAAAATGAACAGAAAAATAACACTTAAGAGAACTATTATTTTTGGAGTCACCATAAAAGGTCATCCGAATCTTCAATTTCAGAAATTAAAATTTTCGATTTTGTTAGTTGTTTGGATTGGATGTTGACCTAATTGATTGGGATCGTCAAGAGGAGTTCAAAATACAAATTTGAAGTGATTTGGAGCAGATTTGAGTTGAATTTCGGTAGATGCCCAATGAAGAAGAAGAACCAGTGAAACTTCATTAATAAGATCCATTTTTATAATAGTGTATAATAGTGTATAAGTAATGTATAGTAGTGCATAAACATTAAACACCTCTTATACATTATTTTATACAAGGATAATACATTATTTACAAGTATTTGGTGGATTTCTCACATTTCTTCTTTCTTATACATGGTGTATCACTAATATTTTCAATTCTGTGCTTATATGTCTTTATATACTTTTATACAATTATAAATATATATATATATATATATATATATATATATATATATATAATATACCTCTTTGTATTAAAGTGTATAAATTGCATAAAAGAGTATAAGCATCTCCGGCGAACTTCTTATACGATTTTGACTTGCAATTCTTGATTAAAACTATTCCCAATCTTCACTAAATGACTTCAAACTTTGTATACAGTCTAATTAGACTAATTTTAATAAGTTCAAACAATACCCACTTCAAATTTCTCACAAAATCATATTAAAAAACTAACAAGATTAGTATTAAAATGATGAGATTTTAGATTTCTCGCGTCTGTTTGGGAATTTTTGTAGTTGTGATAGGTATGTAGAAACTTGAGGAAAAAGGAGAATGTAAATATTCCATGCTTAAAGATATAGAGAATAAAAAATTGGAAAAGAAATTCACATATAAGCTTATTGATATTTTGGCTACACATTTACAAACTTGTAAGTTGGCTAAAATAGGAATATCAACTTATGAAGTGTATTATTGTGTAATTTTGTCCAGAAAAAAAAAAGTTGCCTCCCCCATCACAAACACACTCATACCAAATCTGAAAGAAATAGATTCAAATTAAACCTTGGACGAAGTTTTATCATCCTCAATTCACAGCGAAGTTGCTCAAATAAGTTGTTTGTTCATTGGGATTCTGCATTTGTTCTCAAATATTAGCAACTCGTCTCTACTGGATCATCCTAGCTTTTGCCGTTTATTCCTCTTTTTTCTTTATGCATTTTTGATGTCCTAAATTTTTTTCTTAGCATAAATGGGGGAAATTAGCTCTCCATCTGAGGTAAAATCTGTGCATGTGGATTTGAGGTTTGTGTGTTACACTATTATTGCACATTTTAATTGAACATTATGGGTTCGAGGGTTTTGAAATTTATTCGGAATTCTATCATAATTCGATTAAGAATTTTGGAAATTTATTATTTGTACTTATTTAACTATTTTTTTTATTAAGTTCCTATCGAATCTTTTATTTTTTTCACAATTTTCGTCAATCTAGCCGTCAGAGTTGGTTAAATATATGTAAAATAAAAAAATAAAAAAAGGATAAAAAACCAACCATTTTTGTCCAATTTTATACAGTTTAAAGCAATTTTCTGTAGAAGGTTATACCTATCATCAGGAATATATTAAGGACCAAAATACATTGAGTCACGTCTCCGGCGAAGTTAAAATCTCTGCACGAAGAAAATTACTTTAATGTTTTCCGACAGCCGGGGTCATGCTTCTCAGGAGGGTTTTGATCAGCTTTCCGGATTTTTTGGCAGTGTGGGAAAAAAGTTAAACTTATTAGCTCCTCTTAGAACTTCCGTTAGTTTTAGAGTTGAAGATCAAATCTGTCACCTTTTTGCATACATCAAGGACTATACCGATCACCAGGAATATATCAAGGACCAATATAAAGCAACCCCAATACAATAAGGACTATTTTGGTCATTTCTTCCGTAACCAACCATTTTTGTCCAATAAATTACATATCCGACGATCAAAGTTACTGTTTTCACTCATACATTCAACGCTGCTCCGGCGAACATTTTTGCTTCTCAAAGCTCGCCGCCGACGACTTTCCTCCTGAAACCGGTTTGCTTCTTCTCTTAATCTGTTCTATTTCCTTTTAGGCTTTTCCCTTTTCTTTCATTTCTGAATTTCTCCTTCATTCGTTTTTGTGAATTAAACCAAACACTTAATCCAATTGCTTTCCCGCAAGTGCGTGGTTTTAACTAGGGTTTGAACGAAAATCATTTTAGTTTTTGGGTTTTTTGTTTTTGAAATTTGCTTAGTTCTTTCATTCTTTTTCTGACTTTTGTTGAAGAATTAAGCTGGTGAAATCTGCTGGTAGTTATGGTTGAAACGTTTGTTTAGATTAAAAGAATTTCATTTTCTTTCTCTTAATTATTTTGTATTGAAAACGTGTGTTTCAATTGTATATTCTGGTACGCACCATTTGAATTCAAGCAAATTCAAAACAATATACCAGATCTGGTTTGTGAATTTTGCAGCGGATGAACAAGTGATTTGCGTCTTCATAATCTCCTCCACATTATGTGTAATTATGCACATAGTCATACCTCTTTCTTTGTAGACTATGTTCCCGCCTTTTCCAATTAGGTTCTTAAAAAGCTTATGTTATGAGTCTCAAAGATCCAGTATTTTTTTCCCTTTGGGTTCTTGAAATGTTATAGGAGAAAAGCTTATTGACTGAAAATAAGGTACTGGAGGTGGATGCTTAACAATGATTTTCCTCGTGTTTGTTCCATCATATAAAGCTTCATATGTTTCGAGTTTTAGTATCTAATTTGATGTTTGGCTTTTCAATGTCAGAAAATCAGGACAGTTGCCTTAGCTTTTTGCCCTTAGTTATCTGGGTTTTTCACTAGCCTTTCCTTCTTTTACCCTTTTTTTCCGTGTTCTATATTCTCTTGCATTTTGATGGATATAATATTGTTAACTTAAACCAACTTTTCTTCTAATTTCCTGGCTTTTTTGCTCTTCATTTGCTTGTATTTAAATGGATATACTGAAATGGCTGCACTTTTACTAGTTCTTTTCTTTTAATATGTGTGTCCCTTATGTTTATCAATGTTTTCTTTAGCTTTTTTAAGCTGAATTTTGGGATACGAACTGCCCTTTTGTGATAGAATTTTGCTTGTGAATTAGTCAGATATCTATTTTGTACTAGTTATTTGTTTGGTTTCTTAAAGCATTGGAACTTAATTATCTTCAAAATGCAGTTTCTTTGCTTTTCTTAGATGTTATTATAGAGACATTCTTGTGCCTCCCTTTCTATGCCTCATTGATCCAGCAAAACTGAGGGTTGTTTTTGGTTTTATTCTCATAAACTATAAGGTCCGGAAGATCTTTCACTTTTCTACTGTCACCAAGTACAGCTGTTCTCTAACTTGCTTTTATATGGGGGAGGGGAGGGGCAAAAGAAAGATTTTTGTTACATTTTTTGCAATGGTACCGCAAAGCAATATGTTCAATGGCTAATGGAATGATCTTTTTGATCCTTTAGGTCACTGTATTAAGCATTGTATATTTGGATTGATTCTGAGAAGGAAAACAAATCTACCTCATTTGATATTTTATGAAAGATGAAAAAGAAAAATGAAAAATTAGACTTATCATTGGACATCATTACTGTGACTGATTAATTATTTGTCTTATTTTTAGTGTGTGTCATAGATGCCCCAGCAAGGAGGTATGAGAGGTTGACATTGGAGGGCCTTAGGAGAGGTAAAGGTAGGCCGAAGAAGAGTTGGGGTGAGGTGTTTAGGCATGATATGACGCAGCTATAGCTGACCGACGACATGACCCGTGATAGGAAGGTGTGGAGGTCGAAGATTAGGATAGTAGGTTAGATAGTCTAGATTATTCATACCGGTAGTGTTAGTACGTACTCTCGCATTTGGTTGGTAGTAGGCTTTTTGTATTTTGATCATCTTACTATCTTGTTATGTATGCTGCTTGTACATGGTTTTTTGGTATTGTCCCGTCTTGTTTCTCGTTATTATTGGGGTACCTTTGCTTGCCTGAGCCGAGAGTCTATTGGAAACAATATCTCTACCTTCACAAGGTAAGGGTAAGGTGTGCGTACACACTACCCTCCCCAAACCCCACTATGTGAGATTATACTGGCTATGTTGTTGTTCTATTTTTACTGTGTCATGACCCTAAAATCCCAACCACGTGCCGTAATGGCGCCTAACATCCGCTTGCTGGGTAAACCAACATTAGCTAAATAGTTATTCAATTTAACAATTTTAAAAGCAAATTATTAAGAAATAAGACTGAAAATGCTTTGGAATACATAATAAATCCATATACATTATCTAGTCTAACCCCAGAAATTGGTGTCACAAGTGTATGAGCTACTAAAAGTACTACAAACAGGGTCTGAAATAAAAATACATCTGTCCGAAACGAAATAAACTGTAAAATTGATAGAAATAAACGGTAATCGATCATCAAAACACAAGATTTCAACGTTGAAACTCATTTTTCCAATGTTTCACATAATGCGCCTGAACGCCCTCGGGTCACCCGGACGGCTGGACCCCAACCGAACATGCATACAAGTTCAAAACATCATACGAACCTACCAGAATCGTTAAAATACCGATCCGAGTTTGTTTACCAACAGCGTTGACCGTGGTTAACTCTAACCTCATTTAAGTCAAACATCACATTTTCTTCAAAATTTCACATATAAACTTTCCGGAAAAGGAGACGAGACCATGCACGCAAGTCATGAATTTCAAATTAATCTACAGGAGGTCCCGGAAC
The DNA here is from genome assembly GCA_034376525.1 of Nicotiana benthamiana. NCBI lineage: Eukaryota > Viridiplantae > Streptophyta > Magnoliopsida > Solanales > Solanaceae > Nicotiana > Nicotiana benthamiana. Next base: position 35,558,886 of record CM067329.1, on the reverse strand, counting down.
ATAGAAAAATAAGATGGTACTCAAAACGACCTATCGGGGCGTCGCATTATGCTACTAATAATGAATGTCAAACTTTTCCTTGGAAACTAGGAGCAAACACGATGGGACTTCTCAGCATTATTCGAAAGATCAAGCGAAAAGAAAAAGAAATGCGCATCCTTATGGTGTAAGTCGACGAGCTAACACTTCTTAACCTGTGGCATTTGGGAATTATGTATGCATTGTTTATTTGTTTAGTGTTTGTTTAATTCAGTTTTTCCTATAGGGGCCTTGACAACTCTGGTAAAACAACCATAGTTTTGAAAATAAATGGGGAAGACACAAGTGTCATCAGTCCGACTCTTGGCTTCAACATCAAAACTATCACGTATCAGAAGTATGTTTTCTCTGTTTCCCTTTCTCTGTTTTCGTTTCTCAGACTTCCTTGCCTGTGTCCTGCTTCAATAAAGTTTCAATAATATGTTGCTACTTACTTATTGTTGTTACGCAGTTACCGTAACCTACATGTCCAAGATGTACTTTGTCAAGCAATGTTTATGTGGTTAGCTGGATATTTTGATTATTTATTCCACTAAATTAGGATGGGGTAATTTAAATGGACCAGTCTGAAAAATTTCTATTGGAATGAAAGGAATTGGTAAAAAAGTTTCTTGTTGGTCAATAAAATTTCTACAGTTACTTATTAAAAAAAACCTCGTTGGTCACATAAACTAATCACTGAATTGGAATAACAATCAGGTGAATATCGAGAAGGCATACCACTGAATCATGAAGTTCGTCCAAAAAACATCAGTCACATACTCTTAGTTCATTTTTACCTTGGAGTTACCTTCTAGGGCCTTGGTTGTGGTATTGATCAATTAACTACGCTTTAATCCCTAATCAGTTGGGCTCGGTTGTATGAATCCTGTTATGTCATTATTGTTAGACTGTGTCTATATTGTCCATCAACCTACTAAAACTGTCCTTTTTTATTATGCCCGGTTTGGCTATGTTTTGCGAAATAGGTGGAGTTCTTGGTTTTATGCTGCCAGACATTAAAACTTCTGGGGCTTACTCAGTGAAGTCCAGAGTCCAGGCAACTAGGTTAGATGAACTTCGCTGAAGCAAACAGAGTATGACAACTTGTAATTTATGTCTTTGAAATTACTATCTGTAGTGCATAGATCATTTTTAGTGGTTTAAATGCCTTCTGATTGATTTTTGTTGGAATTGAGACTTCTTCTAAAATTTCAAATAGTTGATAGGTTAACTTGACATTCTGCAGGTATACTCTCAATATTTGGGATGTCGGGGGTCAGAAAACGATTCGTTCTTATTGGAGAAACTACTTTGAGCAAACTGATGGCTTGGTGTGGGTTGTGGATAGTTCTGATCTGAGAAGGCTAGATGACTGCAGATACGAGCTACATAATCTTCTGAAAGAAGAGGTACATATCATACTAGTTCTCTTTTCTGTTGTTGAACCTTCATCTATTCCCTGAAGCGAAAACTCCAAAAGTATTTGGATTTTCAGGGTGGTTATTGATCCTATATTCCCTCGTCTCTTTTTTTTTTATTTGCACCGGGTGTCCGAGTCTCTACGAGCCCAGACTAATCTCGGGGTGTACAGGCCCTCGGCAAGGAGTTTCCCGCAAGTGCACCGTGGTTAATTCAGGTTTTACCCAGTCCGATGGCCCTCAGAAATTGTTTGCACCCAGTGGGTTTTGAACCAATGTCCTTTTTTTTTTATTAAGATTTTAGCCATATGAATATGAATGCATATATGAATATTAAAATGTGATATGTAAATCTGGACACTGAATAATTAAGACTGTTTGCTTTTCAATATCTGAATATGTATAATTTATCTATACTTAAACATAACAAATAGACAATTCAAATAAAAATTGCTTTAATATTATTTCAATAAAATACTGGAGAAAATACTAGCTTGAATAAAAATAGCCATTATTTGAGATAAATTGAAGTATTTAAAAGATATAAAAGATTATTTTATATTGATCCAAGTATTAAACTATCTGAACTATAAATAGAATTATATATCAGTAACAACAATTTTTGTAACAAAGAATATGCGGATTCAAATCAAATGTTGTAGGTGTTATCATTTCATTTTCAAACTTCATCGTTACATCAAGAACCTCATGAAAGTACTTGTGAACCGTTTACCGAAGCATGTCGAGATCTTCAATAACCACAAAATACTCATTCTGTCCTATAATGTTGACACAGCCGACCATTTGCATTATGCGACATGCACATCAATTCTATACATTGTCAATTAGAGTCCGACAGTAGTTCTAACATATACTTTTGACCAGATAAGGATGTTAAATCTTGATTTCTTTGATCATCCTCTAGTATGAAATTATTTCCAAGGCAATACAAGCACATAAACAATAATAATTTGATCGTCGATATCTATGTCGAATCTGTTTTAAGTTTTAACAAGGAGAAAAATCAATAAACACTAATAAGCACAACATGGTATATATTGTAGAACCATAAAAAATTAAAGAAGCACAATAAATTGATTATAATAATTTATTATAAACTCATGAAGCATAACAAGGGCGGCAAGAATGTATTTGACAAATAAAATATGTTCAATAAGCATAATATAGTATCACAAAGTTTCATAGTATATACTAGTTAAATAAGGAAAATGCTAAATAAAATCAACATCTAATATATATTCCAACTACTTAGCAAAATCACAGCATTCCCATTTTTTCCCATGGCTGTGACCCAACTTTCTAATTTGTCGACCTCCATTTTCTTCCTTGCTTGTCTATAGCTATCACCTTCACAAAGTATCCAACAGTTGCACTATATAATCGTTCTTTTCATCCAGGTCCCTAAAATTTTTTCCATACATTCTTCAACGTTTGGCGCACTATTTTTGTAATTAATAGCTCCAAAGCAGTACTCATTTTATCATCAATTTTCAATCGAGACGATGTTCTCTTTCATTTCTTTCCCGCATTTTTCCTTTCTATTGGAACTGAAGATTGAGATGGTGAATTAACAGAAATTCCATCATTTTTGTCATGTAGTAGAACTTCAACATCACCAAGTATATCTATATTAGTAGATAAAGATGAGACACTAGGTCGGGGAGTTGTACAACTGAGACTCCAACCAAACCCTCAAAAAGTGTTGTACGAAGATCCAGGAAGGTAAAGGTGAACTCTTCTTTGTCTTGGCTTTTGGATGAGCCTATATCCAAATATATAAATTTATACTTTCAAATTACACCTCAAATCACTTACAGAAAAAGAAGCATTTACTAGATAATGAACTAACATTTATGTACTCATCCTACTCACTTTTAGACATTAGAATGGTATTGGTTATTGGATCATAAATATTGGCGGTCTTTTTAGTTATTGGCAACCAAGTTTTATACTTTTCTGTTAGATAATCATACTATTCTTCATTTGCTTTTGGTTAACTTTAAAACCATGAAAAGTTTCCGGAGCTAGCTTAATCTTGTTCCATGAATCCGGCTCCAAACTACTTCCAAGTCTCCTGTTTAAGGATACTTCTTGAATACAATTTTCTAATAACGTTTTTACTATATCCATATATCTCTAACTCTTAAATTTTCACTAGATTCCATTTCTGAAATATATAATCTTTATGATTATTGTAGATAGACTAACACAAACGAGAGTAACAAAACAGAGCTAATTAGGGAAAATCAAACTAAAAATGAACTTTATATTTAGAATATAGAAGCAGACAAAAGTTTACTAGTAGTCTCTCACATTCTTGCACTTCTTTGCTAGACTCACTATACCATGAGAGCTTAAGAAAATAGAGAGTGAAGGATGTATGGTTTTTGTTGTTGAGAGTGAACACAAGTTTAAAAAAATAGTAGTCTTTGCTGAAAGCCAATATGAAACATAGGATTAAAGAGTATGAAGAAGAGGGAATGATGTAAAGTTTGAGTTAACTGAATTCTTCATATATAGATAACATCTCTCTGCAAACTCTATATCATTCAGGAACCCCCAAAACTTACGAAGGAAATCAGACCCGACAACGAGAGAACTGTTGTAATATTAGATTATAAAATTCATATACACATGAACGATCACACACATGGAATACCTATATTTCCAACTATTAAAATATTGTTCATCAAAGAGAGCCTTACATGCATATAGGATTTCTACTTCTTTTTCTTTTCCATTAGAATTTCTTTCCAACAGGGTAACATATATAAGGTTTCAAACAAATCATTTAAGGCTTTAAGATATCCAGCATATCTATTTCACAACTATTGAAGTTCTTTTGCTCTTCAATGAATCAGTTAACATTTGGGTAACAAAATTTCTTAGAGTTCCTTATAAAAGCAAGCAGTCACCAAGAATATAGTGAATTTGACAAATTAACAGACAAAGTACCTGTAAAGGGTTTGAAATCTTACCAATTCAACAAGAGGAAAGGATTTGGGTAGCCGATTGATAGTTGGAGAGAGAGTGGAGAAGAGAGGTGTGAATTTTCAGTCGAGATGAAAAAAACGAAGCGTGAAGTTTTCGGAAATAAAAGAAGTTTTTTTTAAAGGGTCTGGATGCTTTTAAGACTAGGTTATAGGTCTGACTGATTCAGACCAATTCACACCTATTCAGATGTTTTAAAAGTGAAAAACCAATGCACTTAATGGGCTGAGATCTGGACCATTCAGATTCAGGCCCCCATTAAGTGCAAAGAAAAATGAGAGTTAGTCTATTAAGCTTTGACAATGTTATATCCAGGGGTGGGAGTCCTTCCTAAATTGTGCCAAGTTAAGGGTATAACTTATTACAATTTTTTCTTACTGCTGTAAGCCAATAGTTACATTTTCTTTTTTCGTAAGATCTACATTTATGTTTTTGGTTGATGCAATGTTTATTTGGGGAAGCACCACAATTGAATTGAATATGCTCTTCTTCATTGGTTCTTTTACCTAATGAGATTTTTCTGATTACGGAAGTTTTGTTACATCATGTTGTATGTTATAAGTGCTGCATTTTGTGTTAGGGGGGCAGAAGCTCTTGCTTCTTCATATGGAGTTGTTGATACAGCTTGTTCATAATTCATCAAAAATACTGCTTGTTCCTTTTTAGCATGGGTTTAGAAGGCCTATTTCAAAGGCATCACTGGCTCGAACACTTGACACCTCTGCAGTGGGTACACCACACCATGCATGCTTATGTTTTGTGCTGCTAACCTATTTCATACTGTCAAGAAACGGAGAATGATTTTCTGTTATGGTACATAATACATGCTTATTTTTTATGCTGCATACATATGCTGTTTCTTAGTGGTCTATATGCAAAATTAACGAGTCAAAGAGGCATGAGGATGAGTTTTCAGTTAATTCAAGTGTCAATGCTCATCCAAGCTAAGACTTTGCTGTGGATATGTTGCTAGCTACTGCTTATTATAACACTTAATTGAATATTTTGTTATTCTCGAATTAATTAGCATTAGCAATCATTTCTCATATCATTTTCTGGTGACATCCCTTTTTGCTGCTTAGTTCTCACGAGTTTATGCAGGCATTCCTCCTCTGGGGAGGTTAGAAGTAACAGATTATCTCTTGGTTTTGATGAAAATGGCAACCCTCCTTGACATGTCACTGCTTCCTTCTGCCCTCAGCAAGAATAAGCATATTAGTACTAACTAAGATGTTGTCTGGAGACTTATTTGTTTGGCTAAAATGACTAAATTGTTCACAAAAACGTATTGCAGCTATTTTATAGCAGAGCTGCCTATGCAAAATTACTAGTGCTAATCATTTAGTCACATTTTCCATACTGGTGGCACAATTTGCATTTTTCTAAGTGTCACCCTTAGATCATCATGTTATTAACGGCAGGATAAGATAATCCTTGGTATTGGCTTTTTTGGATTTGCTTGACGTATGCATTAAAGCTGTCATTTTAGTTAAATTACCACATTGTTTTGTTTTTCATATTTCTTTAGAAGTTATTCATCTCCTGAAGCACCTCACTACGTGAAACAGGAGTACCCTATAACTTGATTATTGCAGAAAATATAAAGGTAACAGTTCATTTCTGGTGGTGGTGAGGCTTGGTATCACTACTAACAAAATAGAGGGACAAAGAAGAAACTTGCAATCTTGAACTTTACCATCGGATATTATTTTACTCACTATTATTTGTTCAGTATCCTTCACTATTCTTTTCTTTTTGGCAGAGGCTATCAGGAGCATCGTTATTGATATTTGCAAATAAGCAGGACATACAAGGCGCTCTTTCTCCGGATGAAATAGCAAAAGTAAGGATGCTTCTTGTTATAACTTAAAAACTGTGTTGAGTGAACAATGAAGTGGATGTGTGGAACTCTTATTCTTGAAACTAGCAAGGAATAGGGGTGCTGTCAATGATATCCTTAACAATTAAGTGAGATTTGTTTTTGTTCACTTAAACTATATTTTACTAATAATGAAGTAAAGTTATGAACAGATTAATAGCTTTCTGCATTTTATTCAGCCAACCCTTCTGTTACACAACAGAAGAATGGTAGTCTAGGTTATAGCCTCGACTATTATTGACACAATTACCACTTGCTTATGATGTTTAAGCGCGACTCAGTAACTATGTAACTTTTTCCTTAAAGACTTTGTTGAAAGTTGATGGATTTAGCCCAGGAATGCTCTTTGAGGTCCATGATCAGTAAAGATCTTATGTTATAATCCAATGCCGCAAGGCAAAATTTAAACTAGAACTCTCCGGATTTATGAAGGAAGTATTTTGTTTTATCAAATAAATAGAACTTTTCTCTGTTGCTTTGGAATAAGGGATGGTCTAAGTGCTGCAACTCCTGCTTTCACATTACTGTCTTAGTTATTGTCATCTCCCTTAAAAGGTTGTGGTGTCTCATGAATCATGAAGTCTTACTTTGCTACATACAAAGAGTAAATTGACCACGCATCTTGAATGTGAGCTTTTCTTTTTATTGTTATTCTTTTTTTTTCTACAAACTTTATAGTTTATTCATTATGGCTTTTTGAACCATGTATTTAAATTAAATGTACACTTTGCATTAAATGCTAGTTTTCCTCTTTTGATTTCTTTTGAGAGAAGCTTCATCGCAGCCTATCGTTTAGTAGGTTTGCATTATTAAGATTTAATGTTTGGAAATCCAAAGCTCCAAATATGAAAACTGAAGTACTGAGAGATCAAGAAAGTAGCTTCTCTCTGGCCATGGTTAAGGAAGTATGAGTATGTAGTGTTCAAATAACTTCAGCTGGCTATTAACTTTCTTTCACATTGATCCTCGACCTATCTATTTTTCTTTTGTGTATGGACATTTATTCCTAAAGTTCTGTTTACATTCAAACAGAGGGAAAATAACTTACTTATGATTCAGGTGCTTAACCTGGAGGCCATGGATAAGAGCCGGCACTGGAGAATCGTGGGATGTAGTGCATACACCGGAGACGGCCTACTTGACGGATTTGATTGGCTGGTGCAAGACATTGCATCGAGAATCTATATGCTTGATTGAGTGAAGTTTACTTTGAGATTTTGGTTCATTCAAGATAACCTTTCTAAACACCTTTTTATGTTCCATTTGGAATACATTTGTGGATATAAAGATAAAATTTCTGTGTGAGGACATTTTACTCGTGTTATGGTTCATTGGTGCACTGCTCAAATGACACCATTAGTGAGGAAAATTCTTTTCAGACCCACCCCGTATGGACAGAGTATCTGTTGGCTAATTTCGTCAACAGATAAAATAGAAAAATTATACCTTCAAACAAAAAATTTTAATTAGTCAACCTACGATTCGAAAATTCAAGCATCTGGTTATAACCATCGCAGTTTGTAGTCCAGTAGGCACAGAAATATTAACTTCTGATGGATTTGTTCTATCATATCGCCGCCCTTAACAAAAATAAGAAAGCCAACTTCGTTTCTATTTGAAGCTTGAGAAACAACAATTAGGACCAAGAAAAGCAGTCCCACCCTTTCACCTCTTCTGGATATATCAGATCATTCCTTTAGTCCAATTAAGACATGGAAAGCATAGCCTAGCTTGTTTCTACAACAAACTATTAAGAGTTCTATTTAATCAATCTAGGGGCGGCAAATGGGCTGTTTGGATTGTATTTAGGTTGGTCAATATGGCCTGACTCATTAAATGGGTCATTACCCAACCATGCTTAAAGTTCAGTAAAAATAGTACGGGTTAACCAATTTTCGGACTGGTCATTTAAAAATAGCCAGCGTTTGTAAAGACATTGAAAAATAGCTACTATTTAGCTGCAACACGGAAGTTCCAGCATAATACACTGGAGATCGATGCACCTGTGTATGAACTTTCAATATATTATGTTGGACCGGTATATTATACTGGTTCCAGTATAATATGCTGGAAGTCCAGTATATTATATTGAAGTTCTAGCAAAGTATACTGGAACTAATATACTGGAGTTCCAACAAAGTATACTGGAACTACAATATATTCCAGTATATTATATTGGAATTCCAGTATATTATGCTGGAGTTCCAGTATATTATGCTGGAGTATTTTCTGGATTATGCACAATATTTTTGTTCAGATATATATTTACATGAAAAGCGGCTAAATTGCAATTACTTTTGAAACTGTGGCTATTTTTAAATGGCCACTTGTAAATCTGACTATTTTTGAATTTTTTCCCCAAAGTTCACTTTGTTTAAGATGGACTAGGTCAAGATGGGCTAACTAATGTGTTGTAATTCTAGCCGCTCAAATTGACCCACATGTTTGCAATATTCTCAACTTTTAAACAAGCATATATAAAATATCTTCACATATATAACAATAATTTTTATTTTTATTTTTCGTAAATATCATTCTAGAATAGTTATGATGATGATTTTTTTTTTTCATGTTGCTTCGTATCTTATATTTCGGGATAAATGTCAATTCATACCTAATGATTTCTTTCTACAATTTAGATTTTGAAGTTTATTTGATAGTTTCTTATCTTATAATGCTAACGAATATCAGAATAATAAAAAATAACAATATTAGAACTTTCCACCAACACTCAACCCGCATCCCACCACCCCAACCCTCTACCCTACCCCTGAACACTTACCCACCCTAAATTGAAATATTATTTAGATCATTTTCTTTTTCAATTGTAGATAAAATATTTACTTTTTCATTTCAACGAAATGCGCGTTTTCTTTTTATGATATAGAAAAAGTATTTTCTTTTATTTCAACAAAATAAGTACTTTATTTGCATGTTGTAGAAAAAGTATTTACTTTTTACAAAATGAGTACTTTCTTTCGCATTGTAGGAAAAATATTTTTTTCATTTCAACAAAATAAATACTTTCTTTTCATGATGGAGAAAAAGTGTTTTCTTTTATGAAACGAGTATTTTTTTTATGATGTAGAAAAAATATTTTATTTTTTACAAAATGAGTACTTTATTTTACGTTGTAGAAAGAGTATTTTCTTTTATTTAACAAAAAGAGTACTTTTTTGTCTCGTTGTAAAAAATATATTCTTTCATTTCATAAAATGAGTATGTTCTTTTCATGTTGTAGAAAGGGTACTTTTATTTTGTTTCCACAAGAAAAAGAGTTTTTTTCAGTAATAAGCTCAATTTTCAATGTTTTCTTGTGTGGAAAAGTAAAACAACACATTAGTTCCTTTGGGTTTGCATAAATTTTTATAAGAAAATTTGATTTTTGAAGAAAATAGAATCCTGAAAACTTTGGTTAGTATTATTTTTTTGGGGGGGAGGGGAGCACATGAAAATTATATTCCTAAAAAATATTTTCAACTGTCTAACCAAACGCTAAAGATATTTTCCCTATACAAAACACACTCTTAAAAGCTTTAAAGGGCAATTGTTATTCATGTGTCAGTTTAGGCTGATGATTTGAGCTACTAAAAATAAATGAGTTTAGTTGGGTTGTGCCCAAACTTAACCCATCATTAAAGTAGCAGATGGCCGATCCATTAAAGCCTTTGCGGGTTAGATGGGTTTGGGTTGCCTTTGCCACCCTTAAATTTATGAGCAAACTTCATTTATAGCCGTTCGGGCTAAATTAATAACCACCGCTAGCCTAAAGTTATATCATACACTATATAGCCAAAAAGTTATTCTAGTGGCTAGCCATGAAACTCACAAGCACCTGATTGATCGAAGGAAACACTAACAATTTTTTTTTGCACTTTCCCCATTTAGTTTTACTTAGATTCTTTCTATATATCTTCTGTTTCCCAATCTCTTTACTGTTCTCTATAATGGATGAGAAAGACACAAAATGGTAACACCTTACCTTTGATTGATCTTGTGGGGACCATCTAATTGAAATGATCTGATTTACATAGTCATCTATTGGTTGACATGGGTAGGTGAATAGGCCAAAAAAGATTTATTTTAACTAATGAAAAAGAAAACTATGAGTACTCTCTTTGGTTATTAGAACACAAACTATTCAGAATTGTTTTTGGTAACTGCTTTGATATAACCTCGTATCATTAACTTTTATCTAGAGAGTGTTTTTGTGATACATGACAACCAAGATAGAGCCATGTGTTAATTTCTTTCTTCTAATAAATCAATAAAAAAAACTTGAAGAAGAATCGGTGAAAATTTTTATTTAGTAACTACCAAATTAAAGCACCGTCTATTTGTTGATCAGAAATAACTCCAACAAAAATTAAATTATTTAATTTCATAGAATGATAGAAATATGTGCTATTAGAAAATAATTATAACGGGTCAACAAAATAGATTATTACAAATGACTAAGTATTAGAAACTACTTAGTTAGTGTATACTGAGTTACTGACTAAGTATACTGTATTACAATAATTTTACATGATACAGTTATTGAATTGTAGAAGTTATATGATTGTTCTTTCTCAGGTTACTATACATAACGTTGAAATATACAAAATAGACTTTTACTATACAATTTAAATAGAATAGACGTCACTATACAAAAATATACAAAATAGCCTGTCACTATACAAAATATATATTAAATAAATGTCATTATACAAAATAGACTGTCACTATACAAAAAATATACAAAATATATACAAACTAGAATGTCAGTATATAATTTATATACTCTAGACTATTATTATATAAAATATATACAAAATAGGCTGTCATTATACAAAATATATACTAAATAAACTATCATTATACAAAATAGATTTTCACTATACAAAATAGACGGTCACTATACAAAAAATATACAAAACAGATATTTCGGGCTACTAAATGCAATATATTTGGGCCGAAGGGCTATTTTTTGCAAGTGGACCAAAACATGAGCTATTAAAATTTTGAGGGGCTATAGAAGATAGTTTTCTCTAAATTTATAAGCAAAAGAAGTTGGATTCTCAAAGTTCCAATAAGACTTCGGGCAATGGAGGCCAATACAAATTATTGACACAAATCTTTCTCCAACATCCAAAATAATATACACCAAGTCGATGTGGAAACTGAAATACTAAGGATACAAGAACACAAATCACTTGAAAAGAATGGATGAAAAAAATGGGAAATCGTGGAGCTACAAATATGAACCTGAGTGCGTTTACGAGTTTAGCTAACTGACAGTGTTTCAGATCAAGCGTGCACAGTCACCTGCATCGCATATCAATACAGCCGGCCCTTGGTTGATATGGTTTGCCAAATCGGGCTGGAGCTTACAGTACTCGTTCTTGACAAACGTTGCGGCTTCTTCTGCTCTATCTGCATGTACAAATGCAAGACAGCAGCCTCGGAATCCTGCACCACTAAACCGCGCCCCAAGTACACAAGGAGCCTTCAGAAGAATCTCATATAGCTGTATAAGTGGTTCACAGCCTGAAATGATTAAAGTGAAGTGCAAGATTACCAAGGTTTACAGCCTAGTTGTACCGGTGAGTCTCATTGACACAATAGGTGTGAGTTCAATTCTCACCATTACCCCTACCCTTCCCCTATCACCCCCAATGTAATAAAATTTTCCTTTAAGGAAAAAAAAAAAGAGAGAGAGAAAGTGCAAGAAAATCGGTTATTCTTGTCCCTCAATATAAATTATCAAGAAAGCTATTTATCGGCTACTATTTTTATAGGTTTTGTAGATGTAAATGCAAACAGGAAATAATTGATGATGGAATTCAGATATCAAGTATGAAAATCAACACTTAACACATTCGTAATTTTGAATAGAACTTAGACCAGATGCTGTAATAAGCTCTCCAAATTCTTTAAGATTTCCGGAAGCCCAAGCCTCAAGTCCTAAAAAATCCCACATGATGTTTAGATACGAATGAACTGTCCTAAACCGAAGTATCAAAATAAAAGGATTAAAGTTCTGTAAAGAATAATACCTATCAGGACTCTCTCATTTTCAGAGAAATAGTGCTCTGCCCTTTTAGCTAGGTCGGGCTCTAATTTGCTCTGAGAAACATTTCCAAAAGCATGATACGAAATACAATTGATCCATAGAAATGAGTAAAGATTTTCAGTAAAGATGTAACGAATGACATTGCAAAATGATGGTTTAAAAGGGCAGCCAGGTGCACAAGACATCCCACGTTCACGCAGGGTCCGGGGAAGGATAGCATCCAAGGGGTATGATACAACCTAACTTAATGCAAGCATTAGTGGCTATTTCTACGGCTCGAACCCGTAATCTATACGTCACACGGAGACAACTTTACCGTTGTTTCAAGCCTACCCTTCAGCAAATGATGATTAAGAAGGCGTAATTATACATCCGACATTTACGTGTGGATTTTACCTTGTGGATTTCAAAAACTTCTGGTTCAACTGCATAAACAATAGACTCGTAATCAACATCATCATCATCAAAAAGGGTATCACTAATTCAACAACAAAAGCAGGCTCAGTATTCTACCGTTTGCCAGAACAGGTTCCACTTCTTCATTCCCTGAAGCTCTAGAAGTTCAGTGTTAAGAGTCTGAACAAGAAAACAGAAAATAGCCTAACAGAAGTGAAAGTTTTGGTAGAAAATCAATTAGACCTAATCGCAACTTCATCATGCTTATTCAACAAGAAGGGTTTGTTAGTCTTCGGAATGCTTTAAGCTTTGAGGGAAGTCCAGAAGAAGGCTTGATATTCAATCATTGAAATAATGATCATCGTTTGATAAATTTCCATTGGGATTTAAAACTAACATATTCTTCTTAACGGAGTCACTTAAAACTAGGATTTTTTGTTCCATCTATCCTAGTATATTCCATCAATATACAGGCATGCATTCCGTGACCATAAGTTGAAACAAAGAATTCTTATTCCAGGATACAAGCTTCAAACAGGAAATAATCTTACTGCAACAATAGTTTTGCAGCCTCTTGACACTCTGCAACTCGCCGATTATATCCAGGATTTGTTGTCAATGCTTGTTTCAGACCTGAAAAAGCCAGCAATATCTTGTATGCATTACCTAACTCTCCGTCATGATTGTTTTGAACCTCTGGAGGGCGTATCAGTTTGTGTTTTATGGTCTGCACATGCAGTCTATAATTGTCAGAGTTTTCTACAGAATGTGAAATCTGTATCAGAAGAAAACAACAAAAGTTGCCATAATATAAATTGAAATCCAAGAGGAAAGTCAAAGAAAAATGACATAAACGACAAGGAAAAGCAATTCATCATGAACAATCTGGGTTTACCGGTTTTGAATAGCAAATTCTTTCTACTTCTACGGCTAGTTCTTGATTTTCCTCTTTTCTTTCTTCCACGTAATTATGACTGCTTAAAGTTCAGATCTCTGATTATTTGGGAGTAACATCTATACTCTTTTAAGAAATCTCAAGAGCATTGCAAGCTAACAACAACAACAACAACAACCCAGTATAATCCCACTAAGTGGGGTCTGGAGAGGGTAGTATGTACGCATACCTTACCCCTACCCTGGGGTAGAGAGGCTGTTTCCAAATAGACCCCCGGCATCTTTCCCTCCAAGAACTTCCCACCTTGCTCTTGGGGAGACTAGAACTCACAACCTCTCGGTTGGAAGTAGGGGTTGCTTACCATCAGAGCAACCTCTCTTTTAGCATTGCAAGCTAAAAGAGGAAGAAAAAGTATCACTTTTAGCTGACAGCAGAGGAGATACAAATAAATATTAGGAAGAGTTTTAGTAATTCTAGCTCAAACACAATAAGATTATTTGATAAGTTAACCATTTACTGTGTGGAAATAAAAACATTACCTTGCAATTCATGCAGGTCAAACAGCAGTAGCTTGATAACAATATTGCCGACTGATCCAATATACCATTTTTAAACCTAAATATTCGTTTTCAATCAGCCTGCATGCAACAAAAGCAATAAGAGATGCGTACAAACATTGTGTCAAGAAGTGAACTTGTAGAATACAGAGCATGTTTACATACAAAGCAATACAGAAATCCAAAGATGCAAGTTAAGCATTTTCCTCTAACTTTTCAGTTTCCTCCGATAAAAACTTATCAAATCCTCCACCAATGCCAAGGATGGATATGAACAGCACTGAGTCACCTAACTGAATAGACCTTTGAACCTCATTACTACCAAAAGTTCATGAATCTGATGATGTCATTGATTCAGAGAGAACGAGCATCTAAAATATTGCCCTTAAGAAATCAAAGTGTTAACGGTTGTGAATACCACTAAAGTAACTGACCTAAGACATGCTCATAGAAGTAGCTCTGACCAGTCCAGTTGGAAGAATGATCAGGTGAATCAATGCACTATAGAAATTTGGAAGTTCATACTGGAACCAGGTTGCAACAACAACAACAACTACCCCTACCCAGTATACTCCCACCAGGTGGTGTGTGGGGAGGGTATATGTAGACGAGCCTTACCCCTACCCGAAAGGGCAGAGAGGCTGTTTCCAATCGACCCTCGGCTCATAGGATAAAAGGAAAAACAGCAGTAAAACAAAAACAAAAACAAAAACAAAAACAATAGAGCATTAGTAACTCCAACAGAAATAGCGTAAATAATTATCTAAACATAAGAAACATAAATACAATCGCATGCAATAATATCATACAGTAACTACCATAACTAACAGCCATAGGGGGGACATAAGCTAAGCTAAAACACAAATCATCTATGGGTAACCCTGCTGACCCACACCCAACTCCGGATGAGGCGTACGAAAAACTCAAGGAGCCCCTATCCTACAACCCTGATTCTAGACCTCCAGACTTTCCTATCAAGGGTCATGTCCTCGGAAACCTGCATTCTAGCCATGTCCTGCCTAATCACCTCTCCCTAATACTTCTTAGGCCTCCCTCTGCCTCGCCGACCGCCAACAATCTCCAGCCGCTCGCAGCTCCTCACCGGGGCATCGGGACTTCTCCTCCACACATGCCCGAACCACCTCAGCCTCGCTTCTCGCATCTTCTCATCCACCGGGGCGACCCCCACCTTCTCTCGAATAACTTCATTCTTAATCTTATCTAGCCTGGTGTGCCCGCACGAGGATTCAAAAATTAAGCTAATGCCCATTAAAGATTTTGGAAAAATCCGAGATGATACAGTTCCAATGGTGAGAAAACAGGAAGACGAGAAAAAATTGAGACAAATATTCAGAATGCGTGTCACGGACTTCTAAACAGGTCACTTTGTGAAACATTTAGCATGTATCAATTGTTTAAACCTCTTCATTTTGTTTTAAAGCAGTGTTCCCTTGGACCTAATAAATGTTCACCATACCAGTTACAGGTTTTTTTTCCCCAACATACCAGTAAAGAGTTTGCACAGCGAAAAATATCCTGTGGAAACTACCACAACCAAATGAGACCGGAAGATCTTTTGTCATAAGTAAATGAGACCAAAAGATTATCTACACAGAACCTTACACAATCTTACAATCAACTACCATAATTGCTTAATATGACCATCAGAAATTAAGTTTACCAGTACATAAACTGCAAACAGCATGTCATAGAAAGTCATATCTACAAATCAGCATCAAAATGAGAGTAAACAGAGTGCGTAATCTAAAAGGTACAAACATTACCATTAGACATCATTCATGGTTACATTTACAGGCTGTAACACCTCAACAGGTACAGATAAACATTAAAGGCGCTTTAAAAATGGAAAAAGGGAAAAGAAAAATTTCGAAGGCATATGAAACTAAAAAGGCAGATTGCCAGCTGCCTATGCAAGGATCCACCAGGCTAATGAATACAGTTTCAACCCTTCCTAAGATCTTTTTAAGCTTTATTATCTGACTTCCACCAGGCAACTACTCAAAATACACTTAGGCAATGTCACAAGCAATTCCAAAAGATCCAGAAAGTGTGGAAACATCTCAAGAAAGAAACTATACATAAGCAACTTCTAAACATGATATATCATATCACTTACATGTTGGTAGTAACTTAATAGTTCATTATATGAATTTGTCAAAATATTCACGTTAAGTATTTCTTCGTCAATATAACAACAACAACAACTACCCAGTGTAGTCCCACAAAGTGGGGTCTGGGGAGGGTAATATGTAGACGAGACTTACCCCTACCCGAAAGGGCAGAGAGGCTGTTTCCAATGGACCCCCGGCTCAGTGAAGGAAAGGAAAGACAAAAACAAGAGAGCATTAGTAACTCCAGCAGAAATAGCGTAAATAATTATCTAAACATAAGAAACATAAATAAAATAGCATGCAATAATATAATACAGTAACTACCATAAATAACTACCATAAGGGAGACACAAGCCAAAACACAAATCATCTATGGATAGCCCTGACAAGCCTCACCCAACCCCGGGAGAGGAGTATGAAAAACTCCCTATCCTACAACCCTGATACTAGACCTCCAGACTTTCCTATCAAGTATTTCTTCGTCAATATTCACAGAAATGTCAATTGTTGAGACGGAAAAAAAAAGAAATCTTTTCTGGGGGATAATTCACCTACTCTATCAAGTGGTAATGCACCTGTTCTAACAAGAATTAGCAACACTCTCTTCTCTTTCCCTAAAAGCTCTCCGAAATTTTTTCAAGAGAATGGCACAAAGTTTAAACAGCAAGGAAGCACCAGATATCTTCAATGAACTAGCAAGCAACAAAGACAAGAACATCGTACAAGTTACATACCTATCATATTCAATATTTTCAGTTGGGCACACTACAAGATCATTTGCACTTTTGAAAGCCAACAGATATGCTATACCAACCTGTTAAGCATGAGGTTGTTAAATGCAATTCCAGAAGAGAAATGAAAAGGGATATAAATAGGATATCTAAGACACTGTAAGGAACTGACTACTATAAGAAAAGAACAAAGATGCAAATCAGATATCTTAAAAGAGGAGTGACCACTGAGATCTCTTTTCCTCAAGGATGCAACAGCGGAAAAAAGAAGGCTTTAGAGGGTCTCGAGAAATAACTTCACCAGATCACAAGAACTTTGCTAAAAATGCAGAATAGAAACTACATTTCTTGATCGCCTAACTCAAATTCAAAGGTGGCGATGGGAAAAACAACTTACAGCTGCAGAAGAGCTGAGACCTGAACTGTCAAGACCCTCAGAACCACAGATAAACCCAGTGCTACCCTGCAAAAAACAAGCTTCAAAGAGATTGGTACAAATGAAAGATATGATGCACATTGAGGTTAAGCATGTCAAGTTGAGGGATTATGCAAAAGCATGCAGATCAAGGCGACTGAGAAATGACTTGTTTTAGTGCATGTAAGGAAACAGAGGAATGTATCCAAGAGTAGAACTCCGGAATTGAATTTGAAACCAAACATTTTATTCAATAGAGAATAATGATAAACACTCAAATGGCCCAAGAAAATAGAATAGATGAAGGCAGTCAGCCATGTCAAGAAAATGGACCTTTGGTCGTAATTCAACTTCAACAACTAGCTCATGCGGTGAGGATTACCCAAGACCAAATAAGGATGCAAAAGCCAATTCTCTCATCCATTGTGCAACACATAATACCCTTGCACGCCTAGGACTAGACATTTGGAGCATGAACAACATAAGATATGGGCCTAAAATTCGGTAAACAAAGAAATAGAGTTGGGTCTGGCTTTTATACCATGTAAAGAAAATAGATCTTAGCCTAACTCAACTGCAAAAACTAGCTCATTAGGTCAAACGTAAATGGAACCAAATCAAGTAAGTGAAGATGTGGCAAATGCTGCAACATGCTTCCAATTAATTAAAAGCTTGTAAACCCACATTCTTCAAAATTCTCAGTTTTTAACATAGCTATCTGCACAACGACAGAACCCTGTGCTAGTCTGCAATTCCCTTAAAAGAGATCTTGACCAGCCCCTTCACCATTTCTTTGCACTCGCGCGGGCCCCACAAATCTTGCTAAACAGCTGCTCAGGGAACCTTCAACTTAGGAAGCAATTTAGACACCCCAACTCGTTCAAATTTACACTACAGGTAGCAATTCTCATATTATGGTACTCAGTCCGCCTATGACTGAGCTTGACCTTGGGGAACTAGAAGCTTACAACAACACTAGTGGGTCTAAAATGCTCAAATTTAAAGGGACAGCCTTTTAAGGACCACAAAGGCAGGTAGAAACATCTAAATTTCCATAAGTTTGTATTTTAACATTATAAAAAACAAAATCAAAAATAAAAGACTGGACAAAGCAACAGTGGGATAGACTTGGTATCAAATTTTAACACGTCTAAATAGGACATCAATCTAATTTACCTAGTTCCTCCCTCCTTGTAAGGCCTTTCCGACATTGCTTTATTAAAACAAAATTGGAAATCAAATTTAAATAGTACGGTAGGTTGATCCTTATCTCCTAAAAAGAAAATTAAGCCAAACTACAGATATGGTTCTTGATCTTTGCTTCAATTTCCATTTTCAACTCTGAGGTTATGCATAACAATGCATCCCCTTCCTTAGCCATTTGACGTAGATATGTACTTTAAATAATATTCTTCCAATGTATATTGCTGCAAAATCACTGGAACATCGAAGTTCTCATGAGAGTATCCTCACGTATAAACAAGAAATCTTCTTCCCCCTCTCTCCAATTCCTCAAATTCATTGAGAAGCCTATCTTGTTCCAAGTTGTTGGGTAAATATTTCTTATAAGCAACTTTAGCTTATTTGAAATATCTTTTTGAAAACCAAATGAGAAAAATCAGAAGCATCATCATCAAGTAACAAGTATTCGAACAATGTATATATTTTCAAATTACATTGAATTGGATTCGATCTCACTGTTAGACGGAACAAATTGTGTAAACAATCATCTCAGTTCATAAGAGACATAAGAAGTGAAAAGATGGATGGTGTGTGGAAGGAAATCTATTTTAAAAAGCCAGAAGTCCACCTATGGACAGTAGAACGGAACCAGCGGATTGTAAAATTTTAGAGCTCAACATCTAGAACCAGGCAGTTGCAATTCAGAGAATGAGAATCAGCAAGTTAATGGAATATACTTAACTACTTTAAGTAATGAATGGAAAATACTCATACTCAGAGCTAGGGATGGCAAAATGGTTAAAAGAAAGCAGTTAATCACCCATATTATCCACTAAAAATGGATTGGATAATGAGGCTTTTTAAAAAACGGGTCAAATATGAATAAGAACCATATTATCCATTTAAAAAATGGATAACCAATAGGTCTAACTTTTACATTTATAAAGCCTCATATTAAGGGTTCCTCAAGTTAGGGAGACTAAGAATTCTCCTAAAAGTGATCGTATGCAAGAAGTCATGAACCATATTATCCCTTGGTTAACCCGTTTTTATCCGTATTAAATATGGATCGGGTCGGATAATTTATCCAGTTTTTCATTACCCGTCCAACCGAACCATATCCGACCGACCCGCCCATTTGCCACTCCTACCCAGTGCAGGTTGCAGTCCTTTAAGATCAAGGATAAACAAGCTAACAACCATTCTGCTCTTAAATGTGAAAGAAACTTCTTGTAAACCTCTATTGTAGAAATGGAATCAATTTGTTTTGCGGACCAAGGATATTACAAGTGTCTATCAAACAGCAGGAAAAGAAATCATACTAACCGTTTTCAGATGATTTCCTTTGTTTTGCAGGGCGTATATTGGTCCTCTAGCATAATTACCCCATTTGCATTCTTCCTGAGGTTTGGATGAGTCAATTTGTTCATTCAGACCATTTGTCTTGGAGATATGCTTAGGAAGCTGAACTTCATCTACTCTGAATTTTAAAGTTGCAAGGTATTAGATGTTCAATACTTTTGTTAGGATTTATATTATTGAATACATGAAACTATCATGACGGGAAAAAAAATTACATGAAACTATCATAACCTATTGTTTTGAGAGGGCTAAAACAGTCATAGGATTTTCCACATTGTAGAAACTAAAAACTGTCTTGTATCACTATCAACTTGCAGACTTATGCTGCAAGTCCACAGACATGAGATTGTAGAAATCAAAGTAGTTATATACTAGTTATAGGCTCATAATCCAGCAGCAGCAGACGTAGGCTCTGAACAAAGATAACATTTTTAATGTATTTATAGATATCAAAACTAGTTACATATAGTATGAATATGCTTAAGATAAACATCATTTACCTGAACCGAACTTCTCCTTTTGAATTGCCCAGATTGTAATGTAACCTACAAATTTGAAGTCATAGTCGAAAATGAATGTGAAGTAGAATACAAAGAAAATGATCAGCTGAAAAGAGTTTAGTGAATATTCCATTAAACTCAAGCTCTTAAGCAGAGAAGTAAAAAAGCTGCCTCAGCTTCCAGTGCTGACTGGCGACTCCAGTTTTGCAAAGTAGACAGCCAATAGAATTAGAGTGGTGAAAAAGACATCGAAATGAGTATCAGTTAGGACGTGAGTAATAACTTCTGTTCTTAACTATGTCTAATTATATGTGTCTCAGTGGCAGCATTCCAGCTAAAAAGACGAATTTCACAGAAGTTTGTACAACTATATTTATGAGCAATGAGCAACTTAGAACCCCAATGTAAACATAGAACTCGGAAGACTAAGGGGATTTCGATACGGACATGGCGTGAGACATTATCCAGCCATGTAGAGTCATACATACAGAACCAATTTAAGCTAAAAATACGAACATTTTACTTATTGTTCACGACATATAGACAATATAACATGTTTACATCGTTAAAGCACTGCACAGTTTGGCTATAATACATAAGAAACCATACCTGGGTGTCATTAGAAGGAACAAAACCAATTAGTATCCCTATTGATTGTCATAGCTGAAACGGTTCCCCCCTGAATCACATTGAAGATCACACAATATAGATGTTGCATAAAGGTACAACTGCAAATAGTTATCCTTAGATACCAAGGTTCATATGACTGACTCAAGTTTAGAAATGACGCGTAATTGGTTGATTGAATTTAAGGCGGATCATGAAGATTCATACGCTAATGTTTTATTTACATTAGATATAGAATCCTGTTATGGAATATATTAAATCTAAAGAACAGCAAGTAGAAACCTTGTCAGTCAAGAACAATAAGAGAAGGATGTCTGGTAAAGCGATTGACAATTACACGAGCACATGTAGATAACAAGTGATAACTAATATACTTGCCTGATGATCAATGTGAGCACCCAATGGACAAATCCTGTAAGGTGATACAACCACCCTGACCTCTTGAGCATCTCTACCAGACATTTCGGCGACTTTCTGTCTTAACACCAGTTACAGAACCAGCGAGGGTTTCAGCTTATCCATTTAAGTTTAACATCTGTGACTAGTACATGAGTCGGGGAGATTACAGTGAAACAAGATAAACCAACTTAGCTAAAGTTATTGCCGCATTTTCAGTTTGTCTCTCAAATACAGACACACCAAGTTTAACTATTGATACTTGCATACAACGCAATACAAGGATATTTGCACTTGGCTTAAGTGGGCTATGCTCAAAAGAATATTATGTTCATAGAAGTATAGGTTCCTTTAAGTTACGTTCCTGAAACCACACATAACATTGTATTAGCAACATGTTGTATGACAGGTTCTTCCTTTCTCAAATACAGCACTCTCAGACCAGTGGCGGATCCACATGTAAGGACACTTGTTCAGAAATTACACTGTGCAATAGGGTAAAAGCAATTTTTTTTGAATCCCCTTAATATATATATATATATATATATTTTTTTTTTAAACTTCTAGTGTAGTGGTTAAAGTGGCTTAAAAGTACTAAATATGGCCTTCTAAAGAATTCCTATCTCCCCCACTGTCTCACACACAGAAAAAGGGTAGTTTTAAACCACATTACTGAAATTTAGTTAAACAATAGGTACTATAAAATAGGCATAAAATCATGACATAAGGAGTTTAGGTAAAGTCATCACACTTCTAGCAACACAGCACTATCACATACATTACTATCTGTAACAGATAGTAATGTGTTTTGTATCCACAAATTTTCAGACTAGAATTGTATATTGGCAACAAGAAGTTGGGATCGTCCATATAATTCCTCACTGACAATGTTACACCATAAAAACTCATCTCAAGCCAATATTATACAAAATGTTATAAACTAAAGCAAAAGACAAGAACAATAGCAATAGAGAGAAGAGTAGAGAGAGTTCTTCTTATTGAGTTGAGAGGGGTGAATTACAATGGTAGAGAGCACCTCTATTTATAGGGAGGAGGAAGATCTTGCTACCAATAATAGGACTCTAAAATCTCTCTAATTAAATACATTAAAGACATTCACCTTAAATAGAAGTGTAAGAATCTTCTATTTCATAACACTCCCCCTTGAATGTCTATTCAATGATGTGCCTCGTTAAAACCTTAAAACAAAACCCAATGGGAAAAATTAAAGTAAGGAAAGAGTACACATGTTTGAATATGCGCCTATTGGTTGCCTCGTTAAAAACCTTGCAAGGAAAACCCAGTGGGACAAAACCTTGTAAGAGAAAAAGAGTGCAACGCGCATTGACTCCCCCTAATGAGTACATCGATTTATATCCTTGAGCATTTGCATTCCAATCTTGTGCATCATCTTCAAAACGATCTTTGGTAGATGCTTGATGAATAAATCAACCATATTGACTTGAATAAATATTCCGCACCTTGAAATCATCATTCTTGATGGATATAAACATCTTCATATAATGTCGTGGAATAGCTCTTCAATATCTCCATAGATGCATTCTCAAATCCATCATGCTTATAGTTATGGCAAGATTCATATGTACACAAATTGTACTTAGGATGCGGTACTTCAGGACCAGGAATTGCATATGCTTCAAGCAACTTAAATCTTTCAAGTTAAGTCATATAAGTCGCATAATAGACTTTAGCTGCATATCAAGTTTTCATGTCATGCTAAGCAAATAAGATATCGAAAATTGACTATACATACCTTTGCCTTTATACTTTCAAGCATATGAACTATAGGTTCAAAGCTACATGTCTTTTATATGGAATCAATTCTTCTTGAATTGTATCTCTTCCATTTAGTTACTTTCTTTGAGTCAGCAAATGCGTATAGCATGCTTTGCAATATGTTGCAATTTGAATTATCCCTTTTATGAACTTCAGGTTCATATCATGATATTCAGGGATATACATATACAAATGAGAATTCATCCCATGTAACATTTTCTCAAGTGTTTATCATGTCTCCCCCTCATGTTAGTAAAGCTAACATGTTTCCTCAACTTTGGGAAATCATCTTTGTGCATTATGTCAATATACACAGCACCTTAATATAAGATGAAATTATTTGGTTCCTGACCCTGAACCACTTTTGAGGGGAGAATATACTCTTGTATACAACTTATATCAAACTGATATATATATATAACTTAGTTCTCATAAGAAACAGTTTAGCTATTAAGTGGAAGCACTCAATAATTATCTTGCTAAACCAACTTTAATATAAACCAACTTATCAAGATGAACTGTCTTGAGTAGAGAATCTGGAAACTATGCTCGAAGTTAGATTACTGAGCGATTTACCTCGCAAGCACTGCCAGGCTGCGGGTTAATAACAATGGCGCATGTAACCATATCATAGATGCATCATATGTGGTATACATGGCAGGTGAATGGGCCTATATTCACCTTTGATATTTCCAGAATCAAGGGGCTTCAACCCGAACTCTTTAGTTGGTCAGTTCATTAATGAGAACAAGTGATACAAGAGAATTCGTAAAGAACTTTCTAGTTCTTTGATATTCACCTATGTGAATTTGCACATCATACTTAAAATGAGATGGCTAACATGAATGCCAACTGAATAAATTATCAATATTGGTAAACTTCAAATTTACACCATGACATGTGCACTTATCAATAAACTTCGGGTTTATTATGACATGGGTTTTATACCAATAGATATCCACTTTATTGTGGCATTCTTTCGTTTGTGTAGTACAAACTGGAGAACAAAGCGGGTAGCTTTTCATATACAAATTACCCCGCTACAAGTTGTAGTAATAGGAGAATCAAAGCCTTCCTTTATTATAGTCTCAATATAATCAATCGCTTTCGCGTGTACTTTGGAAACTGAATAAGTTTCTTTGAGACTTACTACAGCACAATACTCAATTGTGTTTCTCCAACATAGTAATAATTGGCTCTTCGAGAGCTCTCAATTAATTTTGTACTACCACAGACTGAGGTTCGAGATCCTCACATTCTTGCATTCCGTATTTTCAAGAGTCTCAGGCTCAATAGATTCTTCGTGAATCTCGGAATTAATCAAATCATGAGCGTCCTCATGTGATTCTTTCATAGTGTCATTTAGATCGTTCTTTTTCCTCTTTCTAGGATTTCGATCTTTGGAACCTAATGGTCTGCCACGCTTCTGGCGTGCATTTGACTCATTGGATATGACACCAGATATTTGTCCAATAGGGACTTCAATACGGATCGGAACATTTTCCGCGTGAATGTGGGATTTCGTTATCCTCTTCAAGTCCGTAAATGCGTCAGGCATTTGATTTGCTATTCTTTGCAAATGGATAGTCTTTTGTACCTCTTTCTTTCAAATAGAGGTATGTGGATCAAGATGAGATAATGATACATTTTTCCACAAAATTTCCCATTTGGTTTCACCGACTTCTCCCCCTAATTTTGGGAAAAGTGTCTCATCAAATTGACAGTCTGCAAATAGTGCAGTGAACAAATCTCCTGTCAATGTTTCGAGGTAGCGAATAATGGAGGACGATTCATACTCAACATATATTCCGAACCTCCTTTGCAAACCCATTTTGGTGCGGGATGGCGGTGCTACAGGCACATATACTGCGCATCCAAAGCTTCTTTAATAGGATATATTGGGTTCATGACCCAAAACCAATTGCAATAGGGAATATTTGTGATAATTCGTCAGTCAGAGACGAACTAGCATTGCTGCATGCAAAATGGCGTGACCCTAAGCCGAAGCGGGCAGCCGACAAAGTAGCATTGCTGCATGCAAAATGGCGTGAACCCAAACCGAAATGGGCAGCCTCGTTTTCATGAAGAATTCAAGGTTATTCTCATCTATTATCCATTAACTTTGCAAACGCAAGGTTGCGTGATGGCAACAAGCATACATTAGACCATCTACAGGATGCGTCTATCAAGACCATGAAATACCTAAACTACCCATTAGGTGGGTGAATAGGTCCACAAATGTCCCCTTGTATACGTTCCAGAAACTGGGGTGACTCAGTCCCAACCTTTGTTGGGGATGGTCTGATAATCAGCTTGCCTTGATAACACGAAGTGCAAGGATATTCATTACTTGAAAGAATTTTGAAATTCTTTAACGGATGCCCATATGAGCTTTCTATAATCCGTCTCATCATGGTTGATCCTGGGTGACCCAGTCGATCATGCAAAAGTACAAATGTATTGGACTCAGTATTCTTTAGATTTACTGTTGAATGTGCCTCAATTGCACTAATTCTTGTCCAATACAGGCCACAAGATAAAGACGGGAATTTCTCAATAACCCTCTTTTTGGCCGGAGACATTCTTTGAAGTGAGGACGAGATATTCGAGATTATCTTCATCCATTGTCTCAATATTGTAGCCATTCCGGCGTACATCTTTAAAACTCAACAAGTTTCTCATAGACTTGGAAGAGAACATAGCATTCTCTATGATTAACGTCGTGCCCTTGGGCAGAGTTACAATGGCTCTTCCGGAGCCTTCGATCAATTTACTTTCCATGGTATGACATACAAAAGAAATACAGGAACATAAGAATAAGCAAGTTCAATTCTTTTTGTGTCACATAATATTTTCAAAATCTGCTACTAACAGTTGACTAACAAAATCAGATATGTTGTCCATAATCAATTACTTTGCAGTTTGAAAATTTCAACGTTTTTCATAAGACAATCGATTATTAAACACACACAATCGATTGTTGGAACATAGACAATCGATTGTTAAACACACAATCGATTATTTGTTATTTTTGAAAAACTTCAAGAGCACACTGTCTTAAGACAATCGATTGTTATTCATAGACAATCGATTGTTGGCTATTTTTGAAAAATTTCAGACCTCTGTTTCAAGACAATCGATTGTTATTCATAGACAATCGATTGTTGGTTATTTTTGAAAAATTCCAGACCTCACTGTTTCAAGACAATCGATTGTTAGTCAACGACAATCGATTGTTGATCAATTATTTTTCAACTTTAATGCGAAAATAGTTGATAATCGACTAGTTTTTCAGGCTAGTCGATTACCCCCACTGGAAAATAAAAGTTTTATTGATATTTGAGCATATTGAAGATATTCTAAAGAACTACTGCTAACATTGCATCATGAACTAGCTAATACGAGCTAATACTAATGACTATTAGATTATTCACTAACTAATACAAATAAGTAGAACAAAATCAAATAACTCCATCTTCTTTCATCATGGTCCCATCGCCGATTAGGTGGTCTATTTTCCCCTCGGGTTGCTCAAAGAAGTCTGCCACATCCAGGTGGGTGAAGTCAAAGTTGTCGTCAGAGACAAAATTTGTTTCAGGGCGTTTTCTCTTTCGAGATGCTTGATAAAGGTCAACCAAGTGTCTTGGTATACGGCAAGTCCTAGACCAGTGCCCATTTCCACCGCAACGATAACATATAGTTTCTGAACTATTTGCCTTAGGATCTTCTGGACCCCGTTTCTGCTTTCGATGATTATCTCTCTTTGGGGGGTGACGGACTTCTTTGGAATTTCTTCCTTGTCCACGTCCTTGGCTTTGACCCCGTTTATGACCGTGATCATGGTCCCTTTTATGTTTGGCATAATGCGAGTGCACCATATCTGCTTCAGGCAGTGGTGTAGACCCAGTTGGTCTATTTTCGTGATTTCTCATGAGCAGATCATTATTTCGCTCAGCCACTAGTAAGAGAGAAATCAGTTCAGAGTACTTCGTAAAGCCTTTCTCTCGGTACTGTTGCTGCAGTACCATATTGGAGGCATGAAACGTTGTAAACGTTTTCTCAAGCATATCGTGATCGGAGATGTTATCTCCACATAGCTTCAGTTTAGAAGTAATTCTGAACATAGCAGAATTATATTCAGAAACGGACTTAAAATCCTGTAGCCTCAGATGGGCCCAATCATATCGTGCTTGTGGCAGAGTGACCAACTTCAGGTTGTCATATCTCTCCTTTAAGCTGTTCCACAAAACGAGTGGATCCTTGACGGTGAGATATTCAATCTTCAAACCTTCGTCAAGGTGGTGGCGCAAGAAAATCAAGGCCTTCGCACAATCTTGGGTGGATGCTTTTTCTTTATCTTTGAGGGTGTCTCCGAGACCCATAGCATCTAGGTGGATTTCAGCATCCAACACCCATGTCATATAGTTCTTGCCCGAAATTTCAAGGGCAACGAACTTTCTTTTCATAATGTCAGACATACTCGAAAATTAAATTAGGAAGAGGGAAAATACCTTGGATTTTCGAGAATGATACTTGAGACGGTAGAGTCTCGTGCTGATAACGTGTTATAAACTAAAGCAAAAGACAAGAACAATAGAACAAGAACAATAGCAATAGAGAGAAGAGTAGAGAGAGTTCTTCTTATTGAGTTGAGAGGGGTGAATTACAATGGTAGAGAGCACCTCTATTTATAGGGAGGAGGAAGATCTTGCTACCAATAATAGGACTCTAAAATCTCTCTAATTAAATACATTAAAGACATTCACCTTAAATAGAAGTGTAAGAATCTTCTATTTCATAACACAAAATTAAAAGTACCAGAAGTTCTTTATATTTTCTTCGGGCGAGAATTGTACAGTGGCATATCACAGTTTTATTGCTAGAACTATCTTGGTTTGTCTCCACAGTAAATTAGTGAAACAGCAATTGAAATCAATAACAAGAATCAAATCAACAGCCCATTAAGCAAAAATCCACAATGCAATAAAAACAACAGAATATAAACTATAAAAATGAAAACTTTACCTCAGATTCAGAAGGCCAATGACCAGAAAAAACACCCATTTTTGTTTTTTCGAAATAAATGTGCAAGAATGTCAATCTGATATAGCTTTCTTGAACTGGGTTTTGCTTAATTTTAAGAATAATAAATAATAATGAGGCGCAGAGTGAGGTTAAAGAAAAGGAAATTTGCGGGAACGAAGTGTTTTCGGTTGAAGGGTCATTTCCTCTCGATTTTTGATTTGATTCATTTTTTTTAAAGCACCACTGAGCGAGAGTGTAGGGTTAGAATTTTATTAATAGCAAATAAGAAAATACAACAGATAAGAAAAGTACAAATAACTGGGCATTAGCACTAGTAATATTACCCATATAACATACCAGGCTAAACTTACCTTACTAAGTGCTATTGAGGTTTGACAACCTCACCTTATTAACAGGAAAGCAAAACTACGAACTTGACAGGACCAGATTTTTTATGATCATCACAGAGTTTGAAATACTCTGTGATGAGATTACAAAAGAGTATACTAATGTAATTCTTTATCAACATCGTCCCGTTCTTCATGAAGTATTCAAAATTCAAGATTTCTTTTTAGATTGATTGGATTTTGTTGAAGTGGTAGTGGCGGCCTGCTTAAGCTTGACATTTCTCATCGGAAGTCGTCTAACATTGTCGTTCTTGCTCTTTTCCTTTGTTTGAGATTTTAACTCCTTTGAAGCGTTAATTTGGACTGTTTCGATGCATTGTGGCAGCACTTCAATTAAGTCACCTTCTTCTGCTGCCCGATGATTTGGCATGCGTAAAACATCTTGTGCATCAGTTTGGTACATCTTGAGATTTAATATCACTTTGCTTGACTTGTTGTTGTACCTCATTCTTGCTCCTATTTGCACGTTTAGTGATATAAGGATAACGACCCAAGATTTCAAAGGGATGTGCATATAGCATTGCATCCAACAGTTGTTTATCATGGGATAAAACATCTGTTGTACTGGTCATCCTTATTGGTTTCTTCCCAGAATTGACAAGAAACTGTGAATTTCTACAGGATTCTACTTCCTCCAGTGTGCTCAATTCTTTACTACTTTTATATCCTCGTTCGTCACTGGCTCGAGACTCCACATTGTCCATAGAATCCAAAAGTCTTCTTTCCTCTATTGAAATGATTGTATATCTTTCCTTGGCCATTTGCAATTTGTCTCCAGTAAAGATTCCCTCAACAGTATTGAAGTGTGAAAGTGCAGCGAAAGAGTTTGAGTTTGTATGAATATCTGGAATCTTGTCAGCGTTATGCATTTTGTTTTTGGATTTTGGAGATGCTATTGCATCTGTCGAAGAGATTTCACTGCCTTGTTGAACCATATTTGGCTGATGAGATATATCTTGACGATATGTGGTCTGCGCAATCTCATTTTCTTGCAGAGGCAGTATACAATCCTGTTCTGGATCAAAAGCAACTGCAGCATGTGATTCTCAATCAGTATGATTTTGCAAAGGAATAGTAGACATCATCTTTGGCAGAATATGATCTGCAGCAACTGCTTCTTTATGCAGTGTCCGGTTGGAATTGTTTGTACTCTTCGTACCAGATGTTTCTAATTCCAGTTCCATAATAACAACTTGATCAACCATCTCATGTGGTTCAACAAATACAACAGTTGTTTTTTCTGCATCAATTGCTGCTGCTCAATGGCTTTACTCTGCACTAAGGAGTTTATCCAGAACTGGTCTGTCCTTTTTGCATTTTCATCTGCTGTATACTTGATGCAGCAGAAGGTTTCAGATTTGATGCAACCATAGTTGACTGTTTTTTAGACCAAACATTTTTAGGAGACTGCAGTTGAAAATTAGATGAAGCTTTACAAAGAGGTGCACCATGAGAATTTGGCATTGAATGTTCTGTAGCATTATTCTGCACAGAGGAGTGTGTCAACACCAGGACTGGCCTTTTTGCATTTTCACCTGCTGGTATACCTGATGCATCAATAGGAGACTGCACTGAAGTATTGGAACATATCCTATAAACTGCAGTAACTGTCTCAGTAGTAGACATACTGTGTTCTGTTTGGACTATATCAGGCTTTGGAATTGTTTGAAGCAATTCAGTCACAGTATCATGGTGATCACATTCATCTCGATCTTTAGGGCAGCTTGGTACTGCAGAAACTGTCTGTGTTGGCTTTTCCTGTGGTTCAACTGATACAAAAATTGAATTTTCTGGATCAAGTGTTGCTGCTGTATGGCCTTATCCAGTACAGAAGAGTTTGTTAAGACCAGGTCTGCCCCTTTTGCATTTTCATCTGCTGGAATAGGTGATGCAGTAGAATGTGCCAAATTAGACAGAACCTTATCTGAATGTATTTTAGCTAAACCATTCATAGGAGACTTCAATGGATCTGAACTTGAAGTGTTACAAAGCAGTGCAACATTAGGATTTGGCGTTGGAAGAGATTCAGAAACTGGTAAAAATGAACCAGAAGTTTGTCCATCATTCGCATTAGGTAGAACCCCTTCAATTCGACGTCCAGCAATATTAGCATTCAAGTACTCCCTAGCATCACCTCTTAATTTAGCCAAACTATCTCGTCCTTCAGGTTCGTCAACGTGACCTACTTGTTCATTCAATTCATCCGAACTCCAACGATACGATTTAACATCATGTCCTTGATGATTGCAATACGTGCAGTATTTTGGTAAATTATCGAATACAATCTGCTGGTCGTATTCAACAATTTTTCTAGATTTCTTATCTACTATCTTGATCTTTGTTTTCTTTGGATGCTTGTCGAGTAAATTAATCAAGACTTTAACTCGAGCCGTACTAGGTCGAGTTCGATCTTGAGTAGTCTTATCTACTGCAATAGATTTTTCCACAACAGATGCGATGGACAGTAAAGACTTTTTGGCGAAGAAATTTGTTGGCAGTTCTGGAAAAGAAATCCAAGTAACGGTTTTTGAAGTTTCTTCACGGGGGTTAAATCCCATTGTCGATGGGAATGTCCGGAAGAAGAACTCATCGCCTTTTGACTTAACATAACCAGATGTTTTTGACAACGCGTTCGAAAAATCTTCAAATAGATTGAATCTTACCAAAATATGCCGATATTCTAACTGTCCAATGTTGCAATTGCCTTTGACGTCGAAATGTTTTGGTAAAATCCGACGCAGCTCCTGTAGTTCTGGCTTTCCATATGAAAATTTAACAATAACTGCTTGATGAAGACCTTCCTCCCTGGTGAATGAATTCACTTCATCTACTGTGAATTCAACAGTAGGTATTCCTTGCCTCAATCGTAACAGGACAAAGTTCCAGATTTGGAATTTTTGCGACAGATTTTTGTCCAACGAGCTGCGATGCATATGAGTGTTTTTGTCCGTGAATAGATTGATTTTCTGAATTGATATGACCAACCTCTCCCACATCCAGATGCTGGGGAGAGGTCGTAGCATCCATAGTTGCGATTTACTTCAGAATAGTTCCACAATATCCACTCAACGATGCTGCTACAAGCAATTGAAAAGAACTGTCGAAACTACAGTAGCTTTAACAAATTCTTGCGATCTGTTCTTGTATATAGTAGGAAACTCTATCCAAACAAATAAAATCAACAATCTGTAAGCTTCACAGAAAGTTTGCAGATTGTGAATTCGAATGAACAGTATGGAGAATCACTAAATTCAAGACCTGTTGCGTTTGGATTAAGATATTGGAATAAAATCAAAGGAAGGTGTTCGCCACAAGAAGGAGTTTGTCGTGAACCAAAATTGTGACAGTCCGCCACCGAATTACGGCGATATGCCCGATGAATAGTAACGGAAATACTATTCACGAAATACTATTCTCTCCCCTGGGGGATTTATTTGATTTGATTCAATAATTCCTTTGATTATTAAGTTTCAGGTTCTATATAGGCCAACGTAATCATATACAGCCATTATCAAAAAGATTTTCCTCTTATTTCTTTACCGTATATTTTTTGAGGGCCACACTCCACCGATCTTACCATGTAAGGAAAAGTGAAGTGTGTGTCAAACTGTCAATCCCGCAATATATGGTTAGAATGATGTGTCCACCTTCATTTGTTTTTAACTTCACCCATAAATTGAATTTTCCTCCTATTTAGAATAGAGCTTACTTATATACACTGACAAGTGCAAAAAGTAGGTTATTAAATATTTATTACAAATTCACCAATTAAAACTTATTAATTAAGTTATTTACCATATAAGTGATCTAATAATAAGCAACCCAGTAAAATCACACAAGCGGGATCTGGGATGGATAATATGTATGCAGACCTTACCCCTACCCTAAATAAGTAATAGTGATCTAATAAAGTAAAAAAAAAAATTTATACTGCCAATGCATAAAGCTTAAACTCATTAGAATATGGATTTCTCTCCTTCCTAGTTAGTGTGTTGTTAAAATTTCTATTTTGAAAGGTAAATTTGAGACTCGACCCAGGATAAAGCACTCGTAAAACGCACTTGGGCTTATGTGTAGGGCTTAGTTCTGCGAGACTTGAGCCCGTTTGGATTGACTTATTTTAAGTGTTTTTAAGCCAAAATAGCTTTTAAGCCAGTTTATACTGTTTGGATAAAGTAAAAAATGCTTTTAAGCACTTGTTTTTAAGCTAAAATAACAAAACAAGCCAAAAACTAAAAGCTAGAAATCCTAACTTATGGCTTAAAAGCTACTTAAATAAAGCCCATCCAAACGGGCTCTTACGCCCCGGACACGCCCAATGTCTAGCGTACTGGAGTCGCCTAATAGAACTTTATGCAATTGTATGTAACTAACCTTGTAAATCCTCAAATTTTTTAAATAAATCGTTGACTATTCGAAATTACTTTTTTCTTAATCATAAATTATTAAATTGAGAGTATTTTATGTCATAACTAAAATATAAATTATTGCACGTTATCGACTAAGACTACTGTGATAGTTAATTTAAATAAATCTTTCCTTTAAAATGTACATTATTTATTAACTTTTGTTATGTCTTTACTATATAATAGTCTATAATTTTTTTATAATTATTTTTCTAAATATTATTTTTTTCATGTTTATGAGATACAATATTTATTAATTTAATAGCTCAGTATTAGCTAGTAACTATTTACAAATAATTAGTTATCATACTATTGTATGATGAATTATGTGTCACTTTATTAACTTATTGAAACTTAAAAATAAATGATGCTAGAGAATCATATTTAAATTGTAAATTATGTATTTATATAAATTCTCTTTAAAATAGAAAGCATATTAAATAAAAAGAGTTTTTTAAGAAAAAGATCAAATTATAATATCGAAATTCTTTCAAGATTCATTATTCCTTAAGAGATAGATTGTCACGACCCAGATTTTTCACCATCGGGATTCGTGATGGTGCATACTTTCAGAGCTAGTCAAGCCAACAATTAAATATTTCCTTGAGAACATTCAAACAATAGAAATAACATGAAAACAATTAAATAACCAGAAGTCTTTAAAACTTCGATAACAGAAAATAATGCGGAAGTTGTAAAGACATCTCTATCCAAAATCTGGTGTCACTAGCTCACGGACTACTAAAGAATACTACAAACAAGTCTGAATGGAAATACAAAACGTTTTTCTTGGTACAAAGAAAACAAACTAAACATAGAAAAGGACTCCAGCCTGCGAACACCAGCTAGCCTTGAAGTCCCTGGCCTGAAGTCAGCTCTCGATCGAATAGGCTACTGCTGCGGTCCAAAAGCTGATCCGGTACCGTAATCTGTGCAAAAAGCACAAAAGTGTAGCATCAGCACAACCGACCCCATGTGCTGGTAAGTGCCTGGCCTAACCCCGGCGAGGTAGTGACGAGGCTAGACAGGAACTACCACAAATAACATGTACAGATATATGTGTAATAACAAAAAAATTATACAAAATTTAAACAACTAATAGGGAGGGGGCATGCTATAGGCAATTCAGATACAAGATCAACGAACAAGAAATGGAATTGGACAATAACATCAATTAAAGAGAACATGTAAATCAACAACTGCACGACACCAACCTTCGTGCTTTTACTCTCATTCGCACCAAAACAGTTAAATACAATGCACAACATCGCCCTTCGTGCTTTTCCTCACATAACTCTCACATCAAGGCACGAAATGACCCTTTGTGCTCTATTATACAACCATGGCACAGAATGACCCTTCATGCATAATTATCAAAACATGGTACGGAAAGAACCTTCGTGTATAATTATCAAAACATGGCACGAAAAGACCCTTCGTGCATAATCGCTCTTCCTCACCCAGGTAACAGTCACAGCCAAATCGGAGGAGGGGATACACAACAATATTAAACATCCGGCAAGGGAGAACAAATCACTAAATAAGTCCCGACAAGGGAAATAATACTACACTTCCTCTTTTAACTTACTTCCTTCTCAACTACCACTTCATGAAATTATCAATTAAATAACACAATTGTATCACATCTTTCGAATTAAAAGCAATTACGACTCACAGTCATGCTAGACTCTTGTGCATAGATAACTGTCACCATGCCTATACACCGTACTCCAGAATTAGCGCGTAGCAAATAATATCCTAATCCTAATCCCTCAAGCCAAAGTTAGAACAAACACTTACCCCGGTCCGAAAATAGCAATCAAGCCTCTAACACCGCCTTTCCCCTAGAATCCAACTCCGAAACAATGATATCTAGGCATAATTTAGTTCAATATTATCAATAATGGCTCAAAGACACAATTCCATAGCCTAAAATGAATTTCCTATCATTCTTCCAAAAATACCAATATCCGACCCCAGGCCCACATGGTCCAAACTCGAGGCTCAAACCAAAACCTAATCACCCATAACCCCACGATTTTAAATATGTAATTAGTTTCAAGATTCGACCCCAAATTGAGGTTGAATCACCCAAAATCTCAAAAACCATAGTTTTACCCAAATTCCCCAATTTATACTTTGATTTCATGATATAGGGCTAGGAAATTAGTAATTAGATGAAGAAATAATGAGGGAATGATGTTACGATTACTTACCCAAAGAGTTATGGAGAAAGGGAAAGCTTGAATTTTGTCTATGGAGGGTGAAAAAGGAGAACTCGTGTAAAAATAATGAGGGATTCCCGTGCACACTGTTCTGTTTTAACATTAAAAGCACTGGACAAAAACGCCTTATGCGATCGCAGAAGAAGAGTGCAATCACATAGGGTGGGGCTGGTGGAACTATGCGACCACATAAGAGACCTGCGAACGCATAAAGGAAACTTGTGGGCTACTGAGGAAGACACTATGCGAACGTGGAAGGGGTGTGCGTTCACATAGGACAAAATTGGACTCTTGGAATTAACACTATGCGATCGCGGGAAGGCTAAGCGATCATATAGAAGGAAGAACTGGGTGACAACAGATTGCATTTTCTGCAACAAATCCTAAGGCTAAAGCCATCCCGAACCACCTCCGAATCACTCCCGAGCCCTTGGGGCCCCCAATCAAACACACACACACACACTAACTTAATAGCATCCTATAAACTTAGTCGAGCGATCAAATTGCCAAAATAACATCAAATTCAATGAAATAAACCTCTAATTCATCATTTTTCATTTCAAACTTCATAAACATCTAACTTTAGACATTTAGGTCCGGAACACGTCAAACGACGTCCGATTTTGACCAGGTCTTAACGCATATTTAAGACCTGTATCGGGCATCGGAACCAAAATACGAGCCTGATACCTATATTTTCTAATTTATTTTCTTTTCAAAATTCCATATCATTTTCAGGAAAATAATTTCGTTCAAAAATTTTGTACTCGGGTTTGAGACCTCGAATTTTGATTCCGGGAATACACCCGAGTACCATTTTTTTCTACGGACCTTTCGGGACTGTCACATCATGGGTCCAAGTTCGTTCACCCAAAATGTTCACCAAAGTCAACTATATCAATATTAATATTAAAATTCTTTAACTTTTCCACAGAATTCACATATTTTATCATAAAATTTTTTGGCTTCCTGCCCATATTACACATGTAAATCAAGGTAACTAAAAACGAGGTTTTCAATGCCTTGAAAGTACGGAGAAAGAAAGAATTATGGTGATGATCCTTTGGGTCGTCACATAGATATACGATTTTGTATTGAATACAATATTTTTGATGTCTGAGTTGTAACGATTTTTGCTAATTTGCATATCATAATATATGTCATACTTTTTGGTATTATTCATAGTTGAATTATAATTTATAAATATTCTAAATAGATTGTTTATTATAATTTTGTAATTGTAATATAATTTTTATAATTTTTTTTATTATATACTATCTTAAGATTCTTGAAATTAGTAGAATTTAAAGATTCTTGGGACTTATGAGTTATGCCCCATATCTCAGAGCTTATGCCTCGCCTCGTCAGAGATAAAACGGCTCGCCTCATGCCCCCGTCTTTTAATACATTGGTCAAGATAATCTTAATTTGAGAACTGCTTCTTGTTAAAAGTACCTTTTTTTAAAAGTCATTTTTAAAGTAGTGACGGAGTTACTCTTGTTCAAGTGGTGTGATTTAGGGGTGTCTGTTGGCACTCCTTCACTGAAAAATTACACAAAGTATATATGTATAAATTACGTATATATGTTATATGTTGTATTATGTTAGCTCTTTTGTATATTTACTTTTTTATATTTTGATTCTCCTTAAAAAAAATTCTGGCTCTCCTACTATTTAAAAGATTAGTCTTAGAATACACATTTTGCGTGCGTAACCAACTCTCAATACTATATTGTAATTAATATTGCTCTTTTTTTTTATTTCTTTAAAATTCAATGCCCTTCTTATAGAAATAAATTTATGCACCCTAATAGTTTTGCAATTACTCATATGATGAATTTGTTAAAAAAAGTTTGATTCATTAAGAAATTAGTTAATTCAATGAGTTACTTTGTGAAATCAGTTTTAAAAAATTAATATGTACACAATTTGCATGCATATTTATACATTAAATATAAAGTATTGTGATCAAGTAGTGTTAGAATTACTTTATTAATTGGCTTCCTAGAATCGTAGAATTTCTAAATATAAAAAATTCCTAGAATTTTCTTTTAAAAAAATCATAGATTCCGAGAATCATTTGCATCAAAATCCTATCATTAATTGACTTCTTTGTTTATGCTAAAATTTTGGACATATTTTTCAAACATTTCTTTATTCACATAGAATTTCAGGGATATTTCTTTATTGATTTCAAGTATTAAATATAAAAAAAATTAATATAGAATATGTTACAGTTATATTGATATAAGGAGGTATAAATTTATATAAGGGAAAATCTTAATGATTTTAAAGTCCTACATATTATGACTTTTTACATAGTTCAAATAAGGAAAGATTTAATAATAAATTTTAGTTTATTTCAAAGTCTTAAATATTAGGAAAATAATTGTGAAAGACTATCTTGTTGTGACGGCCTGACCCGCCGTCTCATGAGTTACCGCTTTGCTTTTTATATTTTCAGCTTCTTAATGCTTCATTATCTGTATTTGGTGTGATCGAGTCAATTTGGATTGGTTTTGGTAGGAAATGAGACACTTAGTCTCTTTAAGGAAAGTTTAGTTTGGAAAAGTCAATCGGATATTGACTTATGAGTTAGAGGGTTCGGATGTAATTTTCGGTTATTCGGTTAGCTTCGGGGATGATTTGTGACTTAGGAGTGTGATTGGAAGTGATTTTGGAGGTCTGGTGTAGAAGTTAGCTTGTTTTGGCGAAGTTAGGGGGGTGTAGCGATCGAGTAGAGAAAAATTGGGAGGCTGGAACTTTGTTTATCGCGTTCGCATTTAGTGGTTCGCGATCGTAGAGGGTCATCAGGTAAAGCTTTGCGTTCACATTGGTCCCTCCGTGTTCGCATAAGAGGATCTAGGGGCCAGCATATTTTGTTCTTCGCGTTCGCACCATATGGAACACGTTCGCATAGGGTTGGAAGGTAGAGATTCGCGTTCTCCTTTTGTCGCATTTGGATAGGCCATTTTGGAGGCCTGGAGAGTTTGTTCTTCGCGATCGTGAGCCTGGGGCCGCGATCACATAGAAGGAAATATGGGCTAGGAAAAATAGTTCTTAAAATATTTCCTCCGTGAGTCTAAGTTATTTTCCACCAATGTTGAGCATTTTTGAAAAATCTTGGATGGGAATTGAAGAGGGTTTCGAAGAGAATTGATTGAAGGTAAGTTCTATGACCTAAAAACATGATTTAATTGTAGAATCTTAGAAATTCATGAAAACTTAACAAAAAGGGGAAGAATTAGGCCTTGGAAATTGGAGATTTTAAATTGGATTTTGATAGGCCATTTGAGCTCCGATTTGAGAGTTCTTGATATGTATAGACTCGTGTGAAAATTTTTGAGTTTCGAGAAGTGGACCCGGGGCTTGGGTTTTGCCAATTTTGGGATTTTAATATTTTAGATTGTTTTCGATTGGACATTGTTCCCTTAGCCTATTGTGACATATTCGTTGTGGTTTTGGTCAGATTCGACGCGCGAGGAGGCCGGTTTAAGAGGCAATGGCGTAGTGAGCTAGAGTTTTTGGCCGGTTTAAGAGGCAATGGCATAGAGAGCTAGAGTTTTTGGCCGGTTTAAGAGGCAGTGGCATAGTGAATATTTCGTGGACTTTATCATTGTTTCCTCACTATTTTAACATATTACTTGAACTCAGTCCTATTGATTAACATTGTTTTACAAACTCAGACACTTTTACTCGAATTTGAGATTTAAATGATATTTCTAATGTGGTTTGGGCTGAGCAATACTGTTTTACTGATGCATGAGGGGCTTGTGATAATTTCTAAACTGAGTGAAGCCGAGAGCCATACGTGATAATATGTTGAGTGATATGAGATACTTTATATGCCACGAGGTTGCTTGAGTGATGTGAGGTCGAGTGCCGAGTGATGATACCACGAGGTGGCTTGATATAGCGCTTGGGCCGTAAGGGGCCCCTTCGGAGTCTGCACGCCCACAGTGAGCGCGGGTACCCATATGATCTGAGAGTGATCCCGAGGGGCTGATATTATGCTGAGTGACTGATACTATACTGAGAGTGTGCCTGAGGGGCCAAAACTGTTCTGAGAGAGTTATACTAAGCCCGAGGGGAAGATTTCAACTTGTTATTTATCCATTAAATTATTTGTTTTACTTGTTTTAAAAGAGACCTCACTTGATTCTTCATTGCTTTACTACTTTAAATGGGTTTACTACTTTAATATAAAATTACTTTTTGCTTTTACGTGTTTTCATGCTTTCAGTCATTTATTTATAATTATTACTCACTGGATTTTCGTACATATATATATATATATATATATATATATATATATATATATATATATGAGATATGGAAAAAGTTATGGGGTTATGTACATACCACCACCTGATCAGCTAGTATACGATGATGATTTTGTCAACAGTGGCTGATATGATATAATGGGATGCCCTCAGAGGCTGGTGATGTTATGAATCATGTACCGATGCACGACATGATATTCATACGCATATGCATGATGCTAAAAGTAATTTATTATTTACAAAGTTATTCAGACTTACAGGTTGAGTCATGTACTCTATATTTTTTCCGTGTCTCTTATGTACTTATTTATGTGCCTTACATACTCGGTACATTATTTGTACTGATGTCCCTTTTGCCCGGGGACGCTATATTTCATGTCCTCAAGTCCCGATAGATAAGTCGAGAGCCCTCCAAGTAGGCTATCAGCTCAGCGGAAGATGTTGGTTCGCTCCTTTGCTTTGGAGTTGCTTGTTTGGTTAATATGATTTAGATGTGTATTTTTAGGTATGATGGGACTCTATCCCGACCTTGATGACATTTATGTACTCTTAGAGGTTTGTAGACATATGTCGTATTCGTTAAAGATTGTACGGTCTTGTCGGCCTATGTTTGAGTTTATAAATAATTATGTTGGCCTATTAGGCCCGTATGTCACATATGTATAATGATGTAATAAGAAAGATACATTACGTTGGTACTCGGTCGAGTAAGGTACCGGGTGCCCATCGCGGCCCATCAATTTGGGTCATGACAAAATGTAACGACCCGACTGGTCGCTTCACTATTTAGAATCCCGTTCCCTTAAATAAAACTTCCCACGATTTTTTTACCTAAATTACGACTTGCGGGGATGACTAGTTCGGAAGCTAGGACAGTTTTGAGTTAAAAATAATACCAATTATTTCCTTAAGGTTTTATTAAAAGGCCAAATTTGACTTCAATCAACTTTCTTGGGAAACGGACCCGGATACGTGATTTGCTGGTCCCGGAAGCTCCGTGAAAAAAAATGGGACCTTGGCGTATGCTCGGAATTGAATTCCGAGGTCCCTAGCCCGAGGACGGAATTTTTATGTAAAATTATTAAAATAAAGTTTTAAGGAATTGAAGAATCTAAGTATTTATTAAAAGCTTAGATATAGGGTTCGGATTCTGGTTCCGAAACATTTTACAAGTACGAAATATCATATAAGACGTACCCGAAAATTTTTGTGTCAATCCGAGTAGTCTAAGGGTGTTTTGACCCGTTGGTAGGAAATTAAGAACTCGAAGTTCATTAAGTTTGATCAATTGGTTTTAGGGTCCTATTATTTGATTTCACGTTGTTTTGGGAATTCCGAGCTTTCGACTAGGTCCACTCGTGATTTCAGACTTGTCGATATATTCGGGCGGGGCTCGGGTGCCCCGAGCGTTAAATGGTCGATGTTCGAGCGAAGTCAAAACTTAGAGAAAACACAATCTGCTGCTTCTGTCAATACCGTTTCTACGGCATTTTGACCGTAGAAGCGGAGACCGCATAAGCGGTCCATACCACACAGAAGCAGAGAAGGGAGAAGTGAAGGGGAATCGTAGGTGCGGCTTCTGGGACCGCAGAAACGGTCCCGTCTATGCAGACGCATGACCACAGAAGCGGTCCACTCAGTTATTCTCCAAACTGCAAATGCGTTCCTATGACAGCATAAGCGGTCACCGCTTAAGCGGAATTTCGACCGCAGAAGCGGAAACCGCTGGGCATATAGTTCATTAAATACGAACTCCAACCCTTTCTCTCTAATTTCTCATCTGGTTTTGGGGTGATTTTGGAGCTTTCAAAGAGATGGTTTCAACATAACATCACAAGGTAAGTAATACCCACTCACCCTTAGCTTAAATACATGAACATTAGATAGATTTAATACTAATAATCAAATAAAATTAAGATTTAGAGCTAGACCTAGGGTTTTGATAAAATTAAGATTTAACCACCTAATTAGCTATGTAATGAACTAAAAATCACATCTTAGTAATCCTTAGGTTATAGAGAGCAATTTCCTTCAAAAAATCTCGGAATCCGGGCACGTGGGCCCGGGGTCGGAATTTAGAAAACTTGCGGGCAAGGTTGGTAAATTATTTAATTAGTTGAAATTCAACTTTGTGAGCACTTATTGACTAGTTCTTGTTTTATTTAACTAGTTGGTGCTCATTCGTCTTCGAATTAAGGTTGGAGCCTATTCTTGTTATTGAAGGAACGCTTCGGAGCGAGGTGAGTCTCCTTTCTAATCTTGTGAGGGGGAATCTACCCCATAGGTGAGTTAAACTGATTATGTGCTCCTAATTGTGGGGGCTACATACGTAATGAGTTGACGAGAGTCCGTGCGTAGCTACTATTATGCTATTGTCCGGGTAGACTAGGACCTAAAAACATGTTGTACTTGGATTATTTGTGAATCCATTCATGGATTGGAATGCTTTAATCCCATTAAATTAATAAATGGATTTCTAAAAGACTTAAGCTCCATTTTTCTCAATTTATTAAAGAGAAATGGCCTTTCTTGGATATCTGCTCCATGATGAATTCTTGACTGATTATCTGTCTGCGTGTGTTTATATTTCTATTGGAACGAGCCGATCGCCTTGGTGAAATGGATGCATATATGGTACGGGCTGCTCGACCCTCAGTAGTGCACACTTTACATTTCGGTTGGAGCGGGCCGTCGATCTCGGCATGATTTGCGCATGATTGTGCTGTTGTCTTGAACTCATTTAAGTTGTTTTATGGCACATGATGGCTCAAGATCTTTCTGTTAATAATAAAAAGAAAACTAAGGGAATTTTCCATGAAAGAGTTATATGGCTACTTTTTTCCCCATATCTGGACTAGAATCATGTTTATAAAATAATTCCACAACTTCAAAATATTTATTAAGGATAAATAGTCATTGGACTACTAGTGAGTATCAGAATTGACCATCTCGTCTCTACTCCTTCGGGATTAGGCGGGACACTCATTTGGTACACATTACTTTTGTACTCGTACTACACTTGTTGTGCATATTGTTGCACAGGTATATGTGTTTCCAGTGGTCTATTAGACGTAGTAGCACGAATGATTTTAGGACTAGGTAAGCTGCATCATTTGAGATGGCCATAGCTAGGGTAGTCCCTTTCCAGCTCTGTATTTATTTTCCGTCCACTATATTCCAGAGGGGCGTTGTATTTTTATTCCTCTTATCAGTAGATGCTCATGCCCTTATGACTCCGGGTTCTTCGATGGCTGAAATAATATATTAATTGTTTAAATCTTAAATGTTATTTGAACTATTTCCTTCAAAAAAAATTTCTAAATATGCAAGAAAAATCATATATTTTCAAAAGTGTTAAAACGAGATTTTATTAAGTAATCTAGTTGGCTTGCCTGACAGCAGTGTTCGGCGCCGTCACAATCCTTAGTGGATTTTGGGTCGTGACAATATGGTATCAGAGCACTAGGTTCCTGTCGGTTTCACGAGTCATGAGCAAGTCTAGTAGAGTCCTGCAGATTGGTACATAGACGTCTGTACTTATCCTCGAGAGGCTACAGGGCTGTTAGGAGTACTTCCCTTCTTGATTTCCTTATCATGCGGTTCGATTTCTTTTGAGGCTTGTGCCTTTAATTCATTTCTACTCATTCTTACTCTACGTGAACGCTTACTAGAAATCGAGAATTTGAAGAATTGAATGGCACTACAAAGGTGGTGCTGGATGACTTTTTCCCGGTATAGTTAATCGGACTATTATAGTCGCTTTGTGGATGGGTATACTATTATTTAGCTCAGTAACATGACTTCTAAGAGCCTTGAGGCTAAGCACAGGTTGCCATGAAGCTTATAAGCTATTATTCCGCAGTGTGGTTGTGATGATAAGTTATTTGCCCACGTGTCGGGGCAGTGGATGAATTGAAGGAAAGTTTACTCAACGCGTAATCAAGGGATCCAGTACTTTATTCTCGACAAGGGAAAGTCAGTCAGAGTAAGGATGGTCAGATTTGGGCGGGTGGAAGTAATGAGACCTGGTATTTGCAAGCGTGGTGGAGCTTTTCTTCTATGATGGGGTGTCGTGGTCCTAATGGAACGTGCCAAGTTCATCGATATTATAATCTGCTACAATTCACCTTTATGGCAGGATATTGTGAAATAGTATTGGAGATACGACTGTCAGTTGTCACATGGTGTG
Organism: Nicotiana benthamiana; assembly: GCA_034376525.1. Lineage (NCBI taxonomy): Eukaryota > Viridiplantae > Streptophyta > Magnoliopsida > Solanales > Solanaceae > Nicotiana > Nicotiana benthamiana. The sequence continues at coordinate 35,514,976 of CM067329.1, read as the reverse complement.
GTTGTTCAAGATAGAATCAGAATTTCTAATGTTGACGGATTGATAAAGATGACTTTTGGAAAGGCTTAAATATTAACAGCTATTGTGGGTTTAACTGCCACGAAGATTGGTTTTATTTAAGGCAACAATTGAGCAGCAACGTATGAGGAAAGACATGTGGGAAGTGCCAGGCGGTGTTTAAAATTTCTAGAAGTCCATGTATGAGAAGCAAGGTCGAGTGACCCATTAAGGAGATAAGTTTTGTCAAAGTGGAAGAGTGGCGGGTGTTGCATATGGTCTTGGTAGTAGGAAGACTATGCGCCTTAAGGAGAGTTTGGATCAAATTGGGGATTCTAATGATTGGTGATTGAAGCCTATGGGTATGATGTGAAGTGTGGGATATTATGCAGCAGAAGGTTGATATAGCGGAAAAGTGCTGCTTGACATGAATGAGGATGCATCATAACTCTGAATTGGAAAGATATTGCCGCACATTTAATTGATGTCCACGAGGGGTGAATGGACTTGTGCAACTGGAAGGTAAGCTCGGACTCAGGATGGGCCATTAGTGTCGTAGTGAATGTACCTTGTGCAGCTGCGTGGGAAAATTTTGGGGGATGATTCCACAGATGGGTCATTCCCCGTGAGCAGGTTAGCGGTCGCGTGGTTGGTGAAGCTTCTGCAAGAATTGTATTGGTTGTTCAACAAGGAGATCGATCATGCGAATGTGGATGATGATTCAGAATATGAAAGATGGGGATTTACAGGAAGATTCCGAGAAATTTTTATAATTTATGGCGCAAGGTTATGTTAATAAGAGGTAAAAAGGCCGGGCGAACTAAAGAATCGTGAGATGATGGCCTCAATCTAAGTGGGAGAGTCCCACCGCTTATGATTGGGCTGTATGATTAGCTACTTGAGTGATTTCTGGTTATTAGCATAATGATGGGTTATTTAAGCTATGAGAAAAGACCATAAGTGGTAATTCAAGCAAATGAATTGTTGAAGGCATGCGATGGTTGGCCTTATTGGCTCATGTTCGGACATGGAAAAAGGTTCAGGATTTATGCCTCGTATTGATGCAGGTCTTAGAGGAAGTGATTCCGCCGGGTGCTTTGCGGAGAGAGTGTTCGTGTGTTATAAGATCTATGGGATGAGTTATATTCGGGACTAAGATAGAGCGGGTGGCTCTCAATAATGGTCCTTGTGAATCTGGGAGTTTAAATATGGTGCTCAATAATTTCAAGCATATGGGTACGGTTAAGAATCAAGCTTTGTAGAAGCTTATGAGAAGGTGTCCAGAATGTTCTATGATATTTGGACTTGTGGTGTAGCATTTGAGTGATATGAAAGTTCTTGGGAACCGAGACAGCCTGGTCTCGTGGTTTAAGGTAACTCGGAATGAGTGCAGATGGAGTATATTATGTGTTGAATGAAGAAGTATTTTTCCTAAGGCAATCAAGGATTAAGTGGAAGGAAGTAGATGGTGGTTAGTTCATCCAGCGTGATCAAGTCATGCATGTGATTTGTGGCAGTGTGTGTGATACTTGTTGTCCGCACAGAATTTAGCCATTCAGAAGCATTCTGTTGTGTCGGCCCAAGTTTCAGTTGGTGTTTTGAAAATTGACAAAAGAACCTATGGAAGGACTTGGTCCATCTTGTACTATACAGTCTGAATTAACTAGGGCACATGTGAAGCACGTGAGGAAGATATTCACTAAAGATCACGCATCAATATCTTCTGAACGTAATCGAAAAGGTTGTATTTGGGATAAGGAGGACATTCTCCTTATGTGAAGAGAACTTGATCCTAAGTTAGGATAAGAGTTAGAGTTTGTATTGGCTAAGGACTTATATGGACTACAGATAAGAAGTGGAGTTGGAATCAAACTCTAACTACTAACTCAATATATTGTTGTGTTGGTTCTCTTTTACAGGTAATACACACAAGCAGAAGAAAATCATATTTGAGAGAAAATAAAGCGAGTCTATTTTGCGAGCTATATATGCAAGATAAAAATGTGTATGCCTGAAGCTACATGAACTAAGAGAGAAGAACCAGTTCCATCTGTTTGTTTTGTTCAATTGTAGTAGGTTTTCAAATTGTACCTTTCAGCTTTATTAGAAGCAATTGTATTAGGTACCTTGTATCATCAAGTTAGAGTTAACTTGATAGTGTCGCAGCAGCTGAGGCTGTGTGCCACACTGGGATTAGAGTTTAATCCTTAGGTTTACAAAGAGTCTTTATAAATGATGTTTTGGCTCATTGATTTTTAGTGGAGTTTGGGAAGTTCCTACTGAGTAGTAGGTTGTGGTTTCTTTCACCTTTTTAGCCAGGTGTTTTCCACATAAAAATCTACTGTGCACTTTACTTTCAGTTTTTATTATTCTGCAAACTGCTGTAGTTAGAACACTTAGAAGAACCAGGTTCTTCTAACGTGAAAATTAGGTACCACAAAAATCACCCTCCTCTTGTGTGGTATTGACGTTTATTAATATTAATTGGTATTAGAGATCGTTGAAGAGGTTAACACCTTCGGAAAAGATCAACATGAGTTCACCACCTGGGAATTGGGAAGGACAATCTACTGCAAGGCCTCCACTATTAAATGGGCTCTACTACTCCTGGTGGAAAAATAGAATGAGAGACCACATCATGGGTGAAGACAATAAGCTTTGGGACATCATCACTGATGGTCCTTTATCCACTATCAAGAAGACTACTGAAGGATTGGATGTGCCTAAAACTTGAGCAGATTGTACTGCTGACGACCTAAGGAAGTGGGAGAAAATTTCTAAAGCTAATAAATGGCTAGTGTGTGGACTTGGTCCTGATGAGTACAGTAGGATTCAAGGATGTACAACTGCCAAGGAGATTTGGGACACTCTACAAGTGGCTCATGAAGGAACACCTCAGATGAAGAGGTCAAGAGGAACTCTACTGTATTCTCAATATGAGAATTTTACTATGAAGGATGGTGAAACTATCCAAGAAATGTATACTAGGTTCACTATACTAACAAATGAACTTGAGTCTCATGGAAGGCTTATTCTGGAGGAGGACAAGGTGGAGAAGCTTCTAACTAGAGTTTTCCCAATCTCATGGGAAAGCAAAGTCACTGCTATTCAGGAATCCAAAAATATTGCTACTATGAAATTGGATGAACTGGTTGGAAATTTGACTGCCTATGACTTGAGAAGGCAAACCATGAAGATGGATGCTCCAAAGAAAGAAAGAAGTCTGGCTCTCAGAATCTCAGAAGGATCAGATCTTGAAGATGATGAAATGGCAATGATAACTAGAGACTTTCAAGAAATATCTTATGAGAGGAAAGGGTTCTTCAAGAGGATCAACATTCAACAAACCTAGGGCTCCTAAGAAGTAGACAAACGATGGTTACTTTAAATGTGGAAAGACATATCACATGATCAAAAACTGCCCTCAATGGGAGATTGAGTGGAAGAAAGAAAGGGTATAAAGAAGGAACAGGTTCAACCAAGGAGGAACAAAGGAACTACCAAAGCCATGGTTGCTGCATGGGGAGATACGTCAGATGAAGACTCAGAAAATGAAGCTGAAGATAAGCAAGCTCTTATGGCCATCGGAGAATCAGAATATGAACAGGAGGTAAGTATTCTACATCTTATAGAAAAGATTAAATTTCTGTCTAAAGAAAAATTTGCTGAGCTCTTGATGGACTTCATAGATGAGTCTGAAATAATAACAGTGAGAAAGATGTTCTGTCTAAGGATTGTGCAATACTAGAAAAAAAATGCAAAATGCTAGAGTCTAGGGCTGATGAGAGTAATAGCTTAAATACTGAGTTAAAGAACCAGGTTCTTCAACTATAAAACAGTGTCCTAGAACTCAAGTTTGAAAACTTAAAACTGAAAAGAGGGACTACAAAGAAAAAGGCTGATCAATCGTTTCTCACACTAGAAGAAAATTTAGGAAAAATGGAAGATGGGCTGTATAAGAAAGATGAATCAATAAAGGTCCTTAAAGAAGAATCAGGAAAGGTGAAGCATGAACTAGACAAAATATGCAAATGGAACAAGGCTTCTGATGCACTCTTCTGACTGCAAAAGCATCACAGCAGCAACAAGAGAGGACTTGGGTTTGGGACACAAGCTCCAAAATGGGATCCCAAAAACAAGTATCTCATTATTCCTAAGAATAAGATATGTACACATTGTGGTAATACTGGCCATTACAATAATAAATGCAATGCAAAAGAAAAGGCCAGTCAAAAGAACAAAGCTTTTGTTTAAGAAAAACACAAATTGCCTGGTTGGGCAAAGAAAAATTTAATTCATCCTTTTGCCAATAGAAAGGGACCCAAACTAGTTTGGATTCCTAAGACTAACCCTTTATTTCATTTTGTAGGTCCAAGTGAACGGAAGTAGCCAAATATGGTACATGGATAGTGGCTGCGCAAAACATATGACTGGTAACAAGGACCAATTTCTTTCACTTGTGAGCCTAAGCGGAAGCAATGTCTCCTTTGGAAATGGGAAGAAAGGTGAGATTATTGGGGTTGGAAAGGTAGGAAAGACAGACTCTCATGCCATTGAGAATGTTTATCTGATAGATGGCTTGAAATATAGCTTGATAAGTGTTTCACAACTGTGTGACAGAGGTAACTTTGTGGCTTTCACTTCCATAAAATGTTTTGTGATTAACCTTACTACTGACAAGATTTTTTTTGTAGGGAAGAAGAGTTAACAATATTTACATTGTAGATTTGTCGACTATTTCTGAAAAATGAACTCACTTGCTTGAGTGTGTTAATTAATGATCCCCTCCTTTGGCACAGAAGACTAGGTCATGCTAGTATAAATCAATTAAACAAATTAGTTTCCAAGGACTTGGTGATAGGGTTACCTAATATCAACTTCAAGGAAGAGAAAGTAAGAGAGGCATGTGCAAGGGGGAAGCAGGTAAGGTCATCCTTCAAACCTAAAAAAATTGTAAGCTCGTCCAAGACGTTGGAACTGGTTCAGATGGATCTCTGTGGTCCGATGAGAGCCATGAGAAGAGGTGGTAAAATATATGTTATGGTGCTTGTTGATGATTATTCTAGAATTACCTGGGTGTTGTTTCTAACTCCTAAAGATGAAGCATTTGAAATGTTCACAGCTTTTGTTAGAAAAATCCAGAAACAATTAGGAAATCAACTTGCATCCATTAGGTCTGATCATGGAATTGAATTTGAAAATGCAAAGTTTGCTAAATTTTGGGATGAAAATGGAATAGATCATAATTTATCTGCCCCTAGGACTCCTCAGCAAAATGGGGTAGTTGAAAGGAAGAATAGGACCCTTGAGGATATGACAAGGACCATGTTACTTTCCAGTAAACTACCTCATAGCTTTTGGGCAGAGGCTATTAACACTGCTTGCTATATAATTAATTGATGCATGACCAGACCTCTTGTAGATAAAACTCCCTATGAGTTACTTAATTGGAGAAAACCAAACATATTCCATCTTAGGGCTTGTGGTTCAAGTTCTATGTGCACAATAATGGCAAAGAATACCTAGGTAAGTTTGATCCCAGAAGTGATGAGGGAGTATTCTTGGGATATTCTTCAGATAGCAAAGTATATAAAGTATTTAACAAAAGAACTCTATGTGTTGAAGAAAGTGCACATATTGTGTTTGATGAATCTAACGCTCTTTATGAGAGACATGAACATGAAGATGAAGCCATTGGACTGGCGAGACAACTAACTGAATTTACAACACAAGTCAAGGAGGCATCCAAGGAAGGAGCAGGTGATGGAACAAGTCCTTTAACCCTAGGCAACCTGACAGGGGGAACCAATCTGAGAGAAATTGTACAAAATTCTTTGAAGGATCCTTTACCTGAACTTGTTCCTCTATAGCATAATAATGAAGGAGAAGCTAGTAGAAACCAGCTGGTGGGGGAAATCTTACAAGTACCTGAGTTCTCACCCAATTGAGAACATAATCAATGATCCCACATCTGAAGTCAAGACTAGATCACAACTAAAGAACCTGTGTGCATTTGATGCTTTTTGTCTGTGATTGAACCTAAAAATGTGAGTGAAGCTCTACAAGATGCAGATTGGATCAATGCTATGCAAGAAGAACTCAATTAGTTTGAAAGAAGACAAGTCTGGCACTTGGTTCTAAGACCTAAGGACATGTCAGTCATTGGGACAAAATGGGTCTTCAGAAACAAGCTTGATAAGATGTAATAGTTACAAGAAACAAGGCAAGGTTGGTGGTTCAAGGCTATAGTCAAGAGGAAGGCATTGATTATGATGAGACTTTTGCTCCAGGTCCTAGACTTGAAGCAATCAGACTCCTCATAGCCTTTGCAGCACATATGGAATTCACTCTTCATCAAATGGATGTGAAAAGTGCCTTCATAAATGGCTATCTCAAAGAAGAAGTGTTTGTGAAGCAACCTCCTGGATTCGAAAGCAAAGAATGTCCTGACCATGTATACAAGCTGGATAAAGCTCTCTATGGTCTCAAATTTTTTTCTTAGGTTTGCAAATCAAACAAAGTCCAAATGGTACCAATTCATCTGCAGAAGTACACAAAAGAACTAATCAAGAAATTTAAAATGGACGAATCCAAAGAAATAGATAGTCCTATTACAACTGCCACAAAGTTAGATGCTGATGAACATGGTTCTTCAGTTGATCGAAAGTTGTACAGGGTTGGATTGGTTCACTTTTGTATCTTACTGCCAATAGGACTAAAATTATTTTTAGTGTTGGACTTTGTGCTCATTTCCAGGCAAATCCAAAGGAGTCACACTTGACTGTAGTCAAAAGAATATTAAGATACCTAAAAGGCATAACTGATTTGTGCTTGTGGTATCCCAAAGGTAGAAATTTTGACTTAATTGGATATGTTGATGCTGATTATGCAGGTTATATAGTGGATAGAAAGAACACATCAAGTATGGCACATTTCTTAGTATCTTGCCTTGTATCATGGGCTACCAAAAAACAAAATTCAGTGGCCCTCTCTACTGCTGAAGCTGAGTATGTTTCATCTGCTTCATGTTGTGCTCAATTTCTTTGGATCAAGCAACAATTAGTGGATTTTGGAATTGAAGTAGGATGCATACCTATATTTTGTGATAACACTAGTGCAATCAGTATGACAAAGAACCCTGTTCATCATAAAAGGACTAAGCACATAGATGTTAGACACCAATTCTTAAGGGACAACTATGAAAAGGGGCTAATCTCCATAGAATTCTGTGCCACTGATAAACCAATAGATGATATCTTCACCAAGGCACTAAGTAGAAAAAACTTTGAGAGGAACATGTTGGAATTAGGTATGATTAAGATCACCTAAGAGTTCATGTTCAGAATGCACAATAAAAAAAATATATGAAAAATGAAAAAAATGATTTTTTTGGTTAGGTGTTCTTAATTCTTGTGAATATTAGACTAATTTCTACTCAGTCTCATATTGTAAATAGTATACTCCAGTGACATGTTTTTTTATGTGACTCACTCATCTTTTACAAATTCTCTATTATGACATTTGACGCATAATCAAGAGAAGTTTCATTTGAAGAACTTGGTTCATTAATGCATGCTCATGAGAAAGGTCAGGTGTGTTTCTATGCTTTGCACAAATAGAAAATTTTACTTTTCAATCATGAGCAAGAGTCCGAGAAAATCCAATCATCTCAAAATTCTATCCGTTGAGGCTAATTGAACCAGTTCATTGAAGTTAGAATTCTAAGAGTAACGGAACTCTATCTCCTAAACTTTAGCAATTCTAATTAATCCTAATAAATAACTAGGGAGACCGGAACTATAAGCTGATTAGACCTCTGCTGACACCTGAAATGACGCCGTTCCTGGAGCTATAATGACCATTCTTTATAAACCTCTATAGTCATTCATAACCGTCATCTCAAAACCCTGGTCATCCTTTCTCTTCTCCAACCCTCAAAAATTGTCCAAAATTTTCTCAAGCCTTCCAGAAATTCTTCATATAAAACGTGGAATCCCCAAGATAATCCTGGAACCCCACCACCAGTGTCACCTAACACCACTTCATCATCCACACATCCGAGTGAATCCACAAAGCCCAAATTCCGTCGCTAAAAATGCTAGTAAGAAAAGCTGTTGCAATTGGTCCCTTGAGGAAAGCTCTAAACGAAATATTGAAGGCAAGTCAAAAGAAAGAATCTCCAGCAAAAGAAACTGATTCCAGTTCTGAGTCTGATGATTACATCTCTGCCAGTGAAGGAGATGAACCTGGGCCTTCTGACAATGTCACATATAAAGAAACCCCAAAAGAGGTAAATCCAAGTGTTGTTTCTGATGATGTAGGTGAAAAGGTAGAAAATAGGTATGTTCTGATAGGGGCTGCAAAAGATGTTGTTGTGGGTGATTCTATGAAACTTAAGAAAATTAAGAGGAAGAAGGTGCTAGCTATATGTAGGAGTGGGGAAGAAGGGGCCTCGAAGTCAGGGGGAAGTAAGTCTGGAGAGGCTGCTGAAGGGTTAGTTGGTTTGAGCAAACAAACTGTTGAACTTGGTCTATCTACAGAGGAAACTCTAGTTGATATGATGAAGAAGATTGGGGCTAGTTATGATCCCAAGAAACGCAAGGCTTCCTCACAAAGCACCCCTGTTGCGTCCAAATCAACCAAGAAATCCAAACCATCAACACCCAAGTCTGCTCCTAGGGTTAGGACACCTAGAATCAAGCTTAGAGAGAGTGAATCTGAGTTGTAGAAAGCTTTAGGGGAGAGTAAGAGAAAAAGAAAAGAAAAAGGGAAAGGGAAGACAAGTGAAAGTTCAAAAGTTATAACTGAGGAGGAGGAAGAGGAGATGGAACTGGTCCTTCAAGAAATAAACATTACAGTGGAGGTTCCACTTGCAAAATCAAAGGAGCCTAGGACTTCCTCTAAGAGGCCCTCCAAACCAGTTCCTGCTGAGTCCTCTCTTGCCAAGAGAATAAGATCAGCCTCTAAGGAAAACAAGTGAAAGTACCATTAGTGAAAAAGAAGAAGATGAAAGTGAGTTTGACGAAGAACAGGATAGGTATGAAAACTTTGACAAAAGAAAAATATTAAAGGGAAGATTGCTGAAAGACCTGGAGGAGCCACGCATGATAAGGCATGTCACAGTACTGGAGGCACAAGGATGGAAGGACATGGTCCTTCAGATTGATGGAAAAAGGAACTAGTGGAGTTCATGGCCAATGGAAAAGTGAAGAATGGTCAGGTGCCCAGCATAGTGAGGGGTGTCAAAGTGAAATTCAATGCTGAAAAATTGGGAAAGATTCTGGGTATCCTTTGTGAGGGATGTGATGATTTTACAAGGCAGAGGTGGCCTTGCTTAGATGGGTTGCCTTCTGAGCTGCAAATAACAAGGAATTTCTGTGACACCAACACAACTGAAGAGGTTCCTGAGGCAAGGGCAGTCCAAAAAAGTGAGATGAGGCCAGAGCACAAAGTACTTTTTGAATTTGTCAACAAGTGCCTTTTGCCCAGATAGGAAAGAAGGCATACAACTAATTATATGGATCTGGTTCTCATACAGTGTATGAATGAAGGGAAGTAGATCAATTGGCCTGTCTTTATGGTGAAGCTGCTTGAAAGGGTGATAAATGGTTCAAAGGCTCATGCCATTTCCTATGGTTTTATCTTGACTACTATGCTTGAACGACTACATGTTCCTTTGAAAAAGTAGGAAATGGCCTCCATCAAGGAGCACTCTGGTGTCAAGGCCCTTCAAGCCTGTGACTATCTGCTCAATGCTGCCCCTGTTAATCCTGATTCATCTGCCAAGACTCTTGTGAACAACAAGGTCAGAGCCTTAGTTCAAGAAGTTGGGAAAAAGGATGCTGAAATTGCAAGGCTCAATGCCAGAATTACTGCTTTGGAGGGATAAAGAAATGGGATGTGAGTTGAACTTTCCAAAGAAAAGGAGAAGAATGAAGGCATGCTCCAACAAATGTTAAATCTGCTACAAGTCCAACCCTCCAACATTTCCAAGCCATAGGTGTCCTGTCCTTAGTGTCCAGTCTAGTAACCCTTCAGTTTCTAGTTTCCAGTCTAGGAAGTTTATGTCTGTTCTTATTCTGTTTTGTTTTGCTCATAGTTGGATATTTTCTTTTTTCTTTTTGTGGACTGCACTGTAGAAACACCCTTTAATCAATGAATGCAGCTTGTCTTGTTCGTGTTGAATTTGTTCTAAATAGTTATTTTTAAGCTGATTTGTGATTAACTTGACCATATGTTCACTTGCAGTTGCCCCAGTGGCCATGAGTATTAATTAACTTCAAGGATTCACTGAATTAATGCAACTTTTCGATGATGCCAAAAAGGGGGAAGATATTGTGCTTATAATTCTAGTGATGTTTATGACCTAAATCTGACCTCCTTGATGATAAGTTAAAAATTTTAAGTGCTGATTTTCAGTTGAGTTCACTGGTTCCGTGATCACGATAAGCATAAAGTTTGTCATCATTAAAAAGGGGGAAAATGTTGGCCTAAGTTTCAGTTGGAGTTTTGATATTGACAAATGAACCTAGGGAAGGACCTGGTCCATCTTGTACTACACAGTCTGAATTAACCAGGACACATGTGAAGCACATAAGGAATATATGCACTAAAGATCATGTATCAATATCTTTTGAACGTAATCGAAAAGGTTGCATTTGAGATAAGGAGGACGGTCTCCTTATGTGAAGAGAACTTGATCCTAAGTTAGGATAAGAGTTAGAGTTTGTATTGGCTAAGGACTTAAATGGACTATGAATAAGAAGTGGAGTTGGAATAAACTCTAACTACTAACTCAATATATTATTGTGTTGGTTCTCTTTTACAGGTAATACACACAAGCAGAAGAAAAGCATATTTGAGAGAAAATAAAGCGAGTCTGTTTTGCTAGCTATATATGCAAGATACAAGTGTGTACGCCTGAAGCTACATGAACTAAGAGAGAAGAACCAGTTCCATATGTTTGTTTAGTTCAATTGCAGTAGGTTTTCAAATTGTGCCTTTCAGCTTTATTTGAAGTAAGTGTATTAGGTACCTTGTGTCATCAAGTTAGAGTTAACTTGATAGTGTCGCTGCAGCTGAGGCTGTGTGCCACACTAGGATTAGAGTTTAATCCTTAGGTTTACAAAGAGTCTTTGTAAATGCTGTTTTGGCTCATTTATTTTTATTGGAGTTTGGGAAAATCCTACTGTGTAGTAGGTCATGGTTTTTTCACCTTTTGAGCCAGGTGTTTTCCACGTAAAAATCTCTGTGTACTTTACTTTTTAGTTTTTATTATTTCGCAAACTACTGTAGTTAGAACATTTAGAAGAACCAAGTTCTTCTAACGCAAAAATTAGGTACCGCATAAACCACCCCCTCTTGTGTGGTATTGACGTTTATTAACATCATGCTGTTATGTCCTATTATGAGTAGGTGGATCACGGAAGGGGTATGGTGGCTTGGACCACTACTTTGAGGTTGGCATATTCGATGGTTATGAGAATTCGCCTGTATGTTGCTGTAGTTCTCATGAAGTGAGTTATATGAAAATTTTTATATGATGAAGTGTTAGTCTATTAGTGGTTCCAGAGTTGTGATGGAAATCGTTTCTATCGTATATTTGCATGTGAGGTGAAGTGAGTAGTATGAAATTTGAAGTAAGTACCAAGGGTGCAGTTTGGTAATGACTATGATGTCACGAGCTCGGATGAGCAGGAAAGGAGTTTCCATGTTTTGGGTAGATTGGTATTGTCTGCAGTATCACTTGAGATTGGTGTTTTGCAAGGAAGGCTTTGCGTCCTGGTTAAGGATCCTGGATCATTTTTCAACGTTAGTACGTCCGGTTGTTTGGATGTGTGGACCCGTTATTTATTCAGAAGACTTTGGGAGCGTGTCCCATGGGAAGATTTTTTAAATGAGACGTATAGTCACTTGATTGATTTGGGATTCAAACCACGTATGAGGATGTGGGTAATATCATCGAATTGAGAATTTAGGCCTGGAGGCCACTTTATTTATTGGGATATGAACGGAGGAGGTTGCTCCGGTTATAATGGTTGTTCCTATATGTTATGAGGAAGAATGAGTTACTATGAACCTTTGAAAGGTTATTAGCCAAATTAATGCAATCAAAATCAGCTTGAGATCAGTGGATTGATTTATCTGTGAATACGACTTTATATCAGGCCAATTGTGTTCGTTTCAGCGAGCGTTCCCTATGGAGGAACAGTCAGGGTGTTATTTTGTCATCAACTATTCCAGGTAATGATGTATTGCACCATATGAGTTATGAAATGGCTTGGTAAATTTCTTATGTGTTGAGATTCCGCGGAGCAGTGATGTTATATGAGAAAGATGGTTCTTGAGATTTAGATCATGTATCGCACCTCAGTTGCACCTTGGTTCTATAGCCTATAGCGCTATATGTGTCATCAGGGATGGTACTATACACCTTAGCATGTTTACGACCCATGTTCGGTATTTTGATGAGATGAGCTGTCTAGCTCAAGGTATATCTCCTTATGTGAGCCTGTATGTGGCTCGGGTGGCACACTGCCATAGTTATGATGTGTGGATTGGGGGCACGCCACCATGGTTATGATGTTTGGATCAGGTTGCACGCTGCAAAAGTACGATGTTCAGTACAGGTCCCCCTAGTTTCTTTTATGTGTTCTATTTCCTATTTTTCTGAGGAAAACTCGTATAAGTTGTTAGCCCGCGTCGCATGTATGATTCACGGGCAGGGTAATTAGATGTCCGTTTCAGAGTTCGTATTCTCCTCGTACCATATGCTAATCGGCAGCCTATTGGCACATGGTGGTATCATATGGGACTCTTGATTGTGTCCAAGGTGGCTTATTGCCGGAGCAGTTCGTACTGGGTGAGGTGAGATTATGGAATTCAGGATCAGTGCAATATGAGCACATGAAGTATATTAAAGAGCAGGGATCCTTATTCGGCTTAGTATGTGGTAATGGTTATGTCAGAGGTATAGACCCAAGTAAGAATCCAACAAAGTTATATTAGAGGGCAGCATGTGGTGAATGATTTGGTGATCGCATGATGAAAACAGGCATGACATGGAATTTCAGATGTTGGAATTGGGCTCTAAGGCCTATTTTCTTGAATAAAAAGGGAATATCTTCAGAAAATATCGAGCTAATGTGCTCAGCTAATTTGTGGCACCACAAGAAGGTGCGTAAGGTGCTAAATAGTGATTTAGACTACTTCGGTATAGTTCTCAGCATGTTCGAGGACGAATGTATGTTTAAGTGAGAGAGAATGCAACGACCCGACTGGTCATTTTACTATTTAGAACCCCATTCCCTTAAATAAAACTTCCCATGATTTCTTTAGCTAAATTATGACTTTCGAGGGCGATTAGTTCGGAAGTTAGGAGAGTTTTAAGTGAAAAATAAAACCAATTATTTCCATAAGGTTTTCTAAAAAGGCCAAATATGACTTCAGTCAACTTTCTTGGTAAACGGACCCAGATACGTAATTTGACGGTCTCGGAAGGTCCGTAGAAAAATATGGGACCTGGGCGTATGCTCGGAATCGAATTCCGAGGTCCCTAGCCCGAGTAAATTTTTATGTAAAATTGTTAAAACAAAGTTTTAAGGAATTGAAGAATCAAAGTATTTATCAAAAACCTAGGTATCGAGTTCGGATTCTGGTTCCGAAACTTGGTACAAGTCCAAAATATCATTTAAGACCTACCCGAAAAACTTCGTGTCAATCCGAGTAGTCTAAAGGTGTTTTGACCCGTTGGCAGGAAATTAAGAACTTGATGTTCATTAAGTTTGATGAATTGGTTTTGGGGTCCGATTCCTTGATTTAACATTGCTTTGGGAATTCTGAGGGTTCAACTAGGTCCACCTCGTTATTTCAGACTTGTCAGTATGTTCGGGAGGGGCTCGGGAGCACCGAGCGTTAAAGGGTCAAGGTTCGAGCCAAGTCGAAACTTAGAGAAAACACAATCTGCTGCTTCTGTCAAAACCGCTTTTGCGGTATTTTGACCGCATAAGAGAAAAAGGGAGAAGTGAAGGGGAATCACATGTGCGACTTCCGGGACCGCTGAAGCGGTCCCGCCAATGCGGACACATGACCGCAGAAGCGGTCCGCTAAGTTATTCTCCAATCCACAAAAGCGGCCCCATGAACGCATATGCGGTCCCCGCTTAAGCGGAATTTTGACCGCAGAAGCGAAAACCACTGGGCAGATAGTTCATTAAATACGAACTCCATCCCTTTCACTCTCATTTCTCATCCGGTTTTGGGGTGATTTTGGAGCTTTCAAAGAGAGGGTTTCAACATAACATCACAAGGTAAGTAATCTCCACTCACCCTTAGCTTAAATACATAAACATTAGATAGATTTAACACTAATAATCAAATAAAATCAAGATTTAGAGCTAGACCTAGGGTTATGATAAAATTACGATTTAGCCACCTAATTAGCTATGTAATGAACTAAAAATCACATCTTAGTAATCCTTAGGTTATAGAGAGCAATTTCCTTCGAAAAATCCCGGAATCCGGGAGTGGGCTCGGGGTCGAAATTTAAAAAACTTGCGGGAAAGGTTGGGAAATTATTTAATTATATGGAATTCAACTTTGTGAGAACTTATTGACTAGTTCTTGCTTTATTTAACTAGTTGTGCTAGTTCGGCTTTGAATTAAGGTTGGAGCCTATTCTTGTTATTGAAGGAACACTTCGGAGTGAAGTGAGTCTCCTTTCTAATCCTGTGAGGGGGAAACTACCTCATAGGTGAGTTAAATTGATTATGTGCTCTTAATTGGGCTACGTACGCACGGGGCGACGCGAGTCCACGCGTAGCTACTATTATGCTATTGTCCAGGTAGACTAGGACCCAAAAGCATGTTATACTTGGATTATTTGTGAACCCACTGACGGCTTGAAATGCTTTAATCACATTAAATTAATAAATGGATTTCAAACAGACTTAAGCTCTATTTTTCTCAATTTATTAAAGAGAATTGGCCTTTCTTGGATATATGCTCCATGATGACTTCTTGAATGATTATTTATCTGCGTGTGTTTATATTTATGTTGGAATGGGCCGATCACCTCGGCGAAATGGATGCATCTATGGTACGGGCCGCTCGACCCTCGGCAGTGCCCACTTTATATTTCTACTGGAGCGGATCGTTGACCTCGGCATGAGTTGCGCATGTTTGTGCTATTGTCTTGAACTCATTTGAGTTGTTTTATGCCACATGATGGCTCGAGATCTTTCTGTTAATAATAACAAGAAAACTAAGGGAATTTTCCATGAAAGAATTATGTGGCTACTTGTTTTCCTATATCTGGACTAGAATCATGTTTATAAAACAATTCCAGTGCTTGAAAATATGTATTAAGGATAAATAGTCATTGGACTGCTAGTGAGTGTCAGAATTGACCATCTCGTATCTACTCCTTCGGGATTAGGGGGGACACTCATTATGTGCACATTGTTTTTGTACTCATACTACACTTCTTGTGCATTTTGTTGCACAGGTATATGTGATTTCAGTGGTCTACTGGACTTAGCGGCACGAATGATTCTGGGACTAGGTGAGCTGTATCATTCGAGACGGCTGTAGCTAGGGTAGTCCCTTTCCAGCACTGTATTTATTTTTCGTCCACTATATTCCAGATGGACGTTGTATTTTTATTTCTCTTATCAGTAGATGCTCATGCAGTTATGACTCCGGATTCTGGGATGGTTGAAATAATGTATAATTGTTTAAATCTTATATGTTATTTGAACTATATCCTTAAAAAAAAGTTCTAAATATGGAAGAAAAATCATGTATTTCCAAAAGTGTTAAAATGAAATTTGATTAAGTAATCTGGTTGGCTTGCCTGATAGCAGTGTCCGACGCCATCACGATCCTTAGTGGATTTTGGATCGTGACACAAAAGTGGTATCAGAGCAGTTCTTTCCTAGGGATGTCTGTAAGCCGTGTCTAGTAGGGCCTTGTTTATGGATGTGTCATGCACCAGACTTATTGGCAGGAGGCTACAGGGCATTTAGGATTGTCACTCTTTCTTCTTACTCTAGATCGTGTGGTAGAGCTCTGTCATAGGAATTCAAATTCCTAAATCCTATTCATAATAAAATGGTACCCGTATTCGGAAATAAGGTTGGAAGGAGAGATTGTTGTGGAAAAGCTGAGTCAGAGGAATTGGATTTTTGTTTGATGCGTACGATAAATAAATATGAGGTCTTTAGAAGATCATGTGTGTACCAAAAGGTGTATGCTTCCTGATAAGAAGCCATAAGGCAACAATACCTATCCATATTTATGGTGAAGGAAAATGAGAGATTAAGAAGATAAGTACAAGTTTCAGCAAGTAAAAGGAACAAGGTGAAAAAAGGGTGCAAGGTACCCAGTTAATGAAGGTTAACATGAGAAGCGTCTTCCTGAATGAACTTTAAAGGTTATTCATTTGTCATTCATTCCTGAATGAACTTTATCTGTCACAATTATACACTCATTTTATTATCAGGTCAGCATAGACTCATTTGAGTTCATTCAGGCTATGCGAAACTTTTAATAACTTAGAGAAACCGTTACCTCTCTTGTTTCCATGGACTAAATACCGAGGACTTATCCATGCTCGTCACCTTTTTCACTTGCTTTTCCTCATCCTCACTCATGTTTCCTTAAAAGTTAGTCGCTATACCATACTTTAGCTTGCGACTTATACATATCCATTTATACTACTCGCAACTTTCCTTCAACTTGCTAGCACCATAGATTTCTTTATGTTATTCTGGAACGTCAAGTGAGACATTACATCATCTACAACTTTTCTCTAATCTCTTAACTATATCTCTCAGTACTTAGTAACCATAGGCTAGAAGACACGCCGCCGATGATGCCACTATCATTCCCAGTTATTGGATCCCCCTGCTTATAGCCTTCTATCCGAAGTATGGACTATTCATGATCTTCTGCTTTGAGTATATCATACGTTGTGCACCTTTACCTTACTTAACTTAAAATCTCGCATCGTATATTTTATATCTTTCGTGACCTCCTTTCCACCTAGGTGTAATTCACGTCCATAACTTGAAGCTCTATTATAATACTCGCACCTCTGCTACATACACTATCCGATGGGAAATTTGTACTGACTTCTTATGAGGTTGGTTCTTCTTCTAACGGGCTTTCTTGTAGATCCATTATAGATAATGGTTGTTATGTTATTTTTCCTGAACATCTGATATTAAGAGTGATTCTGTCATGTTCTCAAGCACAACTTCTATGCTTTTTCTAGGTCCAATAATCAGACTCCTGATTTACTTGGGTGATGTAATTCTTTAGGTTCCTCTTCCTTCTGATCAACCTTTATGTAGGCTTATGCTATCTTCCAATCTGTGGCTGATGGTATCAGTTATTACCTTAGCATTTCATGGGTGTTATGGAATATCCATGATACAATCTTCAAACAATTCAATCCTTTGTCTATGCCCTGGGCTCAATTCTTTCTTTTGACTTATATCAGAGTCTTCTATGGTTGTATGATTATCAACAAATATGTTTCCTGGATAATGCTCCAAATTCTTGAGTGTATCCATATTATACTAACTCTGGATCATTGATTGAATAATTCCTTTCGTTCCATCTCAGCTTCCTTTAAACGTGTGCAATTACTTTTCCTGGTCTTTCTTCCCCTTGTTGCGTCCATACTTAGCTTATCTTAGTGCCCACACTTTCCAGAGTTTTCATACAACTCATATGATCGCAAATAATACTTTAGTACTTCTGTTCACTAGCCACAGTAGGTGCCACTTTCCTTTGGAATGCTTATAATGTTGTTGCGATATTGTTGTTGCCCGACCATTTCGTCTTTAGGTCGTTTTGCTTAGGTTGAAGCATTCTTTCTTATCTCCTTAGCTAGTCTTTCATTGTAGTACTTACGAAGAACCCTTGACTCTTGTAAATTTGTGAGCTTATTAAGGACCTTTTTTATGTCCTTACTTGCCTGTAATCATCCGTAGTTGCTTACCCCTATGCCCTTGTGCTTATATAGTTGCTTCTGAACTTATATTTTGAGTGCCTTCCTGGTGGAACTTTAGTTACCCCGACTCTTGCTTGAATATAACTCAAGTATTATAATGATATTCTTCGAGGCTGAACTCTCCATGTTGGGTTATATTATGTTTATCTCACACGATCTGATGACTCGTCTGTAACTTTTTGCTTAGCCATAAATGGGATCTTCCTGACCAATTACTAACCAATCGCTGGCCCATTCGCATATCAATATTCTTTGTAATCTTTCTTGGGCTATTTCCTTTGTCTTATCTTACGTCTCGCACTTGCTCCTTATTTATTAATAACAGCTTGGGCAAGAACCTTTACTTCCTCTCCTCGATGTCGTACTTGCACAATATTCTTGAATCGTAGCGTATCTGTATGATTTGGATAAATGTCGTCTCATTCTTCTTTCATTTATCGTATTCTTACTTTACCATTCCATAGTCACTAGAACCACTTAATTATTACTTAATGCCACGTCACTCCATATTCCTCCCTTTTAGGGGTGTACTAAGAGCTGAAGCCACAAGGATTTACGTATATATGTTTTACCTCTTCATATTTGGCGTCGTTTCTCAACATAAATAATACTTACTCGACTTGCGGCAATCATTCTGTACCAAGGATGCAAATCCCCTTACTCGGAAGGGTGACACTGTCACGACCCCAGTTCTCCCTTCGTGAACTGTCGTGACGGTACCTAGTCATCTACGACTAGGTAAGCCTAACAATTCAGAAATATAACTTAAGCCAAAATTTAACAAAACAAAATCGAAATGTAAAATCCCACTTGGCATATACAACACAATAACTCAAACTTCTACTAAACTATCCCAAAACTCGAAAACTCATGAGAACACAAGCTAGAAGGAATACAGTAAGATGTTCTAATCTCCAAAAATATCTACATCAACTATACGATTGAAGGGCTAACACTACAAGATAGACGAAAGAAGGATACTCTTCGGTTTGCGGACGCAACAGATGTACCTTGAAGTCTCCAAAAGCTCTCCTTGCCTCAAAGATAGTAAGCATGTATAGAGCTACCTGGATCTACACATGAAAAACATTCACAAAAAGAGCATGAGTACACCACAGCGGTACTCAGTAAGTGCCAGGCCTAACCTCGGTCAGGTAGTGACGAGGAAGGTAAGGGCCCTACTAATATTAAACATAATATAAAGTTTTAACAGTATAAAATAGACATTATAAATGAGTAAAACAGTGAAATAAGACAGGTTATACCAGGCAACAACAAATGTACAAAGAACAGAGTAAATACGAAAATAAGAACAACTCAAAACCAATAATAACACAAGGATCTCCTAGGATACTGTCCTGTAGTCCCTTTCATCAACTATCTAGTGGATCTACCGGAATACCGTCTAGTAGTCCAATTATTAGTGCGCAAGGATCTACCGGAACCCCGATCCGTAGTCCCAAATGTTAATACCCAATACTAGGGGAATCTACCGGGTGCATTCCCATAGTTCCATATAACTGTACAGGGGGATCTAGCGGGAATCTATCCTGTAGTCCCAAAGTAAACCAACAAGGAGGAGCTACTGGAATCCCACATCCGTAGTCCCAATGTAAACACGCAGCAATAACAAGAAAATATTTCAGAAATGAAAATTCATATCAAGGAAAACAAATAATTCAAGCCTAAAATGTTTCACGTAGTGAAATCAAGGAAATTTAAGCTAATAGGCAATTTAAGTGAATTAAACATGCTTTTCTAATTGACAACATGCTAAATTTGCAATAATAAGACACAAAAGGGAACATGCTAATAAATAATTTAAGAAAACCATATTTCCAACAATTTTCACGAGTACGCGCTCGTCACCTCACGCCAAAGGCGATTAATTCACCAAATATACAAATCCTAAGGGGAAGGTCCCCTACACAAGGTTAGACAAGCCACTAACCTTGAACTGACTAAAAAGCAACTAGAAACCACACTTTTGCCATGAGTATCCGACTCCAAATGGCCCAAATCAATTCAATTCCATTTCATAATGTAAATAATACTTCTAGAAACTGATTCTACAATAAAATTCTAAGCTAATACACAAAATTATGTAAAATGATTGAAACACCCATCATGCCAACATCTCGAAATCAGGTGAAATCAACATTTTTAGAAACCTCGTACTCTCACGAGTCCAACCATACTTAAATTATCCAACTCCGATGTCAAATGTCCTATCAAAACTCAATAATACCGCCTATGAAGTTTTATCAAATTTTCACTCAAAATACGAAATTAAAGGAGGAATTCATGCTTAGATTAGTGGAATACAAGCAAAAAGGAGTTTAGAATTGTTACCCAATAGATATCTCTGAAAATCCCTCAAACTCTCGCTCAAATCCGAGCTCCAAAGCTTAGGTTTTGATAAGAATTGCTAAACCCTTGATTTTAAAATTTTATATTTGCCCAGGCGTGTTCTTCTTCGCGAACGCGATGCTACTATCATGAATGCGATGCACAAAAGTCCTACTGGCAAAATTCCTCTTTCCCAAATCCAAGGCCACTTCGCGAATGCATAGCTTACATGAGCAGACCTTATGCGAATGCGTGGACCATAACGTGATCACGATGACCAATGAGCCCTTGCCTTCTTAAACGCGGGACATCATCGCGAACACGAAGCACATAACGACTGATCTACATCACAAACCCTCGTGAACGTGCAATAGATTTTGCGAATGTGAATCACAATCTTCCCCCCCCCCAGCCCGGTTCTTCTACGCGAACGCGAGACTACACTCATGAACGCGAAGAAGGAAACCAGAACTGGGCTACTATAATATTTTCTGCAAAATTTCTAAGTTCTAAAAATGACCCACTGAGCATCCTAAACACACCTGAGGCCCCCGGGACCTCAACCAAAAATGCCAACATAACCTAAAACATCATTTAAACTTGTTCCAACGTTTGGAACACTACAAACAACACCAAAACAACTAATTTTTCATCAAATTCAAGCCTAAAATTTTAAAAACTCTGTAAAACACACTTTTGATAAAAAAAAAGTCTATTAAACCTCGTCTGAATAACCTGAAATTTTGCACACACATCCCAAATGACATGATGGAGCTACTGCAACTCTCAGAATTCCATTCCAACCCTTGAATCGAATCTCACTATCGAATCGGGGACTTCCAAAATTCAATCTTTGGCCTTTCAAGCTTAAATTAACTACAGACCTCCAAAACACGATCCGAACACGCTCCGAACCCTACAATCACCCAATGGAGCTAACGGAACCACGGATTCACATTCGAGTTTGTCTTCACACTATTCTGACTACGATCAACTTTCCAACTCTTAAGCTCTCATTTAGGGACTAAGTGTCCAAAACTCTCCGAAACTCAATGCCGAACATCCCGACAAATCAAATTAGTAGAAATAAACTTGGGGAAAGCAATTAATAGGGGATCAGAGCGTTAATTCTTTGGACGACTGGCCGGATCGTCACATCCTCCTACATTTAAATATTTGTTCGTCCTCGAACGAGCATAGAGACATACCTGAAGTAGTGAAAAGATGAGAGTAACGGCTGCGCATATGCTGCTCGATCTCCCAGGTCGTTTCCTCGACTGGCTGACCCCGCATCTGAACCTTTACTAAAGCAATTTTCTTTGACCTCAACTTTCTGACTTGCCTGTCCAATATAGCCACTGGCTCCTCAAGATAGGATAGATCCTTGTCCAACTGGATTGAACTGAAATTCACGTGCGAAGGATCATCGTGATACCTTCGGAGCATCGAAACAAGAAATACCGGATGAACTCCTGCCAAGCTTGGAGGTAGGGGAAGCTCATAAGAAACCTCCCAACATGCCTCAATATATCAAAAGGGCCAATAAACCTCAGACTCAACTTCCCTTTCTTCCCAAATCTCATAACGCCCTTCATAGGCGAAACCCGAAGCAGAACTCGCTCTCTAACCATATAGGAAATATCATGAACATTTCAGTATGCTAGCTCTTCTATTTGGACTGGGTTGTACGGAGTCTATGCTGAATCACCTTAACCTTCTACAAAGCATCCTGAACCAATCTGTGCCCAATAGTCTGGCCTCACCCAGCTCAAACCAACCCACTGGAGATCTACACCGCCTACCATATAAAGCCTCATACGGTGCCATCTGAATGCTGGAATGATAGTTGTTGTTGTAAGCAAACTTTTTCAATTGCAAGAACTGATCCCAAGACCCTCCAACCTCAATCACACACAGAGAACATATCCTCAAGAATCTAAATGGTGTGCTCGGACTGTCCGTCCATTTGAGGGTGAAATTTTATACTCAACTCTACCCGAGTTCCCAATTCACGCTGAACGGCCCTCCAAAATCGTGAGGTAAGATGAGTACCTCTATCTGAAATAATGGAAACTAGAATACCATGAAAATTAACAATCTCCCGAATATACATCTCTGCCAACCGCTCTGATGAATAAGTAGTACACATAGGAATGAAATAAGTAGACTTGGTCAGCCGATCCACAATAACCCAAATAACATCAAACTTCTTCAATGTCCGTGGGATTCTAACTACAAAGTCTGTGGTGATCCGCTCCTACTTCCACTCCAAAATCTCTATTTGCTGAAGCAACCCACCCGGTCTCTGGTGCTCATACTTCATCTGCTGGCAGTTGAGCCACCTAGCTACAAATCCAACTATATCTTTCGTCATCCGCTTCCACGAGTAGTGCTGCCTAAAATTCTAATACATCTTCGTGGAACCAAGATGAACAGAATACCGTGAACTATGGACCTTCTCCAGAATCAACTTTCGAAGCACATCAACATTGGGTACACAAATCTAACCCTGAATCCTAAACACCCCATCTTCTCCAATAGTCACATCTCTGATATCACCGTGCTACACCTTGTCATTGAGGACAAGAAAATGAGGGTCATCATATTGCCGCTCTATGATTCGATCAAACAAGGAAGACCGAGAAAACACAGAAGCTAGAACCCGACTCGGCTCTGAAAGATCCAATCTCACAACTGGCTAGGTAAGGCCTGAACATCCATCGCCATAGGCCTCTCTAATGTTGGTAAATATGCCAAAATCCCCATACTCTCCGCCCGGTGACTCAAGGAATCAGCTACCACATTGGACGTGCCCGGGTGATACAAAATAGTGATATCATAATCCTTCAGCAACTCTAACCACCTCCTATGGCGCAAATTTAGATCCTTTTGCTTGAACAAATGCTGCAAACTTCGATGGTCAGTATTAATCTCACAAGGAACATCATATAAATAATGGCGCCAAATCTTCAAGGCGTGAACAATGGCAGCTAACTCAAGGTCGCGAACATGGTAGCTTATCTTATGTATCTTCAACTGTCTGGACGCATAGGCAATCACTCTACCATTCGGCAACCAACACCACTATGAGGAAAACCCTCGAGGCATCACAAATAAACTGTATAAGAACCCGAAACAATAGATAATATCAAAATTGGGGCTGTAGTCAAGGCTGCCTTGAGCTTCTGAAAGCTCGCCTCACACTCCTGAAATGTAGCTTCCTTCTGGGTCAATCTAGTAATAGGTGCTGCAATCAATGAAAACCCCTCCATAAAATGACGGTAGGAGCCCGCCAAGCTAAGGAATTTGCGAATCTCTATAGCTGAGGACGGTATGGGCAAACTCTGCATGACCTCTACCTTCTTCAGATCCACCGGAATACCTTTACTCGATATCACATGGCCTAAGAATGCCATTGAATCCAACCAAAACTCAAATTTTGAGAACTTCGCATATAACTTCTTCTCTTCCAAAGTTTGAAGCAGAGTCCCAAGTGCTGCTCATGATCTTCCCGACACCGGGAATACACTAGAATATAGTCAATAAAAATAATGGCGAATGAGTCAAGATAAGGCCGGAATACATTATACATACAATGAATAAAAGTTGTTGCGGCATTGGTCAGCCCAAATAACATAACAAGAAACTCGTTATGACCATACCGAGTCCGAAGGCAAGTTTTGGGATATCTAGCCCCCGAATCTTCAACTGATGGTAACCTGAGTGTAATTCAATCTTAGAAAATACATGTGCGCCCTTAAGATGGTGAAATAGATCATTAATAAGAGGCAAACTATGATGGTTCTTCATTATAACCTTATTCAACTAGCGATAATTGGTACACATATGCATAGAACCGTATTTTTTCTTCACAAACAAGACAGGAGCACCCTAAGATGAAATACTGGGTCGAATAAAACCTTATCAAGCAATTCCTGTAACTAATCATTTAACTCCTTCAACTCAAGAGGATCCATACGATATACAGAGGAATAGAAATGGGCTGAGTTCCCGGTAATAGAACAATGCAAAAATAAATATCTCTTTCAGGCAATATGCCTGGAAGATCAAATGGAAACAAAACGGGAAAATCTCGTACTACTGAGACTGAATCAACTGAAGGAGTATCAATACTAACATCTCTTACATAAGATAAATACGCGTCACACCCCTTCTCAACCATATGTTGAGCCTTAAGGAAAGAGATAACTCTACCGGGAGTATGATCTAAAAATCACTCCACTCAATACACGATACACCTAGCATCACGGTCTTGGTGCAACAATCAAGAATAGCATAATGGGGCGACAACCAGTCCATGACCAAAATAATATCAAAATAAACCATGTTGAGCTCTGGTCTCAAAACAACGAATAGTAACCAAACAGGACCGATAATCTCAATCCATAACAAGAGAATCTCCCACAGAAGTAGAAATATAAACAGGGGAACTCGAAAAATCTCGAGTACACCCAAATACAGAGCAAAATAAGAAGAAACATTAGAAAAAGTGGAGCCTAGATCAAATAGAACCGATGCATCCCTGTGACAAACCAGTATAATACCTGTGATGATAGCATTAGAGGCAACAACCTCGGTACGGGCAGGAATAGCATAGTATCTGGCCTAGCGTCCCACCTAGGGCGATCTCTGCCTCCCAAACCTCCAACCCTAGCTAGTTGCTGGGCAGATGGAGTGGCAGCTTGAGATATTATCATAGCCTGAGAACTCTGCGGGGCACGTTGTGGCTGAGAAGCCTGTGAAGGTGCACCCCTCCCAAGTCTAGGGAAATCCCTGACCATATGGTATGTTTCACCACACTCAATATAAGCTCTAGGAGGATGTGGTGGCTATAGCTGGCTCGGGCCATATCTGCTGGACTGACCTCTGAAAGCACCCCGCACAGGAGGCGCGCTAGAAATCGGAGGTGCACAATAAGGCTCCTGAGGCCTTGGAGGAGCCGGAGCACTGCTGGTTGCTGAAAGAGCTGAATGAACGAGGTGACTCATATAACCCCTACCATGACAAACGCGAGCTGGGGCATAGGCACCTAAGAAACGGCCTGACTCTCGAGACCTTTTGACATCCCTCTTCTCCTTCTCCCTAGCATGCATACCCTCAACTCCCAGCAATGACCACCACATGCCGATAAGAAATATCCATCTCTAACTTACAAGCCAAGCTAGATCTGATGGGTGGAATAAGACCATCAATGAACTCTATAGCGAACAGTAGCAACCAAGGCTGGTGCATGCCTAGACAAACTGGTGTAACGGACAGCATACTCTGAAACAGCCATAGCACCCTGGCGCAAATGCTCAAAGTCTGCGCTCCATGCATCATGACACTCTGAGGAACATACTCTCTCAGGAACAGATCCGAAAACTAAGCCCAAGTCAGTGAAGCAACCGTATCATGACTGTCTGACTCATAGGTGCGCCACCAATCATATGCGGCTCCTCGAAGTTGGAAAGTAGTGCAATAAACCTCGCTCGATCCAGAGATACCCATCGTATAGAGAATGCGGTGACACTCATCAAGAAATCCCAGAGCATCCTATGATACTAGACCACTGAAGTCAGGAGGCTTGTACCTCTTGAACCTCTCAAGCCTCAATTGCTACTGCTTGGAAGCCACTGCCATGCCCTCCGGCTAAACTGACGCTGTAGGTAGTAAAGGAATAATCTCAGGGACCTGCTCAACATGCACTCGCTAATCAGGAGTGTAGGCGGTGAGAGCTAGTCCTCCCCCCTCGGCCTGGGATGTGGCTGCAGCAAGAGGAAGAAACCTTGCTTGAGCCAAAGTGGTGTACATGCTGATGAACTGTGCTAAAGTCTCTTGAAGGGCTGGAGTAGTAGTAGGAGTAGGTGTGTCAGGTTCCTGGACTCTTGATGGATATGCTGGTGGTACCTTAGCGGCAGCTCGCGCAAGTGGTCTAGCTGCACCACGTGCGCGTCCTCGGCCTCTACTCGGGCCTCGACCTCTGATGGCTGCACTAGGGGGCAGGGGTGCCTGATCATCCCGAGTAGCACGTATCCTCACCATCTAGGAGAGAATAGAAGACAAAATTTCAGATTTGTGATGTCAAAATATCGCAAGACATGGAAATAAAATAAAGTGAAGGTTTTTTTCATAACAGTTACATAGCCTCTCATAGATAAGTACAGATGTCTCCGTACTGATCAGCGAGACTCTAATTAATCGGCCAGTGTTCCATGACTCCAATAAACCTAGAGCTCTGATACCAACTTGTCACGATCCCAGTTCGCTCCCGTCAGCTGTCGTGATGTCACCTAGTCATCTATGACTAGGTAAGCCAAACAATGCGGAAATATAACTTAAGCAAAAAATTTAACAAAAGGAAATCAAAATATGAAATACCACTCAGCATATACAACACAATAGCTCAAACTTCTACAAAACTATCCCAAAACCCAGAAACTCACGCGAACACAAGCTAGAAGGAATACAGTAAAGTGCTCTAATCTCTAGAAATGTCTACATCAATTGTACGATATATGGGCTAACACTACAAGATAGAGTAAAGAAGGAGACTCTTCGGTCTGCATATGCGGCAGATGTATCTCAAAGTCTCCAAAAGCTCCCCTGCCTTAAATGGCAAGCTTGTGCAGAGGTACCTAGATCTGCACATGAAAAACATGCGCAAAAAGGGCATGAGTATGCCATAAGGGTACTCAGTAAGTGCCAAGCCTAATCTCGGTCGGTTTGTAACGAGGAAGGTCAGGTTCTTACTGAGATTAAACATAATATAAAGTTTTAACAGTATGAAATAGACATTATAAATGAGTATAACAGTGAAATAAGACAGGTTATACCAGGCAACTAAATTATCCAAATCCGATGTCAAATGCCCAATGAAAACTCAATAATTCGGCCTATGAAGTTTTATCAAAATTTCATTCAAAATCCAAAATTAAAGGAGGAATTCATGCTTAGATTAGCAGGTTACAAGGAAAACAAAGTTTAGAATCATTACCTAATCGATAACTCTAAAAGTTCTTCAAAATCTAGCTCAAATCCGAGCTCCCAAGCTTATGTTTTGATAAAAATGGCTAAACCTTCGATTTTAAGATCTTATATCTGCCCAGGCGCATTCTTCTTGGCGAACGCGATACACAAAAGTCCTGCTGGTCAAATTCCTCATTAACAAGCGCGAGGCCACTTCACAAATGCGTAGCCTACATTACTAGACCTTACATGAACGCGTGGACCATAACGCGACTGCGATGACCAATGAGCCCTTACCTTCGTGAATGCGGGACATTATCTCAAACGTGAAGCACATAAAAACTGCTCCACTTCACAAACCTTCACAAACGCGGGATAGACTTCGCGAACGCAAAGCACAATCCTCCCCCACCCCAGTTCGTGTACACGAACGTGAAGAAGGAAACCGGAACAGGGCTATTGCAATATTTTCTGCAAATTTCTAAGTTCTAAAACTAACCCGTTGACCATCCAAAATACACCTAAGGCCCCCGTGACCTCAACCAAAAACACCAATATAACCTAAGACATTATTCAAACTTTTTCTAACCTTCAAAAGGCTACAAACAACACCAAACAAATTCAAGCCTAAAATTTCAAAAACTCTATAAAACACACTTTCGATCAAAAAGTCTATTAAACCTCGTCCGAATGACCTGAAATTTTTCACACACATCCCAAATGAAATGACGGAGCTACTTCAACTATCAAAATTCTATTCCGACCCTCAAATTAAAATCTCACTATCGAATCGGGAACTTCCAAAATTTAATCTTTGGCATTTCAAGACTAAATTAGCTACGGACCTCCAAAATACTATCCGAACACGCTCCTAACTAAAAATCACCCAACGGAGATAACAGAACCATCAGATTCCCATTCTGATGCAGTCTTCAGACTATTGCGACTATTGTCAATTTTTCAACACTTAAGCTCTCGTTTAGAGACTAAGTATCCCAAAAATCTCTGAAACTACTCAAAACTGAACATCCCGGCAAATCAAATTAGTAGAAATAAAATTGGAAAAAGTAATTAATAGGGGATCGGGTCGTTAATTCTTAGGAAGAATGGTCGGGTCTTCATAGACACTTAATGTAATTTGTACGGTCCCTTAAGCTTCACTTTGCTAACATTGATTGCTTTAAGTGTCTTTGTAAATGACTATACTTTGAATTTCTCATGAACCTTCTTCTAATGTACGTCCTGTTATTGTCGGAATGTGATATGAAATTCTCATGATGCTGACTACTACCAAATCACTCAGTCCCTAATTCATTTTTAGTTTTTTTATTCACTAGACAAAACTGATTTCTATCACTTTAGGTTCTAATATTTCCTCCCAGAAATTGCGGTAGAGTTGCGAACTTATTTCTCAAAATGAGGACATGACTGTATGGCCTATACTCTTCTGTTGTCCTAAGGCATGTCACCCTTTGTTTCTTCTTTCACTTGAATATAGCTTTTGTAATATTGTCATCTTTTGATCTACCGGACTTACCCATGTACCACATCTTACTCATAACGCTTCATTAACTCTTTTCTTATTTTCCGCTAACATTTATGCCTATCATTTTATTCTGAAACTCGATCAAGACATTTTTTTGATTTTTTGCTTCCTTTTGCTCCATCCAGTGGCTCTTCAAGTTGCTTAACGTTCTCGCTTTACTAGGGACGTGAGCCACACTATGGTAATATGTATCCAATAAAAGGGTTATAGTGCATGTCTTTGTAATACTCATATCTGGCTGCACTATTTCAAGGTATACCATTTGGGTGTCTCGCACGGAGATCTTTTAGCATATTTGTAATATTCTTAGGAAATATCAACAAACAAATAATTCATCCGTCATATCTTCTTATACTACTTCTATTAACCCCCATAGGGCATATCTGGAATGGGTGCAACCAATGGAATATACCTCGATTAATATTGAGTATAACTAAAAAAGCTTATGTTTCTCTGCCTGAATTAAAAAAAATGTTAACCTTTGTTAACTGGGCTCCTCGTACCATTTTTTATCTTGCTTCTTTTACTTCTTGAAACTTGTATTTACCTTTATAATCTCTCATTGTCTTTCACCATAAAGGTGGATATGCATTCTTGCCTTGAGGCTTCTTATCAAGATGCTTACACCTTTCAGCACACACATGATCTGCTGAAGACCTCATATTTACTTATCATAAGTGTGATACAAATTTGAGTTCCTCAAATTCAACATTTCCACAGCTATATCTCTCATCGATCATCTTTTTGAACATATGCATCGTCTTATTACAAATAAAAATAGATGTCCGGGATGTGAATTCTTATAAGTGAGCTCTACCACACGATCTAGAGTAAGAAGAAAGAGTGACAGTCTTAAATTCCATATAGCCTCTTGATTATAAGTGTGGTGCACGATACACATATAAAAAAGACTCCACTAGACACGACTTGTAGATTCCCTAGGACAGAACTGCTCTAATACCATTTTTTTGTCACAATTCAAACCGATGGGCTGTGATGGGCACCCGGTGCCTTACTCAACCGAGTACCATCGTAACGCACTTTCTCAATACAAAATCATATACACGTGACATACAGTCCTAATAGGCCAACATGATTATTTATAAATTAAAAACAAAGGCCGACGAGGCTGTACAATCTTTTACGTACACGACATATATCTACAAGCCTCTAAGAGTATATAAATGTCATAAATATCGGGACAGAGTCCCGCCATACCAAAAAATATACGTCTAAATCATACTAACCAAACATGCAACTCCGAAGTAAATGGAGCACACCAACTTCTTTCGCTAAGATGATAGCCTACTTGGAGGGCTCTCGACTTGTCTATCTGGACCTGTTTGCATGAACCACAGTGTCCCTAGGAAAAAAGGACGTCAGTACAAAATAATGTACCGAGTATATAAGACAATATACTGAAAGCTGAAACTGAACAGATAATATAATAAATGCAAGTAGCTGGAACTCAAAGATAATCTAAAGATATGCTTACCTACTGATACTGTCTCAACTTTCTCAATATAGTAAGTAAAATAGTTGTCCGACCCAATAAGGCTCGGTATATATATAACTGCTTTGCCATAGCAGGCTTGATCATAGGCGCTCGGCCATACTAGGCTCTGTATCTCGACCAACTGGGCTCGCTCATAAGCGCTCGACCACAGTAGGCTCGGTATATAACTTACCATATGATTAGAGGTTGCCCAATA
Organism: Nicotiana benthamiana; assembly: GCA_034376525.1. NCBI lineage: Eukaryota > Viridiplantae > Streptophyta > Magnoliopsida > Solanales > Solanaceae > Nicotiana > Nicotiana benthamiana. The sequence goes on along the minus strand of CM067329.1, from coordinate 35,484,385 downwards.
GGGGTCTGCCCATCGATTATAGCTCGATGGTAATGAAAATACTTTTAGTACTATATATATATATATATATATATATATATATATATATATATATATATATATATATATATATATATATATATATATATATAAGGAAATACTCAACAGAATATGAAGTCCCGATAAGGAGGTTATAATTGACAAAATTAGAAAAATAAACAAAATTTGCGATACTAGCAAAATATACATAAATTCTGGGATATAAATTTTTTTTATTGCTCATTAACAAAATCGTATAATAACAAGATCACGCAAAATGAAATAAGGGCTTAACCTTAACATACATATTCCTTAAATTATTTGATAGAAGTGAAGTTTCTGCTTCCGTGTAATATGTTGGAACGAGAAAATGAAGCTTCTGCTCTGAAATTAGAACGAAACTTTGCTTGAATTTTGTTGGAGTTAGACGAATTTGCTTCAATTGAAGCCTTTGTCTTTGAATTGGAATGTTTCTGCCTCAACACTTCTTTGAACGAATTTCCTTGGAATCAAGACTTTTAATTTTTTAAACTTTCAAATTAAGTCCAAAGCTCCCCAACGTTATTTTGGTTTAAGTCTTAAGAGGAAAATGTTTATGCTTTTCTCACGTTTGGTAACCAAAAATAGAATGAAACATATTGGTTTAGGATAAGAGTTTGGATGAGCTTGTATAAGTCTTTCTAAGACTTTAAGTTATTATTAAGTAGCCACCTAGCATTGTGACTACTTAGTCATTTTCTAGGCTTTGTGGCTTCTTGCCACATGTAGGGGGTTAGTTTATTAATTGTTAATATTATTATTTTTATCCACTTATTAGTTAATCAGGTAATATTTTATTACCCGATATTTAATTAATTATTCGTATAATTTAAAAATTATCACAAATTACTTAAAATTCTATTTATTATTAAAATGCTTCATATATACTTTATATAACTGCCATGGTCATATAATACCTTGTATGGTACTAATTTATAATTATCCGGTATTAACGCTCGGCCCGTATGTTATCCCAAATCGATAGCCTTCAACGAAATCCATTTTCTTTAATTCGTGTACCCTTTCCTTAATGGTATTGAGTTATCGCTTGTTATATATAACATAAATGTGCTAATCTCCAAATAATCTTATCCCCGAGTCTACATCAATTAACTAAAGACAAAAGTTTAACGTAGGAAAAATGCGAGATGTAACAGGTTTGGAAATTAGATGATTTGTCCTCGCCTTTCTTACTTTTAGGGACATATTGGAGCTAAGGACTAACTTATTGCCATAAGATGCAATATCCTCTCTATGAGATTTATTCACGTCGGGTTGTACCTCCTTAGTAACATCTTTGGATTTACTAATTGTCACCTCAGCTCTATTAGTTATGGGCTGGTCATTCTTGATTTTCATGCCATCATCAACTTTTAGCTCCTTCACAATGCGGTTTTTAAGTAGAACTTTGCATCGGCGAAGTGTGACTCTGCTTCGGTGAATGGCTCATCATCAGCAACTATCTTCTTCTCGACTTCACCCTCATAGTATTTTATACATTGATGGTAGGTAGATGGAACTACTTTATTCTCATGTATCCAAGGCCTCCCAAGCAAAATATTATATGAAGTCTTCCCATCGATCACATGCAGCCATGCACTTGATTGCATATCTTCAATACTGATTCCCAACCTGATCGTGCCTATGGATTTTGCCCCCCTGATTGAATCCTTGGATCATCACATGACTTTATGAAAGTTCGTTCACGGGAATACCAAGTTTTTTCAGAGTGTGGATTGGCAAAATGTTTTCTAAGGATCCTTCATCAACAATATTTCGATTTACCTTTTCATCGCGCGTATAGCCAACTATGTACAATGGGCAGCTATGAGGAGAGTCACCTAGCAAAAGATCATCATTTGTGAATGTGACCTTTTATTCACAAGCATTAACTTCTTGAGGAGTAGACTCGGTGGGCTTTTTCGAAGTTGGTGCAATAATAGGTTAACACTCTTTTGTTCCATTTTGTCAGCATGGTAACAAGAGGCATCAATGCCATCACAGGAAATCTTCATGCGCAACCAATATGGCAAGAAATCCTCCAAGGTCATTGTATGTCGTGGCTGTTGAGAGTGGTGCGTCTCCACTTTTGCTTTATTCAAACACCTAACTGGATTATTTTTCGTTGGTGTTTTTGCCATCATCTTCCATGTTGGTTGTTCTATTGATTCTTTTCGTGGGATCCTTTTGTGGCGCCTACTACGAGCACCAATGTCCAAACTTCATCATCATTAGGTTGATCGTCTTCAACTTTGTTATTCTCTAGTAATTCCTCATCTTTGATTCCTTTTAAACTGCACAACTCATCTAGACTGAATTGGTTCGAGCTTGCTTTCTCATTTTCAAGCACGATCTTCTTTTCAGGGGCCAAGACCATAACTTTATCCTTGAAGATAAAGCACTTCTCCAGAGGGTGGCTTACAAGTCGGTGATATCTGCACTAATTTGGGTCATTCGTTTTCTAGCTTCATTTGGTCGCTTCATCTTTGGAAGCTCAATGAGATTTAACTCGAAGAGTTCTTCAAAATTGCTGGCACATCAGAATCCAAAAGTGGGTACTCTTTTTCTTGCATTTTTTTAGAGTCAACTTTCCACGTGGCTTATCTTGAAAAGAAGTGGATTTCATACTCTGCTTCTTGCTCACCTTCGTTGTGAACTTCACACGTGATGTGTCTACTTTCATAGCTTCTTTGTTTTCAGATTTAGGTACGAACTTTCCCTATTTCTTGACTTCTTGCTTGTCGTTCCCTTTGCGAGGCTCGTAGATATGCAACCTTACATTTCTAGCGGAGGCCATACTTAACTTTATGTCATAGGCAAGAGTTGATGTGCCAGGATTGATACGTTGAAAGAAGTAGCGTAGTCCCTAATGCATGCCTTGGATGCACATATCTATGCCTGAAGCTTCGCTAAGCCGGTCTTTGCAGTTGAGGCTTGCATTCCTCCAACGATTGATAATGTCAATAACTGGCTCCCCCTTTCGTTGACGAGTATTTGTAAGTTCTATCATACTCACAGTATGTCTTGTACTATAAAAGCGATTGAGGAACTTTTGTTCTGGTTGATCCCAGCTATCTATAGACCCATCTTCGAGGTCTGTGTACGAGTCAAAAGCATTTCCTATTAGCGATCGGACAAACTGACTAATGAGGTAATCTCCATAAGTCCCGGCATTGTTGTACGTCTCGACGAAGTGCACCACATGTTTCTTTCAGTTACCTTTACCATCAAAATGTTAAAACTTTGGAGGTTGATAGCCAGCAGGCATCTTTAACATATCGACCTTTGTTATGTACGGCTTTGCATACATAAGGGATGATTTGGCAGCACCCTCATATTTGTTCTTAATAGGTCCTTCAATGAACTCCTTCAGTTGATCAATTGGAGTCATCCCTTCAGATGAGACAGGGATAGCCTTAGTGGATGCTACTTGTAATGGGGGAAAGTCACTCTCTAGAACTTCTGGGAGCTTGCCAGGTGCATGGGTGGATTCTTCTTCCATCAAGATTCCCACCCTGACTGGTAGCTTGTGAGTTCTAGCCTCTTGATTTGCATGCATTTGGTCAAGCCAGGGATTGCTTCCGTCAAGTTTGCCAACTGCTCCTCCACAAATAAAGTATTTGTCACCATGGTTTGCATGATTATCGTGGATGACAGAGAGCATCATGGATTTTCACATAGATTGATCCTTGATTGGCTCATGCTATATGGTGTAAGTGGAGATGATCCATCACTTGAAGCATCATTATCTAGAATGCTTGGATCCGGAGAGGTCAAGTAGAGCAAGAGTTTTCTTGATCTTTTCAGCAACACCGCTTCTTCCTTCAGATGCATTTGTAGAAGATCTTGCTCCTTTTGAGGATGAAGATCCAAAAATTAGGGTTGATGCAAACGACACATGGGGTGCTTGTTGTCCTGAAAAGCTTGTTTTGCTCTTCGTAATTGGTCCAAAGCTTCCAAAGGTAATAAAGAGGATGCTTTCCACATCAACATAGAACCTAGAGTTAGCAGCCTTGGTGGAAGTTGAACAGGAGTTGATTTTCTTTGAAGTCATTTCAATGTTCTTGAACTTTGGTGATTGCAAAGCTGAAATGAGAGGTAGAGATTGTCCCACTGGGCGTGCCAGAATTTATAGACAATAAATTTGCACCGAGAAAATAAAATCAAGACCTAAAAATATTGCAACAATCGTAGTATTTTATTTCACATATTTGAGTGTTACAATTTCTATGATTATACTTCCCAATATAAATTCAAGGGCCTTTGAGCTTGACCTTGAATCTTAATTTGATTTATCCGTCGCGAAAACATTGATTGTTGCCACGAATTTTATCACGAACAAGCAGCCTTGATCTGAACGCCTTGTATTTGCTTGGCTTCATTATTGGCCATGAATCTTTAATTGTTCTTCCTTCTTGATCTTGAACTTGATTTGTTCTTCATTCTTGAGCTTGAACTTTTTCGTTTTTTGTTCTTGAACTTGAACTTGGTTGCTTGAAGCCTGAAACTTGTAGAGAAATTTGCGATGTTTGATCAACGAGCTCTCTCTTGATTCTTTTTATAACTTCTGTGTCTTCTCTGAGTTATGAAGACCCCTATTTATCGTTGTGGAAGAGAAGATTTGTGATAAGAACAAAATCTTTTCGGTCAATCAAATTGAAGTGTGACATGGCCGCATTTAATTGGCCAGAACAAGTCACTTGCACGTGATTTCATTGGCCTTTTAATGTGGACTTGGCATGCCTTGTCATTTTGACACGTGGCACAATCTTACTGCCTCTTCCGTTCGACTTGGCGCGCCATCATTTGACACGTGGAACCAGACTAGGCCTCAAGGAAAATGATATCTTGTATTTAATAAAATGGGCTCATCACTCTAGCCCAATTAAATGGCTAGCCCAATGGATTAAGACTTATTTAATCCATATGTATTGGATTTATTTAATTAATTCAATTATATTAGCCCATAATATTTATTTAGACCAATATTATCGTGAACTTAAAATATAATTCAAATTATTTTATGGATTTAATTTTAATAAAATTTATATGCCTCACTACGTTTGCAACATATTTTTGCAATACAAAAAATAAACTGCACTATATAAATATGAAGAAGTATAATTTTTTTAATGACTTTTCATGGGCACAATTCTCTGTCTTTCTTGATTCATCTCTCTTGATTATCTCCGTGACTCGAGTGTTAGAGCAACGTATTTCTCGAATGTAGGATGATGCATACTTCCTTGGATGTTTCTGATATCCAAGAAAGTATGTTGTGGATATTCTTGAAATATTTGAATATCAAGAATTATTCGGTCACATTGTGATCTCTTTGTAATCATCCCGTGAGTTTATGAAATATCCGAGATGATCTCCATTTATGAGATATTTTTAAAGAAATATGTGACCATTTTATAGAAGTGACCTAGGTTTGGGGCAAAATATCCTCCAAATTAGGGTTTTGGTAGAGTTGCCTATGAGCAATCCTAATAGACTCGTAAGATTTCAAGAGTCATTTTGTAGTATTTTGAATTTATGATTTAGGTTGATCCATTAAACTTTTGATTTCTACAAATGATCCCTAATTCAAAGTTTGTCGGGTGTAGACTTGCTGAGACTTGAAGTACCCGATCCCGAAACATATAATTTTGAAACTAGTTTTTGATTTGCAGGAGGAAGAGATGATGGGCAGAACTAGTCCCACCAGGAGTGCCAATTTGTTTGCAATGTATTTACGACACACGAAAAATAATTACAATCACAAAAGAATAAAGTAATTTTTAGTTCAAAATAATTAATCTCTTATTCCATAAATTTACTATAAATTCAAATATTGCTATGAGTGGTAAATTTGTTGAAAGTAAAGCCACGAATGGTAAAAACAGTTTAATGTTTGATGTATAGCGCAATTTTTTAAAAATTGCATGGAGTAGTTACCTTTTAAAGTGGTATTTACTTTTTATCCAACATTTTTAATGTTGAGAAAAAGTAGCCACTAGTCTATTAAAACTAATATGAAAAGATGGTGTTACCCTTTCTTCTATCTCTTTTCCTTGCCAAACGAAAATATAGTATTTATACCGTCGATGCTTCTCCAGAAGAGGATTCCGTGACCATGGAAGAGGACGAATCACATAAAGATAAGAATGTGATTACCAGATCGAGAATGTCAGTAGGTTGTAGTGGAAAAAGTAAATGAGTGGCGAATAGAGCAACTTATACCATTGGCTCAGTGAGTTACAATTATTAGCTTTTTGTTGTGTAATTTGACATTATTATTATATGTAAATTGCAATTATTAATTTTTGTAAAAAGATACAAATAACGTTTGATTTTTTGCTACGTTATGGATCCTGAACTTACAGTTACAAGTTCAAAAGTTAAAGTTCAAAAGTTAAGGACACTTGGTTTAGTACTTCGAGTTTCAATTTCAAAAATTAAGGGTACTTGGTCCTGAACTTAGACTAATAAGCTTAAAGTTAAGGACAATTGGTCCTAAAATTAGGCTAAGAAGCCAAAAAGTTAAGGACAATAGGTCCTGAACATAGACTAACAAGCTCAAAAGTTAAGGACACTTGATCGTGAACTTACACTTACAAGTTCAAAAGTCAAGAACGTATATTCGTAAAATTCTGAAGTTAAGGACATGTAGTCTTGAAGTCCCGAAGTTAAGCTCAAAAGTTAAGGACATGAGCAAAATGGTATTTTTTCGTCCGAGCAGTTAAAGTTTATTAAAGCAGTGGCTAAAGATTAAAAACATTTTAGATAGTGACTTAAAAGTAAATACGTGTGTTATTAGTGGCTAACCGTATACTTTCCCGTAATTTTCCCAATGGAAAGTATAAGTTCAAGCCCAGTAACAGATTCATTATCTGGACGGTTTGAAAACTAAACCCAGTTGGCTAAATCCATGAGTATCCAACAAATATCATATCAATTAATTGAAAGCTTCATTGTTTCACTGATTATACTTGTACAAAGGAGGCAGCCTCCTAATTTGTAGCTTCGGAGCGGTTGTCTGTGGATTGAAAAAGAGGCTGAACAAGAAAAATGAAAGATCGACAAATTCAGATTTTCATTGCATACATTTTCCTTCCAATATTAATAGATAAATACTACTACTAGGACGAGCTATATAGGCCAGTTGTCCTCTGCAACTAATTGTACTGGCACGCCACGAAGTTTGGAGATGTTGTCCAAAAACATCTGTGCCACTTGTGTTGCAGTATATGGGTGAGTTAGTGCGTACGAATGGGCATATTTAGTGCGCGTATAGGTGACAACTAAAATAGTATCCTTTCCATATGACCTCGGCACTCCTCAATGAAGCTCATGGTCAAGTACTCCCAATCTCCAGATGGAATATGCAATGGCTGTCGGAGCCCAAGGTAAAGGACATGTCCCTCTTTGTTCATTTGACTAACTGCACAACATATTATATATCTCCCTCCTTCACATTAGTCGATAGCCTAGTCCAATAAAAGAGGGCTATCAATCTATGTTGTGTACCCAATACTCCTAAATGTCCAACCTAATATCAATCTAACTTTTCCCTGAGGAGTTCCTTTTTCCCAATAAAGATCTTTCCGTCAATTCTGATAATGCCATTCTGAAGAGTTGTGTTAGGCAATGCATCACTGTCCATCATTTGCCGAGTCAAAAGATGTTGGGCTTTATCATCTCCATCATAGCTTATCTTTTCCTCCACTGCTAAAAATAGAGAAATTAGCTTTTTTGTATGTAGAAAGTCCCAAGTGTTTTGGTCTAAGAGCTTGGCTGAGAAAGGCAATGGCTCTATTATTGTTATGCATTAGTACAGCCCCCGCGTTGCACTAGCATCGACCTCTACCACGAACGACACCAAGAAAATCAGGAAGAGCTAGTATTTGTCCTTTCACTATGGCAATTTTTAGTTCATCAAAAGCTCGAGCATCATGATCATTCCAATTAAACCCTTCTTTATTGAGGAGCTCAGTTAATGGCTTTGTTTAGCTCAAAGTTATCATACACTTTGCAAGCCTAAAAATAATCGAAATAGATCATTGCCCAATCATAGCAGATTGTAATAATCAAAAGACCAAGTGAAAAATGCACGAGACAAATTTTATTTATTGAGGGGAGGAAGGAAGAGATATTTTATTGATAATATTGCTTTGATCTGCCTCTCCATGGAGAGGTTCGGAGCCTTACAATGATATTCTCTCTTTTCTTGGAAAAATAGTAATGAATAAGAAAAGCCGCCCCCCTTTTCCAGGGCTCCTTCTCTTTGTATATATAGATACAAGATAAGTGAGCTGGCAGTGGTAGCCTCCTATGACGGTGAATGGGCCGTAGCCTTAACAAGTACGTCAGCCGATGATCGGGCACGGCGATTAATAAATGATCATATCATTTATTATCTCGAATAAGCTTAGGATATAATTAATTTCGTTAATTATCTCGAGGTCATATTTTGACCATACAGGCTTGCGATTACTGCAAGTCCCACTAGTAATACCTAATAAGACCAAGGAAATCACACAATTCTTTAATTGTAACGATTCGACCGGTCGTTTTGAGAAATTAAGCTCCGTTCAGCAGCATAAGGTATGGAGTAGCTTCGCAACATGAGTATCGACTTGCGTGCATGGTGTAATTCAATTTTCGGATGGTTTGGAGTCAATTCTAGAGAAGAAACCTTATTATGGGAGTTAGAACGGTAAAAATTTGATCGGAACTGTACTTTTGGGTAAACGACCCCGGAATGGGTCGTGGATGATCTCAACAGCTTCGGATGTGATTTTGGACTTAGGCGTGCGTCCGGATTCAGATTTGGAGGTCAGTAGAGTAAATTGAGGCATTTCGGCGAAAGTTGAAGTTGGAAAATTGTCAGTTGACTTTAGGAAAATTCGGGTCAGAATACAATTCCGAGAGTGGAAACAGCTCCATTATGTAATTTTTTACTTGTCTGCAAAGTTTGGCGTCATCTCGAGTTGATTTGATAGGTTACGGCATGAGTTTTGTTATTCAAAGATTTGAAAGTTCATATGCTTGATTTTTGGTTCGATTCATCGTTTCGATATTGTTTTAGGTGATTTGAAGCTTTGAGCTAGTCCGTGTTAGATTAGGTGACTTGTATGTGTGATTAGACAGGGTCTCGGGGGCCTCGTGTGTGTTTCAGATGGGCTACGGGTCCTTTTTCCTCCATTTTGAACTGCTGAACTGCTGCTTCTGACATCCTTCTAGGGATCGCGAATAGTCTCCCACGATCGCGATGTTCTGTGTGTTCTTCAAAAGCGTTCGCATCAAGCGTCCCGCGATCGCGAAAGTCTAACAGCCTCCACTTCGCGATCGCATCCCTGATTACGCGATCGCATAGACCAACCATTGGACTCCCTATACTTCCTTCAATGCGTTCGCATAAATGCCCCCGTGATCACGTACCACCGCTTGTTTCTTCACCGCGATCACGTCCACACCATCGCGTTTGCATAGAACATTTCTGGGCCAATCAATATTTCCTCTACGCGATCGCGTCCCTTGTTCCGCGATCGCAATGCACAAATCACTTGGCAGACAGATTTGTTTCCCAAATTCGACGGTTTCACCATTTATTCACATTTTGACTTGTAGAGCTCGGTTCTTGGAGATTTTGGAATGGATTTTCACCTGGGCAACTTGGGTACATGTTTCTCACTCGATTTAGACCAACTTCTATGAATCTCCTCTTAATTTCATTTTTTAATTTCTATTTTTGGAATGAAAAATGGGTAGAACTTCATAGACCGAATTATTGGGTTTTGAGGGAGTGTTTGACCTCCTATTTGACATAACTTTATATGGTTAGACTTTTGAGAGTACGAGGGTTCTAAAAATATTAAATTTTTCGGTTTCGAGACGTTGGCCTGAGGAGCGTTTTGGTCTTTTTACCTAATTTCGCGCTTTAGCTTTGAATTAAATTATAGAATCAGTTGCTTGAGATATTATTTACAATGTGTGATTTAATTGAATAGATTTGGGCCATTTGGAGTCGAGTACTCGTGGCAAGAACGTGGTTGCTAGTTGAATTTAGCCGGTTTTGAGGTAAGTATCTGGCCTAGCCTTGTGTGGGGGACTTCCCCTTAGGATTGAAGTCTTATCTGTTGGTTGTATTCCTTGTACGCGAAGTAACAAGTGAGTTCTCGGATTTATTTGTGGTAAATTGTCCCTTTTAGGCTATTAGTCTGTTGAAATCACCGAGTATGAAGATGATATTGATACAATTGAGTTCCCTGTTATTAGTTTCACCTCTACATGTCTTACTTGATATTTGTTTGCCCTTCTTGATTTATTCTTGCTGTTTAATGGACTTTTACGTGCTTAACTGAAGACAATTACCTTTCTATAGTCATATTACCCGTCCTAACTACTCGCCCTTAAGTGGAAATCATAAATATTATATCATATGTAATTAATTGGACTTAAATGGAAAGAAGATAGATCTCTTATGATTAGTTGTTATTTATTTAAACTGTAATTTATTTGATTCATGTTGACTTTGTACTGTTGGTTACTCCTTGATTATATGTTCATCTGTAACTTCGTGCAATTATATTACCTGTCCAACTGTTGTGGTATCGGTGTAGTTATTTTGCACTTATTATGTCTTGTTTTGTTGTTGAGGTCATTGTGCTTTCCTTGGTGTTCCACGGCCTTAGAAGGTATTGTTTATTTCCCTTGTTGGGACACTATTATTTCTGTTGTTGGTTCCCTTGCCAGGACGTTATTTTTTCTGTTGTTGATTCCCATGACGAGACGTTATTGGTTCTGTTGTTGATTCCCTTGCCGGGGCGTTATCGTTTCCATTGTTGATTACCTTGTTTTGCTCTTGTATATATATTGTCATTTATTGAGCGGCTGTTGGTACTGTGATGCACGAGGTCTCTGTCGTGCGGTCGTTGTTGGAGAGTTGCACGAGGTCTTTGCCGTGTTATTGTGACTATTGATGTTTTTGCACATGCGGTGTAATAAGGCGGGATATGTTATATGCTTATATGTGGATTGCGCATGTGGAGGAATAAGGGGGGAATATTGTGAAGCACGTGTGGCGAAATAAGGCGGTGGTTATTACATTATTATTGACTCCACACGTGGCGAAATAAGGTGGGCTATGCTAGGGGCTGATTGTGATGAATTGTGAAGGCCCGTGGAGGCATCGTTCCTATTTTGTTTGATGTTGGTATGATGGACTATGGGTTCAATTCCCGGGAGATCCTCTGATATTGGTATGATGGACTACAGGTTCAATTTTCGGAGATCCTCTGTTATTGGTATGAGGGACTACAGGTTCGATTCCCGGACGATTCGCCTTAATTTGTTGTGTTCCGAATTGATATGTATCATTGATTCTATCCGGGTAAGAAAACAGTCGGGTGCTAATCGTTCCACTTTTCATACTTACTAGTTGGTAGGATTCCTGTTAGATACACTTGCACAAACATACACGTAGTTGGACCCTCCTATTAGAGATGAATCCCTTTTGATTTGACTAGGAGTAGGGATATGCCCTCGTTTGCCCATTATATATGTGAGAGTGGCCCTAGTTGACTAGTTAGTTATCAGCATAACCGTGTTATTAATGGGGCACAAGATGCCAAGGGACTTGTTTTTCCTTGTTGTGTAGTGGCTTCAGGATTTGGATTGTAATGTCTACCGTCATTTTATTATCATCATTTGTTGTATTTCTTGTTATTACCTATTGTCAGTTAGCCTTGTTGTGATTATAGCATTTTTAGTTATCCGTGCAGTCTTTACATATTACATATCATCTCTATTATGTATATTATTCTGTTTATTGACCGGTAGGTGTCTCGACTTTTCCTCGTCACTACTCTATCGAGGTTAGTCTTGATACTTACTGGGCACCACCGTGGTGTACTCATGCTACTCTTCTGCACACTTTTTGTTGTACATATTCAGGTACTCTCATTCAGTTCCGTCAGCCTTGGAAGGTGGCGTATCGGTGGAGACTTCGAGGCATATCTGCTACGTCCGCAGACCGAGGAGTCCCTTTCTAGTTTTCTGTAATAAGTATAGTTCTTTCAGTATTTCTTTTTTGTATAGACATTCTTGTGTCCGAGACTCTTATGTATCCCTTAGCTTGTGATTTGTGAGATTCCGGGTTTTGGGAATTTTTGTTTAGTTATGGGAGTTGGTATTGTATGTGCCAGGTGGAACTTTGACCATCCAGTTATTTACTTGGTTCAGTTTAAATGTTTTCTTCCGCAATTGATTATATTTCCACATTGTTAGGCTTACCTAGTCGTGGGGACTAGGTGCGGTCACGACATGTTCACAGAGGGCGAACTGGGTCATGACAAGTTGGTATCTGAGCTCTAGGTTCATAGGAGTCACAGATCACAAGCCGGTTTATTAGAGTCTCATTGATCGGTACAAAGATGTCTGTACTTATCTGCGAGAGGCTATGTAACCATTAGGAAAATTCCACTCATTTGATTTCCTTGTCGTGCGAGATTTTTGACATTTACAATCCTAAGCCTCTGTCTTCTACTCTCTAACAGATGGTGAGGACACGTACTATCCAAGGTGATCTGGCACCCGCGCCCCCTGCTGCAGCAGTCAGAGGTCGGGGTCGAGGTAGAGTTCGAGGACGCGCACGTGGTGCAACGAGAGCACTTGCGCGAGCGGCCGCCGAGGTACCACCAGCAGATCCAGCCGGAGTCCAGGTATCTGACACGCCTACAACTACTACTACTCTAGCCCTTCGGGAGACTTTGACGCAGTTCATGAGTGTGTACACTGCTTTGGCTCCGACTGGATTGCTTCCCCTTGCTGCAGCCACACTCCAGGCAGTGTGAGGAGCACAGACTCCCACCGCCTGCACTCCTGAGCAGCGAGCGCCTGTTGAGCAGGTTCTTGAGATTATCTCTGCCGCGCCTGCAGCACCAATTCAGCCCGAGGGCATGGCAGGAGCTTCCGAGCAGGAGCAGATGAGATTAGAGAGGTTCAAAAAGTATGGTCCTCCGGTATTCAGTGGATTAACATTAGACGATGCCTTGGGGTTTATTGATGAGTCTTACCGCATTCTCCGTACTATGGGTATCTCTGAGTCGAGCGGGGTTTCTTTCACTACTTTCTAGCTTCGAGGGGCCGCCTATGATTGGTGGCGCACCTATGAGTTAGATAACCTAGAGAAGGCAGCTTCACTAACTTGGACCTAATTTTCAGATATGTTCCTGAGAGAGTTTGTTCCTCAGAGCCTTAGGGATTCATGGCGTGCGGAGTTTGAGCATTTGCACCAAGGTGCTATGACCGTCTCAGAGTATGCTGTACGTTACACCAGTTTGGTCTAGACATGCCTTAGCCTTGGTTTCTATTGTTCGCGAGAAGGTTCGCCGGTTCATTAAGGGGCTCATTCCCAGCATCAGGTTCAGTATGGCCCGTGAGTTAGAGATGGATATTTCATATCGGCAGGTGGTAAACATTGCTAGGAGGATAGAGGGTCTGCATGCTAGAGAGAGAGAGGGCAGGCAGCGTCTTGAGAGAGAGAGCAGACGAGATTGGGAGAGAGAGAGAGACTGAGGAGGCGAGGAGGCCTCGTAGGCCGGTGAGATATACTTGTCCTTATTTTGGAGGCAGGGTGCGTCATGGTAGAGGTTTTGCGTGTCAGCCAGTTCAGTTTGCACTTCAGGCCTTCCATAGTGACTCCGGTGTTCATGGGACTCAGAGGACCCGTACCGCAGAGTTTCCACCACCTCGTCAGCAGAGGGGGCACTTTGAGTGTGGAGATATTAGCCACATGGTGAGAGAATATCCCAGGCTTCGGATCGATGTGTCGCAGCAAGGTATTCAGACATGGAGAGGGCACCCAAGAGGGAGAGGCCCAGCTCGTTAATGTGTTTCGTATAGTGGGTTTGAGGCCGGTGCGCCAGCTAATGTCACTCAGGTACGAATTCAGTTTGTTATAGAAAGGCACTATCTGTAGTTCATCACAATTCTACTTATCAGGTTGAGTTCCTTGTTTGTTGTTCTATTTATGGGAGTGCTTCATGATTTGCACTCTGTCTATGTGATTATTCCGTTGGGAGGTTTTATGAGTCATAGCCGTGTCTATCGTCTAATTTAGCCGTTGTCAAGAGTTGTGAGGCTAGTGGTACTTCCTGTTGTCTGTTCTGGTAGATGTGATTTCCACACATTCCTGGTTACGAGCTGTGATTTTTATGCTCCACCGGTGTGGGAGCTAGTCTATTTTGTAAATTGTAGGCGGAATTGATCTAGTGGGAGTCTCTAGATGGGTTGATGTGTACCCTACCTGTGATCTAGTGTTGAGGGCGAGACCCTCGTGATATCAGGTGATTTGATATGTTGAGACCGGGCTGTGTACTGCGGTGAGAGTTATATCAGTATAAGATCTTTGTGAGTCCATTATATGCTTTCATTCCTTCTTGTTAGATGTCTTGTAGATTTGTGTTTTAGAAGAATTTTGTGCTAGTTTAATTTGTTTGTTAGTTCCATTGTATGTTTCCTTTCCCATATTCATTCATTTTCATTCTATGCTCCTTGAGTTTTAGTTTGTGGGGTGTGTTCCCTTTGGTGCTGGCTGATATTGGGTTAACGGGTGTTTCGTCATATGGTTTTTGTGGTTGTTTTATCATCACCACTGTTATGGGTGGTTGAAAAGATTTTCTATTGAATATGAGGCTTATGGCCGGTGCAGATTTGATCTCAGGCATTTATTGCTATCAAAAATATTATTGTGGGACTATATATGGTGTGTCGTGTTGTGTGGCTGTACCCTGTGTGTTTGTCTTGTTTTGAATTAACTGGTTGAGACTGATACCCAATATGGACTTGGAATCGGGCCTTTTGGGAATGGATGGAAGGTGAGGAATATGGTTTGAGGGCTTAATGGTATTGTTAGAAGGGTTAAATTTTAGTTGAGATGGTGTCGTCGTGCCAAAATGGATTGGGGTGGCCTGGGGTCACCGATGGGTGTATGTTAGAAGTGTCCACTCAGTGACTTGAGGACTTTGAGATGAATCTTAGCACGTTCGAGGACGAACGTTGGTTTTAAGAGGGGGATGTAATGACCTGACCGGTCGTTTTGAGAAATTAAGCTCCGTTCAGTGGCATAAGGTCTGGAGCAACTTCGGAACATGAGTATCGACTTGCGTGCATGGTGGAATTCAGTTTTCGGATGGTTTGGAGTCAATTCTAGAGAAGGAACCTTATTTTGGGAGTTAGAACGGTGAAAATTTGACTGGAACTGGACTTTTGGGTAAACAATCCCGGAATGGGTCGTGGATGATCTCAACAGCTTCGTATGAAGATTTCGGACTTACGCGCACGTCCGGATTCAGATTTGGAGGTCCGTAGAGTAAATTGAAGCATTCGGCGAAAGTTGAAGTTGGAAAATGGAGAAGTTTGACTCAAAGTTGACTTTTGGGAAGTCGAGGTCGTAATGCGATTCCGAGAGTTTGAACGGCTCTGTTATGTCATTTTGGACTTGTCTGCAAATTTTGGCGTCATTCCGAGTTGAATTGATAGGTTTCGGCATGAGTTTTCTTATTTGAAGATTTGAAAGTTCATAAGCTTGATTTTTGGTTTGATTCGCCGTTTCAATGTTGTCTTAGGTGATTTGAAGCTTAGAGCGAGTCTGTGTTAGGTTATGTGAGTTGTATGTGTTATTATACGGGGTCCCAGGGGCCTCGGGTGTGTTTCAAATAGGCTACGGGTCCTTTTTCCTCCATTTTGAACTGCTGAACTGCTGCTTCTGACATCCTTCTAGCGATCGCAAATAGTCTCCCGCGATCGCGATGTTCTGTGTGTTCTTCAATTGCGTTCGCATCAAACGTCCCGTGATCGCGAAGGTCTAACAACCTCCATTTCGCGATCGCATCCCTGATTACGCGATCGCATAGACCAACCATTGGACCCCCTGTACTTCCTTCAACGCGTTCGCATAAATGCCCCCGTGATCACGAAGCACCGCCTGTTGCTTCACTACGATCATGTCCACACCATCACGTTTGCATAGAACATTTATGGGCCAATCAATATTTCCTCTACGCGATCGCGTCCATTGTTCCGCGATCGCGATGCACAAATCAATTGGCAGACAAATTTAATTCCCAAATTCGAGGGTTTCACCATTTATTCACATTTTGACTTCTAGAGCTCGGTTCTTGGTGCTATTTGAAAGGATTTTCACCTGGGCAACTTGGGTATGTGTTTCTCACTCGATTTAGACCAACATCCATGAATCTCCTCTTAATTTTATCTTTTAATTTCAGTTTTTGGAATGAAAAATGGATAGAACTTCATAGACAGAATTATAGGGTTTTGAGGGAGTGTTTGACCTCCTATTTGAGATATTTTTATATTGTTAGACTTTTGAGAGTACGAGGGTTCTGAAAATATTAAATTCATCCGGTTTCGAGACATTGGCCCGAGGGGCGTTTTGGTCATTTTTCTTAATTTCGCGCTTTAGCTTTGAATTAAACTATAGAATCAGTTGCTTATGATATTAATTACAATGCATGATTTAATTGAATAGATTTGGGCCATTTGGAGTCGAGTACTCTTGACAAGAACGCGGTTGCTAGTTGATTTTAGCCGGTTTTGAGGTAAGTATCTGGCCTAACCTTGTGTGGGGGACTTCCCCTTAGGATTGCAGTCTTATCTGTTGCTTGTATTCCTTTCACCTGAGGTGACGAGTGAGTGTTCGGATTTATTTGTGGTAAATTGTCCCTTTTAGGCTATTAGACTCTTGAAATCACCGAGTATGAAGATGATATTGATACGATTGAGTACCCTGTTATTAGTTTCACCTTTACATGTCTTACTTGATATTTGTTTGCCCTTCTTGATTTATTCTTTCTGCTTAATGGACTTTTACGTGCTTAACTGAATACAATTACTCTTCTATAGTCATATTACCCGTCCTAACTACTCGCCCTTAAGTGGAATCATAAATATTATACCTCATGTAATTAATTGGACTTAAATGGAAAGAAGATATATATCTTATGATTAGTTGTTATTTCTTTAAATTGTAATTTTTTGATTTATGTTGACTTTGTACTGTTGGTTACTCCTTGATTGTAAGTTCATGTGTAACTTCGTGCAATTATATTACCTGTCCAACTGTTGTGGTATCTGTGTAGTTATTTTGCACTTATTATGTCTTGTTTTTTCTTTGAGGTTATTGTGCTTCCCATGGTGTTCCATGGCCTTAGCAGGTATTGTTGATTTCCCTTGCCAAGACGTTATTGTTTCTGTTGTTGATTCCCTTGCCGGGACGTTATTGTTTCTGTTGTTGATTCCCTTGCCGGGGCATTATCGTTTCCATTGTTGATTCCCTAGTTTTGCTCCTGTATATATATTGTCATTTATTGAGCGGCTGTTGGTACTGTGATGCACGAGGTCTCTGTCGTGCGGTCGTTGTTGGAGAGTTGCACGAGGTCTTTGCCGTGTTATTGTGACTATTGATGTTTTTGCACATGCGGTGTAATAAGGCGGGATATGTTATATGCTTATATGTGGATTGCGCATGTGGAGGAATAAGGGGGGAATATTGTGAAGCACGTGTGGCGAAATAAGGCGGTGGTTATTACATTATTATTGACTCCACACGTGGCGAAATAAGGTGGGCTATGCTAGGGGCTGATTGTGATGAATTGTGAAGGCCCGTGGAGGCATCGTTCCTATTTTGTTTGATATTGGTATGATGGACTATGGGTTCAATTCCCGGGAGATCCTCTTATATTGGTATGATGGACTACGGGTTTAATTCCCGTGAGATCCTCTGTTATTGGTATGAGGGACTACGGGTACGATTCTCAGAAGATTCCCCTTAACTCATTGTGTTCCGAATTGATATGTTTCATTGATTCTATCCGCGTATGAACAAATCGGGTGCTAGTCGTTCCACTTTTCATACTTACTAGTTGGAAGGATTCATTTTAGATACACTTGTACAAGCATACACGTAGTTGGACCCTCCTATTAGAGATAAATCCCTTCTAATTTGACTAGGAGTAGGGATATGCCCTCGTTTACCCATTATATATGTGAGAGTGACCCTAGTTGACTAGTTAGTTGTTAGCATAACCGTGTTATTGATGGGCACAATATGCCAAGTGTTAGACTTCAGACACTGGGTTTCCCATTAGTTGTGGCTGGTTTGAGAGTTTGTGGTAGAATTGTGGAAAGAGTTGGAAAGACCATATGTAAGCATCATTGCGGGAGAACGATTTAGTGACTTGTTTGTCCTTGTTGTGTTGTGACTTCAGGATTTGGATTGTAATATCTATCGTCATTTTATTAGCATCATTTGTTGTATCTCTCGTTATTACTTATTGTCCGTTAGCCTTGTTGTGATTGTAGCATTTTTAGTTATCCATGCAGTATTTACATATTACATATCATCTCTATTAGTCTGTTTATTGACCGGTAGGTGTCTCAACCGTTCCTCGTCTCTACTCCATTGAGGTTAGTCTTGACACTTACTGGGCACCGCCGTGGTGTGTTCATGCTACTCTTCTGCACACTTTTTGTTGTGCAGATTCAAGTACTCTCATTCAGTTCCATCAGCCTTGGGCGGAGGCGTATCGGTGGAGACTTCGAGGCATATCTGCTACGTCTGCAGACCGAGGAGTCCCTTTCCAATTTTCTGTAATAAGTATAGTTCTTTCAGTATATCTTTTTGTATAGACATTCATGAGTCAGAGCCTCTTATGTATCCCTTAGCTTGTGATTTGTGAGATTCCGGGTTTTGAAAATTTTTGTTTAGTTATGAGAGTTGGTATTGTATATGGCATGTGGCACTTTGACCATCCAATTATTTAGTTGGTTCAGTTTAAATGTTTTCTTCCGCAATTGATTATATTTCCGCATTGTTAGACTTACCTAGTCGTAGGGACTAGGTGCCGTCACGATATGTTCACGGATGACGAACTGGGGTCGTGACATTAATTGTAATAGAGTATGGCCATTTGACCTACTTCACCTTTAAAGAGTCTATTCCAACACCTTCTCCGAAAATAACATGCCCCGGCTATTCTACCTGAGCCTTAGCAAAGCTGCACTTGGACCGGTTAGCAAACAATTGGTTTTGACTAACCTGGCTAAGATTGAACTTGGAAATTCAAGATATTATCACACATAAATCAGCTTCCAGCCTCTATTTTTTACAATGACAGAGCAGAGCGATCCACAAAGTCCTTATATTTAAAATATAGACTTTAAACCACATAGTAAGTGAAGTAAACAGTGAAGAGACTAAAGAGGAAGAAGGGAGATGACTCCCACATCGTAAATGAAAGAGCAAACCCAAATTTCTTGTTAGATATAAAAGGTTACTTAAGCTGAGTCCAAAACTCACGCATCCATGCAGTGAGCACAAGGTGAACTATTCTTTTGTCTTTTACTAAAAAATGCCGTGTGCTCACTGCATTTAGCGGCATACACCAATTTTTCGAAGGGTTCTTAATTTGAGTGCCCCTACAAGTCCAGTTTTGAGATGTTGAAGTTGACTTTTGCAGTAATCATATGTTATTTTCTGATCTTCGGTTGTATGTATGGAACACCTTTAATCCAGCACAGTGCCAGTCATTTGACTGTCATTGATGACAAATCACATGATTTATTCATAATATAATTAGGGAGAAAGTTTTATCTGCTGAGTAAGGGTGGTAAAGAAAATAATTAATCATTTATATTATTTATTAAAAAATTGGTTGGATAATGAACTATTTAAAAACAGGTCAAATATGGATAAGAAATATATTATCCATTTAGAAAATAGGTAACCAACTTTTATATTTATAAAGCCTCAAATTGGGGATTCTTCAAGTTAGGGTGACTAAAAATTCTCCTAAAAGTGATCATATGAACGAACTCATGGATAATATAGGTAACCATATTATTCGCCGGTTAACCTGTTTTTTTATTCGTATTAAAATATGGAATGGGTCGAAATAATTTACCAGTTTTTTCATTACTCGTTTTCAACCCGAACCATATACAAAAAATGATAATCTATAACTGAGAAGAAAAAAAAGAAGATAGTTATCTGTAAGATGGCTAGAGTTTTAATATCTTTTTTTTTTGTATTTGTTTAACATAGGAAAGTATACAGAGACAACAACAATTTAAATAGAAATCTAGAGTTGACTTTGGCGATGCGCACGATAGCCGAACCTAACCCTCTCGGTGCACAATAGCAACATTCGTCATTGTGATTGAGAATGACTCGCCGACGGAGAACTACAATTGCCAATACACCTAAATTAGTTACCCCTGACCATGGGGTTGCTAAGACACTGGAACCACTGATGCTTGGAAACTTCCTTCCTCAGAAATTGCAATCTATTGTTGCTGGTGTTGAAGCTGTATGTGACAAAGGTGAGATGCATCATCAAGTCGATCGCAGTGGACGAGAATATTTGTCAACCTATACGAAGACTTCAATTCTCAGAATGCAATGAAGCTAGGGTTTCATCCCCAACAGTAGCAGAAGTTGTGCAAGGAAATCGGAATGCTCAGATGGGCAAACCACTTACGTTTGTTCCACCTACTGATCGAGAAGGTAAGAAGATTGTTAAACTCAGTGAGGATGATCTCAAACCTCAAATTGATTATTGGAAAACTTCATTAATTTGGTATGTTATTGGTAACAAGCCACTCTAGAAAGCTATAGAAAACTTTGTGATACATGTATGGAATTTTGTTTCTAAACCGCAAATTTTGATGCATTATGAGGGATACTGTATTTTTCGATTCAATTCAGTAGCAGACAGAGACCAGGTAATACAATCTGGTCCTTATTCCTTTAGGAACAAACCTCTGGTGTTGAGACCTTGAGAGCTAGATTTCTCCTTCCAAAATGACATCTTAAGCACAATCCCAATCTGGATCAGATTCCCTGGCCTTCCTATGGGATACTTGTCAACTGAGGCTTTAAGTAAGATGGCAAGTGTAATCAGGAATCCCCTGTATACTAATAAGTGTACAGCTCACTATGAGAACATATCTTACGCCAGAATCCTTGTAGAAGTGGATGCTGCATAGCCCCTTCCAGAACAGTTTGAAATTGAAACGCCATTTGGGCCAAAGGTATAATCAATTGAGTATGACTGGAAACCTTTATTTTGTAACCATTGTTTGAAGTTTGGGCACGACTCTATTGACTGTTGGTATAACACCAACAATGGAGCGGATAAAGGTCAGAAAGCGATGGATCAGCCTAAAAGACAGAGAAACAGAGGAAACAGGAGACTTAAAACAGGCAGACAAGAATGGAAGGTTAAGCAGACTCAAGCACCAAGTACATTACAGAAGCAGGTAACAGTTGTAGTTGAATCTTTTAAGGAGACTGCCAATGATAATGAACTACTGTCTACAACTCAAATGGTGACCTCTCAAAGTGAGGAACAACTTGCAACTGATATTCAACAGAAGGATCCTGGAACTTGCAGAGTGCCTTCTTGTAGCACTGTAAATGAATGCATTAAGGGGAAAGCAATTGCTGATACAGTAGATGATGGCAGAAGAGGACAACACAGTGATCCTGGTCCATCTCATTCAAGCCCCAAGATACTATGATCATAGTGACCTGGAACATCAGAGGGCTTAACCAACCCCATAAACAGCAAGAACTGAAGACCTTCCTTGCTGTCAACAAAGTAGATTTTATGGGTTGTATTGAAACTAGAGTTAAGAAACACAAAGCAAAACGAATCCAAAACAAATTTGCAAGAGGCTGGATGATACAATGCAACTACTCTCAAGCTGTGAATGGGAGAATCTGGTTGTTCTAGAGACCTCATATACAGGTCACCATTTCCCAAATGACTGACCAATTCATGCAATGCCCATTGAAGATCCAACTAGTAAAGTTAGAATTCATTTAAGTGTAGTCTATGCCCAGAATAATGTTAACCAAAGACACCAGTTGTGGACTGATCTGAGGAACATTCCTATTCCCAGTCAAGACCCTTGGTTACTTAGTGGTGATTTCAACAATGTCTTGAGCTCTGAAGATAGAATTGGCTCCCGTGTTACTGAAGTTGAAATAAAAGGGTTTAAAGATGTCATAAATGATCTACAACTCACTCCTCTCAGATCAAAGGGTTGGCAATACACTTGGACAAATAAGCAAGGTACAACTACAAGAGTTTATAGTAAGATTGATTGGGCCCTGGGCAACTACCAGTGGATACAGAATTATGGTCACCTAGAAGCTGACTTCATGAATCCCTCTATTTCAGATCACTCTCCAATTCTTATCAAAGTAGGAGACCATCAACTACTACATCCCAAACCATTCAGATTATTCACTAATGTTATGGACTGCCACAATTCCAACACATCATCCACACTGTTTGACAAACTGATCACATGGGATCATCTTTGCAGAAGATCTGGAGCAAACTAAAAGATATGAAGCAACAATTAAGGGAACTGAATGCATACATGGCTACATATAAGCAAAGACTTGGGCAGGCTAGAGAGGAACTGGATGTTACCCAACACCAACTTCAGAAATGCTTAGTTTCACAACTACTGTTTGATAAAGAGAAAGCATTGCTGGAGGAAATTGAGAAGTGGTGTGCTGTGGAGGAGCAGGTTATGAGATAGAAATCCAAAGCTGTTTGGATTGAATGTGGTGATGCAAACACCAAAGATTTCCATGCCCAATGGAAAATCAGAACATCTCAGAATAACATTACCTCAGCATACACTGATGCTGGAATCAAACTCACTGACCCTAAAGAAGTGGAACCTGAATTTATCACTGTATTCCAATCATTGATGGGAGACTGTGCAATGGAACTGACTTGTGTGAACACTATAATCATCAAAGAAGGCCCCTGCCTTTCTAGAACTCAGCAAGAGTCCTGATCCAGGAACTTACAATGGAGGAACTCACAGACACTATTATGGAGATGCCAAAAGATAAAGCCCCTGGGGTGGATGGTTTCCCAGTGGAATTCTTCACTAAAAACTGGGATGTAGTAAGAGAGGACATATTTGCTGCTGCAAAGGAGTTCTTCACCACCTGCACAATGCCTCCAATGATCAATACTACTGCCATTGCCCTTGTTCCTAAAGATAAGACACCTGCCACTGTGAAAGACTACAGGCCAATAGCATGCTGCACTACATTGTATAAAATCATCTCCAAAATAATCACCAGAAGACTGAAAAATGTACTTGGGAAACTAGTTGGACAGGCTCAGTCAACATTCCTTCAAGGGAGAAGCATTGTTGATAACATTATACTCAGCCATGAAATATTCAAAGGATATTCTAGGAAAGCAATATCACCTAGGTGTGTCCTAAAGGTGGACCTGAGGAAGGCATATGATACACTGGAATGGAGATTCCTAGAACAAATCCTGCTTGGCATAGGCTTCTCAGCTAAATTAACTCAATGGATAATGGCTTGTGTGACTACTGTATCCTACTCCCTGGTTCTGAATGGAGGACTCACTAAACAATTTAAAGCCAAAAGAGCATTAGACAAGGAGACCCTATGTGTCCATATCTGTTTGTATTGGCTATGGAATATCTCAACAGGATACTGGGACAGTTGCACAGAAATGGCAATTTCAACTTCCATCCTAAATGCAGGAAACTAAATTGTTCTCATATTTGCTTTGCTGATGATTTACTCTTGTTTTGTAGAGGTGACCTACTCTCTGTGAAGATCTTAAAGGATGCATTTACTACATTCTCTGATGCCTCTGGCCTCCAAGCAAACAATTCAAAGAGTGCTGTCTACGTTGCAGGAGTACAACAAACTGTCAAGGAGCAAATACTGGAGGAATTGGGATTTACTGAGGGAAAACTCCCTTTCAGATACCCTGGAGTCCCTCTTGACTCCAAGAAACTAGCTGCCTGTCACTACATGTCTATTATTGAAAAGATTACTGCCAGAATAACCTGCTGGTCTGCTAAGCTTCTTTCTTATGCAGGTAGATGTTAATTGATTAAAGCAGTTATATTTGGCATACAATCTTATTGGGCTCAGATCTTCATCTTACCAAAGAAAATTCTGAAAGCTGTGGAGAACATATACAGAAACCTTCTTATGGACTGGTAATGTTACTCTATCCAGAAAAGCTCCAGTGGCATGGGAGAAAGTGTGCAAGCCTGTATCTGTTGGTGGACTCAACATCATTGACATGACACTATGGAACAGGGCTGCAATAAGCAAACAGCTCTGGAACTTAGCCAACAAGAAAGACTGCTTGTGGATAAAATGGGTACACAGCTACAATGTTAAGAAAAAAGACTTGGAAACTATGACCACTCCCAAGGCAGCCTCTTGGGTAGTGGGGAAAATAGTGGATAGTAGAGCTATTGTCATGGACAACCAACTTACTCAAGGCAGCCTCCTTCACAGACTGCACATTTTCTGTACACTGGAGCACTTCCAGGTTCAGAAACTATACCACACGCTGCTGCCAAAATTCAACAAAGTTCCATGGAGAAATCTGCTGCTTCTTACCAATGCTCAACCAAGATACAGATTCATTGTATGGTTAGCTGCGCAGAAAAGGCTTCCTACTGTAGACATATTGATGAACATAGGCATCCAAGTCCCTACCAATTGTACATTCTGCCATCAACAGACAGAAACCTTCGATCACCTCTTCTTTGAATGCTCAATCACAAGGAGGTTATGGACTAGACTTTGCCTCTGGCTGGGACATAATAGAGCAGTAGGTGCCTGGGAAACTGAATTGCAATGGCTATGTACTAAGGCAAAAAGTAGAGTGGCCCTGAATGCTATAACAGCTTGTGTGTTCATCAACACAACTGCACTTATATGGAGGGAAAGGAACATAACCAGTTTTGATTTGAATAAGTATGAAGAAACTCATGTTTGTAAAGAGATCGCCCTTCTTATTCATATAAGAGGCAGAAAATGCAATCGATGGAAGAATGGCTTAAGGCAAATAGATAGATTTCCTTAGCTATATTGTATGGAATCCCTGTACTGAGTATAATAGTGATTACATAAAGGACTCGGTCTAGAATGATGTAATTAGTTGGAGCAAGTCAAAGCTCCTACTAAATTATCTTGTACAGCTTGTGATATTAATGAATATAATGTTTACTTTGAAAAGAAAAAAACAACAATTTAAATATCCTTTCCTATGCAACATTAAGTATAATATAATGCAAGCTTATAATAATTTTTCTTTTAAAGTTAACTTCTACCTATAAATAAATCCCAGATTAATCTCCATCTTGTTATAAATAAAAGCAATGTAAATAAGAATATATAGAAAAAAGGGGAGAAGAGTTTTCTTCTTTCACTTTGGTGTATATGTCAATTGCAATTACATGCCCTTTTATAGGCATAAAAAGTAAAGATGATGAACATAAAATAGGAGATTTAATCTTTAAGATATTCACAATATAGGCATCCAGTGTAGCATCCAATGTAGTATCCAATGTACATTCATAACACTCCCCCTTGAATGTCCATGTAAGATAATGTGTCTCATTGAGAATTTACAAAGAAATTCGCATGTGCATAGTTATTTATAATATGCATTGCTTGCTGCCTCATTATAAACCTAAACAGGAAAACCCAGTGGGACAAAACCTTGGTTATGGAAAAGAGTGCAGCGTGTAGGTTCTCCCCCTGATGAAAAAAATCACTTAATGTCTCGGAGACGACGCATTACAATCTTATATATCAGCTTTTCAAATGTTGAGGTTGGTAATGCCTTAGTGAACAGATCATCTAAATTATCACTTGAACGAACTTGTTGTACATCTATTTCACTATTCTTCTGAAGTTTTGGTGAAATGTGTTTTGTTCTATCTCATTTAATATATCTTCCTTTTAATTGAGCTGTGCATGCAATACTGTCTTCATACAATATTGTTGGAATATTCTCTTTCGAAGAAAGACTACATATTTGTTGAATATGTTGAGTTATCGATCTCAACCAAACGCATTCTCGACTTGCTTCGTGAATGGCTATTATCTCTGTATGATTTGAAGAAGTAGCAACCATAGTTTGTTTTGTTGATCGCCATGATATTTCTTTACCTCCACTTGTAAATAAATAGCCTGTCTGAGATCGACCTTTGTGTGGATCAGACAAATTTCCTGCATCTGCATAACCAATCAATGATGGCTTGGATTCATTTGAATAAAATAAACCCATATCAATGGTCCCTTGGAGGTATCTAAATATATGTTTAATACCATTTTAGTGTCTTTGTGTTGGCGAAGAACTAAATCTTGCCAATACGCTTACTGAGAAAGCTATATCTGGTCGGGAATTATTGGCAAGATACATTAATGCCCCAATTGCACTTAGATGTGGTACTTCGGCACCAAGAAGCTCTTCATCATTTTCATGAGGTCAGAATGGATCTTTCTTTATATCAAGTGATCTCACAACCATCGGGGTACTCAATGGATGTGCTTTATCCATATAGAATCGCTTTAAAATCCCTTTGGTGTATGTTGATTGATGGACAAATATTTCCATCTTTCACATACTCAATTTGTAAACCAAGACAAAATTTTGTCTTTCCAAGATATTTCATTTCGAATTCTTTCTTCGAACAGTCTACTGCTTTTGGAAGCTCTCCAGGAGTTCCAGTGATATTTAGATCATCAACATACACGCCAATTATAACAAATTCAGATCCAGACCTTTTTATAAAGACACAAGGACAAATTAATCATTCTTGTACCCTTCTTTCAATAGGTATTCACTCAGGCGATTGAACAATATACAACCTGATTGTTTCAATCCGTATAAAGATTTCTGAAGCTTTATTGAACAAGTTTCACGAAAACTTTTATATTCTTGGACTCATTTGCTTTAATTAATTGTCCTGCTGGGATATCAAATCGAATTGGAGCAAGCAGCTAGAATATGTGACTTGGTCACCCTTGGTAGGTCAGTGAATGCATCTGGCAATTGATTTGCAATATTTTACAAATGAATAATCTTTTGAACCTCTTGTTCACATTGATTTGTTCGAGGATCTAAATGAGACAGTGATAACGTATTCCAATCTATATTCTTTCAGCTGCTTATTTTCTCCCCTAATGTTGGATATACTGATTCATCAAAATGGCAATCAGAAAATCTTGCCGTAAATAAATCTCCAGTCATCGGCTCTAGATATTTTTTAATTGAAGGAGATTCATAGCCAAACTATATCCTAACCTTCTTAGAGGACCCATCTTTGTGCGTTGTGGTGGAGCAATTGGAACATATATCGCACAACCAAAGATCCTAAGGTAGGAAATATTTGGCTCCTGACCAAAAGTCAATTGCAATGTGGAGACTTTGTGTTAACTTGTGGGCCATATCTGTAGAAAATCATTCTATCCATGATATGTGCGCTTTGGTTGTACTAGCATGATTTTCAGGTATAAGTTTTGATGAATGAGAAACAATGAAGTCAACTTGTTAAACAATGTTATTGTATGACAAACAATGAAGATACATTAGCAAACAATCAATATTGAATGCCGAGAAGCATATTGATGAATGGATTGCATGGAAAAGCCAAGACAAGCTCAAAATTTCAAGACCGAAGACCCAAGGCATAGGTCGCTAGGTAGAACCAATGTAAGAGCAACGTTTAAGTTATCTCGTCTTTTGGCTCAACATAGGTCATCATTAATATGCATTAAATCATTTTATTAAATCATATATATCATAAACATTTTTAATATACTTCAAACAAAATGATTTTAACGTCTTCATTTTAACCAAAATGGTTTTTGAAGTAAGTTTTCGATTCTGGTATACTCCAGCTTTGATTCTGGTATACTCTGGTATATTCCAGCTTTGCTGGAAATTCCGCAAGGCAACATAATCGATTATGTGATTGGAATAATCGATTATTTCACTATCCATTGCCTTCCCAACATTCCGTTTTATGAACGTTGAGAAGATAATCGATTATGCAAAGTGGATAATCGATTATCTTGCATAAAATCAGTATAATTGATTGTCAATTAAGCAACGGACATACAACTTCTAACACCTATAAATAGAGGTCTTTTGAGCTGATTTTAAACACACAACACCTCTCATTGTTCATATACATATTGATATTATTTGGGCATCATTTTAGAGCTTTTGTTGAGCCATTTGAGAGACAACTTTGAGTTGTTCATAGAGCTAATCTTGTATCTCTTTATCTACTCTTTTTAGAGAGTTCTTGTTGTAAAAGAGAAAGGTGTTTGAGAAGACCATATCTTCTCATTGATTGTCGGGTTTGCTAAGTACCCTCAATCTTAGTGTGTGAAGTCTTGTGGTGCGGTATCCACGAGCAAGGTGAAGTCTTGAGGTGCGGTATCCTCGAGCAAGTTGAAGTCTTGTAGAGTGTACATCTACGAGCAAGTGTAACGGTTTGTTAGGAACCCGTAAGCTTAACGGAGTTAGTGGAAACTCGAGAGAGTCTCTCGGGGACTGGACTAACCACACGTTGTGGTGAACCAGTATAAATTCGGTGTGTTCTTTCCTTACTATTTTAATTACCGCATTTACTTTACTCCTGCAATTTTAATTCCACAATATTTATCAATATTCTCGTGCCGCACTATTCACCCCCCCTCTAGTGACGGGCATAAATCCTAACAATTGGTATCAGAGCCTAACTCTCTGAAAGCCTTAACCGGTTGAGAGAACGATATATATTTTTTGTTGAGAATATTGAACGCAGGAATGATGAGCGAAGGACACTCCACCTATAGGCCTCCACTATTTAACGGAACAAATTACACATATTGGAAAGAGCGGATGAGAATCTTCATCCAATCAAATAACTTTCGCTTGTGAAAAATCATCAAGAACGGTGAACAAATGCCAACAAAGAAAGTTAGGGAAACCACGGTTTCAAAGGAGGATGATGAATATGATGCCGAGGACGTCAAGAAAGTTGAAAATAACGCAAAGGCCGTCAACTTATTATATTGTGCGGTGAATCCGGATGACTATCGGAAGATTTCTTGCTGCACAACCGCCAAGGAGATGTGGGATAAACTCGAGATCACTTATGAAGGTACGTCTCAAGTCCGAGAATCTAAAGTTGATTTTCTAACACATGAATATGAACTCTTGAAAATGAGGGAGAAAGAACCCATCGGTATTATGTTCGAACGATTCTCAAAAATTGTCAACGATCTTCATGCTCTCGGGAAAGTGTACACGAACAATGATCTTGTTTGAAAAATCCTACGGTGTCTCACTCCCGAATGGCGTTCCAAAGCCAATGCCATCCAAGAGTCGATAGGAATCACGGATGTCACAATTGATGGACTAAGAGGTAACCTCGAAACTTATGAAAGCACAATTCTTAATCCCTATCTTAGAAGTAAAAATTCGAATATTGCCTTCAAAGCCTCATCTTCTAAAAGAGTAGAGGTAAGTGATTCGGAAAGCGATGATGATATTATTTCCAATGATATAATTGAAAAGTTTTATAAGTTTATGAAGAAGGAAATAAAGAAGGAAGAACCAAGTCCTTCATGCCAAAATTGTGGAAAACTTGGCCACACCAAATCACATTGTCCAAAACCCAAGGACAAGAAAAATAAGAAACACCATAGGCGCGTGACATGGGATTCGGACAGCTCGGGCGATGAAACTGCCGCACTATGCCTCATGGCCAACGAGGAAGAAGAGGTAAGTAATTCTAACTCTTACTCGTTTGAAGAAATGCAAAATGCCTATGATGAATTATATGGTGAATTTATTAGAGCTTCCAAAACCATAAAAGAATTGAAGAAAACAATTTCTTTGAAAGAAAAAGATTTTGAAAAACAACTTTCTTTGAAAGAAAAAGATTTTGAAAAATTGACTCGTGATAATGAGAAGTTAGAAGAAGAAAATAAATTTTTAGAAAATGATAATATTGATCTTAAAAATAAAATTAAGGAAATGAATGAAGCCTCTTCAATTGATCAAAGTTCCAATTGTTCTTCCTGTAGTTCTTTGAAAATAGAGAACATACAACTTAGGAACACACTAGAAAAACGTAGTGTTGATGATCCTAAAACAATTGAAGAAATTAAGAAGAATATTAGAAAGGATGATAGAAATGAAGTTGGACCACCTAGAAATAATTCTAGGAACTTCACTAATGAGTCTAAAAGTAATCATTTTAGACCACCTAGAAACGACTCTAGGAATTTTGTTAATGAGTCTAGAATGAATAATTCTAGACCACCTAGAAATAACTCTAGGAATCGCAATACGTCTAGGAATAACGACTTTAGCTCACGTAGAACATTTTTGGCTCAACCAAGACATATGCACAACCCGAATGTTATATGTCATTATTGCAACCGGGTAGGACACATTGCGCCCGTATGTTTTGCAAAACATAGAGATTTATCTTTTGACTATGATTATTATTTGCCTAACCCCCAAGGACCCAAAAGTGCCTGGGTACCGAAAACCTATTTTTAGGTACGTTTGCAGGTGTGCTTGAAGACTACAATATCGTAGTAGATGCACCAAGCACGAAACCTTATTGCATCGAGGGGGAATTTCGGTTAGTTATCATATTTTTGATAAAAACATAATAGTTGATATGTGTTAACAATTAATATATCTTTGTTAACAATTGATATTAATTATTTTTGTTGATTCATGTTTTGATAACTTTTATCTTGAATAACAATTGGTATCGATTATTTTTGTTAAAAATAATGATTGATTCATGTTTTGATGAATATTTATTTGGTTTGAATAACAGTTGATATATTCTTGAAAAATAAATGATTCATGTTTTTAATACAACTATTGGTTTGTTCAAAATTAACTGTTGATATGTTCTTAAGTAATATGGTTTGCGAAAAATAACCGTTATTATGGTTGTTATGTTTTTACTAACATTTGGTATTATTTCATGTTGGTATGATTTATTAAATATCGTCAATGTATATTCCTCATTGTATTTCCTATTTTATTCTTGACACTAACAATTGATATACCCAAAAGGGGGAAGTGTGGAAAGGGGAAAGTAGCCTTTGTATACTCTTCTTTTTGCTAATGCCAAAAGGGGGAAGAAATTAGGTGATATGCATCAAATAAGGGGGAATGAATCTACGTTATAGTATGCCTTATTTGAGGGGGAATTACCATTAAGGGGAATAGTTTGCATGAATTGTATGTTGAGATATAGCATGAATTTAGGGGGAATCCGATATGCATATCTCCTGTTGTTTGTCATTATCAAAAAGGGGAAAATTGTAGAAAATCATTCTATCCATGATATGTGCGCTTTGGTTGTACTAGCATGATTTTCAGGTATAGGTTTTGATGAATGACAAACAATGAAGTCAACTTGTTAAACAATGTTATTGTATGACAAACAATGAAGATGCATTAGCAAACAATCAAGATTGAATGCCGAGAAGCATATTGATGAATGGATTGCATGGAAAATCTAAGACGAGCTCAAAAGTTCAAGACCGAAGACCCAAGGCATAGGTCGCTAGGTAAAACCAATGTAAGAGCAACGTTTAAGTTATCTCGTCTTTTGGCTCAACATAGGTCATCACTAATATGCATAAAATCATTTTATTAAATCATATATATCATAAATATTTTTAATATCTTCAAAAAAATGATTTTAACGTCTTCATTTTAACCAAAATGGTTTTTAAAGTAAGTTTTCGATTCTGGTATATTCTGGTATACTCCAGCTTTGATTCTGGTATACTCTGGTATATTCCAGCTTTGCTGGAAATTCCGCAAGGCAACATAATCGGTTATGTGATTGGAATAATCGGTTATTTCACTATCCATTGCCTTCCCAACATTCCATTTTATGAACGTTGAGAAGATAATCGATAATGCAAAGTGGATAATCGATTATCTTGCATAAAATCAGTATAATTGATTGTCAATTAAGCAACGGACATACAACTTCTAACACCTATAAATAGAGGTCTTTTGAGCTGATTTTAAACACACAACACCTCTCATTGTTCATATACATATTGATATTATTTGGGCATCATTTTAGAGCTTTTGTTGAGCCATTTGAGAGACAACTTTGAGTTGTTCATAGAGCTAATCTTGTATCTCTTTATCTACTCTTTTTAGAGAGCTCTTGTTGTAAAAGAGAAAGGTGTTTGAGAAGACCATATCTTCTTATTGATTGTCGGGTTTGCTAAGTACCCTCAATCTTAGTGTGTGAAGTCTTGTGGTGCAGTATCCACGAGCAAGGTGAAGTCTTGAGGTGCGGTATCCTCGAGCAGGTTGAAGTCTTGTAGAGTGTACATCTACGAGCAAGTGTAACGGTTTGTTAGGCACCCGTAAGCTTAACGGAGTTAGTGGAAACTCGAGAGAGTCTCTCGGGGACTGGACTAACCACACGTTGTGGCGAACCAGTATAAATTCGGTGTGTTCTTTCCTTACTATTTTAATTACCGCATTTACTTTACTCCTGAAATTTTAATTCCGCAATATTTATCAATATTCTCGTGCCGCACTATTCACCCCCCCTTTAGTGACGGGCATAAATCCTAACAATATCCGCAAAAGTGATGCTGCATGCAAAATAGCATGACCCCATACTGAAATGGGAAGTTTTGTTCTCATAAGCATTGGTCTAGCAATTAATTGGAGGCGTTCGATCAATGATTCTGCTAGACAATTTTGTGTATGAACATGAGCAACCGGATGCTCAATTCTTATCCCAGCTGAAATACAATAATCATTAAAGGCTTGGATGTAAATTCACCAGCATTATTAAGACAAATTATCTTAATTGCATAATCTGGAAATTGTGCTCTTAGCTTTATTATTTGAGCCAACAATCTCGCAAATGTCATATTGCGAGTTGATAGTAAGCACACATGTGACCATTTTGTAGATGCATCTATCAAAATCATTTAATTGAATGATCCACAAGGGGTGAATGAGCCCACATATACCATCCTGTATACGTTCCAGAAATGCAGGGGATTCCATCCTAACTTTAATAGTTGATGGTCTAATAATTAATTTTCTTTGAGAACATGCAGCACAATAGAATTCCTTAAATTGAAGATTCTTCTGACTCTTCATTGCATGTCCGTGTGAATTCTCAATTATTTTACGCATCATATTAGAACCAGGATGGCCAGCCGGTCATGCCAAATAATAAAATTATCTTGATTAGTAAACTTCTTGTTTACTACGGCATGTGTTTCAATCTTGCTAATACTTGTGTAGTATAAGCCGTAGGAAAGAGCAGGTAACACTTCAAGCACATATTTCTTACCGGACATTATTATAGTAATATAAAGATATTCAATCTTTTCATCATTTGTAGTCTCAATATGATATCTATTTATGTGAATATCTTTGAAACTTAATAAGTTTATTGAGATTTACTACAATATAATGCTTCATCAATAGCCAAATTTGTTCCTCCTAGTAGTAATAAATTGGCTCTTCCAGAACCTTCAATTAATATTTTAGTACCGGATATTGTATTAACATTCGCTTCTTTCATTACCAAATAAGAGAAATATCTCTTATCTTTTAAAATAGTGTGTGTTGTAGCACTATCCAGAAGACATTCAAATAAGTACTTTTTCATATCCTTCTGTGAACCGTACGAGCACGTCCTCTATCAAAAAGCTATACAGGCAAAAACGAACGCGCTTTGACCCGTGTGACGGGGGAACGGGTTCCTCGTCTGGCGCTCTTGATTTCTCTCCTCTGAGAGAACCAGAACTGCTCCTTCCCGAGCCCGAGGTTGCGCCCATTCCATGCGAGGTCCTCGTTCCGAAATTAGAGCAACCTCTCCTTCCTGATATCTAAAGGAGGGTAGAGCTTCTACAACGATTGTCGCTCTATTTCATTGGTAGGAACGAGGCCAGGTACCTCCCGCCCTTTTTGGGTATTTTGGAGAAACAAATGCTGCTGGAAAAAAAGATAGAAGCATCATTGGTGCGTTATATCATCTTTATTAATCTTGAGTCCAATTGAATACTGGAAAATTTTCATATTCTTCATATAAAAAAGAACAAATAATACATCATAAGAAATATGAAAGACAAGCAGAAAAACATATATTAAGAAATACATTAGGAATGTAAAAACTAGTAACATATGATGCATTAGGAAAATACATTCAAAATAAAATAAACTAGTTGCAAACATAAAAATAACAACTTTTATTCCTTCATTCCCCAGTAAGATGATTAATTCTTCAGTCAATATCCTCAAAGAAGTATCCAACTTCTAAATGAGTAATATTTGTTAGGCCTTCAAAATCATCATCTTTATATGCAGGATGTGCCTTGGAATCACATTTGTTTGAGGGACCTACTTCATTATCATTATTTTGAAAGGTCAAGTGTGCCTCCACATTATTTTCCTTTTTATTGATGGAGGCTTGATAAAGTTTGACAAAATGTTCTGGCATACGACAAATACGCGCCCAATGACCTCTCATACCACATCGGTGACACACACTAGCTTTACCTTTTGAATGATTAATTTGAGAACTCTTATTGTTCTCCAATTTATTTACACCTTAATGACGATAATTGTTTCGCTCTCTGCCACGTCCACGTTTACAACTATGTCCACGACCACGGTAATTATTTTGTTTTCTTTCAAACTTATCATATGCTGCTACATCATTCACTTCCGAAAATGGAGTTGACCCAGTGGGATGACCTTCATGATTTTTCATTAATAAAGTATTATTCTGCTCTGCCACAAGTAGACATGTGATTAACTCGGAATATTTCTTAAAACCTTTTTCATGGTATTGTTGTTGTAGCACCACATTTGAAGCGTAAAAAGTAGAAAATGTTTTTTCCAATAAGTCCTCATATGTGATTGTGTCTCTACAGAATTTTAATAGATAACTTACTTTAAAGATAGCAGAATTATACTCACTTACAGTTTTAAAGTCTTTCAACCTTAAATGTATCCACTAATACCGAGCTTTCGGTAATACCGTAAGTTTTAGGTGGTCATATCGATCCTTCAAACTAATCCATAATTCAAGTGGATCTTATACGTTTAAATATTATGTTTTTAACACTTCATGTAGATGATGGCGAAGGAAAATCATGGCCTTCACTTTATCCTGATTTGACGCTTCATTTCCTTGTATAATCGTATTTTCAAGACCTTTAGCGGCAAGGTGAATTTCAGTATCAAGAACCCATGATAAATAGTTCTTTCCGGTGATGTCAGTGCCATAAATTCAAGTTTTGATAAATTAGACATAGTGAAAACTATCATAAAAGATGAATAAGTTAGAGAAATAATTATAATAATAAAAAAATAATGAAACAAAACGATTAAGGTAAAAGAAATGAAAATAAAGCTATATCATGTTAGCAATCTACTATTTCATTTTATTCATTCCATAAAGTAGAAATTATATATTGTTTCATTTCACTTTATATTATTGATATATATGTGTTAATAGAATTGAACGTTTTATTAGTTATAGTGACTAGATAATATATACACTACATACATATGCATACATTTTTTTAATGGTATTGTGCCATGTGTGAAAAAGAACATGATAAACAAAAATGTGAAACAATCGGAAAAGGGAACAACAACATAAATGATGTAAATTATCAAAAATTACAAAGAAAAAAAATTAGGTTGTAAAAATTAAGCATATGATATGTCTGCCATAATAAAATGATTATAACGATACATATCCTAATAAAATATGGCTCAACTTAGATGGAGTTAAGAATAAAATTAGAGCTTTGTACTGATAACGTGTTATAAATAAAAGCAATATAGTAAAATGTAAATAAGAAGATATAGAAAGAGGGGAGAATAGTTTTCTTCTTTCACTTTGGTGTACATTTCTATTGCAATTACATGGCCTTTTATAGGCATAAAAAGTAAAAATGATGAACATAAAATAGGAGATTTAATCTCTAAGATATTCACAATATGGGCATCCAATGTAGTATCCAATGTACAAATTATTCATAACACATCTAATTTTATTCTGCCCGTTCTCATTTGTTGGTGTAATATTAAATTGAAGGAGAGAAAGGAAAGCAAGGGTTTATATGTTTGTACATCAAAATTATTACTCTCTCTGCTCACTTTTACTTGCCACGTTTTGACTTTTTACGCCCCTTAAGAAATAATAAATGAAATGCATAATTTACCATGATACTAATATTAATTAATGCATATTTTATTGGACTTAAGAAAATAAATTGAAATGAGTATAAACACTATGGGTATAACATGATTTTTTTGTCTTTTCCTGATATGCATAAAGTGTCAAGTAAAAATAAAAATCTATTTTTAGTATACATATAAAATACAAGTGAACGGATGGGGTATATGGATAAGCAGATTAATTATACTTGAAATAAACAAAATTCAGTAGCAATAAATTGTTTCAGAGAGAATATATGAAGGATATATTAAGCAGTAGATGTCCCTCATCGGCCGACTAAAAGAAAAATAAGGAGTTCGAGGGGTATAGGACATGCAAACAGCAACATTGAAACATACTTACCTGGACGTGGTCGATGGGCGATCAATAAGACCCATGGCCTAGGTTGAAGACCTCCATTGCATTTTGGAGGGATGCCCGCCTAAGGCCGACCCAAGTGGTCGAGCCTACATCATAGTTTGTGGTAGCGGGGGATTGCGTTCGTGCAGCCCCCATGTGATGACCCAAAAGCTCATCACTTGTTTTAAAGTAAATTCTATGCTCCGAGGCCTTATAAATCTCTTTCTATTTTACCTGTATTTGCGTGCACAGTCCGGACACGTAGCCGAAAATCGACAGTCCGGGCGCGTAGACGAAAATCCATTATGTAAAAATCTATTAAAAAAATAAGAAATTTTGACTTTAAAATAAATTTAAGTTGACTTCGATCAATATTTCGAGTAAATGGACTCGGATCCGTGATTTGACAGTCCCGAAGAGTCTGTAGGAAAATATGGGACTTGGGCGTATGCCCAAAATCAAATTTTGAGGTCCCAAGCCTCGACGGCTCGGGTGAGTTTTGAATAGGCTACGGAGTGGAATTTTAACTTAGGAAAATTGTAGGTTTTCAGTTGGTATAATCAGGTCTGCAGGCTTTGCAAATGCGAAGCCTGGCTCGCAAATACGAGCTCGCAAATGCGAGAAAATTGCCACCAATGCATAATGGACATGGTCTGCCTTGGGAACGCAAAGTCGAAAGGGCCATCGCGTTTGTGAAGTGGCTTGGACTTCCCAAGTGTCGCAAATGCGACAGTTTCATCGCGAATGAGGGAGTAACAGACTCTGTATTCAAAATTGAGAACCCTGATCGCAATTGCGATACCTGCAACCTATAAATTCATAACTTAGACGCATTTCAACCATCTTTCAGACTCTTTCAAAATCAAAACACTCTTGGACGATTTTTCGAAGACAACTTCTCTTCCAAATTGATTATATGTCGTATCTAACTGGTTTCATTCAATCCTTAACATCTTTGACATGATTTCAACTCAAAATCAATGATTTTCATGGGAAAAATTGGGTATTTTAGGTAGAACCTAGGGTTCTCAAATTTTGGGGATTTGGACCTGGACTTGAGGTCCGATTTCAAAAAATATTATATATTTAGGTTCGTGGGGGAATGATAATCGGGTTTTGGTTTGAACCTCGGGTTTTGACCATGTAGGCCCGGGGCAATTTTTGACTTTTTAGGAAAAACATTAAAAAACCTATTTTCATGCGAAACTAACCTTTAAAAATTCATTTACCATTTATTGACATAGTTAAGTAATTTATGGCTAGATACAAGCAAATTAGTGGTGGAATCAAGAGGTAAAGCTATAGTTGAGACTTGAATTATGTTCGTGACATCGAGGTAAGTGTTTGACCTAACCTTAGCTTGACAGAATATGAGTTGTGTCCTATTTGCTATGTCTTATTTGTTGAGTACAAAGTATAGGCACGTTGACGAGTATCAATATGTTGGTGTAAATCATGCCCATGATCCTTATACTATGATTAATGTGACTCTATTTGTATTGTTCATGCCTTTCTGTAATAATTTCTATTGTTGATCAAGACTTGTGGAAATAATATTGGTATTGGAATATTGAGGAGCATTGGCTCAAGTTGTAAAATAAATTGTGGAAGTATAATTAGCAATTGAACCTTATAGAGCATTGGCTCAAGTTATAAAGTGAGTTTTGAAGTAAATATGAAAAGGAAAAGAGAAGAGGATTATCATATTGTATCCCTTGCCGGGATGTTGTCTTTTTTAAATGCTATCACCCTTGTTGGGATGTTGATGTTTTTGATATTGTTCGTTTGCTGGGATTTTATTGTGATTTAATTTATTTCCCTGCCCTTATTTCTTGTGATAATTATTTTGGAAAGAGAGTGTTAAAATACGTAGGGTGATGTCGTGCAATTGTCCTTGATCTTTATGTTGTCCTTTACGTTTATTTACTGATTTTCTGTTGTCACTTGATTTTGTTATGATGTTATTGATTCCCTTGCGGGGATATCGTTGTTCCCTTATTGTTCCCTTGTCGGGGCTCCCTTGTGAGTTGGTGTTGAATTGTATTTTGGGATCGGGTTGCACGACGCCAATAATATTATATTTGAATTGGATTGTACACCGCAATAATACTATAGTTGGATTGGGTTGCACGCCACATCAATATTATATTTGGATAGGGTTGCACGCCGCAACAATATTATGATTGGATTGGGTTGCACGCCGCAACAGTGTTAACTGATATGGATCGGCTTGCACGCTGCAATAGTATTTTTTTGTTTTGGTTCGGGTTGCATTACTCAACAATAAATAATAAAAGTATTTATTGATTGGTTACGGTTTCCTTATTCTTTCTGCCACAAGTTTTGAATTATTCTTTATGCTTTTCTCCTGAGTTACTATTAGTAAATGATATTCCCCCGTAGCATGTCCCCTTCCCATCCCTAATTGTATATTTCTAATTTATTTTTGGTTGTATATGATATAGTTGCACATGTTTACTTTGTAGTCTGGTCTTAACCTTGTCACTACTTCGCCAGGGTTAGGCTAGGCATTTACTAGCACATGAGATCGGTTGTGCTGATACAAAACTATGCACTGTGTGCAGATCCCGAACCAGTAGCATTCAGACCTTAGCTTGGGTGGCTGCCTTCAGTCCAGTCGAAGATTTCGAGGTAGTCCTGCGAGCATCCGCATGCCCTGGCGACTCCCTCTATTCCTTCATCCTATTTCATATACTTATTTTTTAAACAATGTATTTATTATCTTTCAGACGTTGTTTGTAGTAATTCTAGGCTGTCAATGAAGCGTGACACCAGTTTTGGGCAGATTTTGATTAAGGTATTGTATTGGAAATATATTCAGATGGGTTATCATTTCTTACGCTTGTTTAAAATTCCGTTGTTATAAGTTATTGTTTCATAATTATTAAAGGATTAAAAATGGCAAAAAGATATTCTATTCAACAGTTGTCTTGCCTAGCTTTCATTAGTATGCGCCAATCACGACCCCTGAGGGTGAAATATCCGGGTTATCACAAGTTGGTATCAGAGCTCTAGGTTGCATGTGTCTCACAATTCATAGACAAGCTTAGTATAAGTCTTAGGGATCGGTACAGCAACGTCCGTATTTATCCCCAAAGGCTACAGAGTTAGGAAAGACTCCATATCTATTCTTTCATGTCGTACGGTTTGGTTTCTCAATACTAATTTAATTTCTACTCTTGTCCTTTCATGAATGGTGAGGTCACGTACCATTTCTTTAGCCGAGCAGCAGCACAAACCGATGATGGAGCAACTATGTCTGCCGATGCTTCACGAAGGTTGGACAGGTTCACCAAGCTCTTCACCACTACTTTCAGCAGTGCATCTTCTGAGGATCCCCGGGATTATGTAGACAACTATCATGAGGTTCTCAGGAACATGGGGATAGTGAAGACCAATGGGTCGACCTTGCCACTTTTTACTTGTCGGGATCCGCCAAGACCTGGTGGAGAGATTATTCTCTAGCTAGACCAGTGGGGTCAACAGCTTTGACTTGAGATCAGTTTCCTCAACTATTTCTGGAGAAGTTTCTCCCTATTAATCAGAGAGAGATATATCAGAGGCAGTTTGAGCGTCTTCAGCAGGGTTCTATGACCGTTACTCAGTATGAGACCACGTTTATTGATTTGGCCCCTCATGCTCTTCTTATACTTCCCACCTAGAGAGAGAGAGAGAGAGAGGGTGAGTGAGTAAGTGAGTGAGTGAGGAGGTTCATTAAGGGACTCGTTGAACCCGCTCAGCCAGTTAGAGGTGGAGG
The DNA here is from genome assembly GCA_034376525.1 of Nicotiana benthamiana. NCBI lineage: Eukaryota > Viridiplantae > Streptophyta > Magnoliopsida > Solanales > Solanaceae > Nicotiana > Nicotiana benthamiana. The sequence continues at coordinate 35,444,043 of CM067329.1, read as the reverse complement.
TAGAGGTGCTAGTGGTGGAGGTAGATGTGGTAGAGGTGGAGGTAGAGGTATTAGAGGCGGAGGTACAATTACTGTTCTGGTTTGTATTAGAGATGCCTCAGTTCTATTTGATCCAGGATCTATATACTGTTATATGTAATCTTATTTTGTACAATATCTGGTCATGCTTGGTGAAACCTTGAGTGATCTTGCATATGTGTCTACACCGGTGAATGCTTCTATTGTGGTAGATCGGGTCCATCTTTCGTGAATAGTTGTTATTGGGGGTCTTGAGACTCGTGTAGATTTGTTACTTCTTGACATGGTTGATTTTGATGTCATATTGGGGATGGACTGGTTATCACCTTACCATGCTATCTTGAACTATCATGCCACGATTGTGACCTTAGCCTTGACGGGGTTACCTCATTTAGAGTGGAGAGGGACTCCTGGTCATTTTACCCGTAGTGTTATCTCTTATATGAAGGCTCGACGTATGGTCGAGAAGGGGTGTCAGGCTTATTTGGTCTATGTTCATGATTCTAGTGCTGAGGTTCCTTGTATTGATTATGTGCCTGTTGTTCATGAGTTTTCCGAGGTATTTCCTTCATACCCGCCGTGTATGCCACCTAACAGGGATATTGACTTCTGCATTGACTTGGCCCCAGACACTCAGTCCATTTCTATTCCACCGTATTGTATGGCCCCAACTGCATTGAAAGTGTTGAAGGAGCACCTGTAGGACTTGCTTGAAAAAGGTTTCATTAGACCTAGTGTTTTGCCTTGGGGTGCCGTTTTGTTTGTTAAGAACAAGGACGGATCGATGAGAATGTGTATTGATTATCGGTAGTTGAACAAAGTTACAATCAAGAACAAAGTTACAATCTAAGGTTTGTGATAATGATTTATCAACCTTCCATTGGCTAAAGCATCAACTAAAGTCAAACAAGCACTATAACTAATACATCGCTTGGCCCATCCTCTTACCCTTCCTGCTTTGGTATTTATGGACCATGAGAAATGAAAGAATTTTTCATAAAAGTAGCCCATATCCCAGCTTTAGCAAAGTGATTAATAGCACACATGAATTCCTCTTCCTTGGCAATTGGAACCTTACTAGATCACCAAAAAGAACTTTCCTCATCAAACGGGACCCACCAAACCTAGGGACCTACAAACTACACATAGACGGATCGTGTCCAGGTAACCTAGGAAGGGGAGGGGGGGGGGGTTTAGAGATAGCAACGGTAAATGGATTCTAGGTTTTAATAAAGGATTTTCCAATGCAACAAATATCCAAATGCAAGCCATGCCCCTATTACAAGGACTACAACTAGCTATCCAAAAAAGACTAATCCCTTTAGTCATTGATAACGGACTGCCAGGAACTTATTAACATGATTAACAATGAAAAAATGCTTTATCAAGATACCATTGATGATTGCAAGTCCTTATTATCTGAGGTGGGATCACCACCATTGAAGCATGCATTCAGAGAAGCTAATAGGGTAGCAAACGCCTTAGCCAAGAATGGATGCAATCTGGACTCTTTTGCCAAATTAAACTTTACTATTATCTGCCTGTATTTGCTTTTTCAGTTTTTAATAGAGATGGGATAGACACTGTGTGGCCTAGACAAATCTCATATTGTAATGACTACTAAGTATTATGTTTTGAATGAAAGTCACTAATTACAAAAAAAAAAAAGACTTCTTTCTTTCTTTATTTCTTTATCTGTCCTTTTCAATTCTTCTTTAAAGGAATTGTTAGACATAGACTTGAGTGTAATCTACGCAAATCTGCAGTATCATTGCAGCATATGATCATGGAGAAAAGACCAAATGAACTAGACCAAAATTAATTGAACCGATATTACTTTGTAAATAGGGAAAGTGACATGCAGAATCAAGAAAATCTAACTGAAGTGGAACCATGACTTTATTGGTCTGAGACACGAAAGATAGGGACCAATTCTTTACTTCGAACTTCTTAATACTCTTAACATTCCTAAACCATTTCCTTCGATATGAAAATGAAATGGTGGGATGAAATTACGTGACAGAAAGATCTATTGATAGATGTTCATCCCTCGGAAAATATAGTTATAGCAACAAGGGATGCATTGAGATTAATAGAATATTTCTGAAAATGGAGGAGTTCCTGCAAAGGACCATATATTTGAATTAATTGGTCTAATAAACTTTGGATATCAGATATTTTGAAACAGAAAAAAAAAAAGAAAAAAGACGAATTACACTTTTTGCTGCTGGCATTTCCGTCGTTGATATCCCATCGGGTTATCTTATTAACGGTGAAAGGGATTTGTGTGATACTTTTGTATAGTAGTCGTTCACACTTTAATCGATCTTATAAGCTATTTAAACCAAATCAATTTATCTTTTGAAATCAAAATTAAATATTCTATAATTTCACAAAAAGTGCTAGTTAAAATTTTGTTTTTCATACTATCAAAATGGTGAATTTCTTATTTTAAAGTACTACTCAAGATTTATTTGGAGTAGCTATTTGCTTCTACGGTTTGTTTTCGATTCTTTCTTCTTTGTTGCTTAATGCTTATAGCTCATAATAAACATAAAAATGTATAGATTGAAATCTCGTAACCAAGTAATTGAGAACAGCTAGATGGTATTTCTGACTTTTTAGGTTTAGCTTTTACTATTAGAAGATCTATTGCTTCTAGTTTCAATAGTTTAGTGTTTCGAATAAAACATACGAAGTCATGAAGTAAAAAGGCTAAACTTTAAATTTTAATTTTTGAAGTTAATTGAGGTATTAAAAAAATAATTTACATCACTTCAAATCCTCTAATCTTCTAGTATAGTATACTATGTACTAATTTCTTCCTAATTTTACTTAAAAATTCGCATTGAGTGCAGTTCAGGCGAATAAGCATTCTTCCCCACCCACAACCCACCAACCCCCACCCCCCCTTCCAGGCGACCATGACCCAATTTTAAATTCTCCTAGTCCATACTAGATAAAGCATCAGGGCATAATGTTCTAAACTTTGTGCATTTTTTCTTTTTGAATTTGTAAATGTACATCAAGTTTCTAAAGTATAATTTGTGGTGCCATATAATAACCAAATTATTGTATTGGTATTTGTTTAGCTCAAAGTTTTCATTTACTTTAGAAGCGTAAAACAATTAAAATAAATGGAGAGCCAATCATTGCAGATCGTAATAAATCCAAAGACCAAAGGAATAAAATATAAGAGACAACAATCAGAGATTAAAGGGAGTAGGATGATGATTTCTTATTACTAATGTTGGTTTGGTCTGCCTCTCCATGGAGAGGTTCAGAACCTTATAATGGTGTATTCTCCCTTCTTTTTGAAGGAGATGTGAAGAAGAAGAAGAAGCCCCCCTTTTAGGGTTCTTTGTCTTAGTATTTATAGCTAGGAGGTTTGCTAGCTGGCACCAAGGGGTTGGGATCACATAGAGAGGACGCCCTCGTGAGGACAGCCAGGTCGTGAAATTGGATAACCACCTGATAATCTTGTGAATAAATAGCCATACCATTTATTAGTCATAAATAGGCTTTAATAAATGCGTTGATCTCATTCATTATCGTGAGGTCAAGTTTTGACCCATACAGTATTATACAAATTTTAACCATTAAATAAATGTTAACATTCGTGAAAGAGCTCAATTTGATGAAATTGTCAATGGAGGTTTGGAATTCCAGAATGTTCATTCAGAGAGAAAGACGAGAAAGAGAGAAACAAAATAAATCGAGCCAATTGAACTTTTGGCCTCTACTTCTATTTTTACTTCAGCGTTCCCATTACAAAAGTAGCTAACTATATGCTTTACAAAATAATTACACAGTTACAGCTGGTCATAATATAAATAAGTTGTTCTAGGCTAGTTAATTATTATGCTATTGTTTTGGGTCCAAGTGTAGCTGCCCATCAGATAGTCCAACACCCCCTTTCAAGTTGGAGGGGGATAACTCCTGCAACTTGGAAAGGAAATAGTGATGAAGAACACCAGACATGGCTTGGTGAGAATGTCAGCAAGTTAGTTGGAAGTAGAGGCACGAGATAATTGAATTAACCCTTCATGCAGCTTGGTGCGGATGAAATGACAATCCACCTCGTTATGTGTAGTATGCTCATAAAAGACTGTTTTTTTGTCTATATGAATAGCAGCTACATTATCATAAAATACAAAAATAGGAGTAACAGTAGGCACATATATATCATAAAGAAACCTGGATAGCAAAGTCAACTCAGCGACTACTTTACTCAAAGCGCGATATTCAGCCTCAACTGATGACAGTGTAACCACTGGCCGATTCTTTGATTTCCAACCAATAAGGCTATCCCAAAAAATATGCAAAAACTAATGACTGATCTACGTGTGTCAGGGCTAGCAGCCCAATTACTGTCAGAATAAGCCTAAATGGAGAAATTAGGAGAACTAGAGTAGAACAAACCAAGATCAAGCGTACTTTTGAGATAACTCAATATATGAGGAGTAGCATGCATTGGGGAACTCTAGGAGCCTTTAAAACTGATTGAGATGTTGTACTCTAAAGCAGATGTCTGGCCTAGTATGAGTTAAACATAACAATTTCCCAACAAGGCTTCTGAACTTATCAAGTTGAGCCAGTGATATGCTCAGATTACGCTTTAATAATTAGTGTAAGGCGGTCGATGTCAAATATAATAATTCAACAAGGTTGGGGTCGAATCTCATAAGAAATAGATGTGAAAAGGTTACTCTAATAGTGTTTTGCTCGACTAAAGTCGTAATTCTATTCAGTTAAAGGCAACAAGAGTATGAGTTGAGTTTGTTTTGAAGTAACAACTAGTTGGAATATTGATAATGTAATTAATTGGAGTAAAGAAACCAATGCTGTGTCCCCTTTAATGAAATGTAATGCTATCAGTGTTAATATGATATATTTCTAATGTAAGGTCCTTTTGATATGCAAATGATGCCTAAATGACTACCAAATATTTTCCAATGTTAGGTAGTATTTCCTCTTTATAATTTTTCCAACTATAAAAGAGCTGTAATTAAGAACCATCAATATATGCCAAATAAAACCCACTTATTCATAAGTGATTCTATTAAACGATGTTTAAAGCCTTGAGTCATTGATATTCACTTCTACCAAATTTTAACCCACTTTTCCAAGCAAAGTAAGAATTTAATGGCACCTGTTAATGTTTGCAACCACCAACAATAAATGAAGAATGAGAAGCAAATAAATACTAACCAACCATTATATATATATATTCAATGTTAACCCATTAACATAACACCCATTTAGGATCCACAACTTTAGTATTTAAAGTTAGCTACTCATAATACAATACAAAAGCCAAAAAGTATTTAATGTCATAAATCTTACAAAGTGAAGAATCTTGACCCAAAAGCTTCCAAAAGTGAAGAGTATTTATGTCTTGGAATGTAACTCAAAAACTAGACAAGATGATCCCACAAAATCATCATAAAACTATTTATAGAGGGCTAAATATCGGGATAGAAAATAAATAAAAATACCTCGTATTCCTGCCGCAAAGACGGCATGCGGTCTGCATTTTTGATAAACCCATCACATAATGTAACCCAAGTTTCGAGGCCTTCACCACATTTAAGCTTTACGGTCCGCATTGTAGAAATGCAACCGCATTTTGCATCGCATTTTCTTCCTTCATCAGCCTTCATGGTTGGTTTGCTGTATGCTTTGCGGCTCGCAAACATGTTCTAGAGTTGCAGAATGAACCGCATTCTTAACATTGAATTTTTCTCAACACTTTTGTGATCTTGGTGTCATTATGCGGCTCGCATGTGAGTTTTGCGACCGCATATCATCCTTTGCGATGCTTTTTTGCTCTTTTCTTGTCTTTTTGTGACTTTTTGCTTTCATTTCCATGCGCTTGGGTCCTTAAGCCTTATGTACTGCAAAAAAACACTGAAATTACATAAGTAAAGAAGATAATTCCATCTAAAACAAGCTAAAATCTAAGTAATTATTATTGAAATATGCCGAAATTTTCCGGCACATCAGGCGGCAAGTCACCAACATTGGCATGTAGTTTGTGATTCAGCTCTAATGGAGAGATAACATGAGCAACATCCAAACAATTGTATTCTTTCAACAAAACATGAATAAACTTCTTTTGATTCAATAGAACACCAGAAGACTGGGAAATGACTTCAACAACCAGGAAATATTGGAGAGACCCTAAATCGTTTATTTTAAATTCACTATCTAAGAATTGCATTAAATCATATATCTCATGCAATGCATCACTTGTGAGGATTATGTCCTCCACATAGACTGCTAATACCACTAGATTACTAGGACTTCCTTTGATGAATAATGAATAATCATTCATGGAATCAAAATAACCTTTGGAACAGAGAGCTTGAGACAGCTTGGCATACCATTGCTTAGAAGCTTGTCTTAACCCATAGAGTGATTTATTGAGCTTACTAACCAAAGAGGAAAAAGAAGCAGATGAAGAAGAAGAAGAAGAAATAGTAAGGCTAGGAGGCAACTTCATATAAACATCATTATCTGAATCACCATACAAAAATGCATTACTAACATCAAGTTGGAATAAAGACGAATGTCTTCTGACATCTACAATAATAAGACACTTGATAGTAGATATTTTAGCAACAAGGGAGAAGGTTTCATTAAAATCCACACCTTCTATCTGTGTATCACCCCTGATTATCAACCTAGCTTTGTATCTTTCAACACTACCATCATCCCTATACTTGATTTTATACACCCACTTGTAACCTATGGGTTTCTTACCCGGATGCAATTCTGTTGAAACACGTTCTCAAGTCGCTAAACTAAACGTGTGTTCATATTTGTAGGTTTTGATAAATGACAAACCGACGTGAACGGAACATTGACATATGCCGAAGTCCAAGCACAAGAGAAACAAAGATCAAGATTAAGTAAAGCAACAAAGTTATACATGAGTCGTTCTATAATTGTGATCTTGATCCGACAATTGATTCAAGACTTGGCTTCTCTCGTAAAATCATTTTTGTCAAACCATGCATCTTTAATTTAAAGCAAAATGATTTTCAAACATTTCATTTTAACCAAAATAAATTCTAAACATGTCTTTCAAATCTGGACAAACAAAATCGATTATGTACTTTATGATAATCGATTATGTTAAAGCAGTGTACATCAGATTTTACAAAGTTGTAAGATAATCGATTATGTACCTTATGATAATCGATTATGTTAAGGCAGTGTACACCAGATTTTACAAAACTGCAAGATAATCGATTATGTACCTTATGATAATCGATTATGTTAAGGCAGTGTTCACCAGATTTTTCAAAGCTACAAGATAATCGATTATGTGCCTTAGAATAATCGGTTATGTTGAGACAGTGAGCATCAGATTTTACAAAGTAGCAAAATAATCGATTATAGCTTTTCTGGTAATCGATTATATTAAAGACCGTTGCCAAAGTATTTTCAAACACTGAAAGATAATCGATTATGTACAATCAGACAATCGATTATGTTAAGCATAAAATCGGGGATTGATTTTTGAACGTTGTCAGGTAATCGATTATATGGTTTGGATAATCAATTATTCTGCTTAAAATCTGGGAATGATTTTTAAACGATTGGCAGATAATCGATTATGCAGAATCAGATAATCGATTATCCTAGCACAAAATCAGCAATTTGTGATTGGCAATTAAGCAACGGTTTTGGGTGTTTTGAGCACTATAAATACAACTCAAATTCACTCTTCTAAGCACAACAACTGATTACATTCTTGCTAAAGCTTACATACTCTCTTTGCAATCATTTTATATTCATTTCATAAGTTTTTGAGAGCCAAACTCTTGACGAAGTTGTTGTGTTCTTGAGCGTATTGTTTTTACTCATATCTACTCTATAAAGAGAGTCTTGTCTTGAGTGCTAAGTGTTTGTACACACTTGAGGGATTATGTTGTAAGAAGGAAAAGTAGTTCCTTGGTTTGAAGTCTTGAGGTGCGGTATCCTCGAGCAGGTTGAAGTCTTGTAGAGTGTATATCTACGAGCAAGTGTAACGGTTTGTTAGGCACCCATAAGCTTAACGAAGTTAGTGTAAAACTCGAGAGAGTCTCTCGGGGACTGGACTAACCACACGTTGTGGTGAACCAGGATAAAATTCGGTGTGTTCTCTCCTTATCTTTTTAATTACTGCACTTACGTTATTCCTGCATTTTTTAATTCCGCAAATTTACATTATTTTTTATTATAACGCTATTCACCCCCCCTCTAGCGTTAAGCGTATATTCTAACAATTGGTATCAGAGCCTAACTCTCTGAAAGACTTAACAGTTTAAGAGAAACAATCCGTGGCTTCTACTCGTAACATTAATGTAGGACTAGGTGAAGGACAATGCTTCACAAGGCCACCACTCTTTGATGGCACAAATTATACTTACTGGAAGGAGATGATGAGGATTTTTATTCAATCAAACAACTTCCAATTGTGGAAAATCATAAAGAATGGAGAACAACTTCCAACTAAAAAGGTTGGAGATGAACTCGTCCCAAAGTCGGAAGACGAATACGATATGGACGATATCAGAAAGGTGGAATATAATGCAAAGGCCATCAACATGCTATTTTGTGCTGTAAATCCCGATGACTACCGGAAAATCTCATGTTGCACCACGGCTAAGCAAATGTGGGATAAATTGGAGATCACCTATGAAGGTACGGACCAGGTAAGAGAAGCTAAAATAGATTTTCTAACCCACGAATATGAACTTTTTCATATGAAGGAAAACGAGAAGATAGACGATATGTTCGAACGATTTTAAAAAATCGTTAATGATCCTCATGCTCTCAAGAAGACTTTCACGGATAGGGAGCTTGTCCGTAAAATTCTTCGAAGTCTCACACCGGAATGGCGCTCCAAAGCCGACGCTATTCAAGAGTCAATCGGCATTACAAATGTCACAATCGACGGGCATAGAGGTAATCTCAAAACCTATGAATCTACTATTCTTAACCCTCCTTTGGATGATCAAAGGAAGCGAAGAATCACCCTCAAGGCAAGCACGGTTCAACCTCAAAATGATGAGGATTCAAGCGACGAAGATAACGAGTTCGGACTCGTTATTAGGAAATTTCACAAGTTCATGCGAAATGAGTATGAACGAAAAGGTAAGCGACAAGGAGACCAATTAAAGTGCTATGGATGCGGAGAAATCGGGCACATAAAATCAAATTGTCCAAATACCAAAAAGGAGAAGAAACCCGTCAAGAAACAAAGAGCATACATCTCTTGGGGAGGCGACTCCGGAGACGAATCAAGTGATGGAGAAGGAAACGAGACCGCAAACTTGTGTCTTATGGCACACGAAGAAACTCAAAATGAGGTATGTACTTCTTCTAAGAACTATTTCACTTTAGAAGAAATGCAAGATGCATTTGATGAGTTGTATAAAGAGTTTATTAGCGCTTCTAAATCTATAAAAGATTTAAGAAAACAATTTTCTTCAAAAGAAAAGGATTTTGAAAAACTTACTCTTGAAAATGAGAAATTAAAAGAGGAAAACAAATTTTATGGCAAAAGAAGCGCCGATCAACCCGAAAGCTCAAATAAGGATTGTACTTCTTGCAAATCTCTAAAGGAAGAAGTAGAAAGTCTTAGAAGCACTTTGCACAAATTCAATTCTTCACACAAAAATCTCGATGAAGTGCTTGTAAATTTGAAATCCACTAAGCACGGTATAGGCTTTAAACACGAGCCAAAAGAAAAAGTTGAGTCCATTCCTAAACCACCTAAGACTCAACTTAGGCAAAATAAATAAATGTCAACACTCAACCTAGAAATTTTAATCCTAGAATTGCAACTCATCCTAGAACAAGTGCTAGGAGAAATATTGGAATGTATAGACCACCTAGACAAGATTTTCGAAAACCAGATCAAAACTATATTTCTAAAAATGTAGTGAACACTAGAAGAAACGTTGGCATGTATTGACCACCTAGACAAGATTTTTGAAAACTACATCAAACCTATGTTCCTAAAAATAGAGTGAATGACCCCCAAATTAATATCATCCTAGAAGAATGCACAATCCGAATGTCATTTGTCATTATTGCAATAAAATTGGACATATTGCTCCCGCATGCTTCACTAGACATAGACATTTCACTGCAGGACAACCACACCAATATGTTGCACCTAATGCACAAGGACCCAAAATGGCTTGCGTACCAAAATCTCATTAATTTGTTTTGTAGGTGTGTTTGAAGGGATCAAGTGTACTTTGGTACCTTGATAGTGGATGCTCCAAACATATGACCGGGGATGCATCAAAATTCCTTCAACTATAACCCACGGAATGAGGAAATGTTATTTTTGGAGACAATAACAAAGGAAAGATTATCGGCATTGGATCGGTCGGTAAGGACGAATCCTCCTCCATTAAGCATATTTTGCTAGTTAAAGGACTTAAACATAATCTCTTGAGCATAAGTCAATTATGTGACAAGGGAAATCTTGTATTGTTTGACTCCAAAGAATGCTTAATTATCCGTCGTAGTGATTTCAAAATTATTCTTCGTGGTATTAGGATGGATAATATCTATATGGTCGATCTTGAAAATTCTTCATCAAGTTTTGTAAATTGCCTTATGAGTAAAGAAGACGACATGTGGTTATGGCATCGTAGAGTAGCTCATGTAAATATGAATCTTTTAAACAAACTAGTTTCACAAGATTTAGTACTTGGTCTTCCAAACATGAAATTTGAAAAAGACTCTATTTGTGATTCATGTCAAAAAGGGAAACAAACAAAGGCTGCTTTTAAATCCAAAAATGTTGTTTCAACTACTAGACCTTTACAACTTCTACACATGGACCTTTTCGGACCTTCTAGAACTAAAAGTCATGGTGGTAATCTTTATGCTTTTGTTATTGTTGATGACTATTCTAGGTTTACATGGACGTTATTTCTTGCTCATAAAAGTAATGCCTTTCAAGCTTTTAAAAGTTTTCTTAAACGTGTTCAAAATGAAAAGAACACAACCGTCACTTCCATAAGAAGTGATCATGGGGGAGAGTTCGATCACAATCTCTTCGCAGACTATTATGACGAACTCGGTATTGAACATACCTTTTCGGCTCCACGTAAACCACAACAAAATGGAGTGGTAGAACGTAAAAATCGATGTCTCGAAGAGATGGCTAGAACTATGCTCGAAGAGGCCGATATTCCCAAATATATTTGGGCGGATGCCGTGAGTACCGCAAGCTATGTTTTATACAGAGCTATCATTAGATCGATACTCATGAAAACTCCCTATGAACTCTACAAGGGAAGGAAACCCAACCTCTCTCATCTTAGAGTCTTCGGTTGTAAATGTTTTATTCATAACAACGGAAAAGATAACTTGGGAAAATTTGACGCTAAATCTGATGAAGGAATTTTTCTTGGTTATTCATTGCGTAGTAAAGCATACAGAGCCTTCAATAAACGAACCAAAACTGTTGAGGAATCTCCTCATATAGTATTTTGTGAAAATGATACTCGCTTGGCGAGAAAGGATTCTTGTGTTGACCTTGCAGATTGCTTGAACAAAATAAATCTTCAAGACAAGGCACAAAAGGAAAATCCAACGGAAAGTCAAGATGAAATCTTGGAACAACCATCGGAGGAAGCACCACCATAGGAGGAAGAAAGGGTGTTTCCCAACGCATGGAGGATGTCTAAAGACCACCCTCTCGACCAGGTAATCGGCAACATCGAGAAAGGGGTAAGTACTCGAAACCTTCTTAAAGACACGGTAGGTCATATGGCTTTTGTTTCACAAATTGAACCTACTACCATTTCCGAAGCAATTGGGGATGAGCATTGGACCTTGGCAATGCAAGAGGAGCTTAACCAATTCAAACGTAATGATGTCTGAGAATTGGTGCCAAGACCCGATAATCACACCATAATTGGTACAAAATGGGTTTTTCAAAATAAATTAGATGAAAATGGCATAATCACTAGAAACAAAGCTAGGCTTGTTGCTAAAGGTTATAACCAAGAAGAAGGAATTGATTACGAAGAAACATACGCACCCGTAGCACGGTTAGAAGCTATTCGTCTATTGCTTGCTTTTGCCTCTTCTATGAATTTTAATTTATATCAAATGGATGTAAGGAGTGCCTTCATAAATGGTTTCATTCAAGAAGAAGTATATGTTGAACAACCCCGGGTTTTGAAGACTTTAAATCTCCCAATCATGTCTTCAAACTTAAGAAAGCCCTTTATGGTCTTAAACAAGCTCCCCGAGCTTGGTATGAACTATTAAGCAAATTCCTTTTGGAAAATGAGTTCATTAGGGGGAAAGTTGACACGACACTATTTATTAAAAACAAAAACAATGATATCCTATTAGTCCAAATATATGTTGATGATATTATTTTTGGTGCCACTAACAATTCGTTGTGCAAGGAATTTTCCGAACTAATGACAAGCGAATTTGAAATGTCAATGATGGGTGAGCTAAACTTTTTCTTGGGGTTGCAAGTGAAACAAATGAAAGAAGGAACTTTCATTTGTCAATCTATTTGCTAACTCGTTTCGAAATGAGCAACGCCAAAGCAATGGCCACTCCAATGAGCACATCCGACCATCTTGACAAGGATGAGAAAGGTAAGGAGGTAGACACCAAGAAATATCGAGGTATGATCGGATCCTTTCTTTACCTTACTGCTAGTAGACCGGACATCATGTTTAGCGTGTGCCTATGCGCTCGATATCAATCATGTCCGAATGAGTCGCACCTAACTGCAGTAAAACGGATAATGAGATATCTTGTTGGAACCATAAATGTGGGACATGGTATCCCAAAGGTTCTTCATGCCAACTTGTTGGTTATTCCGATTCCGATTTTGCGGGATGCAAATTGAACCGCAAGAGCACTAGTGGCACTTGCCATTTGCTCGGTAGCTCTCTAGTTTCTTGGTTTAGTAAGAAACAGGTAAGTGTTGCGTTGTCCACAACCGAGGCTGAATATGTAGCCGCGGGGAGTTGTTGCGCTCAAATCCTTTGGATGAAACAACTCTCGGACTATGGCCTTAGTATCGATCATATCCCTCTTCAATGTGATAATACTAGCGCCATTAGCTTGACGAAGAACCCTGTTCTTCACTCAAGAACGAAACACATAGAAATTAGGCACCACTTTATAAGAGATCACATTCTCAAAGGTGATGTCGAAATTGAGTTTGTTGAAACAAAAGATCAATTGGCCGACATCTTTACAAAGCCTTTAGAGAAAGAGTCGTTCTTCCGAATTCGTAGTGAACTCGGGATTCGACTCCACGTTGATCTAATTCATGCATTGCATTTTTATGTTTTAACGATTACTAACTTGAGCGTCGGAGGCGCCTAATTCTTTTTTTGCAGGTATCGCCCCAAAGACAGGGGGAATTATCAGACACCGGTGCAGAATAATCGATTTCTCTAAAGTCAATAATCGATTATTCCCCATTTACGTTTTATGTTTATTATGCTGGAAAATTGACATAATCGATTATACAACACTACAATCGATTATCTAACAGTTTTGGCTTTGCAGGATTTTAGCTGTTAAATATAAAAATCAATTATCACATATCCCTAATCGATTATGTTGACATTTATTTTCAGGTGTTAAGTCACTGTATGACAATAATCGATTATTTAAAACAGTGTAATCGATTTTCCTATTACAGTCTCGGATGTCCGTTACTACATTTCCTGAGATAATCGATTATCTCAAAAGCACAATCGATTATTCCCCGAGTCAGAAAATCACTGGGCACACTGTGTCAGAATAATCGATTACCATAGTTCCATAATCGATTATTCTCAGTCAGTATTTCAAAATAGTTACTGTTTCTGACCGTTTGCTCCTTAAATTTGTGCAGATTTCTTAACTTTAATGCAATTTCATTCTTCACATTATAAATAGGTGCATTATATCTTCAATGTCTTCACTCAAACATCAATCTTAGCTCCCAAATTCTCAAAAATCTCTCAAAACTCTTCAAAGGCTATTACTATTTATTCAAAATGACGGGCAAAACTTCCAAACGAGCTCGTTACGGCAAAAATGTTGCCTCCTCTTCCGTCACTCGTCCACTAGTTCATTGTTATAAAGATGGTTCTTATTTTCGATTCAATAGTGAAGCCGAACTTATGCGCTTCATTGAAAAATTTGAAAATCGAGAAATCCTTCCTCCTCGATTTTCCACGGATCGTTTCCTTAATCATAGCGCCCCTCCATCCACAGCAAATATGCATATGCAAAGCCAACTCCTTGAATTCCTATATCTTCACACTCCTTACATTCACCCTCCTCTAATTCGGGCTTTCTATTCAAATCTCGAGAAGGACGAAGATGGTGAAATTGTCTCGCACGTCAATGGAATTTCAATTCCTCTATCTGAGGCAAATATTCAAGCCCTCACTAAACTCCCGCGCAATGGGGAAGACATTTCTCTCTATACTAGGGAAGAAGGCGCGTTATTTGATGAACAACTTCTTTCACCCAAATTGGCATCGGTGAATTTATTGCAACTCCGGACCATCGTCGTCCAACCATTACAAACGTGCTCCCGGAATATCGTCTAATTTTTTGTTTCATCACCCGCGTTCTAAAACCGCGAAAATTCAATCACACAACTATCTCTCATGAGGATTCAAAACTCATGCATGCCATTATCACCGGGGCTCGCATCAATTGGTGCAAGTTCGTCATGACTCACTTATATGGTGCAATTGGGGAAGATAAACCACTCCCCTATGCTTTTGTCGTTATGACCATTCTTGTTGCTTCCGGTATCGACACCTCCGTCGGTCCTCACAAAAAGGCGACAAAACATTGGGAAATTCAAGAATCTTCATTTCCCAATATCGGTGAGCATCCGCCTCCTCCTCCACCTCAAAGACGTCGTCATCCGGCTCCGTCCGATGCATCCCTCCAATCTATTTCCGAGCAACTTGCCTCCATGTCCACATCCATAAATCGTATTGATATGAATGTCAATCGATTGACTCACGAGCTCCATGGATATTTTGATCACGTCCATTATCCATATGCCCAAATTGTCCTTCGGGAAGATGTACCGGATGTAGAGACGGAAGTCAATGATGATAATGAATAATGTCTTGTCTCTTTGTTTTTCTAGTTTGCATAATATTCTGTCTTTTATTTTTATGTATTTGCAATATTGTTTAATCAATAAAGAGCTAGTTATTTTTTTGCTAATGTCAAAAGGGGGAAGATATGGGCTATGCACACTAATACATATTGGCATAAATTGAGGGGGAATTCATAACTTGAGGGGGAACTCGTTGCATATCTATATACTTGTCTTGGATCGTCATTATGAATTAATTAATATGCATATCCCGATATTGGTTTGCCATTATCAAAAAGGGGAAAATAGTTGAAACACATTCTCAAGTCGCTAAACTAAACGTGTGTTCATATTTGTAGGTTTTGATAAATGACAAACCGACGTGAACGGAACATTGACATATGCCGAACTCCAAGCACAAGAGAAACAAAGATCAAGATTAAGTAAAGCAACAAAGTTATACATGAGTCGTTCTATAATTGTGATCTTGATCCGACAATTGATTCAAGACTTGGCTTCTCTCGTAAAATCATTTTTATCAAACCATGCATCTTTAATTTAAAGCAAAATGATTTTCAAACATTTCATTTTAACCAAAATGAATTCTAAACATGTCTTTCAAATCTGGACAAACAAAATCGATTATGTACTTTATGATAATCGATTATGTTAAAGCAGTGTACACCAGATTTTACAAAGTTGTAAGATAATCTATTATGTACCTTATGATAATCAATTATGTTAAGGCAGTGTACACCAGATTTTACAAAACTGCAAGATAATCGATTATGTATCTTATGATAATCGATTATGTTAAGGCAGTGTTCACCAGATTTTTCAAAGCTACAAGATAATCGATGTGCCTTAGAATAATCGATTATGTTGAGACAGTGAGCATCCGATTTTACAAAGTAGCAAAATAATCGATTATAGCTTTTCTGGTAATCGATTATATTAAAGACCGTTGCTAAAGTATTTTCAAACACTGAAAGATAATCGAATATGTACAATCAGACAATCGATTATGTTAAGCATAAAATCGGGGATTGATTTTTGAACGTTGTCAGGTAGTCGATTATACGATTTGGATAATCGATTATTCTGCTTAAAATCTGGGAATGATTTTTAAACGATTGGCAGATAATCGATTATGCAGAATCAGATAATCGATTATCCTAGCACAAAATCAGCAATTTGTGATTGGAAATTAAGCAACGGTTTTGGGTGTTTTGAGCACTATAAATACAACTCAAATTCACTCTTCTAAGCACAACAACTGATTACATTCTTGCGAAAGCTTACATACTCTCTTTGCAATCATTTTATATTCATTTCATATGTTTTTGAGAGCCAAACTCTTGACGAAGTTGTTGTGTTCTTGAGCGTATTGTTTTTACTCATATCTACTCTATAAAGAGAGTCTTGTCTTGAGTGCTAAGTGTTTGTACACACTTGAGGGATTATGTTGTAAGAAGGAAAAGTAGTTCCTTGGTTTGAAGTCTTGAGGTGCGGTATCCTCGAGCAGGTTGAAGTCTTGTAGAGTGTATATCTACGAGCAAGTGTAACGGTTTGTTAGGCACCCGTAAGCTTAACGAAGTTAGTGTAAAACTCGAGAGAGTCTCTCGGGGACTGGACTAACCACACGTTGTGGGGAACCAGGATAAAATTCGGTGTGTTCTCTCCTTATCTTTTTAATTACTGCACTTACGTTATTCCTGCAATTTTTAATTCCGCAAATTTACATTGTTTTTTATTATAACGCTATTTTCCCCCCCCCCCCTAGAGTTAAGCGTATATTCTAACAAATTCCACAATGTTCTAGGTATGAGTTGCATGTAGGCCTCAAACTCATTCCTTATGGCATTTTTCCATGTTGGAATAGATGCAGCCTAAAAGTAGTGATAGGGTTCAAATTTTACCTACTGACATTGGAACATGAAGAAGAAGTAGGAAACTACATGACATATTCTTTTAAATGAGTGGAAAGATTATAAATCCTAGTAGACTTCGTAAGGTTGGTTATAGGTGGAGTAGAGATGATAGGGTTAGATGGCAGAACATCAGGATTGAATTGCGAAGGAGAGGTAGGGAGAGGAGAAGCATAAGTAGTAAGAGAATCAGGAGAAGCAAAAGTAATAGCAGAATCTGGAGAAGCAACAGAAGAGTGGGGAGAAGGAGCATAGATGGAAAGGAACCTTGTGTAAAGTCATCATCCACAACAAAAGTACTGATGGAGATTTGTTGAGGAACATAAGTAGGAAAAGAAAAATTAGAGGCATGGGAAAACAAGTTCTAAAGAAAAGTGACATCCTTTGATACAAAACACTATTTGGACTATAAATTGTATAATTTGTAGATTTTCTTGGCAAAAGGATAACCAAGAAGTGCATAAGGTAATGCCCTAGGTTAAGTTTGTCCCTTTGAGGTATTGGGACAGTTGCATAACATAGACAACCAAAAGTTCTTGGATATGAGTAATGTGGGTTTTATATTAGAGGATTTCATAGGGTGAAAAATTGTGTAGTAATCTGGAAGGGTGTCTATTAAAAGGCAGTCACCCCAGAACATAATAGGAAGTTTATATTGAAAAAGTAGAGCTCTAGATGCTACAAGAAGAATTCTATATTTTCTTTCTACCATGCCATTTTGTTGGGGTGTATGTGGACAAGTAGTTTGATGAGTAATACCATTTTCTGAAGAAAAAAAAAAGAGAAATGGAAACATGAATAGTTCCTATTTCAGGTGCATTATCAGATCTTATGTTTTGTACAGTCTCATGAAATTCAGTCTTAATCATCGCAACAAATGCCTTCAAAAGAGAAAAAGCATTACTTTTGGATCCCATCAGATGAGTCCAAGTACTCCTAGAGGAATCATCAACAATTATGAAAACATACCTAGAACTAAAATATATAGGAGTATGATAAGGTCCCAAGTATCAACATAAATCAATTAGAAAGGTTTAGAAGTATGAATGGAGCTATCAGAAAATGGCAGCCTAGTCTGCCTTGCTATGAGACAAATATCACAAGGGAGATTGAACAGATGATATAATAAATGAAATTTTAGAAATACATTTAATTTTAGTAAAAGAAACATATGCAAGTCTGTTATGCCACACACAATCCATGTAATTTATAGTAGCTTTATTAGATGTGGAAGAAACAGTTTGTACAAGAGAGAGAGAGAGAGATGAGAACTAGAAGTGCACAAAGGAGATGAGCTGCTGCTATAAGCAGAAGGCAAAATACTCCGAGTCTGAGAAACTAGAAAAGGAATTGGTAGTTGTCACGACCCATTTTTCCTAATAGATCATGATGGCGCCCGATACCATTGTCAGGCCAGCCGTAGTATAAGTACATAAACAATATGTACCTAGTAAGTATCCCGCCTAACCTCGAAGAAGTAGAGACGAGAGGTTGTCTTGATACTTAGTAAGGTCAAGATAATGTAAGATAATGTGAGATATAAAACATGAAGGATTTCCAATAACAAAAAGTTTAAATAAAAAGTTATATTCATGTTCTTGACCATAATTTAATTATCATTTTCCCTTTTTACATACTTAACAAGAAACAATATCATGTGTAAGCTCAAGCATATATATCATGCACAATCATGCCGAGGTCGACGACCCGCTCCAACGGAAAATAAATTGTGCACTGTTGAGGGTCGAATGGCCCGAACCATAGATGCATCTATTCTCACCGAGGATACTCACCCTACTCAGAAGCACTCTTCAAATATCAAGAAAAAGCAGAAATCCTCAATTCGTAGCCGAGCGAGCACAAACTAATTAAAATAAAGTAAGAACTAGTCAATAAAGGCTTACAAGGTTGAATCCTAACTATTTAAGTGATTTCCAACCGTTTCCACAAGTTTCCTAAATCCCGACCCCGGGCCCACGTGCCCAAAATTTGAGATTTTTCAAAGGAAGTTGTTCTCTATCATCTAAGGATCACAAATATATGATTTCTAGTTTATTACATGGAATCTTACATGATTAAATCTTAGTTTTATTAAAACCCTAGGTCTACCTCTAACCCTTGATTTTTCTTCATTTTTTAGTGTTTAATCTACCCAATATACATGTATTTAAGATAAGGATGAAGGGGAATTACTTACCTTACCAAGCTATGTGCAACCCTCTCTTGGAAGCACCCAAATTGCCTAAGTGTAGAGTGAAAAATGAGAGAAATGGTGTTTGAGTTCGTATTAAATGAACTCTTCTGCCCCCAGCTAATTTCGCTTCTGCAGGGATATTTTTGCTTATGCGAATATTGGGCCGCTTCTGCGGTTCTGGCCCAAGATGGCTGGACTGCTTCTGCAGTCAAAGTGCCGCATATGCAGAACCGCTTCTGTGGTCTTTCTCATGGGCTGCCTAGGCCACTTCTGTGGAGTCCTGACCGCATCTGTGGTCCGAGAACCGCAGATGTGGCTATGATAGAAGCAGCAAACTTTTGTTCTTTTTCCAAGTTCTATCTTCACTCGAGCCTCGCTCGTTTGACGCTCGGGGCTCCCGTGCCCCGCCCGAACATACCGACAAGTATGAAATCATGAGGCGGACCTACTCGAATCACTCAAAACAACATTAAAACTAGTAATCATGTCCTAAAACCAAATGAATCAATCTATTAAACTCCAAGTTCTTAATTTCCTTCTAACATGTCAAAATGCCCTCAAACTACTCGTATTGACACCAGATTTCACGACTAAGTCTTAACTGATGTTTTGGACCTGTACCAAGTTTTGGAACTAATATTTAAGCCCGATACCTAGGAAATCAATGATTACTTAGTTTATTTTATTCTTTAAAACTTCAAGTTAAAAATTTCACAGAAAAATTCTTTACTCGGGCTAGGGACCTCGGAATTCGATACGGGTATACGCCCAGGTCCCATTATCCCACGGACCCTCTGGGATTGTCAAATCATGCATCTAGGTCTGCTTTCCAAGAAAGTTGACCAAAGTCAAACTTGGCCTTTTTAGAATAACTTAAAGAACAAATGAACATATTTTTACTCAAAACTCTTCAAATTTCCGAACCACCCATTCCCACAAGTCTTAAAGTAGTTAAAGCAAGTGCGGAAAGTTTTATTTAAGGGAACGGGGTTCTAACGTTACATTCTCCACCTCTTAAACAAACGTTCGTCCTTGAACGGACATAGAAAATTACCTAGACTGCTAAATAAGTGGGGATATCTGCTCCGCATGTCCTCCTCGGACTCCCGTGTCGCCTCCTCAACCGGTTGGCCCCTCCACTGGACCCTTACTGTAGAAATTCTCTTGGACCACTACTGGAAATCATGTCTATCAATAATGGCAACCGGCTCCTCCTCGTAGCCCAAGCTCTCATCTAACTGAATGGTACTGAAATCCAACACATGTGATAGGTCGGCATGATACTTCCGAAGCATCGATAGATGGAAAACTGGATGAACTCCCGATAGACTGGGAGGTAAAGCAAGCTCATAGGAAACCTCCCCAACTCGGCACAACACCTCAAATGGACAAATAAACCGTGGTCTTAGATTTCCCTTCTTCTCAAACCTCATAATGCCATTTATTGGCAAGAATTTTAAGAGAACCTTCTCGGTAATCATGAATGATACATCACGCGCCTTCTGATCCGCGTAACACTTATGTCTGGACTGAGCTTATCCAAGGCATCCTGTACCAAATCTGTACCAAGTAACTTAGCCTCACTAGGCTCAAACCACCCGATAGAAGAACGACAATGCTGACCATACAATGCCTCATACGGGGCCATCTATATGCTTGACTGGTAGTTGTTATTGTATCCAAACTCCACTAAGGGCAAGAATTGATCCCACTGCCCTCCAAAGTCAATCACACATGCGGTAAGCATATCCTCTAAAATCTAAACTATCCGCTCTGACTGCCCTATCGGTCTGAGGATGAAATGTCATGCTAAGCTCTATGTGGGTCCCCAACTTACTCTGAATAGCTATCCAGAAATGGGAAGTGAACTAAGGGCCTTTATCTGATATGACGGAGACCGGCATGCCATGCAGCCTAACTATCTCCCGAATATAATCTAACCATATCTCTCCGTCACATAAGTAGTTACCACTGGAATGAAGTGGGCTGACTTGGTAAACCTATCCACAATAACCCACACTGAATCAAACTTCCGCAAAGTCTGCAGCAACCCAACCACGAAATGCATAATGATGCACTCCCACTTCCATTCCGGAATGGGCATCTGCTCAAGTAGGCCACTTGTGCTCATATTTGACCTGCTGGCAATTCAAACATCTAGCTACATACTTTGTGATGTCCTTCTTCATCCTCCGCCACCAGTAATTCTGTCTCAAGTCATGATACATCTTCGTGGAACCTGGATAAATGGAGTACCCCGAGCCGTGTGCCTCTTCTAAAATCCTCTCTCTCAAGCCATCAACATTAAGAACACATACACGGCCCTGAAGCCGTAACACACCATCCTCGTCAATAGAAATCTCCTTGGCACCTCCCTGAAGTACCGTCTCTCTGAGAATCGCCAAATGTGGATCATCGAACTGTCGAGCCTTAATCTGCCCCAACAACAAAGACTGAGAAACCACATATGCTAGAACTCGACTGGGCTCTAAAATGTCCAATATCACAAGTCTGTTAGCTAAATACTGTATGTCCAAAGCTAATGGTCTCATCTCACCAGGAACGAATGTCAAGCTACCCATACTCTCCGCCTTTCTGATCAAGGCATCCGCGACCACCTTCGCCTTACCTAGATGATAAAGAATGGTAATGTCGTTATCTTTTAGTAACTCAAGCCACCTGCGCTGCCTCAGATTAAGATCCCTCTGCTTGAAAAAATGCTGCAAGCTGTGATAGTCGCTATTAACCTCACATGATGCCCCATACAAATAATGCCTCCATTTCTTAAGAACTTGAACAATCGCCGACTCTAGATCGTGCACAGGGTAATTCTTCTCATTAACCTTCATCTGACGCGAAGCATATGCAATAACTCGCCCCTCCTACATCAATACACATCCCAAGACAACGTGAGAACCGTCGCAATATATCGTATACATCCGTAAACCGGAAGGAAATACAAGAACTGGTGTCGTAGTCAAAGCCGTCTTGAGCTTTTGGAAGCTCTCCTCACAATCATCGGACCAATAGAATGGAGCACCATTTTGGGTCAATATGGTCAGAGGTGATGCAATAGATGAAAAGCCTTGCACAAATCGCTGGTGGTAACTTGCTAACCCTAAGAAACTCCTGATCTCGGTCACTAAAGTAGGACGTGGCCAACTCAAGACTGCCTCAATCTTCTTAGGATCCACTTCAATACGCTCTCCTGACATTACATGCCCCAAGAATGACTCCGAATCTAGCCAAAACTCACACTTGGAGAACTTAGCATAAAGCTTCTGCTCTCACAAGGTCTGAAGCACTACTCTCAAATATTGCTCGTGCTCTTCCAGGCTACGTGAGTATATCAAGATATCTTCAATATAGACGATAACAAAAGAATCAATATAACACCTAAACACCCTGTTCATCAAGTCCATAAATGCCGTAGGAGCATTAGTCAAGCCAAATGACATCACTAGAAACTTATAGTGGCCATATCTAGTCCTGAATGCGGTCTTCAGAAAATCTGAATCCTGAATCTTTAGCTGATGATACCCTGACCTCAAGTAAATTTAAAGAACACCCTAGCACCTTGCAGCTGGTCAACCAAATAATCAATACAGGGCAATGGATACTTGCTCTTGATGGCGACTTTATTTAATTTGCGGTAATCAATGTACATCCACATAGTCTCATCCTTCTTCTTCACAAATAGCACTGGTGCTCCCCAAGGCCATACACCGGGCCTAACAAACCCTTTATCTAACAACTCCTCCAACTGCTCATTTAGCTCTTTCAGCTCCCTAAGATCCATACGATACGATGGGATAGATATAGGCTGAGTACACGGAGCCAAATCAATACAGTAATCATTATCACAATTTGGAGGCATGACAGGAAGATCAAAAGTAAAAACATCGATGAACTCACGGACCACTAGCACTATATCAATCGTTGGACAATCTACAGTGGTGTCTCGAACATAAGCTAAATAAGCCAAGAACCCTTTCTTAGCCATGCACTAAGCCTTCAGCAAAAGAAATTACCCTGCTATGCGTATCAACTGTGGAACCCTTCCGCTCCAATCTCAACAATCTTGGCATCGTTAGTGAAACAGTCTTGGCATGGAAATCAAGGATGGCATGATATGGAGATAGCAGATCTACGCCTAGGATGACCTTACAATCAATCATATCGAGCAACAGAAGATCCGCTTTTGTCTTGTAACCGCAGAAAGTAACCACACAAGATCAGTAGATGCGATCCACAACCACAAAATCAGCCATGGGAGTGGACATACGGATAGGAATACCCAAAGGCTCAGGAGCAATGACCCGAAATCGAGCGATCAGAGATGACAAATATGAGTAAGTAGACCCTAGATCAAATAATACTGAAGCATCTCTACCGTTGACTGAAATAATACTTGTGATGACGGCATCTGAGGCCAATGCATCTGGCCTAGCTGGAAGAGCATAGAATCTAGATGGAGCACCAGCTGTCATGCCTTCATTTGACTAAGTAGCAGCTGGCTGACCTCTCCCTGTCTGGCTTCTACTCATGGGACGGCCTCAACCAGTCTTCCCTCCACCTCTAGGTGGCTGGGCCGCTGGTGCTAGAGTCATGGGCTGCTGCCCCTGCGGTACTATCTTTCTCCTAAGCCTGGGACAGTATCTCCTCATGTGGCCCGTGTCCATGTACTCAAAACAACATGCTGCGGTGACCTGCTATCCGGATGGCTAACTCTGAATATTAGAAGATCCACTAAAAGAAGCTTGAATAGCCGGTGGGCAGCATGAACTCTCCAGCATAGCACTGAAATACAATCTTCAAGAGTTTGGAGGACCTGGACACTCACTGGATGAATTATGAATAGTTGGCAGGCGATAGGAAATCTCTGGCATGGCGATAAAATAGAACGCGCTCGAGCACCCCGGGCAGGTGGTGGTGCTGAAACTGGAGGCCTACTGGGCTCACCTCTCCCAAACTAACCTCTACCCCTAGCTGGGGCGCCTCTGGAGTCTTAGGAGAATCTAGCCCTCTAATCCTACTACATCTGCTCTCTACCCCTCATATGGTAACCCTCAATCCTGCGAGCAATCTCAAGTACTAGCTGATACCCAGTGCCCATCTCTACCTCTCGGGCCATACCCGATCGGATTGTGGGATGTAAACCCACAACAAATATCCATACTTTCTCTGCCTATGTAGGAAGTATCATAAGTGCATGGCGAGACAACTCAGAGAACCTCACCTCACAATCGGTCATTGACATCTGACCCTGCTCTAGATGCTCAAACTAATGACGCACCTCTTCCTTCTCATAGGATGGAATGTACCAATCAAGGAATAACAGAGCGAACTGACCCCAAGTGAGGGGAGGAGCGCCTGCTAGCCTGCTATGTGCATAAGACTGCCACCATCTACGGGCCCTGCTCTCCAGCTGAAAAGTAGTGAAGTCGACTCCATGCGGCTCCAATATCCTCATGTTGTGCAGTCTATCCCTGAACCTGTAAATGAAATCCTGGGCATCCTCATGACGCTCACCCCCGAATACTAGAGGGTGCAACCTGGTCCATCTATCCAATAACTTTTGCGGATTGCCTCCATAGCTGGCCTAGATGGGATGCTACTGCAATAACTGGCTGAACCCCCTCCCTGGGTAGTGCACCCGGAGTATGATAAATTGTGGTTGTATGACTTGGAGCATGAGCGGTAGGGGTATGTGCTACCCCTCATGCCTGTGAGGTAGTTGGATCTGCTAGAAATAAACCAGCCTGAGTCATTGTATGCATGAGCCGAAGCATGCGGCCCATGACCTCCTAAAATCTCGGTGTTGTCATGAAATCAACCGGGGTAGGATCAGCTGCGGCCACCTCTTCCTGCTCCCCAGTGATTGGATCCTTCGTAGGATCTGCTGGTGGTGAAACTGGAACGGCTCTAGGATGCCCTCGCCCCTACCACGGGCTAGTGCCCTTGCTCGGCCTCTACCTCGGCCTCTAGCAACAGGGAGAGCAACTCCTCTCGACTCTGAAACGTCGGTGGTACGAGTCCTTACCATCTGTAGAGAATAGAAGAGGGAAAATTTTGTACACTGACCACTGCACGATAGAAATGAATAAAGAGTAGTCTTTCCTAATACCCTATGGCCTCTCGAAGATAAATACGGACGTCTCTGTACCGATCTACAAGATTCTATCAGGTTTGAACATAACTTGTGAGACCTACGTGAACCTAGTTCTCTGATACCATGTTGTCACGACCCATTTTCCCTAATAGGTCATGATGGTGCCTGACAACATTGTTAGGCCAGCCGATGCGGGAATGTGATTAAGTACACATTTTACGTTTTCCAAAAACAATTATAATAGATTTTCAAATTTAAGTTAAGATCAGTAAAGATCAATAAAGTATCAAAATAATTATACAATCTAAAGATAAATATCTACTATTGTATGTGCCAAAACCTAGTGTCACAAGCTACGGGCGACTAGTAGAATATACACAAAACAATAACACACTGTCCTATTGTCTGAATCAGGATAGACAGAAACAAAAAAACAAAGAAATACTTCTTCGGTTGTGGATCGGCATGAAAGGGAAACAGCTCACTGTAGAAGTCTCAAGTGTGCTCACTAACGCACACCAGAATGATGTCCAAATTCACCTGCCTCAAATCCTGCACATTTAAGTACAGAAATGTAGCATGAGTACATAAACAACATGTACCCAGTAAGTATCCTGTCTAACCTAGAAGAAGTAGAGACGAGAGGTCGACTTGATACTTACTAAGGTCAAGATAATATAAGATAATGTGAGATATAAAACATGAAGGATTTCCAATAACAACAAGTTTAAATGAAAAGTTATATTCATGTTCTTGACCATAATTTAGTTATCATTTTCCCTTTTTACATACGTATGAAGAAATCATATCATGTCTAAGCTCAAGCATATATATCATATGCAATCATGTCGAGGTCGGCGGCCCGATCCAATGAAAAATAAACTATGCACTCCCGAGTGTCGAACTGCCTGAACCAGATACGTTTATTCTCACCGAGGTGATCGGCCCGATCCATAATTATCAAGAAAACATCAAGATGTCACGCAAAGTCTCATTTATATACAAGGAAACTCTTACCAAGGCTCAACAAGTTCATATGTTCATTTTTCATTTTCCTCAAGTCTCTAGCAAATAATAAATGATCATATAGGCAATTATAATAAGAGATATTTCCCAATTAGGCATGATGTGGGTCCTAAATTACCCAAGCAGTAAATGATATAGTAGCTACGCACGGATTCTCGACATCTAGCACATACATAACCCGCGCATTTAGCAACCATTACTCATTTATAATTCCTATGGGGAAAATTCCCTTTCACAAGGTTAGAAAGGAAACTCACCTCGCTCCAAAGTACACTTCACATAACAAGAACTAGCCCAAACTCTCAATTCCTAGCGGAACGAGCACAAACTAATTAAAACAAAGTAAGAACTAGTAAATAAAGCCTTACAAGGTTGAATTCTAACTATTTAAGTGTTTTTTCCAATCTTTCCCACAAGTTTCCTAAATTCTGACCTAGGGCCCACATGCCCGAATTCTGAGATTTTTCGAAGGAAGTTGTTCTCTATCATCTAAGGATAACAAATATATGATTTCGAGTTCATTACATGGCAACTTATATGATTAAATCTTAGTTTTATTAAAACCCTCAGTCTAGCTCTAACCCTTCATTTTACTTAATTTTTAGTATTTAATCTACCTTACCAAGCTATGTGGAACCCTCTCTTGGAAACACCCAAATCGCCTAAGTGTGGAGTGAAAAATGAGAGAAATAGTGTTTGAGTTCGTATTAAATGAACTCTTCTGCACCAAGCTAATTTTTCTTTTGCGGAGTCAGCTTCTGTGGAAATTGGGCCGCTTCTGTGGTCGAAGTGTTGCATATGCGTAACCACTTCTGCGGTTCCATGACTGCTTCTGCGGTTTTCCCCTAGGATGCCTTGGCCGCTTCTGCGGGGTCCTGACCACATCTGTGGTCCCGCTTGTGCGGTCCAAAGACCGCAGATGCGGTTATGACAAAAGCAGCAAACTTCAGTCCTTTTTCCATGTTCTAACTTCACTCGAGCCTCGCTCGTTTGACGCTCGGGGCTCCTGTGCCCTGCCCGAACATACCTACAAGTCTAAAATCATGAGGCAGACCTACTTGAACCCTCGAATCACTAAAAACCACGTTTAATCCAGGAATCACATCCTTAAAACCAAATGAATAAATATATTGAACTCTAAGTTCTTAATTTTCTTCTAACGAGTCAAAACACCCTTAAACTACTCAGGTTGACACCAAATTTCAAGGGTAAGTCTTAGATGATATTTAGGACCTGTACCAAGTTTCGGAACTAAAATCTGAGCCCGATACCAAGGAAATCAATGGTTATTTAATTTATTTAATTCTCTAAAACTTCAAGTTAACCATTTTATAGAAAAGTTTAATACTCGGGCTAGGGACCTCAGAATTCGATTCTGGGCATAAGCCCAATCCCATATTTTCCCAAAGATCCTCCGGGATCATCAAATAACAAATCCGAGTCTGTTTCCAAAGAATGTTGACCAAAGTCAAACTTGGACTTTTTAGAAAAACTTAAAGAAGTAAGTGCATATATTCTTACTCAAAACTCTTCAAATTTTCGAGCCACCCGTCCCCGCAAGTCATAAATTAGTTAAAGCAAGTGCAGAAAGTTTTATTTAAGAGAACATGGTTCTAAAATGCAAAATGACCAGTCGGATCGTTGCAGTAGTGATGTGATGTTAATTAAGGAAATCTTTATTTGATGTCATATGGTCAGAGGTACCAGAATCAATTATCCAACTTAAGAAATCAGATTGAGTCAGCAAAGCAGAATTAAAACTATATGCTACATTTTTAGGCAAGTATGTACCAGCAAAATTGGCAGAAGCCATGATGTTGAGTGGAGATCCAGAATCAGAGATATGAACTTGCCGAAGGAAAGAAATGAGTTTATCATATTGCTGTTTGGTCAGACCAGGCACCCCAGATCCCTGATCATGTTGACTAACACAAGGTTGTGTGGGCTGAGCAGCAGGAACACATTTAGAATGAGGAAGATCCGGATTTTCAACCATATTATATGCTCCTTTTCTTCCTTTGGTGAACTTCAAATTGGATGGAAACCCATTAATCTTGTCACAATTTTCAATCATATTCCCAGGTTTCATGCAATACTTGTAGAAAAGAGCATTTCTAGACTGATCAAAGTTCACCCTCTGATGAAACTATTTTTCTTGAGCTCGAGGATTGAATTGATTTTGCTGAAAGGGAGGTTGAATGAATTTATTAAAAGAGGAATTCAGATTGAAGAAGGCTAACTCAGCTTGAAAAGAAGGATTTGGGTTCACTTTTCTCTACTTTTCATTTTGGAGAAGAATATTATGCACACTATCAAGAGAGGGCAGGGGTTGCATCATCAACAGATTTCTCCTAATCCCTACATACACCTCATTTAGATCCATAAGAAATTGATGGACTTTTCATGCCTTTTTCTCCCTTTGAAGATCCTCTAACACATGAATTTTTATGAGTGGTGCACATAACCCTCAATTTATCCCAGACCTTTTGAGCTTATTGTAAGAGGCAATATCAAGGAATCCTTGGTAAGTGGAAGTAAGTTGTCTTTTTAATTCGAATACTTTGGTCCCATTTACAGCCCCGTATCTATTATTAAGTTGTTTTCATATACTTTTAGAAGTCTCGGAATATTGTACACTTCAAGCAATGTCAGGCGACAAGGAGTGTGTTAGCCATTATATGACCATATTATTACAACGATCCCATTGCCTATATTGAGGAGAATCTTCAATAGGTTTGATACATGACCTATCAGTGAATCCTATTTTGTTTCTAGCAGACAAGGATACTATCATATTACGTTTCCATCCTCCAAATCCAACAACGAGAATGGTACAATGAGGGAGATACCAGGAACATCGGAAGATGAAAGGAAAATGGGGGAAGAAGGATCAATGGAAGTACACACAGAAGTAGATGCACTAGGTTCCGAACTATCCATTAAAATACTCCCTCCATTTCAATTTATATGAACCCATTTGACTGGGTACAGTATTTGAGAGAAGACGTTTGAACTTGTGGTGTAAAATGAACGACATATATTTTATGTGGCTATAAATCATTGAATAAAAATAAATTATTTTTATAAAGGAAATGAGGTTATTCTTTTTGGCATGTATTAAAAAGAAAATAGGTTCACATAAATTGAAATGGAAGGAGTAATAAAATTCACATAAAATCAACAATTTACTATACACAAATGGGAGACAGTGAGATAGAAGAGATACAGAACTTCTTTGCAACATGAAGAAGCAAAGGCCTTGAGAGGACAATAGCTAATCAAATTCTAAAAATTAACTAACAAAAAGGAAAGCCAAAACCCTAGGTCCCGCAAAAACCCTAAATCCGATACATACATACTGGATCTTCAACTTCTTTAACAAATAAACGCCTCAAACTAGAGAATACCTTCAGTTCCATCAGTGAATGTTCCAGAAACAACAAAAAAATCACGTTCCAACAATTCTCACAAAAAAAACCTAAATTGCAGACTTTTGGTCGAACTCCGAAAAATTTATGAAATTGAACACAACTAGTATCGCTCGACAGAGGACGAAGAGGAGATGAGTACTATTTTCTCTAATATCACGTTAACATTCGTGAAAGAGCTCGATTTGAAGAAACCGTCAGTGAAAGTTTAAAATTCTAGAATGTTTATTCAGACAAAAATAAAATGAATCGAGCCAATTGAACTTTTGGCCCCTATTTCTATTTATAATTCAGTGTTCTCATTACAAAAGTAGCTAACTATATACTTTAGAAAATAATTACACAATTATATCAGGTCATAATAAAAATAAGTTGTGCTGGGCCAATTAATTCTTATGCTCTTGTTTTGGTCCTAAGTGTAACTCCCTTAGATAGCCCAACAATAAATAATCACCTAACCTCTCGAAATTCAAACAGTTAGAAATGTTACATTTTTATTCACCAAAGTCAATACCCGTGCTTTTAACCAAAACAAATAAAGAAAATTTAATCATAATAACAGCAAAAGCAAAAATATTAACTATATAAATATTAATTTGTTTTCTTACTAAGAAGAATTACAATGAAGTAGTAAGTGCTCAATCATTTTTAAACAAATGTTTCGGATGCGAACTTTGGGCATAAAGGTAGCTTATTGTAGAACTTTTTTGTGCGAAATTAGATTTAGTTAAAGCTCACTATATATATTAGACACCGAGTGAAAAACTATAAGAAAAATTATTTTCTTAATAAACAGACAACTTATACCTTGTCCCAAGGTCCTAGAGAGTACTACCATTTTTTTCTTTGTCCTTTCTTTTAAAAGTCATAGCCAAATTCAAATACCAACGCATGTGACATGTGAACTTACTGTTTTCTTACTGCAATTTCCTATTGTTATTACTCAGACATGTGAACTTACTCTTTTCTTGCTACTACTTTTTTGCTATTGTTATTTACTCCTTATTTTCATGCGGTCCATTCCAAAAATAAAATACAATTTTACTTTTTGTTGCATGTTCATGGACCGTACATTCTGTAAATACCTTCTCGAAGCTGCTAATTAATTAAAATGCATTCACACTTAGGGGAAGGTTAATTAATTTGATATTTATATCATTTGCCGTTTTACCAAATTAATTAATGCTTAGCAAGCATTGTACAACACGCACTTAATGAGTGTACTGCGCTATAGAACTACAACAATAACGGAATACACATTAATGTAGTACTCTAGTTTGCACTTTGCATTAATTTTTCAATAAATCAACTTGAATTTTTTTCTTTTTTAAAAAGCTTTTATTGGATTTGCTTACGGTCAAAGTATCGGGAGGTGCTAATCAACATTGACTGCATGCTATACATTGGAGTGTATTAGGCAAAAATTAATTAACCAGAAATATAATATTTGTATGCATCTGAGCAATATATGTTTGGCATGTGCAGTACCATATGGATTATTGAATGTATTGTTTTTTACGATTATTCAACTTCAATGATTACTCTGACCAGTATTAGTTTTCAAGATGTAAAGAATAGCCTAATAAACATTTCTATTTGTGCAACTTTATCATCTCGATCCCGATACTTTTCAAGTTTTATTTGGACACTCATAATTTTTAAACTATATTACTTTAAACTCCTCTGATCATTGACCAAGCATATATGATAATTTTATTTAAAAAATAACAAAAAATAAAATCTTCTGTTTAATAAAATTTGCCACGCTCTAATGCATGTACCACGCTCCAAAGTTCTGCCACGCTCTAATAACAAAAAATGAAATCTGCCACACTCTAATGCATCTGCTGTGGCATAAGGCTCCATTAAAGGAGTTCGAAGCTTGAGTTTAAAATTTTGGGTTTGCGAAATTAGATTCAGGTGTGATTAGGTGTCTTGACAAATAATTGGGGTTACCTTTGGGAGTTAATATCTCGAATTTGAAGCGATTTGGAGAAGATTTTGTGTGGTTTTGAGCGAGATTCCAGCCGCAACACAAAGCTAAGTTCGAAATTTTCATATCTGCAATTTTCTTGCGCACTGTTTTGTGTCAATTGTACTTTCTTGATTTGAGTATTTTATTTTGAAGTATGTTGTTTTTGAATCTTTATTGCACAAGTAGCAAAGTAGCAGTTCTTCCGTCTTGGGGGCTCTTCGCCGGCACCGGCGATAAGAAATTGAAACGGGATACTTTACGTCCGTTGAGTCATGAAAGGATTAACGTGTGGGGATTCTGCCGTTCTTCCGTTTTGGGGGCTCTGTTTGGCGCTGGTTCAAGTGAAAATAGAGTGCCAAAGGTTTAGGGATTCTGTTGTTCTGTCGTGCTATAAACCGAACAAGCTCAATCTTCCGTTTTGGGGGCTCAATTCTTAAATTTTATTTTTATTTTTTTATTTTTTATTCTAATTATTTTTAATCTACTATGTGACATGGCATTTACACATTGTTAATTTCCGACGTGGCAGCCTACGTGGAGGAAATTGTATTACACACACTGAAGTCTTCTGTCATAAGCGTTTATTAAACATGGTTTGAATGAGTGTAAGTGTTTAATAGGTAAATTGTTAAGTTTGAGGATCGGCATAACAAGTGACACGGCCGGCATGACAACGTGACACAAGTATAGATGCCATTTTAACTATTTAACTTGATTTTTTTAATTAGTTAAATCCTGTAATTTTCGTTTTGCCCAAGCAATATATGTTTGATAGTTCTGTACCATATGGAATCGACGAGTGTACTTTGCTATAGAGCTATAATATAAATATATCCTGACAATTTTGCTATACAGCTATAATATATTCTGACAATTATTTATTTTCAACCAATCAACTTGCTATTCTTGCTTCTTTTTCTTTTAAATGTTTATACCATGTGACGCAATTTTCTATATAAAAAAATTAAGAAAACTTAGGGGGTGCGGAGAAAGAAGAATGAATATTGGCTTTGTCGTTTCATATTTATTTTCTCAGGAGAAGGATACAAACTTGAAATTAAGGGTCTATTTGGTATAAAGGAAAAAATATTTTCTTGCAAAATAAGTAGTAATTTTACTATTTATTTTTCAATGTTTGGTATGCAAATTAAGGAAAATAACTTTTTAAGAGTATTCATAAATAATTTAGATACAACAAACATGAAGCCATAAACTTTTGAACCAACAACCTTCCGAACCCACAAATTTCATCAACTTCCGAACCGCTAAACTTTCGAACTCGTAAACTTTATAATTTCTAAATCCATAAACTTCCAAACACATAAACCTCCGAACTCATAATTTTGGACCTTGTAAGATTTCGAACATGTAAACTGAAAGATGAAAAAACTAAAACTGAACATATATAAAAATTTTTTTTTTTTTCGAGGATGGAGGGTGGGGGGAGGGAGTTGGTGGTGCAAAAAATCGAAAAAAACATAAATTTAAAAATTACACAAAAAAAGTAAAAAAAAAATTGTGCGGGATGGGGGGAAGTTGGGGTGTGGGGATTGGCGGCTGGGTGGTGTAGATAAAATAGAAATTTGAAATTATAAAAAAAAAGTAAAAAAATAATTTATTTTTTATGAGGGGGGAGGAGTGAATAGAAGGGTGGGTGCTGACGAAAAAAACTGAATTTTGAAAAAATAATTCTTTGGATAGAGAGGGTGGGGTCGGTAGGCATGGGGTGGGATTGGTGTGGGTAGGTGTGGGTTGGATTGGTGAGGGTGGTAAATAGGGTGGGGAAGGTTGAGAATGAGTTTTAGAAAATGATTTCCCTTCTCTTGATAAAGAAAATAATTGGAGGAAAATAAATTCATAAGAAAAATATTTTTCAAAATATGTAAACCAATTAAACATGAAAAAATTGAAAATAAGAAAATATTTTCTTTCACTTTCGCGTTGTAACATTATAAATAAGAATGACCACACATTGATCTCATTTGGTGCTTACATTAATCCAGCTAAGTATATAACACTTGTCTTCACAGGCATTATTATCGTTAAATCATAATTAATTAATATTAGGTATACATACTCACGTGTTGTACAGATCGTTTCAAATGAAAAAAGATTAGTGAAAAATAATAGAACATATGTATATTACGCACAAAATTTAGCAACCGCGTTTAAAAAAAATTTAACCAAAAAACAAATAGATGAACTTTTACCTCATAAACTCGCCTTACATTCTCCATAAAGGATCTCAATCCAAAAGTAGAGCTACAACTCGAACTCAATAAGACCTTTAGTTGTGTCACAGTAATTGGCATTATTGCTGCTTTCCTAGTCGAATTAGTAATTGGTATTATTGTTGCTTTCCTAGTTTTATTCGACTGCCACCTCATATTATGAAGTACATAACAGAAGAAGCAAATATTGTGATAGATATACAACACTTTCACAACCAAGAAAGGTTTGTACTGAAATTTTGCTGAAAATCTAATTATGGAAAATCCCCATAATGAGCATGTTGATATAGTTATCTGCCTAATTTTGACATATGTTTCTTATAACATTGAGGTTGCAGAATTTGACAATTACGGATGGCAATTGATCTTATAAGATTGTATATATCTGTAACAGGAACTCATTTGCTTCAATAGTTTGACTATAAAAATGTAACGAATCAACCGATTATTTTGAACTTTTGCACCTTGATCGTTATTTTTTAGGCATGACTTGCCCCATGTGAGGTATTATGACTTATGTAAATCGTTAGTTTTGGTTTTCAGGGAAATCGAAATGAATTTGAAAGAACAATTCTTAGTTTGTAGCTTGAAATTTAAAAGGTTTGAGCTAGATTTGACTTGTTTGAATATGATCTTGGATCCAAATTTTTATGATTTGGTTAGCTCCATTGGGTTATTTGGGACTTAGGAGCGTCATCGGTATGTATTCTGGAAGTCCGTGGAAGGTTTAGGCTTGAATTGGCGAAATTGAGATTTCTGTGTTTTTCGGTTGATAAGTGAGATTTTGATATAAAGGT
This sequence comes from Nicotiana benthamiana, assembly GCA_034376525.1. Taxonomy (NCBI): domain Eukaryota; kingdom Viridiplantae; phylum Streptophyta; class Magnoliopsida; order Solanales; family Solanaceae; genus Nicotiana; species Nicotiana benthamiana. Next base: position 35,409,222 of record CM067329.1, on the reverse strand, counting down.
CGGAATGAAATTCCTAGAGTTGCAGTAGCTTAATTGTATAATTGGGATGTGTGTGTAAGATTTCAGGTCATTCGGACGTGGTTTGGTTGAGTTTTTTATCAAAAGCGTATTTCGGAAGATTTTAGAAACTTAGACTTGAATGTGATGTGTTTTGGGTGATTTGATATTGTTTGAGATGTTTTGATGGTTGTAATAAGTTTTAATAAGATTTTAGGATGTGTTGGTGCCTTTGGTTGAGGTCCCGAGTACCTCTGGTGAGTTTCGGTGGTCATTTGGATCATTTAAAGTTGGAAAAATTGCACGTTCAGCTGTGCAGGGTTTTAACCCTTCGCGATTGAATAGGGAGTATCATGATCGCGTAGTAGGAATTTAGGAGGTTGTCCTGTTTTTCTTCACGTTCGCGAAGTGGATCTTGAGATCGCGTAGAGTGAGAAGGTTGTGCATCGTGTTTGCGGGCATATAGTTGCGATCGCGTAGGGTCTTTTTGGTCAGGTGGTCTGAGGTCGTGTTTGTTCTTTGCGTTCTCGAGAGAGTGTATGCGTTTTGCAAAAGGTAAGGTAGAGGAATCATCGCGTTCCCAATGGAATTATCGCGTTCGCATAGAGTATTTTTGGGAAGCTAAATAATTATTATTCGCGATTGCAAGGCGATTTTCGCGATCGCGATTGAGGAATTCTAAGTGCTGGACAGAATATTTTAAAAGGGCTATTCTGCGATTTTAAGGTTGTGAACCTCCATTGTTGGGCGATTTTGAAGCTTGGGAGAGCTAATGGAGGAGGGAATTCAAGAAGATTTCATGGAGATTTTGAGCATCCGGAGTCGATTCATGCGGGTGAGGCTTCGCGGGCTAAAGTTAGGACCAGATCGAGGTGAGTAATGATTATAAATGATGTTCTGAGGGTTTAAGTGCCTCGAATTGCACATCGTAGTGCTATATTGCGGTGAGGCACACGCTTGATGATGAGCGTGTGATCATGCACTATTGGGGATTATGACTTGGTCCGTCCCGACTGATGATTTTATCGTATATTTGATTGAAAACTATTTCCTATCATCATTATTTGGGCTGAATTCCATATTTAGGCCTAGCGCCAGCTGTTTGAACCCTTCGGGGATTTTTAATGATATTTCTCACTGTTCTGACTTTATACTTGAACTCAGTCATGTTATTTTCTATTGTTTTCAAAACTTAGCCAAGTTTACTTTGCTTTAACATGTGAAATGATATTTCAAATAATATTTTGGGTTGATCATCATGTTTTACTGTTGCCCGAGTGGCTTATGTGATTTTTGACTGAGTAAGGCCAAAGGCTTGTGTTGTGAGGATATCTTTTGGGTCGGACTGCACGCCGCAGTAGTGATACACTGATCTGATTATGAGGCCGAGAGCATGAGATATGTATGCCACAAGGTGGCTTGTTAATGTTAATATGAGGCCGAGAGCCTGTTTATGATGTCACGTGGTGGCTTGATATTGCGCTTGGGCCATAAGGGGCCCCTCCAGGAGTCTGCACACCCCTAGTGAGCGCGGGTACCTATTATGATATGAGATATAGCCTAAGGGGCAGATATTGTTCTATGTAATTTGCCCGAGGGGCTAGTACTATTCTGATATTGCTCGAGGGGCGGATTTGGTGACATTGTGCCCGAGGAGCGAACCTTATGTGATTATCTTTCTTATTTGCCTGCTATTTACCTGTATAATTATATATTTTTGCTCGAGGGGAGGATTTCTGTGTTTTTGTGCACTTATTATTTTGCATTCATTTGCGTAATGAAAAAGTTATTTTCAAAGAAGTTTAAACTGAGATAAGATATTTTAAGAGCTTTTACAACTTCATTGCTTTCTACTGGTTTTTGAACTACTTCCATATAGCATCTTGATATGCTTTACGTGATTTCTTACTATTCAAACTTTAGTTATGGTTATTACTCACTGAGTCGGAGTACTCACTGTGTCGGAGTACTCACTTTGCTCCCTGCACCTTCTGTGCACATAAGGGTATTTTGAACCCGGTAGCGGGTATTGGCTAATTGGAGGGAGAGTCATCGGAGATTAGGAAGGTAGCTGCAGGCGTTCACAACACTACTTTTCTCCCTCTTCATTTCATTAGGTTGTGTTTTGATTTTAGACTTTTAAGTTTATTTATACCTTAGTAGATGCTCGTGACTTATGACACCGTGGTATCGGGTTGTGTTTGGGTTGTATTCCACACATACTACTAAATTTTGTTTAGTCTTTGGCTTATTTACTCATGCTTACACTGATTGTTAATGTATAACTGTTTAGTAATTGAATTGGGACTAGTTCGCTGGCCTTTTCGTCAAGAGAGGCGCCATCACGACCCGTCTGGATTTAGGGTCATGACTAGTTGGTATCACAGCTTAGATTATATAGGTCTCACGAGTCATGAGCAGGTTTAGTAGAGTCTCGCGTATCGGTACGGAGATGTCTGTATTAATCCTCAAGAGGCTGCATAACCTTTAGGAAAAACTTCACATTCTTGAATTCTTGTCGTGCGTCCTTGATTCAGGTTGAAATGTAACTCTTTAACTTCCTTCCTCGCATTCGTATGTGCGCATGAGCGTTTAGTATCAGATGTGCATCGATGGTTTGTGATTCCCTGATCGAGGGGCGAGATATGATCTTTGTGAGTTGATGTTGGGCCAGTCTGGAGGACTCGAGGCCGTATCTTTGCTTATTGCTTGAGCACCGAGGTGCTGATTGTGTGAGCATGTGTTTTGATCTTATATGTTCGGCATTGTCCCTATTAGTGGGAGTGACGGCTGGATGGCTATGTGATGAGTATGTTAGTACTGCGAGATGTATCCATATGATTTGGAAGCAACGAGAAGGGTCTGGTGGAGGATAGAAGAAATATTAGGTGCTTGATTTTCATCCTGATTTGAGGTATACCCTCGAGTTATGGGTGTTTGAAGAATCTTTCCGTGTTTTCTAGTTGGGGAAGTGAAGTAAATTTCATGTTGCTGTATAAGTTGAGACTCAAGAAGGCTAAGTGACTGCGTAATGTTTGTAACGGTGGAAAGTACACATAAATATTAGTTTAAGACAAGGCAGGTGGGTTATATCTTGCGAAGTGTTCCGAGGTTGTATGATCCGTACGTTTCTTTTAGAAGGTCTCATTTACAAGTGAAATATAAATGTTGAAATTTGAATTTTGAGTCCCTTAAGAGGGTGTGCTAGACTGTTGCAAGGATGAATGCGAGATCTGCAGGAGATTCAAGGTACCAGATGGTCTGTGTTTCACGAGCTTATGAAGGTTTGCGTTTAATCTCACTATGGTATTGTGGTAGCAATAGAGTATATGTGTTATGAGTTATTGTGTGTGTTTTGGTCTATGGCTTCAAGCCAAGTGGGGGAGTTTGCTATTGACTAGGCGATTGCATAGTTAGGTGCTATGTTGGTTCCAGTTTTAGGCATGCTAATGAGTCAGTTATGGATTACGTAGATTGAGGTAGAGGATGGCTCGAATGAAAGGGAAATTTTTACAAAGGTTAAATTATGCTTCATAGCTGCATAAGAATCACTAAATATCTTGAGTTGTTGTTAGTAAAGGATGCTCGGTGCATAAAGCAGGAAGTTTCTTGGTTATTTTGGGATAAGGTTACATTCTACGGTGACAGAGTGCTAATGAGGCACAGATTTTTCAGTTCATTCGATCAGGCTAATTGCGGTTTGAGGAGAGTGGATGACTCTCATGAATGGTTCTAATGGGTTCTGTAACGACCCAAAAGGTCATCACTATAATTCTCCCTTTTTCTCGTATTTTTGAGGCCTTGAATACCTTACTTTTAGTTTCCACAATTTGCATGCACATTTCGGGCGCGAATGTAGAAATTTCTATGTTAAAATATGTGATTATGTAGAAAATTATAAGAATTTTTATATAAATATTGTTATAGTTGACTTTGATCAATATATTAGGTAAACAAACTTGGACCCGTGATGTGAGGGTCCCGGGAGATCAGTAGGAAAATATGAGACTCGGGCGTATTCCCAAAATCGAAATCCGAGGTCCCTAGCCCGAGTATGGAATTTTTGAAAGAAATTGTTTTTCCGAATTTGTTAAGGAAAATGGAATCAAAAATTGGTTAAAAGACTATGGTATCGGGCTCTTATTTTGGTTTTGACGCCCGATACAAGTCCCATATATTGTTTAAGCACTTCCTGTGAAGTTTGGTTGAAAACGGACCTCGTATGACATGTTTCGGACTATAAGTTCCAAATTTGAATGTTTATGAAACTTAGAAAAAAAATCATGAGTTTGAGGCTTGATTTATAGATCTTGAAGTTATTTTGGAAATTTGATCGCACGACTAAGTCCATGGGTTATTTTTCAGGTTGTGAGTATGTTTGGGTTGGAGCCCCGATGGCTCGGGTGAGTTTTGGATAGGCATCGGATTGCATTTTCTCATTTTTGAAAATTTGGTATGATGGCTTCTGTGATTTTAGCAAATGTGTAGATTTAATCGCAAATGCGAAGCTGGGGATATTGCATAGGATCGCAAATGCGATCCATTTGTTCGCAAATGCGATCCATTTGTTCGTAAATGGGAACCAGGGAATTTTCGGACACTGTCGCAAATAAAATGGCTTGGCTCGCAAATACGAGGGGTGGCCTATCGCAAATGCGATCTTTTTCTCGCAAATGCGAAAACTGGCCATGTAGTAAGGGTTCGCAAATGCGAACCTCAACTCCGCAATTCCCAAGCCTGTGTTTCTCGCAATTGCGAACCAAACTGCAGCTCAACAATTTTTATACTTACTTGAAATCTCATCACTTTTCACCATTCTTTCAAAACCCAAACCCCATAGGGGATTTTTTCAAGAGCAAACTTCATCCCAAATCAATTGTAAGTTGATTTTTACTCAATTCTTTCGAACTTTAACATCATTAAACATGTTATCCACTTGAAATCAAGGATTTTCATGGGTGAAATTGGGATTTTGGGTAGAACCTAGATTTTCTATAAATTGGGGAGTTGGACCTTAATTTGAGGTCCGATTTCAAAACAAATCATAGATACGAACTCGTGGGGGATGGGTAATCCGGTTTTGGTTCGAACCTAGGGTTTTGACCACGTGGGTCCGGGGGCATTTTGGAAATTTTTTGGGCAAAAAAACTTTGGGAAATTCATTCTTATGCATTTAAATTGATTTAACTAGCATTTATTGATACATTTGAGTAATTTGTGACTAGATTCGAGTGGTTTTGTGGTGAATTCGAGGGGTAAAGCGATTATAGAGGCGTGAGTTGAGTTTGGAGCTTTTGAGGTAAGTGTTTTGTCCTAACATTGGCTTAATGGATTAGGATTAGGATATTATTTGCTACGTGTTAATTTTGGAGTACGGTGTATAGGCATGGTGACGGCTATCTATGCACCGGAATCTAGCATGACCGTGAGTCGTAATTGCTTTTAATTCGAAAGATGCGATACCATTGTGTTGTTTAGTTGATAATTTCTTATGAAGTAGTAGTTGGGAAGGAAATGAGTTAAAGGAGGAAGTGTAGTATTATTCCCTTGCCGGGACTTATTTGTTGATCTCTTTTCCCTTGCCGGGATGTTTATATTGTTGTTTGTCCCCTCCCTCGATTGGTTGTGACTGTTGATTAGGTGAGGAAGAGCGATTATGCACGAAGCGTCATTCCGTGCCATGTTTTGATACGCACGAAGGATCATTTCGTGCCATATTTTGTTAATTATGCACGAAGGGTTATTCCGTGCCATGTTTTGAATAATTGAGCACGAAGGGTCATTCTGTGCCTTGATATGAGAGTTATGTGAGAAAAGCACGAAGGATAATGCCGTGCACATTATTTGACTATTTTTTGTAAGAACGAGAGTAAAAGAACGAAGGTTGATGCCATGCAGTTGTTGATTTACATGTTCTCTTTAATTGATGATATTGTGCAGATCTATCTCTTTGTTCGTTGATCCTATATCTGAATTGTTTCACCCTACAACATGCCCCCTCCCCATTGGTTGTTTTTATTATATATATATATATATTTATATAATCCTGTTATTGCACATATATCTGTACAGGTTATTTATGGTAGGTCCAGTCTAGCCTCGTCACTACCTCACCGGGTTAGGCCAGGCACTTACCAGCACATGGGTTCAGTTGTGATGATGCTACACTTCTGTGCATTTTGCACAGATTACGGTACCGGAGCAGCTTTTGGACCACATAGTAGCCTATTCGATAGGAAGATGACTTTAGTTCTGGGACTTCAAGGTAGCCTAGCTGGCGTTCGCAGGCTGGAATCCTTTTCTATGTTTAGTTTATTTTCTTTGTACCAAGACAAACGTTTTGTATTCAGACTTGTTTGTAGCACTCTTTAGTAGTCTGTGAGCTAGTGATACCAGATTTTGGGTAGAAATAGGTTTTAATCTTCCGCATTATGATTTCATTTTTATTAAAAGTCTTTCGCTAAATTTTAAATTATTGTTTCAGTTTATTATAATTGTTTAAATAAATCAGCAGGATTATTGTGATGTTTGTCTTGCCTAGCTCCGACAGTAGGTGCCATCACGACTCCGATGGTGGAAAATCCAGGTTGTGACAAGTTGGTATCAGAGCACTAGGTTACTTAGGTCTCACAACTCATGGACAAACTCGGTAGTGTCTGAGGGATCGGTACGGAGACGTCTGTATTAATCCCACAGAGGCTACAGAGTTAGGAAAAATTTCACAATGTTCATTCTTTTCATGCGAATTCTATTTCTCAAATACTGATTGTCATTCTACTATGTTCTTTCGTAGATGGCGAGAACGCGTGCTTCTTCTTCTACCGCATAGCAAGCCGAGCCCAAAACTGCAGCTCCTGTCAGGGTAGAGGGCAAGGCCGAGGCTGTGCCAGAGGCTGAGGCCGGGGCCGAACTCACCCCCGAGCACTAGTCCTAGAGGTGGAGCCTCATGTTGACTATGATGAGGAGGTTCTAGCACCAGCAGCTCCAGTGGGCCTAGCTCAGGTCCTAGAGAGTTTCAATGCCACTCGAGTACATCAGGACGCTTTGGTCTTACTGGTAGGCTTTATGGAGACGAGTTTGCTTCCCGTAGCGCAAGCTACATCTCAAGCTAGTGGAGGAGTTCAGACTCCCGCTACGCGTAATCCGGAGCAAGTAGCTCCTCTGCCTCAGGTTCCAGCAGTTCAGCCAACTGTGGCAGCCCAGCCAGGTATTCCAGCTCAGACCGGCGATGGCGTGGCGATGTCCGCGGATGCTTTATGGAGGCTTGATTGGTTCACCAAGGTCCTCACCACCTCCTTCAGTGGTGCTTCTATTGAGGACCCCACGACTTCTTATTCACCTGCCATGAGGTTCTCAGGACTATGAGTATTATGGAGACCAATGGGGTCGACTTTATCACTTTTCGTCTAGAAGGATCCACCAAGACTTGGTGGAGGGATTATTGTTATCTAGGCCAGTAGGGTTCCCATTGTTTACTTGGGATCAGTTTGTAGAGTTGTTCTTGGAGAAGTTTCTCCCTGTGACTAAGCGAGATGCTCTACGCAGGCAGTTTGAGCATTTTCATCAGGGTATTATGATAGACACGCAGCATGAGACTCGTTTTATTGAATTGGCACTTCATGCTATTGTTATACTCCCCAATGAGAGGGAGAGGGAGTGGAGATTTATTGATGGGTTGATTCAGCCGATCCGGCTTCAGATGGCCATGGGGGCCGGTTGATATGTCTTTTCAGGAGGCAGCCCGCTGGATAGAGATAGTACTTGCACGAGGAGGTGGTCGGGGTCAGATAACAGGCCTCGTGAGGTAGGGGTTCATATGGTAGAGGCCAACCTCATAGGCCCGTTCAGCTAGCACTTAAGGTTTCACATGGTACTGCCGGTGGTGGCGATTCTCAGCAGCACTATTCTGATTAAAAGCCCATCAGTGCACTGCCACTTTAGAGCTTCAAGGGAGGACATACATGTCGACATGGCCAGCAGTCTCAGTAGCTGAGGAAATGTTATCGTTGTTGTGACCCGAGTCACATTGTTAGGTTTTGCGCTCGAGCCTCGAGTGGTTCTCATTAGCAGGGTCCTCTCCCTATGATTCAAGAACTAGGTGATCCACAGCTTACCCAGCCATCTAGAGGCGGGGGTAGGGATCATAGAGGTGGAGCTCGAACCGCCAGAGGAAGGGGTAAGCTAATAGTTTATCCTCCTAGAGACACAGTTCAGGGAGGTGGGGCTCAGCCCCTTTTTATGCTTTGCCGGCTAGGCCAGAGGACGAGTCATCAGATGGTGTGATTACAGGTACTATTCTGGTATGTGATAGGGGTGTTTATGTGTTATTGATCCCGGATCTACGTATTCATATGTGTCGTCCTATTTGCACCCTAATTAGTTATGCCTAGTGAGGCCTTGGATATTTATGTATATGTGTCTACACCGGTGGGTTATTCTATAGTGGTGGACCGAGTGCATCATTCAGTGTGATAGTATTTGAGGGTCTTGAGACCCATGTCGACTTATATCTCTTAGATATGGTGGACTACGAAGTTATATTGGGGATGGATTGATTGTCCCTGTATCATGCTATTTTGGATTGTCACGCCAAAGACCGTGACCCTGGCTTTGCCAGACTTGCCCTGACTTAAGTGGAGAGGGACCCCAGGTCATACCACCCGCAGTGTTATTTCGTATGTCAAGGCTCGACACATGGTTGAGAAAGGGTGTCTAGCATGTCTGTCATATGTTCGTGACTCTGGTGTAGAGATTCCATCTATTTACTTTGTTCCTATTGCTCGGGTATTCCCCGAGGTTTTCCCTTCAGACCTGCCGAGTATACCACCTGACAAGGATATTAATTTCTTGTGTTAACTTGGCTCCAGGCACTCAGCCTATTTCCATTCTTCCGTATCGCATGGCCCCGCCAGAGCTGAAAGAGTTGAAAGAGTAGATTCAAGACTTGCTTGATAAGTGTTTCTTTAGATCCAGTGTAACGCCGTGGGGTGCGCTAGTGTGATTTGTGACGAAAAAGAATTGGTCGATGAGGATGTGCTTTGATTGCCGGTAGTTGAACAAGGTGACAACAAACAACAAGTATCCACTGTCGAGGATTGACGATTTATTTGACCAGCTTCAGGGTGCTAAGGTGTTCTTGAAGATAGATTTGAGGTCTAGTTATCATCATCTGAGGATTAGGGCATCTGATGTCCTTAAGACGGCATTTCACACTCGGTATGGGCATTATGAGTTTTTGGTCATGTTGTTTGGATTGACCAATGCCCAGCAGCATTTATGGAGTTGATGAACTGAGTGTTCATGCCCTATTTGGATTTGTTCGTGATTATTTTCATTGATGACATCCTAATATACTCCCGCATTCAGAAGGAGCATGAGCAGCACCTCAGAGTGGTTCTTTAGACTCTAAAGGATAGTCAGTTGTACGCCAAGTTCTCGAAGTGCAAGTTTTGGTTGAGTTCGGTTGCATTCCTGGGTCACGTTGTTTCAGCAGAGGGTATTCAAGTGGACTCGAAGAATATTGAGGCAGTCAAGAACTAGCCTCGACCATCGTCACCTATAGAGATCCATAGTGTTTTGGGGTTAGCAGGTTACTACCGACGGTTCGTGGATAGGTTTTCATCCATTGCAACCCTGATGACGAGATTGACCCGGAATGGTGCCCAGTTCAGGTGGTCAGATGAGTGTAAGGTGAGCTTTCAGAAGCTCAAGACAGCTCTGACTATGGCACCAGTATTGGTTTTACCCACAGGATCAGGGCCTTACACTGTTTATTGTGATCCTTCCCGTATCGGGCTTGGCATAGTGTTGATGCAAAATGGCAGAGTCACGGCATATGCTTCGAGCTAGTTGAAGATCCACGAGATGAATTATCCAGTTCATGACTCAGAGTTGGCAACCATTATTCATGCTTTGAAGATTTGGAGGCATTATCTATATGGTGTGACGCGTGAGGTGTACAGGGATCACAAGAGCCTTCAGTACTTGTTCAAACAGAAGGAATTAAATTTGAGGCAGAAGAGGTGGTTGGAGTTGTCGAAAAACTATGATGTTTCTATCTTATACCACCCGGGGAAGGCCAATGTGGTGGCCGATGCATTGAGTAGGAAGTCCACGAGCATGAGTAGTCTTGCCTATATTCCGGTCAGCCAGCGACTTCTTGTTTTGGATGTTCAGGCCTTGGCCAATCGATTTATAAGATTGGATGTTTCTGAGCCTAGCAGGGTGTTGGCTTGCACGGTTGCTCGTTCGTCGTTGATCAAAGCGGAGGCCCATAGTTCTCGGTACTCTATTCATCCGGGCGCCGTGAAGATGTATCAGGATTTGAGGTAGCATTATTGGTGGCGCAGAATGAAGAAGGACATTGTTGCATATGTGGCTCGTTGTCTGAGCTATCAGCAGGTGAAGTACGAGCATCAGAGGACATGTGGTTTATTACAGTGGATTGAGCTTTTCGAGTGGAAGTGGGAGAGAATTACAATGGATTTCGTTTCTGGCCTATCGATGACTCGGAAGAAGTTTGATGCTATATGGGTTATTATTGATAGGCTGACCAAGTCATCGCATTTTATTCCAATTGCCACGACCTATTCGTTGGAGAGATATGTTGACAGTTATATCAGGGAGATCGTTCGCCTTCATGGGTTGCTTATATCTATAATTTCCGACCAGGGCTCGCAGTTTACCTCGCATTTCGGGAGAGCGGTACAGCAGGAGTTGGGAACCCAGGTTCAGTTGAGTACATCATTTCATCCCCAGACGAACGATCAGTCCGAGAGGACTATTCAGACTCTTGAGAATATGCTCCGAGCCTATGTTATTTATTTTGGAAGCTCGTTGGATCGGTTTTTTCCTTTAGCAGAGTTTGCCTACAATAACAGCTACCAATTCAGTATTCAGATGGCTCCATATGAGGCGTTATATGGTAGGCGGTGTCGGTCCCCAGTCGGATAGTTTGAGCCGGGAGAGACTCAGTTATTGGGTACAGATCTAGTATGGAGGCCTTGGATAAGGTCAAGATCATTCAGGATAGACTTCGGTCAGCTCAGTCTAGGCAGTACAGTTATGCAAATCGGAGGGTCAGGGATGTTGCTTTCATGGTTGGTGAGCGAGTATTGCTCCATGTATCGCATATGAATGGTGTGATGAGATTCGGGAAGAAGGGCAACCTTAGCCCTAGGTTTATTAGACCATTTGAGATTCTTGAGCGAGTGGGAGAGGTGGATTAAAGACTTGCCTTGCCGCCTAGCTTGTCCGCCGTGCATCCAGTTTTTCATGTATCCATGCTTCAGAGGTATCACGGCGATCCACCCCACATATTAGATTTTAGCACTGTCCAGTTTGACAAGGATCTGTCATATGAGGAGGAGCCAGTGGCTATTTTAGACCGGGAAGTTTGGCGGTTGAGACCGAAGAGTTTTCCTTCAGTGCATGTTCAGTGGAGAGGTTAGCCTCCTAAGGCATCGACCTGGGAGTCCGAGTCTGATATGCGAAGCCGTTATCCTCATCTATTCCCCGACTCAGGTAATTCTTTCTTTTGTCCGTTCGAGAACGAACATTCGTTTTAGAGGTGGAGGATGTGACGACCTAAAGGTTCATCACCATAATTCTCCCTTTAAGCGCTTCCTATGAAGTTTGATTGAAAACGGACGTCTTATGGCATGTTTTAAACTATAAGTTCCAAATTTGAAAGCTTATGAAACTTCGAAGAAAAATCATGAGTTTAAGGATTGATTCATAGATCTGGATGTTATTTTGGCGATTTGATCGCACGATGATGTTTTTGAAGTTTTGTGTATGTCTATGTTGGAGCCCCGATGGATCGGGTGAGTTTTTGATAGGCATCAGATTGCGTTTTCTCATTTTTGAAAATCGGGTATGCTGGCTTCTGTGATTTTCGCAAATGCGAAGATTTAAATGCAAATGCGAAGCTAGGGATATTTGCATAGGATCCCAAATGCGATCCATTTGTTCGCAAATGCGAACCAGGGAATTTCCGGGCACTGTCGCAAATGCGATGGCTTGGCTCGCAAATGCAATGGGTGGCCTATCGCAAATACGATATTTTTCTCGCAAATGGGAAAATAGGCTATGTGATAAGGGTTCGCAAATGCGAACCTCAACTCCGCAACTCCCAAGCCTGTGTTTCTCACAATTGCAAACCAAGGTTCGCAATTCCCATAGCCGCAGCCCAGCAATTTTATACTTAGTTTAAATCTCATCACATTTCACCGTTATTTCAAAACCCAAACTCTGTAGGTGATTTGTCAAGCGCATACTTCATCCCAAATCACTTGTAAGTTGATTTTTACTCGATTCTTTCAAAATTTTACATAATTAAACATGTTTTCCAATGCAAACCTCAGTCTCTAGCCCGATTATACACTTGAAAATCTCCAATTATTACCTGAAAATCTTGAACCTTTCACGACCCGGATTTCCCACCATCGGAGTAGTGATGGCGCCTACTACTAGGAGCTAGGCAAGACAACATTTAAACATTTTTAATTAGCATTCGCGACAACATAAGTAAAAAACAAAGCAATTAAATAAAGCAGAAGTCTTTAAAGCTTAGATAATAGAAAAAAGTGTGGAAGTTCCAGAATACACTTCTACCCAGAGTCTTTTGTCACTACTCATGGACCACTATAGAATACTAAAATAAGAGTTTGAATGAAATACATCAGTGTTTGTCTCGATAAAATAATACAAACTAATAACGTAGAATGGACTTCGACATGTGAATTCCAGCTTGGCTACCTCGCGAGTCCCTAGACTGAATTCAGCGCCCGATCAATACTGCTACTGAAGTCCAAAAGCCGCTCCTGGATCCGTGCAAAAAGATGCATAGAGTGTAGCATCAGCACAACCGAACACATGTGCTGGTAAGTGCCTCGCCTAACCCCGGCGAAGTAGTGACGAGGCTAGATAGGACCTACAAAAAACAACATGTGCAGATATATACATATATGTAGAAGGACAACAGAAATAATAGCAGAAATATCAATTAAAGCTGGGAAGGGGCATGCTCGGGAGAAATGCAATGAAAATAAATAAAGGGGAGTAACAACGAAACTACATCAATACCATAACTCACACAAGTGGTCGGCGTGCCACACAATCCTATATCATAATTCACACGTGGTCGGCGTGCCACACGATCCAATTTCATAAATCATAATTGGTTGGCGTGCCACACGATCCCATTTCATAATTAATAAGCGACCGACGTGCCACACGATCCCATTTTATAATTCATAAGTGGTTGACGTGCAACACAATCCCATCTCATAGTGGTTGGCATGCCACACGATCCCATTTCATAATTCATAAGTGGTCGGCGTGCCACACGATCCCATTTCATAATTCATAAGTGGCCGGTGTGCCACACGATCCTATTTCATAATTCATAAGTGGTCGGCGTGCCACACAATCCCATAATATATAATATTTATAGAGGAGGCCCTATTAAGGAGATTAAACAACATAAGAATATAACCTGGCAAGGGTACGGCGAACAGCCCAACTATCGCGGCAAGGGAGCAACAACAATAATAGACTACACGTCTCGGCAAGGGAATAAATACACCACTTCCTCTTTTGATAATTTACTTCTCAATTATCGTATTCTCATTTGAGCCAATGATCTAATGACATACAAATCATAATAACATCCTCAAACCATTCACGTTATATGAAACTTATCAAATAAGCAAGGAAGAAATATCATAAAATCCTATTCAAACACAACTAAGACTCACGGTCATGCTAGACTCCGGTGTATAGATACTAGTCACCATGCCTATACACCATACTTCACATTTAGCAATTAGCAAATAATATCCTATTCCTATTTCCTCAAGCCAAAGTTAGAACAAACACTTACCTCAAAAGCTCCAAACTCAACTCAAGCCTCTAGTATAGCTTTACCCCTTGGTTCTACCACAAAACCGCTCGAATCTAGCCACAAATTACTTGAATGCATTAATAAACACTATTGGGACTAACCCCATTGCATGAAAATCGTTGTTGCAAGGTTTTACCCAAAAGGGTCAAAAATGCCGTCGGGCCCACATGGTCGAAACTTGGGGTTCATACCAATACCGGGTTACCCATTCCCCCATGAATCCAAATATGTGATTTGTTTTGAAATCAGACCTCAAATTGAGGTCCAACTTTCCAAATTTAAGAAAACGTTAGTTCTAACCAAAACCCCCAATTTCCATTTATAAAAATCTTTGATTCAAGTTGAAATCATGTTAAAAGATGTTAAGGAATAAAGAAATTAAGTTAGAAATAACTTACAATCGCTTTGGAGAAGAAAAGATGTTTGTAAAATTGCCTCTTAGGTTTTGGATTTTTTAAAAGTGAAAAATGACTAAAAATTCCTGAACTTATATATTTTCCAGAAGGTTGCCACGGACCGCACAGAAATGAGTCGCGGCCACGCCAAATGGGAAATAAACGACTCTCTAAACATACCCAGCGCGGACCGCACTATTTTGGAGCGCGGCCGCGCTGGTCGACTTTGAATTCATTGGCCTCTGAACTAACTGGCACGGACCACGCACTGATGCACTGTGGCCGCGCGTCTTCAAGCTCGGACCGCGCGTAAATGACAGCGGCCGCGCTGGGGGCCTGCAACACTTGGACCTACAACCTGATACATTTAAGTCTAAGACCTCCCGGGCCCCATTCAAAACTCACCCGAGCCCTCGGGGCTCTAAACCAAACTAACTTATAATCTCAAAAATGTCCTACGGACTTTCTCGTGCGATCAAATCGCCATAATGGCATCATAATTAAAGAATCAAGACTCAAAATAATCATTTTCATTTCAAGCTTCTCAAACTTCTAACTTTAAATATTTATGTCAGAAACACGTCAAACGACGTTTGATTTCGACCAAAATTCACAGAAAATCCTTAACATATATTTAAGACTTGTACCGGGTGCCGAAATCAAAATAGGTCCCGATATTAATATTTTCTAACTCATTTTCATTTCAAAATTTTATATCATTTTCAGAAAAACAATTTCTTTCAAAAATACATTTCCCGGGCTCGGACCTCGGATTCTATTACAAGAATACGCCCGAGTCTCATATTTTCCTACGGACCATTCGGTACCGTCACATCATGGTTCAGGTCCATATACCCAAAATGTTGACCAAAGTAAACCTTAAAATTATTAATATAAGAATTTCTTCAAATTTAACAGCGAATTCACATATTTCACCATCAAAGCTTTCTGACTACGTGCCCGGACTGCATACGCAAATCGAGGCAACTAAAAGTGAGATTATCAAGGCCTTAGAAGCATGAATAAAGGAGAAATCCAGTGATGACCCTTTGGGTCGTCACATTCTCCACCTCTAAAACAACTGTTCATCCTCAAACGGACAAAAGAAATAGTACCTGAGTCGGGAAATAAATGAGGATAACAGCTCCGCATACGGACTCAGACTCCAGGTTGATGCCTCAGGAGGCTGACCTCTCCACTGAACATGCACCGAAGGAAAACTCTTCAACCTCAACTGTTGAACCTGTTGATCTAAAATAGCCACCGGCTCCTCTTCATAAGAAATATCCTTGTTCGATTGGACAGAGCTAAAACCTAACACGTGCGATGGATCGCCGTGGTATATCTGGAGCATAGATACATGAAATGCTAGATGCGCAGCTGACAGACTAGGTGGCAAAGCAAGTTTATAAGCCACCTCCCTCACACGATCGAGAATCTCAAATAGACCAATGAACCTAGGGCTAAGCTTGCCCTTCTTCCCGAATCTTATCACCCACTTCATAGGCGATACACGGAGCAATACTCGCTCACCAACTATGAAAGCAACATCTTTGACCTAGCAGCCTGCATATCCCTACTGCCTGGACTGAGCTGTGTGAAGTCTATCCGGAATAATACGGACCTTATCCAAGGCCTCCTGAACCAAATATGTACCCAGTAACCGAGCCTCTCACGGCTCAACCATCCGACTGGGGACCGACATCGCCTACCATATAAGCCTTATACGAAGCCATATGAATGTTGGATTGGTAGCTGTTGTTGTAGGCAAACTCTACTAAAGGCAAAAACTGGTCCCACAAGCCTCTAAAATCAATAACACAGGCTCGGAGCATATCCTCAAGAATCTGAATGGCCCTCTCGACTGATCGTCCGTCTGGGGATGAAATATTATATTCAACTGAACCTGGGTGCCCAGCTCTTGCTGAACTACCTTCCAAAAATATGAGGTAAATTGCATATCCCGGTCCGAAAAGATAGATATAGGTACCCCGTGAACGCGAACGATCTCCCTAATATAAAACTCAACTAATCTCTCGGACGAATAGGTGGCTGCAACAGGAACAAAATGTGCTGACTTGGTCAGCTATCAACAATAACCCAAACCGCATCAAACTTTTTCCGAGTCATCGGAAGGCCAGTAACGAAATTCATAGTAATCCTCTCCCACTTCCACTTGGGAAGCTCAATCCTCTAAAACGAACCACCAGGCCTCTGATGCTCATACTTAACATGCTGATAGTTCAAACATTGAGCCACATATGCTACTGTAGCCTTCTTCATCCTATGCCACCAATAGTGCTGCCTTAGATCCTGATACTTCTTTGCGGCGCCCGGGTGAATAGAATATCGAGAACTATTAGCCTCCGCTAAGATCAATTCCAAATACCATCGACATTGGGCACACAAACTCGCCCCTGCAATCTTAATACACCATTATCTCCCAAAGTCACTTTCTTGGCACCTCCACGATGCACCATGTCTCTCGAGACACATAAATGGGATCCTCAAACTGCCGCTCACGAATCCGCTCCAACAATGAAGTTCGAGAAACCTTGCAAGCTAACACTCTGCTAGGCTCAGAAATATCCAACCACACAAGACAATTAACCAAGGCCTGAACATCCAAAGCAAGCAATATCTGGCTGACTGGAATATAAGCAAGACCACCTATGTTGATGGAATTCCTAGTCAATGCACCGGCCACTACATTGGCTTTCGCTGGGTGATATAAGATGGTAACATCATAATCCATCAACAACCCTAACCACCTCCTCTGCCTCAAATTTGACTCTTTCTACTTTAACAGATATTGAAGACTCTTGTGATCACTGTAAACCTCACACATCACACCATATAGGTAATGCCTCCAAATCTTCAAGGCATGAACAATGGATGCCAACTCAAGATCATGAAGCGGATAATTCTTCTCGTAGATCTTCAACTGCCTCAAAGCATAGGCAATGACTTTGCCATCATGCATCAATACTGCACCAAGCCCAATACGGGAAGCATCATAATAAACTATATAAGGCCCTGAACTTGTGGGCAAAACCAACACCGGTACTATAGCTAAAGCAGTCTTGAGCTTCTGAAAGATCGCGTCACACTCGTCTGATCATCTGAATGGGGCACCCTTCTGGTTCAACCTGGTCAACGAGGCTAATATATATGAGAACTCCTCCATAAACTTACAGTAATAACCCGCCAATCCCAAGAAACACTAGATCTTTATAGTTGAAGTATGTGAAGGACGGTTCTTGACTGCATCAATCTTCTTAGGATCCACCTGAATAGCCCCTGCAAATACAACATGCCCAAGAAGGCGACTGAGTCCAACCAAAACTCGCATTTTAGAAACTTAGCATATAACTTGATTTCTCTCTAGTTTGAAGAACAATCCAAAGATATTGCTCATACTTCTCTCGAGTAGAGAGTATATCAAGACACCATCAACAAACACGATTACAAAGTAATCCAAATAGGGATTAAACACCCTGTTCACAAAATCTATAAATGTTGTCGGGGAATTTGTCAGCCCAAATGACATCACTGGACAATCTTCAATAGATCAGCCCAAATGACATCAACTGATCCTTCAACTCCTTCAACTCAAGAATGGCCATACGGTATGGAGGAATGGAAATGGGCTGAGTACCCAGCAACAAATCAATGCCAAATTCAATGTCTCTATCCGCCCGGAAAATCAGCTGGAAACCCATCAGGATAACACGCACCACATAGACCGAATCAACATATGGAGTATCAACACTGGCATCTCTCACATAGGCTAAACATGCGTCACACCCCTTCTCAACCATATTGTTAGCTTTAAGGAAAGATATCTCTATTGAGAGTGTGATCAAAGTACCACTTTACTCAACAAACGGAATACCTAGCATAGCCAGTATCACGGTCTCAGCTTGACAATCAAGAAAAGTATAATGGGGCGATAACTAGTCCATGCCCAAGATAATATCAAGATACACCATATTGAGTAACAATTGATCTGCTCTGGTCTCAAAACCACGAATAATTACCAAACATGACCGATAAATGCAGTCCACGATAAGAGAGTCTCCCACAGGAGTAGAAACATAAACAGGAGAACTAAAAGAATCTCAAGTTACACCCAAATGTGAAGTACAATAAGAAGAAACATAAGAATACGTGGAGCCTAGATCTAATAGAATCAGTACACCTCTATAACAAGCCATGAAAATACCTGTGATGATAGAAGTAGAGGCAACAACCTCAGTACTGGCAAGGGGGTTAGCAACTGGGACTGTAACCATAGCCTGAGAACTCTGCAGGGCATGCTGTGGCTGAAAAGACTGTGGAGGTGCACTTCTCCCAAGTCTAGTGTAATAGCTCATGTCACCACACTCAAAACAATCTCGCGGCCGATGTGGGTGTGGAAACTGTGCAGTACGGGTACTCCGAGACCCCTGAACACTTGAAACCCAATGTGAAATCTGATATGCAAACTGAGCTGGCTGACCCACAAAACCTCTACCATGTGGTACTCTTCCTCCAAAATAAGGGCTAGCGGATCTTCCCAATATACAAGGTCTACTCACTCCTCTGTACTCTCCCTCGTGGCCTCGTCTGTCCTCTCTCTCTTGGACCCACCTATCCCCTATTCGGTGAGAGGTCCTCACCACTCGCTGAATTAGGACCACAGGCTGTGTCGCCATGACACCTGGAACTTGACCAATGGGAACTCGCTGCAATGGAGTAGGGGTGGCGGGAGACTGGGTCCCTTCCTCGATCTATGAAGTAGTCGGTATAACCTGAATCAATCTCTCCTGAATCAATGTACCAAACGTGCTCACGACTTGTGCCCAAGTCTCCTGAAGGGCTGGAGTAATAGTAGTTGTAGGCGTGTCAGGTGCCTGAACTCTAGCTGAATCGGCTGGTGGTGCCTCGGAAGTAGCTCGCACGGGTGCTCTCGTTGCACCACGTGTGTGTCCTTAGCCTTACCCCGGCCCCAGCCTCTGACGGCTGCAGTATGGAGCGCGGGTGCCTTATCATCTCGAATAACACGTGACCTCACCATCTGTGAGAGAATAGAAGGTAGATGTTTAGAATTGTGATGTCAAAAATCTCGCACAACAGGAAAGTCAAATGAAGTAAAATTTTTCTAACAGTCACATAGCCTCTCGTAGACGCGAGAGGTCATCGCGTTCGCGAAGAAGGAATGTTCAGCTGGGCAGAATGTTTTGAGGACACTTCATCCGAGACTTGGGTCTAATTACCACCATTATTGAGCGACCTTGGGATGTTTTGATGAGACTTTAAAAGGAATTTGACTGAGAATCGAATGGAGGTAAGTTCCTTGGCCTAATTATCCAAGTTTATGGTAGAATTAACATGGAAATTGGTTGGAATTCACTAAAAAGGGGTAAAGCTAGGGCTTGAGTTTTGATATTGTAAATTGGGATTTGATAGGTCATTTGAGCTCGGATTTGGGAGTTCTTGGTATGTATGGACTTGTAGCGAGAGGAATCCGGTAATGTAAGTTTCATAATTTTTCGAGAAGCGGTCCCGGAGTTCAGGTTTTGCTAGCTTCGAGATTCGTGCTATTTCTCGATTATTTTCGATTGGGTATTGTTCCCTTATCACATTGTGATGAATTTGATTTTGGTTATATTCGACACGCGTGGAGGCCGGTTTGAGGGTCAAAGGCATCGCGGACTAGAGATTTTGCTGGTTCGAGGTGGGTAATACTTGTAAATGATATCCTAAGGGTTTGAAGCCCCCGGATTTGCACATCATAGTGCTGTATTGAGGTTACTTGCACACCGGATATGAGTTTGGGGTAGAGCACCGTTGGGGACTGTGACTTGGTCCGTCCCGGTTGTCGATTTTACCGCGTATTTGACTGAAATTACTTTTATCATCATAATTTAGGATGATTGTCATGTTTGGGCTTCATGCAACTATGTGAATCCTTTGGGGATTTAGATTATTGTTTTTAGCATATGTTGAATATCATTTGATTTCAGTCCAAGATTTTAATATTGTTTTGCAAACTCAAATGATATTTTAAATGTTATTATGGCCTGAGACTACTGTTTTATAAATTCCCAAGGGGCTTATGATGTTTTCCAGATTGATTTTGGGTGGCTCGGGATGCACACTATAGCAGTGACTTGAAACAGTGGTAACAATGACACTATTTGATGTGACTTGAAACAGTGGTAACAATGACACTCTATGATGTGACTTGAAATAATGATAATAATGACACTGTATGATGTAACTTGAAACAGTGGTAACAATGACACTGTATGATGTGACTTGAAATAGTGGTAACAATGGCACTATATGATATAAATTTGTCAGGTAACATTGGCTGACCGGTCAGGTAATATTGACTGACCAGTATGTTGCGCTGGGGCTGTAGGAGCCCCTCCGGAGTCTGTACGCGCCCCCAATGAGTGCCGTCGACGATAAATCATATACATGGTTGGCTCGGCTGCACGCGAGGTGGATATCGGTGCATAGTGTTACAAATTGTCCGAGGAAGTTATTGCCCGAGGGGCGAATTTCAGTGTATGGTGTCACAAATTGTTTTGAAAGTATTTTTGGAAGCTATCTAAAAGATCAATTTCAAAAGAGGTTTTAACTGAGCCTAGATGTTTTCCAAAGGATTTCACGGTTTTTTACTATTTTCTCAAAAGGATTGTACTGTTCTATATAGCATGGTGGAGTGCCTTACGTGATTTCTTGCTTTCAGCTATTATTTACTTTTATTACTCACTGAGTTGGAGTACTCACTTTACTCCCTGCATCTCGCGTAAAGTTGCAGGTATTGTATGCCTGGTAGCGGGTTATTAACAGATTGAAGATTTGTTATCGTAGCTGAGCCAGGCGACCGCTAGCGTATGCGACACCAAATCTTCTCCCTTATTTTATGTTGTTCATAATATTTTCAGTTCCTATCCCCGGAGTTGTAGTACTTTAGTGAACTCTATAGTAGCTCATAACTAGTGACACCCCAATGTCGGGCTGTGTTGGGTTGTTTTCCGCGAAATCATGTTATTTAATTTTTCTTGAAACAGTTTATTCATATTAATTTATTGTTGAAAAAGGTAGTTTAAGTAGATTGGCTGGCCTTGTCTTCACGATAGGCGCCATCACGACCGGAGCGGGGTTTGGGTCGTGACAGTTACCAAAATGTTTCAAGGGCATTTAGGTAAGACTATGGAGGTATATATAGATGATATGCTTGTCAAAACCTAATATTCAAAAGATCACATATCGCATTTATCCGACACATTTTTGATTTTGTGCAAATTTAACATGAAATTAAATCTCGAATAATGTGCAATTGAAGTTGCATCAGATAAGTTTTTTGGTTTTCTTATTTCTAACCGTGGTATTAAAGTAAATCCTGCACAGATTAAGGCCATTGAAGAAATCCTTTATATACTTCCAAACAAGAAAGAAGTTCAAAGATTAATAGGGAGGATTGCAGCCTTGGGAAGATTCATTTCTAAATCATCAGAGAAGTGTTTTAAATTCTTCTCAACGCTTAAGAAGCAGGATCATTTTGAGTGGAATGAGGAATGTCAATAGGCACTCAAGAATTTGAAAACGTACTTATCAAATCTACCTCTGCTAGCAAAACAAAAGGCTAGAGAAAGATTACTCATCTACCTTGCTATTTCAGAAGTAGCAGTAAGTGATGTTTTGCTCCGAGAAGAACAAGGTAAGCAATCCCCTATCTATTATGTTAGGAAATCTTTGTTAGATGCGGAGACGCGGTACCCTCAGTAAGAAAAACTTGCACTTGCATTAATCATGGCATATAGGAAGTTAAGACCTTACTTTCAGTGTCATCTTATTGTTGTAGTAACTGCCTACCCTTTACGTGATATATTACATAAACATGAGTTATCAGGTAGGTTGGCTAAGTGGGCTATAGAGTTAAGTGAACACGAAATCACATACCAACCTATATAAAATCAAAGTATTAGCCGATTTCGTGGCTGATTTTAGTCAGGGGATGCAATTAGAAGCAGAAAAAGAGTTACAGGTTTTCAATGGTGCTAACCCATGAACTTGGACTTTATTAACTAATGGTTCATCTAACGCAAAAGATGCAGGTTTAGGGATTGTCTTGGTGCCACCTACGGGTGAAATCATTAGACAAGCCATTAAATGTCACTCCATAACTAGCAATGAAGCGGAGTATGAGGCGGTGATTGCAGGTCTAGAATTGGCATGAGAACTTGGCATAAATAAAATTATAATCAAGAGTGATTCGCAACTCGTGGTCAATCAAATGCTAGGGACTTATACAGTTAGGGAAGCATGGATGCAACAATACTTAGAAAAGGTACGAGAGTTGATAAAGCAATTTCAAACCTGAAAAGTTATACAAATACCAAAGGATGAAAATGTTGAAGTAGATGCCCTAGCTAACCTCACATCTACAGATGATGTGGCCAGTGATGCAAATGCGTCAGTTATACATTTATTTCACTCAGTTCTCGATCCTGATAAGAGCGAGGTAAATTTTAATAATTTAACTTGGGATTTGAAGAACGAGATTGTTTCTTTTTTACGGTATGGCACTGTCATTGATGATAAGAAAAAAGCTTATGCACTTTGAAAAAAGGTTGCTCGATACTGCTTAAAGCAAGGTAATTTATATTGTAAAATGTTCTGTGGTCCCTTAGAAAGATGTCTTGGACCTTCACAAATTGAGTATGTAATGAGAGGAATAAACAAGGTACATTGCGGGAATCACGCAGGAGGAAGGTCACTGGTAAAAACCTTAATTAGGCTAGGTTATTATTGGCCAAAAAGGGAAGAATAAGCAGAAAGTTTCGCGGCTAAATGATAAATGCCAGAGGTACCGGTAACAATATGCATAAACCTGCAGAGCTATTACATCCGATCAGTGCTCCATGTCAACTTATGAAATGGGAAATGGATATCATAGGTCTATTACCACAAGCAAAAGGACAGGTAAAGTTTCTGCTCGTACCTACTAATTATTTTACTAAATGGGTGGAGGTAGGAGCATTTAAACAGGTGCGAGAAAAGGAAGTCAAAGATTTCATTTGGCGGAATATCATATGCCGATTCGGTGTACCAAAAGATATCGTATGTGATAACGGCCCTCAATTTATTGGAGCTCAAATCACGGAGTTCTTTCAATGTTTACAAATTAAAAAGATTACATCTACACCTTATCATCCGAAGGGTAATGGGCAAGCATAATTTATTATCAAAAATTTAAAGAAGCGATTAGAGGAATCCAAAAGGTAACTGGCATGAAGTGTTACCTGGAGTTTTACGGGATATCCCACAACTGCAAAAACGAGCGTAGGAGAAACACCATTTTCATTGATTTATGGAGTTGAGGCTTTAACTCTAGTTGAGATAGGAGAACCAAGCACACGATTCACACAAGCAACACAAGAATCTAATGACGAGGAGATGCAGGATAATCTATATTTACTCGAAGGGAGGAGAGAAGCTGCATTAATAAGAATGACATCACAAAAGCAAGTCATAGAACGATGTTACAACCGAAAAGCATCCCTCGGATTCTTAAAAGTTGGGGGCTTCATGATTAAAAACATTTTTCAATCTACAAATACAGCTAATGCGGGTATATTAAGTCCAACATGGGAAGGACCCTACAGAGTTCATGATATTGCAGGAAAGGGAGCATATGAATTGGAGACAATGGAGGGCAAGATACTACCTTCACATTGGAATATTGTTCATTTGAAGAGATATTACTTCTAAGGAATACCCACGGTCATATATTGCCATTTTTAAATTAATTTATTAAATTGTTGAAATTTTACTAACGATTTTAGATGATAGGCAAAAAGCTAGCCCGTACTAAATAATGAGTCACGACTTGTAAGGCCCATAACCTAAAATTCTTGGCCTAGGGTTGCAATTATTCTGATAAAAATTCAAATGGGTTAAGCAGTCTTCATCTATAATCGTACCTCTGAGTCCCGTATATTTTTTCTTTTCAGGAAAAGGACCAAATGAGAAAAACTATCAAGTGCTCGAGGCTTCATACTTCAATACACAAATAATTAGGGGACTACATAATATGCACAGATAGACATGTGTATATAGAAGGCAAAGAAGATTGAGAAAAAATCAAGCTTAAAAGAGTCAAGTGTAGAGTAAAAGTTACGAAGTCACGTAATGGAGCCACGAGCACCTGAGGTACTCATCCATCATAATGTTCTTTCCCATAAGAAAAATGGAGTCACCTCTCAAACCCTTCCTAATATTTTGGAGCTGAGTAGATCCAACGTTGTCAGCAACAACCACAGAAAAACCTCATTATAGTTAGGGTAAAGGCTATGTACTAAAACAGGATATAAGGAAAAACCCCGTATCTATTATTCTTCTTTTGTAAAAATCCGTTACAAGAAAAACATTTATTAGAAATATATGTGTAATTTAAATACATGTAAATTATTGTTCAAAATTTGTTAAGGTTCAAAAATAAAAACTTGTCAAAGTTGTTTATACAAAAAACATGTGTGTCCCTATTTCTTTATCGTATGATTACACCATTATGAAGTTGAGACGTCTTCTTCATTAAAGTCAAAATATTAAAGGGCCCTCTTTTATAAAACTCATGTTTAAATTATTTAGTCATGAGATTAACAGAAGCATTGTCAAAGAACAAAAATGCAAACTATTCTATAAGTCCTTAAGAATAAAGGCAAGAATAAAACAAACATAAGTTTAAGATAATAACATGAAAAACTTCTTAATACTTAAAAACTAAAGACTAAGTAACAATTTTCCAAAATAAAAACAAAAAACAAATCATTCAAATGATTAAAACTGGTCACTGTGAAGTTTGTGGAACTGAAGCAGGAGCATCAATAGCAGTGGTATCAATTTGAGCAGGTGCATCAACAGATGCATTTTCAACTTGGCTTGCAGTAATAGGCTCGATTGGTCTTGAAAGAGTTACGATACCCGTATCAGCTTCAACATTCACGGGAGCTTCAACCATGGGTGTTTCAATCACGGGAGAAGGAAAGTCCTGTGTTTCCTGAGCTTGTTCAATGGTTTCATTAACCTTAACTAACTCTGACTCTAGGTTGAAGTTTTCTTGGCCAGCTTCAATTTGGGTATCATGACGTGAATTCAAAAAGGCCCAACATACCTCAACGACATATTTTTCTTCAAGGATCTCATAGTCCTTTTCCCAATCAGCAATCTCATTCTTGAGCTCTACATATTCAGCCAAGATAGAGTTATAAGAAGCATGAGGAGAGGCATGGGATCTCTCTTTAACATGCACTTTATCAACAGAGACTCAAAAGTCTTCTTGTGCTTGAGTTAAGCTTTGCACGAGCTCTCCAGCGTAAACTTCTTTTTAATTCAAAAGAGCCTTCATGTCTCTCTTCTCCTCACTTGCCTTAAATAATTTTTCTAACAAGGAGGATTCGAGATGCTCTTTTTCCTTTTCTGCCTGACTTGAGGAAGCTTTGAAAACCGCTAACTCCATAGTTAATGCTCGCACTTGCTGCTCTAAGGTACTCCTACTCTCTTGCAAATCCTCTATGGTAATTTGTGCACTGTCAAATTGTTCCTTCCAATTGATTGCTTCCAACTGAGAATCACGTGCAACCTTCTCTAAATCCCATGCTACTTTCTCCAAGAGGGAGATTCTGTTTATCAGCTTTGTGCCAATAAGATTGTCCTAAAAAGGAATAGGGAGAATAATAATCCCAAAGATAGAAATTTTAAAAAAGTAAAGAAGACAAAGAAGGAAAATACCTTCAAAGTAGCATGCACTATGTCATTCATTAAAGTCAGGAAGCTATGGCTCTCCAGTTTTCTTTCTCGATTGGGCCGATTAAAAGCTTGAGCCAAACGTCTACTTGACCTGACTTCCTTAAAAGGCTGCTATCTGTAGGAACTTAAATACTTACGCTCCTCATAGTAGTACTTCTACTCGAAGAGCCCACCTCCGTATGATGAACGATAAATGGGCAAATTGTCAAATGAGGAGCAGAGGAACAAGTAATAACAGTAGAGGGAGGAACAAAAATAGTTGAGGCGGGTAAGGAAGGAATCACATGCATGAGAGTAGAAAAGGAAGACAAGGGAAATTCATCTAAAATAGGCCCTAAATTTCTACTACCAAAACCACTAATGAAAAGTTAATTAATAGACTCACGAGTATCATGAGGAGTGGCGTCATCGCTAGGAATTATAACTGAGGTATCAACAGGATCGATAAGAGAAAGACGAGGTGAAATTCTGCTTCGTCATTAGAGACGATATGTCTTCTAGCTCGTGGTCTCATCACCAAGGAGCCCTATTCATCCTCTTCTTCAGAGTCTTCTTCTTCCACAACTTTTCCTTTTCTAGAAGAAGAACCCCAAGTCTATTTTTCGAGCCTTTCTAAAGAGATATGGGTTCCCAAAGAGGCACGGATTCCTGAAGAGACACGAGAGGCCGCAACTACTTTAGTAGTAACTCCTCAAATAAAAAATCCTGATAAAAAGAAGGATGAAAATTAGAACAGTAAAGGAATATATATATATATATATATATATATATATATACACGTGAAAGATAAAATAAAAACTCTTACCATGAGTCTTTACTTTCCAACTGTAACGGCTGGAAAAGTTTTTCCAAGACCTACCCTCTATTGGTGCGGTCTTCAACAATTTATCTACCTAACTACAGGCGAGAGACTCTAACCAGGTATGTACACACCTTCGCAGAATTGACCATTCCAAGAAGTCCACGGCCCCAGGGCCAAGATTGACTTCATCTGGAGGAAGTCTCAACTGCTTAGGTTTACGTTCTCTACGTAAAAGGGCCCCTTTAACATAGGGATACAAAAGGTAAACCCCTTCCTAACCAAAGGTCAAGAGGGTAAGACACTTTTGTGTACAACCTATCGCTTCGCTCGAGTGACTTCGCGGTAAGTACATGTATCAATCAAGTTTGTTCTGGTGGGATCAATTCAATAAAAGAAAAAAAGCAATTCGAGTCGGTCTTGAAACAATTCATTGCATTTTCTCCTAGACTTGCTAGGTAAAAAGCAATTCGAGTCGGTCTTCGTTGATTGCTCCGTACGAATTTACAATGGAAAAACTCCTGTTCGTTGTAAGATTACTGAAGGAAAGGTTGGTCATAAATTTGGAGAGTTTGCTTCTACACGGAAACGAAGACCTTCGAGAACAAATATTGGACCGGGAAGAAAAAAGGGGAAAAAGTAAAGTCTAAGCGCATATGGCACGAAAAGGAAATCCTATTTCGGTAAGACTTGATCTGAATCGTAGTTCAGATTCAAGTTGGTTTAGTGAGGGCGACCGCGAAAGTCACCGAATGGGTCAGTCTTTTAGTTCTCCCAGATTAGAATATCAAAGGAGGACGTTGCAGATGCCCGGGGCGGACACGACTTCTTCTAAGGCTAGAAGACCACTGGAAGACACCCAGGACTATAGCATGTCGTGAAAGAAGCACACTGGACGGGCGTGCTTCGACCGTGTCTCCGGGGCACAGTTGAATGTAGATATTATGAACGCGAGGTGCAGGATACCAGGCCGAGAAACCCGGGCAACCATTCCCCTATGTGCCAATCGCTAGCGCATCCAGGGCCCGGCGCCCAGCTCAGCTGGAGAGGCCTAGCCTGATCTGAGAAGTGCTAATTCGGTTCGGATAGACTTCATTCAAGAATTCCACCGCCCCGGGAATCAATAAGAAAACAAGTGCTAAGTTTCAGATCAGTGAATAAACCGAAAGGAAAGAAGAGACCTTTCTCGCTCAGCGCCTAAAGCGCACTATGCTCCGCTTCAACAAATGAGAGTTTTCGGTGGAACCGGTGAACCACGCGAGCTGGTTAGATGCGTGGGACAGAGGGCTCGTAGTACCTGCTAGCGCGGCTACGCAGTGGAAGGGAAGGAGCCTAAATCGACCCCCCTCTTTTTTTCTTTGAAAAAAGCAGTAAGGAGTAAGGAGATTAAACTCTCGGATGATACTAAGCAGCTACCGACCGTTCCGACGCGCCCTTGACCTATTTTGATTAAGACCAAAAACCTATCTCTAAAGTGGAGCCTAGTTTAAGCTGTCAAACAAGTGATGATTGAATGAAAGAAAAACCACTAGTAGGGATATGGATGGAGTCTCGCTCAGTAAAGAGAGTTGTAGGATTCGTAAAACAGGAGAAGAGCCTTTACTTTCAAATGACAACTGCTTCTTCCTGCTGCGAGGGCCTTGAAACCAAACCGCCCCCCGCCCGATCAAGTACCTGTTGCTTCGCTGGTAGGCCTACTTAGGTTAGGGTTCCAAACCTCAGTTCTTACCAACCTCCGGTGTGTAATCTACATCTTTCTAGCTAGAACTCGGTCGAATAAGAATCATTGATTCCCTCTGCTGTCAATTTCTTATTCATTCATTGCGTTCGGCCGGTGCTCCTTTCTCATCTCAAACCATAACTACTCTGAGCGTTAGGGAAGAAAAGGGAAGACCGCCTGAGCGAAGCGACCGAAGGAACTTGACTTATCCGAACCTAACGATAGCGGCTTAAAGCATTGCCTATCACGAGCAGCCTCGCTCCTTGATCGGCGGGGAGGAGCATCTCAAAGTATGGGGCAAAGGATGTTGCGTTTTGACTTTGTCTCCCGGGATCCACCACATGTTGGGTTTGAGAGCCGTGTGATAGGTGACTATCCAGCACGGTTCGGAGAGCACTTTTAGTATGCGCTGGTGAATGGAAGCCCCCCTATCAAGCAAGAAGGAAGCGGCTCTTCCCACGGCGGAGTCACCATTGACTCTATTTATTATTATGGTAAATCAGTGTATCAAGATGTTAATCTGAGATCTTATTTCAGTTCGATACGTCCACCTACGAGACTCACATTTGGCTTTCGTCTCGGTAGGTGTATTATTATACATTTTCCCAAAAGAACATTCATTCATTTCTTTCTTCCCCGTCGACCACGACGACTGAAACGACGCGAAAAATCCAGACCCGTAAAGGAGAAGGGCCGGTGGGGGGCATTTGGGAAAGTCGGGCCGATCGGGTGTCTTCATTCAAGCGACGGTACAGAAGAAGAACGAAACAAAGTGAGAGGCCGGGGGGCAGGGAAAAGAGTCGAAATTAGGGAC
Source organism: Nicotiana benthamiana (assembly GCA_034376525.1). Classification (NCBI taxonomy): domain Eukaryota; kingdom Viridiplantae; phylum Streptophyta; class Magnoliopsida; order Solanales; family Solanaceae; genus Nicotiana; species Nicotiana benthamiana. Next base: position 35,379,783 of record CM067329.1, on the reverse strand, counting down.
ATCCTCCACAACTTCTATGATTTTATAAAAAAAGAGAAAAAACAAAATTATAGTAATTAATAAATAAGAAGGAAAAAGGCACGAGAAGGATAAAAGACTTACGTGCAAAATTCCACTTTTTAGGGAAGGGAACGTGATCTTCACCCACTAAGCCAACAGTGGGGGAAGAAACAAATCGGGCATACCAGCCACTGACCTTGTCATCTTTAGGGCTCAACGAAGCCTTCTTACTCCTGGACATTAGGGTAAAAATGTCATTGCAAAAAAATCCTACGGGAGTATAGGTGAATTAGGCGAGGGAAAGTAAAGCAAACATCATCCATATTGGTAAGGTGCCTCAAACATGTAATAACCCTTCATACGATTGGTCCAATTTGACCCAAAAATGCGTTGAAGAAATGACAAAAATCAAGAATGACTGGATCAATAGCTGGTTTGAATCCTAGAGTGAAAGGGTACGTATAAATAATAGAGAACCCAATCACGTAAAAAGTGATTCTCTGATTTGGAATAGGAATAATAATGGGAAATCATTACTCCAGTCAGACTTTATGAACTATAGGGGTCAAAACTTCTGTAATTTGAGTGGGGTAAGCATCGGCACGATCTAATGCGGCAACTTGGTTTCTAAGAGATTCCCTATCATGGTAAAAAGATAGTTCTGTAGAGACTATCTCTTCTACTAAAGGCACACGTAATGGCTCTAAAGGTTCTTTGCTCCTGGAAGAATATTTTGAGAAAGCGAACCTCTAGTTCTAGAAGAAGGACCAGAACTAGGAGAGGGCATGGACGAACTACCACTGCGAGCAGACCCTAAGCTAGAAGTCTACCACTTCTTCTATGCCAAATGGAGGCATTGGGGAAGGTATCTACAATAGGAACTCTCCTAGGGTTGGGGTTTGGAGAAGACATGGCGAAGAAAATCAATGTAAGGAAGAAATAAGCAGAGATTTAAAGAATTAAAGTGTTCAATAAGCTTTATATGGTAAAAGACAAGGAAAGAAGCTATATTTATATTGATAAGTAATCGTCAAAGGTGAAAGTGCAGTGATGGAATAATAATAACTAAAACTTCGTGATTAGTGGAGCCGTAAAAATGTCTTGAAAAGGGCTGCAAAACTGCAGAACATTAAATGGAAGCGCCAATTTTGTCAAAACATTAATAGTCACAAAAATTCTCTTTTAATGAAATCCACTTCCCAGAATATTCAATTGATGAATAAATGAAAAGTGGAGGGGACTATATGTATTGGAAAAAAATTATATTTATATATAAAGGTGACGTGTCATGACATGTGGATTGGTCAAACGGTCAAAGAATTACAATTAGCCAATAAGAGGCATGAGTTGCAACAGATATGAGCAAAGGCAGAGGAAGAGACACAGACAATCAGTCAAATAACTCGGTGCCCGTACCTATTTAAGTCATTTATATCCGAGAATCGGAAGGAATGAATCTGACAATAGAAAAGAGTACAAATACGATATTTAATTGGCATTAAATGCCGAATACGTTAGAGAATTTGTATTGAATGTAATGATTGTGTAACGTAGCATTCAATGTATTTAATTACTCATAATAGCTTCATTAAGATTTGGGCAAAATGCATATCTCCAAGATATCTATAAAAAGGAGATATACGATCAATTGTGGACGCAAAAGTATATTGGAATATACTTTGGTTTTACTTGTTTTCTTGAATACTCTCTTCCTATCTAAATTATTTCCTCTTATACATTCTTTTGATTATCAGTAACCCGTATTCTTCTAAACTCTAGCTTTGACTAAAAATCCATTTTTTGGTTAAACAATAGCTTATTTAAAATGACTGACTAATGAAATATATTCTGATTTTTTACATAAATAGATTAAGAGAACTACAGATAACTTTAATTCTCTCGTTTCTTCATTAAAATACTTTCTTTTGAAAAAGAGTGCCAATTTTGTAAGGATTTAAATTGTTGAAATTAATATAGAATTACGCTTCCCTTTTCCTTTTCCTTTTATTTTCATCGATTTTCTTTTCTTTTTCCTCATAGTAACGTTTTAAGCTCAAACAAAGACTATCTCTTACCTTGCCAAAAAAAAAGGACTATCTCTTAGGTTTACATAGGAATAATTGAATGGTTAAAATGTCACAAATTGAATTGCGATGCTATACGTATTGGTCAGTCGTCGTTGCTAACTTTCTATCATGTGAACTATATGAAAAAAAAAACATAATACATAGTTAACAGTAGATTGTGCTAATAGTCTCACTATTACATTGTGATTCATTAACAACGAATATACGCATTTGGAGTGCCATAATTGTTTCTCATTCTAGATGGTTTTCATTGTTGTTATTTCTCATAATATATTTGCTTTATTCTCTTGCTAGTATTAGAAACCTCACTATACACCATAACGCATATAATATAAGTTGAACCTAATTAAGTTGTATATCAGTTGTTTGGGCACTAATCTAAGTTCTTATACGATATTTTTAATTTTCTCTTACTAGTACTAGAACGTGAATGTTACATTAATTTTTACACGACTAACCAAACATTATATCCTATTAATTATGCCCCACGATTTTAATCCGATTAGAAAAAAAAATTCTTCAGCAATTCGCGTATTAGTTAAAGTAATACGAGTACGAAATATTAAGAAAGGTGATGTACTAATTATAATACAATCAACCAAACAATCCCTAACTAGTACACGATTTTGGAAGGTAGTATGTTAGGATGAGTATTTTGGTGAACCCTCACTTCCAACTGAGAGGTTGTGAGTCCGAGTCTCCCCAAGAGTAAAGTGGAAAGTTCTTGGAGGGAACGATGCCAGTGGTTTATTTGGAAACAGCCTCTGTACTCAAGGGTAGGGGTAAGGTCTACGTACATATTACCATCCACAGATTTCTACTAACCGAGATTATATTGTGTTGTTGTAATTTGGTCAAATCAAATGAGTACGAGAAAACAACTCGATGGAATTTATTATACACTTTTTCCACATACCCCCTACCCCCTACCCCAGTAGCCCCCACCACCCCTATTAGCCATCTCACAAGTCTTTAATTCCCTTTATAAATCTACAACACCTCTTCATCTAAGTTCCTCTCTCTACAAATATTTCAAAGAGAAAAAAAGAGCAAAAGCTTCATTCATAAACAATGGCGTCCGCCATTAAGAAAGGAAACATGATTACTCAAATCGTGAGACTTAAACAAGTTGTCAAACGCTGGAAAAATAAGTCCCTTAAGCGCCGTGGTGTCCTCTCGTACTCCTCATCTGATTCAGATGAACCGGCATTATCCGGTTCGGGCCGGCGTACGCCCTCAGGATCGTTGGCGGTTTACGTGGGGCCAGAACGCCGCCGGTTCGTTATACCCACCCGGTTCTTGAACCTCCCCGTGTTCATCTCGCTGCTCGACAAGGCAGAGGAGGAATTTGGGTACCAGAGGACAGGTGGGTTAGTTTTGCCTTGTAAAGTCGAGTACTTTTCGGAGATTTTAAGGTTACTGGACCGGGATGAGGAACGGTTCGGCCATTTGGGTTTGGATGAGCTTGTTAAGCTGATATCTGAAGTGGGGTTTGAATCTTTAGATCAGTCTTGCAAAGCTGCTTCCCATGGTTTTGCTCCTCTTCTGCAGAATGCTAGGGTTTAAACGGTTTTTATTCAACAATGCCCGGTTCAGTACTGTTTTCTCCCCGGTTCGGTTCTTGAAGGAGGAAGCTCCCTAGGTTTAGGTTTTTTCTTCTTCTTTTAAATAACTGTAAATGGAGGTGGATCGGTCCACAGCTACCTGACCTAGGCAGTTTTCTTTTTTCTTTATTTTATAGGTTTTTTTTGTTTATTTTATTTTTCTTATTTTTCAACCATCCTTGAACCCAGAATTTAATTTCTGAAGCTTTCCTGGGTTCCAATGAGATGTGGGAGAATTATTTTTTTTTTAGGTTAGTTAGTGCTATTTTCCCCAGACAATTAATATTTGTTCTGGTGGTGGTGACAGAGACGCAGATGATTGCTATTGTATTATTACCATTATTATGACGATGATGAAAAGAAAAATGTAGTTTGAGTTAATGAAATATTCATATTGACTTCAGTATTTGAATTATTCCTATTCTTTTGGTTGGATCTTATTTTCTGCTGTGATTCTCTGTATTTTCTTTTATTTGGTTGGATTCCATTAGAATCCAGCTTTCAAGTGACTTTGAGATTCTGAGTATCTGAATGGCTTTAATCCAATGGTTATGGTAATAAAACTAGTATCCATTATGCTAATATGTATCAATTTTAAGTCTTATGCAATTAATATCAATTTTGTCTGCACCTTAATTATTTCTTTGCTTTGTCATAGCATCAACTTAATATATTGTACTTTCCTTACTGGTTTTCAACTGTAGATTCACATTGCACTTGTCCTTTGCTTTTTTATATTTTATTTTATATATATTTATTTATCTCCCATCTATATTATATGCCTACATTAGACCCGACTTAATTCAAATTTATACCGAAAAATCTTACAACGGGGGTGATGCATTCACAAAAAAGAGGTAATTTCATACCCAAAATTTGATCCAAGATTTTTTATTAAAGATAAAAAATACTTATCGCTCAACTATATAAGTAATTTTTATTAGTTGTCTTTTGCATTATTTCAACCTACTGTTTTATGGGTTGCCTGCTAATAATTCGTAGAACTTTCTTATTGATTAAGCTTGGGTGTTTTATCAGTAGGGGTATTTAATTAGACAACATAATGTTACAGGATAGCAAAAGAGCTGTCAAATCGAAATGATTATAATAACCTTTCTTGGCATTATATTTCAACTTCAATAGTTTCGTCTGACTTTAACATGAAAACTAATTAAGAGACACCCATACTATAATTTTATAAACGGAAAAGGGTCAGAACTGCCGTATTAACTTCAGGTTAAAAATGCTCTTCGTTAACATATTTTGAAGAAAATGCCCATACCGTTAATGTTCTGGCATTTTGAAAAAAATGCCCCTACCGTATTAAATATAAGTACAGTCAGTTGTTAGACTTAGGGGCACAAATATACCCTATTTTTAACGGTAGGGGCATTTTCTTCAAAATAGGTTAACAAAAGGCATTTTTAACCTGGAGTAAATACGTTAGGGGCAGTTCTGACCATTTTCTCTTTTAAAAAATTAAATATTAGTTGAAAGACTATGTGTCATCGTGTAATGCTTATTTGTGGGGCCAAAGATTTTGTACACAAAAGAAGATCAGTTCTTATTCTATCAAGTTGCTCTAAATTGCTCTTTTTCCTTATTATTAACATATAGTTCTTGTTATTGCTATCGGGAAGCTAAATTTATAGTCAGACTCGTATTTCCTTTAAGTTATTTCATAATCTTGATTTTATTCTTATCTATTTCATATTTCTGGGTCAAATTAATTTGCGTATCTATAAACCATATTATAAATTCAATTGTACCATTTTACGGGTAAACAATTTGGCTCTCATCATAGGACACATTCAGATATGTAATTGCTTTGATCCATTCATTTGTTTCTAACAAATTTTGATTTCTTTCTTAGCCAAAAAAAAAATAGATATGGCAGCTAGCGATTTCAACAATACCTATAATGTTGGAGCACACAACGAATATGAGAATTTGTTCCAACGTGATGATTCAATTAGTGAAATCCGCAATGAAGGAGATGAAACAACTCCAGTTCGTGATGGTCAAAATCCCCATTATGCGAGGAGTGCAACTCCTGATGATGCGGATGACGAACACGTTGTTGAAACGATCAAAATGTTGAGATAGCAACAAAGGGCAATTGTGACTCACCTCTCAAGACAAGACCAATTGATGACAGAATTGAAAACTATTGGTTGCTTCCAATGATTCTAATGGTGGAGCTTGGATTCCTCCCGGCGTCTCTGCAAATCAAACAGTTCAAAGAACCGGTAACGAGGTAGGAGGTACCAGTAGTGGATCTAGGAACGACAACAACGCAAATGACCCTTTCAAATCGAGCTCATGAGATTCATAAGGGAACAAAAATGATAAAGAAGTCCATGCTCGGATGGATCAGATTCTGGGAGTGTCAACGATGTTAAAGGGACCGGATTCCAAGAAGTATATGCAGTTGCTGTTCAAACTAAGTGCGGTCCTAGAGTTGATACTGAAAAGGTTTAAGATCCCAAATATTCTAAAGTATGATGGAAGGAACATATCAAGGCCTACATTACTGCTGTAAAGAACAATGACTTGGCTTAGTACGAGATCAAATATGTCTTTGCTGAAGAAATTTGCCTAGACCCTGGCGAAGGTGCTTTGACTTGGTATTATCTTTTACCTGAGCGTTATATTGATTCTTTTGAAATTCATGCATATTCTTTTATTAAAGCTCATACTGGAGCAAGAATGGTTCAAGCAATAAAGGTGGATATATTCATAATAGCCTAAGGAGAATCCAAACTATTGCGAGAGTTCGTAATCTAATTTCAGAAAGAAAGATATTTTTGTCAGCAGTACTGGATGCGTGGGCAACAACAGTATTTACAAAGCGTATGAACCCGTTGAGCTCAGATGCCTCCAGGAAACTGAAGGAAAGCTTGTTAGAATTTCAGGCAACCACATGGGCAGATGTTCACTATCGCTACGAGTCAAAGATTACAATAGAAGATGGTAAATTGGGCTCCTTGGTGTCTTCCAAAGGACGAAATGGAGATAGGAATCAGGAAAGATTTAAAGCTGATATTGATGCACATCAGAGATCTTCCAAATGTCATTTTTAGCCTTACAAAGGGGCTAATGTGCAAGGAAATAAAGGTTTTCAATCTCTGATACGTTTGCTTCCGATATAAGAATGGATCATGGTCGGAGTAGCAGAATTTTGCAAGAGAAAGAAGCATTGGGGTCCCGAGATTTAACGTATCCCCGGTTATTCGATTATAAGTAGAACTGGTATCGGTTATGAGAAATATAAATGAGGCTAGGTTTCCTAAACCAATTCAGTCGGATCCTAGCCAAAGGGACTCTAATCTATGGTGTGAGTTCTATTAAACACAATGTCACATGACTAGGGACTACCGACACCTTCATGAAGAGGTGGCAACATTATTGAAGAATGGTCACCTCAATGAATTTTTATGTGATCGGGCCAAGATAACTATGAGAAATATTGAGATATTGCAGAACCATCAAAATTGGTTGTGGGTTCACCTTGGATGATGATAAACATGATCTTTGTGGAAGACGAAGTAAATGGGGCGACATTTTTGACAGCAAAGAAGACGAAGATATCGGTAACTCATGGCAAGAGGATCCGAGAAGTTTTAGAAGATGACATCACCTTTACAGAAGAATTGTTGATGGACTTCTCCTACTGCACAACAATGCCCTGGTAATTTCTCTTAATATTTTAGATTCAAAATTAAATATGTACTGGTTGATACAGGAACTTCAGCCAACATCATACAATGGAGAGTTTTAGAGCAAACAAAGTTAATCGGAATATAGTTCAGTCAAAAAATCTTTTAGCTGGATTCTACTTAACAAGTGTTACAACCCGAGGATAGATATTGTTACAATGCATGCCCCCGGTGTAATGAAAACCACTCTGTTCAAAGTGGTAAATGGTGACGTGGGGTACAACGCGATCCATGGATGGCCTTGGATACATGAAATAAATGTTGTAATGTCAACATATGATCAGCTGTTGAAGTTTTCCATGTCGGAAGGGATCAAACAGATCAGAGGAGATCAACTAGCTGCAAGAGAGATGCACACATTTACCTTGTCCAATAGCAAGGGCAACGAGATAAGCAAATGGCAACTAAAAAAGCCGGTGCCTCTTCCGGCCCAATTAAAGATGATATAGAAGAGGAGTCGTCATATTCTAATTATGTACCGAGGTTTTTTCAGGTATAGGAGCAAACAGATGCAACTAAATTGACCGTTGAAGAGCTTATACAAGTGTCCTTGTTCGAAGAGTTCTTAGAAAGAAAATTTCACTTAGGAACGAGGTTGAGTCCCGTACTCAGGTTAAAAATGATTGATTTTCTAAAAGCTAACATAGATTGCTTTGCATTGTGTGGGAAATTCCAATGGCCTACACATCAAATCAATACTGGAATGGCTACTCCCACATTGGAAGCTTGGAGAAAGGAAAATGGGGAAGTTTTATTTAAGGATGGTGATTATCAGATCGGTAGGGCGAGTCAGTTTAGTAGACCTCACCCCCGTTGTGTGAAATGTAGGAAATGTCATTCGGGAGTATGTCGCTATGGTACCAATGTATGCTGCAAGTGTGGTATGTCATGTCACCTTCAAAGAAACTTTCATTCATCTAGCCAAATTACAGGCAAGGGTGCGGCGCAGCCTGCCAGTTTTGCAGCTACTTCATCTATAGAACCTTCGGGACAAGGAGCAGTCGGGGGTGTAATTCTGAGTTCGGGAGGGCCCAACAGGTTCTATGCTATGAAGAGGCATCAGATGTTTTTCCGGGTGTGTTTACAAGTATATTGACTTTTCAATCTCATGGTGTATATGCTCTTATTGATTCCAGCTTTGCTTTGTCAGACGTCAATCCTTGTATTACTGTAGAATTTGGGATGGAGTCAAGACGACCTTATAGTCCATTATGTGCATGTATCCTTTGAGCGAGATGTATTACTCTTGAAGCCTCTTCATTACAATTATCTTACTTGTAATCTCTTGTGGAATTGAGTCTTATGATGATTTCTTGAACCCAGTCAGAATCCGAGGGTAATTGTTTCTACTTGCTTTCCTAGACTCTCACCAAGGAACCATATCTTATGAGTTTCTTACAAATAATTTTACTTAGAAGTATAATATCTATTCATTTGTGCTTATGCATACACCGTCACAAAATTTGCCTATGTGGTACCAAATTCTATGTAAAGCATACCGGTGTTGTGATCTTTTCTTGAGTCACTCTTTCCTCCCTGGTGTAGATGACTTTTATGGTTCAAATAATCACTTTGATCCTTCATTAATATTAACATATAGTTTTTCACTATCTAGTGTCATGAGAACCTACCTCGGCTCCTAATATAGGTGTGTATATCAGTTGAAGTAGGGCGATTATCTATATAGGTTTCTGAGAAATTTGAGGTCTTCACAAATTCGCAAAAAGAAGGCCTTTTCCTTTCCCATTGTAGTATGAATTTCGTGCTCACTTAAATTGTTCCGCAATAAGTATCTTATTTTATTCCTAGTATTGAATTTGCCGTGAAATGGCCAGGTATCGCACCCGTAGAATTATGATAACAGGATCGTGTCAATCTTTATCTCATAAGAAAAGAGTTTATTCCCTATCCAGCCAGTACATGAAACCCCCTCTACATTTTTATTAAGTCCTGGCAATGTGGACTCAATCGTGAAAGGTTCATATTAGGTGTTTCAGATTTGGCGCGAATCATACAAATTTGAAAGGCAAGTTGTTGTATCTTCAGCATTTTTCGTATATGATAAACTAGGCTTGAGCGGTTTGGATAATACTAAGACAACACACTGATTAGAAGGAACCTACTAGACACGGATCTGAGATATCCTAGGACACTTTAAAACCTTAGGCTCTGATACCAAATTTTCCATGCCCCACAAACCATAGGACGCGGCCGACGCTCAACCGAATAAACCTGATTGAGCAAGCCTGCTAGATTAACTCCTACCCAAAGTAGTTCATAAATAAAGAGGGGATATTATCCGATTTAATCAAACTCTAAGAAATCTTCCGTTAGCAACCTTCATCTCATTGCCGCTAATTACTTTATTTTATTTTAAACAAATTACAAGTTTAATGAAAAATATGCTTATTAAGTACCAACATTTCTAGTCTGGACTTCCAACATCAACCACAACCCATAATAGTCTACAGAACCTCTATATACAAGAGAAGAGAAATAGAGAAATATTGGCAATAAGGCTACGGCTATACCTCGAAGCGTATTAAGAAAATGAACAAAAGATACATAACATGACCCCGGGATGGCGTGGGGCTCAACAATACAGGTGATGGAAGGTAGAGGAAGTGCTACTGCCGGTGGATTGGAGTACCTGCTCTAAAACCACCTACAATCATAACACGGATGTAGTACCCCTAGCAAAAGGCACGTTAGTGCCATCGAATAGCACAGTATGTAAAAGTTCTCTTTCAAAATAGATTAACCATACAAGTAAATAATCCACAAACGGTAAGTCAAGATTAACAATATTCTAGCACCCAATTTTGAAACATGTAAGTCTTCTAGTTATAAAAATAATATGTATAGTTCTTGGTTGGGAGATCACTAGCACCGATCTAAGTTTTACTACCATCTTTGTTAGCATGGAGTCCGATCACGACCCGATTGGCTAGGTCGTCCCTTTAGAGACATGTACCACAATCAAAATTTCGAGTTTTTTAATTCCCATGTCATAAATTTCCAGATTTTTAATTTCCAGCATAATGCCACCATGTGTGCGGCATGGTGTCCGATAACGGCCCGATCGGCCAGGCTGACTTCCCACATATGTCGTGTGGGTTGCCATTATTTAATTATGATGTTACAAGTATCTTCCCAGTTAAGGCGAATAACCACGATCCACCCCTACAATAGTACGTGTAGTTTCAGGAGTGAGCCTTATGACCTACCCTTCCTCGGTGTTGCTAATGATACTTCCAAAAACATATTTGATTCAATTTAGTAGTGCACACAGTTGTAGTATAAATACAAGTATACAACATCTTTCATACTTTGTAGTTTTTATTAAAATTTGCAGTCTTCCTTGATAACAGTGTTTCTTTGGCCCTTTGGGCTTTTCACAAGATACATCTTATTCATGGCACGTAGGCCGTAATTGGTTTTTCACATTTCATCCCTTTATTTCCAAAGATCACCAACCAATATCAATGTACCAAATATTCTAGGAATTATGTATTTTCGAATTCAACAGAGATAGAATCATCAAACATAAGAGATTCTTCACAAAAAAGAATAAGCCAACCAACAATTGTATTACACATTAATTGTATATATAAGTCAAAGCATTATCTAAAATAGCCAGTTATGGGCATAGTTCGGGTACAAGATCTTTAGGCCATTCTACTTTTGGAAGTTAGTTTATAATATTTGAGACTTATTTCATGATTGTTTCACATTTCCTTAGTCGATTCATTTCCATATGTCATTACAGCTCATCAACCAGTAGACATAATCAATCAAGTCATTTAGTACACACAAGAGCAAATAGGAGTATTAAACGGAGGAATTATTCTCACCCAATTAGCATGCTAAACTTCTTTTAAGATGCGACTCGGGGAAATACAATTTTGGTAGGTAAACCATACTTAAACTTTCAAAAAATATGGAATTCACTTTCGAGAGAGAAATTTTAGCCTACATACCTCGGTTAATATTTCCTTAAATCCTACTATACTCCAAGACTCTTAGCAATGTCAATATCTTTTAGGAAGATGACCTAGGTTCCTTTCTTGACAAATCTTCAAGGTTTCAGTAAGATCTTTAGGAGAAATATTGATGAAGAACCCCTTCTCCCTCTAGTACCTCCTATCTCTCTCTCTAAATGCATCAGAAAATGAGCCTAAAATGAAGGGTAGGGTGTAATATATCAACATGGGGTCGGGAAATAAAAATAGGGAAATTCACCCTTCAACGTCGGGTTTGCTATTGTAATGGACCGCAAAGCGAGAATTGTGGCCACATAATGCCCAAGAAAATCGACGCCCAAAACTAGGCCACACTAGTCCAGTTTGCGACAAAAATGCGACCGCAAAGTCAGAAATGCAACAGGATTTGCGGTCGCAGATTTGACATAGGATCGTATTTTTCCACCCTTTGGTAATTTGATCACAACTTTGTGTAGGAATGTCCAAATAACGAATATTTTGTTGCCTTGGAAACTAGACTAAAAGGGATTTAATTTGATAGTGTATCACATAACTCCTTATATAACTGGAGATATGATTGTCCAAAGTGAGGTCTTGTGCGCACTCATTTACAACTTTCGTCTATTATGAACTTTTCCAACTTGGCGTAGACTTAGGCCTCTCCTTAGACCCGAATTCGCTTCTAATATGACTCATACACTTATGAACATATCTAATTGATATCCATTATATCATGAACCTTGTTTGTACACAAAATAAAATAATTAGCATATGTAGCACCACGAAATCCTAGCTTACTTAGCGAAATTTTTTCCAGGTCCTTACAGCCCTTTGGCTAAACAGACTAGGCTAAAGTTTCCTATACGCAACTCGAGAGCTATATTACCATTTCATCTTGTACATATGGATCTTTGGGGACCCTATAGAAATACTACTTTTGATAATAAATACTATTTCTTAACCATTATAGATGTTAACAGTAGATTCACTTGGGTTTTTCAATTGCAACTGAAAACTGAAGTCATAGTTGCTATATCTAACTACATATTGTTGATCAAAAATAAGTTTGGCTTATTAGTTAAACAATAAGATAATATAATTGGGCTGAATTTTTCAATTCACAGTGCACTAAGCTATTTTAGGATTTGGGAATTGTACAGCAAAGTAGTTGTGTTCATACTTCACAACAGAATGGCACAGTGGAAAGAAAGCACATGCATATACTGGATGTGGCTAGGGCCTTGAGATTTCAAGCCAACTTACCTATCAGATACTAGGGACTATGTGTACAAGCTGCAGTCTACCTGTTGAACAAACTACCTTCCACTGCTATACAAGGAAAGAGTCCTTTTGAATTCCTATATGGCAGACAATTATTTCTCATACATTTGAGAGTAAGAGGTTGATTATGATATGCAACAATGGTTCCCAAAGGTGGCAAATTTGCTGAATGAGCCAAAGCCTTTGTGCTTATGGGCTATTATAGCACACATGAGGGCTATCTATTGATGAATTTGTCTACCAAAAAAGTTGTTTGTGAGCAGATATATTGTGTTCAAGGAGTCAGCTTTTTTCTTTTCCACACTCACAGACTTCTGAATCTTCTACATTTACTGATTTTCTCTTGCAGGAACCTAAAGTATTTTCTGGTACACATTCTTGTAGAAGTTACTAATCAACCAGTTGCAGAATCTACATTACCATCTATAGATCAACATGCTAGTAATACAATTAATGTTGATGCAGTTGAAGATCTCTCACTTGATTCGCTTGCTGAAACCATAATCCTGGAGAATCTCATGATGTTCCAATTGATAACTTGCAAAACATGGGTGTTGGGGAAGCTTCACACATATGTTCAAGAGATTTTGCAGAAGTAGAAGCTGACACTTTCTCAACTTCAGAAGACCCATTCGTACTCAGGAAATCAAAGAGGCAATATATACATCCAATATGTATGAAAGACTATGTATCAAATGGGATGTACCAGCAATTATCCCATAGCCAATTATGTATCCTTCAATAATACTACTAATCATTCCAATCTGGTGGAACGCCAATCTTTCATGAAAACGGCCAAAGATGAAAGGTGGATAAAGGCCATGAAGAAAGGGATTAAAGCTTTAGAGGATAATTACACTTGGGAAATAGTACTGCTACCTCAAGGGAAACATGTAGTGGGATCTAAATGGTTATATAAGATCAAGTATCTTGTTAATAGTGAAGTTGAAAGGGTATAGCCAACAAGAAGGTCTGGATTATCATATATATTTTTACCTGTTGTGAAGATGGTCACTGTAAGATCAGTGGTAGCCTTAGCAGTGTCAAAAGGATGGAACTTATGTCAAATAGATGTCTACAATGCGTTCATATAAGATGATATTTGTGAATAATTATACATGGAATGCCCGAGGGATTCAGAAGTCAGAGAGAGAAGGAAGTGTGCAAACAGGGAACGTACCTATATGGACTCAAATAGGCCTATAAGCAATGGAATATCAAACTCACAAAGGCTCTATTGAGTGCAGGTTTTGTTCAAAGAACTCATGATTACTCTTTGTACTCCCTGAAGAAGAAAAGACACATAGTGATCATCCTTGTCTATGTTGATGACTTGGTGAACACTGCCAGTAATTTATAGTTAATCACTGAAGCCAAACAGGTTTTACATCAGCATTTCAAGATGAAGGACTTAGGGGATCTCAAGTAGTTTCTAGGCATTAAAGTACTTAGATCCAAATCTTGCTTAATTCTAAATTAGAGGAAATAAGTGCTGGAGTTAATCTCTGAGCTGCGGTTAAGTAGAGCTAAACTAGCCAGTACACCTCTTGAACCAAACCTAATACTCCCCACAGTAGAGTTTTTTGCTACCATAGGAGCCAAAACTGATACACTTTTAGAGGATGTTAGTCTCTATCAAAGACCTATTGGGAAGCTAATATACATAACTATTGTCGACGCCCCCTTTTTCTAAGGCGAAATTGGGTTTACGATATTTGAGAGGAAAACTCTATTCCCTTGCGTGAATTGGGTCTTGGAAAGGGAGAGTCTCCACCTAATGATTATAGTGCATTAGGACACTTTAAGAAGGGTTTGAGTTGAAGAAACCATAGATTAGGGTAAGGGCTAGAAATTATCCCGAGGGGAAGGTGTTAGGCACCCCTCAGATTCCACAAGTGTGGTTCCCGGTCATGTTACAATTATGACTTTACATAAACACATAAGAAATTAAGGCTCAAATAAGGATTTGCATATAACATTACAATAAGCTGAAAACTTGTGAAGATAAATAGAGAGGGTAGAATTTTATGAAAAGAAAAATTTGAAGAGTTTTACAAGAAGAGATGAAAGAAAATAAAGGAAGAGGGGTCCTAGGTTTATGATTAATATATATCACATCAATGCAATATCCAGCAATCACTCCTTAGAAGAGGGGTCGCACGTGATATTAGCGTACCGGTCATGATTTCTTGATCGCCTCATTCTTCAACCATGGGTTAAGATGTGGCTAAAGTCTCTCTGATGGTAGCGTATATTACACTCGTGCTCCCTCGAGGGCAAGCATGGTCGTGGTCAATCTAGACATACTCAGATAGCACTTCAGGTTACTTCTGAGGCACCCCCAGCCCAGCAGGACCAGCAACAGATCCAGAGATAGAGAGGTAGATCATCTCAGACAGGGTCACTCGATACCAAGGTTGAGGCTTCTTCACAAGCTCAAGAGAAGAACAAGAGGAATTCTAGCTTCATAACACAGGAATAAGAGCTACAAGAGCGGGTTACTAAACCATTCGAGATGCAGAAAAAGGATCCTCGCTCTCGACACCCTCCCCCTTGGGCATAGCTCCTTACAAACACCTTAGTACAGATTACCAAACAAGAGATGCTAGCATCGATATCAGAAAAAACAACATTGATTGGTTGAAGCATGTTTCGATTACCTTCAAGCTCGGTAAAAAGAGAGAGATTAGCATCGGAGAACAAATCAAATGACGCAGGAAATACCGCTGATTCGTCGAGAATCTACATCCAGGAATGGTAGACAAGAAGCTAGCAACTCGATCTAGAGATAGAAGAATGGGAGAATGACCCGAACATGTAAGAGATACTGGTGACAGGCCTCAGAGATACAATTGATGAATCACAGGAAGGAAATACCGGTGATACGCTGAGAGATACTGAGAATTCTACGAAGAAGTGCACCTGGACCATAGAGCTCTTCACCCACTAAAAAGAGAATAGGTTTTCTAGGGTTGGTTCCTCTACTAGAATAGGTCCCCAACGCCTCACTTCTCTTACTTTCGGTGCTTATCTTCAATTATATGATGGTCACCCGCCCTAAGCAAGATCGGTTCAGCAGGCCAATTCATCCATCTTCCGCAGAGTACCAGAAAATACCTATGAGCTAACTTTCCATTTGACGGCAAAGAGCAATCGGACCTATGAAAGTAACATATTTGACTTATATACACGGGCTTCGGAGAGTATTTTTTAATCAGAATTGATTTAGCAGTCCATACCAGGTAGATTTAGGAATGACTGGCAGTGAATGCCCGGTAGCAAAGGTGCGAAGCAGACTCGGCTTAACTTCACTTGAGTTCGCTTTCCCCTAGAAATGATGGAATAAGATTTTCTTCCTCTTAGCGACTATGAGCTCATAGGGAGCTATAATGAACTTTGTTAGCTGGGACTAAGAAGGGATAGGATTTGATTAGCGCGCTTTCCGCCTGTCCTTTCCTTACTCTGTCGATGGTATGCCTGAGATGGCAGTCCTTCTCCTTGGCTTGTACTCAAGATCCCATGTTCGAAAGACAACCAATCCTTGTCTAGTAACCATTCTGAGTGAGAGTTCGGATCTATGTTCAAAGTGTCTATATTATTCCCTTCCCTCCCCGTAAAGGTTATTTAAATGCATGATTGGGTCAGAAAAGCTTATTGTGTGTTGTACCCGTCCCATTCTATAAGTCCTGGAGGGTATTTAGGACCACTATTCGTACAAGGTAAGGACTAGGCTAAACCCTTGGTTTTAACGGACAGAATGCTAGGTGACATATATAATAAGTAGGAATACACAAAAAGGAATTACACAAAGTCAAATAACAGGCTCACAAATCCCTCCACAAGTAAACATGTAATTAGCACGTCTCAAACACATTTAAGGTCTTAAAAAAGATAAGAGTTTAAAAGCAGGAATGTCGGAAAAGATAAGTTTCAGTAGAAGGTTTAATCACAAGAGAGTGACCCGAAGAGTGTTTGATTTAAGAAATACATCTAAATAAACCGTTGAGTAAGTAAAGGTAAGGGAATTGTTAAAACATCATTTGAAAGAAAGTAGAGACTTAAAAATACAACAGTTTAAAATAACACGTTCCTGGGCACAAAGATAACCTAGTAGTTTGAAAGCTTAATAGAGCAAGAATTAAAAAATTAGTGAGAGTATGCGGAACTGCTTTCCATATAGAGATATTTTCAGTAAAAAAAGAGTGAATTTCAGAGAGGCAGTCAAGAAACAGAGTTGGGAAAGTTAAAAGAGGCTGAGCAGCCTGAAGCTGGTAAAACAAGATCAAAACATTTTTTTATTCTTTTATTATTTTATTTATGCCCAAATCTTTCCAAGGCGTCATATTTATTGCCTACTTATCAAATAAAGGTGAATGCACATTAATTCCGATTTTAAAGAAACAAGACACAGTTAACTTAAACTTGTGTTATTAAATTAAACAATTGGCGAGACGTTCAACAATTGCCACTTAGACGAAATAAAATCCTAAGTAACATGATATCTAATGCACATAAAATCTCCTAAAGCATGGTCTCGAAATGCATTAGTAATTTTTATAATAGTTAAATGTTGATTACTAACTAATTTTAATTACGAAGTGAGTATAACAATCTGAAACTAAAGAGCCAAAAACAGGATATCCATATGTAAGATGCATGTCCTATACATGGTTTCTTTTGCACAAATAGGTAAGTAAAGTCCTAGAGACATGTTCTCTACCCATTACTTAAACTAAGCATGTATAATCCCACCCAATTAACTATAATCCCTATCCTTAATTACGAATTATTATAAACCAGGATAGCTGAAATACAGTAATGAAAATATAAAATAAGAATTTATTCCATAGGGAGCCTTCAACCATGCCCAATCTTCCAACATCACTTTTTTCGAGTTTCACAGCCATGGTCTGGGTGCGAATAAGCTTCCTAGGGCCTCATTGGGTCCCTGGCCAATGCTAGCACCCAAACATTTACCAAAATAATTAACAAGTGCAGTGTGGAATTACCAGCCTTGTGCATCAAAGTTGGTGAGCACTCACAAGGTGCCCAAAGCAGTGCTTACACTAAGGGGAAGAACCTAATTTCTAAGAGTAGCGAGAGTGTGTGATAGAGTTTTTAAAGAAATTGAGTTGAGAATGTTTTAAAAGAATGATCCACATGGAGTCAGTTCTTTAAAGAAAACAACTGAAGAGTGTGATAGATCTTGCAAGAAAGTGAGTAAGACACTCTCCGACTAGAGTATCATATAATTCAGGGAAACAAATAGAAACAGGGGATAGGTGACATGTAGTTCATATGTAAGAACACAATTGCACATACACAAAAATCAAAGAAAAGCATTTCAGAATTTAGACAGCCACACCAGGTTTCAACCAAAAAGGGCTCAAGATTACATGTTGATAATCCACTGGGGCTAGGGGATAGGGGAGAACATGCATTAAGCAAATCAGCAGGCATACTAAATTAAGAGCAGGATAGTCACATTAATGAACTAACACATGGGCATGTTAGTTGCAATAAGAGCAGCAGAACCATAAGTAAAAGCGTAGAAGTAACAAAAGGAAATGCAATGCCAATAGAAATGTATTGTTTTGAAGACTGTAAATCAAATAGAGGACATACCACTAAAAGAGATAAAATAGGATGCAAAGACAAAGTAGTAACACATACCACTAAAAGAGCAAAAATAGGATGCAAAGACAAAGTAGTAGCACTGTGTTGGCCTTGGCTTTCAGTCGGATGACAATGAGCAGAGAACAATAATAGAGCAAATGAGCAAAAGAACAAGAGAGCAAGAGAGCCAGAGAGATTTTGAAAGTATTTAGTAATGTGTGTAAGTTAGAAGACTATTGTTGTTTTAAAAAGATAATGAGGGGAATATTTATAGTACTGAGTATGAATAACTATAAGGAACTAGCATCAATCAAAATAAATTAGTATATGGACTTCCCTTTAATTAAGGGATCACAATCAAACAGTAAAAATTAGTTATTTAAAAGGAAAAAAATCACAAAGTAGGGTATATTCATATAAGGAAAGAGAGAAACATATAGTATTTAATAAATACTAGGTACATGACACTTTAATTAGGGAAATAGGTCGGGTAAATCATTCAACAAATATATGCACATATATATGGCAAAAAATATCTCTATATTTTAGGGAAATAATTATTAAAATAATGAACAAGATTGAAGACCTAGGAAATCAGTATTAATCGAGGAAAGTGTCCCACAATTTAAGGAAACAATTAAAACTATAGGGAAAATATGCAGAATCACAAATTCAAAGCAAGTATCACAGTGTCAAAGAGGGCTCAGATAATTAGTATTAAAACCTCGTGTAAGCAATCATAGAAACTTTAATCAAAGCACACAGAACGGTAGGGTAATGAAATATTAACAACGAGATTAAAGCAAAGAGCATGGAAATCAGAGAAGAAACCAGAAGAACACACAAACATGCAAATATCCAAATACCATCATACAAAGTTAGGGTTTCATCAAATTTAATCAAAACGTTAAAATAGCACTGAGAGTCACGAGTTAGTACTCAAAAATAAAAAAAAATAAAATGATTTTGAAAAGGGATTAAGAGATCCTAGTTTGAAAAAAGAAACAAAAATGCTAAAATCTTGAACAATTGTAAAGATCGAGTAGAGAGTAGTGTAAAACACAAAAGAGTAAGTTAAAAGTCATTGAAAAAGATAGAGATTTAAGAGGTCCAGGTAGAGGTCATGTTTCATAAGAAACCAGTGAGAGATGAGAGAAACCTAGCCGTGAATCTCAACGATAATTGTGTCCACAACACCATCGGACCAAAACCCATCGGAGAAAAGTTCGGAGACAAACCAGACTAACCTTCAGTGACCATCTCTCATGGAGGAGGCTCTTGGGGCGTAAAAAATAGAGGGGAACAACGAGGTAAAGCTTCACGTCGACTAGTGGTTGAAGGAGGTAAGGTTGGAGGTGGCTGGAGAGGCGGTGAGGGTTCATCGGAGAAGAAGAGAGAACCAGGAGGTTCTAGATAGAAGGGAGAGGGGGAGTTAGAATAGAGAGACAGAGAGAGAAAGAGAAAGAGAACGAGAGAGAGAGAGAGAGAGAGAGACCGTCTTGGAAATGAGGGGTGTGGGGGAGGATAATTAGGATTTAATTAAGGCAATGAAATCTGGGCCGTTGATCTTATTTAATCAACAACTCAGATTAAATCGGAGCTAGATTGGGTTATTTGAAATAAGTGTGGGTTGGGTTTAAGTTGAAATTGGGGGTTAGAATTAAAAACTAAATGGGCTATAATTGTAATGAAATCAGACTACAGCTAAATAGCCTAAATTTCCCTTTTTATTTTATAAAAATAGTTAAAATAAATTAAAAACATTAAAATAATTAATAACATATAAATATTAATCTAAAAATATTATAAATTATTTTATAATTATAAAATGCAATTAATTGTAAAATAGGCTATAATTGCAATTATATGCAATTTAGCTTTAAAAATACCAAACAAATGTGTAAAAATATGAAAATTTATTTAAACTATAGTTTAGTGTAAATTTGATAATAAATGAGTTATTCACCAAAATGATTACTTTGGGAATAACTATTGAATTTTGTAGTATTAAAATAGACAACAAATTAATTTTGAAAATCTTTAAAATTTGGAAAAAATACCAAAACATTTGGGTATGATCATATATGTATATATATGTTAATTTGAAAGTATTCTGAGTATAAAAATATCTAGAAAAAAGTTGGGTATCAACAATTGCCTCTCTTTACATGGGAAGGATGAAAGAGTTGTCGGGTAAAGACATGATGGCCAATTTTGACTGAAAGAGCTGATTTGCAAAGAATTTTAATCGAGCTATGTTCCTTGAGCTGCCTACATATCCCTGATCTTACTTGAATTGAGCCATATGTAGTTTAGGATCCATTGACGGAATATGACGATGGATATTTTGAAAGTCGGACACGATGTTTATTTGAGAAAAATGGTTGCAATATGATACGTTGCGGGAACTGGAGCGGGATCGCTCCTGCTAAGATGTCCTTGCTAGCCATTGTACCTGTGAGTGAGCAATACAAACATATATTGTGCATAAACTTAAACGTGATAGTTCCCGTTGGACCATGAATGTAGTCTTTTGATGGTTAGGATAACGTCCTCGGACCATGACATCCTAGGCCATGAAACGTATGATAAATGATTCGCAAGCTATGAAATGATGTTCTCGGGCTATGAGGATGTTGCCTCCGAACCATGATGCCTTTGAATAATGATATGAAAAAGATAAAACAAGGTCCTCAAGCCATGGCATGGCGTCCTCGGGCTATGAGAATGGTGCCTCCGAATAATGACGCCTTTGGACAATTTGGTGATCTTTCATCCCGTGATATGCAGAAAGTGGCGATCTTTCAGCCGATGCATGAATACTAAGGTGGCGATATTTCAGCCGATGCAAGATAAGAAGTGGAAATTTTTCCATCGATGCAAGATGAATAAAGTGGCGATATTTTAGCCGATGCAAAATTTAAATGAAGGTGGCGGTCTTTCATCCATGCAGATGGATAAAGTGGTAATATTTCAGCTGATGCAGAATTTAAATGAAGGTGGTGATCTTTTAGCCATGCAGATGGAGACTGAGCTTAGTCTCGGAAGGCAAACTTATGCAATGTAGAGATATGTAGACAGAGCTTAGTCTCGGAAGGCAGGAAGCTAGCCTTATGCAAAATGCAGAGAAATGCAGGATGGAGGTAGAGCTTAACCTCGGAAGGCAGAAAGGTACCTTATGCAATGCAAAATGCAGATTGAGACAATGTTTAGTCTCGGAAGGCAGAAGAGTAGCCTTATGAAAAAACCAGAGAAATGCAGGATGGAGGTAGAGCTTTACCTCGAAAGGCAGAATGTAGTCTTATGCAATGCACAATGCAGATTGAGACAATTCTTAGTCTCGAAAGGCAGAAGAGTAGCCTTATGTAATGCAAGGATGTGCAGATGGAGAAATGCTTAGTCTCTGAAGGAAGAAAGGTAGCCTTATGCAATACAGGAAATAAAAGGCGAAGAGAAATGAAATATCTTAGCTGGTAGATGGTAGCTGATAGCTGATTGCATCATTGTGGCAACAGGGCAGGTTGTGCATGGTCAGAAATTGTGAATAGATGATGATTCTGAGAAGAAACATTCTTGAGAAAGTATGAGTGCATAAATATATATTGTGAATTGAGTGCATGCATCCAAAGAAAAACCGTGAGTTTTGTAAAAGGGGAAGGTTAGTTCGTCTTTCCGTGGTCCTTGTTCATCCTGATGGACGTTGTCTATCATTGCGGTAGCGTTGCTAAACACAGCAACTTGGATAATAATTATTCATGATTCAGTAAAAAAGTTAACATAAGTATATAATCAAAAATAGTTTTCTTTCAGATGTGCCGACGACTGCGACTCGGTTTAAGACATTGCTGCCTCTCTCACTTTGAAATTTTGAGGGTTCTCCTCAAACTTCTGCCCCAGTTTACTGGGCTGGCACTTCCGAAGACTACATGTAATCAATGGCTGATGATCAACTTCAGAAATTTGAGGGTCCTCCTCAAAATTCTTCCCGAGTTTCCAATAGCGGGGGAAAATGGAAATTTTATTGAATTGTGACCAAACCCATAAGGCTGCCTACGTATCCCCACTTAAACGGGACTCAGGTCAGGCGTAGTTCAAATTACATCATAAAGTAAATCATAAATGGTCACACATAGTATTATTTTATTGCATCTGAATTAATTAGCTTCGGCCAGACTTCTCCGTCCATTTCTGCAAGTAAGAGGGCTGAGGTTAGAACCCGATGAACCATGTACGAACCTTTCCAGTTGGGAGAGAATTTTTCCTTTGGCTTCATCTTGACGCGGAAAAATCTTCTTCAACACCAACTGCCCCGGTGTAAGCTTCCTTGGCTTCTCTCTTTTGTTGAAAGCTCTGGACATTCTGTTCTAAGACAATTGACCATGGAAAACTGCATTCATTCTCTTCCTATCTATAAAAGACAACTGCTCGTAGCGATTCTTTACCCATCCTGCATCTAACTCCGCTTCTTGTTTATTATCAAGGAGGAAATTTCTACCTAGGCGGGAATGACCGTCTCCGTACGATAAACCAGCATATAGGGAGTTGCCCCGGTTGATATGTAGACAGTGGTGCGGTATCCCAATATGGTAAATGATAACTTCTAATGCCACATATTTATGCTTTTCTATCATCTTTCTTAGTATCTTCTTGATATTCTTATTGGCTTCTTTTACAGCTCCATCCATCTGAGGCCTGTAGGCTGCAGAGTTTTTGTGTTTGATCTTGAATGCTTCACACATTGTTTTCATCAATTCACTGTTGAGATTGGAACCATTATCAGTAATGATTGCCTTCGGAATTCGAAAAAGTGGGATGCTGTATTTCCAGGATAGGATTTCATATTTGAATAAACCTCGTCGACAAACAATACGATCACAGACAAAATCTGCCACAACTTTCTTGGTCACTACCTTATATAATACTGCTTTAGCCTACTTGGTTAAATAATCAATCGCCACTAGAATGAACATGTGCCCGTTTGATGCGGCAGGCTCGATAGGTCCGATAACATCCATTCCCCAAGAGATGACTTTTGTGAGTATTTGGGGGCACCTTTATCATATCTGCATGTATCTGATAGCGATGGCATTTGCGAACATAGTGGATGCAGTCCATATCCATAGTCATCCAAAAATATCCTACCCGGAGTATCTTCGTTGCTAAGATAAAACCATTCATATATGGATTGCAGGTTCCTGCATGAACTTCGTGTAATAACTTGGATGCTTCCTTTGCCTCGATACACCTTAGTTATTCCAAATTGGGAGTCCTCCTGTGCAGGATTCCTCCACTGTGAAAGAAGTTGTTAGACAACCACCGAAGGGTACGCTTCTGAGTAGCGTTTGCAACTTCTGGATATTCTCTTGTCGTCAAGTACTCCTTGACGTCATGGAACCATAGTTTTCCGTTTGCTTCTTTCTCGACATGAGTACAATAAGCTGTCTGGTTTTGTGGGATGGCATCAATGAAATTTTTATCTGGATGTTGGATCATGGATGATAGAGTAGCCAATGCATCAGTGAATTCATTCTGAACTCTAGGGACATACTGAAACTCTATCTTTTTGAATCTCTTGCTCAACTCCTGTATGTGATGTAGATAAGGAAGTATCTTATAGTTATTGGTTGCCAATTCCTCTCGAACCTGATGTATGAGAAAGTTTGAATCCCTGATCACAAGCAACTCTTGAATGTTCATGTCAATGTCCATCCTGAGTCCCAAGATACAGGCTTCGTATTCGACCATATTGTTGGTGCATGGGAACCAGATTTTGGCGGATACCGGGTAATGCTGGCCGATTACTGACACCGTGGATGCTCCTATGACAACTCTTTTGAAATTTGCGGCCCCGTCGAAAAACATTCTCCAGTCGTCATAGGATTCTGCAATATCTTCCCCTATGAATGATACCTCGTCGTCGGAAAAATAGGTCTTTATCGGCTGGTATACTCCATCCACGGGATGCTCGGCGAGATGATCTGCCAAGGCTTATCCTTTGATTGCCTTCTAAGTAAACAATGACGAATTCACTTAGCAGGATTTGCCACTTGGCGAGCTTGCCAGTGGGCATGGGTTTCTGGAAGATATGCTTCAGTGGATCCGTTCTTGATATGAGAGAAGTAGTGTAGGCACAGAAAAAATGCCTCAATGTCTAAGAAACCCAAGTCGGAGCACAACAGCTGCGTTCTAATAGAGAATACTAGGCCTCGTACTGGGTGAACTTCTTGCTGAGATAGTAGATGACTTGCTCCTTTCTCCCTGTTATATCGTGTTGTCCCAGAACACAATTGAATGCTCCATCCAATACTGCAAGGTAGAAAAACAGAGGTCTACCTAGCTCGGGCGGAACCAAAACTAGCGGCGTTGACAGGTATTTGTTGATTCAGTCAAAGGCTTTCTGACAATCATCAGTCCATTTGGTAGAAGCGTCCTTTTTAAACATTTTAAATATGGGTTCACAAATAATAGTGGACTGAGCTATGAACCGGCTGATATAGTTGAGTCTCCCTAGGAAACTCATCACGTCCTTCTTGTTCTTTGGTGGTGGAAATTATTGAATGGACTTAACCTTTGATGGATCCAATTCTGTTCCTCAACGACTCACGATGAACCCTAAGTAATTTTCCAGCAGGAACCCCAAATGCACACTTGGCGGGATTTAATTTCAGATTGTACCTTCTTAGTCTGTTGAAGAACTTCCTCAGAGCTTCCATGTGGTCAGCGGCTTTCTTTGATTTGATGATGATGTCGTCTACGTATACCTCAATTTCCTTATGTATCATGTCATGAAGATAGTAATCATGGCCATCATGCAGATGGTCCCAGCATTTTTCAAACCAAACGGCATCATTTTTGTAACAATATATCCCCCACGGTGTAATGAAAGCCATTTTCTCCGCGTCTTCCTCGTCCATCCATATCTGATGATAACCAGCAAAACAATCAAAAAATGGCTGCAGCTCATGCTTAGCGCAATTATCGATAAGAATGTGCATATTTGGCCAGGGGAAGTCAAATTTTGGACAGGCCCGGTTAATATCCCGGTAGTCGACAAAGACCCTAACCTTCCCATATTTCTTCGGCACTAGTACAATGTTGGCTAACCATGTTGGATATTCCACTACCTTGAGAACCTTGGCTTTGACTTGCTTGGTAACTTCTCCCTTGATTTTGAAACTCTTGTCATGCTTGAACTTTCTGAGTTTCTGCTTTACCAGCGGACATGTTGGATCTGATGGCAGTTTTTGAGCTACAACGGATGTACTGAGACCAGTTATATCATCATACAACCAGGCGAATATGTCCTCATAATCCTTTAGAAACTCTGTGTACTCTTTATTTTCTGATGACAACAGGTGAGCACTGATGCGTGTTTCTTTGACATTCGTTGTATCCCCCAAGTTAACAACCTCAGTTTTGTCCAAGTTAAACATAGGCCTATTTTAAAAATCCTCAACTTCTTTAATGACCTCTTCTGGTATATCATCCTCTTCTGAGTCTATTTCTATATTTTGTGTTGTCTTGTTGCAAGTCACAATCGTTGGTTCATCATCAAGATAAGTAATACTAATGTTGTGTAAATAAAGTAATGATTAAGAAAATAATAAGAGAGAGGTATATATAAGAAACTGAAATGCTTTGATTAAATTTCATAACTGTTTTGAACATCGGAGATCTTTTCAAAAAAGAAATATGGAAATAAAATCAACTAGTAAAAGTAAAATGTGATTCACGGTGATTTGTTTAGCTTTGCCATCCTGAAGATTTCCGAGCCCTGGTGGTCCTGATTGACTAGTTATTAAGGCGTTCTCCTCACTTCACTGCTTATATGGAAGGGTCTTCCTCCCCTTCCTCCTCGAAAAGAACACAACAGTCCATATCATCGTTCTCCAGAAATAGGTTCTTCATTTCTGCCAATGCTTCCTCTTCTTTTGACCCATATATGGTATTTGCCGGTTGGAAAGTTTTCTCCAGACGAGGTATAGAATGCTCCAGTGGGTAGTAGGGACTACGCCATGGTGGCGACGAGTGATTGAACTCCTCTCAATTGTATTCATACCCCCAAACCAAAAGTGGTTCCATGTTTCTTCAGCTTGATGGGTTTGGTGATTCCCTGGAGGTTTTTGCAAACTCCCTTTCCAGGCTTATATCCACACCAATTCAGCATACTTTCGTTCTTGTTATCCCACCATTTGTCTTTGTCCGCGGCGTTGACACGCTCTATGTGATGGTAGGTTTCCCTGCCTATTTTCCTTCTTTCTCCAATCATCTGGATGGTTTGCAGACTGTATATGGGGTTGCTACCATCGCCAGGAATAATCACCTCTTCGTAATTCTATTCGATCTTCACTTCCTGATGCAGGGTTTATGCTACAGCTCCACCGGCATGAATCCATGGTCGTCCCAATGGCATGTTGTAGGATGCTGGGATGTCTATCACTTAAAAGTCAACGTCGAACCAAATTGGTCCCATTTGCAGGCATAAATGGATTTCCCCAATAGAGGATCTTTGGGACCCATCAAAGGGTTTGACATTGATGGCCCCATCTTTGATCTCATGCAGACTCTTCCCCAATGTTCTGAGGGTTATGAACGGACATATGTTGAGGATGGATCCTCTGTCGATAAGGACTCTAGTAATGAAATAATCCCCACATTGCACGGTAATATGCAGTGGCTTATTTTGACTCAGTCCTTTCGGTGGCAGCTCATCTTCGCGGAAGGTGATTTTATGGCTCTCCAGTACTTTCCCAACAATGTTTTCCATTTCTCCTCTAGCTATGTTGCTGGGCATATATGCCTCACTCAAGCCATTCTTGTATGCATCAGAGCTTTGCAGAAGAGCTAGGATGAAGATCTGTGCCGGTGTTTTATTTAGTTGTTCAACGACTGAGTACTCTTTTGGTTGTATCTTCCTACAAAGATCATCGGGCCCAGTTTTAATAGCCCGTCTAGAGGCTTGCTTACGGGACTCAACTAGGTGTTCTGGGGTGTAAACTCTGCCGGTTCTGGTCAAACCTTGCACAACAATTGTTTATCTAAATTTGGTCTTCCCTTTCCTTCTTTCTTTGGCTGTGTAATCATATGGTATGGGATTTGAGTGGAATGTTGTTATGTCTGACATTGCTACTGGAATGGGCATCCTTAGAGGTAACACAACAACTTCGAATGGCGCAGGTGCTTTTGAAACTCCAAACTTGACTTCAATCGGTCTGGGCGCCTTTACAGAGGGAGGTGCTACGAACTCGAGTGGTATATACATGTTAACTTCATCTCCCCCAGAGGGCTGGGTCTGGACAATAATCAGGTTAAGTGTGACTATTGGTTTCTTTGGCTCATCACCCTCAACAATCAATCCAATCAACCCTTTGGGGTTCCAATCATCTTCGATCTCGATCATGTGAATGCCTCCACTCTTATAGTCAAGCAGAGGGTTGTTACGAACATTAGGAGCAGGCTCCTTTGCTATGATAATCTTATTGTCGATCAGGGTTTGGATCTTGTCCTTAATGAGCGACATTCATTAATGGTATGCCCCTTCATGCCGGAATGGTACGCAAAGGTTTGTTCTCATTGACCCATCGGGAAGGATTTTCTAGAGTTATGGAAGGGATAAAGGTGAAGTAACTAAAATCTTTAAGTCTTTCATACTGCTGATCAATTGGTTCGGCAATGGTTGTGTATTGTCTAGGAGGTCTGCGGTCAATATTTGATTTAGGTCTAGGGAAGTTTTGGCGAATGGGAGGGGACTGGTAGTGATAGGGTTTAGCATTATAATCTTGGTAGACAGGTGTAGGTTGAGAGTATCTGGGTGAAGTGGGTTGATATATGGGAGGTGTAGACGATTGATAAACGGGTGGTGGATTTTTTTATGAGGGCATGAGTGCTTGGTAATTTGGGGTAGGCTGATATGTAAGTGGGAGTGATGGGTAATTTTGGTATTTTATCGGGAATTTTATTCTCTGTGCGACCATCACGACACTAACATCCCTCTTCTTTGATGTGCCACCAGACTGTAGAGCCTTGTTTGTGGCCAGTAAAGCTTCAAGGTTAGTAACCATACCGTTATTAATTCCTTCCTCAATTCTTTCACCTACCTTGATGATATCAGAGAATTTCTAGCCCTCGATCAGGATCAATCTCTAATAATATTGTGGATCCTAAGCCCGTACGAAGAATCTATTCATCTATTCTTCTTCTAAGGTCGGTCCGACCTTAGCAGCCTCTGCTCTCCAATGACAAGCATACTCGCGGAATGTCTCTGTAGGTTTCTTCTTCTAATTCTGGATGTAGAATACGTCGGGTGCATTCTCTGTATTAAATCTGAATCTATCCATGAAATCGGACGCCATACCTACCCAACTTTTCCAATTCTTGGGGTCTTGGATGATGTACCAAGATAGAGCATCCCCTTTCAGAGCTTCATACAGATATGCTCATCCCTTCCGACTCCGACCAATTTGTCACAGTATGTCCTCAAATGGACTCTAGGATCTCCCGTGCCACATTTCAAACTTGGGAGGTTTGTACCCCTCAGGAAATTCAGCATCTGGATGAATGCAAAGGTCCTCGTAATTCAGCCCCTCAATACCTTTGTTTCCTTCAACAACCTGGACTAAGCTAGTCAGCTTCTTAAGTTTTGCGGCCAGACTCCTGATAAGAGAATCTTTGACATCAGACTCTGGTGTGCTTGAGATTTGTTGGGTATAGTGCGGTATGGTTTTCACATATAT
The DNA here is from genome assembly GCA_034376525.1 of Nicotiana benthamiana. Taxonomy (NCBI): domain Eukaryota; kingdom Viridiplantae; phylum Streptophyta; class Magnoliopsida; order Solanales; family Solanaceae; genus Nicotiana; species Nicotiana benthamiana. The sequence goes on along the minus strand of CM067329.1, from coordinate 35,350,760 downwards.
GGGGGTATTGTGGAGAGGATCATTTGTGGCGTTTAGTGGTTCATGGATGAGCAATAAAGGGTTATTGGAAGTGTGTCGTTTGATGCAATGTTGAGGAGTGGGTTGTTTTTGTGTTTGTGGGGTGTTCTGTGGTGGTGGGGGGATTTTGGGTGTTAGGAATGTTGATATCGAGAGTGGTAAGGGAAAATGAAAATTTTGCCAATTTCCGAACTTGATCCAGTTTTTCTCGAAACTTCAATAAGTTGTGCTCAAGTTGGGCAACACTTTCCATGGAGATATGGCTACCCTGAGTAACCTCTGCTCGTTCACCCGAGTTCTCTTTTCTAATGTTGTTTAAGTCTTCCATATTAGCCTTGTTCTTGTTTCGGCTAGAACTTGAAGAAGGAGGAGGTGGAGGGCCCTTAGATCTCGTAGAGTATGATGGTGATGCCAGAGTGCACGAGCTAACCTTTGGGGAGAGGAATAAAAATAAAAGAAAAACAAAAAGGTAATAAGTTACTGCCGGTTATGAAAAGAAACTGTTGCAATATTTAAACACATTTTTGCAATAATATAAATCGTGTCCTAATTTGGGTGCATCGTTGTACCCGAGGTACGCCTAGCAACAAGTTAATTTTGAGAACTAATAATGCTAACTTCCTCATTTTATTGATTAAAATAAGATGAATCCCAAAAAGACACTAAAATTGTAGTATAAATAAAATGTCACTAATGGCCATTGGCCCTATTACATCATTAAAGCAAAAGGAAAGACTCCTAACTACTTGGTCCCAGAAGGACCTTCTTCAGGTTGAATGTTCTCGTTGATCAAATCCTCCAGCTTACATAGATTTTTCAAGAAGCATGCCTTTGCCAGGCGTTCTCCTTCCCTTCCCTCGGCGTTTTGACAGTCGGCGACTCTTTTCCTCACTTCCCCTTCCAATTCCAGCAAGATGTACTCTAGGTATTCTAGCTTCTCACTAGCCTTGGTGACTCTCTTTCCATTCATTGATTTAGTTGCTCGATGGGAGGTTTCTCCACCAAGTCTGCAATAGTGAAGGTATGTTTTTTCATTTCATTTCTGCAAAACAAAAGGGTGAGGCCCATACCACCGCTGGGCTTGACTATTTAAACCAATAATAAACATAAGCAGCATTTAGTTCTCCAAATAAATGCACAGAATATGGTGGTGTCCATTTGGGTTCCAAGGAAACCCCGTAGACTTTGGACAAGGCTATCTTAATGAGTCATTATGTGGACAACATAACTGACTCGTCTAGGATTGACCATGACGCATGCACACTTAAACAGAGTAAGGTTTCTATGGGGTATTAGACTGGTACCCTTGAGCGTACAACTCAAGAGGAAAAGGCACGGAACCATCAACTGCATCATTGATCGACTAGTTTTACCGCAAATACGCCTTTGCCAAATTTAGGGGTGATAATATCGGAAGAGCGCAACCACTCATTATAAGCATTGTTATAGTATTTTATTTGGCACGAGTGGAATATGATTTCAAAGATGAAATTACAAGAATGAAACAGATTATCATGTATTTCCACATTCATAAGATAATAATTACAACAATTTCTCGTAATTACAACATTATTAAAAAAAAGTGGTAAAGAAAGCATTAAAGAAAAGAAACAAATAAACAAGTTAGTTTCATAGAAGAAGAGATAAATAGATTTAAGATAAAGCAATAAAGTCAAAAATAACATGCAATGGAAAAAGCCTAAAGAATTCCCCAGCATTGTCGACTTGCTGTCGACGCCTCCTTTTTCTAAGGCAAAATCGAGTTTATTATATTTGGGAGGACAACTCTATTCCCTTGCGAGAATTGGGTCTTGGAATTGGAGAGTCGCCACCTAATGATTATTTTGCTTTGGACACTTTAAGAAGGGTTTGAGTAGAAGAAACCAGAGATTAGGATAAGAGATAGAAATTATCACGAGGGGAAGGTCTTAGGTACCCCTCAGGATCCACAAGTATGGTTCCCGGTCATGTTACAATTATGACTTTACATAAACACATAAGCAATTAAGGCTCAAATAAGGATTTGCATATAACATTGCAATAAGTTGAATACTCGTGAAGATAAGTAGAGAGAGTAAAATTTTATGAAAAGAAAGATTTAAAGTGATTAACAAGAAGAGATGAAAGAAAATAAAGGAAGAGGGGTCCTAGGTTTATGATTAATATGGATCACATCAATGCAATATCAAGGAATCACTCCCAAGAAGAGGAGTCGGGCGTGATATCACCTCACAGGTAATCCTATCCATATTCTACCCTTCCTTCCCCATAAAGTTTATTTAATCGCATGATTGGGTCACGAATGCTTATTGCGTGTTGTACCCGTCCCATCCTATAAGTCCTAGAGGGTATTTAGGACCACTATTCCTACAAGGTAAGGACTAGGCTAAAACCTTAGGTTTAAAGGATAGAATACAAGACGACATATATAACAAGTAGGACTACACATAAAGGAATCACACAAAGGCAAATAAGAGGCTCACAAATCCCTTCACAAGTAAACATGTAATTAGCACGTCTCAAATACATTTAAGGTATTAAAAAAGAAAAGAGTTTAAAAGCAGGAATGTCGGAAAAGATAAGTTTTAGCAGACGGTTTAATCACAACAGAGTGACCCAAAGAGTGTTTGATTACAGGAATACATCTAAATAAACAGTTGAGTAAGTAAAGGTAAGGAACTGCTAAAACATAATTTTGAAGAAAGTACAGATTTCAAAATACAACAGTTTAAATAACAAGTTCTTGGACAGAAAGATAACCCAGTAGTTTGAAAGCTTAATAGAGCAAGAATCAGAAAATCAGTGAGAGTATACGAAACTGGTTTCCAGATAGAGAGATTTTCAGAAAAAAAGTGAACTTCAGAGAGGTAGACGAGAAATAGAGTTGGGAAAGCTAAAAGAGACTGAGCAGTCTAAAGCTGGTAAAACAAGATCAAACAATTTTTTTTATTCTTTTATCATTTTATTTGGGCCTAAAGCTTGCCGAGGCATCATATGTATTTCCTACTTATCTTAAAAAGGTGAACATGCATATTAATTCCTATTTTAAAGAAACAAGACGCAGTTAACTCAAACTTGTGTTATTAAATAAAACAACTGGCTAGGCGTTCAACAATTGCAACTTAGACAAAATAAAATCCTAAGTAACATGATATCTAATGTATATAAAAGCTCCTAAAGCATGGCTTGTACATACAGTAGTAATTTTTATAACATTCGTTTGTTGATTACTAACTGATTGCAATTACGAAGTGATTATAACAATCTAAAAGTAAAGAGCCTAAAACATGATATCTATATGTAATATGCATGTCCTATACATGGTTTCTATTGCACAAATAGGTAAGTAAAGTCCTAGAGATATGTTCTATACCCATTACTTATACAAAGCATGCATAATCCCACCCAATTTCACTATAACCCCGATCATTCATTACGAATTCTTACAATCCAAGATAGCTAAAATACATTAATGAAAAAATAAAATAAGAATTTATTCTATAGGGAGCCTTCAACCAGGCCCAGTCTTCCAACCTCACTTCTTTCGAGTTTAACAACCATGGTCTGGATGCGACAAAGCTTCCTAGGGCCCCATTGGGTCCCCGGCCAATACCAAAACCCAAACATTTACATAAATAATTAACAAGTGCAATGTGGATACCATCCTTGAGCGTCAAAGTTCGGTGAGCACTCACATGGTGCCCAAAACAATGCTTACACTAAGGGGGTAGAACCTTATTTCTAAGAGTAGTGAGAGTGTGTGATAGAGTTCTTTAAAGAAATTAAGTTAAGAAAAAAAAACAGTTATTAAAGAATGATCCACATGGAGTCAGTTCTTGAAAGGAAACAACAGAGGAGTGTGATAACTCTTGTAAGAAGGTGAGTAAGACAATCTCAGACTAGAGTAGCATACATAATTCGGGGAAACAAACACAAACAGGGGATAGGGTACATGTAGTCATATGTAAGAACACAATTTAACATACATAGACAATAAAGAAAAGCATTTCAGAACTTAGACTGTCACACTAGGTTTCAACCAAAAAGGGCTCAGGATTACATTATGATAATGTACTGGGGCAAGGGGGTAGGGGAGAACATACATTAAGCAAATCAGTAGGCATGCTGAATTATGAGCAGGATAGTCACATTAATGAACTAACACATAGGCATGTTAGTTGCAATGAGAACAGCAAAACCATAAGTTAAAGCATAGAAGAAACAAAAGGAAGCAATGCCCATAGAAACATATTGTTTTGAAGACTGTAAATCAAATAGAGGACATACCAGTAAAAGAGCAAAAATAGGATGTAAAGACAAAGTAGTAACACTACGTTTGACTTGGCTTTCAGTCGGCTAATAATGAGTAGGAGCAGAGAACAGCAATAGAGCAAAGGAACAAAAGAACAAGAGACCAAGAGAGCCAGAGAGATTTTGAAAGTATTTAGTGATGTGTGTAAGTCAGAAGACTGTTGCTGTTTTCAAAAGAGAATGGGGGGAGTATTTATAGTACTCCGTACGAATAAAAATAAAGAACTAGTATCCAAATACTTAGGCATTCCACTACACTCAAAGAAGTTGAATATCCATCACTATTTACCACTGGTTGAGAAAATAACTGATAGGATTACATGCTGGTCTGCCAAATTCTTATCTTATGCAGGCAGGTGTCAACTTATTAAATCAGTATTATTTGGGGTTCAAACCTACTGGTCACAGATTTTTATATTGCCTAAGAAGGTGGTGAAAGCAATTGAAGCTATATGCAGATCTTTCCTTTGGACTGGCAATGGAACAATGTCCAGAAGATCATTGGTAGCCTGGGACAAAATATGCAGACCTGTCACTGCTGGAGGGCTAAATCTTATTGATATCCAGACTTGGAACAAAGCTGCTTTTTCTAAACTGCTGTGGGATTTAGCAAGGAAAAAGGATTGCCTATGGATCAAATGGATTCACTATTACTACATAAAGAGTGATGACATTGAGACAGTGGCTAATCCCAAAAATGCTTCATGGGTAGTCAGGAAAATAATAGACTGCAGGACCCCTATTATGGCTGACAACAAACTGCAAGGGGATCTATTGTTCAGACTGTCAGGTTTGTGTAAAGCTGGCAAGTTTCAAATACATTCTCTATATCACTCTTTGCTTCCAGTTTTTCCTAGGGTGGAGTGGAAGAACTTAATGGCTACAACTAATGTCTTGCCTAGACATAAGTTTACAGCATGGTTGGATGCTCATGGTCGACTACCCACAGTCGACAGATTACTGAAGTTTGGCATAAGTGTAGAGGAAAAATGTGTATTCTGTCAACAGGCTGTTGAAGAGTTTGATCATCTATACTTTACTTGTCCAATTACAAGTAAGATTTGGTATAGAGTTTGCTGCTGGTTCGGATGCAACAGAACAATATGATGCTGGAAGGATGAATTGTTATGTATTTGCTGCCTTGCTAGGAGCAAAGTATGCAGAAAGGCTGTGGTGGCCACTGCTTTTGTCACCACAGTATCACTGATTTGGAGGTGCAGGAATGCTATCAGATTCGAGGGGAAATCTTTTGATGAAAATCTTGTATGCTGAGAGATTGCAATACTTATACATGCACGGGGCAGGAAATGCAAGAAATGGCTAAAGGGGCTGCGACAACTTAATCACAATCCTTAGCTAGTATTAGAAATGTACTAACAGTTTTAACTGTTTTTGTAGTGTGGTAGTTAGTCTATACTACCACAAAGAACTCTTCCTTGTACATTTGTTGATATTCAATGGAAACTAACGTTAAACCAAAAAAAAAAAAAAGAACTAGTATCAATCACAATCAAATTAGTATATGGAATTCCCTTTAATTAAGGTATCCCAATCAAATGGTAAAAATCAGTCATTTAAAAGGAAAGAAATCGCAAAGTAGGGTGTAATCACAAAAGGAAAGAGAGCAACGTATAGTATTCAATAAAGATTAGGTACATGACGCTCTAATTTGGGAAATAGGTCAGGAAAATCAATCAATAAATTTATGCACATATATAGGGAAAACAATATCACTATAATTTAGGGAAATAATTTTGAAAATAATGAACGAGATTGAAGACCTAGGAAATCAATATTAATCGAGAAAAGTGTCCCACAATTTAAGGAAGCAATTCAAACTATTAGGAAAATACACAAAATGACAACTTCAAAGAAAGTATCACAGTCTCAAAGAGGGATCGGATAATCAGTATAAAAACCTTGTGTAAGCAATCAGAGAATCTTTAAGTGAAGCGCACAGAATGGTAGGGGATGAAATATTAACAACGAGCTTAAAGCAAAGAGCATGAAAATCGGAGAAGAAACCAGAAGAACACACAAACATGCAAATATGCAAACACCATCATACAAAGTTAGGGTTTCATCAAACTTAAGCAAAACGTTAAAAATAGCTCTGAGAGTCACGAGTCAGTATTAAAAAATCAGAAAAATAAAGTGATTTTGAAAAGGGGTTCAGAAACCCTAGTTTCAAAAAAGGAACAAAAATGCTTAAATATTGAAAAATCATAAAGATAGAGCAGAGAGTAGTGTAAACACAAAAGTGTCAGTTAAAATTCATTAAAAGGATAGATATTTAAAAGGTCCAGGAATAGGTTAGGTTTTCGTAAGAAACCAGTGAGAGATGACAGAAACATGGCTGTGAAACTCAACAATAATGGTGTCCACAGCACCATTAGACCAAAACCTACCAGAGAAAAGTTCAGAGACAAACTAGACCAACCATATGTGACCATCTCTCATGGCGGAGGCTTCTAGGGCCTCAAAGATAGAGGCAACCAACAAGGTAAAGCTTCAGGGCGACTAGCGATCGAAGAAGGTTAGGTTGGAGGTGGCCGGAGAGGCGGTGGGGGTTCATCGAAGAAGAAGAGAGAACTAGAAGGTTCTAGAGAGAAGGGAGAGGGAGAGTCAGTATATATATAGAGAGAGAGGTCTTCTTGAAATTGAGGGGTCAGCTGGAAGGTAATTAGGATTTAATTAAGGCAATGCAATCTGGGCCGTTGATCTTATTTGATCAACGATTCAGATTAAATCGGAGCTGGACCGGGTTATTTGAATTGGCTGTGGGTCGGATTTAAGTCGAAATTGCGATGGGAAATTGGGTGTTAGAATTGAAATCTAAATGGGCTATAATTGTAATGAAGTGAGGCTACATGTTAAATAGCTTAGTTTTCCATTTTTATTTTATAAAAATAGTTAAAATGATTTTAAAAACAAATATAAAATACTGAAAATCATTTTATAATTATAAAATATAATTAATATAAAATAGACTATAATTGCAATTATATGCAATTTAGCTTTAAAAATACCAAACAAATGTGTAAGAATATGCAAAATTTATTTAAACTATATTTTAGTGTGGATGAGAATGAAATGAGTTATTCGCCCAAATGATAACTTTGGAAATAATTATTGAATTTTATAGTATTAAAATAAACAACAAATATTTTTTGAAAATATTTAAAATTTGGAAAAAATATCAAAATACTTGGGTATGCTCATATATGCATATATATGTTATTTTGAAAGTATTATGAGTATAAAAATATCTAGGAAAAAATTGGGTATCAACAACTATCACTAGGCCTAACGTCAATTTTGCAGAATTAACCTTGAGTCAGTTTATGCAAAGATCTAAGAAGTCACACTAGGAGGTTGCTATCAGAATTGTAAGATACCTGAAGTGTTCGCCAGGATAAGGATTATGGCTTAAGGTTAAACCTAGTAATACTTTAACATGCCGGTGCGACTCAGACTGGGCTGCTTTCCCAAACACCATAAGATTTCTAACAGGATATGTTATCAAATTTTGAAGCTCCTTGATTTCCTAGAAGTCAAAGAAACAACACATTGTGCCTAAGAGTTCAGCTGAAGCAGAGTATAGAAGCATGGTCTAAGGTTTTGCAGAGGTTACTTGGCTACTTGGATTGTTTCAGGAATTGGTAGATCAAATCCTTCAACGTGTAGCTCCGATGAGTGATAGCAAAGTTGCTTATCCTATTTTTCACGAGAGAACTAAATATATCCAGATTGACTGCTACTTTATTGGAGACATGATTAAAATGGGGATAGTAAAAACACTTTATGTACCTATCAGGGATCAACTAGCTGATATGTTGACTAAGAGCTTAGGACAGCAGCAACACTTGTATTTGTTAGGCAATGTGGGTGTGCCCAACATATTGCACCCTCTAACATGCGGGGGGGGGGGGGGGGTCTATTAGTGCAGATGGAATTGTATTTATACATGTGGCTTATTTAATAGATAGATAATTGATTAGCTAGTTTGGTAGTTATTAACTGTTAATGAAATGTCATTATATGAAGTACTTAGCCTGTATACATATGCCTACTGTAGCTGAAGCAATGGAACCTTTTTATTTCTCAAATCCCTTTCTCTCTTCTCTTCTTCGGCTTCTTTCTAAGTGCTCCCATGGATGAACACTGTTCTCATCCACAATTTAACAAGTCATAAATAATACTGAAAATATGAAAATTGTGAAACTATTCTTAGGAAAATAACTGTTCGAAATTTTAAAAGAGTTTATCATAGTATGGCCCTTCATACATGAAGACTAACAACACACGTATGTAGAGTGCCAGCCTATCTCCCTAACGAACAATAGAACTTGCAAGTGCAAGATAACAGTCCTAACCTTTTCCTAGCAACACTCACACTTGGGAGGTTTGCCACTTCTCTCGAGCTGAATAAATACGCGTTAACACTTATAGTTGTAGGGTAGCTAGTCCTGACGTCCATAACACTCATGTCGGGGAAGGTTTCTTACTTCTCCAATTTCGAATATGATCACATTATCTAATTCCAAGCTAATTTTGAGCAATATATGCAATATCATACATAACAGAAAATTAATTACTTTTTCGACAATCTGAATTGGCGAAAAAAGCATATAAACCTCATTACTTTCTTAAATACATTCTAAATAATGGACTACTATATAAAATTCATAGCATTTATATATTTACTGCTACTCGTAACATATAAACTAAGTCTCTATAACTCACAAATTCAACACTTACCTATGATGTATTTCATTGGTCATGTTCTCAACTCAATAGAGTACGCCTCAAATTAGTTTGAGCTACAAATTTAACTTAAATTTGTTCCAAACCATCATTCACAAGTTTGCAATCAACATTAAGCCATTCATCTTGGCTAATTTAGTCGGCCATTAGGTTCCAACTACTTTTACCCATCCCAAGCTAATCTTTTAACTAGTGTAAGTTATCATTATTCATTAAAAACACCCAAATTCTTAATAATCAATACTCAATCATTATCTCATCATCCTCTTCGTTCTTCTATCAAGCTCCATTAATGGAGGAAACTAGGATTTACATACATCATCTTCATTCTCTTGGACTTGTTAATCGCATAACATCTCACTTTTCTGATTTTGGGCACATGTTTTGCTTTATTCACGCATATGGATTATCCAATAAGTCAATCTTCAGTAAAATTCTTATGTAGGAATATCCAAATAACAAATGGTTTGAAGCATTGAAAAGTAAGTTTTAAATGCTTTAATTTGGTACCTTATTTCATCGCTAAACTCGTTGTACATTAAGGGTTGTTATCCATGGCGTATGCAGAATATTTTATAAGCGGTATTACATTTTCTTATAAGCAAAAAAAGTGAACAATTAAATTAATTACTATAATAACATCATATTAAAACATATACAATTTAAAATAGTACTACGGTAATGACCCCACTGGTTGTTTTACTTTCTAGTACCATGTTCCTTAAAGGAGACTTTCCGTATGTGCTATTACTATTCAATGACTTGCGGGGATGGTTATTTCGGAATTTGGAAGAGTTCGGGTTGATATCGCAACACTTGGATCCTTAAGGTTGGCTAAAACGACTAAATTTGACTTCGGTCAATATTCTTAGCGAACAGTCTCTAAATCATGATTTGACGGTTCCAATAATTTTATATCATAATTTTGGACTTGAACATATGTTCGGATCAGGTTTCGGATGACCTAGGAGCGTTTTGACGCCTAATAGTGAAAATTGGTTCTTTGAAGGTTTTTCAAGTTCTTTAAAATTGGTTTGGAGTAGATTTTAGTGATATCGAGGTCTTAATAGAATTTTGAGATTAGGAATAGTTTCGTGATATCATTTAAGACTTTTAGGCAAAAAATTGGCATCATTTCGAGTAGTATAAGTATGATTCAACGCGTTCGGAGTGATTTAGAAACTTGAAGTTCATAGTTTGATCCAATTTTGGGTCTGGGCTGTGATTCTTGATTTTGTTGTTGTTTCGCGCAATTTGAGAGTTCGAGCAAGTCTGTGTTATATTTATAAACTTTTTGGAGTAGTTGGAGAGGGTCTCGAGGGGCTCGGGTGCATTTCCAACTGCCCGGAGTTAAGTTAAAACATACCAGATTTCTGCTTCTGGTTTCCTTCTTCGCGAACGCGGTCATACCCTCCCATTCACGATGAAGGATTTGGGGCACTATGGGCTAGGGTCTTTTGCCCTTCGCTTCCGTGTGAGCATGATGGTGTTCGTAGAGGCCAGGTTCCTCTATCCTTTACGTTCTCCTGACCTAGCATGCGTTCGCGTAGAGGAGGCTGAGTTGGGAGGCTACTGATCATTTTTCGCATTCGCGAAGAAGCCCTCGTGTTAGAGTAGGTTAGGCCAAGCAAGACTCCACATTCGTGATGCTCCTATCGTGTTCGTGATAGGTAAACTTCCTTGGCTTGGGCCTTTTTCCTTCACGATCGCCAGGCTTTTTCCACGACCATGATGAAGGCAGACCTGGGCAGAAACATTTAAAAACATTGCTTAGGCTATTTTGGCTCATTTTCTTCCATTGCTGGTAGATTCTAGGAGCTCTTAGAGAGGTGATTTCACTTAATACTTTGAGGTAAGTAATTTCTATACAATGTGAGTTACATGCATAGTCTATGGGTAGATTATAACATGTAAATTGGTAAAAATTATGGGTTAAGGTAAAAACCTAGGTTTTGATAAAAATGAGATTTAACCACGAAATTTATTATCGAATTTAGTGAAAATTATATATTTGAGTTCATGGGGTTATGGGAAACAACGTTTTTCAAACACTTTCAGAATCCGGGCACATGGGATCATGGGTGAATTTAGGGATCCTTCAAATAGGCTTTGGAAATCACTCTGATAGTTAGAATATGAACTTTTGAGCATGTATTGATTACTTTATATAATATTTGACTAGTTTCGAGTCGATTGGCACAAAATATTAGGGATTTGAGCACAACCTTGGACCAGAAAGTAGGCTTTGAGACGAAGTAAGTCTCTTTTCTAATCTTGTAAAAGGAATTAATCCTCATAGGTAAATTTAATAAATATGTCTACCCATTTGTGAGGGCTACGTATGTACGAGGTAACGAGAGTCTAGACGTAACTACTAATTATGCTATTATCCGGGTACTCTAGGACATATATCATATTATACCTGCAATGTTTACCCCACTTGATAACTTAATTGCCTAAATCTTATTGGAAGTTGATAATAGAATTGTAAAAGGCTAAATGCCACATACTTGAAGAAATTTATGTTTCTTTGAAGTATTTTATGATTTTTGCAGCGGGTCGAATGCCTCAGTAGTAGATAGATGCAATCTATGGTTCATGCCATTTGACCATCGGCGGTGCACAATGTAAATATTATGTTGAATCGGGCCATATGACCTCAGCAGAACTTGCGCATGATAAATCTTTGGAAGTATCCATAATTGATATTGCTTAAATTCCTAGAGATATAAACAGTTAAATAATGAAACCATACGTAGGACATAATATTTTCGAAAGGAGTAATTACTATTCTCTGTTATTGAGTTTTCAGTATTATTCATGTAATCCATGCTTAGAATATAATTTTGATATATCATTTTTACACCATAGTAATTATCAAAGTCGACCCCTCGTCACTACTTCTTCGAGGTTAGACTAGATACTTATTGGGTACATATTGTATATGTACTCACACTACACCTCTGCACTTAATTATGCAGGATCTAAGGTAGGTACATCTGGTTATTAGTCTGGCGCACACGTTTGCCTCCTGGTACGAGACTATACGGTGACTGCCCTTCGAGTTGTTCTACAGTAGGCGAAGTCTTCTTTTTGTTATTTTTTTCTATCTATTTCATTTCAGACAGTAGACTAGTCTTCTGTTGTATAGTCTACTAGAATTCTCATACACTTGTGATACAGGGCCTTGGCATATACTAGTAAACTTATAATTTTGGGTTGTATTTGTACAGTTATGATTGCATTTAGCTGCTTTTATTTAATTATTTTTAATATGTTATTCATCAAATCTTTTAAATTAAGGAAAGTTATTTACTTGAAAACTTATAAAACTGGGAGTCACTAGATCTTTTATAGTTGGCTTGCCGAGCAATGGTGTTGGGCGCCATCATGGCCGAAAATGTAATTCGGTCATGACAACATGGTATCAGAGCACTAGGTTCACATAGGTCTCACAAGTTATAGGCAAGCCTAATAGAGTCTTGCGGATCAGTGCGGAGACGTCTGTATTTATCTTCGAGAGGCAATAGGGTGTTAGGAAACTACTCCTTCTTCCTCTCTGATCGTGCAGTGGATGGTTTAATAAGTTTCTTTCTCTTATTCTCTCACATCTAGTAAGAACTCACACGGCAGACCCGGGACGATCTGCTCCCCCTATTGCTAGAGGTTGAGGTTGAGGATAGAGGAGGGCACCAACCCGATTTAGGGGACGAGGATGCCGTAGAGTTGTCCTAGTTGCACCACCAGTGGAGGATCCCATAATTGAGGATCAGGGTGAGGTGCCCGTAGCAGAGCTAGCCCCGATCAGTTCCATGTCACCACTGGCCTTTTAGGAGGCCATGGGTTGTATGATGTGGTTCATGGATACTATGACTCATACCGGTTTATTTCCAGCGTACCTAGCCACATCTCAGGTGGGAGAGGGATCACAGAACCCTACTTACCCATACTTTAGGCCATGCAGCCGCCGTATATCATACCCTAGGTGCACTACCTATGGTCGGAGCCCAGCCAGTTGCAGCAGCTGCACCTGAGCCTACACTAGTTACGGCCAGCGAGCCACATAAGCTACTGGATAGATGGACTAGGGTACACCCTCCTTTCTTCGAGGGTGAGCGGTATGAGGATCCCAAAGACTTAATTTATTGGTGCAGGGGTAGATCGCACAACATAAAGATATTGGAGTCCCATATGGTAGATTTCACAACTTTCTAGTTATAGGGCAGGGCCGGTAGGTGGTGGCAGTCTTATCTTCTCGGCAGGCCAGTGGTTTCTCCTCCCATGACTTGAGATAGGTAATTCTTATCAACTAGTGGTGGAGATAGCTCGGAGGATTGAGGGTTACCATCAGATGGTACTTTTTATCAACTAGTTGTTGAGATAGCTCGGAGGATTGAGGGCTACCATCAGATGGGCAGATAGCAGATGCAAAGGGACAAGAGGTCCTCTTTTTTTGGAGAGTTTAGAGGTGCCCCGGCAGGGGGCAAAAGTCATTTTTGGAGGGGTCATCCTAGCAGGCCCATATATCCGCTACCACTACCTCTTCAGGGTGCTCTGGCATGACACTATTTCACATGCCAAAGAGTTCGTACCACCCACTAGCTATTCTAGGTTCTTCTATAGGGTACTTGGGTCATCAGGGTTCTTCCAGTGCAATGCTAGAAAGTTTATACCACCCACCAGCTACTCAGGGTTCTTCTAGTGAGTATTCAGGCCATCAAGGTTAGACTTCGTGGAAGTAGATCACTGTACCGAGAGGTTTTCGAGTGTGAAGATCTCAGTTATGTGCGAAGATTCTGCCCCATGCTTTGGGGCAAGGCAGTGCAGTAGGCCAGCAGGCTATGATTTCAACCCCAGCTATCCGGCCGGCCAGAGGCGGAGGGCAGACGAGTAGGGGCTGTCCTAGAGGTAGAGGCCAAGCAGAGGGAGGTCATCCAGCTACTGTGCAGTCATGCAGAGGCCAGCCAGCCAGCCCTCCAGCCAGGTTGTATGCCTTTTCGGTCAGACCAGATGAAGTGGCCTCAGTTGTCATGATCACATGTATTATTTCTGTCTGTAGTAGGGATGCATTGGTATTATTTAATCAGGGTCCACCTATTCATATGTGTCATCTTTCTTTGCTCATTTTTTTGATATTTCTCCTGAGTCCTTGGGTGCTCTTGTTTATGTGTCCACTCATGTAGGCAATTCTATTATTGTGGATCTATCAATCATGTGTGGTCACATTATGTGGTTATGAGACTAGAGCGAATCTTCTGTTGCTTGACATATCATGACATCCTTGATTGCCATTCCAAGACTATTACTCTAACAATGCCAAAGTTGCCCAGATTAGAGTGGAAGGGTTCATCTGTTAGTACATCTAGTCGGGTAATCTCTTTTCTGAAGGCTCGACACATGGTCAAGAAGGGTTGTTTGGTTTATCTAGCTTATGTTCGGGATACTATCGCAACGTCTCCAGCGATTGATTCAGTGTTAGTAGTCTGGGGGTTTGCCGATGTATTTCTTTCTGACCTTCCAGGCATGCCACCAGATTGTGATATCGACTTCTTTATCGAATTGACTCCAGGTACGCAGCCTATAACTATCCCACCATACTGTACGGCTCCGAAATAATTGAAAGACTTAAAGGAGTATCTTGAGGAGTTTCTAGCAAAGGGGTTCGTCAGACCAAGTGTATCACCTTTGGGTAAACCAGTGTTATTTGAGAAGAAGAAAGATGGGACTACGCGGATGTGCATTGATTACCGCCAGTTGAACAAAGTTACCATTAAGAACAAGTACCCGCTGCCATGTATTGATGACTTATTTGACCAGTTGCATGGTGCTAGGGCATTCTCTAAGATCGATTTGAGATTGGGGTACCATCCGTTGAAGATTCAGGACTCGGATGTTCCGATGACTGCTTTGTGTATGAGATATGGCCATTATGAGTTTCCAGTAATGTCCTTCGGCTAGACTAATGCCCTAGCGGCATTTATGGATTTGATGAATAGGGTTTTCAGTCCTTATATTGATTCGTTAGTCATTTTTTCCGTTGATGACATTTTGATCTATTCACGTAGCATGGAGGAGCACGAGCAGCATTTGAGTGGTACTTCTGACCTTGCGGGAATAGAAGTTATATGCTAAGCTCTCCAATGTGAGTTTTTGCTTGATTTTGTGGCATTCTTGGGGCATGTTGTATCAGGTGAGGGTATTAAGATGGACCCTAAGAAAAATAAGCAGTTCAGAGCTAGCCTCGTCCCACTTCGGCAACTGAGATCATGAGTTTCTTGGAGTTAGCAGGTTATTATCGCTGATTTGTGGAGGGTTTCTCATCCGTTGTAAAATCTTTAACTAGAATGACTAGAAAGGTTCTCCATTCATTGGTCCGATGATTTTATGGCAAGCTTTCAGAAGCTCAAGACAACTTTGACTACAACACTGGTTCTAGTGTTTCCTTTCGGTTCGAAGGTGTATATTGTGTATTGCGACACTTTTGGTTTCGGATGTGTATTGGTATAGCAAGGGAGAATTATTGCATATGCTTCACGTCAGCAGAAGATCTATAAGTAGAATAACCTCCATGATCTAGAGTTAGTTGTGATTGTTCATGCTCTTAAGATCTGGAGGCATTATCTTTATTGGGTCTCCTGTGAGGTTTACTCTAATCATCGCAGCTTGCATCATTTGTTCAAGCAAAGGGGATCTCAATCTAAGGCAGCACAGATGGCTTAAGTTATTGAAGGACTATGACATCACCATTCTTTATCATCCGAGCAAGGCGAATATAGTCGTAGATGCCTTGAGCAGAAAGGCAGAGAATATGGGTAGCTTGGAATTCATTGCAGCAGAGGAGAGACCATTAGCTTTAGACATTCAATCCTTCGCTAACTGACTTGTGAGTTTGGAAATTTCATAGCCCAGTCGAGTTCTTGCATGCGTCGTTGCCTAGTCTTTTCTATTAGAGCATATCAAGGCTAGACAGTTTGATGATCTGCATTAGATGGTTCTTATGGAGATGGTACTACAGGGTGGTGCCAAGGAGATTTCTATAGGCAATGATGGTGTTCTGCGACTCCAGGGTCGTCTATGTGTTCCTAATATTGATGGCTTGAGAGGTAGGATTCTAGATAAAGCATATAATTCTAGGTATTCCATTAATCCAGGTTCTACAAAGATGTATAATGACTTGAGACAACATTTCTGGTGGCGGCAAATGAAGAAAGACTTAGTTCAGTATGTAGCTAGGTGCCTAAATTGCCAGCAGGTTAAGTATGAGCACTAGAGGCCAGGTGGCCTACACCAGCAGATAACTATACCGAAGTGGAAAATGGAGCGCATTACTATGGACTTCGTAGTTGGGCTACCACGGACCTTGCGGAAGTTTGATGCAGTTTGGGTCATTGTTGACAAGTGACCAAGTTGGCACACTTCATTCCAATTGTTACTACATATACTTTAGAGAGGTTGGCCCAGATTTATATTCAGGAGATAGTCCGGTTGCATGGTGTTCATGTTCTATCATATCATATAAAGACCCTCAGTTCACTTCCCATTTTTGGATAGCCATACAAAGTGAGTTGGGGACCCGTGTAGAGCTTAGTATCGCATTTCATCCATAGACTGACGGGCAGTCAGAGCGGACAGTTAGATCTTGGAGGACATGCTCATAGCATGTGTGATTGACTTTGGAAGGCAGTGGGATTGATTCTTTCCTTTGGGAGAGTTTGCTTACAATAACAGGTATCAGTACAACATCGAGATGGATCTATTTGAGGCTTTATATGGTCGGTGACATCGTTTCTCAAATCCGGTCGTTTGAACCTCGCAAGGCTAAGTTATATGGTACTGATTTGGTGGAAGATGCCTTGGAAAAGGAAAAGTAGATTCAGGATCAACTTCACACAGCACAGTCAAGATAAAAGAGTTACGCGGATCAGAAGGCGCGTGATTTATTATTTATGGTGGGCGAGAAGGTTCTCTTCAAAGTCTTGTCGATAAAGGGGATTGTGAGATTCAGGAAGAAGGGAAAGTTGAGCGCAAGGTTTATCGGCCCATTTGAGGTGTTGAAACGAGTTTGGGAGGTTGCTTATGAGATTGCCTTACCTCCCAGTCCAACGGGAGTTATCCGATTTTCCATATTTCTATGCTCCGGAGGTATCATGCCAACTTGTCACATGTGTTTGACTTCATCACAATCCAGTTAGATGAGTGCCTCGGGTATGAGGTAGAGCCAGTTGCCATTGTTTCTATACATGTTCTCTAGTTAAGATCCAAGAGGATTTTTGCGGTAAAGGTTCAGTGGAGGGGCCAACCAGTCGAGGAGGAGACATGGGAGTCCGAGGAGGACATGCGGAGCAGATACCCAGGTATGATTCTAAACCCGTTCGAGGACGAACGACTATTTAAGAGGTGGATGATGTAACGACCTGACTGGCCGTTTTGCTTTCTAAAAACCGATTGTGATATATGAGACTTCTCGTGCATGATTTAACTATTTTATGACTTGCGAGGATGGTTAGTTCGAAATTTGTAAGGGTTTGGGTTGAA
This sequence comes from Nicotiana benthamiana, assembly GCA_034376525.1. Classification (NCBI taxonomy): domain Eukaryota; kingdom Viridiplantae; phylum Streptophyta; class Magnoliopsida; order Solanales; family Solanaceae; genus Nicotiana; species Nicotiana benthamiana. The sequence continues at coordinate 35,333,129 of CM067329.1, read as the reverse complement.
ATCGAAATACTTCGTTCCTTAATGTTGGCTAAAAAGGATGAGTTTGACTTCGATCAACATTCTGAGCAAACGACCTCAAAATGAGGATTTGATTGTTCCAATAGGTTCATATGATTATTTCGAATTTGGGCATATGTTTGGATCGGGTTTTGGATGACCCATGAGCGTTTTGGCGTCTAATAGTAAAAATTTGTTTTTGAAGGTTTTTGAAGTTCTTTAAATTTGGTTTGGAGTAGGTTTTGGTGATATCGAGGTCTGAATGGAATTTCGAGATCGAGAATAGTTCTATAATGTCATTTAAGACTTGCACGCAAATATTTAGCGTCATTTTGAGTAGTCTAAGTATGATTTGATGCGTTCGGAGTGATTTTGAAACTTTATGTTCAAAGTTTGATCCAATTTGGATTTGGGGTGTGATTCTTGGTTTCGTTGTTGCTTCATGAGTTTCGAGAGTTTGAACAAGTCTGTATTATGTTTATAGACTTGTTGGAGTAGTTGGACGGGGTTTCGAGGGGATTTGGTGCATTTCGTACTGCCTGTAGTTAAGTTAGAACACACCAGCATTCTGGTTCTAGTTTCCTTCTTCAGGAACACGGTTAGACCCTCGCGTTTGCAATGAAGGATTTGGGGCACTATAGGCTGGCGTTGTTTTTCCCTTTGCTCATTCGCGTGAGCATGATCGCGTTCGCTGAGGTCTGGGTCCTCTAGTTATCCCGTTGGCGTGATCTGGCTCGCATTCGCATAGAGGATGCTGAGCTGGGTGGCCGCTGATCATTCTTCGATTTCCCGAAGAAGCCCTTGTGTTCACGTACGGTAGGCCTCTATGTTCGACGATCTTGTCGTGTTCACGAAGCGTTAACTTCTTGGGCCTGGGCCGTTAGCCTTCGCCATTGTGAGGCTTCTTATGTGATCGTGATGAAGGCTGACCTAGGCAGAAACATTTTAAAAATGGGACTTAGGCTATTTTTCATCTACGGTTCGTGTCGTTCGACCTTCGGCAATGCACAAATATTATGTCTTATCGGTCCGTACAACCTCGGCATAACTTGCGCGTGATAAATTTTTGGAACAACTCATAATTTATATTGCTTAAATGCCTTGAGATAAACTGTTAAGTGATGAAACCAAACTTGGGACTTAATATTTGCAAAAAGAGTAATTATTATTTCCTCTTATTGAGTTTTGAGTATTATTTATGTAATCCATGCTTAGTATATATTTTTTATATATCATTTTTAGCTCATAGTAAGTGTCAAAGTCGACCCCTCATCACTACTTCTTCGAGGTTAGACTGGATACTTACTGGGTACATATTGTTTATATACTCACGCTATACTTCTACACTTAATTGTGCAGGATGTGAGGTCAGTACATCTGGTTATCAGTCTGGCGCGCACGCTTCACTCCTGATAAGAGACTATACGGTAATGTCATGACCCAAAAGTTTGTTAATGTTTGTGATGGAGCCCAACACCGCTGTAAGGCAAGCCAACAATACTTGATTAAATTAATCTCATTTTAGTATTTTGAAATCATGATTTTTCCTTCAATTAAATAATGAGAAACAAAATTTTCCAAAGTAAATGATAATAATTTCCCAACTACTCTATTGAACCACTCATAAGTATTCACAACACCCGGTGTCTCAAGTGTATGAGCATCAACTAGGAAGATAAAATAAAATAAAATATATATTCGGAATATAAATTAGATAGAAAAATACATAAGTAATTCTGAAGGAGACACTACTGGCAGCGGATCGAAACATGAGATGCAACTCACCTATGTCCCCGTGTCAACCATGCTGATGCGCCCACAAGGCCATTAAACGTATATGTGCATTTACAATAAAATGTGCAGTAAGTATAATATGAGTAGAAAAATAATGCGTACCCAGTAAGTATCCAGTCTAACATCGAATAAGTAGTGACGAGAGGTCGAATTCGATACTTACTATGGCCAACAATAATATACCGATAATATAATTAATCATGGATTTTATAAAATGACTGTAATCTCAATAACATGAAGCATTTAGGAGATTTCCAAATTTATTTTCGACACTTACCAATTATATCCCAGGCCAATGAAGCATTATCAATTATAATAATTTCCAAAGCAATCATAGAATCATGTGCAAATCTTGCCGAGGTCGTACATTCCGATCCAACATCTACTATGCACTGCGGAGGGTCAAATGGCATGAACTATTGATGCATCTATTTAACCGGCTGAGGCGAACGGCCCGCTTCCATGAGAGTACTGTAAATTTACCCCACCCGCGAAATATAATTGTAGCGCGAATACACTTAGAATTTTTCAAATAATTATTATTATAATTTTCTTTGATTATTTTCAACATATGAAATCCCAAATGAAACTTTCAATTCTCGAAATCCTCAGTTTCAACTCTTTTTAAGCAAGTTAGTAAGAATACTCACTCTAAATTCCTTTCTAAGCAAGTAAATAACAAGATCAAATAACGGTATCAGAAAATCATGGTATAAACCTAGAAATATCCGGACATAGGCATAATTAGTAGCTACGTATAGACTCTTGTCACCTTGCGTGTATGTAGCCCCACACAAATAGAATCATGTATTAATTTAGTTTACCTATGGGGTAAATTTCCTCTTACAAGGTTAGAGAGGAGACTTACCTTGCTACGAAGTTCCATGGACAATTCCTAAGCCTTTTCTACAATTCAAATTGATGCCCAACGCTCCAAAAATCAATAAATGTGCAAACCCATAAATATATACTCTAATACTGACAACTATTCGATTTAAACAAATTCTCTCAACTCCGCTCAAAAAGTTGATAAAATCACCCTCGGGTCAAACCATGCCCAAATTCGTGGTCATAATCCAAAATATAAAATTCTAAATTTTCTACCAAAACCTCTGGAATTTTTACTAATTTTCATGTTTAAATCCTTATACAAACCATGTACTTAATTTATAACAAGTGAGGATCACATACCTTATGTTGCTTGATGAAAATCCCCCTTTGAAGCTCTCCAAAAATTTCCCAACCAAGTGAAAATGGGAGAAAAATGGCCAAGTCCTGTTTTTTTAATAAAAACCCTTCTGCCCAGCGACCTCCACACCTGCGGACTCCTTGGCCGCTTCCGCACACCGCTTCTGCGGCTTAATTTTTGCACATGTGCCCCTCGCCGCTACTGCGGCCACTGCCTTCGTACCCACGCTCATGCAGGTGTGCCCAAATATCCTCTTTTTTGAATCTCCCAGCTCTAGTCATTTTTACTTCTGCGACCAACACATTGCACCTGCGGTCTCACACCTGCGGCCAAATTCACGCAGGTGCGCTTACACCAGAAGCCTTATGCTTCAAAAATCCTTAAGTCCAAAAATCAACCCTTTAACCATTCGGAATCTATCCGAGGCCCTTGGAACCTCAACCAGTTATACCAACACATCCCAAAATATATTACAAACTTATTTGAGCCTTCAAATCGCATCGAAACCATGAATCGCAACCCAATTCAATCTTTATGAATTTTAGAACTTCCAACTTCTACATTCGATACTAAAACCTATCAAATCACGTCTGATTGACCTCAACTTTGCACACAAGTCATAATAAACATTACGGACCTACTCCAGCTTTCGAAAAATGGAATCGAACCCCGATATAAAAAAGTCCATTTCAGATCAAACTTCTCAAAAACCTTCAAATTTCTAACTTTCGCCAAACAACTCCAAAATGACCTACGGGCTTCCAAAACCACATCCAGATGTGATACCAGTACCAAAATCACCATACAGAGCTATTCATAGACTCGAATTACTAAACGGACATTGATAACATTGAAATGCACTTCAACCCAAAGTTATGAAATTCTTCCAAAATGCTAACTTTCACAATAGGCTGTGAAACTCTCCCAGGTCGTCTAAAAGTCGATCCGAACATACGGCTAAGACTGAAATCATCATACGAACATGCTGGAATCTTTAAATATCGATTCTGGGGTCATTTACTCAAAAGTCATTACCTTAGAAAAATTCTCCTAACTTAAAGCTTCCAAAATGAGAATTCTCTTTCCAAATCAACTTTAAACTTCCCAATAATTTAATTTCGACCACGCGTGAAATTCATAATACTTGAAGTAAAGCTACGCATGGCCTCAAACTACCAAACGACGTGCTAGAGCTCAAAATGATCGGTCGGGTCGTTACAGGTAAGCTGCCCTTCCGAGTCATTCTGTAGCAGCCGAAGTCTTCTTTTTTTTGTTATATTTTTTTATCTATTTTATTTCAGACAGTAGACTAGTTTTTTTTGTATATTCTAATAGAATGCTAATACACTTGGGACACCAGGTCATTGCATACACTAGCAAACTCATGGTTTTGATTTGTATTTCGACGGTTATGATTTTATTTAGCTGCTTTAATTTTGATTATTTTAAATCCATTATTCATTGAATCTTATAAATTAAGGAAAGTTATTTACTTGAAAAACTTATAAAAATGGACAATCATTAGATTTTTTACTACTGACTAGCCTAGGTAACAACGGTGTTGGACGCCATCACGATCTAAAATAGAATTGGGTCGTGACAAATACAACTCTCAATAACGAGTTTTATTTTTAAACTATATTCATAATAACCTCATTAAAAATAATGCACCAAATATGTCTTAATTTGAACAATTTAATTTTATTTATTGTTAGTTTGACAAAGAAATGAATCCTAGCTCAAGCGATTTTATAGCTACATAACTTTTTAGAGGTTAGTGGTTAAAGTCTCACTAAAATACAATTATGTTTTAATAAAGAAACTATCCATAATGATTTTTTGATAAAGAAACTCTCCAAATTTATAAGACTGCTGAGAACCAGATTTGAACACTGGACCTCTAGTAAAATATTGTAGCGCTAAACCAATCAGTGTTTTGCTTCAAAGTGATTTCATTTATATTCAAAGTAACTCGGCTTTGCTTATACTATATGTTGGTGAGTAGACAATTACAGTTGGAAACTAAAATGAAGAAAATAAAATATCTTTAGGATGAGACGCGGATATCCTTCTCTCTTTAAGGATTCAAGTCCACTGTAACAAAGTCTTCACTGATCCAGCAGTATTCCTCTTGATTTGTCTCCCCCAAGATATAATATCCTGACAACGTCGTATGATTCGAACAAACTCTGGACAAGTTCTTGAGTCCAAAGATCTACCAAGGTGAATACCTTCATTCAACAAAAGTAAAAATTATATTGTTCTTTTTTCACAACTCTAACCTCACTTTATTAAAACACTCTACAATTATTCTTTTCACATCACACAATGGAAGAAAGACTCATATTTGTAGGTGTAGGAATTCCTCCTTGAATAAAATTAGAATAAATTTGGGTAATAAGTTATGAAATCCTGGAGAAGATGGGATAATTATTAAATTATTATATAATTAGTGGTATACATGGGAGAATAGTTACAAAAGAGTTATAGTCATTTTCTACATCTTGAAGTAGTAAGAGTTATCGCCATTTTTTACATCATGAAGTAGTGGGAGTTATGTGATTTTATTTTAATAATTAAATGCTATTATACTAACATTCTTCCACTCATTTTAATATTAAAATAAGAGTATTTTACCAGTTGAAGAGAGACTCATGAATAATGAAGGTGTGCTCTACAGTGAACCTCCACTTAGCAAAACATCGATCTTTACACTAGAGTCAGTAGTGGTCTTAGACTTAAACTATGAATGTTTTAGGAAAATAAATTATCATTGCTTATACATAATAATCAAGGTGTTGACATGAGGTTTATTAGCCAACACATTACGACCTTGTACTATTCTGGTTTTCATGAGTGTAGCAAGCCCAATTCTCATAGAATGCGGCCAACTTATGCACTCACATAAGTGAAATCAGTCAAGGTACTCTTGTAACTCAAACACCCCACTCACGCGAGCTATATATTTTCATTAAGAGTTAATAAAACTCAACCTCGCAAATCATTACAGGATAAATGCACTCACACTATAGGGATGGAACAATAATAAAAATAGTGCATTTCAAACCAAGCCATCATATGGTTCGTTCTTTTCGTTGAACCTGGTTATAGAATCTCTAGTCCCCAGTTTGGGTTTCTTCATATATGATTTATGAGCTTATGGGCTTCAATCCCATCTCCTCTAGATGTGATCCATATCATTTCTCTTGCTAAGACCTTAGTGGATCGGCGTGATTATCACAAGAGTAAACATAATCAACATTAATGGTACCACTTATCAAATATGTTCTCTTAGTACTGTGTTTTCTCCTTATAGGTTTGGATTTACCGTTGTAATAACGGTTTGTTACACTACCAATTGCAATGGTGCTATCACACTGAATTAAAATAGGAGGAACTGGTTTTTCAAAATAAGAAATTTGAAATAATAAATCTCTCAACCAATTCGCTTCATCACTAGCTGAAGCTAAAGCAATTAGCTCAGCCTCCACGGTAGAGTTAGTAATTATTATTTGCTTTTTCAATTTCCATCAAATAGCACCACCTCCCGAAGTAAAAATATAACATATAGTAGAAAAAGAATCAACATATAATGTGTTCCAATCTACATCAGAAAAGTCTTTGAGTACAACATGATATTTTTTATAAAATAAGTGATAGGTTTTTGTACCAAGTAAATAACTCATAACTCTTGTTATGGCATGACAATATTCATTACCTGTCTTGCTTGTAAATCTGCTAAGTACTCCTAGTGCATATGCAATGACAGGCCGAGTACAATAGGTCACATATCTCAAGCTAGAAAAATTAAGCTAGAATAGTCCTTTTTTATTTATCATATTATTGTCACTTTGCACATGAAATAAGTGAATACTTGAATCAAAAGGGATTTCAATCAATAAAATTATATTTTCTAAAAATTGTCTAAACATAAAGCGCTGGTCAAGAAAACTTTCATCACATGTTCTAGTAATCTTTATTACAAGAATGAAATTTGCCTCACCCAAATCTTTTATGTCAAAATGGCTACTAAGCCTTCTTTTAGTTTCTCCTATAACATTCATGTTAGAGCCAAATTAACAAATCATCAACATAGAGGCAAACAATTATTGGTAAGTGCAAACATAGATGCACTTATCACACTCATTTGATTTAAAATTATTTTCAATCATTGAGGAATCAAACTTTTCAAGCCATTGCTTAGGTGCGTGTTTCAAGCCATATAGGAATTTAATAAGTTTGCTTACTTTACTTTCTTGGCATGCTTCTATAAAACCTCAGGTTGATCCATATAAATTTCTTCATTTAAGTTCCTATTTAAAACACCAGTTTTTATATCCATTTGATGAACATGCAAATTAAAATTTACAGCAATAGCAATTAAAAGTCTAATGGATGTAATTCTAGTTACCGTAGAAAAAGTATCAAAAAACACTAGGCTTCTAGTTGCTTAAAACCTTTAGCAACTAACTTAGTTTTATACTTATCAACGGATCCATCCGATTTTAACCTTTTTCTTAGGACTTATTTGCACCCAATTATTTTACAAACTAGAACCAACTTCAAAGTTTGTTAGAAATTAGTGACTCCATTTCATCATTTATAGCCTCTTTTTGAAGAAAAAAAATATCATATGACAATAAAACTTCTTGTAAAGTTAGAGGGTCACTTTCAATATTAAAACAATAAAAATCAAGACCAAATTTTTTTTCTATTCTAGCTCTTTTGCTTCTTCTTAAATCACAAGTATTATTTTCTTCGTTTTGCAAAATAGAAGTAGAAGAACTAGGTATAGACAAAAAATTATCTTTATCTCTTTGACCCCCACTATTTTTAGACTCAAATAAAAATTTATATTTATGAAAAATTGCATCACCAGATTCTATAATTATATTCTCTTAAAATTTTTAAAATCTATAGGTTGTACTATTAGAAGCATAACCAACAAAAGCACAAGCGGTAACCTTTTTTCCCAATTTTGTAATTCTAGGATATGTTAGCCTAACATAGGCTAAACAAGTCCAATCCCTCAGAAAACGTATATTTGGCTTGTGATTTTTCCACAACTCAAATGGTGTCAATTATTTTTATTACGAGGCAAATTATTCAACACATAACATGCTGTCAAAATAGCTTCACCCCATAAATTTAAAGGTGCATTTGACTCAATAAGCATGGCATTAGTTAACTCTACCAAATTTCTATTTTTTCTTCAGCCACAACATTTGATACATGAGAATAAGGTTGAGTAGTTTCATGAATTATTCCAAAAGATCTCAAAAAAGAATTATATTTATTAGATTCATATTCACGGCCTCTATCACTTCATATTCTACTTATTTTCCTACCGAATTGATTTTCAATCTCATGGAGATAATTTTTAAAATTTTCAAATGCATAACTATTATTTTTCATAAATATATGTGTACTTAGAGAAATCATTACTACAAGTGATAAAATATCTATTTCCTATACGAGTTAAAATTTTTCCAAGTACACAAATCAGTGTGAACTAATTCTAACAATTCAATTTTTCTGTCTACCTGGAAATGAGGCTTTTTAATTATTTTTGTTTACTACAAGCCTCACATTTTTTAAAATTCTTTTTAATCGTTGAAATTAATCCTAAAATACTCATGATTCACACAAAATGATTATTAATATGATACAAACGAGCATGCCAATAATTAGTAGAAGAATGCGTATAAATAGAACTGGAAGAAGTTTATTCATCTCAACATTCATCTTGAACATCCCATCCCATGCATACCCCTTATCCACAAAAATATCTTTTTTTAGTATTACATATTGATCACTTTCAATGATTTTTTTGAAGCCTAACTTGTTAAGATGAAAACTAGACATCAATTTTTTCTCACCGAAGGAGAATAAAGTACGTACTTCAACGTTAATACTCTTCCCGAAGTAAACTTCAACTCAACCTCTCATTTTCCGAGCATCTGGGTTGTGTGAGAATCACCAAGCATGATGGTTTTGGGCTCCTCAAATGAAGCATACACTTTAAACCGCTCTCTATCATATGAAACATGACGTTTTGCTCCAGAATCAGCCATCATCCAACAATATTTTATACCATGTTAATATTTTTTATCACCACCACAAATGTCTCTTCAGTAACGTTTGCATGTGGTGTAGGACCATATTTTTGAAATTTTCAGGTCATGGCCCAAAACTCTAACCTGTCGTAATGGCGCATATTAATGGTATCAGGCAAGTCGATTATCAAAATACTTTGATATTTCATAAAACATAAACCAAAAGCTTTTTCTTAATAGAATTTTCATAAAAATAGGAGTTAAACTAAAAATACAATACTGAAAAATATCCCCAAAAATTGGTGTGTCACCAATTCATGAGCATCTACTCAACCAATCTAAAAACGATGTCTATAAGTGTATGTGTCCAAATGTCAATACATAAATGAAAAATAACAAAGAAGGAGATACAAAGACTGCAAAGCTGGCAGCTACCTCATAAATCCCCGATACGCGACAATACACGAGCTCAACATCCTCCGTGACCGGACACACTTGGATCAGCACATGAAATGCAGGGTGTAGTGTGAGTACAACCAACTCAGTAAGTAACATAAACAAATAAGGAATTGAGAAGCAGTGATGAGCTATACAAATACAGTTCATTTCAGTAATTTCAACAATGAAGGTAGACATGGATAAATTTCGGCAATATAAGTCAAGTCAGCTGCATATTAACTAAATAATATTTCCCAGAAGTTCAAAATAATAATATAAATAAACTAAGTATAGCAACAAAGCAGACAAATACAACCTCCCATGGTAACAGCCACCCAAGCTCTCAATAGCTTAATCGGCTCTCAGCCCTCAATACACATACTCAATAGGTATCTGCGCTCATTGATGTGTACATACTCTGGAGGATGTGATGACCCGATCTATCGTCTCATGTGTTACTGCTCCATTTTTCTTGTTTTATGCTGCTTCGTGTTTCATTATCAGCATGTGGTGTGTTAGGATTGATTTGGATTGGTATTGGTGGAAATGAAACACTTAGTCTCTTTAAGGAAGGCTTGTTTTGGAAAGTCAACCGAATGTTGACTTATGAGTTATAATATTCGGATAAGATTTCTGGTGATTTGGTTAGCTTCGAGAAGTGATTTGTGACTTAGGACAGAGATCGGAATTGATTTTGGAGGCCGGTGTAGAATTAGGTTTGAATTGGGGAAGTTAGTATTTTGACGAATTCCGGTTGATGGGTGGGAATTTGATCCGAGGTTCGAAATGGAATTCTGAGAGTTGTTGTAGCTTTTTAGCTGATTTTGGATATGTGTACAAATTTTTAGGTTATTCGAACATCGTTTGGTTAGATTTTTGATATAATTGCATTCCGGAAGATCTTGAAGAATATAGGCTTGAATCCGATGTAAATGGATGATTTTAGTGTTGTTTGATGTATTTTGTTGATTGGAAAAAGTTTTAATGATGTTATGGGATATGTTGGCATGTTTGGTTGAGGTCACAAGAGCCTCGGGTGAGTTTCGGAATGTCAATCGGACCACTTTATGCCTTAAAATATAGAAACATTTCAGGTTCAGAGTTGCAGGATACTTTGTCTCTGCGATCACATAAATGGCATTGCGATCACATAAGAGGGTTTTTTTGGGCTGTGTTGCTGTGCATTGAGTTCACACTGATGAGTCTGTGATCGCATTGTGTGTTTGGCCAGTGAATTGCATTCGTATGGGTTAGGGTGCATTCGCATAGAACATTTTTGAGGTTGTGCAATTTTGTTCATTGCGATCGCAAGGCATGGGCCGCGATCGCATAGAAGGAAAGTACTGTAGCAGACAGAAGGGTTTTACACATTTCATCCGCGAGTTTTAGTCATTTTTACTCCATTGTTGAACTTTTTGGGAGCTTTTTGAAGGAAATGAAGAGGGATTCAAGGAGAATTGATTGGAGGTAAGATTTTTGAACCTGAAACTTGTTCTTGTTGTGGAATTCATCTAGAAATTTCTTGAAGTTAAGCCAAAAATTGAAGAAACTTGGGCTTGAGTTTTTAAAATTTCAAACTAGGATTTGATAGGTCATTTCATCTAGGATTTAGGAGTTCTCGGTATGTATGGACTTGTGGTAAGACAAGGAATCCGGCCATGTGAGTTTTGTAATTTTTCGAGAAGCGGGCCCGGGGCGTGGGTTTTGCTAGTTTCGAGATTTTTGCTATTTCTCAATTTTTTTTCGATTGGGTATTGTTCCATTAGCATATTATGATGTATTCACTCTGATTTTGGTTAGATACGACGCGTGTGGAGGCCAGTTTTAGGCAAAGGCATCGTGGACTAGAGATTTCACCGGTTCGAGGTGAGTAATACTTGTAAATGATATCCTGAGGGTTTGAAACCCCGGATTTGCACATCATAGTGCTGTATTGAGGTGACTTGCACGCCGGATATGAGTGTGGGGTAGAGCACCATTGGGGATTGTGACTTGATCCGTCCCGATTTTTGATTTTTACCACGTATTTGACTAAAACTACTTGTTATCATAATGATTTGGGCTGATTTCCATGTTTTGGCTTCGTACAAACTATGTGAATCAGTAAGGGATTGATATCACTGTTTTCACATTACTTTGCATATTATTTGATCTCGATCCAAGGTTTCATACTGTTTTGCAAACTCAGTCATTTTTCTAAGATTTGAAAATTAAATAATATTTTATTGAGGTTTTGAGCTGAGGACTATCATGATAATATTGCGCAAGTGGCTTATGTGCATTTCTGGACTGAGCATGGATCGGGCTGTGCGCCGTAGCAGTAATTTTGGGAGAGTGGTAACAATGACACTGTATGATGTGATTTGAAACAGTTGTGTAACAATGATACTATTTGATGTGGCTTGAAGCAGTGGTAACAATGACACTGTACGATATAAAATGATCAGGTATCAATGCTTGACTGGTCACGTAACAATGACAGACCAGGTATAACTTATGCCAGGAGATAGCTTGATATTGCGCTTGGGCTGTAGGAGCCCATCCGGAGTCTGTACACACCCACAGTGAGCGCTGTCGACGTTAAATATATGGATGGCTCGGGTTGCACACCGCTGCGGGTTCCGGAGTGTACCGTCGTATGCATTGCAGTGTACTCATGCATTTGTTCCTATTTATATTAGTTGTCATGACATTCTTCACTCTCATTTCATTGCCATCCATGCTACTTCTTGAACTATTTTACCAGATACCCTGGTGTTAATTGTTAGTGGAGTGATGTGCCCGAGGGCCTGACTTATTTGCTGATTTGCACTATCTGTCTTCGCATTCATTTCTTAGGTATTGGAAAGAATGATTTTAAAGGAAATTTTAACTGAGCCCAGCTATTTTCTAAAGGATTTTCACAGTTTACTATTTTCTCAAAGATTTGCACTACAATATATAGCATGATAGAGTGCTTTACGTGTTTTATTACCGCTCAATTATTATTTACTTTCATTACTCACTGAGTTAGAGTACTCACTTTACTCCCTGCACCTCATGTGCAGATGCAGGTAATTGTTCACCCGGTAGCAGGTTTTGAGCCGATTGGAGATCTTGCTATCGTAGTAGTGCCAGGTGACCGTCAGCATTCACAGCACCACATTTCTTCCGTTGGTTTTAAATCCAAATATGTACATTACTGGTCTTCTAATAGTGTTAGGATTCTTTAGATGCTCGTAACTTGTGACATCCTGATTTTGGGCTGAGCTGGGATGGTTCCTTGTTATATTATTTTCTTCCGTATTTGTGATAATGTTATCTATTGTTTTGAGTCATTCAGGCAAAGTAATTGCTAAAAGAAGTATTGTAAATCTGTTGGCTGGCCTTGTCTTCACGAGAGGCGCCATCATGATTGGGCTCGGGAATTGGGTCATGACAAGTTGGTATCAGAGCCTAGGTTACTAGGTCTCACGAGTTGTGAACAGGTTTAGTAAAGTCTCGCGGATCGATATGGAGATGTATGTATTTACTCTCGAAAGGCTGCAGAACCTTTAGGAAAACTTCACTTTCTAGGAATTCTTATCATGCGTACTTGATTGAGCTTAAGATGTAACCCTTGATATTCCTTCCACACGTCTGTCTGCGCACGCGTGCGCTCAGTATTATATGCGCCTCGATGGCTTTTGATCCCCCGATCGAGGGGCGAGATGTGATTTCTATGAGTTGATGTTGGGCGACTCTAGAGGACTTGAGGCCGAATCTTTGCCTATGGCTTGAACACCGAGGTGTTGATTTGTGAGCTAGTGTTATGAACTAATATGTTTAGTATTGTCCCTAATTGTGGGAACGACAGTTGGATAACTACGTAATGAGCATGTTGGTATTGTGTGATTTTTTCTATATGACTTGGAGGTGTCGAAATATGTCTGATGGGTGATAGATGAACCATTAAGTGTTTGATTTCCATTGTGATTTGATGTGTTGCCCCGAGTTATGGGTGCGTGAAGAATCGTTTCAAGTCTCCTACTTGGGAGTGAAGTAAATAGCATACTGTGGTTTGAGTTTAGACTCAAGAAGCCTAAATGGCTGTGTAATGTATATGATGGTGGAAGGCATGCTGAAATACTAAATTGAGGCAAAGCAAGTGGGATACCTCATGTGGAGTGTTCTTAAGTGGTATGAGATGTCGAGTGTGTCCTGATGTATGCCTTCCAGCCAAGTTGGGGAGGTTACTATTGATTAGCTGATTGCACGGTCATGTGCTATGTTGATTTTGTTTCATGATATGCTGGCGGATCAGCTTTGATGGCAGGAATTGAGCCGAGGATGGCACGAGTGAAGCAAAATTTTGACATAGGTTAGATGGTTCTTCGTATATGTTAGGAATACTAGGATGTCTTGAGCTGTTGTTGATAAAGAATGCTCAACTATGGAGGAGGAAGATGTCTGTTTGTATTTGAATGAGAACATATCATGTGGTGTCAGAGTGTTAATAAGGCACGAGTAGTCTATTCGTTAAGTCGGGTAAACTGCAGATCAAATATGAAGTAAATGACTCTCGAGAATGGTTTTATTGTGTTCAAGATTGTATATGTAACAAACAAGTGTCTTATGGTTGTGTATGTGGGTAGAGACTGTGTTTTCATTGGAAAAGGTCAAGACTTGTGGTATTTTTATGTTGATTATGGGATCCTATGTATCGGTATCTGGAAAGTAATGGTAACGAATTCAAATCCGCGGGAAGTTCTTCAAGTTATAGTGTTCTGGAATGTGGTATTTCTAGGAACATTTGAGAGAGTATTCAGTGGCCTATAGGTCTTAGAGAGTGTGGTCTTATGTTTGAGTCTCGTGTGGTAAGACTGGGTGGAGGCATTGTGGTGCTACCGTAAGAGGGAATATCAACTTGAGTTCTATCAGCTTTCTTAGTTTGGTTCGGATAGCAGGATTTAGTCTTAATAATTTAGTCAGTGCAAATGGAACTGGGAGAGAGTTCTTGTTGAGTTCTACCATCGTTTGAAGATGTATATATTTTCTTGGGGTACGCGAAGCATGGAATGTGTAATGATTCTTCTTCTATGTGGGATTGACGGAAGGTCTTGGCTAGATGAGTTACAGTTCAGTTCTAATAACAAGTTCATCAAACTCTTATGTAAAGAGTAGCATCAGGTAATCAAGGAAATGGTACTGCTAATCGGAAGTGGAGTAAATGTCTTGGAACGGTAATGTGGTCAGACTGATGATACTACGTTAGTATTGCGGTGCTTTCTTGCTAGATCAGCTGTTGATATCTAAGCGTGTTTGATGGTACAGGGGAATTTTAGAATATCTCTCATGGAATGATTGGGTAGTTGAGTTGTAATATGTATTCGTACTGTGGAATTTGGGAACAGGTACAGTGATTCGTGTGCTATATGGAGTTGGAAACTGGGAGTTCTCAGGTACAGACTACGTAGTGGTTGTGGATCGTGTGTATTGGTACCGTTAGTGGCTATTGGGATTTTGATGCCCGAGTGGATCTCTCTTTGCTTGGTATATTTGATTCTGGACATGATGTTGGAGTGTAGACTGGATATCTTAGTGTTGGGTTATTCTAGACTATTGTGCTATGGGCTCTGTCGGAAAAAGGCCACAGGTTGCATGGCGAGGTGCATCTGATTATGTTCTTGCATAGTGGGTTGTATTCCAAAGACTAGCGGACGACTAGGAAGGATTGTTTTTCTTAATCGAGCCTTCGTGGCGGATGTCATTGCAGAGGTTTCTACCATTGATGCAGTTTCAGTATTGAGGGACTTCTTCGGATGTATTTCTTGTGGCGGGGCATGTCGCCGGGCGAGATTGTGGATTTCAGTATTTATTTGGTGTTGGGAACCATATCACGCGGCTCCGACAGGAGTTATAGTAGTGGATGGAGCAGCTCCGGGCTTCTTGGAATCGAATTCGTGGGTAGGCCGATGTGGATATGTATTTGGATTGACTTAGCTTAGTTGGCCCAGAAATTGTGTTGATGAGGGATAGGTTGATTCGATAATTATTGAGATTGCTAGTGATCTAAGGAGAGATATGAGTTGCTTTTTGGTGTTTTGAGACGTCATGATTTGTTGGATATGGGCACATGTGGTGCGGTTTTAATGAGGATTCATAGAGGAAGTCGAGCGGGGAGAGTATTGAGTGTTTCTCAGTAAATGGAGCATTGGTTATGGCCTATTGGGTTGCGTGTCATATATTATTATTCTCATCGTGGGTGTAATGAATTGTTTTGGTCTCAGACATCAAATATGTGTGGTTGTCGATTTTGATCATAGTGACTTGAGGTGCTTCATGTGTAACAGTGTTTGGATAGGATCGCGCATTGTAGCGAGGCTACGTGGAGTTATGACCCTTCGGGGTAGATTCAAGTATTCTATTTCTATGATGTGGGATGGTGTCCCAGCCTTGTGTTGTGGTGGTACTAAGGAATTCGAGTTACAGCTAATTTGTTTGAGTCATTTATCATGATTGAGTATGTTTAGACCGTTTCTCGTTGGTGCGTGTATTATGCAAGTTGTGGCATAGGCCTGTGTTGAGGTGTCATATCACTAGAGAGGTGTGTTGGGTTGGAGGTGCTCATTGGAGTCATTAATGAATACGAACAGATTTGATCTCAGCTTGTTGGAAGGATAATATCGAGGTTTGGCCCGGAAATATTGTGATATTAGTCAGAGGGAAATGCCTTCATGAAATGGTTGATCCGAGAAATGGTTATGGTCTACTGCGTGTTTCATTATCATAGGTAGAATAAGAAAGTGTTGGAATGAGACTCCAGCTAATAAGAGGTTTCTATCGGTATATGGTTGTTGTGGATAGGTGTCGTGCATGGAAGTTATCATTTTGAGTGCTTGGATTATGTGGTTCTATGAGTCATGGTCTAGATGGTTTGTGAGATTTTAGCTATATTGCGTTATTGGACCTATGCAAGATAAGGTGACGCGGGATCACCCTGGGTATATGGTTGGTAAGGTTATTCAGCTATTGGTTGCCTTCTAGGATAACTCTGGGTACGCTCGAGGATGAGCGGGTGTTTAAGTTGGGGAGGATGTGATGACCCGACTCATTGTCTCATCTGTTACAGCTCCATTTCCCCCGTTTTATGCTTATTCATGTTTCATTATCAGTATGTGGTGTGTTAGAATTGAGTTGGGTTGGTATTGGTGGCAAATGAGACACTTAGTCTCTTTAAGGAAGGCTTATTTTGTAAAAGTCAACCGAATGTTGATATATGAGTTAGAATGTTCGGATGTGATTTATGGTGATTCGGTTAGCTTTGGGAAGTGATTTGTGACTTAGGAGTATGATCAGAATTGATTTTGGAGGCCGGTGTAGAATTAGGCTTGAATTGGCGAAGTTAGTATTTTGGCGAATTCCGGTTGATGGGTGAAAATTTGATCCGAGGGTCGGAATGGAATTCTGAGAGTTGTTGTAGCTTCGTATGGTATTTTGGATATGTGTGCAAATTTTTAGGTAATTCAGACATCGTTTGGTCGGATTTTTGATCAAAAGTATATTTCGGAAGTTCTTGAAGAACTTAGGCTTGAATCCGATGTGAATGGATGATTTTAGTGTTGTTTGATGTGTTGTGATGATTGAAACAAGTTTGAATGATGTTATGGGATATGTTGGCATGTTTGTTTGAGGTATCGAGAATCTCGGGTGAGTTTCGGATGGTTAATCGGACCACTTTATGCCTTAAAAGATAGCAGAAATTTCAGGTTCAGAGTTGCAGGAAATTTTGTCTCTGCGATCGCATAAGAGGGTTTTGTGGGGCTGTGTTTTTTTGCACTACGTACGCACTGATGAGGCCACGATCGCATTGTGTGTTTAGTCGGTGAATTACGTTCGCATGGGTTAAGGTGCGTTCGCATAGAGCATTTTTGAGATTGAGCAATTTTGTTCATTGCGATCGCAAGGCTTGGGTCACGATCACATATAAGGAAAGCATTGTAGCGAACAGAAGGGTTTTAAACATTTAATCTGCGAGATTTAGTCATTTTTCCTCCATTGTTGACCTTTTTGGGAGCTTTTTGAAGGAAATTGAAGAGGGATTCAAGGAGAATCGATTGGAGGTGAGATTTTTGAACTAGAAACTCGTTCTTGTTTTGGAATTCATCTAGAAATTATTGAAGTTAAGCCAAAAATTGAAGAAACTAGGGCTTGAGTTTTTGATATTTTAAATTGGGATTTGATAGGTCATTTGAGCTCGGATTTGGGAGTTCTCGATTTGTATGGACTCGTGGCGAGACGAGCAACCTGGTAATGTGAGTTTTCTAATTTTTTGAGAAGTGGGCCTAGGGCTTAGATTTTGCTACTTTCCAGATTTTTGCTATTTCTCGATTATTTTCGATTGGGTATTTTTTTCTTAGCATATTGTGATGTATTTGCTCTGATTTTGGTTAGATACGATGCGCGTGGAGGCCGGTTTGAGGGGCAAAGGCATCGCGGGCTAGAGATTTCACTGGTTCGAGGTGGTAATACTTGTAAATGATATCCTGAGGGTTTGAAACCCCGGTTTTGCATATCATAGTGTTGTATTGATGTGACTTGCACGCCGGATATGAGCGTGGGGTAGAGCACTGTAGGGGATTGTGACTTGGTCCGTCCCAGTTGTAGATTTTTACCGCGTATTTGACTGAAACTACTTCTTATCATCATGATTTGGGCCAATTGCCATATTTAGGGCTCGTTCCAACTATGTGAATCCTTCAGGGATTGCTATCACTATTTTTGCATTACTTTGCGTATTATTTGATCTCGGTCCAAGGTTTAATGCTATTTTGCGAACTCAGCTTTTTTCTAAGATTTGAAAACTTAAATAATATGTTATTTATGTTTTGAGCTGAGAACTATCATGATAATAATGCCCAAACAGCATATGTGCATTTCTGGACTGAGCATGGATCGGGCTGCTCGCTGTAGCAGTGATTTTGGGACAGTGGTAATAATGATACTGTATGATGAGATTTGAAACTGTGGTAACGATGACATTGTTTGATATGACTTAAAGCAGTAGTAACAATGACACTGTATAATATAAATTGGTCAGGTAACAATGACTGACCTGTCAGATAGCAGTGACTGACCCTGAATAATTGATGCCACAAGATAGCTTGATATTGCGCTTGGGCTGTAGAAGACCCTCCAGAGTCTGTACACACCCTCTAGTGAGCGACATTGACGTTAAATATATGGATGGCTCAGGCTGCACACTGCAGTGGGTACCAGAGTGTACCGCCATTTTCATTGCATTGTACTCATGCATTTGTTCCTATTTGTATCAGTTGTCATGACATTAAGCACTCTCATTTCATTGGCATTTATGCTACTACTTGCACTATTTTACCAGATACCCTGGTATTATTTGTTAGTGGAGTGTTGTGCCCGAGGGGCTGACTTATGTTTGCACTATCTATCTTCACATTCATAACTTAACTATTGGAAAGAATATTTTTAAAGGAAGTTTTAACTGAGCCCAGATATTTTCTAAAGGATTTTCACGGTTTACTGTTTTCTCAAAGATTCGCACTGCCCTATATAGCATGATGGCGTGCTTTACGTGTTTTCTTACCTCGCAATTATTATTTACTTCCATTACTCACTTAGTTGGAGTACTCACTTTACTTTCTACACCTCGTGTGCAGATGCAGGTAATTATTCACCCAGTAACGGATTTTGAGACGATTGGAGATCTTGATATCGTAGTTGTGCCAGGTGACCGTCAGCGTTCGCGGCACCATATTTCTTCCGCTGGTTTTAAATTCCAGTTTGTATATTACTGGTCTTGTAATAGTATTAGGATTCTTTAGATGCTTGTGACTTGTGACATCCTAATTTCGGGTTGAACTGGGATAGTTCCCTGTTCTATTATTTTCTTCCGTATTTATGATAATGTTATCTATTGTTTTGACTCATTCATGCTAAGTAATTTCTAAAAGAAGTATTGTAAATCTGTTGGCTGGCCTTGTCTTCATGAGATGTGTCATCACGACTGTGTTTGAAAATTGGGTCGTGACAGAGGAGCTCCTATAACCCAAGTGCTACAATCCGCACGGACAATTCACGTGCTATAATATCATATCAAGATCCGTACGGAAAAATCACATGCTACAGAATCATATCAGGATCCGTATGGACAACTCATGTGCTACAGTATCACTACCTCACCCTCATGCCTCAGCCTTACTCAGTCATCAACCTCCTAGTCCCTCAGGCTCTCAGAAATTATATAAATCAGCCAAAGCATATATAATAATATGTATCAACAAGTAACAAGAAGATATGGAGGAATGGTACGCAAGAGAAATCGTGATTGAGTACAAGCCAACAAATAATGGCTAATCCAACAATGGTATCATATATCCTAAGAATAAATTCTAACATGAATTGCAATCAAATTTCTATAAAACAGAGGGAACTTGCAGTTAACAGTAAGCTATTCGACTTTACACTCTCACGGGACAGACCAAGTCAAAATCCCTTCGGTGCACCTCCAAACGCCCGTCACCTAGCATGTGCATCACCTCCAAAATAATCACACAATACAAATTTTGGGGTTTGATGCCCTCAGGACCAGATTTATAACTATTACTTACCTCAGTCGGGACAAAACTCTACTCCAAATTGCTCTTACCTTGCGAGTCGGCCTCAGAATATCCTAAACCTAGCCACAAGTAGAATAATACAATTTATATATTCCAAAGGGATCAATTCAACAAGAAAACTACTAAATTAGAGCCAAAATATCTGAAATTGGCTTAAACCATCCCAGGGCCCACGTCTCAAAATCCAACAAAAGTCACAAAATTCAAAAGCCCATTCACTCATGAGTGTAACCATAATAATTTTATCAAAATCCGACACCATTTAATCCTCCAAATTACCAAAATTCACATTCCAATTTTCAAACCGTAAACTCCCACATTTCACCTCAAAAACTCACCAACTAGGTGTAAAATCGGTAGAGAAACGCCATTATTAAAGTTAAATAGACACAAGGAGCTTACCTCAGCAATCACTTCAAAATCCTCCGAAATCTGAGTTCCAAAATATGAAAATGGTGAAAAATCTCAAAGTCCTAATTTTATATGTTCTGCCTAGGCCTTCTGCACCCGCGCCTAATACTCATCTCCTGCGGTCCCGCATCTGCGGTAAAAATTTTGCGTTTACGGAAGTCACTTGAACCCCCAGGGCTTGCACACAGCTCCAGGTTTCGCACCTGCGAACACGGCTCTCTGGCCTCGGCCTCACTTTTGCAGAATCACTCACTCCTAGCCGCCTCCGCACCTCCTCTTGTCCGCATCTGTGCTACCGTAGGTGCGTGAAATGCTTCGCTCCTGCAACCCTTATCCTTCCTGTCCTTTTCCACACCTGCGACCATCCTCTCTGCTTCTCCGGACTCGCACCTGCGATGTAACCTCTGCATGTGCGATTACACCAGTTGAGTCCTAACATCAGCAGCCTTCCCACTCTAAAACTTAGTCCGTTAACCACCTGAAACGCATCCGCGGCCCCCGGGACTTCAACCAATAATGCCAATAACTAATAAATAATTTTGGAATTATTGTGAATGTTAATCAATTTTGTCGAAGCAATGTCATGAAAAGTTGCACCCAGTGGGTCCAACTTCAATTCCCAAATTAACAAGCGCAATGACAATAAAAAACGATAAATATATTATTACTCATTTTCGTTCACTTTAAGTGATTTTTTTGCCTCTTTTCACAACTATTAAGGAATTCACCGTTTAGCGTTATTTAACAATAAAATTGACTATATTAACCTTAATTTGCTAATTGAAAATAGGTCAAATACATAGACAAACAACTTCACACGGACACGTAAAGTTTGGCTCTTTCTTATCAGGCACACGAACATCCTCCCATGTGTGCCAATTATCTACACATTACTGACTTGTAATATTGCGTGACTTTTAAAAAAATAGGCGCGTGAAGGTTGATTTTTTTGCTGACATGGAGGATTCCAACGGTACAAAAGTAGATTCTTTATAATCTCTTTCCAAAACCCAAAAATCTACTGTATTTTTTCCCTAAAAAAATCTTAGGTCATCTTTAACAGAGGAGATCGAAGATCCAAATAGTAATTTCTCGATATCTTTCTCTTGTTTCATACCAGAACTGAAGGCTTGAACAAGAAAATAATTTTCTTCTATTTCTTTCTTCCTCTTTTCTTTAGTGGCTTGATGTAATTGGCAGTGGATTTGTCTGGTTTGATCTCACAAAGGACAATAGATTTATATAATGGACTGACTATTTATCACTATGGGATCAACGCTCTATTGAAAACATCATGGTTAGAGAGAAACCCAGGTCATTGATTTTATCGCTGCAGAATTAACGAAGTAAGCACATGAATTTATCGTTGTTGTTAATTTGTTCTTCATTAGTTGCTGATTTTAAAAATTATATCTTATTTTATCTATTTTTTGCAGGAGAAAGGTGGATATATATTTTTTATGTGGTATAATCCTCAAATTCTAGATCAAGCTACAAAGGTGATATTGGGGTTGTTGAAGAAGGTCAAAACGAATGATGCTACTGAACTTAATGCTAAAAGGTAGAAAAAATGTTTGCTTGGTGTTAGTTATGATATTTATGTTGTGGGTTTGAAAAGGTATTACTGGTTGATTGTATTAGCTGTGATAACAAAACATTGTATTCAGTATCACTAGTTGTAATTGGGACATAAATTGTACCCAAATTTTAGACTATGTATTCAATCAATAATAATGGTATTTTGGGGTGTAATTTACATTGCTTATACAATATTTGATTGCTGAAATATTTGTATAGATGATATTGATAAACGATTCCAATACAAGATTAAAATAAAGTGTATGAAGGTTGACAGTAACATCGTATAATATTAGTCGGAGGAAAACTTATACATATAAGACAAAGCTCATAAATAGCTACAAAATAGGTTGTTCATCATGCTGATATAAGACCAAAATACAAGAACTAAAGCACAGGTTGTCCTTCAAGCCAATATAAGAATTAAACCAAAGGTTAATCATGTAGCCACCAATACAATACCAATAGGTCATAACAAAATAAAGTTATTTTTTAAGAAGTCATTACTACATGTCCAAATACTTAACTAAATAAGCACCTATACCATAGTAAACAATGAAGTCACTTAGTTCCACTCCTTGGCTTGACAGAAAAGTTGAGTATGTGCATTCTTGGCAGGAAGTCTTTGTATTCCTTGATGCACTCATCCGCTGGAGTTGGTTAGTTGTTACTGCTTGTCTGGCTTTTCATTTTAGATCAGGCGGTTTAAATCCAATATCAATATTTATTTTAGTTGTATTCTTCAGAGGTCTCCCATGTGATATTACTCTCTCAAATGGATTATCAGGCTGAAAAATATCACATATTAGTCACAATTAATATAAAAGATAAAATAACATTTGCTTCAAATAGTTGTTGCTTACATTCAGAATTATTTTTCTACTCACAGTGTTTGTATATATCTCAACTCCTGCGAGTATTGGCCTATTTTGTCCAATGTTAAAGGATGTGCCTTCTTGACTGGTTTCAGATCCTCTTCCTCTAGAAGAAGTTGTTTGGAATACTCCATTTCTTAAGCCAATATCCTTCCCTCTTCCCCTTTCCCCTGCCTGCACCAGTTGATTGTGTTAGATTACGTCTGGTGAAATGTCCTGGACAATTCCTTGTTATCCCCTAAACTCATCCTTGCCATTGGTGAAATGTCACTTATCCAAGTCTCAGAAAAGTTCCTTGTGTTATTATTCCTTTTCCTTGTTTTGTGTCTCATTTCCTCAAATATTGTTATAATTGACTTATGTCTAGGTCAAACTATCCAAGAGTTAAAAATCTCACTTATATCTTTCTCAATAACATCACATTTAAAAAAATTACTAAAGTAAACCTTGCACCATATTCTTTATTATACTTCAATAAGTCTTAACACAATTTAGGACCACCAAATAAACTCAAAGTATGTCACTCTTCCCTAACCTTTACCTCATATGTTGATTTTTCACATCTATAGAATTAGTTTCTTCTATCTTCATCTCTCCAGTTTTGAGCCCAGTTGGACCAAATATGTCTTGCACATATTTTGTGTTCAGTAAATGGTAGTAACTCTGCAATTGTTGGAACAATCCCAGAAATAACAAGTAAAACCAAACATAAAACTGAATGAAGTAAGAGTAAATAAAGTAAAACAACAATTTAAAAATTGAAATACATCACCTTTTGCATGTCTGATATCAGTGTTAAACCAATATCATCTCCCAGCTCCAAATATAATTTCAGCAAGTTGATGAACCATGTCCAAGAATGCTTGGTCTCTTGATCCGCCACAGTCCATGCTATGGGAAACATCTGTTGATTTCCATTCTTTTCAATTGCCAACAATAATTCATCTTTGCATGCCCCTTATAAAAAGCAACCATCAAATCTAATAATCTTCATACATCCTTCTAACTAACTTCTTCAAAGCATAAAATATGTAAAAATATACAAATAAATTCTTTTCAGGTACAATATTTGTATCTGTTCTGATCCAGCAAGTACTCCCGGGATTAGTCTCCTTGATAATATCAGTATAATTACACAATCATGCAAATTTTATCTTCCAGTCCCCATGAACTCTTGTATTACTCTACATTTAGTCCTATAAGAAATAGTTCTTTAAACGTACAAACCAATCTGGTCTTTGATATAATCTTGTAACTCCCATAGTTTTATACTAGGTATGGATATGTTTTTTCCCTAAATTTGTGAGCAATACATTTCGATGTGAACAAACTATTTTTGGTGTACATATTGCATTTATGCTGTGGATGGTACCTCTTCACAATGAAGTCACCAGAATCTCATTCTTTGCTTGCATACAGTGTCCATTTGCATTTGCCAATCCTGCACTTCACAAGTACTCTGTGGCTTTCATTTGATTATAATTTCAATTGAATCTTGTACTCAATATCATAATTGGTCACTACCTTCCAAAACTCTGTGGTATTTTCAAACATCATCCCAGGTTCAAATATAATAACTTTACATTTAGGATCATGTCTAACCTTTTTGCTTCTTCTTCTAGCTGGTAAATCAACACCCTTTTTAGTTTCAACATCTATCATCCTCTGAATCATCACTTTCAAGGTCTGAACTACCAAGATAGTCATCATCCCCACCTAAGTTACCTGTATATTTGTCTCTCTTATTTATTTCAATGTCTTCAAACCCTCTAGCCAAGTTTCTCCTATTAGTACTTCATGTGTTGCAATATGTTTTTTCTATTCTTTTTCTGTTGTTATTTACTCCTTCTTTCATTACTTAGCTCTCTAATATCTTTATCAACTTGACTATCATCTACATTGTTAGAAACTACGCTTTACGCTAGAGGGGGGGTGAATAGCGTATTAATAGAATTTAGCGTTTTCTTGCGGAATTTAAACTTTGCAGGAAGTAAAATAAATGCAGAAGAATAAACTTACACAAAGATGTATACTGGTTGGCCACCAACGTGGTTAGTCCAGTCCCCGAGAGACTCTCTCGAGATTTTTCACTATCTTGTTAAGCTTAAGGGTGCTCAACAAACCGTTACACACTTGAGGACACAAGCCTCAAACAGTTGCTCGGAGATCGCAATCTCAAAGACTTCACCCAAGGAAACGCAAGTTCCTTGAAACAAGAGAATCGCAATTCTCTTACAAGTATATCAAATACTTGGACACTCACTTAACTAAAGTACTCCTTATTGAGTAGATATGAGTAAAAGAATATGTCTAAGATCACAACAACTTTAAGCAATAATATGGCTCTCAAAAGCTTTTTGAAATGAGTAGAAAATGAAGAATAATTGAATGAAAGCTTATAGCAATGTAATGATCAGTTTGTGTATGTTGTTGTTTTTAAAACACTGAAATGAAGCTGTATTTATAGTTAAAAAAGTTGGTTCAACCGTTGTCTAATTGCCAATTAAGAGTTGCTGAAATTACTCAGTGATAATCGATTATTAAGACCAAACAATCGATTATCTGCCAGTCAGTTTAAAAATCAATCCCAGATTTAACGCTTCACAATCGATTATACATAATCTATAATCGATTACTGGCAATATTCAAAATCAGATAATCGATTACACTAAGTTCATAATCGATTACTTTAGCAACGTTCTAAAAATCATTTCCAGATTTTAAGCAAAACATCGATTATATAAAATCAATAATCGATTACTTCAGCAACATTCTAAAAATCATTTCCAGATTTTAAGCAGAACATCGATTATCTAGAATCAATAATCGATTACCTTATGGTATTTGAAAATCATTTGACAACGGCCAGCTTCAACAATCGATTGTCCTTTGCAACAATCGATTACTTGTTATTTTCTGAAAATCATAAAACCTACTGTCTCAGTGATAATCGATTATCTAAAGACATAATCGATTACTTAATTAAATTTAAAATCACTGGAAGACATCAACTCAACACAATCGATCACCATTAGTTCATAATCGATTATTTTGAGTATTGAAAAACTTTACCTCAACAACAATCGATTGTCATTTGTTCACAATCGATTATCATGCAGATTTGGAAAAACCTGATGTTCACTGTCTTACTCACAATCGATTACCATTAATTCATAATCGATTGTCATGCAGTCTTGGCTCAGAAACAATCGATTATCATAAGTACATAATCGATTATTTTAGCCCAGATTTTTGAGGCATGTTTAGAAAACATTTTGTCTAATGTAAATATGCATGATTTAAAATCTTTTTGACACAGAATTAAATATGCATGATTTTGGAAAATAGTTTTATGAGAGAGGCCATACTATGAGTCAAGTTATAGGATCGAGATTACAATTTAGAACAACTCAATAACAATTAAAAGCTATATCTTGAACTTCAATCTTATTCGCAACCATTGTGCGCTTGTACTTGAATTCCGTCATATATCAATTTTTGCTTCGTTTGTCATTCATCAAAACCTACAAAAGAGTACACGTTTAGTATATTGCATTGAGAACGTGTTTCTAACAATTTCCCCCTTTTTGATAATGGCAAACATTAAGCGGGATATGCAATTTAGGCAAAAGATATTGACAATTCAAGACAAGTAACAATTATGCAATTTTGTTCTTGTTCCCCCTCAATTTTAGAGTTCCCCCTCAATTTTAGCTTATAAGCAATCAATGAATTAAGAGGTGGTGCATACCCGATATCCCGTTTTCTTCCCCCTTTTGCCATTAGCAAAAAAATAGTAAGGAAAGATGCAAAAAGATGAAATAAACAAGGTTTATTTATTGGAAAAAAAAGAGGGTACATCAATGGGAACCAAAGAGAACAACAGCAAAAACCACACAAAACACAAAAAAAATTTATTCATTTCCGTCGTTGTCCGCCTCGTTATCCGGCGCTGCTTCAAAAGGAACGAGAGCTGCATATGGATAATTGACATGATCAAAGTATCCATGGATCTCATGAGTGAGTTGAGCAAGCTGGTCGGATATGGTTTGGAGAGTAGGCTCTTGGGACGAACGAGCACGACGGGGTGGACGACTTGAAGAAGGAGCTGGAGCATGATCACCATCATGATGGAAAGAAGACTCCGAGATTTCCCAAATTTTGGTACTCCTTTTGAGAGGACCATTTTCCGTGACAAATCCGGATGCTTCAAGGAAGTTCATAATGAGGAGGGCATAAGGAAGAGGCATGTCATCACCGATGGCATCGAGCATATGAATTTTGATGAGCCGACACCAATTTATTTTGGCTCCGGTGACAATGGCATGCAGAAGTTTGGTATCCTTCTGGGAGATGGTGGTGTGATTGTGCCGTCGATGCTTGAGGACTCGGGTGATGAAGTAAAGAATCAACCGGTAGTTTGGATCCATTCCCGTTATGGTAGGACGACGGGTAGAGATAGATGGATCATAGGAGGTTATACCGGCTTGGTGGAGAAGGATGGTTTTATCAAAGAGAGCCCCGGCCTTATCAATATACCGGTAAAGGTCTTCACCTTCATTTGGAAGGCGGGCAATGGTGTGGAGATTCTCTTCAAAGAGAAGAATTTGAACCCCATTAATGGAGGTGACAAGTTCGCCATCTTCATCTTTATGGAGGTTTGAGTAAAAAGCGTGAACGAGAGTTGTGTTTATGTGAGGATGAGTGAGAAGCAAGAAGTCATATAGTTGACACTTCTTTAACATATTTGCGGCAGGGGTGAAAGGCTCAAGGAGATTACTATTTGAGAACCGAGGAGGATGAATGGTGCGTTTCTCAAATTTTGATAGGAACCTTGTGAGTTCATTTTCAGTTTCAAAGAACAAGACGGAACCGTCTTGGTATGGAAAATTTAAAGAAGGAGGGGCGGTTGAGGCTGATGCGCCATGTTTGGATCGGGAACGTTTTCAAGATCGTCCAGACATGTTAGGAGAAAGACTGCTGGAATTTGGCAAAGAAAATAGAAGAGATTTAGCTTTTGAATACTAGAGATAGTGCTTGAGTGGGTGAATGTGAGCTCTTATGATGCCTATTTATAGAGGAAAGGATTATCAAGCATTGAATGGAGACATTTGCTGAGATTTTGGTTTAGGAGCAGTCAGAAAACGGTAAGAATTAAAATTACTGACCGTTAGATAATCGATTATTGAACTGAAATAATCGATTGTATTTACTGTTTGATTGAGATTTTGAATCTGACAAATCGATTCTTGAGTCAAACGGTAAAAAATTTGAATGAAATAATCGATTGTTAAATTTTGGTAATCGATTATTTAGGGAACTAATTTGATACAGTGAACTTGGAGAATATCAGAATTTGTCAAATAATCGATTGTATGAAAAAATAATCGATTGTTGTAGAAAGCATTGCTGAATGACTGAGGCGGAAATCGATTATGCAATTTAGGAAGTAAAAAATTAAACACAGATGCATAATAGTAATAATCAGTCATAAAAAATCGATTATTGATACTGATAATCGATGTACTGCACAGAAAATAATCGATTAGTGGCTTGAAATAGTCGATTATTTTGTGCTAAAACTTCATAATTCCCCCTACCTTTGGGGTGGTACCTGCAAAATAGATTTAAACGTCTCCGACGCTCAAGTTAGTAATTTATAGCGAAATTAATAAATTACACTAGTGTTAACAAGTAATGCCGTGAACTCTTAAGAATTGTGTCCTAGAGTGTTCTTAAGAGAGTTTCGGGTACTTACCTTTTCTCCAACATCGCCAATTACCTGTTCGAGAGGATGATCCTTGATCGTTCTCCACTCGTTAGGCGTATTTATTCCTTTTTCTAATTGTGGCGCTTCTTCCGTTGGTTGTTCCCCAATTTCATTTTTGTTTTCCTTTGAAGGTTCTTCTTGGATTTTATCTTTCAAGCTATCCAAGATACCTGCAAGATCAAAACCGGATTCCTTTCTCGCCAAGCGAGTATTATCTTCGGAAAACACAACATGAGGGGATTCCTCCACAATTTGGGTTCTTTTGTTAAAGATCCTATATGCTTTGCTACGTGAGGAATAACCAATGAAAATACCTTCATCCGATTTAGCATCAAACTTACCCAATTGGTCCTTCCCATTATTTTGAACAAAACATTTACAACCAAAACACGTAAATGAGAAATGTTGGGTTTTCTACCCTTATAAAGTTCATATGGGGTTTTCATGAGTATCGGCCGAATTGCTACTCTATTTAAAACATAGCAAGCGGTACTCACGGCGTCCGCCCAAAAATATTTGGGAATCTTAGCTTCGTCGAGCATGGTTCTTGCCATCTCTTCGAGACACCTATTTTTCCTTTCCATCACCCCATTTTGTTGTGGTGTCCGTGGAGCGGAAAAGGTGTGTTCGATTCCGAGTTCGTCACAAAAATCCGCAAAGAGATTGTGATCAAACTCTCCCCCATGATCACTTCTAATCAAAGTGACGGTCGATTCCTTTTCGTTTTGAACACGCTTAAGGAAATACTTGAAATTTTGAAAAGCATCACTTTTATTTGCAAGAAATAGAGTCCAAGTAAATCTAGAAAAGTCATCAACAATTACAAAAACATATTTATTTTTACCAAGACTTTCAATACGAGAGGGACCAAATAAATCCATGTGAAGTAATTGCAAAGGTCTAGATGTTGAAACAATATTCTTGGATTTAAAAGATGCTTTGGTTTGCTTCCCTTTTTGACAAGAATCGCAAATAGAATCATTTTCAAACTTTAAACTGGGAAGACCAACTACTAAGTTTTGAGAAAGAAGCTTGTTCAAAAGATGCATGTTCATGTGTGCTACTCTACGATGCCATAGCCAAGAGTTATCCTCTTTGCTTACTAAACAATCAACATATTCGGGTGAGGAGTTTGCAAGATCAACCATATAGATATTATCAATTCTAAAACCACGAAGTATGATCTTGAAATCAGTACGTCTAAATACAAGACATTCATCCGAATTAAATAGAGCAAGATTTCCCTTGTCACATAATTGGCTTATGCTCAAGAGATTATGCTTCAAACCTTTCACAAGTAGTATATGTTTAACAGAGGAGTTTTCGTCCTTACCGACCGAACCAATGCCGATGATTTTTCCTTTATTGTTATCACAAAATGTGACACTTCCTCCTTCTTTGTGCTCTAGTTGAAGGAATTTGGATTCATCTCCCGTCATGTGTTTGGAGCATCCACTATCAAGGTACCATAGTACACTTGGTCCCTTCAAGCACACCTACAAAACAAATTAATGTTCTTTAGGTACCCATGCCATCTTGGGTCCTTGAGGGTTAGGCATGTTATAATGATGCAATTGATTTATATGTCTATGACGAGTAAAGCAAGCGGGAGCAATATGACCAATACGTCTACAATAATGACAAGTCACGTTGGGATTATGCATTTTTCTAGGTACATAGTAACTAGATGAATGAAGGTTGCTTACTCTACTTTGAACACCATTGTTTCTCCTATTATGAGCTCTAGGAGGTTCACAAGTTTGTCTAAAATATGCATCATTTCTAGAATATCTATTTCTAGGTGGAGGGTCATTTCTTGGTCTTCTAAATTATTCAAGGTTTGGCCTAAAATATGCATCATTTCTAGGTCTTCTAGCATTTTCACTATTTGGTCTAACATGCAAGTTATTTCTAGGATTTCTACTTTTAGGATAAGCATTTTGGTTATTAGTCCTAGGTTGAGCTCTAGGTTGTTGTGGTTTAGCACCAACCTTTTCTTCATTCTTGAATCCTATTCCATGTTTAGTTGATTTTAGATTAACAAGCACATCATTCAAGTTTTTATGCGAAGAATTAAACTTATCTAATGTGCCTTTAAGTCTAGCTACTTCATTCTTAAGAAGCACACAAGAAGAACAGTTTCTAGTAGAACCTTCAGGTTTATCAGCACTTCTTTTTCCATAAAACTTGTTTTCCTCTTTTAGCTTCTCATTTTCGAAAACCAGTTTTTCTAATTCTTTTTCTTTTAATGAAAGCTGTGTTTGAAAATCTTTTTCTTTTAGAGAAGCGCTTTCTTTAACACTTTTGACAGTTTTTGAAGCTTTGATAAATTCAGCATATAGTTCATCAAAAGCATTTCTCATTTCATCAAGAGTAAAGAAATTTTGAGAAGAGATTTGACTTACCTCGTCTTTGCCGTCTTCTTGAGCCATGAGACATAAATTTGCTGCTTCATCGTCTTCTTCTTCGCTTGCTTCATCTCCGGAATCTCCTCCCCAAGAGATGTATGCACGTTGCTTTTTGAAGGGTTTCTTCTCCTTTTTGATGTTAGGGCAATTTGATTTTATGTGCCCGGTTTCTCCGCATTCATAGCATTTTAGTTGATCGCCTTGCTTTTTGTTCTTGCGTTCATACTCTTTGCGCATGAATTTTTGAAACCTTTTGATAACGAGTCCAAACTCGTTGTCACCTTCCTCATCAATTTGTGGTTGGCTAGCCTTTAGAGCAATCCTTTGCCTTCTTTGATCATCAACAAACGGGTTAAGTATAGTTGATTCATAGGTTTTGAGATTACCTCTTAATGCGTCAATTGTGACATTTGTGATGCCAATGGATTCTTGGATTGCATCGGCCTTTGATCGCCATGCCGGAGTGAGACTTCTGAGGATCTTCCGGACAAGTTCTCTATCCGTAAACGTCTTTTTGAGGGCGTGTAGATCATTCACGATCATTGAGAATCGCTCAAACATTTCGTCTACTTTCTCTCCTTCCTTCATGTGGAATAGTTCATAAGAGTGAGTTAAGAAATCAATTTTAGCTTCTCGTACCTGGTCGGTTCCTTCGTATGTCACTTCAAGCTTATCCCACATTTCTTTTGCTGTTTTGCAACATGATATCTTCCTGTAGTCGTTAGCATTAACAGCACAATATAATAAATTTATAGCTTTGGCATTATTTTGAACCTTACGAATATCCTCCGCGGTATATTCCTCTTCGGTCTTTGGAACCCATTCGTCTTCCACCTTCTTGGTTGGAATTTGGTTTCCATTGGTGAATACTTTCCACAAATGAAAGCTATTTGATTGCGCAAAGATTTGCATCCTCTCCTTCCAGTATGAGTAGTTTGTGCCGTTGAATAGAGGAGGTCGTGTAGAGCATTGTCCTTCTTCAATTCCTGCAAAAGAGTCAAGAGTAGAAGCCATGGATGGTTCTCTCAAACGGTTTAGTTTTCAGAGAGTTAGACTCTGATACCAATTGTTAGAAACTACGCTTTACGCTAGAGGGGGGGTGAATAGCGTATTAATAGAATTTAGCGTTTTCTTGCGGAATTTAAACTTTGCAGGAAGTAAAATAAATGCAGAAGAATAAACTTACACAAAGATGTATACTGGTTGGCCACCAACGTGGTTAGTCCAGTCCCCGAGAGACTCTCTCGAGATTTTTCACTATCTTGTTAAGCTTAAGGGTGCTCAACAAACCGTTACACACTTGAGGACACAAGCCTCAAACAGTTGCTCGGAGATCGCAATCTCAAAGACTTCACCCAAGGAAACGCAAGTTCCTTGAAACAAGAGAATCGCAATTCTCTTACAAGTATATCAAATACTTGGACACTCACTTAACTAAAGTACTCCTTATTGAGTAGATATGAGTAAAAGAATATGTTCAAGATCACAACAACTTTAAGCAATAATATGGCTCTCAAAAGCTTTTTGAAATGAGTAGAAAATGAAGAACAATTGAATGAAAGCTTATAGCAATGTAATGATCAGTTTGTGTATGTTGTTGTTTTTAAAACACTGAAATGAAGCTGTATTTATAGTTAAAAAAGTTGGTTCAACCGTTGTCTAATTGCCAATTAAGAGTTGCTGAAATTACTCAGTGATAATCGATTATTAAGACCAAACAATCGATTATCTGCCAGTCAGTTTAAAAATCAATCCCAGATTTAACGCTTCACAATCGATTATACATAATCTATAATCGATTACTGGCAATATTCAAAATCAGATAATCGATTACACTAAGTTCATAATCGATTACTTTAGCAACGTTCTAAAAATCATTTCCAGATTTTAAGCAAAACATCGATTATATAAAATCAATAATCGATTACTTTAGCAACGTTCTAAAAATCATTTCCAGATTTTAAGCAGAACATCGATTATCTAGAATCAATAATCGATTACCTTATGGTATTTGAAAATCATTTGACAACGGCCAGCTTCAACAATCGATTGTCCTTTGCAACAATCGATTACTTGTTATTTTCTGAAAATCATAAAACTTACTGTCTCAGTGATAATCGATTATCTAAAGACATAATCGATTACTTAATTAAATTTAAAATCACTGGAAGACATCAACTCAACACAATCGATCACCATTAGTTCATAATCGATTATTTTGAGTATTGAAAAACTTTACCTCAACAACAATCGATTGTCATTTGTTCACAATCGATTATCATGCAGATTTGGAAAAACCTGATGTTCACTGTCTTACTCACAATCGATTACCATTAATTCATAATCGATTGTCATGCAGTCTTGGCTCAGAAACAATCGATTATCATAAGTACATAATCGATTATTTTAGCCCAGATTTTTGAGGCATGTTTAGAAAACATTTTGTCTAATGTAAATATGCATGATTTAAAATCTTTTTGACACAGAATTAAATATGCATGATTTTGGAAAATAGTTTTATGAGAGAGGCCATACTATGAGTCAAGTTATAGGATCGAGATTACAATTTAGAACAACTCAATAACAATTAAAAGCTATATCTTGAACTTCAATCTTATTCGCAACCATTGTGCGCTTGTACTTGAATTCCGTCATATATCAATTTTTGCTTCGTTTGTCATTCATCAAAACCTACAAAAGAGTACACGTTTAGTATATTGCATTGAGAACGTGTTTCTAACATACATCAGATATGGTATCCAATTCAGACTCACTACTATCCAAATCTAATAAAAGATCAAGATTTGTTGTGTCTTCAATCCCATCTAAATCTTCCAAAACTGCAACATCTTCTAGTATCAAGTCCTCTATTGTTTGATCCCCTTCAACCACAATTAGGTTATTTGCAGTAGGTACTTTTGTATTTATATTGTTTGACTGAACATGTACTACCCTAGACCTAATAATTGAAAAATTTGTCTTTACCATCTGGCCCACTAGTAAGACCACATAAGAGACCAACCCTTCATAATAAATAAGGGCAAATGCTATAAAGTTTTAAGAGGAGAGACAATATTATAAAGCTGAGTTCATTTTCCAACAAAACAAAGTCTTTTGTCTCTTAGTTCAAAAGGTAGAAACCAACAACAGTATCGTACCCAAGATCATTAGAATAAAATTGCAATTCGACCAAGGAAAAGTGATCTTTACATTACCATAGATTCCCACGTGTCTTTCGCCCATGTATTTTGGGCTTGCCTTCATTGGTAAAAGTATCACCATGGTAAAATTGGGCCTGAATAAATTCCCTAGACATGACAAAGATTTTACACTGCAAAATAAAATAATAGACAAAAAGCCCAGCTCAGATTCTCTCAATTGGACAAAAAACCCTAGCTTTTTAGGAAAAATTTCAAAATCACCACTATAACTATAATAATCATAAATATAAATAATGTACAAGCTTACATGTACTTAAAAACCTTGATTATTCCTGAAAATTAGTAGCTAATTCATATGGGCTTCTAGATTGTATACATGCAACCGACCCATCAACAAGTACCTCGCTTAATAGTCGGTTAAACAACGAAATATACTTGTAAGGATGGAAGAAAATTGAAATCGAACACTAATCAACCTACAATTTTGGGATCTTACGGTGGGAGACTATAGGGAGATGGGTAGTGGAAAAACGTATAGAAGGGAGATGGATTGATAAACGAGTTTGATTTAGGGTAAATAAAGTGAGTAAATATGTTATAAGACAAACAGAACTTATGTGGACTACTTAGACACGTGGAAGATTTTTATTAGCTACATATTATACATAGGGGTGGATCTACGTATAAGGGACGGGATGGTACGCAACCCGCAAGCTTTGACAAAGACTATGCAATAGTATGTATACGTACATGTATATATAGAAGGAATGTATACAAACATTTTAAGTGGCACCCTTAGTAACAAAAGTGCTCAAGGTGCCATTGGCAAGGCACTGCCATTTTCACTCCAATGGTGTGGGTACGAACCAGCCTAGCTCACTATTTTAATAACTTTTGTTTGGTGTATTTAAGACCATTACATGAGGATCCCTTATCTCTTCTTTCTCTTTACTTAATTGCTCTTTTTTATTAGTAGGTCCTGTTGACTTTTTCCTTGATCTTATTAATTTATTTTAAAAAAAGATCTCCATTTTTTCCTTTAAACATTTAACAGAAAATATAAGAAAAAATTTCTTTCACAAATCTATTCAAAGAAATCCTCCATGTTGCAATTTCCTAACTTCTCTCTGATTTACTAGTAGATAATAAAAAATTATTATTTTCTCCAGGACCACAACTCTGATAATCTATTTGCCGAAACTAAAATTTTAAAAAAATTGAATAAGTTATTATGTTAATCAATGATAAAAGTTTATTTTGCTATTAGATTGCTCTAATGTTGTCATGACCCCAATCCGGTCGTGATGGCACTCAGCACATTGCTAGGCAAGCCCGACCAATCACACTCATACTTCAAGCTACAAGCTCACATCCTTTACTCTCAATTCATTAACAACGTAGAGAAAATCGAAACTTTTGCAGCTGTATAGAAAACATCTCAAATAACCAGTATATACAACCTCCCACAGATCTGGGGGTCACGAGTCAAGAGCCTCTACCAGAATAGTGTAATAATACTAAAATATATCATAGTCCGAGTACGTAGAAGTATCAAAAAAATAAAGAAATAGTGGAGGAGTCGAGTCCTGCGGACGCCGGGTAGCTACCTCGACAAGCTCCAGAGAATACTCTGAAAATCAGCTGAAAGATCAACTCCGCTCTGAGGTACCTGGATCTACACACATGGTGCAGGGAGTAGAGTGAGTACTTCCAACTCAGTGAGTAATAGCAATAAATAATAACTGAATGCAAGATATCCAGTAAAATCACTATACAGTTCTATTACCAGCGGTAAAGGTAGTAGATAGGTACCAAACAGGGAAAAGAATATGATAAATACTTTCCTTTCCGTCCGACTAGTTACTAACACCGATGCGACACGCAGCCCGATCCAATACCATATCTATATATACATGTACTATTGCAGTGCGCAGCCCGATCCTATATAATATATAACATGCAGCGGCGCGCAGCCTAATCCAATAAATATAGTCGACTGGGCTCACTAGGGTGTGTACAGACTCCGGAGGGGCTTCTTCAGCCCAAGCGCTATAATACTGCGGCGTGCAGTCTGATCCATATAATATACTACTGCAGCGTGGAGTCCGATCCATATAATATGCTACTGCGGTGTGTAGTACGATTCATATACATGTGTATGTATTTACTGCTGCGGCGTGCAGCCCGACCCGATGTATACATATCAATTGGCGTCACTACAGGGTCCTTGACCCTTATCATTCAATATAGACTTGGCCTCTCGGGCCCACTCAGCTAAGACATGGTATTCAACCCTAGGTATTGCTCATTCAGGGTGCAAGTTAAAAATTCTGGTCTATTTCGTGATTTAAGTCAAATGTCGGGACATATGGTATGTGTCCAATAGGTGTAGTGAGGTCAATCAGCTCAACATACTCCGTAGGAGTTCTACAGATCGGCACAAGGCCCCAAGCATGGCAACTAGCCCAAATTATACGAGTACAATCTCGGCCTCAGCAAAAAGTACAGTAAGTCATCAATCGGGATGGACCAAGTCCGAGTTCCCAGCAGATACATCACCACGCTCATCACAAGACACGTGTCTCATCTCAAAATAGCACCGCATAGTACAAATACGGGGTTTTTAAACCCTCAGTATTTCATTCATAGCCATTACTCACCTTGAACCGGCCAAAATCCTAGCTCGCCTTGCGCTTTCCTCGCAAATCGACCTCCTCGGGAGTGGAATCTGATCAAAACCACAAGGAATATATTGTAATAGGCTAATGGAACATAACCCAATAGAAAGAACTCGAAAAACACCCAAAAATACGAAGTAGGCAAAACCCGAGCCCCGGGACCACTTCTCAAAATATTACAAAGTTCATATCACCGGAATTCTCGTCTCTCCACGAGTCCGTACGTATATTATTTACAAGAATCGGTGTCCATTTGACCCCTCAAATCAACACTTTAAGCTCACTTGGGTTTCAAGCCCTAACCACCAATTTTAACTATAAAAACCTTGAATTCTTAGTGTTTAATCTATGTTTTTACACTATAATGACATATTCTAGGTCCAAGAATCTATACCTGATGATTTCCCCAAAAATCCTCTTCAAAATCGCTCCCAAACTTGCCTTAATCCGAGGTCCAAATGTTCTTCTCTTTTTGAAACATGCGAAATCACTGTTCATTAAACCCTGCTCGATTTCCGCTTACGCAGTCGACTGACCCTCCTGTGGTCACTGCTTTTGCGGCCACACGACCGCTTACGCAGTCCAACTTAAATCTCATAGCCCGCTTCCAGGTCAAACTATCTCCTCAGCGGTAACTGCTTCTGCGTATTCCAAACCGCTCCAACTTAAAGCCAATCTCTCTCTCAGGCCGCTTATGCGGAAAGCCAGCCACTTCTGCGGTCGCCGCTTTTGCGGCTCCCCTTCCGCAGAAGCATAAATACCAGAAGCCTCATCTTGGTTTCATGCAACAAACTCCAACACCTCAGATCAACCATCCTGAATTACCCCTAGGCCCCAACCAAAACCACTAACCTATTCCAAAATATCATACGAACATGTTCCAATCATAAAAATACAACCTTTAACACAATAATCATCAAATCACGAGGAATCCAAGCCTAAGTTCAACTATAACTTCCGAAACTCACATTCGATCAAAAACCCGACCAAACGACATCCGATAGGCATGAAAATTTGCAGACTTATCCAAAAATTACCTTACGAAGCTACTGCAACTCTCGGAATTCCATTCCGACACCCGGATCAATATCTCACCTATCAACCGGAATTCACCGAAATTCAAACTTAGCCAATTCAAGCCTAATTCTACACCGGACCTCCAAATTCAGCACCGTTTTCACCCCCAAGTCATAAATTACCACCCAAAACTAGCCGAATCATCGGAAATCCAATCCGAGCCCAATAACTCATAGGTCAACATCCGACTGACTTTTCCAAACGGGCCTTCTTTTAAAGAGACTGTTTGTCTCTATTCCAACCAAACTCTGACCGAATCATTTCAAACTCTACAAACACATATGATTAAACATAAATATGCATAAAACAAGGAAAACGAGGCGGTAACTCTCGTGACGACGGGTCGGGTCATCACATACTCCCCAACTAAAATAAACGCTCATCCTAGAGCGGGTCAAGAAAGGGTCGTCACATCCTTCCCAACTAAGATAAATGCTCATCCTTGAGCGGGTCAAGAAACATACCTGGAGCCTCAAACAAACGAGGATATTTGCTCTGCATCTCCTGCTCGGTCTCCCAAGTGGCCTCCTCCACGAGCCGACCTCTCCACTGCACCTTTACCGAAGCTATGTCCTTTGATCTCAACTTTCGAACCTGTCGACCCAGTATAGCCACTGGCTACACATCATAGGTCAAGTCCTCATCCAAGTGGATCGTGCTGAAGTCTAATACATGAGAGGGGTCCCCAACATACTTCCTGATCATAGAAACATGGAATACCAGGTGAACCCCCGACAAGCTGGGAGGCAAAGCAAGCATATAGGCCACCTCCCCAATCCTCCTAAGTATCTCAAAAGGTCCATGAACCGCGGACTCAACTTTCCTTTCTTTCCAAACCTCATCACGCCTTTTCATAGGTGAAACCTTCAGCAAAACCTTCTCACCCACCATATAAGATACATCCCGAACCTTTCGGTTCGCATAACTCTTCTGATGCGACTGAGCCGTACGAAGTCTCTCTTGGATAGCTTCCACTTTCTCTAAGGCATCCTGAACTAACTCAGTCCCCAATAGTCTAGCCTCTCCGGGCTCAAACCAGCCAACTGGAGACCTACATTGTCTCCCATATAAAGCCTTATACGGCGCCATCTGAATATTGGACTGATAACTATTGTTATAAGCAACTCTGCAAGTGGCAAGAACTCAGCCCAAGAACCTCCAAAATCAATAACATAGGCACGCAACATGTCCTCCAATATCTGAATAGTGCGCTCAGACTGTCCGTCCGTCTGAGGATGAAAAGCCGTGATCATCTGTAACTGAGTGCCCAACTCCCGATGAATAGTCCTGCAGAACTGGGAAGAAAATTGGGTACCCCTGTCTGAGATAATAGAAACTGGAACCCCATGCAACTTCACAATCTCACGAATGAAATCTCTGCTAACTGCTCCGAAGAATAGGTGGTACACACCGGAATGAAATGCGCAAACTTGGTCAGCCTATCCATAACTACCCAAATAGAATCAAAGTTCCTCGAGGTACGAGGGAGACCACTCATAAATTCCATAGTAATCCTCTCCCATTTTCACTCTAGAATATCCATCTGCTAAAGTACACCACCGGGTCTCTGATGTTCATACTTGACCTGCTGACAATTGAGACACCTAGCCACATAACTCACAATGTCCTTTTTCATTCTCCTCCACCAATAATGCTATCTCTAGTCCTAATACATCTTCGCGGCACCCGGATGAATAGAATACCGCGAGTTGTGGGCCTCCTCTAATATCAACTCTCGGAGCCCATCCACATTAGGCACGCAAATCCCCCTGGATCTGCAATGCACCATCACTATCAATAGTCACATCTCTGGCATCATCGTGCTGGACCCTGTTCTTCAGGACAAGCAATGCGGGACATCATACTGGCGCTCCCTAATGCGATTATACAAAGAAGACCAGGAAACCACACAAGCCAACACCCGACTGGCTCATAAATATCAAACCTCTCCATCCGATTAGCCAAGGCCAGAACATAAACTGCAAGGGGCCTCTCCCCAACTGAAATGTACGCCAAGTAACCCATACTTACCCGCCTTCCGGCTCAAAGCATCGGCTACTACATTGGCCTTCCCCGGATGATACAATATGGTAATATCATAATGCTTGAGTAACTGAAGCCACCTCCGCTGTCTCAAATTGAGGTCCTTCTGCTTAAACAAGTGCTTAAGACTACGATGATCCGTGAACACCTCACAGGACACGCCGTATAGATAGTGCCGCCAAATCTTCAAAGCATGAACTATAGCAGCCAACTCCAAGTCATGGACAGTGTAATTTTTCTCATGAGGCATAAGATGACGCGAAGCATACGTAATAAATATACCCTCTTGCATCAATAAACATCCGATCCCAACTCTCGAAATATCACAATATACCGAATAAGAGCCTGAAGCTGATGGCAATACTAGGAATGGAGCTGTAGTCAAAGCTGACTTGAGCTTTTGGAAGCTCTCCTCACACTCATCCGACCACACAAATGGAGCACTCTTCTGCGACAACTTTGTCAAGGGCGAAGCAATAGATGAAAATCCCTGAACGAACCTGCGGTAATAACCCGCTAGACCGAGAAAACTCTAAATCTCAGTAGCTGAGGACGGTCTGGGCCAACTCTGCACAGCCCCAATCTTCTTTGGGTCAACCTGAATACCATCACTGGACACAAAACCACGAAACTGAGCCAGAACTCATACTTGGAGAACTTTCCATAAAGTTTCTCCTCTCTCAACCTCTGTAGTACCACCCTCAAGTGTTGCGCGTGCTCCTCCTAGCTACGCGAGTACACCAGAATATCATCAATAAACACGATCACAAAAGAATCCAGATACAGACGAAATACATTGTTCATAAGTGCATGAATGCGGCTGGGGCATTAGTCAGCCCAAATGACATAACCAGAAACTCATAATGCCCATATCTTGTCCGGAAAGTTATCTTCATGACATCGGAATCTCTAATCTTCAGCTGGTGGTAGCCTGAACGGAGATCAATCATAGAGAATACCTTTGCCCCCTGAAGCTGGTCAAACAAATCCTCAATACGAGGTAGTGGATACTTGTTCTTCACTTTCACTTTGTTCAACTGTCTGTAATCAATGCAGATTCTCATTGTGACATCTTTCTTCTTTACAAATAACACTGGTGCACCCCACGGCGACACACTCAGGCGAATGAACCCCTTATCTAGGAGTACCTGCAGCTGTTATTTCAACTCCTTTAACTCTGCTGGTGCCATACGATATGTAGGAATAGAAATGGACTAAGTGCCTGACACCAAATCAATACCGATGTCAATATCCCTGTCCAGCGGCATGCCCGACAGGTCTGCTGGAAACACATTCGGAAATTCCCCAACCACAGGGACCGAATCCAGACTAGGAGCCTCAGTTCTAACATCCCTCACAAATGCTAGATATGATAAACATCCCTTCCCAACCATCCGCTAGGCCTTTAAGTAAGAGATTACCCTGTTGGGTACATAATCAGTCGTACCACGCCACATGATCCTCGGGATACCCGACATAGCAAATTTGACTGTCTTGGCGTGACAGTCCGGAATAGCATGGCACGGTGATAGCCAATCCATGCCCAGAATAACATCAAAATCTACCATGCTCGATAGCAGCAAGTCAAATCGAGCTCTAGACCCCAATAGTAACAAGGCAGGACCGATACGCGTGGTCCACAATAACCATATCATCCAACAGGGTAGATATGTGCACAGGTAACGCAAGAAACCCTTGGGTAGTCCCCAAATGACGAGCAAAGTAAGAAGATACATAAGAATATGTAGATCCAGAATCAAATAAAACTGAGGCATCCATGTGGCAGACTGAAATAATACCTGTAATAACAGCATCCGAAGCAACAACATCTGACCTGCCCTGAAGAGCGTAGCAACGGGCCTGACCACCACTAGATCGGCCTCCCCCTCTGTGGCGACCTCTAACTGCCTAACCCTCACCCCTAGATGACTGAGCGGGTGCTGCACACAGTGGGCCAGAAGACGAGGTCTGACCCATCTGCTGAGATGAACTAGAAGAACGACGGGGACACTCCCTCTGTATATGCCAGAACTCTCCACACTCATAATAACTCCCTCGCGCTGGGGGCTGGGACTGAAGAGAACACCTCGCACCAGTGTAGATGGCTGAAGAACTCGACCGAGATGAACCCTGAACAGATGGGGCATGAGACGAACTCTACGCTGGAAGTGCGCTTAGAGATGGCTGACCCTGCTAGGAGCCCTGATAACCCTGACTAGAAGATGAACCACGGTACTCTGACCGAGATGGATGTGGAGCCCTGAAAGAATGACCCCTGCTCTGCTGAGACTGTCTCCTAGACGGAGCACCACTGGAGCCACCTGGTCCTCGAGGCCTCTTGGACTCCCTCTCGTCTCTCTTCTGACGGCGA
The DNA here is from genome assembly GCA_034376525.1 of Nicotiana benthamiana. Lineage (NCBI taxonomy): Eukaryota > Viridiplantae > Streptophyta > Magnoliopsida > Solanales > Solanaceae > Nicotiana > Nicotiana benthamiana. The sequence continues at coordinate 35,290,670 of CM067329.1, read as the reverse complement.
TCAATCTCAATATCATGGGCTATATCCACCACCTCCTCAAAGGTATGACTCAGGACCCTCTCTCAAGTCATCAGAATACGGATGGGAGAAATGAGTCCGGTAACAAATCGTCTGATCCTCTCCTGATCCGTCTGAACCATCCACGGAGTATATCATGCTAACTCTGCAAATCTCATTTTATACTGTGTCACTGACATATCCCCTGACAAAGACACTCAAACTGCTTGCGTAACTCCTCTCTCTGAGATCGAGGCACCCACTTCTCCAGAAAGATAGTGGAGAACTCCTGCCAAGACAATGGCGCTGCACCTGCCAGCCTACGCCGCTCATAAGCCTCCCACCAGGTAAAAGCTGCTCCTGAAAAGTGGTAAAAGATACCCCACTAGTCTCCAAGATCCCTGCTGCCCTAAGCATGCGTTGACACTTGTCGAGCAACCCCTGGGCATCCTCACCCGGAACACCGCTAAATGTAGGAGGTGAAAGCCTGTTGAACCTCTTCAGACAACGCTGCTCGTCATCTGGCATTACTGGCACCCCATCACCTTGAACCGGAACAACTGGCTGAACAGGGGCAACGTGCTGAACAGGGGCAACTGGCTGAACGAGTGGTGCCTCTGGGGTCTGCAAACCCTATGCACCCTGCTCTGGAGTGCGAGCTGCGGGGTATTGATGACCACCCCTGGTCTGAGATGTAGATGCAGTAGTAGCTCAGACTACCCTAGCCAGGCTAGTGCAAACCGATAAGATCTGAGCCAGGGCCTCCTAAAGACTCGGAATCACAATGGGCACTGTTGGTGCCTGAGCAGGTGCTGCTAGTACCTCTACAGCTGGAGGCTGATCCTGAATGGGGGCAACTGGTGGGTCAACTAGTGCTGCCTCTGTTGCTCTACCTCGGCCACGGCCATGGCCATGACCACGGCCGCGTCCTTGGCCTCTAGTGGATGGCAATGGTGGTCGTCCTCCACGTCCGGTAGCACGCGTTCTTTCCATTCGCGATAGAATAGAATACATAAGTTTAGTTGTAGGATCCACAAAGTCGCACGACAAGAATTTCAAGAATATGAAGTTTTTCCTAAAGGTTCTGTAGCCTCTCGAGGATAAGTACAGACGTCTCCGTACCGATCCGCGAGACCCTACTAAATCGGCTCAAGACTCATGAGTCCTAGTAACCTAGGCTCTGATACCAACTTGTCATGACCCCAACTCGGTCATGATGGCACCCAGCACATTGCTAGGCAAGCCCGACCAATCACACTCACACTCCGAGCTAAAAGCTCACATCCTTTACTCTCAATTCATTAACAATGTAGAGAAAATCTAAACTTTTGCAGTTATATAGAAAACATCTCAAATAACCAGTACATACAACCTCCCATAGATCTGGGGGTCACGAGTAAAGAGCCTCCACCAGAATAGTGTAACAATACTAAAATATATCATAGTCTGAGTACGCGAAAATATCTGATAAATACTATCCTTTCCATCCGACCAGTTACTAACACCGCTGCGGCGCGCAGCCCGATCCAATACCATATCTATATATACATGTACTGTTGCGGCGCATAGCCCGATCCTATATAATATATAAGATGTTGCGACGCGCAGCCTGATCCAATAAATATAGTCGACTGCGCTCACCGGAGGTGTGTACAGTCTTCGGAGGGGATCCTTTGGCCCAAGCGCTATATCACTGCGGCGCGCAGTCATAATAAGCTAATGGAACATAACCCAATAGAAAGAACTCGAAAAACACCCAAAAATATGAAGCTGGCAAAATCCGAACCCCGGGGCCACTTCTCGAAAATTTCAAATTTCACATCACCGGAATTATCGTCTCGCCACGAGCCCGTACATATCACATTTACAAGAATGAGAGTCCATTTGACCCCTCAAAACAACACTTTAAGCTCACTTGAGTTTCAAGTCCTAACCACCATTTTTAACTTCAAAACCTTGAATTATTAGTTTTTAATCCATGTTTTTACACTATAATGACATATTCTAGGTCAAGAATCCATACCTGATGATTTCCTCTTCAAAATCACTCCCAAACTTGCCTTAGTCCGAGGTTCAAATGTTCTTCTCCTTTTCAAACTGGCGAAATCACTGTTCATTAAACCCTGCTCGATTTTTGCTTACGCGGTCAACTGACCACTCCTGTGGTCACCGCTTTTGCGGCCACACGACCGCTTACACGGTTCCGCGGTCAAACTACCGCCTCAGCGGTAACTGCTTCTGCGGATTCCAAATTGCTCCAGCGGTTCAAGCCAATCTCTCTCTTAGGCTGCTTATGCAGAAGGCCAACCACTTCTGTGGTCGCCTCTTTTGCAGCTCCCTTTCCACAGAAGCGGAAATACCAGAAGCCTTATTTTGGTTTCATGCAACAAACTCCAACACCTTCGATCCACCATCTGGAATTACCTCGAGGCCCCCCGGGACCCCAACCAATACCACCAACCTATTCCAAAATATCATATGAACATGTTCCAATCATAAAAACATAACCTTTAACACAAGAATCATCAAATCACGACGGATTCAAGCCTAAGTTCAACTATAACTTCCGAAACTCACATTCGATCAAAAACTCAATAAAACAACGTCCGATTTACCAGAAAATTTGTAGACATATCCAAAATCACCTAACAAAGCTAATGCAACTCTCGGAATACCATTCCGACTCCCGGATCAAAATCTCACCTATCAATCGGAATTCGCTGCAATTCAAACTTAGCCAATTCAAACCTAATTCTACACCAGGCCTCCAAATTCAGTTCAATTTTCACTCCCAAGTCATAAATCACCACCCAAAACTAGCCAAATCATCGAAAATTAAATTCGAGCCCTATAACTCATAAGTCAACATCCAGTTGACTTTTCCAAACTAGCCTTCTCTTAAAGAGACTATTTGTCTCAATTCCAACCAAACCCTCACCGAATCACTTCATACTCTACAAACACATATGATGAAACATAAAGAAGCATAAAACGGAAAAAACAGAATGGTAACTCTTGTGACGACAGGTCGAGTCGTTACAAAAGTAGGACAATTGCATATAATATCTAGTGAGTTAATTTCATAAAAAATGTCTGTAAACTTACTTAATCTTTGGAGTGCTTATTTGTATAAGTTTTTGCCTTAAGTTGCTAAAATAATAACGAGCCTTTTTTCTTGCATAATCAAATTGAATTTTTATACTTGTTTCTATGTTATCATAATTATTAAGTAATCTTTTTGTTCGATAGATTTGTTTATATTAACTCCAAAGATAAATAATCCGAACCGAAATCCAAAATAGACCAACCCGATTAAATTTATACCCTATTTACACAATGAAAATTGTAACTATGTTACAAAAAAATTGCACCCGGAGCCTCTAAATCCTGGATCCGCCTCTTATTATATATCAGTCGCTTTACATACATGCTCCTAAATTTTAAGACCGGATATGAGGTCTGTGTATAATTAGCACATATGGGAGGATATTCACGTGCCTGATAGGAAAGAGCCAAACTTTACTTGTCCATGTGAAAATCGGTGCCAAGTTTCGGCGCTTGTCTATGCATTTGGCCTTGAAAATATAACCACTCATGTTTTTTTACTGCAAAGGTAACTTTGGAAACAAGAAATTAGTTCCTTCTCGATATATGAAAAAAATATTGTTGATTATAAAAAAATATCAAAAAATCACTTAAAGTGGATCAGAGGTAGTATAATAGAGCTAGTTAAAAAAAGCTACAAAAGCAAGTGAATTGTATCCAAATATGTATTTTGAAGACGAAAAGTTATATTCAAATTTATTAGTATAAATTAATTCAATTTCAATCTACGTATAAATTTAGTTTATCTAGAAAGAGTCAGTTGAAAAAAATAAATTAAGAGTTAAGTGAAGTAATGCTGAATGAAGCGACACTCAGATCAACAACTACATGTGAATGAAAAATTGTAAAAACAGCGATAAGAATTGTGGTTGGATGGATAAAATTTTCCATATCACTTTATTATCAATTAGAGATCTCATATCAAGTTTTGAAAATAAATTTTATTTTTACTAAGTCGTATACAATATAAATTGAAATCAAGGCCTCAATACGAATATAAGATACCGAATAGAAAACCAACGGGGCGGGGGAGGGGGGTTTCGCCCAATTCAAGTGGTTGGTAGCATTAGGTGAGAAAATGCCGAACAAAGTAGTATCATTTTTAGCCCAATAAAGTATTTTAAAAAAGAAGTTAAATTCTGAATTATTGAGGGGGGGGGGGGGGGTGTTTTACTTTAGGTAATGTAAAGAGAATATAGTGATGGATATAAACAAACAATAATGAAGCCGTACAGTGGTAGTTGGAATTCTCCGTAACCCAAATTCCGTATACTTTGGGCTGTCCTCCATTAGTACATTTGGCAGACGTCTTTATCACTCTTTCTAATTGTGATCATTATTAAATTAACAAATGAGCTAGTATAGTAAAAAGATTTTAAATAGGGAAAAGGGCTAGAATTATACCTAAAATTAATCACGTTTATATATATTTTTACTTTCGGTCAAAAACTGTCCCTACAGTTAATAAAATATGCAAAATTATCCCTGCCATTAACAAAATATGCAAAACGTCCCTAGCTCTAACAGATTTTCTACGTGGCAGTAGAAATCTCATTTATTATGTCAATTAAGCAAATACCAACCCAAATTGTATAAAGCCATGCTCACTTTTTTGACCCATGCCTATTTTTTTGACCCATACCCATTTCTTGGACCCTTCTCTTCCCATTTACCATCTTCTTATAAAGAGTTGAAGATCAGAAATATGAATAAACAACCACCTTCACCAGTTAACCACCTTCTTTCACCAATTTATGACATCAAATAAATTATATTGAATCATATGTGGGAAAGTTCACTTGTTGAAGAGTAAATATATCTTGTTTTATCAGTGTAATTTTTTAAAAATTAATCTGATAACTGTAATTTTTAGGTGATTCCCTTTGATTTTAAATAGAAGAATATTGTGTTTCTCAATCACACATGGAGATACAGTTGACGACGGTTTCTGCCATGACAACCACCACACTGCTCCACCACTCTCTTCTTCCCGCCGTGAAGTTCTGACGAGAAAACCGACTGCCGGAGATTTTGGAATAACGGAATTATCTGGTTATCCAGCACGAGATATAAATAGAAACAATGTACGGATATGTGGGAAATAAAAAAATAAAAAAATGGGGAGAACAAGAAATTTACAGCGGAAGTTTTTAGTAAGTTATGCAGAATTTCTTTTACAGAGAAAGGATGGGGATGATGAGTTTTTGAGGCGGGTTATTATAAAGTGGGGCGGGCTATTAAAAATGTGGGCGAGTAGAAAAGGCCTAATTGGCACATTATTCTGGAGGTCACGGTTTCCACGTAGGAAATCCGTTAGATTTAGGTACGAATTTATTTACTTTAGTAACAATAGGGACAATTTTGCATACTTTATTAATGGTAGGAATAATTTTAGCTGTAAAATAGAACGGGATATTAACGTGACTAATTTCAATAGTAAGAGTATAATTTTGAGCCCTTTTCCTTTTAAATGTTTTGAAAAGTGAAATGTGAAGTAATCAGTTCAACAAATATCATACTCCATTAACTTTGAAATAATAAAAGCAATAATATCCATAAATTAGTTTTAGCTTTTGGATGGAAAAAGATCAAAGTTTTCCGGACTAACTAGAAACATAGACAATTTAAATTTTTATTCAAAACTTTAGCCTTGAGAATGAAAAAATCCCTGGCAGAAAATCTTCATTCTTTAATGGACTTTACGAACCGCGTAATTAAATTAGCTAGGTTAGTAAATATGAAATACCAAATGATTCTTACCAAACAAAAAAGGATAACTTTAACAGAACAAGGGAATAATTGCTAGAAATATATAATGAAATAGTTTATATAGCTACTTATGTTTTTTTTTTTTGTTCTCATTATTATAATAAAATATAATAAACAAAGTGTTATGAAATAGAAGATTCTTACACTTCTATTTAAGGTGAATGTCTTTAATGTACTTAATTAGAGAGATTTTAGAGTCCTATTATTGGTAGCAAGATCTTCCTCCTCCCTATAAATAGAGGTGCTCTCTACCATTGTAATTCACCCCTCTCAACACAATAAGAAGAACTCTCTCTACTCTTCTCTCTATTGCTATTGTTCTTGCTCTATTGTTCTTGTCTTTTGCTTTAGTTTATAACACGTTATCAGCACGAGACTCTACCGTCTCAAGAACCATTCTCGAGAAATCTGAGGTATTTCCCTCTTCCTAATTTAATTTTCGATTGTCTTAACTTTTGTTTGTGCAAGGTTTTGCTTCAAAGAAAGAATGAAGAAAGAAGGAAAAGAAAAAGAAAGAAAAAAAAAAGGGACAAACGAAAAAAAGGAAAAGAAACGGAAACAGAACAATGAGACAAAGGAGAAAAGAACGAAAAAGATTGAAAAGAGAAAGAAAGAAAGGAAAGAAAGAAAGGAGAAAACATTGAAAATAGATTTGGTATACCTTAAAGGTAAGTAATTTACTTTTCCTTTTCAAATTCTTGGAATTCTATAAATTTTATATACAAAGTTTGATTATAACTCTAATAGAGTTTGTGAGAAATTATAACCACACGAAGTGGTAAAATCTCTATGTCCTGCCATGATTAAATTCATGTATGATTGTGGACGTGACAAAGAATTCCGTCCCATTGAATTTGCTCCATTCCCTTTAGAGAATGTGGAAGCAGTATATGATAAGTCTGAAAGAAGACTAATTACCATGAAGGTATCAATGAATGTGGATGTGACAAAGAATTCCGTCCAATTGAATTTGCTCCATTCCCTTTAGAGAATGTGGTAGCAGCTTGCGTAAAGCACATGATTTTGATCCATTCCCTGAAGTGAATGTGATAATCGTAATAAGAGCCCGTAAGTATGAACACGCTCTTGATGTAATTGTGTCATATGAAAAGAAAGTTCGTTGCCCTCGAAATTTCGGGCAAGAACTATATGACATGGGTGTTGGATGATGAGATCCACTTAGATGCTATGGGTCTTGGAGACGCCATTAAAGACAGAAAAAGTGCATCCACCCAAAGCTATGCTAAGGCCTTGATTTTCTTGCGCCATCACCTTGATGAAAGTTTGAAGATTGAATATCTCAACATCAAGGATTCACCCATCTTGTGGAAAGGCTTAAAAAAGAGAGATGACAACATGAAGTTGGTCACTCTGCCACAAGCACGATACGATAAGAATCTGAAAGCAAATAGTTTATAAACTATATATTATCGTTGCGGTGGAAACGGGCACTGGTCAAAGGATTGCCGTATGGTTGACCTTTACCAAGCATCTCGAAAGAGTAAACGCCCCATAACGAATTTTGTCTCTGACGACAACTTGAATGTGGCAGACTTCTTTGAGCAACCCGATGGGAAGATAGACCACCTAATCGATGATGGATCGGTGATGAAAGAAGATGGAGCTGTTTGATTTATTTGTATTAGTTAATGAATAAACTAATAGTCATTAGTATTAGCTCGTATTAGCTAGTTCATGATATGATGTTTGTATTAGTTCTCAATATGCTCAAATATCAATAATATCTTTACTTTCCAGTAGAGGTAATCGACTAGCCTGAAAAACTAGTCGGTTATCTCATATTTCGCATAAAACTGCAAAACAATCGATTGTCAATGATCAACAATCGATTGTCTCTAAAACGAATTTTTCAGAAGTGATCAACAATCGATTGTCAAATATTTGACAATCGATTGTCTTATCCAGTGAGGTCCGGAATTTTTCAAAAATGACCAACAATCGATTGTCTATATCTAACAATCGATCGTCTTAAACAGTGTGATCTGAAGTTTTTCAAAAATAACTAATAATCGATTGTGTATGTCTAACAATAGATTGTCTATGTTCCAACAATCGATTATGTGTGTTTAATAATCGATTGTCTCATGAAAAACGCTGAAATTTTCAAACTGCAAAGTAATTGATTATGGATAACATATCTGATTTTGTTAGCCAACTGTTAGTAGCAGATTTTGAAAATATTATGTGACACAAAAGAATTGAACTTGTTTATTCTTATGTTCGTGTATTTTTTTTGTATGTTAAACTATGGGATAGCAAATATAGATATCTCACAAAGCGAACTTGGACCAACGTCCAATTGTAAAAGTATTTGCCTAGTTGATTCATGTACTACACATACAATACTCAAAGAAAAGAAGAGTAATTGTGTAAGGCAAACATTACTACAATCTATGGAAGTAGTAAATTGATTGAAGGCTCCGGAAGAGCAAATCTAACTCTGCCCAAAGGCATGACGTTAATCATTGAGAAATGTTCTCCTCCAAGTCTAAGAAGAACTTGTTGAGTTTTAATGATATCAATCAAAACGTTCTCCTCCAAGTTTAAAAGGAACTTGTTGAGTTTTGAGAATCTATCTTAGAGAATGCAATGTTCTCCTCCAAGTCTAAAAGGAACTTGTTGAGTTTTAAAGATATCATTCAAAATGGATATCATATTGAGACAATAGATGAGAATAATCTTGAACTCTTCATGAAAACGAGGCTGCCCATTTCGGTTTGGGTTCACGCCATTTTGAATGCAACAATGCTAGTTCGTCGGCTGCCCGCTTCGACTTGGGTTCACGCCATTTTGCATGCAACAATACTAGTTTGTCGGCTGCCCACTTCGGTTTGTGTCACGCCATTTTGCATAAAGCAATGCTAGTTCGTCGGCTGCCCACTTCGGTTTGGGGTCACGCCATGTTGCATGCAGCAATGCTAGTTCGTCTCTGACTGACGAATTGACACAAATATTCCCCATTGCAATTGGTTTTGGGTCATGAACCCAATATATCCCATTTAATAAGCTTTGGATGCGCAGTATATGTGCCTGTAGCACCGCCATCCCGCACCAAAATGGGTTTGCAAAGGAGGTTAGGAATATATGTTGAGTTTGACGCGTCCTCCATTATTCGCTACCTCGAAACATTGACAGGAGATTTGTTCACTGCACTATTTGCAGACTGTCAATTTGATGAGACACTTTTCCCAAAATTAGGGGGAGAAGTTGGTGAAACCAAACGGGAAATTTTGTGGAAAAATGCATCATTATCTCATCTTGATCCACATACCTCTATTTGAAAGAAAGAGGCACAAAAGATTATCCATTTGCAAAGAATAGCAAATCAAATGCCTGAAGCATTTATAGATTTGAAAAGGATAACAAAATCACATATCCTCGAAGTGAATGTGATTCACAAATACATATTCAATGTTGGAAGAATATGAACATGAAATTGGTATTGAATATACCACACTCACTCCTAGAAGGAGGCTTGAGATGATACCATCCTCACCCCTAGAAGGAGGTTTGAGATGATATATGGCATGAATGATCGTTGGTCGCGTACCTATTGTACGCCAAAGTATTTTGGAAATATGACCATTAAAGGACAACGATAATGCAAGAAACATATCTTGCATATAAGTTTGACATGACCATAATGGTATAACTTTCTCTTTAAGAAAGATATTCACCACACGGATGTTGATGAACCTGTGGTAGTACAAAGTTAATTGAGAGCTCTCGAAGAGCCAATTATTACTATGTTGGAGAAACACAATTGAGTATTGTGCTGTAGTAAGTCTCAAAGAAACTTATCCAGTTTCCAAAAGTACACGCAAAGGCGATTGATGATATTGAGACTATAAATAAAGGAAGGCTTTGATTCTCCTATTACTACAACTTGTAGCGGGGTAATTTGTATATGAAAAGCTACCCGCTTTGTTCTCCAGTTTGTACTACACAAACGAAAGAATGCCACAATAAAGTGGATATCTATTGGTATAAAACCCATGTCATAATAAACCCGAAGTTTATTGATAAGTGCACATGTCATGGTGTAAATTTGAAGTTTACCAATATTGATAATTTATTCAGTTGGCATTCATGTTAGCCATCTCATTTTAAGTATGATGTGCAAATTCACATAGGTGAATATTAAAGAACTAGAAAGTTCTTTACGAATTCTCTTGTATCACTTGTTCTCATTACTGAACTGACCAACTAAAGAGTTCGGGTTGAAGCCCATAAATTCTGGAAATATGAAAGGTGAGTATGGGCCCATTCACCTGCCATGTATACCACATATGATGCATCTATGATATGGTTACATGCGCCATTGTTATTAACCCGCAGCCTGGCAGTGCTTGCGAGGTAAATCGCTCAGTAATCTAACTTCGAGCATAATTTCCAGATTCTCTACTCAAGACAGTTCATCTTGATAAGTTGGTTTATATTAAAGTTGGTTTAGCAAGATAATTATTGAGTGCTGCCACTTAATAGCTAAACTGTTTCTTATGAGAACTAAGTTATATATATATCAGTTTGATATAAGTTGTATACGAGAGTATATTCTCCCCTCACAAGTGGTTCAGGGTCAGGAACCAAATAATTTCATCTTATTATTAAGGTGCTGTGTATATTGACATAATGCACAAAGATGATTTTCCAAAGTTGAGGAAACATGTTAGCTTTACTAACATGAGGGGGAGACATGATAAACACTTGAGAAAGTGTTACATGGGATGAATTTTCATTTGTATATGTATATCCCCGAATATCATGATATGAACCTGTAGTTCATAAAAAGGGAAATGCAATTGCAACATATTGCAAAGCATGCTATACGCATTTGCTGACACAAAGAAAGTAACTAAATGGAAGAGATACAATTCAAGAAGAATTGATTCCATATGAAAGACATGTAGTTTTGAACCTATAGTTCAAATGCTTGAAAGTATAAAGTCAAAGGTATGTATAGTCAGTTTTCGATATCTTATTTGTCTAGCATGACATGGAAAACTTGATATGCATCTAAAGTCTATTATATGGCTTATATGACTTAACTTGAAAGATTTAAGTTGCTTGAAGCATATGCAATTCGTGGTCCTGAAGTACCACATCCTAAGTGCAATTTGTGTACATATGTATCTTGCTATAACTATAAGCATGATGGCATCGAGAATACATCTATGGAGATATTGAAGAGCTATTCCACGACATTATATGAAGATGTTCATATCTATCAAGAGTGATGATTTCAAGGTGCGGAATATTTATTCAAGTCAACATGGTTGATTTATTTATCAAATATCTACCAAAGATCGTTTTGAAGATGATGCACAAAGATTGGAATGCAAATGCTCAAGGCTTAAATTGATGTACTCATTAGGGGGAGTTAATGCGCGTTGCACTCTTTTTCCCTTACAAGGTTTTGTCCCACTGGGTTTTCCTTGCAAGGTTTTTAACGAGGCAACCAATAGGCGCATATTCAAACATGTGTACTCTTTCCTTACTTTAATTTTTCCCATTGGGTTTTGTTTTAAGGTTTTAACGAGGCACATCATTGAATAGACATTCAAGGGGGAGTGTTATGAAATAGAAGATTCTTACACTTCTATTTAAGGTGAATGTCTTTAATGTACTTAATTAGAGAGATTTTAGAGTCCTATTATTGGTAGCAAGATCTTCCTCCTCCCTATAAATAGAGGTGCTCTCTACCATTGTAATTCACCCCTCTCAACACAATAAGAAGAACTCTCTCTACTCTTCTCTCTATTGCTATTGTTCTTGCTCTATTGTTCTTGTCTTTTGCTTTAGTTTATAACACAAAGGTCAATATTATTAAGTACGAAAATTTGTAAGTTTATATTTTTTGCATGTTATTGTTCAACCGTAAGGGGCCCTTGCTTTCTTCAAATGTCTCTATACTTAGTCCTCCTCCACACGTGGTGGCGGACCTATAAAATGTTCTTTTTCTCTACTTTTTAATAAAATAATTAAATTTATCAATTCATCACTTTAATTAGTCTAACCTTTCAAAATCACAAATCATAAAATAACCTTATGCTTCGAGAAAGGGTAGTCAATCATATATTCTCGGTCGTGCTAAGCACTAGCATAACTGTAATCATGACTTGGGAAAATAACGAATTTTAATCCATGAATTATTATTTTATTTCGCCGAATTTGACTCATGTGTTATTGAACAAATTAAAAGCACACTTGACTTTCAATTAAGTAAATTTTATATGTAGGTTTTAATCCCTGAAACAAACAAAGTGAAAAATTTCTCCAATCACTATATATAAATTTAAGAAGAGAAAGAAAATAATAGGAAAATGGAAAAAGAAAAAAATAAAATGAGAAGCAAAAGCATGGAGAAAGAAAAAAAAAAGAACCAAAAGATATGTCAGACACAGCCAATATTTACATTAATCTGTATTAGTTTATAGTGGTAAGTTGATGTTGCAAATGTGTATTAATCAAATACAATGAGATGTATAATTACTAATTTGAGATTAGTTATCCCAACTTCTATATGGGATAATTAATCCCATAATTATATTAATTAATACCCTAAATTAAATGTGGGATAGAGTTAATTATCTCCAATTTTATTCCGAAAGTATTATCTTTATCCCAATGTATCAAACGACCATTTAAATAGTGTAACATGTTTGGCCCGTCATTCGTTGTTGCTTCGCTGGCTAAATTATAAAATGACAGATTCTTTAATTCCTTTAAAATTGCTCGCTATCCTTCAAATAAGTATTGTTGTAGCTGAGTGCAGCTATCGAAGGTTTTGCACTCATCCACAAGTGTAACTATACCTTTTTTCCCATAATAATAATAAAAGAAAAAAAGTTCACACGTTATGAATAGCAGAAGCAAATGTAGCACAGAGAGTTACAAATCGCAATTTAAATATGCAATCCCTCTTTTACTTTCCTATGTACATTCATGCATGGTTGAAGCTAGGGGCAGAAGGTTTTCATCCAAATCCTTTGTCGAAAAAATATATTTTGTATAAAAGATTAAATTCTTATAAATATATATATATATATATATATATATATATATATATATATATATATATATATATATATATATATATATATATATATATATATATATATATATATATATATATATATATATATATATATATATAATATTGATGTTTGGCTAAAAGTCCATATTTTATATGTGAAATGTCTCACATTTTGCTCTAATATTGTTAATTTTAATGTGTGTTGAGACAACTTGAGCAAAATTTTGGTGTTCATATGTATGAATAATTGGACGTGAATTAAAGTAAATGCGAACGAGTTGGAGTTAAAATGAAATGAAAGAAAAATGGAGGAGGTACTATGCAAAACTTATCCACATCGAATATTTATACCAAATCAATAGATATATAATATGTGTTTTGTATATAGACTTCAATTATTTAACCATGGTGAAATACATATATTTTCATTTAATTAAATTAATTAATCATAATAAATTAATATAATTTGATGTAAACACTCAATTTAAATAAGTATTTATTGCCCAGGCCACTGCAAGGCACCACCTGTGGCGCTGAAGACGGAAGAAAAAGTGGTGCTCAAGGTCGGCGCGTCAGGCTAGCGCCTTCAGATCATCTTTAATTAATATATTAAATATTCGTCCAATTTTGGTTTTTAATTGCTTCCATTTTTATTTTCTATTGAAAAGTGTTCTTGTTTCTTTAAGTCAGTTTTACTTAATTGTATGAACGATTCAATGTATCTTTATGCCTGTTTAGCTCAAAAATTATATTCGTACTTTATAAGTTTAAAATAATCGAAAATATATAAAGGTAAATCGTAATCAAATATAATGAGCCCTAGAGATGATTATTTTTTCAAAATCGTTGTATATCTGAGAGTGTGAAGAAAAATGAACTTAGCTTAAGAGAGAAGCAATAGTTGGAAAACCAAGAAAGAGATAGAGATAGAGAGAAGCTGTATTATCCGAGAGTAATAGTGATGCCTATTACAATGTGAAAGTCTCATTTATATAGTATAAGACCTTTCTCAAAATAATCAAAAAGTACAAAAGTTGGTGGCTTCCACTAAATAAAAAGTTAGGCACTAAACGGCGCCGCTTCTCCTTTACCAACTTAGGTCGTGCCTTTACTTGGGTCGACCTTGTTATAAGGGACGTGCCCACTCGGCGTGGGGGCGTTAAGAGCCAAATTTCACCCTATACAATTAATCCCTCTGTTCGTTGGGGACGTGCTCGATGACCGTCTTCAAAAGACGGACATGCATGATTCGCTTTTACGGAAAATTGGCCGCACCTATAGGCACCTCTTCCAAAGAGCATGAGTGTGTAATATTTGTTTGAGTCGTTGATATGTTACCCCTTTTTCATAGTGACGTCACTGGTCACTTGCGTCATCATTATTCTTGTTCCCGAACTGCTCAGAATGTGACGTGACGTTTTGGTTTCCCGCGTCAGTTTGAGAATTGTGCCTATTCGGTTTTCGCGTACATTATCCCTATAAATAGATGAGTGGTTCAATGGGATTCATCTTTCGAACCTCTAGAGAGTTTCCATTTGTCTTTTTCTTCATCTTTCTTTCTGGTAATTGTCGTATCGTTAGAGACCTTACTATTTCTGAGGATTATATCTCTTGTTGTTGACACCTTTTCTTGTAAATTATATCATGGTGAAGCGTCGTCAAGACAGCAAAAGGACCAAGGATAACGCTCCTTCTAGGGCTCCGCCTTCTTCCGATAGGGAGGGGGAAGAAGTGGATAAAACCCCCGTTCCCTTAACGGTGGACAATATTCTCCCGAAGGACCTGAGTGTTCGAAAAGGATTCAACTCGACATGCCCCTCTTATCCCTGGGAGCATAGTGATTACTGCAGCCTCACCTAGATGCCATCAGAACTACATACAACATCCCCGACCATGTTGAAATGGCTCCGGGCGGGACGGACTATGCCAATGTGCATAGGCTCGGATTATGTACATTCTATGATTACGCGCTTAGGATCAGATATAGCTTCCCGCTTAACCCTCTAGGGGAAGAGCTTTTCCGCTTTTATCACGTGTGCCCGGCTCAGCTCAAACCTTATGCACTGAAGGTGTGTCATTCTTACCACGCTTGCGGGCGAGGCCGAGACTGTCGTTTATGTCCATCACCTGCTGCAGATGTTTAACCCTAGCTATATGAGAGGTACCATGCTCCAATTGAGGAGCCTTGGTAAGAAGAGATTTGTGGTGAGGGCTGACGAAAAATCTAACCGCAACTTCTGATGTAAATACTTTTACATAAGGACGAGCCATCTGGTGTGCAATCCTGAAGGGTTTCCAGAGATATAGAACGCGGGATGTAAGTATCTCTGCATGTAATTTCATGGCGCCTTGCTTTGACCGATTAATCATTCTGATTTACTTTCCTTCCTTTTGTAGTGGTGGCTAGCTCGCCTCGTCCCGTCGACGACATTAGGTCATGGGTGGCGGGGCTGATACCGCATGCGGAAAGATGTCGCACTTGGGCTGAGATTCGTAGATTGTACGGCCCAACTGGTAACAACCTTTCATGTACTTCCCTTTCGCTCTATTTTGGATTGGAGAACCTTTTATTCAATGTACTCTTGTTTGGCAGGTCGGGGCATTTCTACAAAGGCGAAGAAGAAGAAAATCTATGCTGACCCGTCTAAGGTAGAGTCCGACTCCGATGGGGGAGATATATTTGTGGTAGGCTCACCTAGAGACAGCGTCCTTTCGACCTCTCAGTAGGGGGCTACGCCGGTGGCTGTATCTAAGGCGGTGCCTGAGGCTGCTCCAGTGGAGATACCTGAGGTCGTACCAATAACGGCGCCTGAGGCCATTCCTATGTCGGTACCTGAAGCCGCTCCACCGGGGGCAACTCTTGAAGACGAAGAGCCACCATAGTGAAAGAGGTGGCGACTGATTACTTGCAAAGGAATTGCAACTGAGGGCGTGAGGCCTAGTGAGCCCTGCCGATAGCGGAGACCAGTTTTTATGGCTAAGGCCATTTGTTCAGGGAGGCTGGGTCCTCGAGGAATAGCCGCCTCCGTCTGCTCGGCCCATGCCCCAGGAGGCGGGTCGTCTTCCGCAGTGTCATGACCATAGTTCACCAATTGTGAACCTGTCATGACGGCACGCAGTCTTACGACTAGGTAAATCTAACACATTGCAGAATTTAACCGTTCGAAATAAAAACAGTAACCAAATACTAAGTAGCATAAGAAATGTACAACGGTGTCGTTTGGCACATACATTGAATAAACAACTTCTGAAAATAATATCCCAAAACCCACGGGAAACACAGGCTGTGAGAACATAAGTACAGCTCTAATATATGGAGTGTCTAATACAACGGAGAAAAACTGGAAAACAGTACTACTAACTGCAGGATAGAATGCACGGAGACTCTCCGGTCTGCGGACGCAGCAGATATACCTCAAGTCTCCGATAGAAAGCTTCGGGCTAACTGATGATATGTCTGGCCGGATGCACCTAGATCTGCACTAAGAGTAGCATGAGTACACCACAGCAGTACTCAGTAAGTGCCAAGCCTAACCTCGGTTTGGCAGTGACGAGGAAGGTCGAGGCCCCTACTGAGATAAACATAAGAATGAATATGAAATGAATAGACAGTAGGCAATACAGTAAATCTCGAATATCCAGCAAATAATAAGTAGAACGGAAATAGGCTACAACTACAACTACAATCTACGAATAGAAGACCAATCACTGCAGGCTATTTATCATCGGGGATCTCCTGGTATCCCGAGAATCTCGTGGTATCCTCATCATATACACAAGGGATTTCCAAGTATCTCGAGGATCTCCTAGTATCCTTCATTTAATCACGAGGGATCTCCAAGTATCCAGAGGATCTCCTAGTATCCTCCAATTTGTCAATCCTTTGCCGGAGATCTCTTAGTATCTCGCACTTCCAATCGCGGAACATAATACGTACGGGGAACTCCCAGGATACCGTCCCCTAGACTCATTCGTACATATCACAACAATTTAGTATTTAATAGAAAGAAGTTAAGTACAAGCAACAGGTAAAACTCTAGAGTCTAGCATGTTCGCAAAAAGACATATATTGCAATTTAGTCAAATAGAGCACATAAGTTACTAACATGCTATCCCTAAGCTACAACAAGTGAAATTTGCATTTTAACAGTTAAATACATGAAGAAACACATTCTAAATAAGACAAGTAAGGTGAATCACACTCGTCACCTTGCGCACAAGGCATTTAAACAACAGTAAAGATATCCTAAGGGAAGAGGTCCCCCACACAAAGTTAGACAAGCCACTTACCTCGAACCGGTACAAAAATCGCTAAGAAATCATTCCCTTCTCACGAGTATCTGACTTCGAGTGGCCCATTACATATTGAAAATAACATCGCAAGTAACTAATTCCACTATTAAAATTAAAGCTAAGGAGTGAAAAGAGATAAAATGACCAAATTGCCCCTAAGGCCAACGTCTCGGAATCGAATAATTTTTATATTTTCAGAAGCCTCGTACTCTCAAGAGTCTAACCATATTAAAATCTCCCAAATCGGAGGTCAAATGCCCCTTGAAATCCTCACAATTAGTTCTAAGAACTTTACCCCAATTTTCATTCAAAAATCTGAATTTAAAGGTCAAATTCACGATTAGATTAGTGGGTTTTAGTCATAGAGGAGTAAGGAATCATTACCCAATAGTTTCCTCTGAAAAGCCCTCGAAATATCTCCCAAAACCGAGCTCTCTAGCTTGAGTTTTGATAAATATGGAACCACCCTCGTTTTGAAAAGTTTATAACTGCCCATGTCCTTTGTTCAATGAGATATTGCGACCGTCTAGAGTAAATGATGAGGCCTTGAATTTAGGCCTATGCGAACGCAGGCATAAGTTTGTGATCGCAGAGTAGAAGAAGACAAACCTATGCGATCGCGTGCGGACCCCTGCGATCGCATAGAGGAAATTAACCTCTGAGTCACCGGTTAGACTTGTTCACTGCGAACGCGGAATGAGGTATGCTATTGCATAGAAGGAGGGGCAGAGTTATGTGATTGCATTTAAGGGCCTGCGCTCGCATTGAAGGAAAAATGTCCCTCCAAAATTTGCACTACGTGATCGCATGGGAGTTTATGCGATCGCAGAGAAGAAAGTTCTGCAACGGCTGTGAGGGAATTTTTCTGTAGTCTTTATGTCCCGAAATAGCTCTGTTGAGCATCCGAAACACACCTGAGGCCCCCGGGACCTCAATCAAACCTACAGACATATCCCATAACATCATTAAAATGTGTACCAATCCTTAAACCACCTAAAACAACGTCGAAAACTAGAATAAATCAATGGTTTAAACTTAGAAACTTCAAATTCCAACAAAACTCGCTTTCGATCAAAAACCTAACCAAAACACGTCCGATTGACCTAAAATCTTGCACGCACGTCCCAAATGACATGAAGGTGCTACAGAAACTTTCAGAATCCCGTTCCGACCCTCAAATAAAAAATTCACTATCGGACCAAAAACTTCAAAATTCTAACTTTCGGCATTTCTAGCCTAAATGAGCTACGGACATTAAAAATATATTACGAACACGATCCCAACCCCAAAATCACCTAAAGGATCTAACGGAACTATAGGATTTCTAGTTCAAGGTCATCTTCACATTGTTCTGATTACGGACTATTTTCCAACACTTATGCTCTCATTTAGGGACTAAGCGTCCCAAAACTCTCCAAATTCTATTACCCAACGTCCCGGCAAACCAAAATAGCAGAAATGAACTTAGGGGAAGCAGTTAATAGGGGAACGAGGCATAAATTCCAAAGACGACCGGTCGGGTCATCACATCCTCTCACACTTAAACATTCATTCGTTCTCGAACGAGCATAGAGAACATACCTGAAGAAGAAAAAAGATGAGGGTATGGGCTGTGCATATCCCGCTCGGTCTCCCAAGTTGCCTCCTTGGCTGGATGACCCGCCATTGAACCTTTACTAATGCTATATCCTTTGACATGAGCTTTCGGACCTGCCTGTCTAATATTGCCAGTGGCTCCTCAACATAGGACAAGTCATTGTCCAACTTGACTGAAGTGAACTCCAACACGTGAGACGGGTCACCGTGATACCTCCTAAGCATCGAAACATGAAATATCGGATGAACCCCGGCCAAACCGGGAGGTAAAGCAAGCTCATAAGCGACCTTCCCAGACTGCTTCAAAATCTCAAATGGGCCAATGAACCTCAGGCTGAACTTCCCTTTCTTTCCTAACCTCATGCCGCCGTTCATAGGCGAGACCCAAAGCAAAACCCATTCACCAACCATAAAAGAAACATCACGAACCTTTCGGTCTGCGTAACTCTTCTTTCTGGACTGGACCGTACGAAGTCTATTCGGAATCACCTTAACCTTCTCAACCGAATCCTAAACCAAATCAGTGCCCAATAACCTGGCCTCCCCCGGCTCGAACCAACCCAGCGCGGATCTCCACCTCCTACCATATAAGGCCTCATACGGCGCCATCTGAATATTGGACTGATAACTGTTGTTGTGTGCAAACTCACCCAATGGCAAGAACTGATCCTAGGACCCTCTAAACTCAATCACGCACGCACGAAGCATATCCTCAAGAATATGAATAGTGCGCTCGGACTGTCCGTCCGTCTGAGGGTGAAAAGCTGTACTCATAGTCACTCGGGTACCCAACTCGTGTTGGAGGGCTCTCCAGAACCGTGATGTAAATGCTGAACCCCTGTCTGAGATGATAGAAACTGGAATGTCGTGCAGACGGACAAACTCCCTGATATAAATCCCTTCTAACCACTCCGCTGAGTAAGAAGTACACACTGGAATGAAATGAGCAAACTTGGTCAGTCGATCCACAACAACCCAAATAGAATCAAATTTCCTTGCCGTCAGAGGGAGACCAGTCACAAAATCTACAGTGACCTTCTCCCATTTCCACTGCGGAATCTCCATCTGCTGGAGTAACCATCCCGGTCTCTAGTGCTCACCCTTTACCTGCTGACAGTTGAGGCATCTAGCTACAAACTCTACTATGTCCTATTTCATCCGCCTCCACTAGTAATGTTGCCTTAAATCCTAATACATTTTCACAGCACCCGGATGGATGGAGTACCGCGAGCTATGGGCCTCAGTCAATATCAACTCCCGTATATCATCAACATCGGGTACACAAATCCGATCCTGCATTATCTATACACGATCATCTTCAATATCCACATCCCTAGCATCGCCATGCTGAAATGTGTCCCTGAGGATAATCAAATGAGGGTCATCATACTACCTCCCCATGATTCGATCAAACAATGAAGACCGAGAAACATAACATGCTAGAACCCTACTAGGCTCCAAAAGGCCCAATCTCACGAACTGACTGGCTAAAGCCTGAACATCCATCGCCATAGGCCTCTCTGAAGCTGGTAAATATGCCAAACTCCCCAAACTCTCTGCCCCGCGACTCAAGGCATCAGCTACCACATTGGCCTTGCCCGGGTTATAAAGAATAGTAATATTATAATCATTCAGTAGCTCCAACCATCTCCTCTGGCGCAAGTTCAGATCCTTCTACTTTAACAAGTGTTGTAAACTCCGATGATTTGTATTAATCTCAAGGCACGCCGTACAAATAATGACGCCAGATCTTCAAGGCATGAACATAGCAGCTAACTCAAGGTCATGGACAGGATAGTTTTTTTCATGTGCCTTGAATTGTCTATTCGCGTAGGCAATCACCCTACCATCCTGCATCAACACTACTCCAAGTCCAACTCGTGAGGCATACGAATAAACCGTATAGGACCCCGAACTAGTAGGAAAAATCAGAATAGGGGTTGAAGTCAAAGCCGTCTTGAGCTTCTGGAAGCTCGCCTCACACTCGTCTGACCACTGAAAAGGATCACCCTTCTGGGTTAATCTAGTCATAGGGGTTGCAATCGATGAGAAACCCTCCATAAAACGACGGTAATACCCCGCCATGCCAAGGAAACTGCAGATCTCTATAGCTAAGGAGGGCCTGTGCCAACTCTGCACGGCCTCCACTTTCTTCAGATCTACCCGAATGCCCTCACTCAATACCACGTGGCCTAGGAATGCCACAGAACTCAACCAAAACTCACATTTTGAGAACTTTGCATATAATTTCTTTTTCCTCAGGGTATGAGGCACTGTCCTCAGGTGCTGCTCATGATCTTCCCGACTCCGGGAGTATACCGAATATCATCTATGAAAGCAATGACAAACGAGTCAAGATAAGGCTTGAATACACTGTGAATCAAATGCATAGAAGCTTCTGGGGCGTTGGTCAGCCCAAATGACATGACAAGGAACTCGTAATGACGATACCGAGTCCTGAAAGCAGTCTTCGAGATATCCGGCTCCTGAATCCTTAGCTGGTGATAACCTGAGCGCAAATCAATCTTAGCAAACAGTTGTGCTCCCTGAAGCTGGTCAAATAGATCATCAATACGAGGCAAAGGATATCGTTTCTTCCCTGTAACTTTGTTCAACTGACGATAATCGATACACATGCGCATAGAACCATTCTTTTTCTTTACGAACAAGACAGGAGCACCCCACGGAGAAACACTGGGTCGAATAACATCTTTATTAAGCAATTCATGTAACTGATCCTTCAACTCTTTCAACTTAGAAGGAGCCATACGGTAAGGAGGAATGGATATGGGCTGAGTGCCCCGAAACAAATCAATACCGAAATTAATGTCCCGATTGGGCGGCATGCCCGGAGGATCAGCTAGGAACACATCGAGGAAATCCCGTACCACTGGAACAGAGTCAACAGAAGAGGTATCAGGACTGACATCTCTCACATAAGCTAAATACGCAGCGCACACCTTCTCAACCATCTAAGCCTTAAGAAAGGATTATAACTCTTGAGTGTGATCAAAAGCACCACTCCACTCAATACGTGGAATACCAAGCATAGCCAGCGTCACAGTCTTAGAGTGACAATCAAGAATAGCATACTGGGGCGACAACCAGGCCATGCCCAAGATAATATTGAAATCAACCATATCAAGTAATAAAAATCTGCCATGGTCTCAAAACCACGAATAGTAACCAAACATGACAGATATACGTGGTCCACAATAAGGGAATCTCCCACGGGAGTAGAAACATAAATAGGACAGCTCAAGGTCTCTTGGGCTGTGCCCAAATATGGAGCAAAATACGATGACACGTAAGAATAAGTAGAGCATGGACCGAATAGAACTGATGCCTCTCGGTGACTAACCAATATAATACCTGTGATAACAACATTGGAGGCGACATCCTCGGCACGATCAGGAATACCATTAAATCATGCTCGGTCCCTCCCTCGATGGTGACCTCTATCTTACCGATCTCTGCACCAGACTGGCAAGGCAGGTGGGGTGGCAGCTGGAGTTGGAACAATGGCATGAGAATACCGCTAAGTATGCTGCTGGTGAGACTACTGTGGAGGTGCACTCCTTCCAAGCCTAGGTCAATCCCTCACTACATGGAGGTTATCCCCATACTCATAACAAGCTCTGGGAGGGCGGGGTGGCTATGATAGGCTGGGCCTACCCTTGCTAGACTGGCCTATGGAAGTACCCCGCGTTGGAGGTGCACTAGAAACCGGAGGTGCATAATAAGGCTCATGAGATCTGGGAGGAGCTGGAGCACAGTTGGGTGAAGGAAGAGCTGAGTGAACTGGGCGACCCGTATATCCCCTACCATTACGTCCTGCTCCAGAAGTACGGGTACCAGAGAAATGACCCGACTCCCAAGACCTCTTGGCCTCTCTCTCTCCTCTTTCTCTCTGGCATGCATACCCTCTATCCTCCTGGCTATGCTCACTACCTGCTAATAGGGTATATCCATCTCCAACTCTCATGCCATGCCAGACTTAATGGAAGGAATAAGACCCCCGATAAACCTGCGAACCCTCTCACAAACAGTAACCACCAAAGCAGGCGCATGCCTGACCAAGCTAGTATAACGAATGACATACTCAGAGATAGTCATAGGGCCCTTGCGCAAATGCTCAAACTCTGCGCGCCATGCATCTCGGAAGCTCTAGGGAACAAACTCCCTCTGAAACATATCTGAAAACAGAGTCCAAGTCAGGGAGGCAGCCTCGTCCAGACTGTCTAACTCAAAGGTGTGCCACCAGTCATAGGCGGCTCCCTGAAGTTAGAAAGCTGCGAAAGAAACCTCGCTCGAGGCAGTAATACCCATGGTGCGAAAGATGCGGTGAAAATCCTCAAAAAACTCCAAAGCATCATCTGTAGATAATACGCTGAAAATAGGAGGGTCATACTTCTTGAACCTCTCCAATCTACGTTGCTCATCCTCCGAACCAGGTGCCCCATCCTCGGGCTGAACTGGAACTACAGGCTGGACAGGGATAATATCTGGAATCTATCCAATATGCACCCTCTGCTCTGGAGTGCGGGCTGTAGGAGTCTGGGCTCCTCCCCCGACCTGGAACATGGTTCTAGGAAGGGGAAGCAACACTGCCTGTGACAGCGTTGTATACATGCTCATAAACTGCCCCAATTCCTCCTGAAAAGCTGGAGTAGTGGTGACTGTGGGCGTGTCAGGTGGCTGAGTCCTGGTTGGATCCGCTGGTGGTATCTCGTCGGCTGCTCGCCCAGGTGCTCCGGCTGCACCCTGTGGGCATCCACAACCTCTGCCCCGACCCCTGCCTCAAGCGGCTGCAGGAGGGAGTGCGGGTGCCTGATCTTCCCGGGTCGTGCGTGTCCTCACCATCTGTGAGAGAATAGAAGATAGAAGTTTAGAATCGATGTCAAAAACATAGCACGACAAAGAATAAAATGAAGATTTTTCCTAAACAAATACATAGTCTCTCATAGATAAGTATGGACGTCTCCGTTCAGATCAGCGAGAATCTAATAAACAGGACTGTGTCCCGTGACTCCTATGAACCTAGAGCTCTGGTACCAACTTGTCACGACCCTAGTTCACCAAATGTGAAACTGTCATGACGGCACCCAGTCTTCGCGACTAACATGTTAGAATGGACGGAGACTCTCCGGTCTGCGGACGCAACAGATATACCTCAAGTCTCTGATATCAAGCTCTGGACTCATTGATGATATGCCTGGACGGATGCACATGGATTTGCATAACAGAAGTGTGTAGAAGAGTAGCATGAGTACATCACAGCATTACTAAGTAAGTTCCAAGCCTAAACTTGATTGGGTAGTAACGGGGAAGGTCGAAGCCCTACTGAGATAAACATAAGAATGAATATGAAATGAATAGACAATAGGAAATACAGTAAATCTCGAGTATCCAGCAAATAATAAGTAAAACAGAAATAGGCTACAACTACAACTACAATCTATGAATACAAGAACAATCACTACAAGCTATTTATCATCGGGGATCTCCTAGTATCCTGAGGATCTCCTGGTATCCTCATCATATACACAAGGGATCTCCAAGTATCCCGAGGATCTCCTAGTATCCTCCATTTAATCATGAGGGATCTCCAAGTATCCCGAGGATCTCCTAGTGTCCTCCAATTTATCAATCCTGTGCCGGAGATCTCTTAGTATCTCGCACTTCCAATCGCAGAACATAATACGTACAGGGAACTCCACGGATGTCGTCCCGTAGACCCATTCGTAACACATCACAACAATTCAATATTTAAAAAAAGAAACTAAGTACAAGAAATAGGTAAAAATCCAGATACTAGCATGTTCGCAAAAAGACAGATATTGCAATTTAACCAAATAGAGAAAATAAGTTACTAAAAACAAGTGAAATTTGTATATTTTACAGTTAAATACGTGAAGAAACACAGTCTAAATAAGCCAAGTAAAGTGAATTTTTCAACTGCTAGCACAAGTACACGCCTGTCACCTCGCACACTAGCCATTTAAACAACGGTAAAGATATCATAAGGGGAGAGGTCCCCTATACAAAGTTTGACAAGCCACTTACCTCGAACCGGTAGAGACATCGCTAAGAAACAATGCCCTTGCCACAAGTAGCCAACTTCAAGTGGCCCAAATCTATTCAAACCAAGTAATATTTTAAATAACATTGCAAGTAACTAATTCCGCTATTAAAATTAAAGCTAAGGCGCGAATATAGGTAAAATAACAAAAATGCCCATCAAACCAAAATCGCGGAATCGAATAGTTTTTACATTTTCAGAAGCCTCATACTCTCACGAGTCTAACCATATAAAAATCTCCCAAATCGGAGGTCAAATGCCCCTTCAAATCCTCACAATTAGGACTAAGAACTTTACCCCAATTTTCATTCAAAAATCCAAAACTAAAGGTTGAATTCACGATTAGATTAGTGGTTTTTAGTCATAGAGGAGTAAGGAATCATTACCCAATAGTTTCTTCTGAAAAGCCCTCAAAAAATCTCCAAAATCCGAGCTCTCTAGCTTGAGTTTGATACATATGGAAGAACCCTCATTTTGAAAAGTTTATAACTACCCAGGTCCTTTGTCAATGCGATCGCATGGTAGGAAATTGCGATCGCATAGAGTAAATGATGACACTTGGAATTTAGTACTATGTGAACGCAGGCATAAGGTTGCGATTGCGGAGTAGAAGAAGATAGACCTATGCGATTACGTGAGGACCCCTACAATCGCATAGAGGAAATGAACCTCTGAGTCACCGGCTAGACTTTTTCAGTGCGAACGCGGAAAAAGGTATGTTATCACGTAGAAGGAGGGGTAGAGCTATGCGATCATATTCAACGGCATGCAATCGCATTGAAGGAAAAATGGCCCTCCATAATTTGCACTACGTGATCGCATGGGAGTTGATGCGATCACAGAGAAGAAAAATCTAAAACATCTGTGAGGAAATTTTTCTGCAATCTTTAAGTCATGAAATAGCTCCGTTGAGCATCCGAAACATACTCGAGGCCCCGGGACCTCAACCAAACCTACAGACATATCCTATAACATCATTAAAACTTGTACCAATCCTTAAACTACCTAAAACAATGCCAGAAACTAGAATAAATCAATGATTTGAACTTAGAAACTTCAAATTCCAACCAAACACACTTTTGATCAAACACCTTACCAAAACACGTCCGATTGACCTGAAATTTGGCACGCACGTCCCAAATGACATGACATTGCTACAACAACTTGTGAAATTCCATTCTGACGCTTGGATCAAAAATTCACTATCGGACTGGAAACTTCAAAATTCTAACTTTTGGCATTTCTAGCCTAAATGAGCTACGGACATCCAAAATACATTCCGAACATGCTCCCAACCTGAAACCACATAACGGAGCTAAAGAAATCATCATATTTCCATTCCAAGGTTGTATTCACATTAGGAACTAAGTGTCTCCAACTCTTCGAACTCTATTATTGAACGTCTCGGCAAACCTAAATAGCAGAAAAAAACTTAGGCGAAGCAGTTAATAGGGAAACAAGCTAAAGACGACCAGTCGGGTCATCACACACAGTTAGGGAAGCGGCCGTGAAAATTGAGAGGACGGGCTCTAAAGCCGCTCTTGGAGAAGCACCGGGGGGCTCGGCTCGCATGCAGATGAGGGAGGGCTGGTCTACTTGCCATATCGTGATCCCTGGTGGGTATAATTTGTTAGAAGATAGCGAGCAAGCCACAACGGACATGAACTTGTTGTGTGCGGCTGCGAAGCACAAGACGCTGAGAAGTGTTAATAACAGGGATTTGTCGAGGCGGATAGCCGGCGCAGCTTTGCAGGTAGCTTTCAGTTTTTTGGTTTATGATTCGTAAAAGGGACTTTGGTACGTATTAACATATTTCTTCTCTTCTTTTTAGACTCTCATCTTGGAGGTAGAGAGGAGGTGGCGTGAACAAAAGAATGCGGCCACCTTCAATAAACTGGGAAAGAAATATAAAAAGATTCGTGCCAAGAATCAGACGTTGGCAGACGTACTTAAGCAGGACCCCCAGTTTTGAATGTTCCGTGAGGGTCTTGAGGAATCAGAAGCTCTTTTGAACAAGAGAGCAACCGAGCAGGAGTAGATTGATGAGCAGCTGATGGATGCTTTTGCTCTAAACATCGAGTTGGAGACCCTACTCCAGTCAAAAGATGAGGAATTAGAGATAATCCATGGGGTAGCGGTGGAGGCTGCGAAACTGCGGATCCAGGTCACGGTCCTTACAGCTGAGCTTGATGCTAGAACGACCCGAAGTTGAAGTTCTCAGGAGAACTGCCCCGTAAGATGTTATGCATCGTGATGCGCATGAGATGTGGGTGTATCATGATGCTAGGTTGGTCATTTTTGAAGAGTTTTTGGCGGCAGGTCGAGCTTCCGAGGTGGAAGTTGAAAGGTAACGATAGGCAACGACACTTAACTCGTGTTGCCTGTGAAGCGGCCGGTTAGAGCTCCGAATCGCCTGGTAGGAAGGGCTATAACTCTGAGGACGTCAACCGTTTGGACTCCATTTCATGAATTTCTAAGGCTTATCAGCATGGAGATGGCAATGGACCGGATGGCGACCAGGCTGGTCGTGATGGGTGGAGTGTAGAAGGCTCTTAAGACTTTATGTATATACTTTTTGTGTAGATGGGGCCTTTTTCTAAGGCCAAATATATGTATACCTTTGGAGATAATGAAATATGACTTTTTGCTGTTGCTGTTTTTCTTTTGTTCCTTAGAGCTTTTATTGCGTTTTAAGTTTTTGTTTTCACGCTTTTCACCGTAGATTAAGCTTGGTCAGCATGAGCGGCTTTGACTATCCTTGAATGACTCGTTCGTCATAGCCAAAATGGATCGACCATCAGAGTTAATGGCGCTAGTCGGACTTAGATTAACGACCTTAGTCGTGATGGAGTGGATGGCCCTAGCCATAAAGGCGACTTTGACTGTTGTCGAGTCGTTTGCTTACCGTAGTCGAATCTAGGTCGACTGTTGGTGGTGATGGTCATAGCCATAATAGAATCGATGGCCTTAGCCATGTAGGCGGCTTTGACTGTCATCGAGTCGTTTAATTACCATAATCGAATCTAGGCCGATAGTCGGTGATGGCCTTAGCCATAATAGTATCGATGGCCTTAGCCATGTAGGTGACTTTGACTGTCGTCGAGTCATTTATTTATCATAGTCAAATCTAGGTTGACCGTTAGCGGTGATGCCTTAGCCATAATAGGATCGATGGACTTAGCCATAATAGGATCTATGGCCTTAGCCATATAGAATCGATAGCCTTAGCGATGATAGAATTAATAGGCATAGCCATTTAGGCAACTTCGACTGTCGTCGAGTCGTTTACTTACCGTAGTTGAATCTAGGTCGACGTTTGGCGGCAATGGCCTTAGCCATAATAGGATCGATGGCCTTAGCCATAATAGGATCGATGGTCTCAGCCATAATAGAATCGATGGCCTTAGCCATTTAGGCGACTTTGAATGTCATCGAGTCATTTACTTACCATAATGGAATATAGATCGACCGTTGGCGGCGATAGCCTGAGCCATAATAGGATTGATGGCCTTAGCCATAATAGGATCTATGGCCTTATCCATAATAAAATCGATAGACTTTGCCATGATAGAATTGATAGCCTTAGCCATTTAGGAGAATTCGACTATCGTCAAGTCGTTTACTTACCGTAGTCAAATCTGGGTCGACCGTTGGCGGTGATGGCCTTAGCCATAATAGAATCTATGGCCTTAGCCCTGATAGAATTGATAGCCTAGCCATTTAGGCGACTCAAAGACTACTTACCGTAGTCGAACTAGGTCGACTGCTGGCGGTGATGGCCTTAGCCATTTATCTACTGGAGACGGCCTTAACCATTTATATTCTGGAGATGGTCGTAGCCTTTCATACATTGGAGATGGCTGTAGCCTTTCATACAATGGAGATGGCCATAGCCTTCATACATTGGAGATGCTCGTAGCCTTTTATACATTGGAAATGGCTATAGCCTTTCATACATTAGAGATGGTCGTAGCCTTTCATACATTGGAGATCAAGCTAGTCTAGTCCCTTTATCATGTCGGCCTGAAGATCATATGGAGAGGTTGATATGGTAAACTAGTGCCGCAAATATCTCCAAGTATTTCCTTTGCCGCCTCGTTAAAAACCTCCCCGAGAAAACCTAATTGGGATAAAACTCAGGTAAGGGACAAAAGATTACGACTCGAGAGACGCCTTTCAGAAGTGGAAATACTTGAGGTGTGCAACGTTCCAGTTGTTTAGGAGCATTTTTCCTTCCATTGTTTCCAACTGGAATGCCCCTTTACTGGCTACTGCTATGATTTTGTAAGGTCCTTCCCAGTTGGTGCCCAATTTTCCTTCACTTGGGTCTTTGGATGCCAATGTCTTGGCTTTGAGGACATAGTCTCCCACTTTGAGTGGCCTTATTTTGGCCCTCTTGTTGTAGTATCTTTCGACTTGTTGTTTTTGGGCCACCATTATGATATGGGCCATTTCTCTCCTTTCCTCAGCTTCTTCGTGGTCTTGGAGCCTGTTTGTGTCATTTTCTATTCCAGTGGTGTGTGAATATCATAGGCTTGGTTCACCGACCTCTACGGGTATAACCATGTCGTTTCGTAGACCAGCGAGTATGGTGTTTCCCCCGTGTTTGATTTGGGTGTCATAGCACTTCGGGTAGCAGCTCGGGCCATGGCCCTTTGGCATCCTCGAGCTTCTTCTTCAGTATGCTTAATATTGTTTTGTTGGAGGATTCTGCTTGGCCGTTAGCGATAGGAAGATATGGCGTGGAAAGTATCCTCTTGATGCGCCATTTCTCGAAGAATTCGGTCCTTTTTTGACCGATGAAATATCATCCGTTGTCAAAACTGATTTCTTTGGGGATGCCGAAGCGGCATATAATATTTTTCCATATATAGCGATCACCTCTTGTTCGCGTATTTGTGCGTATGCACCTACTTCTACCCACTTAGTTAAATAGTCAGTTAAAACTAATAAAATCATACATTTCCCCGTCCAGTTGGTATGGGGCCGACTATGTCCATTCCCCATTTGATGAAAGGCCATGTGGATGTGACTAAATGGGGGGCTCTCCTGGTTGGTGTATCATGGGGGCGTATTTTTGGCATTGTTCGCATCGGCGAACGTATTCTGTTGCCTTCTTTTTCATGGTCGGCTAGTAGTAGCCAGCCCGTATGATGCATCGCTTGAGGGCTCGGTTACCTGTATAGGCACCGCAGTGGTTCTCGTGCACTTTTTCGAGTATCGGCCTCATTTGGTGCGGCCCTAGGCACTTGGCCAAGGGTCCGCAAATGTTCTTTTGTAGAGGTCATTGTTTATTAAGCAATACCGATCAGCTTGCATGCGGAGTTTCTTTGCCTCTTTTTTGTCGGGTGGCAGCGTTTTGTCCTGCAGATAGGATACAAACTAGTTGCGCCAGTCCCAAGTCAAATTTAAAGAGAATACCTCAGTGTGATAAATGGCGGAGTGGAGGAGGGTGACCACCCTTTCTTTTTTGAAATTTTTAGTGGTCGTAGCCTGCTTCGCTAGATCGTCTGCCTCGATATTTCGTGCCTTGGGATCTGTTCGAAGCGTCATTCATCGAACTCAGCAATTAACCTGCGGATTTCTGACTGGTTTTTTTTTGCAATTTTTGTTCTTTGATCTGGTAAGTCCCAGTGACTTGGTTTACTGTGAGTTGGGAATTGCAGTGAAGGATGAGTCGGCGAGACCCATATTTGATGGCCAGTTTCATGCCTGCAATAACAGCCTCATACTCGGCCCTGTTGTTAGTCATTTCAGGGCATCATATGGACTGGCTAATTGTTTCACCCGTGGGGACCTCGAGGACGAGCCCAAGTCCTGACCCTGATGCATTAGCGGCGCCATCAGTGTAGAGGACCCATAGTTCGTTATTGATGGAGGCATGTTGTGCCTCAAGTTATGATTTTGGCAGGATTTCCACGCTAAAGTCGGCTATAAAATCGGCTAGAACTTGAGACTTGATGGCAGTTCTTGGAAGATACAAGGTGTCGTGCTCGCTGAGCTCAATGGCCCATCTTGCGAGTCGGCCCGATAATTCAGGCCTGTGTAAGACGCTCCTTAATGGGAAAGTCGTTACCACTTTTATGGGGTGGCATTGAAATAAGGCCGTAGATTTCGTGAAGCTACTACCTGTGCCAGTGCCAATCTCTCGAGGTGTGGGTACTGCGTTTCGGCGTCCACTATGGTTTTGCTAATGTAATAGACAGGGGATTGTGTACCTTTTCTTTAACGAACTAGTGCAGCGCTGACAACAACATCAGACACGGCTAGATACACCATCAGGGGTCCGCCTGGGCTCGTTCCACTGTAGCCCTTGATCTTTTTTCAGCACGTTGAAAAATTTAGGGCACCTATCGTATGACAGCGAGATGAATCTGGATAGGGCGGCTATACGCTCCGTAAGCTTCTATACCTATTTATGTTTACTCAGCACCTTAGGTATTGCATCTATCGCCTTGATCGGGTCTGGGTTGACCTTGACGCTGTCGATGCCCCCTTTTTCAAAAGCGAAATCGGGTTTTACGACATAATGGGCAAAACAACTCTATTTCCCGTTTGGGAATTGGGTTACGAAATTGGAAGAGTCGCCACCTAATGATTATAGTGCATTAGGACACTTTAAGATGAAGAGAGTGTTTTTAATAGAAGAAACCAGAGTTGGGTAAGGGCTTGAAATTATCTGTAGGGGAAGGTGTTAGGCACCCCTCAAGATCCACAAGTGTGGTTCCCGACCGTGCTAATTGTGAATTTACAAAGAGATGAAGCAATTAAACAAATAAGGTTCACACATAAGACATTCACACAACTTGAAAGCTTTAAAGAAAGGGGAGGACATAAGTTTGAAATAATAGAGAGGGTTAGTTTGAAAAGCATTAAGAAAGAATTTAAATAAAGCACATAAAAGAAAGAACGGTCCTAGGTTTAAATATAATATGGATCATTCGATACAATATCCCGCACATAGTCCCAAATAGGGATCTCTTTATGATATTATCGCATCGTCATCATCTCCATATTCTACCCTCCCACCCCGTTGAGGTATTAAAGCGTGTTGTTATCATTTACTTATTACATGCTAATACCCGTCCCAACCTGTTAGTCCTGGGGTATTAGCACTTCTAATTCTAAGAAAGGTTGAGAAGGAAGTAGGATACATATATGGAGTATTTAAAGGTAAAAATGCTAGAGTGACAGTCAAAAACAAGTAGCAGATAGGAGGGATGCAAATAAACAATTAAAGGCTCAAGTAAACCTCGTAACATATAGCAAGTAGTTTAGCATGACTTCAACTATTGATTTGGTCCTTCAAAGAGCTTAGGAGAGTAGGCAGAATAGTTTGACATATGAAAGTAAGATAGAAAATCTGCTTTACGCCCTCCGGGTCCGTTTTAGAAGTTGATAGGACTTTCGAAAACCCGCAGAAACTTTAGAAAACGTTAGCTTCAGGCGAAGGTCTGTTTAGGAAAGATTTAAAGTTGCAGATGGTTTTTAGAAAAGAAAACGCAGGCTTCAAACAAGAAGTATGTTTAAAGATTTAAAACTACAAACAAGTTTTTGAGAAAAGGGGTGCCAATTAGTCACATGAGTTTTAGTAAAAGCAGCTGTAAAAAGAGTAGTTCACAAGACCATAAAGAAGTTTTGAAATACCTTAAAGACACGAACTTAAGCAAACATGCATAGATTTAGTATAGAAAACTGCTCGTTGGTTCATGACATTACGAAAAGGGCAGACCTGGGCCCGTTTGAGATAAGCCAAATTAGGATAAGTTGAAAACAGGGTCACTGGAAAACATTAGACGAGTCTGGACTTAAACTTACTTGCTAACCCTTTAGTTTCTACTTTATTACAATTGGACGTCCTACTGTTTTTCCTAGCGTTTACATAGTTCCAATAGGCATGATATCTAGGTGAGATTATAAGATTCAAGCCTAATAACATGGTTTCTATATGAAGTTGATGAAATACGGAAGCCTATAGACATGGTATATATGGTTGATGCAACAACACAAAATAAGCACGGTAACAGTATACATGGATAAAATTAAAGTCCTAAGACATGGTTTCTACTGATGTGAAGATAAAAGAGCCTACAGTCATGAT
The DNA here is from genome assembly GCA_034376525.1 of Nicotiana benthamiana. Taxonomy (NCBI): domain Eukaryota; kingdom Viridiplantae; phylum Streptophyta; class Magnoliopsida; order Solanales; family Solanaceae; genus Nicotiana; species Nicotiana benthamiana. The sequence continues at coordinate 35,257,670 of CM067329.1, read as the reverse complement.
TTATATATGACATTGATGTAATAAAAGTAAACTCTTATAGGCATGTTTTCTATATGATGTTGCTGCAATAATGGAAACCCTATTAACATGGTATCCATATGAGATGGTGCAAGAAAGTAAACCCTTATAGACATGGTAACTATATGACATTGATGCAAGACAGTAAAACCCTATAAACATGGTATCTATATGAGATGATGCAAGAAAGTAAACCCTTATAGACATGGTAACTATATGACATTGATACAAGACAGTAAAACCCTATAAACATGGTATCTATAAGAGATGATGCAAGAAAGTAAACCCTTCCCATATTGCCTTTCACTAGATTCCCTAAGTTCTTTATTATACGTTATTTACAAAATATTGGACAAGAAAGTAACATTAAAGAAGCAAATACATCAATACCACAACAGACTCAAAGAAGCGCAAAACATCTTTAATGTCCAACGTATGCCTTTTGCCAAATCCAAGCCCCTAAGGTCCGAGGCTTTTCACTTTTTAGAGTGTTACAAAGTTCTAAGGGCTTTCAAAGGAACCCGGGCATTGCTTACACTCCAATTGGAATAGTGCAAGTGCGGAATGACCAGTCCGAAGGCATCCGAGTTCAGAGGAGACTCTGGGGTCCCCTATGCATGGCTTACCAGAGGGGGGTGGAACTTAAAGAACTAAGAGTAAATGTAAAAGTGAGGAACTGGAGGAAAACCAATACGATAGGGAACCCGTTCAACTAAGGAACCGGATGGAAAAATAAATAAGCTCAGGTCTAATTTTGGAAAGAAGATATGATATTAATTACAGAATATAGGGTAGATACATATAAGAAATTTGAAAATCACACGGTTGAACACATAAGGCAGGTAATTACCCAGGAAATCAAGGAGTCAAGATACTAGTAGTATTCGAACTTAGTCAGAAAACAGAGAACAACTAGAGAATCACACAGTTGTACCAAAATCAATTAGGGTTTCAGAAAAAAGGGAAAAACAGTACAATAAAAGATGCATAAGTTTTGAATATACAGAGACTAACAAATAATAGAGTAGTCATGTAGCAAACACAAGAAGCAAAGAGGGCCGGCTAGGATTTCACAGAGAAAAAGGAATGGAGAATACCCTTAGAGATTAGGGTTCCCACTACAAGTAAGAACATAAGGCATATCATAGACGAAGACGAACAAGAGCAGAACAGTATAAAAAAGCATAGAGCAATTAACCAAAAACCCTAGAAAAGTAATCAGTCAGACAAAACACTTTAGAGCTATAATAGAAATGTCAAAATCATGGAGAAGAACGCCCAGTAGCAAGAATAAACAACAAAATCAAAGAAATCGGATAAGTCATAGAAAACCTTAGGTTTTTAAAAAAATGAACAATTTTTGAAATCCAGACTAAGTGAAGAAAGAAATGAGAAACACTTCAAAAATTTTAGAAGAAAACTAGTACTTAAAGAAGATCGTAAGATAACACAAAGAAAAATGAAAGGAGGAACCTCGAATCATTAGGGTTTTCAGATGAGGCCTAGAAATGGCGAGAAAAGCCTGAACGGACTCATTGGGGCTTGGCAAGTATAGAAGGCTTCAAAGACTTGCCGGAGAACAGCCGTGAAACTCCATTAAAGGACTTTTGGTCCAGTTACCCTTGAGACAAGAACCCTGATCTTTGAAACCTAAGGCCGGGAAAGATAATTCGTAGACGAACATGGAAGTTTCAGGCCCTAAATGGCCATTAACGCCGGTGAAGAGGTCCGGAGAAGATTAGGGTTCTCAAATATCCTAGAGAGAATTTGGGAGTGAAAGGAGGCGGCTTGGTAAGAATGAGGATAGGGTTAGGGGTTTGGGGGGTTTAATTTGGTAAGAATAATGTGGGCCGTTGATCTATGAGATCAACAACCAGGATCATAATGGGGAAATGGGTCGGGTTAATTCGAACGGGTTTGGGTCAAATGGATTGGGAAATCGGGTGATAATAATTGGGGTTAATTGGGGTTACAATTGAAAGACTAAGGGCTATATATTAAATAGCCAATTTTCCCAAATTTAATTTTATAAAAATAGTAAACAACTTTAAAAAATCTAATTAAATCACTGAGATAGTAAAAAGGTGTGGGAATTAACTAAAAAATACCAAGAGCGATTTTTTACTTGAAATACTCGTTAAATTGATAAATAGACTAAAATTGCAATTTAATGCAATTTTAATTTAAAAATACCTAATGGCTTTGTAAAATCCTGTAAAAATTACATAAATTATATTTTTATGTAGTTGAGAGAATAAAATAATTTATTTATTAAAACAACAAGATTTGACACTAAATATTAGATTTGGCAGTACAAAATAAGTTATAATTTGGTTTTAAAAAGCTTGCAAAATTATAGAAAAATACCAAACCTCTTGTGGATGCTTATATATGCATTCACAAGCTATTTCAAAAGATTTTTGGGTACAAAAATACCTAGGAAAAAATTGGATATCAACAGTTGTCCCTCTTTACCCGAGGAGGATGAAAGAGTTGTCGGGTAAAGACAAGATGGCCAATTTTGACCGGAAGTGAAAATTGTACGAGAATTTCGACCGCGCTCTGGCTTCTGAGCTGCCTACATATCCATAGTTTTACAAGAATCAGGCCGCATGTAGTTCAGGAGACATTGGCGGAATGTGCCAATGAAATTTTAAACGGTGGACGCAATGGGGTTTGAGATTTGGCAAGGGTTCAAGGATTGGACGAGCCGCGGAGAACTGGAGCGGGAGCGCTCTTGCTGAGACAGTCGTGCCAGCCGGCGTACGTGCAAATGAACGATGTGCGTGTACATTGCATAATTTAAACGTGATGCATGTTCCCATCGGACCATGAATGTTGTCTTCGGCTGATAGGACGACATCCTGAGACTATGACGTCCGGGCTATGAAGAGCATGAAAGTAAAGATTCGCAGGCCATGAAATGGTGTTCTTAGGCCATGCAGATGGTGCCTCCGAACTATGACGCCTTTGAATAAGTTGGTGATATTTCAGCCCACGAAAAGGTGGCAATATTTCAGCCGAATGAATTCAGAGGGTGGCGATCATTCAGCCGAGCAGGAGTTTAAAATGCAGGGGCGGCAATATTTCAGCCAACGTGAAACAGGGTGGTGATATTTCAGCCAAAACGCGAAATAATTGAGGTAGAGCTTAACCTCGAAAGGTAGAAGATAGCCTTATGCAAAAATGCAAGATGGAGATAGAGCTTGGTCTCGAAAGGCAGAAGTAGCCTTATGCAATGATGGAGGCAGAGCTTAGCCTCGGAAGGAAGAGAGTAGCCTTATGCAAGGATGGAGGTAGATCTTAACTTCGGAAGGCAGAGAATAGCCTTGTGCAAGATGGAGGCAGAGTTTAACGTCGGAAGGCAGAGAATAGCCTTATGCAATGATGGAGGCAGAGCTTAGCCTCGGAAGGCAGAGAATAGCCTTATGAAAGATGGAGGTAGATTTTAACCTCGGAAGGCAGAGAATAACCTTATGCAATGATGGAGGCAGAGCTTAGCCTCGGAAGGCAGAGAATAGCCTTATGCAATGCAAAATGCAGATTGAGACAGAGCTTAGTCTCTAAAGGCAGAAAATAGCCTTATGCAAGATGGAGGTAGAACTTAACCTCGGAAGGCAGAGAATTGCCTTATGCAAAATAGAGACAGAGCTTAGTCTCGAAAGGCAGAAAATAGCCTTATGCAAGATGGAGGCAGATCTTAGCCTTGGAAGCCAGAGAATAGCCTTAGGCAATGCAAAATGGAGACAGAGCTTAGTCTCGAAAGGCAGAAAATAGCCTTATGCAAGATGGAGGCAGAGCTTAGCCTCAAGAGGCAGAGAATAGCCTTATGCAATGCAAATGGAGACAAAGCTTAGTCTCGAAAAAAATGCAAAAATATAAAGGAGAGGATGATGGTAATTTTCTTAGCTGGTGGATGATTGCGCTATCGATGACTGCTGGGGAAGCGTTGAATGTAGATAGTAAGCCTTTGTGAGGAAAGTAGTGGCTTTGAAAACTTTGGATTTGTAAAGCTCATGCATTACCTATTTGTAGCCTGGGTTCCTGCATCCAAAGAAAAATCGTGAGTTCTATAAGGGGAGGTTAGTCCGCATCCTTCGACCCGTGGCATTCTGTACCCTTTGAGGCAACGTTGCTGAAAGATAGAGATCCAAATGATTTCATGCAAGATTTGACTAATATGATGTAAATGTATATATATAAATTAAAGTAAAACATAGTTTGTTTTTATGATGAACCCCAACTGCAACGTGGTTCAAGGCACGGCAACCTTGCTGGCTCCGAAATTTTGAGGGTCCTTCTCAAAATTCTGCCCTAGTTTACTGCGTTGGTGCTGTTGACGGCGGTGCTGAATGGCTGAAAGCTGATTGTCCTTGGATTTTTGAGGGTCCTCCTCAAAAATCTGCCCAGTTTACTAGGTCGACGCTGATATGAAAATTGGCAAGCTGACTTCGGAATTTTGAGGGTGCTCCTCAAAATTTTGCCCCAGTTCCAAATGAGAGGGAAAATGGAATCTTATTAATGATGTGACCAAACCCATAAGGCTGCCTATGTATCCCCTCTTAAACGGGAATCAAGTAAGACGTAGTTCAAATTACATCATAAAGAAAATCATATTGATTAGATGTAATATCTCTTCACTGCATCTGAGTTGATCGGGTTTGGCCAGATTTCTCCATCCATTTCTACAAGAATAAGGGCTCCTCCAGTTAGAACCCGGTGAACCATGTACGGACCTTGGCAGTTGGGAGAGAACTTCCCTTTGGCTTCATCTTGATGTGGGAATATCTTTTTTAACACCACCTGTCCTGGTGAGAACTTCCTTGGTCGAACTCTCTTGTTGAAGGCTCCGGACATTCTGTTCTGATATAACTGACCGTGACAGATAGCGTTCATTCTCTTTCCGTCTATAAGTGCTAACTGCTCATAGCGAACCTTGACCCACTCTGCGTCCTCTAGCTCAGCTTTTTGTATGATTCTCAAGGATGAAATTTCTACCTCGGCGGGAATTACTGCTTCTGTACCGTAAACCAGCATGTAAGGAGTTACCCCAGTTGATGTGCAAACTGTAGTACGGTAGCCCAATAAATCGAATGACAACTTCTCATGCCACTGCTTATGCCTTTCAATCATTTTCCTTAGTATTTTCTTGATGTTCTTGTTGGGTGCTTCCACGGCTCCATTCATCTGAGGTCTATAAGCTGTAGAATTTCTGTGTCTGATCTTGAAATTTTCGCACATCGCTTTCATCAAGTCGTTGTTGAGATAGCAACCATTATCAGTGATGATCGACTCTGGAACACCGAACCGACAGACAACCCGATCTCGACAAAGTCCGCTACGATCTTCTTGGTTACCGCTTTGTATGAAGCTACTTCAACCCATTTAGTAAAGTAGTCAATCGCCACTAGAATGAACCAGTGTCTGTTGGATGTGGCAGGCTATTGGCCCAATGACATCCATTCCCAAAGCGGCGAACGGCCATGGTGAGCTCATTGTCGTTAGCTCGTTTGGAGGTACCTCTATCATATCCGCATGTATCTGACAATGATGACACTTCCGGACATACTGAATGCAATATGTTTCCAGGGTTATCCAGAAATATCCAGCCCAGAGTACCTTCTTTGCCAGAACAAAACCATTCGTGTGTTGTCCACAAGTCCCCGAGTGCACTTCCTCTAGTAACTTGTTCGCTTCTGTCGCATCGACACACCTTAATAGTCCCAAATCTAGATTCCTCCTATACAGGATTCCTCCGATGTGAAAGAATTTATTGGACAATCTTGGAAGGGTGTGCTTCTGAGTAGCATTAGCGAGCTCTGGATATTCTCCTATTGTCAGGTACCTTTTGATGTCATGGAACCAAGGTTTTCTGTTGGCTTTTTCCCCAGCATGTGCATAATAAGCCAGTTGATCTTGATTTTTGACCTGGATAGGGTCGATGAAATTTGTGTCTGGATGCTGAATCATGGATAATAAAGTGGCTAAGGAGTCAGCAAACTCATTCTGTACTCTTGGAACATGCTGGAATTCCATTTTTCTGAACCTCTTTCTCAATTCCTGTATGTGGTGCAAATAAGGGAGTATCTTGGAATTCTTGGTTGCCCATTTTTCTCGGACCTAGTGTATGAGTAGGTCTAAATCCCCAATCACTAGCAGCTCCTATATTTTCATATGAATGGCCAGTTTAAGCCCTAAGATGCAAGCTTCACACTCAGCCATATTATTGGTGCACAGGAACCTGAGCTTGGCGGATACAGGGTAATGCTGACTGGTTTCTGATACCAGGACTGGCCCTATACCAACTCCTTTGAAATTTGCGGCTCCGTCAAAAAACATCCTCCAACCGTCATAGGATTCTGCAATATCTTTTCCTATGAAAGCTACTTCCTCGTCGGGAAAATACGTTTTCAATGGTTCATACTCCCCTTCCACAGTATTTTCTGCGAGACGATCTGCCAAAGCCTGTCCTTTAACTACTTTTTAGGTGACATAGACAATGTCGAATTCACTCAACAAAATTTGCCTCTTGGCGAGCTTGTCAGTGGGCATGGGATCCATTCTTGATATAAGGTAGGTGGTGTAACCACAGAAATAATGCCTTAACTTCTGAGCTATCCAACTCAAAGCACGACAGGTGCGTTCTAGTAAGGAATACCGAGCCTCGTACGGGGTAAATTTCTTGTTGAGGTAGCTTGCTCCTTTCTCCCCGTCTCACCGTGTTATCCCAAGACACAACCAAATGCTCTGTCCAAAACCGTGAGATAGAGCAATAAAGGCCTCCCAGGCTCAGGTGGAACCAGGACTGGTGGCGTAGACAAGTATTCCTTGATCCTGTCGAAAGCCTTTTGACATTCTCGGTCTATTTGGTGGCGGCATCCATCTTCAGAATCTTGAAGATAGGTTTGCAGATGATGGTGGACTGAGAAATGAACCGGCTAATATAGTTAAGTCTCCCCAAGAAACTCATTAACTCTTTTTTGCTCTTTGGCGGTGGCAACTCCTGAATAGATTTGACCTTTGATGGATCCAGCTCTATTCCTCGGCGGCTTACGATCAAACCCAATAATTTTCCCGCAGGGACCCCAAACGCACATTTGGCGGGATTCAGTTTCAAGTTATACCTCCTTAGTCTGTTGAAAAACTTTCAGAGGTCCTCCATGTACTCTGTAGCCTTCTTGGATTTAATGATGACATCGTCCACATATACCTCAATCTCTTCATGTATCATGTCATGAAAGAGGGTAGTCATGGCCCTAATGTAAGTAGCTCCCGCATTCTTCAACACCAACGGCATCATTCTGTAGCAATACATTCCCCAAGGTATGATGAACGCCGTTTTCTCTGCATCTTCTTCATCCATCCATATCTGATGGTACCCCGCAAAGCAATCGACGAATGACTGCAACTCATGCTTGGCGCAGTTGTCAATCAGAATGTGTATGTTCGGCAAGGGGAAATCGACTTTAGGACTGGCCCAGTTGAGATCCCGGTAGTCGACAAAGACTCTAACTGGCTTTGACCTGCTTGGTAACCTCCTCTTTGATTTTTAGACTCATATCTGGCTTGAATTTTCTGAGCTGCTGCTTTACTGGTAGATATGCAGGATCTGTCGGCAACTTGTGAGCGACGATGGACATGCAGAGACCGGTCATATCATCGTAAGACCATGCAAAGATATCCTTATGTTCCTTGAAGAACTCTATTTATTTCTCTTTTTCTGTTTATGATAAGTGCACACTGATGCACGTTTCTCTGACATTCTCTGTGTCTCCCAAATAGACGACTTCGGTTTCATCCAAGTTGGACTTAGGTCTATTCTCAAAATTCTCGGCATCTCTGACAACCTTTTCTGGTATATCATCTTCCTCTGAGTCTATGTCTGATTGTTGCATAGCCTCGTTGCAAGTTACAATTGTTGGTTCAACATCAAGACACGTAATAGTAATGCTGTGTGAAAAATAAAGTAAATAGCAAAGAAAAGTAATGAATAGCGAGATATTTGATAAAACTGAAAAAATGCTTTTTATTGAATTCATTAATGTTCAAAACATTGGAGCTCTTTTGGAAAGTAAAGACAGATACAGAAAATAAAGAAAACAACTAAAATAAAGATGCGTGATGCTTGTTCAGCCTTGCTACCCCAAAGGTTTCCGGGCAATGGTGGTCCTGATTGACCAGTTGGTGAGGTGCTCCCCTCAGTTCACAGCTTGAGTGGAAAAGGCTTCCTCCCCTTCCTCTTCAAAAATCACACAACAGTCCCTGTCATCCAGAAACAGGTTCTTTATCGCTGCAAGAGCCTCGTCTTCCTCCAACCCGTAGACAGTGTCAGCTGGCTGAAATGTATGCTCCAGCTGAGGTATGGGGCACTCCAGTGGGTAATATGGGTCACGCCATGGTGGTGACCACTTTCTAAACTCCTGCCAAATGTACTGGTATCCCAGTCCGAAGGTAGTACCATGTTTCTTCAACTGGATAGGTTTGGTGATACCTTCAAGATTCTTACCAAATCCTTTCCCCAGTTCATACCCACTCCAGTTAAGAATGCTCTTAACCTTGTTTCTCCACCATTTGTCCTTATCCACTACGTTGACCCGCTTGATATGATGATATTTCTCCCCGCCTATTCTTCTTCTGCCTCCGATCATTGGAATGGTTTGGCGACTGTATATGGGGTTGCTACCGTCGCCATGGATGATTACTTCCTGATGGTTCCATTCGAACTTCACAGCCTGATGAAAAGTTGATGCCACAGCCCCAGCGAAATAAATCCAACGTCTTCCCAGCAGTAAGTTGTAAGAGGCTGGTATGTCAGTGACTTGGAACTCAACGTGAAACCAAGTAGGTCCCATTTGCAAACACAGGCTAACCTCCCCGAGGGTAGATCTCTGAGAACCATCAAAAGCTTTTTATCTCGTGCAATCCTTTGCCCAACTTCTTGAGGGTGATTAATGGACAAATTTTGAGACTAGAGCCTCCGTCGACTAGAATCCTGGTAATGAAATGATCTTCACACTGCACGGTGATGTGTAGTGCTTTGTTATGACTCAGCCCTTCAAGTGGCAATTCATCCTCGTGGAAAGTGATTTTATGACTTTCCAATACCTGCCCTATCATGTTGGCCATTTCTCCTACAGTTATGTTGCTTGGGACATAAGCCCCGCTCAATATCATCATCAAGGCGTTCTTATGAGCTTCGTAACTCTCCTGCAATGCTAAGATGGAAATCTGTGCCAGAGTCTTATTTAGCTGTTCAACAACTGAATATTCTTTTGCCTATTCCTTTCCCCAGAGATCATCAGGTCTAGTCTCAATGGGACGTCCAGGAACCTGCTTGATGGACTCATCTAGGTGCTCTGGTGTGTACACCTTGCCTGTTCTAGTCATACCTTGTGCGACAATTGCTTCACTCGTGTGTGCTTTTCCTTTCCATCTCGCCTCGTCGGTGTAGTCCCTGGGTATGGCTTTTGACTGAAATGGGATTACATCTGACATGGTGACCGAAATGGTCACCTTTGGTGGAAACATAGTAACTTCAATTGGTGCGGGCGCATTTGGAGTTCCAAATTCCACCTCATTCGGCTTTGGAACCTCTGCAGGAAGTGCCTTGAACTCAAAGGTTACATATATATTCACCACGTTTCCATCAGAGGGCTGGACTTGTACAACGATAGGATTAAGTGTGACCGCTGGTTTTTTGGGCTCATCTCCCTCAGATATCAAACCAATAGACCCTTCGGGGCCCCAGTCATCTTCTACCTCAATCATGTGGATGCTTCCAGCTTAATGGTCTGGCAGAGGGTTGTTACGAACATTACGAGCAGGAACCTTAGCTACGATGACCTTGTTGTCAATTAAGGTCTAGATTTTGTCCTTCAACGAGCGACACTCGTCAATGGTATGGCCTTTCATCCCCGAATGGTATGTGCAGGTTTTATTTGGGTTTATCCATTGGGAAGGGTTCTCTGGGGTTATGGCTGGGATGGGCGTAACATATCTGGCGGCTTTGAGCTTCTCATAAAGTTAGTCAATGGGTTCAGCAATAGCGGTGTATTGTCTGGGTGGTCTGCAGTCAAAATTTGGTCTTGGTCGTGGGAAGTTTTGACGGGTAGGTGGTGATGGACAGTGAGGAGGTTGTGGTGTGTTGGCTTGGATCACGGGTGCGGGTTGGGAATATCCTGGCAAGATGGGTTGATATATTGGTGGGGGAGATGACTGGTAGACGGGTGGTAGATTTTGGTAAGTGGTAAAAGGTGCTTGGTAATTTAGAGAGGGTTGGTACGTGAGTGGAGTTGGAGGGTAGGGTTGGTATTTCATAGGAGAATGGTTTCTTTGCGCAACCATTACGAAGTTTACATCTTTTTTCTTCAATGAACCACCAGATTGCAGGGCTTTGTTTGTGGCTTGCAGTGCCTCAAGGTTGGTAACCATACCATTTTTTATTCCCTCTTCAATCCTTTCTCCCAGTTTGATGATATCAGCGAACTTCTGCCCCTCTATCAGCATCAATCTCTCGTAATATTGTGGGTCCTGGGCACGAACGAAAAATCTATTCATTTGCTCTTCTTCCAAAGCCGGCCTGACTTTGGCAGCTTCCGACCTCCAATGAGTAGCATACCCGCGAAAGGTTTCAGTAGGCTTCTTCTTCAAATTCTGAATGCAAAACATGTCTGGCGCATTCTCAGTGTTGAATCTGAAACGGTCCATGAAATCGAACGCCATGTTTACCTAACTCGTCCACTTCTTCGCATCTTGGCTGATGTACCAAGATAAAGCATCCCCTTTCAAACTCCCCATGAATAGATTCATGCGGATCTTCTCATCCTTACCAACACCCACTAATTTGTCACAATACATCCTGAGGTGAACCCTGGGATCACCCGCACCATCAAACATCTCGAACTTAGGCGGTTTGTACCCCTCCGGGAGATTGACATCGGGTTGAACACACAAATCTTCATAATTCAGACCTTCCACACCCTCGTTACCTTCCACGCCTTGAACCCTGCCAGTGAGTTTCTTGAGTTCAATAGCCAAGTTCCGAATGAGTGAATCTGATTCTGACACATCTGGTTGGATGTGTATAGTATGGCACATTTTCCACAAAGATACGGGTATCCTGGTGGTTTGGAGCGTTTTGAGGCTCAGGGATGAGCGGTGGAGCATTGTTGCGAACCTGCGTTAGAATCTTCTGTGAAGGTGCAGGGACCTGGTTGTTGACATCTGTAGTAGCAAGGGAGATGGACAAGCTTGCCTGACTCCGGACCTGGTCTAGTTCCTCTCGGAACCTTAGCAAATTTTTCTCCAAGTAAGCAGCAGTTTCTTTGGTGATTGGGGTACCCTGAGAAGTTCCTTCAATTTCCTTTCTTGCTTCATTATCTGCCATCTGTCCTTTGTTCCTGTTTTTGGGAGGAGGAGGAGAAGGAGGAGGAGGAAGAGGAGGACCCTTAGATCTTGTTGAATATGCTGATGGTGCCAGAATGCATGGACTAACCTTTGGGGAGGGGGATAAAAACAAAAAGGTAAAAAGTTAGTGCGGATTCTGAGAAAGAAAACATTGCGGTGTAAACACGTTGTTGCAAGAATATAAATCGTTTCCTATTTGGGTGCCCCGTTGTGCCCGAGGTAGGCCTAGTGACAAATACGATTTGGAGAACTCGTAATACCAAATGCCTCATTTTATCTATAGAAAATAGAGCGAGTCAAAAAAAACTGAAATAAAGAGAAATTGTCACTAATGGCCAAGGGCCTTATTACATCAAGAAAGCGGTAAAATCCTAACTATTTGGTCCCAGAAGGACCTTCCCCAGATTCGATATCTTTGCCTCCCTCGTATAGTTTCATCAGCTTGTGCAGTCCCAGCAACAAGTAAACCCGAGCTAACTGCCCACCTTCATCACCTTCAAGTTCCTGATAGTCTTTGATCCTTTTCAGAAAATTGCCTTCCAGCTCCACTATACCCTGTTCCAAGTACCCTAAATGATTTCTTGCACGGACAGCCATGTCCTTTCATTCGTTGATCACTTTATCTTGAGCCTCTAGCATTTGCCGATGTTCACTTTCACATTCCCGCATTCGCTTGCGCAACTGATTATCCTTGACCTTTGTTGCAGCCTCCCCACCAATAACCATGTGACCATGGCCGAAACCTATTTTCTCCAAGCCCATATGATCATCTTCTAACCACCCTGGATAAAGCGACGCATGTCCCGCCTAATACCTGTCTGGCTCCATGGATTCCTTTTCTAGAATTATTCTGGAGTGCCACATATGCTGAGCCCGGCACCTGTGTGGCTATCGTCATCCTGGAAATCAGCCCTCTAATGACTCATTTTTTCCACTCTTGATATAATCTGCTTCCTTCCGGCTTGCCTCATGACTCGGAGAGGGACATAAGGGTAAGTTCCTCTTAATTCGATGAGTACAAGTAATGGTGCATCCCTAGATTGAATGATAAACTCTCCAGTTGGAAACCACTCGTACATCCATTGTACATGCTCTTCTCTCAGATTCCTTAATAGTTCCACCCATCCACTGGCATCTTCAGGGTGAGCAAACATATCCAGCATGAAGTTCATCCGCTTTGGATGATGGAAAGCAATATGGTCATCCCAATCTCGTCGTTTGATCTCCTACCTATATTCTCCCTTTTGAAGATGTTCAATGAGCCAGAGTTGTAGTAGTAGATTGCACCCTTCGAAGTGCGGTGCCCCTTGTTGACATTTCTTTAAGGCTCGGTATAGTTCTGCGAGGATCATGGGTGCTATGCTGAATGTCTTCCTGTCGATACCTTCCATTACAGCTTTGGTCACCATGACTACTCTTGTATGGATACTAGCCTTCTTCATCGGAAAAACCACCAGACCCAAGAAACAGAATATGAATACAAAGGCTCTCCTATGTATGTCACCCAAAGAGGTGAGAACGAACTCGTCCATGTGATTGCGGTATGATTTACTATGTCCGAACCTTTTTATACATGAAGTCGAAGGATATGTAGGAGTCCTTCAAACTGGTCAGATTAGGATTCTTTTTTAGCCCCATCCTTTTCAAGAACCCTCTACCTCTGCGTTTTCTGGCATGAGCAACCCTAGGCTATCCCAAGGAATTCTGTCTAAACCCCCAATTTCCTCCAACAACGGCGTCATTTCGATATCCCAAAAGCGGAAGACAGACCGTTCACTATCCCAAAACATAGTAGCAGCTTCCACAATCTTGTTATCTGGACTAACTTCCAGAAGTGAAGGAAGATTTCCCAAGTGTTTGCGGACAACAACCCGATCACTGTCATGCAAATCATCCCACCAGCTTAGCAACTTTGGATGAATGTTTGATACCATATCGAACCTGGGGACCTCGTGCCTCATTTCCTGCAAAACAGAGAGTTAGGCCCTTAACCCCACCGGACTCGACCATTTAAATCAATAATTAGAAAATGGTATTTTAGTTCTCCAAATCAATGCACATAACGTGAATGTCCGTTTGGATTTCGAGGAAACCCGATGGACTTTGGTTTAGGCTATCCTAATGGGTCATTATGCGGACGACATAACTGACTTGGCTAAGTTTGACCATGATGCATGAACAATTCAATGGAGTAAGTTTTCTACGTTTGAAGTGATAGACAAGGTACCCTTGAGCGGACAACTCAAGAGGGAAAGGTGCGGAACCGTCGACTACACCGTTGATCGACTGGTTTTACCGCAAATATGCCTTTGCCAAAATTAGGGGGTTTGTAAGTATTGGAAGAGCGCAACCACTCATTATAAGCGTTGCTATAGGATTTGTTTGGCACGAGTGGAAAATGATGTTGAAGGATGCAATTACAACAATGAAATAAATACACGTATTTTCACATTCATAATGATTACAATAAATGCTCGAAATTAAAGAAGGAATTGAAATAAAATGAGGTAATAAAGCAATAAAACAGTCAAAGGGAAAGAAAGACACGAAGAAACATGTTAATAATTGTAAAAATAATAAAAGAAAAGTATTGAAGCAATAAATAAAGAAAATGGTAAAGTCGCAAAACACGTAATGGTAAAAGCCTAAAAAAATCCCCAACAGAGTCGCCATGCTGTCGCCGCCCCTTTTTCAGAATCAAAATCGGGTTTTATGACATAATGGGCAAAACAACTCTATTTCCCGTTTGGGAATTGGGTTACGAAATTGGAAGAGTCGCAACCTAATGATTATAGTACATTAGGATACTTTAAGATGAAGAGACTGTTTTTGAGAGAAAAAACCAGAGTTGGGTAAGGGCTTGAAATTATCTCGAGGGGAAGGTGTTAGGCACCCCTCAAGATCCACAAGTGTGGTTCCCCGTCGTGCTAATTGTGACTTTATAAAGAGATGAAGCAATTAAACAAATAAGGTTCACACATAAGACATTCACACAACTTGAAAGCTTTAACGAAAAGGGAGGACATAAGTTTGAAATAAGAGAGAGGGTTAGTTTGAAAAGCATTAAGAAAGAATTTAAATAAAGCACATAAAAGAAAGAAGGGTACTAGGTTTAACTATAACATGGATCATTCGATAGAATATCCCGCACATATTCCCAAAGAGGGATCGCTTTATGATATTATCGCATCGTCATCATCTCCATATTCTACCCTCCCACACCGTTGAGGTATTAAAGCGTGTTGGTATCATTTACTTATTGCATGCTAATACCCGTCCCAACCTATTAGTCCTGGGGTATTAGGACTTCTAATCCTAAGAATGGGGGCGAAGGAAGTAGGATACGTATATGGAGTGTTCAAAGGTAAAAATGCTAGAGCGACAGTCAAAAACAAATAACAGATAAAAGGGATGCAAATAAACAATTAAAGGTTCAAGTAAACCCCATAACATACAACAAGTAGTTTAGCATGACTTCAATTACTTATTTGGTCTTTAAAAGAGGTAAGGAGAGTCGGCAGAATAGATTGACATATGAAAGTTAGACAGAAAGTCTGCTTTGCGCTCTTCGGGTCCGTTTTAGAAGTTGACAAGACTTTAGAAAACCCACAGAAACTTTAGAAAATGTTAGCTTCAAACGAAGGTCTGTTTAGGAAAGATTTAAAGTTGCAGACGGTTTTTAGAAAAGAAAACGCAAGCTTCAAACAGAAGTTTGTTTAAAGATATAAAACTACAAACCAGTTTTTGAGTAAAGGGGTGTAAATTAGTCACATGAGTTTGAGTAAAGGGAGCTGTAAGAAGAGTAGTTCACAAGACCTTAAAGAAGTTTTGAAATACCTTAAACACACGAACTTAAGCAAACATGCATAGGTTTAGAATAGAAAACTGCTCGTAGGTTCATGACATTACAAAAAGGGCAAACCTGGGCCCGTTTGAGGTAAGCCAATTTAGGATAAGTTGAAAACTGGGTCACTGGAAAACATTAGACGAGTCTGGACTTAAACTTACTTGCTAACCCTTTAGTTTCTAGTTTTATACAATTGATCTTCCTACTGTTTTTCCTAGCGTTTATATAGTTCCTATAGGCATGATATCTAGGTGAGATTATAAGATTCAAGCCTAATAACATGGTTTTTATATGAAGTTGATGCAATACGGAAGCCTATAGACATGGTATCTATATGGTTGATGCAATAGCATAAAATAAGCACGGTAACAATATACATGGATAAAATAAAAGTCCTAAGATATGGTTTCTACTGATGTGAAGATAAAAGAGCCTACAGTCATGATTTATATATGATATTGATGCAATAAAAGTAAACTCTTATAGGCATGTTTTCTATATGATGTTGTTGCAATAATGGAAGCCCTATAAACATGGTATCTATATGAGATGATGCAAGAAAGTAAACCCTTATAGACATAATAACTATAGGACATTGATGCAAGACAGTAAAACCATATAAACATGGTATCTATATGAGATGATGAAAGAAAGTAAACCCTTATAGACATGGTAACTATATGACATTGATGCAAGATAGTAAAACCCTATAAACATGGTATCTATATGAGTTGATGCAAGAAAGTAAACCCTTCCCATATTCCCTTTCACTAGATTCCCCAAGTTCTTTATTACAAGTTATTTACAAAAGTTTGGACAAGAAAGTAACATTAAAGAAGCAAATACATCAATACTACAACAGACCCGAAAAAGCGCAAAGCAACTTTAATGTTCAACATATGACTTTTACCAAATCCGAGCCCCTAAGGTCCGAGGCTTTTCTCTTTTTAGAGTGTTACAAAGTTCCAAGGTCTTTCAAAGGAACCCAGGCATTGCTTACACTCCAATTGGAATAGTGCAAGTGCGGAATTACCAGCCCTAAGGCATCCGAGTTCAGAGGACACTCTAGGATCCCCTAAGCATGGCTTACCAGATGGGGTTGGAACTTAATGAACTAAGAGTAAATGTAAAAGTCAGGAATTGGAGGAAAACCAATACGAGAGGTGGTCATACCTAGCCATGAAGTGAGACTGGCACACACCTAACCTCTTGTATGGTGCAACAGGCAAGTGCAGACTTGAAAAAACAAGTTAGACTAGGGCCCGCATGGTGATTAGGGCACCAACAGGCATGTATCAAGGATCAAACACATAAGATAGGGGATGGGGATGGGATTGCTTTGAGTAAAGGCTATTGGCGGCCTTAGTTCTAGACTAGAAATGGCAATAGGGTGCCACCATTGTCCAGAACAACTCACATACAAACAAGGAGCAAGGAAATCATACGAAAGCAATTTAGTAGACAAGCTTAAATTGAAGCATAATAGTGCACAATCAAAAGGAAAGTATCCAACATGCTGGACTTAATAAAGCATTGAATGTAAGCACCCAAAGGGAAAGGGGAATCAGGGATTAACATGCTGTAGTTTGAACCAAAGGTATACACGGATAAGGGTCACGGTTCAGGACTACCCTGAGCATAAAAAGATAAGGGGACAAGGGAGATGGGGATTATCATGAAACTAAAATGAAGTATATAAAGTAGGCGAGATATCATGACAAATTTAGAAAAAGGGTTAAGGAAATTGAACATGCTAACACTCAAATGAGTTATTAAAACAAACAGGCAAACAAAGGGGGTAAGGGGAAGGGATTGATCATGCAAGCTTAATTGAAATAACATAACAGACAAAGAAGAGGAGAGCGCAAACAGATACTTGACAGTTGATAAAGGAAGGTAGGAGCCTACCAGTGCAAGTTTGAATAACAAAACAAAGAAAATCCTTATAATTAGCATTGGCTTTCAGCCGGCTAATCCTTAGCAAGAGAGCAAGTAACACAGAAGGAAGGGAGAAGAGAAGAGAGTTTTTATTGAGTAAGAGTACAGAGAACTCGAGTATGAGTTGTGTGTCAGTGAGAAAAGAGAGGGCCTATTTATAGTTGAAAGAGAAGCAACAGTAAGGCAAGGAAAAATTCAGAAAATCAATCAGTATCAATTAAGATAAGGGAACCCCTTCAATTAAGGAGCCGGATGGAAAAATAAATAAACTCAGGTCTAATTTTGGAAAGAAGATATGGTATTAATCATAGAATATAGGGTAGATACATATAAGAAATTTGAAAATCACACGGTTGAACATATAAGGCAGGTAATTACCAAGAAAATTAAGGAGTCAAGATACTAGTAGCATTCGAACTTAGTTAGAAAACAGGGAACAATTAGAGAATCACACAGTTGTACCAAAATCAATTAGGGTTTCAGAAAAAGGGGAAAATAGTACAATAAAAGATGCATAAGTTTTGAATATACGAGAGACTGACAAATAATAGAGTAGTCATATAGCAAACACAAGAAGCAAAGAGGGCCGGGTAGGGTTTCACAGAGAAAAATGAATGGAGAATACCCTTAGAGATTAAGGTTCCCACTACAAATCAGAACACAAGGCATATCATAGACGAAGACGAACAAGAGCAGAACAGTATAAAGAAAGCATAGAGCAATTAACCGAAAACCCTAGAAAGGTAATGAGCGAGACAAAACACTTTAGAGCTATAATAGAAATGTCAAAATCATGGAGAAGAACACCCAGTAGCAAGAATAAACAACAAAATCAAAGAAATCGGATAAGTCATAGAAAACCCTAGGTTTTTTTAAAAAACGAACAATTTTTGAAATCCTGAATAAGTGAAGAAAGAGATGAGAAACACTTTAAAAAATTCAGAAACAATTAGTACTCAAGGAAGATCGTACGATAACACAGAGACTAAGGGCTATATTTTAAATTAAAGGAGGCCTAGAAATGGCGAGAAAAGCATGAACGGACTCATCGAGGCTTGGCAAAAACCCAAGGCTTCAAAGACTTGCCGGAGAACAGCCGTGAAACTCCATTGAAGGACCTCTGGTCCAGTTACCCTCGAGACAAAAACCCCGATCTTCGAACCCTATGGCCAGGAAAGGTAATGCGTAGAAGAACATGGAAGTTTCAGGCCCAGAATGGCCATTTACTCCGGTGAAGAGGTCCGGAGAAGATTAGGGTTCTTAGAGAAACTAGAGAGCATTTGGGAGTGAAAGGCGGTGGCTTGGTAAGAATGAGGATATGGTTAGGGGTTTGGGGGATTAATTTGGTAAGAAATAACATGGGTCGTTGATCTATGAGATCAGCGACCAGGATCACAAGGGGGAAATGGGTCGGGTTAATTTGAACGGGTTTGGGTAAAATGGATTGGGAAATTGGGTGATATAATTGGGGTTAATTGGGGTTACAATTGAAAGACTAAGGGCTATAGTTTAAATAGCCACTTTTTGCAAATTTAATTTCATAAAAATAGTAAACACTTTTATAAAAATCTAATAAAATCACTGAGATAGTAAAAACGTATGGGAATTAATTAAAAAAATACTATGAGTGATGTTTTACTTGAAATACTCGTTAAATTGGTAAATAGGCTAAAATTGCAATTTAATGCAATTTTAATTTAAAAATACCTAATGGCTTTGTAAAACCCTGTAAAAATTACATAAATTATATTTTTATGTAAATAAGAGAATAAAATAATTTATTTATTAAAATAACAATATTTGACACTAAATATTGGATTTTGCAGTACAAAATAAGTTATAAATTGGTTTAAAATGCTTGAAAAATTATGGAAAAATACCCAACCTCTTGTGGATGCTTATATATACATTCACAAGCTATTTAGAAAGTATTTTAGGTACAAAAATACCTAGAAAAAATTGTGTATCAACAGACGCCTCGTTGCGATACGAGGAACCCTAAGAATTTTCCCGAGGCTACACCGAAAGCACATTTCTCGAGGTTCAACTTCATCCTGTACATCCTCAGTATCTCGAAGGACTTTTTTAGGTGGTCGATATGGTATTCTTTCTTTTTCGATTCTACTAGCATATCGTTGATATAGACATTCATGGTTTTACCGAGTTTCTCTTTGAACATTCTAGTGACTAGCCTTTGGTATGTGCCTGCTGCAATTTTTAGCACAAAGGGCATTACCTTGTAGAAATATGTCTTCTGGTGGGTGACAAAATTTGTTTTTTCCTGGTCCTCCTCGGCCATCATGATTTGGTTGTAGCCAGAGTATGCGTCTAGGAAACTTAGCAGCTCATGCCCTGCGGTTGCATCTATCAGCTGTCGATGTGGGGAAATGGGAAGGAATCTTTTGGGTACGCCTTTTTCAAGTCGGTGAAGTATACACACATTTTTCACTTCCCATTTTTCTTTTTAACCATGACGACATTAGCGACCCATTGAGGGTACTTTGATTCCCTGATGGAGCCATTAGCCAGAAGTTTGTCCACTTCCTCGATGACCGCTTCATTGATAGCAATGTTGAATTTTCTTCTCATTTTCCGCACGGGCGTGTGTAATGGGTCGACGTTCAGCTTGTGAGTGGCGATTTCTCGCGGGATCCCTGGCATATCTGAATGGAAAAAATCAAACAAGTCTGCATGGTTATATAAAAATTCACGATACTTACTTGGATTTGAGAGGTCGTGTCCGATGTAAGCTTTCCTTAAAGGGTCGTCATTGTTTAGTTGGACTAGGTCGAGGTATTTGACTGTAGCCTTACAGGCTTCTATGACGTTAGTTTCTTTAATGATGTTCTCTGTCGGGTAGACCTTAGTCCCCGACATAGATGATTGTTATGCATCTGCGCTCGCCCCTTTAAGTTGTTTGGTGTGGTTGCAGTCTTGAGCTATTTTATAGATTCCTGAGTGGTGCGAGGCTCGCCTTGAATGCGGAATGCTCCCCAGGGGGTGAGAAATTTAATCAATTGATAGAATCTTGAGGGGACCGCTCTCATGGCGTGTATCCACGGGCATCCAATAATGGCGTTGTATGTCGTTTCCTAGTTCATCACGTGGAATGTTGTTTCCAAGTGACCCCTCCTGCTAGGACGGGTAGTGATATCTCCCGGGAGGTTCTTTCTACTACATTATTGAAACCAGTTAGTGTTATGCAGAATGGTATTATCTTACCCTCGAGTCATATTAGTACGAGGACCCTCGGGTGGATAATACAGTCGCCGCTACCGTCATCAACCATAATTCTTTTAACATCTGTATCTGCGATACATAAAGTGATAACTAAAGCATGGTAATGAGGGAAAGACAAATCATCAGCATCGGACTTATCGAAGGTGATACTATCTTCGAAGTCGTCATACCGTTCGTGGGCGATAGTTCTCTTCAGCTTGTGCGTTGTGGTGAACTTAATGTGATTGATTGCCAAATCGTCGCTGTTTCCAATGATCATGTTGATCATGCATGTTGGTGAAGGAGTCATTGGTGGCCCGTGGGGTTGCTCCCATCCACGTGCAAAGTAGATTTCTCCTTTGTCACTGCGCAGCTCTCTCAGGAACCGTTGGTTCAACATCCTGACCAGCTCTTGCCGTAGGCTTATGCAATCTTCGGTTTTATGCCCTTGCTCCTGGTGGAACTCGCACAGGGCATTTGATTTTCTGGTGACGGTGTCTGACTTTATCTTTGCCGGTCATTGCACCTTGTTTCCCACCTTCTCAAGTGCGTACACTATCTCTGAAGGAGACATACAAAAGTTATGGGCAGATAATAAAATGGGCATCCCTCTGTCATTTCGTAGTGGGGCAACATGTCGTTGTAGTGCGTCCGCGTTCCTAGGTGGCGGTGGGTGAGAGGATATGACGTAGGGTTGGTGTCTCTCCCTATTGGGATGTGGAAGTTGTTCCCGTCATCCTTTATTGCATTGGTCTCTCCTAATTTTTGGGTGTATTATTGTTAAACGTTGGGTCGGCCCGTTGAGGTCGTCCTCATCTGCACGTACCTCAACGTAATAGGCGTTATTGATCTCTACCCACGTGGTGGGTGGATACTTCATGAGACGACTTAGTAGTTTTTTATCGCCCTCGAGCCGTCCCTGCTTAACCCATTCTAAAAAGCAGTGACCGCCATGCTTTCCGACACGTTTGGTAGGCCCATCCTTACTCTGTTAAACCTGGCTATGAAGTCCCTGAGTCATTCTCCTGTGGTTTGCCAAACGGCAAAGATTTCATTGACTCTCGCTTCTGCTTTTTTTGCTCCGGCATGGGCGGTGACAAACTTGTGCGCCATCTCCTCGAATGTAGAAATGATCTTGGCCGGTAGTTGGGAATACCAGGTTAGTGATCCTCCTGTGAGCGTTTTGTCGAACTTCTTCAGCAGCACAGACGGTACCTGTTCTTTTGATAGGTCATCACCTTTTATAGCCGTGACGTAGTGGATCAGATGATCCATGGGATCTGTAGTTCCGTCGTACACTCTTAAATAAGGAGGCATTTTGAAAGGTTTTTGGGATGGGATATGGTGCAGCCTCTTCCGTGTAGGGTTGTTCAACAAACCTCCCCACGTCACGCTTTGGCAGCAGCTTGGGAGCACCAGGGATCTTTTCCACCCTCTCCTGTTGTTCCTTCATCTGGTCACAAGGATGGCTGTGAGCGTGCCACCGTTTGCCCGAGTATCAATGAGCACATTGTTTGCTCGTACGATCTCGGATTCACCTTCGACTGCAGCAAGATCCATTGTTGGCATGCATCTGATGTTGTTTTGGGGTAACTTTTTAACCAAGCCACTTAGAGTACTTGTTAACCACTCTTCCATTAGTTTCATGGCCTCTGGGGGTGCTTCTTCAGTTGCAGATGTAGAAGCGTCTTTTTCCCGCAAGATCATTAGATCTTCGGGTGGTGGAGGTAGGATTTCTCCGCTTGTGGTGGTGCTAGGGGTTGCGATCGAAACTCCCTCTTCACCGGCTTCGTTGAGAGGACCGATGAGATTGGTTGCAACATATGCTATCGTTTTCATTCTTGCGTTGTTGTAAGCCATTTGTCGTTTATGTGTTGTAGAAAAGGGTTTTCGATTGTTCTCTAGGTGCAAACTATGGTTTTGATTCTCGAAATCCCCATAGACGGCGCTAAATTATTTAGCTCAAAAATTATATTCGTACTTTATAAGCTTAAAACAATCGAAAATATATACGGGTAAATCGTAATCAAATATAATGAGCCCTAGAGATGATTATTGTTTCAAGATCGTTGTAGATATGAGAGTGCGAAGAAAAATGAACTTAGCTTAAGAGAGAAGCAATAGTTGGAAAACCAAGAAAGAAATCTAGATAGAGAGAGAAGTCGTATTATCCGAGAATAATAGTGATGCTCATTACAATGTGAATGTTTCCTTTATATAGTAGGAGACCTGTCTCGAAATAATCAAAAAGTACAAAAGTTGGTGGCTTCCACTCAGTAAAAAGTTAGGGACTAAACAACATCGCTTCTTCTATACCAACTTAGGCCGTACCTTTACTTGGGTCGACCTTTCTATAAGGGACGTGCCCATTCTGCGTGGGGGTGTTAAGAGCCAAATTTCAGCCAATACAATGCCAAAATTTTGTATTATTTTATCGAAATCCTGGAAGTTCTTTGTATTAGATTGAGGATCGAAAAATCTGTTTATAAACTTTAACTCATAACACATCCTCAATGCCAGCCCAAAACTTAGGTATATTCCAAATATCTTCATTAAGAAGAAAAGGTAAAACGTTACTTAGGTTTTAAAACCTAAACTTGTTCATCCAAACCTAACAGCCAAAGGCCAAGTGCCAAATTAATTAGTGTCTTACTCCTTTAGCCAAATAGGATCTCTAAATGCCTTTACCTTCATCATTTTTTTTCTTTTAGAGCACATACGTATGCACATGAAATTCTGTTGACCTTCACAGACAAATTGTTTTTCTAATTAGAGTCTTTTGATGAATGTTACCCATGATTGAGGCAAGTTTTACGATCATTTTATTACTAATTTAAAAAATTTGAAAGTGCATTTTAAATATTGCTTTTTGAAACTCATCTCATTCATTTAAACAAGGTATCCTCTGCGGAGAGATCACAAGCAATAATGTAGATGTACTTCTTTTATTAACTTTTGAGTTTGTAATTCATGTTGTATTAAGATTCATTTATAGATTTTTTTAATGCGATCACTGTATATATTATATATGTTCTTTTATTTTTTGAATTTATTATATCAGGCTCTCCATGATTTTGAATTCCTTTTATTTGCACTCCATATTCAACTCCAACTAATCGTCGTCACTTTTCCCTATTCTCTGTTTCCATAGTTGGCATATCAACTATTTCTTTTAATCGCAGAATTATTTTGCATTCCTTAGTGCCATCATGATTTTCCTTAAGAAATATAAATTGTTTCTTTCATTGCAGAATCCTTGCTTTTCTTAACTGACTTTTCTTTTTCTTTTTCACCTAATTCATCCCAGAAATTCGGAACTGATTCTGAAGCTTCTGTAAATATTTCCAACTTTTGAAAAAGTTAATTCCGGCTTCACCAAGCTCTGTTTTGATTGAAATATTAGAGTGGAAGAAGCACAGACCACAAACAGGACACACACACATATATATGTGTGTGTCCTGTTTGTGGTGTGTGCTTCTTCCACTCTAAAACTCCAATCAAAACTTACTTTCTTAATGTACTTTTGATATATATTAATGTAAAAAGATAGTATTGGTAACTTAAATATAAATTTTATACAATGATTCATACATTATACAACTATTTTTCAACGTTCATGCAACATTCAAATAAAAAAATATGTATAACAACATAATACAATTTTACTACAATTTTGGAAGTATATTGTATGTCATGTGTTCTTCTTTTTCTTTTTCTTCGAGTTTCAATCTGAAATTCAGCCAAAATCAAGTCTAATCTTCACCAAAAACCCCCTTAAAATTGAGATATAAACTCCAAACAATATTTTCAATTGTTTGCAATAACACACAATCCTAACAAATAATGGTTTTTGAAAACCCAAATTCGATTTCAAAGCTTCAAAGCTTTTTAATGGCTGTCAATGGTAGAGAGTCAAACATATTCAAATTTATTGATTGACAATTTTAATTTGAATACCAATTGTACAACATGAAAGAAAATTGTTTTATTAAAATGATTGAAATCCAATAATGAATTCTATTAAAACTATAAATAACAAGAAAACATAAAAAATAGAGAACGCCAAATGAAGAAAAATTGGGGAAAAAATGGAGAAGGAGACGGGGGAGTGAGAGAGATGAAGAGAGAAAGTGAGCAAGCATAAAAGGATAATGAAATAACTTATATCCTTATTCAATTCTTAATATAAAAGGGATACTCATCTAAAACTTATTTGTATGTAATAGGTAAATTATATATGACCATGTAATTAAATTAAAATTTGAATAGAAAGGGTAATAAAATTAGAAATGCTGTATAAGAAGGTAAAAACTCCATCATCATATCCATTCAATATTGCAAGTCCAAACATAAAAATAATGTGCTAAGAAGTAGAAACTATGAAAAGGTCTAAAATATATTTACAAATTATATATAACAAATATTTTTAAAAATTGTAATCATATAAGTCGGTTCAATTTGTTTTCGATTTGATTTGTTTTAGTTAGAACCAACCAAGCCTATTATCGTCAATTTTTTTTAAAACCAAACCAAATCACTTGTCGTTCTCTTTTTGGAGTTTAACTCGATTTATCGCTTTAGTGCAATTTAACAATATTTTAATACTCCTACTCATACCCTGAAAAGTTATTAAATGATTGGAAGTCTCTGCATAAATCTTAAGCCCAAGTCATTGAGGTTGCTTCAGTGGCCCATATTTGCACAAAAAAATGGAGGGCCTGTCACTTGCTCTTCGCCCACGAACATACAACCCAATATGAGAATCATCCATTTACCCTTTTAAAATAGCACGACCTAATCAATTTTCAGACTGATCATTTAAAAATAGTCATCATTTATCAAGTCAATAAAAATTAACCATTATTTTACAACAACAAAGACCGGTCCAGCATAATATGCTGGAGTTCGATGCACTTGTGTATAAACTTTCAGAATATTATGTTCGGTCCAGTATAATATACTGAAAACTGGAGCACCGGTGCTCTATACTCAAGTATATTATGCTAGACCGGTATATTATACTAGAACTCCAGTTTATTCTAGAGTTCCAGTATAATATACTGGAACTCCAGTATATTATGCTGGAGTATTTTTCGGATTTTGACTAGTATTTTCGCTTAGATTTATCTTTACATGAAAAGTGACTAAATTTTGATTACCTTTGAAACTGTGACTATTTTTGAATGACCACTTGTAATATGGCTATTTTTGAATTTCTCCCATTCATCCTCTCTACTCTTTAATTATTAGGCTTCAAATACATTGTTGCGATTTCACGGGCTTGTATTGTGATAGCAGCAGTGATGTTTCTTTTCGGGGAAGTGTATAGTTAGTGTATACGGTAAAATCGGAGGGTTCAATTTCACATTATCGAGGCACCTCAGAAGACCATCTTGAGGTTTCGAGGCTTCAAGGTTATGGTCGAGTTTCCTCTCTCGAGGTTCGTCGACACCCGATCTTGGGACAATGTCGACCGTGACGATGGTAAAAATGGAAATTTCCGAGGCATGTGGCTAGGACTAAGAGGGCCTAGTGGACTAACCTAACCCTTAATTAGGATGTCATCTAGCTGTCCCATCTCCCCTTCTCTATCATGAATGTATTTTGTACTATGTTGGGATTTTCCTCCTATCTAAAGGGGATCCTTATCATTTTGTATTTCTCTGTTGCTTTAGTTTCTCCACTCGAAAATAAACAAAAACATTCCATTTTCTCTCTAACATACTCTCTTGCTATTATTGTTTTCATTTATTATCTTCATTATTGTTCTTCATTTATTACTTATTATTGGCCATAAAGAGTCTTTCTTGATTTTATTATAACTGCTAGCCATACTTTGACCCCCACCCCCATCCTCCCTCGATAGCTCCCAATCGGGCTCTAGAATCAACCTCGAGGCTCCCGAATCGACAAGCTCGAAGCCCTGACTGTCAACCTATCGATTTGATAATTGCCTTATTCCCAACACCCATTTTGTTTCTAAACCTCACATACATAGCATCAATTTCTTAACAACCAGCATAAAAATAGATCACATATTTTTAGAGTCTCATAATCAAATATAATTGTTATTACCATTTTTACGGTAAATAGTTCGGCGCCCACCGTGGGGATAAAAATAATGGTGATTATTTTGTTGCTGGTTTTGCTACATAGCGCAAGTTATCTTTCACGCTTTCTCTTGTCCAAGATCTTTGATTTGATGTCGAAATGTCTAACTCAGTGAATGGAGGTGAAAACAACAATCTTGAGGACCATGGAGAAAACGGCGTGGGTGTTCCAAGTGTTGATTTGCCACTACAAAATCCTGGGAATGCGCCAGAACCAACCCCCATGGACGCGGTCTCACGCTACGCCCAATGCAATGACGTAAGCTCCCACACTGATAGGAGCGTGCACCAAGAAGATCCACAATAAGCTCAGAAAACCTCAACCAGGGAAGAACGCTAGGTTAGCCTTGATGTTATCTTCGAAATATTGCAAACACAACAGCTGCTTATTACTCAACTACAAATTCACCAGAAAACTCCAAGAACGGTAGCACTGGGGCCAGCTCCCCCCCGAATAGGTACCGGAGAGATCGAGCACTAACTGGTCGATGGCCCATGCCGATGCCCCTTTTTCCCTAAAAGGCGAAATCGGGTTTACGACATTATGGGCAAAACAACTCTTATCCCCTTTTGGAAATTGGGCTATGGAGTTTGAAGAGTCGCCACCTAATGATTATAGTGCATTAGAACACTTTAAGAAGAAAAGACAATTTTTGAAAGGAAACCAGAGTTCGGGTAAGAGCTTGAATTATCTCGAGGGGAAGGTGTTAGGCACCCCTCAAGATCCACTAGTGTGGTTCCCAGCCATGCTTAGATGTGACTTTAAGAAGCATATAATAGACAAGAAATGTTTGCACATAAAGAATACGAGCAAATCGATAATTCTGAAAGAAGGATAGCACAAGTATAAGGGAATTTTAGAGAAAAATATTTTAACAAAGTAAAAGTAAGAAGGGTCCTAGGTTTAACTATAATCTCACACAAAGATTTGTAAAGAGGAGTTTTGGGGAGCAGGAATTATAAGTCTGCAAAAGTTCAGAAATGGCTTACAAAACTAACCGAACTGCTTAAGTAAAATGGTATAAGAAAGAGTTTAAAAAAAACATTGAACGATAAATTTAGGCAGAAGACCAAAGGAAAAGTTGACTTAGGAATAAAATGCAAGTTTGGAACTTAAAAGACTCTATAGATTTAAAATAGTATAAAAAGACTTGGCCAGATTTCAAAATGAGTACCTTTGGATAAATTTTATTGAAAATGTTCAAAAAATTAGGCGAGTTTGAACCATATAGGCATGATATCTATATATTGATTTATTGCTACTTTTAGAACGTTTAGGGGGCCTACTGTTTGCCTAACGTTTGATGATGTTCCTATAGGCATGATTTCTAGATGTAGTATTAAAATCCTATAGGCATAATTTCTAGGTTATTTGCAATATTAAAATTCTATAGACATGATTTCAAGATGGAATGAAATATTGAAATCCTATAGAAATGGTTTCTAGACGGGATGCAATATTTAAACCCTATAGACATGATTACTAGATGAGATTGATGCAACAATACAAACCCCTCCCATACCCCTTTTCACTATTTCCCCAAATTCTTTTACAAAGCTTGTTACAATAGTGGAGACAAAAAGTCTAAGAAAATAAATACATCAAAGCTAAAACTGACTCGAGGAAGCCCAAAACAACCTTAATGTCCAACACATGTATTTTACCAAATCTGAGCTCCAAATTCCAAGGATTTCTCTTAGAGTGTTTCAAAGTTCCAAGGGCTTTCAGGAAGACCAGGAAATGCGTACACCCTAAAACAATGATTAGAGTAGTGCAATGTGTAGAATTACCAGCCCTTAGGCATCAAAGTTCAGAGGGACCTCGAGAGTCCCTAAGAATGGCTTACCAGAGGGGGGTAGGACTTAAAGGACTAACAGTAAGTGCAAAAGTGAGGGATTGGAGGAAAACCAAAGCAAAGGGTGGTCATACCTAGCCACGAAGGGGACGGGCACACCCTGACCCTTTACATGGCTTGAATAAATAAAAGAAGACTTAAGAAAGTTAGACTTAGGCCTGTGTGATCATTAGGACACCATCAGACCTGAGTCAAGATCAACACATAATAGAGGTTAACAGAGTGGGACTGATTTTGAGTATAGGTTTAGAGAAACCTGGTTCTAAACTAGGAGTAGCAATGGAGTTTCACCCTAGTTCAAAACAATACTCACACACAAAGGGAAAATTAAAGGGAATGGGGATTATATGAAAGCATTAGTAGCAAACAGAATTAGATTAAAGGGATTTGGGGGAAGGGCAGTACATGAAAGCACTCATACAAGCACATATTATCAAAACATAGGGATAGGGGTTAGGGATGTACATGCTGAAGTTTAATTACATAATATAAGAAAGTTAAGTACAGACATGCATGTGAAAGATAGGTAACCACATAGTTTATAGAGATGGTATTTAAATCATGGACCTACCAGTTGCAAATTCAAATAGTAAAGTAGGTAGGGGAGGTAGGACCTTATAGCTTAGCCCTGGTTTTCAGCCGGCAACACTCAAGCAACAGAACAAGTAGCAGAGAAGAAGCAGGGAAGAGGAGAGAGAGTTTTAGTGAGTGAACTTGTGTTGTTTTTTGAAGTGAAAGGAGTGGGGGGTTTATAGTTTGAGAGTAAGCATCCAATAATACAGGAAAATAAATTAGTATCAATCACAATCAATTAGGGAAAGGATTCCCTTTAATTAAGGAACCGGACTTAAGGTAAATATACAAAGTTCTATTATTGAGAAGAAAATCAAGAATGAGTTGTAAAATAAAGGATAAATACATATAAGTTTTTTTTTAAATACACACAGTTTAAACAAATAAGGTAAATAAAATCACCAGTCAGATAGGGAATCAAGGAAGCTGAGATACGAATTGATACTGAATTTAGTCAAAGAGAAGATCCAATTTAAGAATTCAAATAAGTTTGTAAAAATCAATTTTCCAAAATTAAGGTTATTCGAAAAGGGAAAATATGACTATAAAGAGATGAACAAATTTAAACATGCAAGGCTAAAATTAATAGGACAGTCATGTAATCAAAGAGCAGAAGCATACAAGTATGGAATATAATTAGAAATTCTTGTAGAGCTTAGCAAGAAATCAGAAGCATGAAGTGTTTAAACAGTTAGGGTTTTGACAATTAAACATGCAGCAGACAATTATACACAAAAAAATCGGAAAACCCCTAAAATCTAGGGTTCATCACATCTCGAGTGTAAAGAAGAAACCATAAAGATAAACTCAGAAAGAACATAACTTTCACGAACAACATAAGGAAAGCAGAGAACACAGTGAAGGATTTATTCGGAAACCCTAGAAATACCATAATAAAGAAAAGGAACCATAGTAGAAGATACTCAGGAATAATAGTAAAAGTAAAAGTAATCACAATAGACCAAATAAGACAGAGAAATCGGAGAAACACTAAATATTAGGATGATGAACAGTTTGAAAACGAAGTCGGTGAAAAACTGTGGAAAATGCTCTGAAACTTTGGAAAATAACTTAGATCTGAAGTAGATCGTAATGAGAAAAACAGAAGAAAACCTTGAAGATTTAGGGTTTCAGTGAGAACCCTAGAGAACGAGAAAGCCTGGAACGGACTGGTTTTGAGTCGACAACGGATTTACAACATTAAGACTCGCCGGAGAGAGACCCGACGTGGCCGTAAAACTCAAGTCAGAGGACCTCTGAGTCGCTGGTCTTCGAGATAGAGTTTTGACCTTTGAACAAAGGGGTCGTAGAAGGGAGTGAGGGGTGAGTACAGGTTTCATGAAACCTGAAAAACTATATGTTTCGGTGAAACAAGGTCGGAAAGTGGTCGGAGGCAGGCTAGGGTTTCAAGGGGGTTGTGAGCGTTTTGGTAATGAAGGGGATAAAAGGGCGGCTGGATGTGTAAAATGATTAGGGTTAAGGGTGTATCTTGTTTAATTAGGGGATGGGTTAACGTGGGCTATTGATCTAAATGATCAACGGCCAAAATTTAAAAAAGAGACCGGGGAGGGTTATTTTAATGGGGTGTGGGTCGGGCTATTTAATGAATTGGGTAGTGTAATTGGGGTTGGAAATTAGGACTATAATTTAAATAGCCAATTTCCCTAATTTTGAATTTTATAAAATAGTAAACGATATTTAAAAATTAAATGATTTAATAAACAAAGCATAAGTATTAGTTTAAAAATATTATGAATGATTTTATGTTTAAAAATGCTCTTAAATCGAGAAATAGGCTAAAATTATATTTTCATGCAATTTTAGTTTAGAAATACAAAATGAACTTGTAAAATAATGTAGAAATTATGTAAATTATATATTTGTGTAAATGACATAATAAAATAAATCATTTACCAAAATAACTGATTTTTCGGAATAATTAATGGATTTTATAGTGCAAAAATAGGCTATAAATTGATTTTAAAATCCTTACAAATATGGAAAAATACCAAAACCTCTGTGGATGCATATATATGATATTTTTGAGAATATGTTGAGTATAAAAATATATAGGAAAAAATTGTGTATCAATAGATGCCCCTCTTTACCCGAGGAGGATGAAAGAGTTGTCAAGTAAAGATAAGATGGCCAATTTTGACCGGAGATGGCGATTGCAAAAAGATATTGACCATGCTCTGGCCTCTGAGCTGCCTACATATCCCTGATTTTACAGGAATCAGGCCATATGTAGTTCAGAAACCATTGACGGAACATGCCGATGGGAATTCGAAAAAATGGACGCGATGGTTAGATCTGAAAGGGTGCTTGGAATAGGACAAACTGTAGAGAACTGGAGCAGGATCTCTCCTGCTGAGACGGGTGTGAGCTAGCCAGAGCACCTGCAACTGCGTGATGTGCGTATATATTGCATAATTTAAACGTGATGCAAATTCCCATTGGACCATGAATATTTGTCCTTGCACGGTTAGAATGAAGTCCTCAGACTATGACATCCTGGGCCATGAAAAGAATAAAAGTAAAGGTTTGCAGGCCATGAAATGATGTTCTTGGGCTATGCAGATGGTGCCTTTAAAGTATGACGCCTTTGAACGAGTTGGCAATCTTTCAACCCATAAAAAAGGTGGCAATCTTTCAGCCAAATGAATACAAAGGGTGGCGATCTTTTGGCCAGAGTGAGAATTTAAAAATAGGCGGCAATGTTTCAACTGAGTGAGAATTTAAAATGCAGGTGGCGATGTTTCAGCCAGTCGAAAAATATAGTGGCGATATTTCAGCCATGCAGGGCGGAGACAGTGATTAGTCTCGAAAGGTAGATAGGAGCCTTATGCAATATGAAGGTAAAGTTTAACCTTGGAAGGCAGAGAATAGACTTATGCAAAATACGGATGGAGACAAAGCTTAGTCTCGAAAGGCAGATAGTAGCCTTATGCAGGATAGCGGTAGGGCTTAACCTCGAAATGTAGAGAATAGCCTTATGCAAAAAGCAGATGGAGACAGATCTTAGTCTTGAAAGGCAGATAGAAACCTTATACAGGATGGAGGTAGGGCTTGACATCGAAAGGCTGAGAATAGCCTTATGTAAAAATGCAGATGGAGACAGAGCTTAGTCTCGAAAGGCAGATGATAGGCTTATATATGATGGAGGTAGGGCTTAACCTCGAAAGGCAGAGAATAGCCTTATGCAAAAAATGCAGATGGAGATAGAGCTTAGTCTCGAAAGGTAGAGGATAGCCATATGCAATGCAGGAATGTAAAAGAGTGAATGGTAGTGAATGTTCTTAGCTGATAGACAGTTTCTGATATGAGGACTGCTGGGGAGTGTAGATAATGACCCTATGAGGATTTCGATCCTAAAGAGCGGATGTGTTACGATTCGTAACTTGAGTTCTTACGACCAAAGAAAAATCGTGAGTTCTGTAGGGGGAGGTTAGTTCATGTCCTCCAGCTTTTTTGGCGTCGTATATCATGGGGGTAGCATTGCTAAATGATGGTGGTGCAATTGATGTTTATGCATGACTTGATAAATATAATGCAAGTACATATATATAAAAAGGATTGTATATATATATAAAGGATTTTGTTTAGGGTGAATTGACGACTACAATGTGGTCCAAGACACGATGACCTCGCCTGCTCTAGAATTTTGAGGGTCCTCCTCAAAATTCTTCCCCAGTTTGCTGGGTTGTCGCTGCTGAAGGTTTTGCTGACTAACTGAACGCGGATCGATTCCAGCATTGAGGGTCCTTCTAAAAATTCTGCCCCAGTTTGCTGGGTTAGCACTGATTAAGATACTGACGAGCTGACTTCGGAATTTTGAGGGTCCTCCTCAAAATTCTTACCCAGTTCCAATAGCGGGGGAATGTAATTTTTATTAAAATGTGACCGAACCCATAGGGTTGCCTACGTGTCCCCTCTTAAATGGGAATCGGGTCAGGCGTAGTTCAAGTTACATCATGAAAGAAGAGCATATAATCAATTGTAATATCTTTTCACTGCGTCTGAGTTGATAGGCTTCAGCCAGACTTCCATTCATTTCTGCGAGAATAAGGGCTCCTCCAGTTAGAACCTTATGAACCATGTACAGACCCTGCCAATTGGGAGATAATTTCCATTTTGCTTCATCCTGATGTGGAAATAGTTTCTTCAATATTAACTGTCCTGGTGAGAACTTCCTTGGCTTGACTCTCTTGTTGAAGGCTCAGGACATTTTGTTCTGATATAATTGACCATGACAGATACCATTCATTTTCTTTCCGTCTATGAGGGCTAACTGCTCGTAGCGACTCATAACCCATTCTGCATCATCTAACTCTACTTCTTGTATGACCCTTAAGGAGGGAATTTCTACCTCGGCAAGGATGACTGCCTCTGTACCATCGACCAGCATGTAGGGAGTGGCCCCAGTTGACGTCCGAGCCATGGTACGATAACCTAATAAGGCGAACGACAACTTCTCGTTCCATTTTTTGTGCTTTTCTATCATTTTCCTTAGTATCTTCTTGATGTTCTTGTTGGCTGATTCTCCAGCTCCATTCAGCTGAGGTCTGTAAGCCGTAGAGTTTTTGTGTCTAATCTCGAACGTTTCGCACATTGCCTTCATCAGGTCGCTGTTGAGATTAGAACCATTGTCAGTGATGATTAATTCTGGAACCCCGAATCGACAAACCATACGATCCCGGACAAAATCTGCTACTACTTTCTTGGTGACTGCCTTGTATGATGCTTATTCAACCCATTTGGTAAAATAATAGATTGCCACTAGGATGAACCTGTGCCTATTTTACGTGGCTAGTTCGATTGGTCCAATGACATCCATTCCTCAAGCGACGAAGGACCATGGTGAGCTTGTTGCGGTAAGCTCGTTTGGAGGCACCATTATTATATCTGAATGTATTTGACAACAGTGGCATTTCCGGATGTACTGGATGCAGTCTGTTTCCATAGTCATCCAAAAGTACCCTGCCCGGGGTATCTTCTTTGCCAAATGAAACCATTCATGTGCGGTCTACAAGTCCCCGCGTGTACTTCCTCCAATAGTTTGGTTGCTTCTTTTTCGTTGACGCATCTTAATAATCCCAAATCAGGAGTTCTCCTATACCAACCCCTTTGAAATTTGCGGCCCCATCGAAAAACATCTTCCAACCATCGTAGGATTCTGCAGTGTCTTCTCCTATAAAGACTATCTCTTCATCAGGAAAATACGTCTTTAGGGGTACGTATTCTCCTCCTACAGGATTCTCGGCGAGGTGATCTTCCAAGGCTTGTCCTTTGACTGCCTTCTGGGTAACAAAAACGATGTCAAATTCACTTAATAGTATCTCCCACTTGGCGAGATTACCAGTAGGCATGGGCTTCTGAAAGATGTACTTCAATGGGTCCATCCTGGATATGAGATGAGTGGTGTAAGTGCAGAAATAATGCCTCAATTTCTGTGCTACCCATGTTAAAGAAAAACAAGTGCGCTCTAATAAGGAATATCGAGCCTCGTACTGGGTAAAATTCTTGCTGAGGTAGTAGATGGCTTGCTCCTTCCTTCCTGTTTCATCATGTTTTCCTAAAACACACCCAAATGCCACATCCAATACTGTGAGATAAAACAATAGAGGTCTCCCTGGCTCAGATGGAACCAGGACTGGCGGCGTAGACAAGTATTCCTTGATTGTGTCGAAGGCCTTTTGACAATCATCAGTCCACTTAGTGGTGACATCTTTCTTTAGCATCTTGAGGATGGGTTCACAAATGACAGTGGGCTGAGCTATGAATCAGCTTATGTAGTTGAGCCTCCCTAGAAAACTCACTACATCGTTCTTGTTCTTTGGCGGTGGAAGCTCTTGAATGGATTTGACCTTTGACGGGTCCAATTCTATTCCACGACGACTCACAATGAAACCAAATAGCTTTCCGGCTGGGACCCCGAATGCACACTTGGCGGAGTTCAGTTTCAAGCTGTATCTCCTCAGTCTGTTGAAGAATTTTCTCAAATCGGCCATATGATCTGCAGCTTTCCCGGATTTAATGATGATGTCGTCCACATACACCTCGATCTCTTTGTGTATCATATAATGAAAGATTGTGGTCATGACTCTCATGTACGTAGCACCAGATTTATTTAAACTGAACGACATCATTTTGTAACAGTACATTCCCCACGGCGTGATGAATGTCGTTTTCTCTGTATCTTCTTCATTCATCCAGATCTGGTGGTATCCAGCAAAACAATCAACCAAGGACTGGAGCTCATGTTTGGCACAATTATCAATCAGTACGTGTATATTTGGTAAAGGGAAATCATCTTTAGGACTGGCCCGGTTGAGATCCCAGTAATCGACATAGATTCTAACCTTTCCATCCTTCTTTGGCACCGGCACAAAGTTGGCTAACCACGTTGGATATTCGACCACTCTGAGAACCCTGGATTTGACATGCTTCGTAACTTACTCTTTGATTTTCAAACTCATGTCTGGCTTGAATTTTCTGAGTTTCTGTTTGACCGGTGGGCATGTCAGATCTGTTGGCAGCTTGTGAGCCACGATGGACATGCTGAGGCTGGTCATATCATCATATGACCAGGCGAATATATCCTCATATTCTTTCAAAAACTCTGTCTATTCTTTCTTTTCTAATGGTAACAAGTGTACGATGATACGTTTCCTTGACTATTTCTACATCTTCCAAATTAATGACCTCAGTTTCGTCCAAGTTAGACTTGGGTCTGTTCTCAAAATTCTCGACCTCCCTAACAACCTCTTTTTGTATTTCATCCTCTTCTGAATCTATGTCTGTTTGTAGCACTATCTCGTTGCAAGTTACAGTCGTCGGTTCATCATCAAGATATGTCATAGTAATGCTACGTAAAATAAAGTAAATGATAGAGAAAATAAATGAGAGTGAAATATAAAGATAAACTTGGAAAATGCTCTTGACTAAATTCATAATTATCAAAAACATTAGAGTTATTTTCAAAAGTAAATACAATACTAAAAAGTAAAATCAACTAAAAGTAAAGTGCGATGTGTCGTTTAGCCTTACTACCCTGAGGCTCTACGGGTGCAGGGTGGTCCTGATTGACTAGTTGGTGAGGTGTTCTCCCTGGTTCACATCTTGAATGGAAGGGCCTTCCTCTCCTTCCTCCTCGAAGGTAACTTGCCAGCATCTCATCTTCCTCTGATCCATATAAGAGATTAGCGGGCTGAAAAGTCTGCTCTAACTGAGGTAGATGGTGCTCCAGTGGATAGTAGGGGCCGCGCCATGGTGGGGACCAGTTTTGGAATTCTTCCAAGTGTATTGGTAACCCAGGCCAAAAGTGGTTCCATGCTTCTTCTACTGGATAGGTTTGGTAATACCCTGAAGATTCTTGCCAAGCCCCTTTCCAGGCTCATATCATCTCCAATTCATAATGCTCTCAATTTTTTTTACCCCACCACTTGTCTTTGTCTATGGTGTTGACTCGCTCGATATGATGATATGTTTCTCCACCGATTTTCCGTATTCCTCCAATCATCTGGATGGCCTGGCGACTTTATATAGGATTGCTACCGTCGCTATGGATAATCACTTCCTGATGATTCCATTTAAAGTTTACAGCCTCATGCAATGTTGATGCCATAGCCCCAGCAGCGTGGATCCAAGGCCGTCCTAGCAATAAATTGTAGGATGTCGGTACGTCAATGACTTGGAACTCAACATCGAACCAGGTGGATCCCATCTGCAGGTATAAGCTAATTTCTGCAATGGTGGACCTCTGAGATCCATCAAAGGCTTTGACACTGATAGCCCCGTCTTTGACCTCGTGCAACCCCTTACCCAATGTCCTAAGAGTTACCAACAGACAGATGTTGAGTCTGGATCCCCTGTCGACTAGAATCCTGGTGATAAAGTGATCCAATCATTGCGCAATGATGTGCAACTCTTTGTTGTGACCAAGCTCTTCTGGTGGTAATTCATATTCGTGGAAGGTGGTCGTATGGATTTCCAGTACCTTTCCTACCAGTATTTGCCATTTTGCCTCCTGTTATATTGCTGGGAATATAAGCTTTCTTTAGTATTTTCATCAAGGCATTTTTATGTGCCTCAGAGCTTTGTAGGAGAGCCAGAATAGCAATCTGTGCCGGTGTCTTGTTCAGTTACTCGATGCCCGAGTAGTCTTTGGCCTCTACCTTTCTCCAGATGTCATCGGTTCTAGTTTTAATAGCCTGCTCCAAGGCCTGCTTGCCAAACTCAGCCAAATGCTCCGGGGTATACGCCATGCCTATCCTGGTCATGCCTTGTTCGGCAATTGCTTCTCCGGTGTGTGTTTTTCCTTTCTTTCTAGCCTTAGTGGTGTAGTCCCAAGGTATAGCATTTGTTCACGTCTGTCATGGAGACTGGAATTGGTACCCTGGGGGCAGCACGGTAACTTCAAACGGTGTAGGTGTCTTTGGAACCCCAAACTCAACCTCAATTGGTTTTGGCATCTTTGCAAGAGGTGCTTCAAACTCGAATAGTATGGATACATTTACCACATTGCCCTCAGAGGGATAAATCTGGACAACAATGGGACTAAGAGTAATCGTTGGCTTCTTAGGCTCATCTCCATCAGCTATCAAACCAATCGACCCCTTAGGGTCCCAAAAGTAATTCTTTCTTGTAAAGAACCCATTTCGGTACTCAGGGTGGGTTGATAACCCACAGCGGAAGGCATTCTACCCAATAAGGCCGATACTTCGGATCCTGCTTGGACGAAACGGAAGATATTGTCAATAAAAAGAAGTACGTCTTGTTCATTAACATCTCGGAAATATTCCGCCATAGTTAGGGCAGTCAAACCAACTCTCATACGAGCTCCCGGCGGTTCATTCATCTGACCGTAAACTAGGGCCACTTTTGATTCTGCAATATTTTCTTCATTAATTACATCTTCAATCTCAATCATGTGGATGCCTCCTCCCTTGGGGTCAGGCAGAGAGTTGTTGCAAACATTAGGAGCGGGCTCCTTTACTATGATGATCTTGTTGTCAGTCAAATTCTGAATCTTGTCTTTTAACGAGTGACACTCGTCAATAGTATGGCCCTTCATCCTGAAAAGGTCTGCGCAAGTCTTGTTTGGGTTGATCCATTGGGAAGGGTTTTTTGGATTTACGACTGGGATAGGGGTAATGTAACCTGCTGCCTTCCGCTTTTCATATAATAGGTCAATCGGCTCGGCTATGGTGGTGTATTGTCTAAGAGGTTTGCGGTCGAAGTTTGGTCTAGGTCGAGGGAAATTTGGCGAGTAAGAGATGGGAGTTATATGCTTGGTATACATGTGTAGGTTGGGAATATCTTGGTGAGGTGGGTTGATATGTAGGTGTTGAAGGTGATTGGTAAGCAGGTGGTGGAATTTGGTAAGTGGGTGATGGTGCTTGGTAATTTAGGGTAGGCTGATATGTGACTGGAGCTGAGGGATAGGTCTGGTATTTCATGAGGGAGTTGTTCCTTTGGGCACCCATTACAGAATTCACATCCTTTTTCTTTGATGAGCCACCAGACTGTAAAGCCTTGTTGGTAACTTGCAAGGCTTCGAGATTAGTGACCATACAATTTTTAATTCCTTCTTCAATCCTTTCTCCCAATTTGATAATGACGGAGAAATTTTGACCCTCAATTAGAATCACTCTCATAGTACTGTGGATCTTGAGCACGGACGAAGAACCTATTCATTTGCTCTTCCTCCAAGGCTAGTCTGACCTCAGCAGCTTCGGATCTCCAA
Organism: Nicotiana benthamiana; assembly: GCA_034376525.1. Lineage (NCBI taxonomy): Eukaryota > Viridiplantae > Streptophyta > Magnoliopsida > Solanales > Solanaceae > Nicotiana > Nicotiana benthamiana. Next base: position 35,218,955 of record CM067329.1, on the reverse strand, counting down.
CGAGTATCATACTCGCGGGAGGTCTCCGTGGGCTTCTTCTTGAGATTCTGGATATAGAACACATCTGGTGCATTCTCAGTGCTGAACCTAAACCGATCCATAAAATCAGATGCCATGTTTACCCAACTGGTCCACTTCTTCACATCATGGCTAATATACCAAGACAAAGCATCAACCTTCAAGCTCCTCATGAACAGCTTCATACAAATCTTTTTGTCCCTTCCAAACCTTACTAACTTGTCACAATAGATTCTCAAGTGGACCCCTGGGTCACCTGTGCCATCGAACATTTCAAACTTGGGAGGTTTGTACCCCTCCGGGAGCTCAACATCAGGTTGAACACAGAAACACCTTTGTTACCTTCAAAACCTTGGACCCGGCTAGTCAATTTCTTGATCTCAGCTGCCAAATACTAAATGAGGGAACTTTTGTCTCCTGCCTCGATCACACTGGTGATGGGCTGACTGTAATACGGCATAGTGTCCACAATGATTGGAATGTTATGGTCCATTGTGGTGTTTTCAGGAGGGTGTAGTGGAGCGTTATGAGTGGGTTGCACTGGAGGTTGTGGTATGTTTTATGGTGGTGTGGGGTTCTGTGTGCTAAATTCAGGCGCGACAAGAGAGATTGACAAGCTTGCCAGGTTTCTAACTTGGTCTAATTCTTCTTGGAACCTCAGCAAAGTTAGCTCCAGATGAGCAACAGTTTCTTTGGTGATTGCAGCATTCTGAGAAGCTTTTTCAAGTTCCTTTCTAGAGCTTGTATCTCCCATTTTGCCTTTGTTCCTATTTCTGGTAGGACTAGGAGGAGGAGGAGGTGGAGGACCCTTTGATCTTGTGGAGTATGCTGATGGTGCCAAAATGCAGGAACTAACTTTGGGGAAGGGAATAAAAATAAAAGAAAAACAAAAAAGGTAAAAAGTTAGTATGGGTTCTGATACATAATATTGCAATATTTAAACACATTGTGCGGAAATATAAATCGCTTCCTAATTTGAGTGCCTCGTTGTGCTCAAGGTAGGGCTAGCAACAAATAAAATTTGGAGAACTTAGAATGCTAAATGCCTCATTTTATTGAAAAAAACTAAACGAGTTTAAAACAGCTAAATGATAAAAGTGTTACTAGTGGCCAGTGGCCTTATTATATTAATAAAGCGGGAAAGTAAAAATCCTAACTACTTAGTCCAAGAAGGACCTTCCCCAGATTCGGTAGTATTGCTTCCGTCGTGTAGCTGCATCAACTCGCACATCCCTAACAGTAGGTAGGCTCGAGCCAAATGTCCATCTGCACTTCCCTCAACATTTTGACAGTATTCAATCCTTTTAAGAACTTCCCTTCCAACTCCACTAGACCTCGCTCCAGATACCCCAAATGGTTGTTGGCGTTGACAGCTATATCCTTCCACTCGTTGATTAGCTTCTCGTGGGCTTCCTGTATTTCCTGATGTTCGTTCTCACATTCTCTCATCCTCTTGCGCAATTGATTGTATTTGACTTGTGCTTCAATTTTCTCATCAATAATCATGTGACCGTGGACGAACCCTGGACGACCCAAACCAATGTGATGATCTTCCAACTAACCTATATAGTGCGGCACACACCCGGCATGATACCTGTCTGGTTCAATAAACTCCTTCCTTAGAACGAGCTTGCAGTGCCACATATGTTGAGCGTGACACCTGTGCGGGCTATCATCATTTTGAAAGTCGGCCTTAAAATTACTCATTTTCTGTATCCTGGGTATGATTTGTTTCCTTCCGGCTTGCCTCATGACTTGGAGGGGGACGTAAAGATGAGTTTCAGGTCAATGAGTATGAGGAATGGTGCGTCTCGAGAATGGATAATGAACCCCCCTATTGGGAACCATTCGAACATCCACTGAATTTGCACTTCCCTTAGATACTCTAACAACTCCACCCATCCACTGGCGTCCACAGGCTGAGCGAACATATTGGGCATGAAGTTCATTCGCTTTGGGTGATGAAAAGTGATATGGTCATCCCAATCCCTGCATATGCTTTCCTGTCTGTAGCCGCCTTTCTGAAGGTGTTCTATGAGCCATAGTTGAAGTAGAAAATTGCAACCCTCGAAATATGGAGCCTCTGGCTGACGCTTTCCCAAGGCTCGATAGATTTCGGCGAGGATCATATGTACTATGCTGAAGAACTGCCCGTCGATCCCTTTCATCAGAGTCTTGGTAACCATGGATAGTCTGGTGTGGATCCTAGACTTCTTCATAGGGAAAATTACCATTGCAAAGAAGAAAAACATGAACACAAACACCCTTCTAAGAATATGCCCCAAAGAGGTGAGGGAGAATTCGTCCATGTGGGTGCGATAGGACTTACTGTGGACATATCTCTCGTATAAGAAGTCGAATGGTAAGTAGGAGTCCTTCAAGCAGGAAAGGTCGGGATTTTTCTTGAGTCCCATCATTTTAAGAAAGCCTCTACTTTTGCGATTCTTCAGCATAAGTAAACCCGGTGTTTCCCAAGGGATGCCAGCTAGGTTCCCTATTTCTTCTAGCAAAGGGGTCATTTCCAAATCCCTGAAACGGAACACTGATCGATCACCATTTCAAAACAAAGTGGAAGCCTCAATGATTTTGTTGTTGGGTTGGATTTCCAGAAGTGAAGGCAAATTCCCTAGGTACTTACGGACAAGGGTTCGATCACTGCTATGAATATCTTCCCACCAACTTAGAAACCTTAGGTGGATGTTGGATACCATGCTGAATCTGGGGACCTCGTGCCTCATTTTCTGCAAGACAAAGTGTTAGGCCCTTAAACCCGCCAGACTCGACTGTATAAATCAATAATCAGCAAAAGGCATTTAGTTCTCCAAATTAATGCACATAACATGAATGTGTCCATTTGGGTTTCAGGAAACCCGATGGACTTTGGTTTAGGCTATCTTAATGAGTCATTATGCGGACATCGTAACTGACTCGGCTAGGGTGACCATGATGCATGAACAGTTTAAAGGAGTAAGGTTTCTACTTTTGAAGTGCTAGACAAGGTACCCTTGAGCGGACAACTCAAGAGGGAAAGGCGCAGAACCGTCTACTACACCGTTGATCGACTGGTTTTACCGCAAATATTCCTTTGTCACATTTAGGGGGTTTATAATATTGGAAGGGCTCAACCACTCATTGCAAGCGTTGCTATAAGATTTGTTTTGGCACAAGTGGAATATGATGTTGAGAAATGCAGTTACAATAATGAACAAATTACATGTATTTCCACGTTCGTAAATAAATGATTACAATGATTTGCTTGAAATTACAACAGTATTGAAAAGGAAGCGGTTGAACGAAAGAAAAGACATTAAGAGCCACGTTAGTAATTGCGATGAAATAATCAAGGACAGGAAATAAATGCGATTAAGTAAGAAAATAAAGTCACAGAAGCAAGTAACGGTAAAGGTCTTAAAGAAAATCCTTAGTAGAGTCGCCATGCTGTCGACACCCCCTTTTTTCCTAAAATGAGAAATCGGGTTTACGACATTATGGGAAAACCAACTCTTATCCCCCTTTTGGGAATTGTGCTATGGAGTTTGAATAGTCCTCACCTAATGATTATTGTTCATTAGGACACTTTAAGAAGAAACGACGATTTTTGAAAGGAAACCAGAGTTCGGGTAAGGGCTTGAAATTATCTCGAGGGGAAGGTGTTAGGCACCCCTCAAGATCCACTAGTGTGGTTCCCGGCCTTGCTTAGATGTAAACAAAGAAAAAGTAAGGAGAGTCCTAGGTTTAATTATTATATGGATCATTCGATGCAATATCTTGCACATGTTCCAAAAGAGGGGTATCTTTATGATATTAGCGCATGGTCATCATCTCCATATTCTACCTTTCCCACCCCGTTAAGGTATTTTAAGCGTGTTTAGTCTCGTTTACTTATTGCATGCTAATACCCGTCCCGACCTATTAGTCTCGGGGTGTTTGGACTTCTAGCTGTCCCATCTCCCTATCTCTGTCATGAATGTATTTTGCACTATGTTGGTATTCCCCTCCTATATAAAAGGGATCCTTATCATTTTGTATCACTCTGTTGCTTTAGTTGCTCCACACGAAAATAAACAAAAACATTCCATTTTCTCTCTAACATACTCTGTTGATATTATTGTTTTCATCTATTATCTTCATTATTGTTCTTCATTTATTACTTATTATTGGCCATAAAGAGCCTTTGTTTGATGTTATTATAAATGCTAGCCATACTTTGACCCCTCCCCCCCCCCCGATAGCTCCAGTCGGGCTCTAGAATCAACCTCGAGGCTCCCTAATCGACAAGATCGAAGCCCAGACTGTCAACCTATCAGTTTGATTATTGCCTTATTCCCAACCCCCATTTCATTTCTAAACCTCACATGCATAGCATCAACCACTTAACAACCAGCATAGATATAGATCACGTATTTTTAGAGTCTCATAATCAAATATAATTGTTATTACCATTTTTACGGTAAATAGTTTGGCACCTACGTGGGGCTAAAAGTAATTGTGATTATTTTGTTGTTGGTTTTTCTATATAACGCAAGTTATCTTTCATGCTTTCTCTTGTCCAAGATCTTCGATTAGAGGTCGAAATGTCGAACTCAGTGAATGGAGGTGAAAACAACAATCTTGAGGACCGTGGAGAAAACGGCGTGGGTGTTCCAGGTATTGATGTGCCACTACAAAATCTTAGGAATGCGCCAAAACCAATCCCCATGGACGCAATCTCATGCGACGCCCAACGCAATGACGCAAGCTCCCATACTAATAGGAGCGTGCGCTAAGAAGATCCACAAGAAGCTCAGGAAACCTCAACCAGGGAAGAACGTTAGGTTGGCCTTAATGTTATCTTTGAAATATAGTATACACAACAGCCGGTTATTGCTCAGCTGCAAAGTCACCAGAAAACTCCAAGAACGGTAGCACTTGGGACAGCTCCCCCAGCCGAACAGGTACCGGAGAGATCGAGCACTAACGGGTCGACGGCCGATGTCGACGCCCCCTTTTCCCCTAAAAGGTAAAATCGGGTTTACGATATTATGGGAAAAATAACTCTTATCCCCTTTTGGGAATTGAGATGTGGATTTTAAAGAGTTGCCACCTAATGATTATAGTGCATTAGAACACTTTAAGAAGAAAAGACAATTTTTTAAAGGAAACCAGAATTCGGGTAAGGGCTTGAATTATCTTGAGGGAAGGTGTTAGGCACCCCTCAAGATCCACTAATGTGGTTCTCGGTCTTGCTTAGATGTGACTTTAAGAAGCATAAAAGAGACAACCAAAGTTTGCACATAAAGAATACGAGCAAATCGATAATTCTGAAAGAAGGATAGCACAAGTAGAAGGGAATTTTAGAGAAAACATTTAAACAAAGAAAACGTAAGGAGGGTCCTAGGTTTAACTATAATATGAATCATTCGATGCAATATCTCGCACATGTTCCCAAAGAGGGGTCGGTTTATGATATTAACGCATCGTCATCATTTTCATATTTTACCCTTCCCGCCCGGTTAAGGTATTTTACCCTTAACGCATCGTCATTATTGTATGCTAATACCCGTCCCGACCTATTAGTCCCGGGTATTTGAACTTGTAATCCTAAAAGGGAAAAAAGGGGATGAGGGCATATATGGAGGTTAAAGGTAAAAATGTTAAGGCGTCAATCAAAACAAATAGCACATAAGGGGAACTAAACGAACATGCAAAGGCTACATGTAAACCGCTTAAACCATACAACAATTAGTTTTGCATGACTTGCAATTACTGATTTGGTCTTAAGCTTAAAACTAATAGTGTATAGATTAGTTTAGTACATAAAGTTGGATAATAAATCTACTTTTAGCCCCTCGGGTCCGGTTTGTTGGAACTTAAAGCATATTTTTAAAAACCAGTAATTTCAGAAAGCGTTAATTTCATACAAAGATTTGTAAAGAGGAGTTTTGGGAAACAGGAATTTTAGGTCTTGAAAAGTCCAGAAATGGCTTACAAAACTAATCAAACTGCTTAAGTAAAATGGCATAAGAAATAGTTTTCAAAAAAAAAAAATTGAAGGGTAAATTTAGGCAGAAGACCAAGGAAAAGTTGACTTAGGAATAAAATGCAAGTTTGGAACTTAAAAGACACTACAGATTTAAAATAGTGTAAAAAGACTTGGCCAGATTTCAAAATGAGTAGCTTTGGATAAATTTTGTTGAAAATGTTCAACAAATTAGGCGAGTTTGAACTCTATAGGCATGATATCTATATATTGATTTATTGCTACTTTTAGAACGTTTAGGTGGGCCTACTGTTTGCATAGCATTTGATGCAGTTCCTATATGCATGATTTCTAGATGCAGCATTAATATCTTATAGGCATGGTTTCTAGGTTATTTGCAATATTGAAATTCTATAGACATAATTTCTAGATGGGATGCAATATTAAAATCATATAGACATGGTTTCTAGATGAGATGCAATATTTAAACCCAATAGACATGATTTCTAGATGAGATTAATGCAACAATACAAACCCCTCTCATACCCCTTTTCACTATATTCCCAAATTCTTTTACAAAGCTTGTAACAAAAGTGGAGAGAAAAAGACTAAGATCCGAGCTCCAAATTCCAAGGCTTTCTCTTAGAGTTTCAAAGTTCCAAGGGCTTTTAGGAGGCCCGGGCAATGCTCACACCCTAAAAAATGATTAGAGTAGTTCAATATGTAGAATTACCAGCCCTTAGGCATCTAAGTTCATAGGGAGCTCGAGGGTCCCTAAGCATGGCTTACCAGAGGGGGATAGGACCTAAAAGACTAAGAGTAAGTGCAAAAGTGAGGGATTGGAGGAAGACTAAAGCAAAGGGTGGTCATTCCTAGCCATGAAGGGGACTGGGACACCCCTGACCCTTTACACGGCTTGAACAAATAAGAGCAGACTTAAGAAAGTCAAACTTAGGCCTGTGTGGTGATTAGGACACCATAAGACCTGAGTCAAGCTCAACACATAATAGGGGTTAAGGGAGTGGGACTAATTTTGAGTATAGGTTTCTAAACTAGGGGTAGCAATGGAGTGCTACCCTAGTTCAAAACAATACTCACATACAAAGGGGGAATTAATGGGAAGGGGGATTACATGAAAGCATTTGTAGCAAACGGAATTAAATTAAAGGGATTTGGGGGAAGGGCAGTATATGAAAGCACTCATACAAGCACACAGTATCAAAACATAGGGATAGGGGGTAGGGATGTACATGCTGAAGTTTACTTACATAATATAAGAAAGTTAAGTACAGACATGCATGTGAAAGATAGGTAACCACATAGTTTTTGGAGATGATATTTAAATCATGGACCTACCAGTTGCAAATTCAAATAGTAAAGAAGGTAGGGAAGATATGACCTTATAGCTTAGCCGTGGCTTTCAGCCGTCTAAACTCAAGCAACAGAACAAGTAGCAGGGAAGAAGCAGTGAAGAGGAGAGAGAGTTTTAGTGAGTGAACATGTGTTGTTTTCTGAAGTGAAAGGGGTGGGAGGTTTATAGTTTGAGAGTAAGTAGCCAATTAGGCAGGAAAATAACTTAGTATCAATCACAATCAATTTAGGGAAAGGATTCCTTTTTATTAAGGAGTCAGACTTAAGGTAAATAAACAAGGTTCTATTTTGGGAAGAAAATCACAAATGAGTTGTAAAATAAAGAATAAATACATATAAGGTTTTTTTTTTAAATACACATGGTTTAAACAAATAAGGTAAATAGAATCATCAATCAGATAGGTAATCAAGGGAACTGGGATATGAAATGATACTGAATTTAGTCAAAGAGCATGTCCAAATAAGAAATCAATAAGTTTGTAAAAATCAATTTCCCAAAATTAAGGTTATTAGAAAAGGGAAAATATGACTATAAAGAGGAGCACAAATTTAAACATGAAAGGCTAAAATTAATAGGACAGTCATGTAATCAAAGAGCAGAAGCACACAAGTATGGAATGTAATTTGAAATTCTTGAGAGCTTAGCAAGAAATCAGAAGCATGAAGTGTTTAAACAGTTAGGGTTTTGACAATTAAACATGCATCAGACAATTGTACACACAAAATCGAGAAACCCCTAAAATCTAGGGTTTATCACATCTCGAGTGTAAAGAAGAAAGCATAGGTGAAGATAAACTCAGAAAGAATATAACATTGACGAACAACATAAGGAAAGCAGAGAACACAATGAAGGATTTACTCGCAAACCCTAGAAAAACCATAATAAAGAAAATACATAGGAACCATAGTAGAAGATACTCAGGAATCAAAGCAAAAGTAAAATAAATCACAGTAGAGCAAATAAAATAGAGAAATCGGAGAAACCCTAAATTTTAGGAAGACAAACATTTTGAAAACAAAGTCGACAAAAAACTGTGGAAAATACTTTGAAACTTTGGAAAATAACTTAGATCTGAAGTAGATCGTAAAAAGAAACACAGAAGAAAACCTGGAGGATTTAGGGTTTCAGCGAGAACCCTAGAGAACGAGAATGCTTGGAACGGACTGGTTTTGAGTCAACAACGGACTCACAACATTAAGACTCGCCGGAGAGATATCGGACGTGGCCATAAAACTCAAGTCAGAGGACCTCTGAGTCGGTGTTCTTCGTGATAGGGTTTTGTCCTTTGAACAAAGGGGTCGTAGAAGGGAGTGAGGGGTGAGTACAGGTTCCATGAAACCTGGAAAGCCATATTTTCCGGTGAAACGAGGTCGAAAAGTATTCGGAGGCATTCTAGGGTTTCAGAGTGGCTGAGAGTGTTTTGGGAACGAAGGGGATACAAGGGCGCCTGGATGTGCAAAATGATTAGGGTTGGGGTGTATCTGGTTTAACTCAGGGAAGGGTTAACGTGGGACGTTGATCTAAATGATCAACGACCACGATTTAAAAGAGGGGCCGGGGCAGGTTATTTTAATGGGGTGTGTGTCGGGTTATTTAATGAATTGGGTAGTGTAATTGTGGTTGGAAATTAGGGCTATAATTTAAATAAAGAGGGCTATAGTTTAAATATCCAATTTCCCTAATTTCTAATTTTATAAAATAGTAAATAATATTTAAACATCAAATTAAATATACTGAGTTAATAAAAAATACATATGTATTATATTAAAATATTAAAAATGATTTTATGATTAAAAATGCTATTAAATCAAGAAATAGGCTAAAATTGCAATTTTATGCAATTTTAGTTTAGAAATACTAAATGAACTTGGAAAATTATGTAAAAATCATGTAAATTATAGTTTTATGTAAATGAGAGAATAAAATAAATTATTTACCAAATTAACCAATTTTTGGGAATAATTAATGAATTATATAGTGCAAAAATAGGCCATAAATGATTTGAAAACCCTTAAAAATATGGAAAAATACCAAAACCTCTGTGGATGTTTATATATGATATATTTGAGAATATTTTGAGTATAAAAATATATAGAAAAAAATTGGGTATTAAAAGTCGACCCTGTCATCGTAAAAATGCTCGAGGACCTCACCAGAAGGATCGAATCGGGCGAGAAATTGATTGAAGCCAACGACAAAAAGGTCGAGACTTAATACTTTAGGGTATACCAAACTCCAGGAGCATCCCCGATCATGAAACGTGTGGATTCAAAGAAGTTTATACAAAGATTGTTCCCAAAAGAAGAGGCTCCGAAACCCATCCCGAAGAAGTCCAAAATGCCAAACCTCCCAAAATACAATGGGACCTCAGACTCCAATCAGCACATTATTGCTTACACTTGTGCAATGAAGGGCAACACATAAAGGACGATGAGATAGAGTCCGGCTTGTTAAAAAAGTTCGGGGAAAAACTCTCGTAAGGGGCCATGATATGATATCACAACCTAGCTCCTAACTCCATAGACTCATTTGTCATGCTGGTGGACTCCTTCATAAGGGCACATGTCGGTGCCAACAAAGTGGGAACAAGGAAATCTGACGTGTTCAAGATCAAGCGGAGGGAGAGTGAAATGCTACGAGAGTTTGTATCTCGATTTAAATTAGAACGAATGGAACTACCGCCATTCTTCGACGATTGGGCAGTGCAAGCCTTCACTCAAGGTCTGAATGAACGACGCTCGGTGTCTTCAAAGTGGTTGAAATAGAATTTGGTCGAGTATCCTGATGTGACCTAGTCGACGTCTACAATCGATACCAGTCGAAGATCAGGGTCAAAGATGACCAGCTAGGAGCCCCATCGGGCTTAGTATACCCAAGTAGGCTTCATGCGAAGGAGCCAAAGCCAAACAAAGAAAATATTAGTCGTACACTGAAGATAGAAGGAACGCTCCAAGGCACAACCCACCTCGCAACGATCAAAGGATAGACTGAGGACAAAATCCTCAGGGACTCATCAACAGAGCTGGATTCGATAGGAACGCAGGGCCAACAGATCGGACTTCTTAACCAAATCATGCCCGCCACTCGACTCCTCAATGGATTCAACATGGCAAGTGAAATAACGAAAGGATAAATCACCCTCCCTGTCAATGTGGCTGGCACAACCTAGAATGTCAAATTCCATTTCATTAATAGGGACATGAGATACAACGCCTTGCTCGGAAGGCCGTGGATAAACTACATGAGTGCAGTACCATCCACCCTCCATCAAATGATGAATTCCCGACAAAGGATGGGATAAACATTATCTACGGGGAGCAGCATGCAGTAAAGGAAATGTTCATGGCGCATGACATAGTGCTGGTGCCACTACCTCTATCACCAAAGGAGCCAAAGGATAAGAAAATGATAAAATAGCAATAACAAGTTACATTCTCGGCTACGCCCGACTTAACGAAGCGAAGGACCGTACTAAGTCCTCACAATAAACGATTGAGTCACACTGAGATCTGAAGCGCCGTTTGCACTAGTGTATGACCATCCCCCTTTTTCAATTGCATTTTATACTAACCGGAATGAAGGTACTTAGTCAAAAAAACCAATACTCTTCCCATCCTGAAGGGCTTATGTTTCAAAAGCATACGTTGCACTTTTTTCCTTCGGCCAGGTTTTATCCCCAAAAGGGTTTTACTAGCAAGGTTTTTAACGAGGCAATATCTATATGCTACCTAAGGAAGATCCAACAAGTATTCAAGGCTTCTTTTGCAATTCCACTCGGAAAAGAAATGCAAGTGGGGTCCCTAACAGAAAATGATGTACCAGGCCAAACGGTCGAACGAAACGTGTCCGCATAGCAAGGCCCCCCGAAGGTGAAAACATGTACACTTGTACCAAATAATTGAATAATATCTTTCATCAAAGCATCTCACACTTCAAAAGAAGCTTCGCACCTCCGCGAAAATGACTCCTCTGTTGAAAACGTCCCGAACACTCAGGGACTGGCGTCAACAATTTAGCACCTGAACGACCTCTGCATCGGGACTTCAAGATTATAATCCCTCAACGAGGAAAAATGAAAATCTCGAAACGTCTCCAAGGTCGAATGTGCCCGAATACTCAGGGACTGGCGTCAAAATCTCAAAAAGCGCATGACCTCACGGTCGGGATATCCGAAATCATAAGCCCTCAATAAGGCAATACAGAGTTTGAAAGTGACAATTTTCGAGCCAAGATACCCTCGATGACTCAAGGACTGTCGCCAATCGCCATTCATCAAAAAACCTGAATCTATAAGACCCCGAGAGGGCATACTTGGTCACGCATGGCCCTCATATGAATTATAAATTTAGTATTAAATAGGCTTGAATAATGGTAGATTGCTATATGCACGTAATGATTAGTTTAGATTGCCTCAAAAACACTTATTCCCTTTTAGACTTTAGGTGTGCCATAAGCAAATTAAATCACCAATGGCCCCTATTTAATTAATTTTTACTCTTTAAAAATCGTAGTGTGTCATCAATTAAATTTTCCATTGCCCTCGCAAACCTTGTATTTAATTTGCATTTTCAAAGTTGCTTTAAGCGCGTTCTTTAAATTGATTTACTTTAATGACTAATTTTGGGTGTGCATTTCATGTGACCCAAATTCAATTCTTAATAACGTTAAATATAATGTGACGCGAACCGTAGGTGCATTTCATGGGGTGTGGTTCAAGGAATCTTTTACATAACGTTGAATCTTCCTAAAATAATTAAAAGCGCTTAATAAGTTAAAATACACAATAGGTTTAAAACGTGCAATAAATTGGATAATAGGCCAATTATAATAGTTTAAGCGATCATGCTAGAACCACGGAATATGGGAATGCATGACACCTTCTCCCGGGTTAACAAAATTCCTTACTTAGAATTTCTGGTTTACAGATTTCAAAAAGGAAAGTCGAATTTCTTCGATTTGGGATTTAAAATAAACCGGTGACTTGGGACACCAATTAAAATATTACAAATGGCTTCGAATAATGTCACTTAAATTGGAAAAACTCGCTAGTACCATGGGGGTGCAAAAAGAAGGTGTGACAACTGTCAATAGTCTATGCACATCCTCATCGATCCATCCTTCTTCTTTACAAATAACACCGGAACACCCCAAGATGATACACTAGGTCTAATAAAGCCATTATCAAGAAAATCTTGCAACTACTCCTTCAAAATTTTCAACTTTGGCGGGTCCATACGGTATGGAGGAATGGAAATAGGCTGAGTGCCTGGAGCCAAATCAATGCAAAAGTCAATATTCCTGTCAGGTGGCATCCCCGGCAGGTCTACAGGAAATACCTCTGGAAGCTCCCAAAAAATTGGCACAAAATTCATGGAGGGAAACTAAGCACTAGAATCACGAACATAAGCCAAATAAGACAAACACCCCTTTTCAACCATATGTGAGCCTTTATATAAGAGATAACCCTGCTGGTAGAATGACCAGAAGTCCCTTTCCACTCTAATCGAGGAAACCCTGGCAAGGCTAATGTCATGATCTTGGCGTGACATACCAATATAGCATGATAAGGTGATAGTCAATCCATCCCCAAAATGACATCAAAATCGACCATATCGAGAAGTAGGAGATCTACACTAGTCTCAAGACCCCCAATAATAACCACACACGAGCGATAGACATGATCTACAATAATAGAATCCCCCACCAGTATTGACACATACACGGGAGCACTTAAAGAATCAGGTGGCATAACAAAATATGAAGCAAAATAGGATGACACATAGTAGTATGTAGACCCTAGATCAAATAGAACTGAAGCATCTCTATTGCAAACTGAAACAGTACCTATGTTAACAACGTCGGATGACTCAGCCTCATGCCTGGCTGGGAAAGCATAACATCGGGGCTAGGTCCCACCACTCTAAATATATCTAGGATGACCTCTTGATGGCTAGCCTCCACCTCTAACGGCCTGACCTCTACCTCTAACTCCGTGACCCCTACCTCAAGTTGGCTGAGCGAGAAGTGGCACGCCTGATAACTGTAAATTATACATGATTTATGCCCTTTCTTACCTTAGCTTTGTGCATAATTTTCCTATGATTATCCCTGAATTACTTACAAGTTGCACTTAATTGCAGGTTTGAGCGAAACGATGATTAAAATCACAAATCGGCTCAAGGAGAAGTGAAATCTGCCAAGTGACAAGAAGATGACAAAATGTGGGAATTAAGAACCTGCACGGACCGCACTATTTTGGTGTGCGACTGCGTAGGAATGATCAGAGACTCATCAACCCACCTTGCCTCCTGCGCGGTCCGCCTGTATTTGGATGCGGCCGAATGGAAAGAGTTCAAAGGCATGAAATATTTGAGGAAAAACTACGTGGGCCGCATCCAGTTATATGTGGTCCGCATTGATAAAGATTTAGAGGAAAGGACATTCAAGGCACAAGACCTACGCGGCGCGCACCAAAAGCAGGCGGTCCGCGTTGGCACAAGTTTAGAGAAGCAAAATTTTGCCAGTTCCTCTTGTGCGGCCGTACATCTCTTTCATGTTGTCCGCCTGATCCAACCTACGCGGCCGCAGTGCATTTCCATGGGGTTCGCTTGCCAAGACCTACACGACCGCTATACATTTTGATGCAGTCCGCAGCTATTACCCAGAGGCAACTGAAGCGAAGACACCACGCCCTATGCGACCGCACGCCATTTCTGTGCGGTCCGCATCATACCCTCAGGGGTATTTTTGTCCAATTTTCTTGAGTAGTATAAATAGAACACTTCACTGTTTTAGGTTAAGTTTTATGCTCTGAAAAGTAGCTGCGCTCGTGAGGTTTTATATTAGCCTATATTCCTATTGTAATTAAAGTGTATTTGAGTAGATTTAGTATATAGTTAATGATTATGTTCATCTCTTTCATTATTTTTGCTTTTTCTACTTCTGCCATGTCTAGCTAAACCCATTATTTAGGGTTGTGGCTCAACCCTAGTGTGGGTAATTAATGGGTGTTTTTGCCTAATACTTGGATGTTGTTGGGTGTTTGGTATTTGGGTTGTGTATATTTTCACTTTGATTTGGTGGTTGCAAACACTAAATCAAGCTTAGTGTGTCTTGATTCTTCTTGAGAAAGAGAGTCTGTGACCTCAATTTCAACCCAACAAGGATTTGGGATGGACCCATGAGAATGGTAGTCCCAAGTAACGGGTTAAACCTCGAGAGAGTAATTACCCTACTTTAACCTTGTGTTTATAGAGCAAATTGCCCTACCCAATTGGTCTCGAAGAGTCAATTGGGAAAAATCATTTTCTCTACCGAGAGGTCTGAGAGCGAGTGCTAATAGTGCAACGGTTATCCACATTCCCCAAAATTAGCATCCTTATGTTAGAATTCTATACTCATTGATTATCCGCCTAGGTGAGTGTCACGACCCTTGTGCTTTTCTCTTGTTGCTTAAACTTAGCATCAATCATCTTAGCTTAATTTTAGATCACATTAGTAGTTGATAATTGTAGTTGATAATTATATTAAAAACCCAAAAATGTAAGAAGACCAATTTGAAGCTAGAACGCATCTTTAGGCCATACAAATACTCATCTCCAACTTGAAGCTCCCTGAGTAATTTCGACCCCGATATACTATTGGGTTATTAGTGTCGGGCCTACTCTTTCTTTGGACTGAGTTTTACCCGATCACTTTTTCGCGCCGTTGCCGGGGAGCTTTACGGTATTTGACTTTTTGTTGGATAGTTGTGTGTTTTTGCTTCTCTTTCCTTCTTGTTACTTATTTTGTTTGTTAATTTCACTCAGGTACCAATGGCTTTGAATACAAATGAGCCTCTTAATGTTTGAGTGGAGGAGGTGGATGACGTGGAACAAGATGAGATTTTACCCCAAGTTCAAAGGAGGGGTAGAAATGCAAATGCAAATGACAATATACCAGACCCTCCTCCACCTCCACAAGGGGTCGCACCAAGGATATTACCCAACCAGGGTTATGCAAGTGCGATTGTTCCTCCCCAAATCCATGCGGGGAAATTCCAAATCACCAATATCATGTTGACCTTGCTCGAACAATGAGCGTACTTTACAGGCGCCTCAGACCAAAAAGCTTACAAGCATCTTAAAGGGTTTGTGGATACTTGTTGGGGGAGCAAGCAAACAAATGTTTCTAAAGACGCATTGAGGTTGAGGCTTTTCTCTTTCTCACTTAGGGGAAAGGCGCTCGATAGGTTACAGAGACTCCCTAACCATTCCATCACCACTTGGGATGAGTTGGCGGATAAATTTATTGCCAAGTTCTTTTCGCCTAGTCACATGGTGGCTCTTAGAGACGAGATTCTAGCATTCAAGCAAGAGCCCACGGAGCCTTTACGTGAAACTTGGGAGAGGTTTCAGACTATGGTGAAGGAGTGCCTTAACAATGATATGAATGATGTGATGATCCAGCAGACTTTCTATTGGGGTATCAATACAACAAATCAGTGCATAGTCAATCAGTTGGCACGTGGTAGTTTCATGAAACTTCCTTATGATGAGGCGTGTGATGTTCTTGACGAAATGGCCGACACTTCATCGGTGTGGAAAAGTCGTGCTAATGTTCCTCATGGTGATCCCAATGTTATACACTTGCACAAGGAGCTACATGATCATGGGAAAGCCATAGCCGAACTTACAACCACAATGAACCAGTTGGCCAAGGCACAGCTTCAACAAGTTCAAAACCCGAGACAAGTAAATGCCATGGAGGGGGTAAATTTGATGAGGAGAAGGAATAGAGGGCAACAAAAACCTCAAGAGAACTTTGATACTTGTGATGATAGAAATGGTGGTTATTCAAATGATGGTTATGAGGATCAAGAAGAAGTGCAATATGTGAATAACTACCAAGGGAATAGAGGTAATCAAGTGAACCAACAATGGCGTCCCCAAGGCAAAAATTGGGGAAATCAACAAAATAGTGGAAATAGGAACAAGAATAATCATAGAAACAATTGGAACAATCAAGGAAATCAAGGCAATTAGGGTGGCAACAACAACAACTGGAACAATAATGGCGGGTGGAACAAAAATCAAGGAGGAAACCAAGGAAATCGGGGGCAAGGCTTTCAAAGGCCCCCAATGTACCAACAACCGAACAATCCACCCCTATTACAATCTCAAGGGTATAGTTCTTCAAGCAATGATATGGGTATAATTGAGATTATGTTTGAGCAAATGATGAAGAAGAATCAAGTCTCAGATGCCCAACTAGCCTCCCATAATACTTCGATCCGCAACTTAGTAGTGCAACTTGAGAAAATATCACAATCTCTAAACACTCCCCGAAGGGTGCTCTACCGAGTGATACGGTAGTGAACACAAAGGGTGGGCACAATAACCATGTGATGGCAGTGAAATCACGTAGCGAAAGAGGTGGTGATGTGCAAACCTCTAGGGGTAATCAAGTTGTGATCGATGACGAGGAAGTGCAAGAATATAATGCTCCATTTTTTGTTGATGATATTGTTGGTCCTAGCGTGAGAAATGAGGTGAGAATTGATATTGATGAGGGTGAGGAGGAGACCCAAGAGGCCGTGAACCCATCTAGGGAACACATCATTGACATACCGAAACTTGCGGTGCCAAAAGCCAAGGCACCTTTACCTAGGCCTCCTCCGCCATATCCTCAGAGATTGGACAAGAATAAGGGTGACAATCAATATAAAAGTTTATTGAGATGATGAAGAGTTTGACTATCAAACCTTTGGTGGAGGCACTTGAACAAATGCTTGGATATGCAAAGTTCATGAAGGACTTGGTTACTAAGAAGCGATTTAAGGAGTGTGAGATAGTCAAAATGACACACCAAGTGAGCTCCATTGTTCATTCCATGGTACCAAAGTTAGAGGATCCTGGCGCCTTCACAATTCCATGTACAATTGGGAGCGCCGATTTTGCTAAAGCCCTTTGTGATTTGGGGGAAAGTATCAATCGCATGCCATATTTGGTGTTCAAAACTTTGGGTATCGGAAAACCTCGTCCAACTTCTATGAGGCTTCAAATGGCGGACCGATCTATAAAGAGACCTTTGGGTATTATTGATGATGTCCTTGTTCGGGACGATAAGTTCATCTTGCCGGCCGATTTTGTTTCTAGATTGTGAAGTGGATTTTGAGGTGACCATTATTCTTGGAAGGCCTTTCCTAGCTATGGGGAAAGCCTTGGTTGATGTTGAGGCGAGAGAACTGACTTTCCACGTTGGTGATGAAAAGGTGGTTTTCCATGTATGCAAGTCGATGCGCCAACCAAATAGCACTGAAGTGTGTTCGTTTATTGACATTGTCGTGATCTTAAACATGGATGTTGACGATGTTCCAGAAAAGGTGGAGTGTGTAAATGCACTTCATGGCACGGGCTCATATTCTTACGAGCCGAGGAAGCTATCTCTTGATCTTGAAAATTGCAAGACTCCACCCACCAAACCATCTATTGAGGAGCCACCGGTGTTGGAGTTGAAACCACTTCCTCCTCACCTCAGGTATGAGTTTCTTGGTCCAAATTTCACTTTACCGGTTATTCTTTCTGCTTGCTTGACAAACGTGCAGGTGGATTCCACATTGGCAGTTCTTCAAAAGCGCAAGCGGGCGATTAGACCAACCTTGGCGGATATTCAGGGTATTAGCCCCTCATTTTGCATGCACAAGATAATATTGGAGGAGGATGCTATGCATCTTCTTGAACATCAAAGGAGACTCAATGAGGCCATACAAGAGGTGGTTAAAAAGGAAATCATCAAGTGGCTTGACGCCGGTGTGGTATATCCAATCTCCGACAGTTCATGGACCTCTCCGATCCAATAAGTTCCAAAGAAAGGAGGAATGATGGTAGTGACCAATGATAATAATGAGCTGATTCTGACTCGTACAATGACGGGTTGGAGGGTATGCATGGACTACCGAAAACTAAACAAGGTTACAAGAAAAGACCATTTTCCATTGCCATTCTTGGATCAAATGCTTGACCGTCTTGTGGGCGGGGCATTTTATTCCTTTTTGGATGGGTATTCAGGCTATAATCAAATCCTCATTGCACCAGAAGATCAAGTAAAGACAACATTTACATGCATGTATGGTACTTTTGCATTCTCGCGGATGCCATTTGGGTTGTGTAATGCACCGGCGACCTTCCAAAGATGTATGATGGAAATCTTCACGGACATGGTGGAGGACATATTGGAGGTCTTCATGGATGATATTAGTGTGGTCGGGGATTCATTTGGTGAATGTTTGCAAAACCTTGATCGTATGTTGGCCCGATGTGAAGATACAATTTTGGTGCTCAATTGGGAGAAATGCCACTTTATGGTGGAAGAAGGAATTGTGTTGGGTCATAAAATTTTGAACAAAGGAATTGAGATTGACAAGGCTAAAATCGAGGTGATCTCAAGGCTTCCTCCCCCTAACTCTGTCAAAGGGGTGGGGAGTTTTCTTGGACACGCGGGTTTCTACCGGAGATTCATCAATGACTTTTCTAAGGTAGTGAACCGATTGTGTAAATTGTTGGAAAACAATGCAAAATATGTGTTTGATGAGAAGTGAATGGAGGCATTTGAGCTTCTAAAAGAAAAGTTAACGACTACCCCCATCATTACCGCACCCAATTGGAGCTTACCCTTTGAGCTCATGTGCGATGCTAGTGATGCTGCGTTGGGGGTGGTCTTGGGCCAAAAATTAACAAGTTCCATCCGGTGTACTACACTAGCAAGAGAATGAATGAGGCGCAAAGAAATTACAAGGTCACCAAGAAGGAATTGCTGGTATTTGTATTTGCTATTGAGAAGTTTTGCCCCTACCTAATGGGGGCCAAAGTGATTATTCATACCGATCACGCTTCCCTAAGGTACTTGATGACTAAGGAGGATTCAAAAGCAAGGTTGATGAGATGGGTGCTTATTCTACAAGAGTTTGACTTGGAGATAGTGGATAGAAAGTGTAGTGAAAACCAAGTGGCGGACCACTAGTCTCGTTTGGAGGAGGAAGGGAGGCCTTCAGATGGCCTTAATATAAATGATTCTTTTCCGGATGAGCAAATCCTCCCGGTTTCTATGCTTGACATGCCGTGGTTTGCCGACATTGCAAATTATTTGGTAACTGGTGTGGTTCCGTGTGAGCTCTCTTCTAAACAAAGGAAGAAGCCCAAGCGGGATGCTTTGGACTTCTATTAGGATGAGCCTTATCTTTTCAAAATTGCACCGCTGGTGTAATTCGCCGGTGTGTTCCCGAGGAAGAACAACTAAGTATTGTTGAAGCTTGTCATCTTCGCCTTATGGTGGCCATCATGGCGGGGCAAGGACGGCGTCCAAAGTTTTGAGTTGTTGTTTCTATTGGCCTTCATTGTTCAAGGATGCCGGTGACATTGTGAAAATATGTGATGAGTGTCAATGTGCGGGAGGAATTTCAAAGAAAGATGAGATACCCCTTAACACGATTCTTGAGGTCGACATTTTTTATGTATGGGGGATAGACTTCATGGGTCCTTTTGTGAGTTCTTGTGGCAACACTTATATTTTGGTAGTGGTGGACTATGTGTCAAAATGGGTTGAGGTCGTTGCCTTGCCTAACAATAAAGCTCGTAGTGTGGTGGCTTTCTTGAAGAAGAGCATCTTTACTATGTTTGGCACACCCCGTGCCATAATTAGTGGTGGTGGCTCTAATTTTTTGCATCCGGGCTTTCGATTCTTCGCACACAAAGTATGGGGTAAACCACAAAGTGACCACTCCTTATCATCCTCAAGCGAGTGGCCAAGTTGAGGTCTCGAACCGAGAAATCATGAGTATTCCTTCCAAGACCGTCAATGCAAATAGGACCGATTGGTCAAAGAAATTGGATGATGCTCTTTGGGCTTATCGTACTGCTTTCAAGACTCTTATAGGTATGTCGCCATATCGGTTGGTTTCTCGTAAGGCAAGTCATCTTCGGGAATAAATCAATGTGGGACTTGAGAAAGTTGAATTTAGAGTGGGATGTCGCAGCCAATCTCCGGGTTGAACAATTGAATGAGCTTGATGAGTTCCGGTTTCATGCATATTCTAGCTCATCTTTGTACAGACATAAAATGACGTATCTCCATGACAAGTACGCCTGGGGAAAAGAGTTCAAAGTTGGTTATATGGTTCTTCTCTTCAATTCTCGGTTAAGGTTGTTTCCGGGAAAGTTGAAATCCAAGTGGAGCTATCTTTTTGAAGTGGTTGGTGTTACGCCTTTTGGTGCTATTGACCTCAAAAACAAGAATGGTGAAGTGTTCCGGGTAAATAGGAATAGGGTCAAGCACTATTTGGCAGAATTGATGATAGCCATGTGGTGGTGATTCTTCACTTGAAATGATCATGATGGTAACACGAGTCGTGCCATGACGTTAAATCAGGCGCTTCTTGGGAGGCAACTCATGTCTTTTTATTTTCTTTGTTTTTCTTTTGTAGAGTAGCATTTTTGAGCTGATAGTTTGTGGAGTGTTATAGGGATAGGATTAAATCAGTGCAAGGAACGAATGGAAAATGCAGAGTCTCTGCCCAGTGCCCATGCGGCCGCAACACAATTCAGTGTGGTCCTATGGGCTTGTTTGACTGAAGGAATTAGCTTAATGAAGTACCACGCGGCCGCATGGCACTTTTGTGCGGTCCGCGATGGATGAGGTGATAAATGGCCACTCTCTGATAAAATTTTCATGCGACCACGGACAAAACCAGGCGGACCACGTGACAATGGCCAAAAAAGGAAAGTCTATGAAGTTTACTCACGCGGCTTCGGACAAAACAAGGTGGACCGCGTGACAATGGCCAGAAAAGGCAAGTCTCTGAAGTTCACTCATGCGATCGCGGACAAAACCAGGCAGACCGCATGAGAAGTGTGCATTAAGTGCAAGGTGAAAAATCCTGCGCGGTCCGCACACCACTTTTGTGCAGCTGCGCATGTAGGTGAGTACTAGGCCCCACGGTAGTCTATAAATAGACGCCTAAGCCATCCTTCTACCCTTTTAGCAAAATTTCATCCTGAAGCTTTTTCTCTATTGTTCATCCACTCTCTTGTGCATTTCATCTCACCATCATTATTTCCTGGTAACATTCCATGATTCTTGTTGATTATTAGTGAACTATTGTCATTACGTTTTGTTAGTTTAACTTCTTAACTTCTATTTTTCCTATTAGAAATTGATTAGGTTAGTTTTTTTTAGTTTCGATTGGTTCTCTTGTTCAAGTATGGGCATAAACTGATGATTCTCAATTGAGTAGAGACAAAACATAGGATTTTTCATGTTGAAGTGTGAACTTATATGCAAAAAATCCATTCCCAATATGTTTGCCCTACGCGGACGCACGCCCTTTTCGTGCGGTCCGAGTGAGTTCACCTAACTCCTAAGGCACTCTCTAATGCGCCCGCATGGTCAGTTTGGTGCGGTCCGCGTGGTGTCTTATGCAGACACGTCCATAACAAGGCGGACCGCATGTGTAGTTTATCAGAGACCTTGAATTTTTTGAATTTGACTTGTGCGGCCGCGGTCCAAAACCAGCCGGACCGCATTGCCTGATTATCAGAGAGTTGGAATTTTTTGTACTGGCATGTGCGGACCGCGACCAATTCTGTGCGGTCCGCGATACCCCTGTGCGGCTGCGAGCCCTAATGCTATCCGCGTGACCTATTCTTAGTAATGAATGCTAAGGCTACTTTGCTTGTGCGGACCGCACGACCTTTTTGTGCGGTCCGCCTCAGCCCTATCTACAACACATGTTTTCTCAACTACTTGATCTTTCAACTGTATTTTTCTTCTGTGCTTTCACTAACAATGTTAGATGTGATTCTTTTACAAACAATGCCTCCAAAGGGTAAACAAATATAATGTGGGGGTAAGGACAAACAACCGGCGAGGGGTGGAGCCTTCAACATAAAGACAGTTCAGAGAGTACTCAAACTCTCTGCCATGGAAAAGGAGGATATCAGGAAGACGAGAAAGATTATATGGGAGGTAGACAAGGCTGCCTCTCATTCTTCTGGTAGTGAATATGCCCCCTCCCGCAGTTTGACTCCAGAGTCCATATCCTCACGGATCTCCATAGAGGTGCCAGTGCCAATGTCATCATCTCCCGAGCATGAGCAGGAAAATTTGACCACTTCCACGAGGCTAGTAAATACAATACTAACGGATTCGTCTGGGGCTGCGAAAGAAGCTGATGAAGAATATTCCACCTCTCCCAACATTTCATCATCAGGGGAAGGTGAAGGTGGTGAGCCACAGATTGGGGGGCTCGAGAGAACTAGAAAAAAGGAAGTGTGGGAAGATAGATTCGTGAATGAGGTCGCCTGTCACATGTAAAGAACATGGTGGCCCAAAAGGAAGCTGATAGTCGAGAGGAGATTCATTGTGGCTGATTTTCTCCCTCACAACCCTCACGTAAATGCTCAGTTCCATACGAGAGAGGGTTGGG
This sequence comes from Nicotiana benthamiana, assembly GCA_034376525.1. NCBI lineage: Eukaryota > Viridiplantae > Streptophyta > Magnoliopsida > Solanales > Solanaceae > Nicotiana > Nicotiana benthamiana. The sequence goes on along the minus strand of CM067329.1, from coordinate 35,196,146 downwards.
GCTTCTTTACAGAGAGTGTGGATATGGCCAACAAGCACATGGTGAAGGAATTCTATAGCAACGTCCACCACATGGTTAAGGGTGCAACATCTATGAAGGTGAGGGAAAAGGTGGTTCTTTTTTATGGGAAAACTTTGAATGAATTTCTGCGGTTTGCTGCGGAGGACGAGTCTCATTATCTGGAGAAACTGGCTCTTAAAGAAGAGGTTCGCCCATGGTTAGCCTGGATTATTGCAGCTCTAGGTACAGTTCCTGAATGGCTAAATGCACCGGCAAGAATTTTCAGAAACACCCTGAGCTTTGAGGCAAAAGGGTGGTTATCACTTGTGTGCAACAAACTCGACCTGTCAACTCATGACAACTCTATGCCAATTAAGCGTGATGTCCTAGTTGCCTCCATTATGGCAGGTTTGCCACTAAATGTGGGTAACATCATGCAGAGGGTGATTTCCAAGGTGGGGCACGACACTACCAAAACTACCCATTCCCTAACACCTTGACCATGTACTTCAGTGATATGAAAGTGAAGAAAAAGAACTATGATAGTGAGGTGCCTCTGGTGAGTGCCTACTCGTTACGATCAAAAGGACCCGGACAACCCCAAAAGCACCAAGAAGGGTCAAGCCTCGACCTCTACTGCAGCTGGCCAGTCTGAAGAGCTAGCTGCAACTGAGCTTCCATCAGAGCCCACCACTGAGGCATTGCAGTCGGGCTCATCTTCAACCCCTCCTTCTACTTCTGCGGAGCCGGTGATCCCGGTGTCCAAGACTCATAGATTCACCGCTCATCAGCTATCTCAATCTCTTGTTAGTTTGAACAATTGGGTGTCGGCAGTGACATCCAAGTTGTCAATATTTACAACAACTATTGAGGCTCAGAGGGCACTAGTGACGATTGAGGTACCTGCTTCAATCGAGGAGACATTGAAGAAAATCCTGGAAAACAAGGTAGCTATGATGACAAAGCAGGATCAGCTAGAGAAAGCAATCATGGAGCACAGCAAGGCACTAAAAGAATTGGCCAATGATCACCGAAAGATCAGAAAAGATAGGGCCTCAAAGGAGCCAGTGAAAGAGTTGCGGAAAGATGTTGACAAACTCTGTGCCGATCAGATGCCCCTGGATTCTCTATTTGGATATCCTAGTATTGAGGCAGCAGCATCACAGCCACAGGTGGAGGAGGGCAGACCTTAGAAGAAGAGGAAGCTCCCGAGCACAGAGGGAGTGGTGATTGAGATAGCACCAACACCGGAGGGCCCGTTCGGTATTGCATACATTGAGCCTTCGGCAGCACTAGTGGGAGATAAGCTACCCCAGGAGCAGATAGTTAATGTATTAGCACCACAGCAGTAGCAGGCTGGGGACCGGTCTGAGGTCCCCGCCAATACAGAGGACACAGTTGCCATCGACCAGCAGAGAGCTGTTGATGAGGCTTGAGAGGCCACTTATATATCCTTTCCTCTATTTTAATGCATTATTTGATAGTAATCATTGGGGACAATGCTTGCTTTTATTCGTGGGGGTGTGGCCCTACTTTTTGATTTGGAGACTATATATATAATGCTTACTGTTTAATTTCAGCACATTCGTAGTTTAGATGGTTTGTATATAATTTTGGATTTGGTACCCCTTTAGTTGTATATTCTACTTCCCCGTATGTATATATTCATTTGGTGCTCATTTGAGCTTTCTTGCAATTTTCGTTATTTTCGTAAAAAATTTCGTTTTAACGCAAAGTTAGGCTCGTAACCTCCTTTTTGTATTTGGTTGATATTGCAATAAGCCCTTGGTTTTCTTAATGCCACCGTTCTTTCCAAGGGTAGAATGTTGTGTGAACCGGGTGACTTTTCCTAATGATAGATAGCGTGACAACTTTCTTAAGGGTTGAGTTAGTTTTTTTTAGTTTTGTGTCTTTTTTATTTTCAAGCTTTTTGTAGTTAAGAGTACCTCAGGCAAAGTTTCACTTGGGCCTAACACATTTTCCTTCGATCTTATGGTCAAAGACATCAAGTTGTGTTTAGAATGGTAAAAGTCGTGGTTTTGAGACTCTTGTGTTGACCAAGAAATCATCATATGGTCGTGTGGGGCCATTGTGTGTTTAAATCGTATCTAAGGTCATTGTGGGTCCTCGACTCCGTCTTTGGCAATCCTTGAGTGAATATGTGGTGAGAACTCTATTTGTGAGCCCAAGTGTCGAGCCGATGGTCTAGAACTTGCCCCGAATGTTTGTTGAGGCGAAATCGTGGGTGGAACTTGATTTGAGATATGATTGTAGGCTCTCCTTGATCCAAAAATGTATTCTTGATTAATTTCATGACCTGCCAATAGAATGATCCCTAGTTCACACTTTTGAGCCTAAATCCTTATTCTTTCAAACACCAAGCTACAAACCTATACCCGTTCTCAATTAGACTTTCTCTTGGCACCCAAAAATCTTACCTTGGTTATTGGCAATGGAATAAGGTTGGGGGGAGATACAAGAAAGGAACCAAAGTGGTATAAGGTACAAAAAGGAAAAGAAAAGGAAGGCAATGAAAAACAGAAAAAGACAAAAGAAAAGGAAGTCAAAAAGAGAATAAAAATCAAAAGGGAATCAAAGTACAACAAAAAGGTGAAAAAGGTTGAGAAAGTAGAAAAGAAAGGGGAAAAAGGCTTGTTTTGCAAAAAAAAAAAGAGTGACAATGTGTCTCTCCACACCCTTTGAAGAGGTGAATTGCATGTTTGAGTCAAGAAAGTGTGCAAAAACGAAACAAAAGAAGCGCTTAAGGGAGGAGTACGCTCATGTGAACAATTTCATATCCTACTTGTACCCAAAAGCCTTCGCAATGACTCCCCAAAAACCCTACATGATCTTGAATTAAGGAAACCCTACATTAGTGGATATTTACATGAACGGCAAGCATATAGTACTTAGATCCAGACTTAGGGTCTTTTCTTTGTGAGTGTAAAGTGAGAGAGCTTTCAACCTCGATTTGTGTGCATATATATTCAAAAAGGTGAGGTTCACTTAGGGAGAGTCGCGGATGTACGAGTTTGATATCCACAATGACCAAAGTACTTGAGAAAAAGCTCCATGATGATATGTGTTAGCTCTTGAGGCTCTTGTGTCACACTTGATCCTCATGTTCGCAAAGTTTAAAGTGTTAATGATGAATTTTCATTAGAGACAATTGTTAGTCCAAAGTGAGGATTGTTGGGGTTACTTTAAGGCAAACAGGAATTACTGGGTCGTTTTCTATTGAGGGTGTGTCTCATTTTATTTGCTTGAGGACAAGCAAAGGTTTATGTTTGGGGGAGTTGATAACTGTGAATTATACATGATTTATGCCCCTTCTTACCTTAGCTTTGTGCAAAATTTGTCTTTGATTAGTCCTGAATTACATACAAGTTGCATTTGATTGCAGGTTTGAGAGACAAGATGATTAAAATCACAAATCGGCTCAAGGAGGAGTGAAATCTGCCAAGTGACAAGAAGATGACAAAAAGTGGGAATTAAGAACCTGCGCGGACCGCACTGTTTTGGTGTGCGGCCGCGTAGGAATGATCAGACACTCATCAACCTACCTTGCCTCCTACACGGTCCACTTGTTTTTGGTCCGGCCGCATGGAAAGAGTTCAGAGACATGACATTTTTTAGGGAAACCTACACGGGCCGCATCCATTTCTATGTGGTCTGCATTGATGAAGATTCAGAGGCAAGGACATTCAAGGCACAAGACCCACACAGCCGCGCACCAAAAGCAGGCGGTCCGCGTAGGCACAAGTTCAAAGAAGCAACATTTTGCCAGTTCCTCTTGTGCGGCCGCACATCACTTTCATGCGGTTCGCCTGATCCAACCTACGCGGTCGTAGTGCATTTCCATGCAGTCCGCTTTCCAAGACCTACACTGACGCTATACATTTTGATGCGGTCCGCATCTATTACCCAGAGGCAACTGAAGTGAAGACACCATGCCTTATGCGCCCGTACGCCATTTCTCTGCGGTCCGCATCAGACCCTCAAGAGTATTTTTGTCCAGTTTTCCTGAGTAGTATAAATAGAACACTTTACTGTTTTAGGTTAACTTTTATGCTCTGAACAGTACCTGCGTTCGTGAGGTTTTATATTAGCCTATTTTAGGCAAATTCCTATTGTAATTAAAGTGTATTTGAGTAGATTTAGCATATAGTTAATGATTATATTCATGTCTTTCATTATTTTTGCTTTTACTACTTCTGCCATGTCTAGCTAAACCCATTAGCTAGGGTTGTGGCTCAACCCTAGTGTGGGTAATTAATGGGTGTTTTTGCCTAATACTTGGATGTTGTTGGGTGTTTGGTATTTGGGTTGTGTGTATATTTTCACTTTGATTTGGTGGTTGCAAACACTAAATCAAGCTTAGTGTGTCTTGACTCTTCTTGAGAGAGAGAGAGTCTATGACCTCACATTCAACCCAACAAGGATTTGGGATGGACCCATGAGAATGGTAGTCCCAAGAAACGGGTTAAACCTCGAGAGAGTAATTACCCTACTTAAACCTTGTGTTTCTAGGGAAAATTGGCCTACCCAATTGGTCTCTAGAGAGTCAATTGGGCAAAAATCATTTTCTCTACCGAGAGGTGTGAGAGCGAGTGCTAAAAGTGCAAAGGTTATCCATATTCCCCATAATTAGCATCCTTGTGTTAGAATTCTATACTCACTGATTATCCGCCTAGGTGAGTGTCAAGACCCTAGTGCTTTTCTCTTATTGCATAAACTTAGCATCAATCATCTTAGCTTAATTTTAGATCACATTAGTAGTTGATAATTGTAGTTGATAATTATACTAAAAACTCAAAAATGAAAGAAGACCAATTTGAATCTAGAACGCATCTCTAGGCCATACAATTACTCATCTCCAACTTGAAGCTCCCTGAGGAATTTCGACTCCGATATACTATTGGTTTATTAGTGTCGCGGCCACTCTTTCTTCGGACTGAGTTCGACCCGATCAGCGCCCGGGGCCGAAATCATGGCACGAGAACCCTACTGCTGTGGTGGAATGCCCACTAATCTTGGATAGGTCCTCCGAATACGCCCATAATCACCACATTCAAAACATCAAACCTGATACCATGGTTTTTGAAACTCAGATTGACTCGGGCGACTAGATTGACCGTAATAATAACTCTAAAGCGGAGGTTTTTTGATCGGATCTATTGGTGAACTATAAGTTGGCTGCCCCGAAGAAGGTACATAAGGACCACAATTCCCTAAAGCTCTATGGGATTTCTGAAGTGCTGAATGAAACAGCCTAGGAGGATGGACCCTAACAAAAGTACCTCGACCTCCAGACAAGGTCCCACTGAATCCATCGGAGTGACACGACCTCTTGTCAGAACCCTGACCACTCCCCAGAGCTAGAACTATCTCAACTCGCCTGGCAGCATTGGTTGTATCCTAGAATGAAATCTCACTTCCAATCTCCTTATCCATTTGCAATCTGATAGGCTAAGCAAGTTCCTCAATAAACCTCCTCACCCTCTCTCTCTATTGGTAGGAAGTATAAGAAGAACATGACGGGCCAAATCAATAAAGCGGGTCTCATACTAAGTGACGGACATACTTCTGCTGAAAACACTTGAACTGCCTGCGATAGTCCTCTCTTAGTGTAATAGAAAGGAACTTCTTAAGAAATATTTGAGAGAACTGGTCCCAAGTAAAAGTAGGAGACCTGGCTGGTCTAGTCAACACAAAATTATTCTACCATCTCTTGATGAACCCTGTTATCTGGAATGCAACAAAATCGACCCCAATGGTCTGCACTATCCCCATGTTCTGCAACACCTCATGGAAGCGATCAAGATAATCCTGTGGATCGTCAGAAGCTACCCCACTGTAATGAACTGGAAAGAGCTTGGTAGACTTCTCCAATCTCAATAAAGCCTCAGAAGACATAGCTGATCCATCATCGACCTGTGCTGTTGGAGTCTGAAACTAGGCAGCCATCTGCTCCGGAGTGTGAGTATAAGAATTTTGAACTCCTCCCCTATCCTGAGAGATGGATGATGCTACAGGAAATATGTTGGTATGAGCAACACTCTTCATAAGGCCCACTAGACAGACCAAAACATCCTGAAGTCCCGGGGAAATGATAAACCCCTCTAGAACCTGAACTGGTCCTGCTGGAATGGTCTGGATTGTAACCTCATAATCAAACTCCACTTGAGGATCTTTTATTGGTGTTGATGATCGAGCTCTGGGCTAAGCCCTGCCCCTGCCCTGGCTTCTAACATGGCCTCACCTTCGTCCTCTGCCCCTCGTAGGAGCTGCCACTAGGGGTTGTGGTTGCTGCTTAGTTGATAAACCGATACGTGTTCTCGCATATACTATGGAACAAGTGTAGAGAGTTCAATTAGCATTGAGAGATTAAATCTCACTACAAAGAATAATGAAGTGAAATTGTTCCTAAACTCTATAGCTTTTGGGGGATAAGCACAGACGTCTCCGTACCGATCCCTCAAACTCTACTAAGCTTGTTCGTGCATTGTGAAACCTCGGCAACCTAGTGCTCTTATACCAACTATTCATGACCTGAAATTTTCACCATTAGGACCGTGATGACGCCTAACATCCCACTTGCTACGCAAGCCAGCGTTAGAGTATTATTAACCAATTTTCTTTGCGTTTCAGTGATTAAGAGTAAACAAACTAAAACAAGTAGAAATAATTGTGGAAGTAAGTAAATAGACTCTTTGTTTATAAAAGCAAAGCTACATAATAAATTACACAGTAGAAGAAAGATGTATAAACACATAAACTAATGCGGCGTGCAACCCGATCCCACCGTACAATAGCATTCATCCTTATTCCTCCTCAATATATCACCCTTATTCCTCCTGTTGCGGCATGCAACTCGATTCAACCATATAATAGCATTTCACCCTTATTCTTCCTCAATATATCACCCTTATTCCTCTTGTTGCAACGCGCAACGCGATCCCACCAGCACCAATTACTCAATAAATACAAAAAATCACAATATAACTCAAAACTTTTCACAATATTTAAACCTCAAACCAAAGAAAGCGGAAAGATTTTATATAATGGAACTTCATTCAAATAATACTACTCAGCGAAAACATTCCAAAATATACCATTAAACACCGATAAACCAGTTTAAGCCAATAAAATAAGACAATGAAACTACGGGGTAGCTAAATGAAAAATAATGTCTGACAAGTGGCAATTAAGCATGGAAATACTAGTAAAGCATGTAGCAGTTAAAGCAGGAAAATAATATAATACGAACGGGAAGAAAACATGAAAAAAAGATAAATTGGTGGCACATAAGTACTCGTCACTTCACCTATACGCCACCCACATGGATTTTACATAGCAATTAAGTCAAGGAATCCTAATCCCCCGAGTCAAAGTAGACACAACACTTACCTTGTTCCAACGGCCAACTCAAAGATCAATCACCACTTTTTCTTTCACACAAGCTTCTGAAGCAATAGAATCTAGCAAATTACCAACCAAAATTCAATCTAAGCCTTAAGGACTATCCACTTTTGTAAGGAATTTAATTTAGGCCATTTTTTAAAAATTCAACACTCGGGCCCGCTTGATAAAAATCCAAAATTCAAACAATTAAACACCGATAAACCAGTTTAAACCAATAAAATAAGACAATGAAACTACGGGGTAGCTAAATGAAAAATAATGTCTGACAAGTGGCAATTAAGCATGGAAATACTAGTAAAGCATGTAGCAGTTAAAGCAGGAAAATAATATAATACGAACGGGAAGAAAACATGAAAGAAAGATAAATTGGTGGCACATAGGTACTCGTCACTTCACCTATACGCCACCCACATGGATTTTACATAGCAATTAAGTCAAGGAATCCTAATCCCCCGAGTCAAAGTAGACACAACACTTACCTTGTTCCAACGGCCAACTCAAAGATCAATCACCACTTTTTCTTTCACACAAGCTTCTAAAGCAATAGAATCTAGCAAATTACCAACCAAAATTCAATCTAAGCCTTAAGAACTATCCACTTTTGTAAGGAATTTAATTTAGGCCATTTTTTAAAAATTCAACACCCGGGCCCGCTTGATAAAAATCCAAAATTCAAACAAAAATCCGATTACACATTCACCCCCAACCCCGGATATATAATTGGTTTAGAAATCCGACCTCAATTTAAGGTCTAAATCCCCAAATTTCAAAATCCCTAGCTTATACCTAAAAATTCCCAATTCCACCATGATAATCTTAGATTCTAGGTTGAAATCTTGTAAAACTTGGTGAAGGATTGAAATAAATTATCTAAGAATCACTTACTTATGATTTGGGGAAGGAAAAGTTTTTGAAAAATTGCCTCTTGTGTTTTAGGTTTTGAAAAAATTGAAGAATGAATGAAAAATCATGTTTTCCAACTATTTATTCAGCTGCATGTACCACATTTGCGATATGGGGTTTGAAAATGCGACTCCCGCAAATGCGAACTTCTCTTCGCAAATGTGAAGATTTACCAGGGCCTACTATAGTCACAAATGCGACCCCTGGTTCGCAAATGCGAATTTCCAGGAATGTAATTGCGATCAAAGCTTCGCAATTGCGAAGTTGTCTCTCCCTGTCCCATTGCTCGCCAATGCAAAGCTCGCATTTGTGAGCCAGACCTTGCAAATGCGAAGTCTGCAAACCTGAAGCAAATCAGCAAAATCTCCTAAGCTAAAACCATCTGTAGCCTACCCGAAACACGCCCGAGCCCCCAGGGCTCCAAACCAAACATGCACACAAGTATTAAAACATCATACGAATTTTCTCATGTGATCAAATCGCCAAAATAACACCTAGAACAATGAATTTAGCACTAAATCACATAAAATTCTTAAGAACACTTTGAAATTCCTATTTTCACAACCGAACGTCCGCATTACGTCAAATCAGTTTTGTTTCTCACCCAAATTTCACATATAAGGTATATATATTATTTTGGACATGTATCGGGATCCAAAACCAAAATACAGTCCCGATACTCACAAGATTAAACATTAACCAAATTCTTAAAACTATTTAAATTTCAGTCTTTTAATTTTTATCAAAAATTCATACTCGAGTTAGGGACTTCAGAATTCGATCCAAACATACATTCAAGTCCTATATTTCGATACAGACTCACAAGGACTATTAAAATACGAGTCCGGGTTCGTTTGCTCAAAACATTGATCAAAATCAACTAAATCAACTTTTAAAGGTAAAAATTATTATTTTTATCAACTCCCATAAAAGCTTTCCGGAAATATGTCCGGACTGTGTATGTAAATCGAGGATGAATAAAATGATGTTTTGAAGGCCTTGGAATACAGAATCGATTTCTTAAATATAAAATAAGCTTTTGGGTTATCACACTTATAAAGAAGTTCACTTTTGTGTACTAGCATTAGGGGCATACAAAGAAAATCAATAAATCGCACCAAATTAATAATTCAACCGAAAAAATCTGACTAGCGATTCAGTTTCATTTCATAGGTTTGTTTTTAAAAAAATAAACTCGACTATTATTAGTTTTGTTTGGGTTTACTAAAAAACTCAAACCGAAATTAAACTAACTTGAAATTTATAATTTTAAAAATATTATATACATGAATATATTTATTGTAATGTAATTTATAATAATTCTTATACTTTTTAAGTTTTTTTCTTTTAATATATTATTTTATGTTTGGACTTAATTTGTTTTGATGCTGCAATAAATTTTATAAATCATAAATGTTAGTAATTGAAATAAAGCCTACATAAAAATTAAATCAACTCTAATGGAAACAAAATTAATTTAATAAAACACTAGGAGTGACAATAATATTGAATATTTATTTTTTACTTTTGTATTTGTTTAGGCGGTGAAAATACATAATTTATTTTTACATTATTTGTTAATTTTTACATTATATTTTAATTTTTACATTATTTGTTTATACTTAGTCATGTAATAAATACTTATTAGCCTTACTTATTTTAGCATATCTTAATACTGTTAGATCATGATCATTTTATTTTTTATTATTGAATATTATAGTACAATATCATGATTCAACTTACATTTTGTGTTGTTTTCTTAAAAACACTTTATATAATTATATCTTACTAGGACTAAAAAATAATATTTGGAGCATATATGTATCTTGTGCTATGGAGACTTAATTGGGGAAAAGACTCAAAAAACATGAGAACAATCGAGATTGAAAGATGTGGCTTTGTTGATTTGATTTGACTTGATTTGTGATTTAAACATTCGAAATAATTTATTTGATTTGGTAATTGAAAAAACTGAAACCAACCAAACCTATATACACCATTAGCTAACATCATTCAAAATGATAAAACATGATCTCTTATGGTTGATGATAGGTTTAAAGTAACCTCTTAAATATGCACTAAGCATTTTTTGTCCTTTAAGTTTGCTAAAATTTAACACTTTTGATCTCCGAAAAATATTTAACAATTTATGCTCATTAGATTTGATGAAAAATGTAAAAAAAAAAAAAGGATTAATCTTTAAAAAAAGAAAAGCTCCGTCAAATCCTAAATAATACAAATACATAAAATTACACTAGACACAAAAAAATATCAAAAATAACTGAAAATCGCACCTAAAGAAGTTGCAACAAACTTTTAAAAAGGCTTGCAAATAGCAATGGCACATCACCTAACTCCATTACAAATTCAGCTAGACGCCCAACATGTAATCACTCTGTTGCGCGCACATACAATACAACACTCATCTTTGTTAAATGACTGCAAATTCCTTATCCGGCAACTGAGTAGTTCAAAAGCCAGTCATGTGTAGAGGGAGCAAAATACAGTAGCAGATGGCCGAACACACTTTAGAATGGAGCTATCAGGTAGTAACATCACTTTTTTGGTAGACCCTCCCCCTTTCATCATCAACCATCTCCTCAAGGATGACCAAAGCAATATATCTATGCAAAACCTGGCGTGACTATTGGCGTTCATACACACATGAACAAATTTTGTCAACCTTTGGATGGCCCATCTTCAAGCAATATCTGTAGTTGCAGTAGCATTGAAGATATTACTGATGTACCAATGTACCATAGTATAGTTATGTCTCCTTCTAGCAGTACAACTACTATAACTGATGTAGCAAGGCACCCCAGTGCAGGTTCTCCTCTACCTAGTATTTTATGTAATGTTGTCCGTGAGCAGCTGTTCCGTGTAACACATCTTTAATTATAATATAAAGCAGTCTTTAGAAACTAAAAAAAATAGCAAACTTTTAAAAATAGAAATAGCATAAAATACAAAAATTATACCTTTAAACGTGAGTTCGTGCTATTTTTAAAATTTTTCTCTCTATTCCTGTCAAATCTAATAGATGGATTTCGTTAAATATTTGATAGAGACAAAAATGTTAGATTTTGGCAAACCTAAACAACTAAAACTGCTCAATGCAAACTTATGAGACTATTTCGAACCGAGTTTTAAACATAAGGGACCATTTTGTCATTTTCTCAATAAATCTCACTCCCTGCCGTTGCTGTCGCTTTCTCTTTGCCCTACTCTTTTGTCACTTCTCATTGATCAAAACTCCTTTGGAAACGTGCACCCTGTTTTCTTTCACTCGACAGTTATGCACTAACTCCCAAACTCAATCACTCAATCTCACTGCCACAGACTCCTGATCACTCTCTCTTCTTCCTCCTAACCCCGCAACCAAAATATACATACACATTTGTATATCTCTAAATCACATTCTGCATTGTTCAAATGAAGTTACTTCATCGTCCTTCGATCTCTGCCTACAAACCTAAACTCCATTCCCAAAAGTATCCTTTTTCGAGGGGGAACAGTGTAGATTTTGTGAGTATTGGAAGAAAATCGAGGATTTCAGTGGCGGTAGTAAATGCGGCTGCTGATAGTGGACGAGGAGCTAAGGCGGAGACTGCGGCCACGGCGGTGGTGGTGGAGGAGAAGCTGATGATGGAAAGACAACGTTTTGAGGTTCTGCCTGGGAAACCTTTGCCGTTTGGCGCTACTGCAACAGATGGCGGTGTCAATTTCGCCGTTTTTTCGAGTAATGCCACTTCTGCTACACTTTGCTTGATCACTCTCTCCGATTTACCTCAGGTAGTTCTCCGGCTAAAAAAATATTTCTTTTTTACTCTCTGTCCCAATTTATGTTGCATAGTTTCAATCAGCTAAGTAAAGAAAAACTTTTATAATGTATGATCTTATATATGCCATAGTATTGGTGTGTATTTAAAACTTTTGAAACTTATAGCCTTAAACATATCTCTAACATTTGAATAGTCATAAAAGCTTGTGAAATGTGTCATTTTTTTTAATTGGACCAATAAGGAAATAGTATCACACAAACTAGAATACATGGGGTAAATTTAACTTTACACTTCACATCTTAACCTTAATGAGATTTTTTTCTTTACTTTTTCTTGTCTCGAGAAATTTTCAAGAATTCAAATGTAGCTTATTTTAATGTTATTATCTTTTTTTAAGGTTCATCCCTTTGGCCCAAGTAGCTGATGATCTACTGTATACAAATTCAATTAAAGGAATATTTTTTCATGTTAAGCAATTTAATATTTAAATTCAACACTGTTTCTTCTATTTTTTTTAATGATAGACGGTGTTTGGGCCAGCTTGTACGCACCTAGACTATTCCACCTAGTACTTGTTATCTCCTACCAACATAGGTACTGGGTAACTCTGCCCACCAATGCTTGGGCAAATGGAAAGAGATCTTCCTAGCCTTTTTGCTTTCGCTGAATTTGAACATGAGACCTCATGGTTCTCTTGACCACCACACCCTTGGGTGCTCATCAACACTTTTTCTTAGTTGTGCTTCATTTGTATCCTGTATTTTCTTCCTGATATTTGTAGCTTCCTGGAAGTAAAAAGCCTAGTATAACTGACTTTTTTTCTGAAGGTCAGTTTTTCTTGTAACACTTTTTAGTCCTAGTTTACAATGGATTTTTCTCATGGTGCCTCATTGAGGATAGGGGTGCTTGTATTAATTAAAAGAATATTAAAGTTGGAGGAATGTATTTTATTTTCCTATCAGAAAGTTTACTTCCCTTCTTTTTCCGTTCTGATTTTGATGTTTCATGATGTATTATATCATCTAATATAAAATGCTCATCTTTAGCTTAATGGGGGAGGCCGTCTTTGCCATTGTGTGTTATATCAATCAATAACTCTTCAATCTCAAGTTAATCAGGATCGGTTATAATCAATTAATTATCTATATCAATTCTTCTCCATTCAGGTTCATGTCATTCCAATACTATAATAATTCTCCTTTGAATACAAGTTTGGCCATTTCTAAATCTTGTATTTATCCCTACACTTATAATTAATTCTAACTGGGTTGTATCACTTGTATTGTTTCTTTGCTTCCGTTGTGTTCTGCTCTTAGTCAAGTCTGGTTTAATTTCGAGAAATGTTGCTCTTCTTAGAAACTTCCCTCCTTTTCATTTTAGGCTATGTTATATGAGTTATTATACTGTGTAGTTATGAGATATAGATGGGCTTACAACATAAATTCCTCTAAAAAGATTATCTTCAAATATTTACACTAAGACATCTTATGGGGCTAGCTTTAACGTATCAGGAGAAAGTTTATCAATTATATCCTTCAATATGCCATAGCGCATCTGGCTTTTTTCTAATTCCAGTTTTTCACCTCTTATTAACTCTTGCAGAAGAGAGTGGCCGTGCAAATTTTCCTGGATCCTCTGGCTAATAAAACTGGAGATGTCTGGCATGTGTTCCTAAAGGGAGATTTCGAGAATATGCTTTATGGCTACAAGTTTGATGGAAAATTCTCTCCTGAAGAAGGACATTTCTTTGACTCTTCTCAGATAGTGTTGGATCCTTATGCCAAGGTCAGAATAAAGTAAGAAAATTTTTATTTCAATATAAGTCTGTTATTTCTTATCCAGACTATGCTTTCTTATTACAAATGACATCTACTCTTGCATTTAGTTATTACGTTCTTTTGGGCCTGCAATGAGTCATTCTTGAATTTCCATCTAGGCTACAGTAAGTAGAGGAGAATATGGTGTATTAGGGCCAGAGGATGATTGTTGGCCCCTAATGGCTGGCATGGTACCTTCTGCTGTTGATCAGGTAAGTACAGTCTCTTAGTGTTCAACGTAGTGGTATGTATGATCTGGTTCATTCTATTTATGTTTTAGTTTTGCATTTTCCCAGCTAACTATGGAATTGGCCATAACATGTTAGAAAGAACACAATCACCAAAAAGAATCATCGTGCTTGCCTTCCCGGCAGAAAAAATAATGGGTGGCTTTATTACTCTCCTCGACTTAGATGAGACATGGAATAATGGTTTTATTTGTTTTAACATGTCTGTTTTACTGTTTGATCTTTGTTATTCTCAGTTTGACTGGGAAGGAGACCTACCACTGAAGTTTCCACAGAGAGATCTTGTAATTTATGAAATGCACGTTCGTGGATATACAAATCATGAGTCGAGCGGAACAAAATTTCCTGGTACTTACCGTGGTGTTGTCGAAAAACTTGATCACTTGAAGGTGAATACGTGGTTGTTATAGTAGTAGATGTTATAGCCTGTAAGATTAGCATATGATCCGTTTTTCAGGAGTAAGTTTTAGCTTTTCTGACATTGTTAGTTCAAGACCACTTTTGGACAGACCAAAATTTGAGGAGGTTCATGTAAATGTTTTTCCTCTTTCATCTTATTGTAAGGGTCTGCATTCATATATTGCATTGGAAAGATTTTTGGCTTTTATCAATAGTTAAGTGATGGACCATTTGCCCAAAGTTTTCTGTTTAAGTAAACTAGTGTATGAGAATTATATTTGTGAGATTAGATGGCAAATATCCTGTGCAAATTTGAAACCCGAAGTCTTAGGCGGAGATGGATCATGATTCATAAGTGATATTGTTACCTTTTTAATGCATATGTGAAAGTGAAGGCATCAGCTGTTTATGAGGTTTAAGAGTGGTTTATTTCCTGATTTTTTTGCAGGAACTTGGTGTCAACTGTATAGAGCTAATGCCCTGTCACGAGTTCAATGAGCTGGAGTACTATAGTTATAACTCTGTATTGGGTGACTACAAGTAAACTTCCCTTTTAACTTCTTGCAAAGAGTTACTTTCACACTTCAAAATTTTTGGTCTAGGAACATTAGAGAAGTTTTAACATGTAAGACTATGCATATGTTGTTGCACATCTAATATTTGAAATGGAAATGATTAAAAATTTGAATTTTAAACCCATAACTCTGTCACTCGGATGAATTTCTTGCATTTTTGTTCTAAATATGAGTGAATTTCTAGTTTCTGGACCAAAAATATATGGTATTTAACTAGCTTATGTCATACTTGAAAGATCATAAAAATTTAAAAAATGCTGGAAATTGGAATAATAGTGTTACATTATGCCTGACAAGAGGGGTTGCTCCGATGGTAAGCAACCCCCACTTCCAATCGAGAGCTTGTGAGTTCGAGTCTCCCCAAGAGCAAGGTGGGAAGTTCTTGGAGGGAAGGATGCCGGGGGTCTATTTGGAAACAGCCTCTCTACCCAAGGGTAGGGGTAAGGTCTGCGTACACACTACCCTCCCCAGACCCCACTAAGTGAGATTATACTGGGTTGTTGTTGTTGTTATTATTATGCCTGTCTAACTTTGCATGTTTAGCTTTTATGTCATCAAATTTACTTTGCCTTTGTCCAATTAAGTCAGACACCTAGAAAAATTATGCATGCAGAAGCCTGCATCGGTGTGACTATGTTTTGGTACTGGATTCTATTGCTACTTTGTGGCAAAATTAGTTCTAGGTTAATTATTTTTTTTTGTTTTCCACAACTATTTTTCTTAGAATAAACCCCACAAATAAGTTCTAGGTTTATTAGTTGAAAAAACTTCAATTTAACAAGTGAGGCAGAACGGTAGTGATAGGAGGTGGTTATTTTTTCCTTCTCTTCTTGGTGTGGGGAATTCCAAATTTAACTAACCGATGTTCCCTATTTTGATTGGGGGAGGGGATTCCTTTTTTTTGGAGGTGGGGAACGTGGTACGGCAATTCTAAAATTAAATTAATTGATGCTGCTCCAATCCCAATTATTGACATGATGTCCTAGTTGTGTATAACTGGTGTGACAAGTCTAGCTCATAAAGACTGATTAAGAATCTTCCATTTAAAAAAGAAGACTGATAAAGAATCTCTTCATGCTTAAACCCTCGGGGGTTGGCTTGGTGTCAATTGACTTGAGCCTTGGGGTTTGTTCCCTTTCAAGGTCTCAAGTTCGAAATCCACTGGGTGCAAACAATTTCTGAGGGCCATCGGATTGGGTAAAACCTGAATTAACCGAGGTGCACTTGCGGGAAGCCGAGGGCTTGTGCAACCCCGGGATTAGTTGGGGCTCTAAGAGACTCCGGACACCCGATGCAAATTAAAAAAAAAAGAATCTCTTCATGCTTACCATCTAAAATTGTTAGATGGCTCAGAAAGTCAAGCGAAAGGAACAAGTTTAAAAGAGATTTTATGAGAAGAGTAGAGAGTATATTTTTGAAAGTCCTCTGAGAATAATGTGCAACGATTGCCAACAGAATGTTCTTGCATGCAAGGGTTGGGACAGTTGATTTGATTCTCTTTTGCACTGGGCCCATATATGAGATTTGGACCTGATTTTTCTGCATTGGATAGTGCAACAATGATGCTAAGATCATTTGATGATAACAGTCACACACCTACATTTGAAGATATTTTAGGCTTAATTTGTAAGACAATAAGACTGAACATGACATAATTGACTTCCGAACATATTCATTATGTTCTAAACTGCTTGTACCTGACTAGATAGTAGCTATACAATGCTACTTATATCCCTTTAGTTATATATCCTTGACAGACATATTTTCTTTCATGTTGTTCCTAAAATTAGTGTGTTAATCCGAGCACTGCACTTCTTGAAGATATTAACAACTTCATGAAAATAGGGAAATCTCAAGAAGATATCGTCCTTGTGGTCAATTTTTGTCTTATGGGATATTATCTTTTTAGGTTTAACTTTTGGGGCTATTCTACTGTCAATTTCTTTTCTCCAATGGGAAGATACTCATCTGCTGGTCTAAGTAACTGTGGCCTCGGTGCAATAAACGAGTTTAAGTATCTTGTTAAGGAAGCACATAAACGTGGAATCGAGGTGACTAATTACTGGAGCAAACTATGGATTTATTTTCCAAAATTTGGTATATTCTCTTCTGATTGTTCATTGGCAGGTTATCATGGATGTTGTTTTCAATCACACTGCTGAAGGAAATGAAAATGGTCCCATTGTATCATTTAGAGGCATTGACAACAGTGTATTTTATATGCTAGCTCCTAAGGTATGATTGTCACTACTAATCCATGCGCGTCTCTATTTTGGTGTTAGTTTTTCAACTCAGTTTTTGAAAGGAAAACAAAGAGTCCATAGTCTATTTAAAGTCCCATATATAGAAACATTTGCTTGCTCTAAAATTTGTTATTGTGAAGTTGCTCCACTGTTGGTGTTAGTTTCTTTTCTCCACTGTTGCTCCACTCTTGTCTCAGTTTTTGAGACAAGAGGGGTTGCTCTGATGGTAAGCAACCCCCACTTCCAACCGAGAGGTTGTGAGTTCGAGTCTCCCCAAGAGCAAGGTGGGAAGTTCTTGGAGGGAAGGATGCCGGGGGTCTATTTGGAAACAGCTCTCTACCCCAGGGTAGGGGTAAGGTCTGCGTACATACTACCCTCCCCAAACCCCACTAAGTGGGATTATACTAGGTTGTTGTTGATGCCGGGGGTCTATTTGGAAACAGCTCTCTACCCCAGGGTAGGGGTAAGGTCTGCGTACATACTACCCTCCCCAAACCCCACTAAGTGGGATTATACTAGGTTGTTGTTGTTGTTATTGTTGTTTTTGAATGGAAAACAAAGAGTCATAGTCTATTTAAAGTCCCATATATAGAAACATTTGCTTGCTCTAAAATTTGTTATTGTGAAGTTGCTCCACTGTTATCAATTGACTAGTTCTTCAACAACAACAGCATACCCGGTATATTATCATATGTGGGGTCTGGGGAGGGTAGTGTGTACGCAGGCCTCATCCCTACCTAGCGAAGGTAGAGAGAGGCCGTCTCCAATAGACCCTTGGCTCAGTAAGATAGGGAGGAGAAGAAGAATAAGAACAAGAAGAATTGATTAGTTCTTCGAATCATGGAAATATACTTCTTGCTATTCTAAGATAATTGCCCCTGCAATTTCTTTAACTTAATTAATAAGAGAAATAATTAAACCCTGCAATGTGGTATCCTCCACCTTAAGCTTGTTATGTTCTCTATATCCCGCAGTTCATCAAAGTCATAACAGATGAAATTGTTAAGTTTTGAGGCATCATTTTTTATGGCGGTGATCACTTTGGTGACGGCAAGTATGGTGCAACGAGCAGCAACTTCTTGTCAGCAATGAGTGCCTTTCAATCCTGTCATCCTGGTTGAAGCACTAAAATGGAGAGACTTTGTCTAGTGCCATAAACTGTTGCCCAATGGGTGAACTTAAACATAAAAGCTTGTCTAATGGCTGCTAAAGAAAGTCATGCTAGAATAGTTCTAACATTTGGTTGCTTGGAATTTTGTGATGTTGTGTGGCTTCTTTCTTGCTTGGTGCTTCTCTATGAAGAATAGGGACTCACAAGATGCTGAATGTGTATATTTTCTTGCTATACGCATTCCAGGGTCATTGTTTTTCCAGTAGAGAATATGTATCTACAAAGGTTCTGTGTGTCAACAAAGTTGTATTAGGAAAAAACAATCTATTATTTAAACACTAATAAACATGTTCTTACTTCTAGTTCTTCGTTAAGAAGGCAAGTTTTCTTTTCTGAAGGAATTTAGAATTATCATATTAAACCTTGGACTTTAACTCTCTGACTCCAAGATAAATATACATCTCATGTCTTTGCAGGGAGAATTCTACAACTACTCAGGATGTGGAAACACGTTCAACTGTAATCATCCCATTGTACGACAATTTATGGTGGATTGCTTGAGGTAAGTTACTTTCATGTCATCTGCTGGACGTCAGTGTACTTTCTAGTTGTTGTTGGTCTGTAAAGTTGATAACATGTCTTACAACCTATTTTGGAAAAGCAAGTGCAAAAGCCACCTGCTAAATTGTTTTAAGGACTGAAAAGAAGACTTCAGGGGTAGCCAAAATACGTATCATAAATTTAGTTGACATATCTGAGGTTTCAACTCTACAAGATGTCAGAGACCTGAGTAGGTAGATCTCTGCTATTTTAAAGGCTCAGATTTCCGTTTCTTTAATGACTGGCGGTACCTTTAAAGTCTATATCCTGCATATGAGTTACAAATTTTCCTTTCTGACCATGAAATGTCCTATGTTGATCATAATAGAAAAGGTATACTTTGATCTCTCGACAGATATTGGGTTACTGAAATGCATGTAGATGGCTTCCGCTTTGATCTTGCTTCTATCCTTACAAGAAGTAGCAGGTACTTCTGCATAGCCTTGTATTTCTTGTCCTTGTTGAAATGTTGGTTAAAAGTAAGTTTTTTTCTCTTTGTTTTTTCAGCTTGTGGGATGCTGTAAATGTCTATGGAAATTCAACTGATGTTGACGTGATCACCACGGGCACTCCTCTCACAAGTCCACCGTTGATTGATATGATTAGCAATGATCCAATACTTCGTGGAGTAAAGGTATTTAAGTTTCCTTATGTGTTTCTCTTGAGAAAATAAGTTAATTTCCCCTTTCCTTTAGGAGGAGGACTAGTATGTTTGTGTTATGACGCCATTTAAGGACAGCCAAATGCTATCTCGAACTGGCATCGACTTTCTTCTGATGATCTGTACATTTGTGGTGTTATCAGCTTCAATTTTTCCTTCAAAGGGATGATGTGCCTAATCTTACTTGTATCTTTTTACTTTTGCAACTGTTGCCACCTGAGTTTTGGCATGTTCCTTTTCTTTGGGTGATAAATGCCTAAAAGTTTCCTCTTTATAACAGCTTATAGCTGAAGCGTGGGATTGTGGAGGCCTTTACCAAGTTGGCATGTTTCCGCACTGGGGTGTCTGGTCAGAGTGGAATGGAAAGGTCAGTTTGGAGACATTTTTTTGTGATGACTATCTGCTTTTCAGGTTGTTCGTAGTTTGAGGATATGAGAACACAGATAAATGGAAATGGAACTAAAGTTATAGAGTCATTTCATTTTATTAGTAAAGGTTTCACCATAGTAAATAGAGTTTCAGCTGCGTTGTATTGGCTTCCTGTCTCATGAGCTGGAATATTATACTCCCCTCATCCCATTTTATGTGATGTTTTTTATTGGACACGGAGTTTTAGAATGAAGAAAGGCTTCTAAAATTTTTGGTCTAAAATAAGCCATAGAAATTTGTATGGCTGTAAATAATTTCACTAAGGTTAAAACAGTATTTTCAAAGGCGCGCTTAAGCCCTTAAGCAAGGCACAAAATATGTTGCGCGTTTCGCCTCGCTTAGTGGGCGCTTCAGTGTCATCATCAAGGCTTTAGGACATACTTTTCCTTGCCAATGAGCATAATCCTGAAGAGGCGACACTAAACAATTGATATTTCACTTTATCGTAATTCTTTTTCAATTTCTTTATACATATATTGGTTATTCATGCTTATAATTATTAGTTTTGGTGACTGTCCTGGGATGTTTTGAGGCCTAGACATTCATGTGAATTAGCTAGTGCTCTAATGTATGTAAAACAGATCTAACCTTTTCTTGATCATTTTGAACACTTTAGTAAATTCAACAAGGCCTTGTTTACTCCATCAGAAAAAAAAAAAGTTTCACCAAGGCCTTAAATCGGCATGCATTAGTTTCTGAGGGTAATCTATCAAATAACTGATGATCCCTCTTGCAATACCTAACACAAAATTACCGAGTATTTTTTCCGATTCTTCTAGTGAGTATGATTGCAAAAGTGACTTGAAGGTGAAGGCTAATATAGTTTTATATTTTAGTCAAACAAACAACAAAAAAACCTAGTGTAATCCCACAAGTGTGGTCTGGGGAGGGTAGTGTGTACTCAGAACTTAACCCTACCTTGAGAAGGTAGAGTGGAAAAATGTAGGCACCATAGTTCGAACCCTCACATGCTAAGTGAATATTGAGGTGCCAAACCAACAAACCAGGGAACATTTTAAAAATTTAAGCAATACTAGCCGAGGGGGAATTGATCCATATATGACCTTTATCGTAGGTTATAAACATAGGTATCAATGCAAATGAAAACGTGGTGATCACATACTGAAACCATCATGAGATGCAAATTTTCAAATGATTGAGCTTGCACTTTCTTTCTAGCTTTCTGACTATTAGAATTTGATACAGTTTTTCCTGGAGACCTCACAGTCGCAGAAGTAGTTAGAGTGGTCAAATGGCTGGCCTATAGGCAACCAACCGTAGTTACACTTTTAATGTTTGACTAAAATAGTAACAGTTTATACCCACTACCAAGACCGTTGCATGTTGTGTGTTATTTTGAGCTGATCAACTGTGGATCGGGGGTGGGGGGTGGGGTGGGTGAGAGTTGTCAAATAAAATTGGAGCACTCAGGTAGGCAACTCTTTGGGTTCACATCCTTTGTTCTAGCCACATGTCTAATCTAGGTTATCTTTAAGTTCAGGGAAGCATATAAACTATGACCTACACTATCCCCTGCAGTGTTTATTTAATACTTCAATAATATTTAGTAAATTATGAAGTGTTTGGAAATTGACGTGTAATTAACTGAAATAGTTTCCTTGAAATCAATGGATATCCAAATGCTCTTAAATTCGTCAATTTAAATCACTTGTCCTCTATTCTGTCAGCACGCGACTAACTTCAGTAGCCAAACATCTTGCGAGAATTTTGGGGAGCAAATTGAGATTCACTCTAACCGAATCAGATTTGTTGTTTTATTTATGGGAAGATCTAGCTGAAATTTTTATTTTGATATAATCAGGGTATTTCTATTGGTTCTTGTTAGTCAGCTGGAAATGCACTCAACTTTAAATAGGATAAGATCCGTAGGTGCTACAACCCAATTAGGACTTTATTTTTTTTATTGATGTCGTTTAGGACATTGTTCTCTGTGTATAAATTGGTTGCGCTCTTTCTTTTCTGATCTTTTCTCTTTCTTTTCCATTTCTCTCTTGGCCTGCTGCAAACGAACTTTTTCCTTTCAAACATATAAGAAACAAGAAAAGAAATGCCAACCAGCTCTCTTATGTTTTTATTTTGTTTCAGTACCGGGACATAGTACGGCAGTTCATCAAAGGCACAGATGGGTTTTCTGGGGCTCTTGCTGAATGCCTTTGTGGAAGCCCAAATATATACCAGGTATACCACTTTAGAGTTCTTTTACCTTATAGGTATGGTGCTATGTGATTTCTAAATTCACTTGGGGATGGTTCAGTTCCTTCATAATTGAGCCATTTGTGTTCTTTGGTGTTCAATTAGGAGGGAGGAAGAAAACCATGGAACAGTATAAATTTTGTGTGTGCCCATGATGGTTTTACTTTGGCTGATCTGGTGACGTATAACGATAAACACAATTTGGCAAATGGAGAGGACAACAAAGACGGCGAGAATCACAATAATAGTTGGAATTGTGGTGAGGTAAATCTCTATGGACGAGTCAATATATCTTCTGGATCTTTTCATTTATTGAAGCTGTCTTGTTGGCTGGCTTCACACTGTATAAATGCAGATCACTTTACAAGTTCAAATGCTATATTTTCCTTTCTTTTGCTCTGAGATTGATACTAAATAATGTCCATTATCGGAGCATTCACATCCATGTATTAGTGCATTTGGAAGTATCTGCATTTTCCTTCTGCTCAGTCTTGCGATTAATTGTTTAGTTGTTATAATTTCGATGATATGCGGTACTTCATATCATCTCTGTGTTCCTTGCTTTATGTGTGATCTTTGCATGTACCATCTTGAGTGTTGTAATAAATAGCACTAGTTGTTCTTTCTGTTTTGTGTAGTACTGACATCCTTCTTAAATTAGTAAAAAGTAAATAATATCATTTACGGAATGGTGTTTCTGTGGATGCAGCAAAAATGATAATCTGGGTAGTGGGTACTAATTTGGCGTGAAAAGAAAATGTGTTATTTCACAGCTTTCTAGTTCTGACTCCTTGTTAATATTTCTTTTAGTTACTTCAACCAATGAAGCAGATCAGCATATTAGGTTTATTATAGTTAAGATGGTGCTCGACTTCCCTACTGATACTTGATCTTAAGGTTTACTTGAGGATTCTGTTGCGCTTCTGATATGAGATGTTCCACTATGGCTAGCTTCTTGTTTAAGTATGACACTGAGGAAATTCATATAATGTTGAGGCTGAATTTAATGTTTTGGGTGCTTCCCAAAGTTTTTCAAGGAGGATATGAAGGCCTGTGCAGTACCTTACCTTGCACCTCGGACTTTTTTGTTTTTATTTATAACAAGCTACTTCTTCAATGTAGGAAGGAGAGTTTGCAAGTATCTCTGTGAAGAAATTGAGAAAAAGACAAATGCGAAATTTCTTCCTTTGCCTTATGGTTTCCCAAGTAAGTCCAATTCTCTGCTTTTGATGTTATTCAATAGAAAGTAACAGGTAAAAGCCCCAACGTGTTGATATTAATAGGAGACTGGATTGTCTTTTGCCTGCTTCTCATCAGTTTTGCATTATGAAATCTGGTCATCCAATCTAAGTTCTTAAGCTAAAGAGTGGCACAAGACAATATATACCCCTTTTGATTTTGACCCCATTTTTAACTCAATGTCTAACGTTATATAACTCGGAAGGGGAGCCTTGGTGTAACTGGTAAAGTTGCTGCCATGTGACCAAGAGGTCACGGGTTCAAGCCGTGGAAACAGCCTCTTGCAGAAATGTTGGGTAAGGCTGCGTACAATAGACCCTTGTGGTCCGGCCCTTCTCCGGACCCCGCGCATAGTGGGAGCTTAGTGCACCGGGCTGTCTGACATTATATAACTCGACACTTCCTACACGTGGGATCCTATTTTGTTGTTTCATGTATGGACTTGAATACGGATTTACGAGTGTGAGATGGTTTAGTAAGTTTGGCTCTAATACCATGTGAACGGCTCCGAGCATCCAACCAAAACTTAAGGCAACGATTAAATCCTAGACCTTTATGTACCCATCTGGAGGGCTTTCTATATGGCTATACCTAATGTGGGACAACATAACTCAACAATATCGTTTAATCTTATGATTTGTGTAGCTATTTCATTTTGCCTATAAGTTCGTGCATTTCTTCTTTTCAAATTGGTCGTTCCTACTCAATCAGATAATCATTTCTTTGATATATATATTTTCTTCTTATAATTAATGTTTTTCCATTTGTGGGTCTTCAGGGTGTTCCCATGATATATATGGGCGACGAGTATGGTCACACTAAAGGAGGAAACAACAACACATATTGCCATGATAATTATGTAATTGTTTACTACCATTTGTAGTACTACTATTTCCAGATTTAGGTCATTACGTAGTTTCACTAATTGCAATCCCTTTCTATAGATTAACTACTTCCGATGGGATAAGAAGGATGAATCTTCATCGGATTTTTTCAGATTTTGCTGCTTTGTGACCAAATTCCGCCAGTAAGAATCTAACCTCTTTCTTTCAGTTTCCGGTTCTTCCTCAGCTCTTGACTGTTGTTTGCGCTTGCAGCGAATGCGAATCACTGGGATTAGATGGTTTCCCTACAGCAGAGAGGCTGCAATGGCATGGTCATGCTCCTGGAACACCAGATTGGTCTGAAACAAGTCGATTTGTTGCGTTTACACTGGTATTGCAATAATTTTCGTTAAGTATTTAGTGGTATCATGGCTTGACTGTGACTCCTTACCCAACTTCTGTAAGGAACCTTAGTGTCAGATTTATTCCTGTTATCTCAAGTATTGTCACCTTTCACCTTTGGAGAGT
Organism: Nicotiana benthamiana; assembly: GCA_034376525.1. NCBI lineage: Eukaryota > Viridiplantae > Streptophyta > Magnoliopsida > Solanales > Solanaceae > Nicotiana > Nicotiana benthamiana. Next base: position 35,171,148 of record CM067329.1, on the reverse strand, counting down.
CAACTTCACTATTCTTTTTCAAGGTCTCTCCTAAACATATATTTCATGCTTTAAGATAAAAGCTTTTTCATAAAGTAGTATATTTTATTTAGTTTTTACATACCTAAATATATTTTAATTTATATGCACTTTCAGTTAAAGATTTTTTACAATGCCAGTCTATTTTCACTTATTATATCAGATTGCTTTCCGTTCTTTTAAGTTTACCAATTAAGATTCGTATAAATAATTACTTATAGTTGTCTTTTAAGTCACCTGATGGTGTAAATCTTCTTTACATCGTCGGTGCATAGAATTTATACTCATCTAAATATTAGGTTCAAATGATGAATTTATTCACTATTCCAGATTAACTTAATCTGTCAAAAACCATAAACTGCCAATATTTTTAACTGGAGTATAATTGTAAACACATTGTCGTGTGATCACGGGAGACCTCTAATAGATTATGACCATGTTTCACATGCCAAATCAGAGGCACACATCTTTTAGTAGCTTCACTATTGATATATACGCTTGAATCAAAATGCAGGTCGACAAAGTGAAAGGAGAATTATATGCTGCCTTTAATGCCAGCCATTTGCCTGTAACAATTACACTTCCAGATAGGCCTGGTTATAGGTGGCAGCCTTTGGTAGACACTGGAAAACCAGCACCATATGACTTCCTCACAGATGACCTTCCAGGGAGAGAAACAGCTGCCAAACAGTATTCTCATTTTCTTGACGTCAACCAGTATCCAATGCTCAGTTATTCATCCATTATTCTTTTACTTTCAACTGATGATGATGCTTAGTTTCATTCAAGCTGGGCGAGGTAAAGCCACTTCAGTATCTATAGCTGCAGTGAGTGTTACTTTGTAAATACATGTGCAAAGCAGGACAGAGGGCTACTGGATAGAAGAACTCGAGGAAGAAGCTGATGGTTTTTTAAGATACAATCATACACCTTGTTTCATAATCGTATTTATGTAAGTTTCCCAGATATCTCCAAATTAATTGTTATAGAAGGATATTACCTTATATAGAACAGAGAAAGAACTTATTTTTCTTTTTGGGTAGATTAAAAGATTAAGGGGACCAAGCATGAAAGTGAACTCGGTTGCACTGGCTTTTCCTATTATGTTTCTCGTACAGCAGGTTACGGTCTCAAGACCTGTTAGCCTGCGTTGGACAAAAATTCCAATATTCAAAATTGAGGTTATGGTTCCAAAATCCTAACGGAGGCAAAAATACTCAAATGATTTCTTTCATCTATCCAAGCCATGGGAGATAAAAGTACAAGCTGGTCCGGACACCACGATTATGGTTCCGAGTCGTTCTTTAGTAATAAAATCAGCTTTCTAGTCGTCGCCCTTTAGTTTAGGTGGTCAGTAAATTACTCTTTTGAAGAGATTAAGAGATCGGTACCATAAAAACTAAATACAAAAAGGTTTGTCTTGAAGGGATTTTCAAGTGGAAAATTACCACTGACACTTGTGAACTCTTTATTAAAAGAATCTTAACTAAGCTTAGTCACACATTCTGGAAACGAAGTTTTCAAAGATGTGCATTCTCCGTTCCCAATATCTGGTCATTTTTAGCTGCATGAGAAAGGCTACAACCCTTGGCAAAAAAATCCTGAAACTCCATGTCCTAACCAGAATACACCATGAACAACAACAATCCAATTACGCACAAAAGCGATCCAAAAAAAGAATCAGAGGTTTTATCACCAATTGGTTACGTGGGATTGATCCTACCATGCAACTTTCTGGTTATTTCAAGGGAAAATACATAAAATCCCCTTGAACTTGTCCTGAAAACTAATTTGAACACGTTAACTCAACGGGCATTTCTTAACCCCCTCCCAAATTATTTCCCCCCTAATAGCTGATGTGGCAAAAAAATAAGAATAATAAAAATTACAGGAGTATAAATAACAAAAAGAAAAAGGAGATGGCCCATCTTCTTTCTCCTTCTTCCTCACCCCTAAGGTTGTTGTGTGGCCCGGGCCCGGGCCTAAACGGGCCAAACGGTCCCAAGTTTAACGGTCTTTGAGGGTGGAATCGGCCCACTGTGGACCTAAGTCCACATTGCCCGGACTAAGTGGGCCGGGTCCCCGTGCCTAAGTGTTACGGGCAAATTTTTTTAAGTTTTTAGCTAAGTCAATTTCTTGTAAATTATATTATATAATTGTGACTTAAATCTTCTAATTAGAATTTAAACACAAAAAATTTGTAAAGAAATATTCAAGGGAATGTCTTATAATTTTTATTATTACGACATTAACAAAAAATGACAATATCTTTCTTAGTCTTCCTCCCCCCAATAGCATGAGTACAACAAGGTGCTAATACCACCATTAAAAGAAAAAAATTAATGAAGATGTGCCAAAATACAAGTTATGTATTAGTCTACATATTATATCTAACAAATTTCATAAATCCTTCAAGGTTCGAGGAATTTTCGTTGGTAGTGGCGGAACAGAAGCTTGTTCACACTACTTCTAGGCAAAGCAGCATCCTCCGCAAGTTCCACTAGCATTTCTTCATAAGCTTCGTCTATCTCCGGTTGTGATTCATCATGTCCAAAATTTCTTCTTCCGAAACGGATCCAATATCTGAAGAGTACTGATTTTTCCAAGCTCTCCCTCATAGATACTCTATGATTACCGATTTGAAGTCTTGCTTAACTGAAAGCGCTCTCCATACTCACAAACCGATTAACCAAGACCTGAACATCAACTGCAAAGGGTCTCTCCCCAACTGGAATGTATGCCAAACTCCCAATACTCACTGCCTTTCGGCTAAAAGCATCGGCCAGTATATTGGCTTTTTCCGGATGATACAATATGGTGATATCATAATCTTTAAGCAACTATAACCATCTCCGCTGCCTCAAACTAAGATCCTTTTTCTTGAACAAATGCTGAAGATTGCGAGGATCGGTAAATACCTCACAAGATACGTCATACAAATAATGTCTCCAAATCTTCAATGCATGAACTATGGAAGCCAACTCCAAATCATGAACGAGGTAGTTCTTCTCATGGGGCTTCAACTAACGAGAAGCATAAGAAATAACTCTACCCTTCGGCATTAATACACAACCAATCCCAACTCTGGAAGCATCACAATACATGGTATATAAAACTGAAGCTGATGGCAAAACCAATACTGGAGCTGTGGTCAAAGCTGTATTGAGCTTCTGAAAGCTCTCCTCACACTCGTCCGACCATACAAATGAAACATCCTTCTGAGTCAACTTGGTCAAGGGTAATGCGATAGATGAGAATCCCTGAACAAACAAGCGATAATAGCCTGCCAACCCAAGAAAGCTATGAATCTCTGTGGCTGAGAATGGTTTAGGCCAACTCTGAACCACCTCTATCTTCTTCGGATCAACCTTAATACCCTCGCTGCACACCGTGTGCCCCAAGAATGCCAATGAACAGAGCCAAAACTCACACTTGGAGAATTTTGCATAAAGTTTTTACTCGCTCAGTATCTGCAATACAACTCTAAAATGCTCCGCGTACTCCTCCTGACTATGCGAGTACACCAGAATACCATCAATGAATACTATAACGAATGATCCAGATAAGGCCAAAATACACTGTTCATCAACTGCATGAATGCTGCTGGGGCATTGATCAGCCCGAAAGACATAACAATAAACTCATAGTGACCATATCTGATCTTGAAAGCAGTCTTAAGAATATCTGCATCCCTGATCTTAAACTGGCGATAACCCTAATGGAGAACAATCTTGGAGAACACCCTCGCTCCTGAAGCTGGTCAAATAAATCATCAATGTGAGGCAAATGACACTTGTTCTTAATTGTTACCTTGTTCAATTGCCTATAATCGATGCACATTCTCATTGTGTCATCCTTCTTCTTTACAAACAGAACCACCGCACTACAAAGTGACATACTAGGCCGAATGAACCCCTTATCTAGGAGGTCCTGAAGCTTCTCCTTCAATTCTTTCAACTCTGCTAGTGACATACAATACGACGGAATGGAAATGGGTTGAGTGCCCGGCACCAGGTTAATACCAAAATAAATATCCCTATCTGGTTTCATGCCCGACAGGTTTGTAGGAAATACATCGGGAAAATCCCTCACTACTGGAACTGAATCAATACTAAGAGTTTCAGCTCCGACATCCCTCACAAACGCTAGATATGAAAGACAACCCCTCCCAACCATAGGTTGGGCCTTCAAGAAAGAGATCACTCTACTAGGAACATAATCAGTCACACCACGCTACTCGATCCACGGTACACCCGGCATACCCAAAGTGACTGTCTTAGCATGACAGTCTAAAATATAACGACACGGAGATAACCAATCAACGCCCAAAATGAAATCAAAATCTAACATGCTCAATAGCAATAGATCCACTCGGGTCTCCAGACCTCCAATAGTCACCACACATGACCGGTACATACGGTCAGCAACAACAGTATCGCTTACCCAGGTAGACACATGAACAGGTAAAGGAAGCAACTCCCGGGGCGTACCTAAATAATGAGAAAAATACGAGGACACATAAGAAAGGGTGGAACTAGGATTAAATAATACAGAGGCATCTCTGTGGCAGACAGAAACAATACCTGTAATGACAGCATCTGAAGAAATAACATCTGGCCTGCCTGGAATAGCATAGAAACGAGCATGGTCATCGCCTGATCGACTTCCCCCTCTGGGGAGACCCCTGGCTGCCTGACCTCCACCTCTAGCTAGATGGGCGGTTGATGAAGTAACTGGAGCAGTATCGAGGGTTGACCCCTCTGCTGGGATGAACTAGAAACACGACGAGGACACTGCCTCCACATATGCCCAAACTCTTCGGACTCAAAGAAACTCCCAGGTGCTAGAGAAGGGATTGAAGGGAACCCCTCGCACCGGACTGACTAGCAGATGCACTCGGCGCGAAGAACCCTGAGCTGATGGGGCACTCTAAGCTGGGAGGGCACTAAGTGATGACTGGCCCAGCTGAGCCCCATGACAACCACGACCTGAAGATGCCTCTCGATACTCTGGACGGACTGACTGAGCAGGCCTGAAAGAATGATCTCTACCATGCTGGAACTGGCCCCTCAAAGGAGCATCACTGTAACTGCCCGATCCTCGAGGCCTCTTGGCCTCTATCTCCTCACGATCCTGACGGTGAACCGTCTCAATCTCGCAAGCGATATCAACAACCTCCTCGAAGGTGGCACCCGTCACCCTCTCTCTAGCCATAAGAATACGAAGATGATAGTTAAGGCCATCCAAAAATATTCTGATCCTCTCACGATCGGACGAAATAATCCAGATGGCATGACGAGCCAATTCAGAAAACATCATCTCATAGTTGGACAGGGTCATATCCCCCTGCTTCAACCACCGAACTGTCTGCATTACTCCTCTCTACGGGGCTGCCAGCGCATACTTCTCCAAGAAGAGAGCGGAGAACTGTTGCCAAGACAGGGGTGTTGCACCGACATGCCTATGCCTCTCAAAATCCTCCCACCAAGTAAAGGCAACCCCCAAGAACTGAAAGGTGGTAAATGCCACACCACTAGACTCAAGAATCCTTGCTGTACGGAGCATCTGTTGACACTTATCCAGAAAACCTTGGGCATCCTCTCCCTCAGCACCATTGCATGATGGAGGCTGGAGTTTACCAAACCTCTCAAGACGACGCTGCTCATTATCCGGCATAACTAGTACCATGAACTCCTGACTGGTCCAACCGGCTAGGCTGGAGGTGACTCTGGCGTCTGTAGTCCATGCACTACCTGCTCCGGTGTGCGAGCAGTGGGGGTCTGATTGCCTCCTCCGACTTATGAAGTAGTTGCTGCTATGGTGGTTGAAACTTCCTGAGCCAGGCCAATGCAAACCGATAAGATTTGTGTCAAGTCTCCTGAAGACCCAGGATCATAATAGGCACAACTGGTTCCTGAACTGGTGTTGATGGAGCATCCATAGCTGGAGCCTGATCCTGATCTGGGGCAGCTGGTGGATCAACAGTTTCTGCCCTTGTTGTTTTGCCTCTGCCACGACCGCGTCCTCGGCCTCTGGTGGCCTCAGTGGGTGGCATTGGTGGTCATCCACCTCGTCCGGTAGCTCGTGTCCTTACCATTTGTGAGAGAATAGAATAACAAAAGTTTAGTACTCGGATCGACTAGTGCGCACGACAAGAATTTCAAGAATATGAAGTTTTTCTTAAAGGTTCTACAGCCTCTCGAGGATAAATACAAAGTCTCTGTACCGATCCGCGAGACTCTACTAAATCGGATCATGACTCGCAAGACCTATGTAACCCAAGCTCTGATACCAACTTGTCACGACCACAAGCCCCGATCGTGATGGTGCCCAACGCATTGCTAGGCAAGGCCGACAAATTATCAATCACAACCTGTTTCCTTATAGAATTCATTCTCAGCTAACACAGTTTAATTACCAATTTAACATAATAAATGTCTAAAGCAACAATTTAGATATGCGAAAGTCAAAAATTAATACTACTACACAGTCCACACCAATCTGGTATCACAAGTCAAGAGCCTCTAATACAAGTTCAGCAACCTACTACATAGACAGTCTAGGAAATGCGGAAAAACAATAAAATAGAAGGGAGAAATCAGGGTTGCGGACGCCATGCAGCTACCTTGATAACCCCCGGCAAGTGCTGATCAACGGGAAAGCTCTCACTCAGCCTCTGGAACACCTGGATCTGCATGCAAGGTGCAGGGAGTAATGTGAGTACTCCGACCCAGAGAGTAATAAGCATAAATAACGACTGAGAATGAGAAAACACGTATACACAAGGTAATCTATAATGCAACAGTTAAACAAGTAATATTTAAAGCAGTAAACCAATGAAAATCAAAAAGAGATACTTCTGCAATAGATAAGCAGTTAATTGATAGACAGATAAAGAAAGTAAACATGTAGAACAGTATCAGCCCCTCGGGATCACTCTCATAACAACATCAGCCCTCGGGCACACTCTCAGATCACAATGGGTACATGCGCTCACTAGAGGTGTGGAGACTTCGGAGGGGTCCCTTACGGACCAAACGCAAGCCATCTCGTGACATCAAATCTAGGCCCTCGGTCTCATATCAGTATTAGTGTATCCTCACATCCCCCCTCGGGAATTAGCAAAACGGTAGTTCTCAGCCCAAAACATCATTTAAAATATCATTTATGTCTAAAAAATCGAGTAAAAGTGGTTGAGTAATAAAACAATAAAAAACAACAGTACTGAGTTTAAGTAATAAGTCAAAACAGTGAGGAAATAGTGATAAAATTCCTGAAAGGTTCAAATAATTGGCACGAGAACCAAATATGACGATCAATCCAAATCATGATGATAAAAAGTAAATTTCAGTCAAATACGCGGTAAAATCATCAATCGGGTCGGACCAAGTCACAATCCCCAATAGCAGATGACCCCACAATCATCATCAAGCGCGTGTCTCACCCCAGCATAGCACTACGATGTGCAATCATGGGATTCAAACCCTCAAGACATTATTTACAATTATTACTCACCTCGAACCGGCTAAAGCTCTAGCTCGCGACGTTTTTTGCCCCTCGAATTGTCCTTCACGCGCATCGAATCTATCCAAAACCAGAACGAATACGTCACAATATGCTAAAGGAACAAAGCCCAAGCAAAAACAATCGAAAAATATCAAAAATCCCGAAATTAGCAAAACCTGAGCCCCGAGCCAACTTCTCAAAACTCAGAAATTTTCACATCAACGGGTTCCTCATCCTCCCACAATTTCATACATATCAAAAGTTCTCAAATCCCACCTCAAATGGTCCTTCAAATCCCAATTCAAAAGTTCAAAATCCTAAGCCCTAGTTCTTCCATTTTTAGCTCAAGTTCCATGAATTTCCAGGTTGATTTCACAATAGGGTCACGTTTTATGTTTAAAATCTTACCTCCAATCAATTCTCCTTGAATCCCTCTTTAATAACCTTCAAAAAGCTCTCAAAATGATCAACTATGGAGTAAAAATAGCCCAAAATCGCGGATGAAATAACTTAAAAGCTTTCTGCCCAGTTCTGATCTTCCTTCATCGCGATCGCGAAGCACACTTTTAAAATTCCCAAAATCAACCCTATGCGAACGTGACCCATTCTCCGCAAATGCGATGCACCATCTTTATACACATACGCAAACGCGGTCCCACGTATGCGAACACAAAGAACAACTGCTCGTGGGCCTCAGTCCTCATACGCGAACGCAGACCTCCTCGTGCGAACGTGAAGCTCAACCTCCTAACTTTCCGCGAACATGAGACCTCAAACGCGAATGCGAAGTTAAAATTCTTGCCTTCCAAATTTCTTCTATGTGATCGCGAAGGCTTAATTGTCTGCAACACCTAAACTGAAAATCTGCAACTTTTAAACTTAGAAAATGGTCTAATTGACCTTCTGAAACTCACCTGAGGCCCCCTGCGACCTCAACCAAGAGAACCAACACATCCTAAAACCTTATTCAAACTTGATCCAATCATCAAAACACCTCAAATAATACCAAATCCACCAATTCACATCGAATTCAAGCCTAAAGTTTCAAAACACTTCCGAAATACGCTTTTGATCAAAAACCTAACCAAACCACGTGCGAATGACCTGCAATTTTGCACACACATCCCCAATGACATAAAGAAGCTACTGTACCTCTCAAAATTTTATTCCGACCCCCGGATCAAAATCTCACCTACCAACCGAAAATTGCCAAAATCTCAACTTCGCCAATTCAAGCCTAATTCTACTCCGGATCTCTAAAATCAATTTCGATCACACTGTTAAGTCATAAAACACCTCCTGAAGCTAATAGAATCTTTGGAACTCACACCCGAGCCCTCTAACATATAAGTCCATATCTAGTTGGCTTTTCAAACTTAAACCTTCTTAAAAGAGACTAAGTATATCATTTCTTACCAAATCCACTCCGAACGCAAACCAACCAACTCGATCACATAAAACATGGATAACGAAGCATAAAGAAGAATAAATGGGAAAACAGAGTGGTAACTCATGAGACGACTGGCCGAGTCATCACAGTTTAAGAGCTAGAGAAAATGAGATAGTACTTGAGAAAGAAGAGAGAAAGTGAGGGTGGTGATAGATGTAAGAGCATGAAAGAGATAAGATTTTGAAAACTCTAAGGGCTGATAAGGGTGGTAAATGAGTTGTCTTAAGAAGGACTAAGCAATGAGCCATAATCTGACTTGCTCGACCTAACTCAATTCTTTGCATTATTCTCAACTTTTAATTAAAAATACACATAATTTAATTGAAGCACAATTATGGATCTGCGTAACGCAAGAACTAAAAGTAAAATTTAGCAAAATCTTAGGAAGTAAAACTGCCTTTTATCAAAAGAATCTAAACTAAATATTTTATTTTTTCCATCTTAAGTTGAATATTTTATTTATGTTTTAGTCCAGGGCAACTTGAAGTTAATTCGAAGAAGTTATTTGTAATGAGCGGCCGGTCGTTTTGAGTATTTTAACCTTATTTCTCCTATTTGATACTTTATACATGTACATCTATGATTATGTGACTTGCGGTGTCACCTAGTTTGGTTTTGGGCAGTTTTAGATTGAATAGTGACACTTAATCTCAAGATTCGATACTTAAGTTGTAAGAGTGGACGGGAGTTTGACTTTTGTATAAATAATCCCGAAATGGTATTTTGATAGTATCAATAGGTTCATGTGGTGACTTTGGACTAAGGCACATGCCCAAATTTGAATTTGGAGGTTCCTAGGTCTATTTGGTTCAATTTGACGAAAGTTGGAAAGTTGAAGGTTCGGAAGGTTGATAGGTTTGACCGAGAGTTGATTTTGGTAATATCGGGTTCAGATTGTAGTTCTGGGAGTTGAAATAGGCCCATTTTGTTATTTGGGACTTTCATGTAAAATTTGAGTTAATTCCGAATTGTTTATGCATGTTCGACTTAAATTTTTAATTTGAAAATTTGGATTAGTTCCTTCGGCTTAAATTGATGTGTGATCCATCGTTTTGATATTATTTGCTATAATTTGAGGCCTCAAGTAGGTTCGTGTTATATTTGGTATTGGCTGGTAGGGTTGGATAGGGTCCAAGGGGGCCTAGACTTATTTCAGATTGATTTCGGGTCATTTTTTATTATGTTGCATTGCTGAAGTTTGTTGACACTGGTGAATTTGCATTTGTGGAAGACTGATCGCATACGTGAAGCCAAAGATGCGGCATCGGAGGCGCAGATGCAAGACTTGAGCTGGAGGAGTTGAGTCCGCAAATGCAGAGTTTTTTTTTTTGCAAAAGTGAATGTGCTTCGGCAATAGGTGGTCTGCAAAATTGGACGCGCTGGTGCGAAGGTTAGATCGCAGATGCGCATGGTCGGCTCTTTAAATGAATGTACATATGCAACATTTTCACTGCAGGAGCAGAGCTGCAGATCCGCCATATTGTCTACAGATACGAAAATCACCGAGAAGATTTTATTTTTCGAAGGGTTTGGTCGTTTTTCATTATTTGGAGTTGTGGAGCTCGGCTAGGGGAGATTTTTGGAGAGAATTTCACCACAATTAAAGGGTTAAGTTATATTTATTTGATTGTGGTGTTAGATATTAATCACCCATGGATTATTACATCTAGTTTATGTGAATTAAAGGTGAAAGTTGAAATTTTTTTTGTGTTATTTGGAGAGTGAAAATTGATGATTTGAGGGTCAATTTGATGTTGAATTTGAGTGAAACACACACACACACACACACACACACACACACACACACACACACACATATATATATATATATATATATATATATATATATATATATATGTATATATATATATATATGTATATATATATATATATATGTATATATATATATATAGGTGTTTTTAAATATATATTCTATATATATATATATATATATATGTATATATATATATATATATATAATTATATGAACCTGTAATGGAATGAGCATTCAAAATTTGTGAGTTTTAACGAGTTCCATGGTACGGGTTTGTGATTGACTTTTTCGGTGGACTTTGCATAATTGATTCAGGATCATAACTTTATTGTTTGAGCTTATTTTCTATGGCTTTTATTGATGATATTGAGTTGCTTTGACTAGATTTGAGTCTCTTGGAGGTTGAATCGCGTGAAAAGAATTTTTGGAGTATTGATACCATCGTTTTATGGTAAGTAACATATCTAAACTTGCTTTGAGAGTAAATATCCCTGTGAAGTCTGATACTTTAGATATGTTGGGAGTGGCACACGTGCTAGGTGATGGGCGTGTGTGTATGCGGGTAGATTTAGACTACTATTAGACTTGTTTTGCTATCATGACTCGCTGTACCCGTGTTTTCTCAACTTGTATGATTGTTTGAGCTATGATTCATGTTAGAAACTATGTCTAGACTATGTGATTATTTTGTACGAGACATGATAGGGCTGGGTGCCTGAAAAAAATTCACTTCTGCCTTTTGCATCCAAGGCAACGCATCGCGTTGGCCTGGGGCCATTTTCTTCTTTTCTCCTCTTTTTGCTTCAAATCGTGCCCTTTTATTCCACATTACTCCTACATATAAAAATACCATAAATTAACAAAAAATATTACATTGCAAATACAATTTAACAAATTTTGAGTAATGTGCGAGGCAACGTGCATATAAATATACATACTTTAAATCAAATATCAGGCGCTAAGAATTAAAAATATCTTGATTGAGAGTGTTTCCCCTTTTAATGATCTTAAGTGATATGTATCTGAAATTCCGAATTAGCTAGGGGTCCTAATGCAAATGCCGATACAGAATAAATAAATTAATTAATTTCTTTATCCCAATTTATGTTGTACAATTCATATTCTAAAGTCAAACTTCTTAATTTTACTTGTGAATTATACGACATAAATTTTTTAAGTTTTTTAAATGAATATTACACATTCCAAACCAACATAAAAGGTATTATAAGTAACAATATTTAACAACTCAAAATATATTTTAAATAACATATGAAAAGATCACTATCGAAAACCACTCGTTTCATTTTCGAAATCTGATATTGTTCATAAATTGAAACAAGTAAATTGAAACGAATGGAATATTATTTTATCTAACATATTTCTTTTAAAAAATACTGTTTTCCTATTTAAATATTGTATAATTCTAGACTTCTAGTAACTTCCCTATGATATGAAATAATATAAGAACAAGAAGAATAATACAAAAACAAGAACAATAGAGAAAAAAGTAGAGAGAGGAGTATTCTTATTGATACTTTGGGATGATTTATAATGGGGTAAGACCCCTCTATTTATAGGAAGAGAAAAGACTTAGCCTTAAAGTAGAACTCTTCTATAAGATGACATTCACTCTAATTAGAGTTCTATTTATAACACTCCCCCTTGAATGTCTATTCAATAATGTGCCTCGTTAAAACCTTAACTAAAACAAAACCCAATGGGAAAAATTATAGAAAAGGAAAAAGAGTACACATGTTTGAATATGCGCCTATTGGTTGCCTCGTTAAAAACCTTGCAAGGAAAACCCAGTGGGACAAAACCTTGTAAGGGAAAAAGAGTGTAACGCGCATTAACTCCCCCTGAAAAGAGCATCAATTCACATCCTTGAGCATTTGCATTCCAATCTTGTGCACCATCTTCAAAACGATCTTTTGTATAGATTTGATAAATAAATCAGCCATATTGATTTGAATAAATATTCCGCACCTTGAAATCATCATTCTTGATAGATATGAACATCTTCATATAATGTCGTGGAATGACTCTTCAATATCTCCATAGAGATATTCTCGATGCCATCATGCTTATAGTTATAGCAAGATGCATATGTACACAAGTTGCACTTAGGATGTGGTACTTCAGGACCAAGAATTGTATATGCTTCAAGCAACTTCAATCATTGACTTTATACTTTCAAGTATTTGAACTACATGTCCAAAACTACATGTCTTTCATATGGAATCAATTCTGCTTGAATTGTATCTCTTCCATTTAGCCAATATTTTTATTTGTATTCGACAAACATAAGATCCCCATCTATATTTAGCGCTATCATAGATGTCGTCGACGAACATTTTATATCGGTTCCAGTAAATTTCATAAAGACATAACATGGAGATCTCTTTATTCATATATTCAGGTACCTGAATCTCTCATGAGATTTTATGAAGTGTTATGTCATGTGATCTTCTAGATCACTTGCCTCCCCATTATGATCACTTTGATCATTTTCTCATCTTCTTTATTAAGAAGTTATTTTGAAACCGATTTGTCTATACACTTTAAACGTATCAAAGACTTTGTCCTTCTGGGACTTAATATGAGCATTTGCAGTGAGAATATAGTTACTTTCTTTGGATCAGCAAATGCGTATAGCATGCTTTGCAATATGTTGCAATTGAATTATCCTTTTATGAACTTCAGGTTCATATTATGATATTCGAGGATCTATATATACAAATGATAATTCATCCCATGTAACCTTTTCTCAAGTGTTTATCATGTCTCCCCCTCATGTTAGAAAAGCTAACTTGTTTCCTCAACTTTGAGAGTCCATCTTTGTGCATTATGGTGTTAATGAAAATATACACCGCACAACAAATAATAATAAGATGAAATTATTTGGTTCCTGACCCTGAACCACTTGTGAGGGGAGAATATAATATACTCTCGTATACAACGCATATCAAACTGATATATATAACTTTGTTCTCATAAGAAACAGTTTAGCTATTAAGTAGAGGCACTCAATAATTATCTTGCTAAACCAACTATGATATAAACCAACTTATCAAGATGAACTATCTTGAATAGAAAATCTGGAAATTATGCTCGAAGTTATATTACTGAGCAATTTACCTCGCAAGCACCGGCCAGGCTGCGGGTTAATAACAATCGCACATGTAACCATATCATAGATGCATCATATGTGGTATACATGGCAGGTGAATGGGCCCATATTCACCTTTGATATTTCCAGAATTTATGGGATTCAACCCGAACTCTTTAGTTGGTCAATTAATTAATGAGAACAAGTAATACAAGAGAATTCGTAAAGAACTTTCTAGTTCTTTAATATTTACCCATGTGAATTCTCTATTACTGCACATCATACTTAAAATGATATGGCTAACCCGAATGCCAAGTGAATAAATTATCAATATTGATAAACTTCAAATTTACACCATGACATGTGCAACTATCAATAAACTTCAAGCTTATTATGATATGGGTTTTTATATCAATAATCGTCCACTTTATTGTGGTATTCTTGTGTAGTACAAACTGGAGAATAAAGCGGGTAGTTTTTCACATACAGATTATCCCGCTACAAGTTGTAGTAATAGAAGATATCAAATCTTTCCTTTATTTATAGTCTCAATATAATCAATCGCTTTCGCATATACTTTGGAAACTGAATAAGTTTCTTTGAGACTTACTACAACACAATACCTTATTGGTAATCAATTGTGTTTCTCCAACATAGTAATAATTGGCTCTTCTAGAGCTCTCAATTAGTTTTGTACTACCACAAATTCATCAACATCCATGTGGTGAATATCTCTTTAAAAGAGAAATTTATACCATTATGGTCATGTCAAAATTATATGCAAGATATGTTTCTTATATTATATTGTCCTTTGATAATCACATTGACAAATTATTTTGGCGTACAATAGGTACGTGACCTGACTATTCATGCCATAACAATGACATTATTTTCATATATCATCTCAAACCTCCTTCTAGGGATGAGTGTGGTATATTCCGTACCAATTTCATGTTCATATTCTTCCAATAATGAATATGTATTCGTGAATCAGATGTTGTCACATTCACTGCGGGGATATATGATTTTGTTATCCTTTTCAAATCTGTAAATGCGTCTGGCATTCGATTTGCTGTTCTTTGCAAATGGATAATATTTTGCACCTCTTTTTCACAAATAGAGGTATGTGGATCAAGATGAGATAATGATGCATTTTTCCACAAAATTTCCCATTTGGTTTCACCAACTTCTCCCCCTAATTTTGGGAAAAGTGTCTCATCGAATTGACAGTCTGCAAATCGTGCAGTGAACAAATCCCCTGTCAATGTTTCGAGGTAGCAAATAATGGAGGGCGATTCAAACTCAACATATATTCCTAACCTTCTTTGCAGACCCATTTTGGTGCAATATGGTGGTGCTACAGGCACATATACTGCACATCCAAAAATTCTTAAGTGGGATATATTAGATTCATGACCCAAAACTCATTGCAACGGGGAATATTTGTGATAATTCGTCGTTCTGAGACGAACTAGCATTGCTGCATGCAAAATGGCGTGACCCCAAACCGAAGTGGGCAGCCTCGTTTTCATGAGTAAATGAGGAATTCAAGATTATTCTCATCTATTGTCTCAATATGATATCCATTTTGAATGATATCTTTAAAACTCAACAAGTTCCTTTTAGACTTGGAGGAGAACATTGCATTCTCTTAAATGTTGTTCCTTTAGGCAAAGTTATAGTTGCTCTTCCGGAGCCTTTAATCAATTTACTACTACCAGAAATTGTAGTAACATCTGCAATACACATACTTAAATGAGAGTAATATTTCTTCTCTTTGAATATCGTATGTGTGGTACATGAATCAATTAATCAAAAGAGATATACGAACATGAGAATAAACAAATTTAATCCGTTGCTTCATAATTAAACAATATTTTCAAAATCTGCTGAGGTTAGTCGATTAACTTAGTTAATAGTCGACTAACTTGGGAAGCAATTATTAGGTTAGTCGACTAACTAAATCAGATAGTCGACTATCTTGCCTTGCGGAAAAGTCCAGTTTTAATGTGAAATATTAAATAATCGACTAACTGTTAGGTTAGTCGATTAACTCTACTGGAAAATAAAAATATCTTTGAAATTTAAGCATATTGAAACATTCTAAAGAACTAATACTAACAATATATCATAAGCTAACGAATACGAGCTGATACTAATGACTATTAGTTTATTCACTAACTAATACAAATAAGTAAAATAAAATCAAACAATTCCATCTTCCTTCATCACAGATCCATCACCAATTAAGTGGTCTATTTTTCCCTCAGGGTGCTCAAAGAAGTCTGCCACATCCAAGTGGGTGATGTCAAAATTGTCGTCAGAGACAGAATTGGTTTCAGGGCATTTACCTTTTAGAGATGCTTGATAAAGCTCAACCAAATGTCTTGGTACACGGCAAATTTTCGCCCAGTGCCCTTTTCCACCGCAACAATAATATATAGTTTATGAACTATTTGCTTTTGGATTCTCATCGCATCGTGCTTGTGGCAGAGTGACCAACTTCAGGTTGTCATATCTCTCCTTTAAGCCATTCCACAAGATAGGTGGATCTTTGACTGTGATATATTCAATTTTCAAACCTTCATCAAGGTGATGGCGCAAGAAAATCAAAGCCTTAGCACAGTTTCAAACCTTCATCAAGGTGATGGCGCAAGAAAATCAAGGCCTTAGCATAGTCTTGGGTGGATGCATTATTTCTGTCTTTAATGGCGTCTCCAAGACCCATTGCATCCAAATGGATTTCAGCATCCAACACCCATGTCATATAGTTCTTGCCCGAAATTTCATGGGCAACGAACTTTCTTTTCATAATGTCAGACATAAAACAAAATTACATCAAGAGCGTGTCCATACTTACGGGCTTTATTACAATTATCACATTCACTTCAAGGAATGGATCATAATCATCTGTATGTGCTATATACAATCTCATGTTAAATATTACTTTCATAAAATGAATTATTATTTTGAGAATCTTTATTATTCTCATTATACAATGATGACGATTATAATTCCGTCTATTGCCACGTCCACATCCATTGATACCTTCACGGTAATAATTTTATCTTCTTTCAGACTTATCACATACTGCTATCACATTCTCTAAAGGGAATGAGAATGAAGCAAATTCAATGGGACGAATTTTCAATTCTTTGCCCACAATCATAAATGAATTTAATCATGGCAAGACATAGAACTTTTACCACTTCACGTGGTTATAATTCCTTACAAACTCCATTAGAGTTATATTCAAAATTTTGTTTTCTATGTTTGTATATGAAATCAAATCGTAGAATTTCAAGAATTCGAAAGGGAAAAGTAAATTACTTACCTTTAAGGTATACCACTAAATGTTGTGATATCAAATATACCTCTTGAGTTTCAATCCCGTTGCATTATTTTATGATGATACCATCTCTTCTATTTTTCGGTATAGAAATTCTCATATGGAGCAGTAGAAATCGTTATTACACTCTTTTGCTTGGAAATTCACCTTCAAAAAGAAAACAAAAGTAAGCAACGAGAAAGAAAAAAAAATTGAAGAATTTCAGAAACCAAAATATCACAAATCTCGTTTCACTCAAATAGAAAAATCCAAACGACGGAACACGAATTAGAGTGGATGAATCTGATTGCAACTCGAGATTTTGAGAGCGATAATTGCTGAATATTAAATTCAATTGGTTAGAGACTCGTGCTGATAACGTGATATGAAATAATATAAGAACAAGAACAATAATACAAAAACAATAACAATAGAGAGAAAAGTAGAGAGGGGAGTATTCTTATTGATACTTTGGGATGATTTATAATGGGGTAAGACCCCTCTATTTATAGGAAAAAAAAAAGACTTAGCCTTAATGTATAACTCTTCTATAAGATAAATATTCACTCTAATTAGAGTTCTATTTATAACACCTTACGCATAATTAGAAAATAAAAAATATTTTGGTAAAGAAAACGTGTCATATAAAATGGACAAGTTAGATCGGAGAGATGGAAGAAGCAATGACGAGTTTCTGATAGTTGACATCGTGGCACATTCTAGCAAACCAGCAACATTCCCTGTAGGTCCACAAAGACCCGTTTCTCTCTCTCTCCCTCCCGACTTCTGGAGAAATCTAGAGAGAGAGAGAGAAAAAGTAAAGAATTAAAGCTCAGAGCTACAAACTTCCCATTACTCTCCCTATAACTAAGCCCTCCTAATCATCTAACCTTTTTCACTCTCACCCATAAAAAAATCCAAATATTATCCTGTTTTTGCATTTAGTGTTTATCTTTCAGAGATTTGATTCTTCTTAGAAATTGAAAGAAACCATGGAGAATTACAATACATTGAAGATGAAAAGGATGGATTTTGAGTATGTTTATGATGATTTCAACGATTTCTCCCTTTCCTTTCCCGCCACAAAAATCCGTCGCCTGGTAAAGTTTCATCCTCTTTTTTCTTCATTTATTTCTCGCCAATTAGTTTGTTTTTCTCGAAATAGCTAATATGTTGAATTATTGATGTGTTCAGCTCAAAATTAATTAATCGCTGTCCTGCTGGTTTTAGAATTTCAGAAGTAATGTAATTACTATTTTTATCTCTATGTATCTAGGATTTCTATAGAAGAAGCTTAAGTATGTATATCTATTCTGTTGCAAGCATTTAATATTGGTGATGTAGTAGCTGTAAGGATATTACAGAATTTAATGAAAAAAAATTAAACTTGTGGTTCTTTTTTCGGATTTACCCTTGTACTTTGCTAAATATTAGTATACATTCATTCTCCATTATACTTTCCATCTACATATACACGTACCTTTAACAAAGTAAATAAAAGTACCTCCAAACCCTAACAGTTGTCTATTGTGGCTATAACAGCTTATTATTAAGTGTAAATTAGGTAAACTAAAAAGTTTAAAATTAAATAATTTTCAAATATATAAGTGTATCACTCTAGGGGCGGCCCTTCATAAAGCAAGTAAAGTAATTGCTTTAGGCTCCATATTTGTGGAGGTCTTATTTTTTGTTACACCTAATAAACTATGCATAAGTTCAAAAAAGGTTATGTGAAGTGAAAAAGCTTGATTTCTTTCTTTAACAAGAATAGAGAAGGAGGAGTTGCAGCTCCTATGATTTCTGCCACAAAAATTGCACTTGAAATGAATGTCAAACTCGAATTTCGTAAGAAACCTATGATATATAGGAAATAAGAATTTGATGAGAATGTATAATAAAATTTCAAAATCTTTTGAAAAGTCCTTTGGAGTTGCTTGCTTTATACTTATTAGACAAGGTTATCTTTTTCACTCCAAAATAGATTTGATCAATTCAAATCATATGAAAATTCATTTGATTTTCTATTTAGCGGTAAAATTTAAGATCACTAGATGATGAAAATTTTAAAAAATATTCTTAATTTTGGATGTTCCTTAAAACGTAATATCAATTCGATATTGATAGTTTATATTTATTTTCGGAATTAAAAATATTAAGAAAAATAATACATTTCGGAGATAACAGTTTAATTGATACGCTCCGTCAAATAAAAAAATTTGACTCTTTTTCCACTGCCTATATTACTTATAGAATAATATTAATAACTCTTTTTACCGTCGCTTCAGCGGAAAAAAATTTTTAAATTTAAAATTGATTAAATTTTACCTAAGATCAACAATATCCAAAAAAAAAAGGTTAAAAAGATAGGTATATTGTCAATTAAGAAAGACATATTAGGAGTTAATAATTATAAGTAAATTATTAATAGTTTTGTATCTAAGAAACGCTAAAAACATATACTTCAAATAAATATATAATTTTTTTATAAAAATAAATAAATTAAGGCCCGTCATAAAATTTGGTTTTAGGCCACAGAATTTGTTGGGCCGCCACTGTATTATTCTTCTGAAACAGACTAATAAGGGAATGACCGCGTCATGTAAATTGAAATGGAGGAAGTAGTTTTCTTTAAAGCTTACTGAAATTCAAGATTGGTACAACTTAATTTGTACTCCATCACCACTTCTGTTGGGCATAAAATATGCTGCTTCAGAGTAAATACACGTATGAGTTGGTAAGAAAAAATAATTTTTACCTATCTAAAGGGTGTAATTTTCTAATGAAGGGGTGTCTCCTTGGAGCTATGTGGCTCTGCCACTGGCTATATGGTGGTTTGTTGTGTTTGTAACAATGTAATGATTTTATTTTTATTTACATTTTGCTTAGGATGTGGAGTTGCAACCAATAGTTGAAGAGGTTGAAGAAGAGCAGATGCCTATAGCTTTTGTGCAAGTAGCTACTAATCAAAGCTTTGGAATCAATGGCGGGGATCTAGGAAGAAATGGTCCAGTGATTGAAGAACTGCCTAGTGTGCCTGAGAATGAAGAGAGGGCAATTGTGCTTTTCAAACCCATGAATACACCGCTTGTGCAATCCCCTTTAGATTTTTCTATTAAAGTGAATCCCCAGTTCACTAATGGATTCAAGAGTAAGCGTTCGATAGCTGTTCTCTGAGTTTCGGATTTAATTTATTATTAGGTGATATTTGGTTGGCTATTTAGTTTCCCTTAGTATTTTGTTCGAGAACATGTGGTGCAAAATATCAAATTGGAGGTGTTTTTATCGTGTGTATTCAAAGAGCCGTTAGAAAGTCAAATCAAGCTCATTCTTAGCTTTTCTTCATTTTTTCCTTCATAGAGCTTTTGATGTTTTTAGGGTGTTATCCAGCTGGATGTTAGCATGAAATGGTAGTTTCATTAATTTGAGCTGAGCGAGTTAAGAAGCTTTTGCGAGTAAAGTTTATTGCATGAACTATTTTGGGCAATGGGTGAATATGAGTAATTTATTGCTTCTATTTCATTTTTTGGGAGACAAATGTGGTGATAATAACTATGAGAAATTGCTACAAGCTAAGGGCTATCAGTTTTTGGCTACTGTTATTGTAGTACTGGTTTCTTCCTTTAGTTACATGGAGAATGTGAAGTCCTTTATTCTTAAACCAGCAATATGAAGGATAGTTCTTTAAGTGAAGTCGGAAGAGGCAGAGGACTAGCTTGTCTATTCCTTACTCTTAGTAAGTCATATTGATGGTGTTCGTGATATTGGTCTGTGCGGAAAAAGGAATTATGTTGCACAATATAAGTTAACTTCACATCATTGCTTTGCAGTAGCTAACATCTTTTTGGTTTACTAAGTTGTTCCTTTCATTGTTAATTTTGTTTGGTTCCTGCTGAACTTTCGTTTGGCATTTGGAATTTCAATACAGTAACCAGCTTGTGTGTGCTGTACAGATCCAGTCTTATGGGGAAGCCAATCTTGTATTTTTAGACGTGCCGGTGATGAGAACCCATCTGGTTCTTCTAAAGGGTGTCGAGCAGTTGATCCCTGGGTTCCATCTCAGCTTCCTTCAGCACAAGGAGACAGGGTTCTGCACCAGGCTGACGTGTTGGATATGATGGAAGCTGAAGATATGGAGGGGGTGACAATGGATGTCGAAGACAACAGTGTCAGTGCTGGACAAAGGACTGCTATCGATGCTGGTTTAGTTGGCCTGAAAGAAAGGCTGCATCAGTGGCAACAACAACATTGCATGATTCCACCGCCACCCTACAGCACATCTACTCCTATTGTTTGGTATCGCTGATGGTATCATTATGGGCTGCTTTTTTGTAACAATTAGATATTGTCGAACTCTTCGTAGAACCCTTGTCTAAATGAGGTTGCTATTTGTAGATGCAGAAGTGAATAGTAGATCAATAGTTTTTGGTGATATGATGCTTGGCAGTTGTGTTGGAAGAGGGTGGGCGGATTTCTCGTTCCTGCTCAGTCTGCCTCTTTTCCTTTGAGCGACTCGCTCGGTTTTTCTGGTAGTACTACTGTAGAACAGTGTTCGGCTAAAAAGTTATTCGAACACTTAACTAGATTGTTAAAAAAATGATATGGGTTAATCGGAATCAAGAGTAATGTGATCTAGAGAAAGTTAGATGATAGAAATCGGTGATTATAATATAAAAATTAAAATGTAAGAGCACTAAGATGTATAACAGGTTTTTTGTACAAGAGAGAGAGAGAGAGAGTTGTATATTTTCAGTAAGGAAATACACACGAGTCTTTACAAAGGGGAAGGTTCCCTTTATATAGGACCTTCCTTGAAATAATACAAAGAAAGTACAAGAGTTGGTGGTTTCGATATACGAATGTCAGAGCTTGATGTGACGTTACACCGGGTCACATCACTTGGTCCGTTTATTGACTGGGGACGGCCTTACATAAGCCAACTACGATAAGGTCGCTTCCTTTAGTGAGGCCGTATGTGGATAATATGTGGGCGTAGGGAACCAAATTTGCCTAATACAGATAGTCCCTCCATTTATTGGGGACGCAGTCGAAAGGAGTTTCCAATGGACGGACATACGTGCTCGACGCCTATGGAAATTTGGTCGTTCCTGTTGATACCTCTATGAGAGACGCGTTCGTGTGTGAATAGGTCATGACGTTGACATGTTACCTCCTTTTTGGAATTTCTTTTTGAGGTGACGTCATCGATCACATGCATGATCATTACTTCTGCTCCCGAGGTGGTTCAGGTTATGACGTGACATTTGGGTTTCCTGCGCCGATTTTTGAATTATACCTTTTCGATTTTCGTGTACCTTTTTCTTATAAATAAGAGGAGAGTTGGACTAGGTTTATCTTTCGAACCTTTTTGGAGAGTATTTTCTCACTCTTTTCCCTATCTTTTCTCTTGTGTTTGCTATTCTTTTCTTCTCTGAAATTCTCATTCTCAGGAATCGAACTTGCAACCCGTAATACATTTTTCTTATATCATTCACTATGGCTAAACGTCGGCGTGACGATACCAGCACCAGGGACGTTGCTTCCACCAGAGCTTCGTCATCCTCGGATGGCGAGGAGGCCGAGGAAGTTTTTGTTCCTCTATCAACGGCCAACCTGCTCCCACGCGATATGAGCAAACGGAGTGACTTTCTGAATAAGCGTAAATTCCTCCCTTGGGAGCACAGTGAGATGACGCTGTCCGACTTGGCCTCTTTCAGGGAGACGTATGATATCCTCGATCACGTTGACATGGTTCCCGTGGGGCTAGATTACACTAACGTGCCTAGGACCGGGTATTGTGCCTTCTACGAGTACGCCTTCCGAATTGGATACACCCTTCCGATTTATCCTTTAGCGGAAGAGTTGTGTCGCTGGTTTGGAGCATGCCCGGCCCAGCTTGCCCCGTATGCCTTGAAGGTGTGCAGGGTAGCATCCGTTTACGCGGCGAAGGCCGGAAAAGAGGTGACCGTTCATCACCTTTTGCAAATGTTCAATGTTGTTTTCATGAGAGGCTCGATGCTCCAGTTGAGGAGTAGGGGCAAGAAAATCTTCGTACCGCAGGTGGACGACAAGGCCAACCGTAAATTTTGGACGAGGTTTTTCTACGTGCGTAGCGAGCACCTTGTGTCCAACCCTGAGGGGTTTCCAGAAGTGTGGAATGACGCACGTAAGTATTGTCGTGCGTGATGTTTACTATTTTGACCTTACTTTGCTGGTTCTCACTGTTGAAAGTTTTTCTTTGTTTTCATGCAGTGGCTGCTTGCCATCCTCGTAGGGTTGGCGATATTAGGTCGTGGGTATAAGCGTTGATACCGTTTGCAGAGGAAAGTCGTTCTTGGACTGAATTCCTTAGGCTCTATGGCCCGGCTAGTAACGACTTTACCTAATTTTCGTTACGGTTTGGGGCCCTATATAATTTCCTTACCCGTCTCACATGTGTTTTGGTAGGTCGGGGCACTTCTAAGAAGGCGAGGAAGAAGAAGCAGCAGAAGAAGAAGACTGCGGACGGTCCTTCTAGGACGGTATCTGATCCTGAGGAGGATCTGGTCTTCGTCGGCACGTCTAGGGACAGTGCTTCGCCCCCTTTAAGACAGGAGGGTACGCTAGAAGCGGTCCCAGAGATAGCATCTGAGACCGTGATGGGGGTCGTACCTGAGACGACGCCCATGGAGGTACCGGTGGTTGTTCCTGAGATTGCCCCCGTAAGGACGCCTTCTGCCGTGCCGACCTCCGCTGAGCCCGCTCTATATCTCGCAGAGGGGGACCGTAAAGAGGAGGAGTCGTTGGAGAGGAGGCAGAGTCAGATTCTTATTGGAAAGGTCGTGGCCACCCAGTCGGGAAAGGCTAGGCCATCTTGCCCTGTATCAAGGCCGACCTTTATGGCAGAGGCTATTCGCTCAGGAAGAGCTGATCATAGGAGGGAGGCCGCGGCGGGGAGGAGCGAAGACATGGATGTGGCGGGCTCGGGGGCAGCCACGGAGGGCGCAAACAGAGGAAGCGAGTCCTTGGACCGGGTGGAGATGATGGCCGGCCAATCTTCTCGTCATATAGTGATCCCAAGTCACTATAATTTGTTGGAGAACTGTGAGGAGGCGGCCTCCAGCATGACGCTCTTGTGCGCCGGTGTCGAGCGTGCGACCCTGGCGAAGTTTAGTGATAAAGTCCTGGCCCAAAGGGTGGCAGGTGCGGCCCTACAGGTATGCCTCTGCCTTGCTTGATGACCTTTCTTTATGTAGGGTTATGATTTTCCCGTACTTGGTTTCTTTTCCAGACTCTTGTCTTGGAGGTGGAGAGGGATCGGCGCCGGAAAGAGAAGATGGCCAAATACAACAGGCTGCCGCAGAAGTACAATAAGGCGCGCGAGGCGCATCGAACCATGGTCGATATGTACAAGCAGGACCCCAACTTTAGAGTGGTTCGTGAGGGCCTAGTGGAGTCTGAGGAGCAATTGAAGAAAAGAGTGGCCGAGCTGGAAAAGGTTGATGAACAGCTCATGGCCGCTGTTGCTCGGGCCGCGGAGATGGAGGTCCTTATCCAGGCCAAGGACGAGGAGATGCAGCTCGGTCATGTTGTGGCGGAGGAGGCGGTAGAATTGCGCACCCGGGTGGCGGCTCTAAGGGAGGAACTCAAAGCCACGAAGGTCGAGGTCGAGGAGCTTAAGCTAGCTCTCGCACAAGCCGATACGTCTCGTGAGGCGCACGATATGTGGGTGTATGCGGAGGCCAGGCTGGTCGTGCTTGAGGAATTCCTGGCAGCTGGTCGAGCGTTTGAAGCGGAGGTTGAGAACCAGCGCCAACTAGTTAGAGTTTCTCGTGAGACGGCAGGTTATGGTCCTGAATCACCGGCCCGGAAGGGGGGGGGGGCAACTCGGCAGACATCAATCGCTTGGAATCCAGCTCTTGGATTTCCAGGGCGTACCCTCCCAGAAATGAGGAAGGGCCACCTGATGGCCAGGCCGGGCTAGATAAGTAGTGGTTTCTTAGGGTCTTTGTAAATATGCTTGTTCACACTGATTTTTGTATCAGGGGTGTGTTCCCCTCGGTGAAAACATATAATTTTTGTTGTAAGTAATCTTTTCTACCTTTTGGCATGTCGTCGTACATTTCTTTACCGTAGCTGTTTGGAATTTGTCGGCCATAGCCGTGTAAAGCTAACATGATGGCTTTATCCATATAAAATACGCGGCCGTAGTCTTGTGAATACGATGGCTCTAGCCATGTCCAGATAAAGGCCGTAGCCCGATGAAAAGGATGGTCATAGCCATGTAAAATAAAGGTCGTAGCCTAATGGCCTTAGCCATGCAAATCGATGGTCATAGCCACGTAAAATAAATGTCGTAGCCATGCAAATCGATGGCCATAGCCACATAAAATAAAGGTCGTAGCCTGATGGCCTTAGCCATGCAAATCGATGGCCATAGCCACGTAAAATAAAGGCCGTAGGCTGATGGCCTTAGCCATATAAAACGATGGCCATAGCCATGTAAAACAAAGGCTATAGCCTGATGGCCTTAGCCATATAAAACGATGGCCATAGCCATGTAAAATAAAGGTCGTAGCCTGATGGCCTTAGCCGTATAAAACGATGGCCATAGCCTTTTCATTCATTTGGAGATGACCGTAGTATTTTCATTCATTTCGAGATGGTCATAGCCTTTTCATTCATTTGGAGATGGCCGTAGCCTTTTCATTCATCCGGAGATGGCCGTAGCCTTTTCATTCATTTGGAGATGGTCGTAGCCTTTTCATTTATTTGGAGATGGCCGTAGCCTTTTCGTTCATTAGGAGATGGCCGTAGCCTTTTTATATACTTGGAGATGGTCGTAGCCTTTCTATACACTTGGAGGTGGCCCTAGCCTTTCTATATATCTAGAGATGACACTAATCCAGTCCCTATATCATGTCGGCCTTAGAGTGTACATGGAGAGGTGGACATGATGCACTTGCGCTACAAAAATCTCCAGGTGACCCCTTGCCGCCTCGTTAAAAACCTTTCCGAGAAAATCCAATTGGGATGAAACTCGGGTAAGGGAAAAAGAGTACGACTCAGGTGTCACCTTTTTAGAAGTCGAAACGTTTGTGATGAGCCACGTTCCAGTTGTTTTGGAGTGCCTTTCCTTCCATTGTCTCGAGCTGGAATGCTCCTTTCCCGGCTGTCGCCGTAATTTTGTAAGGTCCATCCCAGTTTGTGCCCAATTTTCCTTCACTTGGGTCTTTTGAGGCCAGAGTCTTGGCTTTGAGGACGTAATCCCCTACTTTGAGTGGCCTTATTTTTTCCCTTTTGTTGCAGTATCTTCCGACTTGTTGTTTTTGGGATACCATTCTGACGTGGGCCATTTCTCTTCTTTCTTCGGCTTCATTAAGATCTTGGAGTCTGCCGATGTCGTTTTCCGTTCCGCTGGTGCGTGAGTACCTTAAGCTGGCTTTGCCCACTTCGACAGGTATGACCGCGTCGGTTCCATAAACTAGTGAGTATGGGGTTTCTCCGGTGTTAGATTTGGGCGTGGTTCTGTGCGCCCACAAGACTTCGGGTAGTAGTTCGGGCCATAGTCCCTTGGCATCTTCGAGCTTCTTTTTGAGTATGTTTAGGATTGTTTTGTTGGAGGACTCCGCTTGACTGTTGGCAGCATGGTGGTATGGCGTGGATAGTATCCTTTTGATGCGCCATTTTTCGAAGAACTCGGTCGTTTTCTGACCGATGAACTGGCGCCCATTATCGCAGCTGGTTTCTTTGGGGATGCCAAAACGGCATATGATGTTCTTCCAAATAAACGTGATGAATTCTTGCTCGCGTATTTGTGTGTACGCACCTGCTTCCACCCACTTAGAGAAATAGTCAGTTAAAACAAGTAAAAATTGTACATTTCCTCGTCTTGGGAGTAGCGGGCCGACTATGTCCATCCCCCACTTACTGAATGGCCAGGGGGATGTGACGGAATGGAGGGGTTCTCCTGGTTGGTGTATCATTAGGGCAAACTTTTGGCACTGCTCACTTCGGCAGGCGTACTCCGCTGCCTATTTCTTCATAGTGGGCCAATAGTAGCCGGCGCATATGATGCATCTAACGAGGGCGCGGTTGCCAGTGTGGGCGCCGCAATGTCCTTCGTGTGCTTCTTCGAGTACAGGTCTTGCTTGTTGCGGTCCTAAGCACTTGGCTAAGGGGCCATCGAACGTCCTTTTATGAAGGTCGTCGTTGATCATGCAGTATCAGATGACCTGTACGCGGAGCTTTTTTGCTTCTTTTCTATCAAGGAGAGTATCCCTTCCTACAAGTAAAATATGAACTGGTTGCGCTAGTCCTAAGTCAGGTTTAAGGAAAGTACCTCGATGTGATCGATAGTTAAGTGGAGGAGCGTGACCACACTCTCTTTATTGACGCTTTTGGTGGTGGCAGCCAACTTTGCCAGGCCGTCTGCTTCGATATTCCGTGCTTTGGGAATTTGTTCGAAGCGACATTCGTCGAATGTAGTCATCAGCCTATGGATTTCTGTCTGGTACTTTTGTAGCCTCTGTTCCTTGATTTGATAAGTCCCAGTGATCTGGTTTACCATAAGCTGGGAGTCCCAGTGGAGGAGAATTCGGCGAGCTCCATACTTGGTGGCCAACTTCATGCCTGCAATTATAGCCTCGTACTCGGCCTTGTTGTTAGTCATTTCTGGGCATCGTATGGACTGGCGAATTGTTTTGCCCGTGGGGACTTCGAGAACGAGTCCCAGTCCCGATCCCGATGTAGTGGCGGCACCATCCATATAAAGCACCCATAGGTCGTTTTCGGAGGAAGCGCGTTGTGCCTTAAGTTCCTCCTTTGGCAGGACTTCCGCGCTGAAGTCGACGATGAAGTCAGCTAAGACTTGTGACTTGATGAAGGTTCTTGGGAGGTATGTAATATCATGTTCGCTGAGCTAGATGGCCCATATGGCGAGTCTCCCTGAGAGTTTGGGTTTGCGCAGGACGCTCCTTAGAGGGAAAGTCGTCACCACCCGTATGGGATGGCACTGGAAATACGGTCGTAGCTTTCGTGAAGCTACTACAAGTACCAAGGCTAATCTCTCAAGGTGGGGATAACGGGTTTTGGCGTCCACTAAAGTTTTGCTGATATAATAAATAGGAGATTGCGTACCTTTGTTTTAGCGCACTAAGACGGCGCTGACTGCGGCCTCTGATACGGCCAAATATACCAGCAATGGTTCTCCGGGGTTGGCTTTTACTAGTAGGGGCGATGAGGATAAGTATGCTTTTAAGTTCCTCAGGGCTTCTACGCATTCTTCGTTCCATTGCAGTTCCTAGTCTTTTTTCAGTACACCAAAGAACTTGTGGCATCTGTCGGAGGAACGTGAGATGAACTGGGAGAGCGCGGCTATTCGGCCCGTTAATTTTTGCTCCTGCTTCTTGCTGCTTAGCGTTTCTCGGATGGCCTCTATGGCTTTGATCTGGTCAGGATTAACTTCGATGCCCCTTTGTGATACCAGAAATCCCAGGAACTTTCCTGACACTACTCCAAAAGCGCACTTCTGGGGGTTCAGTTTCATGTTGTACTTCCTTAGTATTTCGAAGGCTTCCTTCAGGTGGGTGAGGTGATCCTCCTTTTTCGATGATTTGACCACCATGTCGTCGATGTATACCTCCATTGTTTTGTCGAGTTGTTCTTTGAACATTGTCGTCACTAGCCTCTAGTAAGTGGCCCCTGCGTTCTTGAGCCCGAAGGGCATAACTTTATAGCAATACGTCCCCTTATGGGTGATAAAAGTTGTCTTCTTCTAATCCTCTTCGACCATCATGATTTGATTGTAGCTGGAATACACATCAAGGAAGCTTAGCAGCTCATGGCCTGCTGTTACGTCTATCAGGTTGGTCGATGTGGGGTAGCGGGAAAGATTCTTTCGGGCACGCTTTATTTAGATTAGTGAAATCTACGCACATCCGCCACTTCCCGTTCTTCTTTTTGACCATTACGACGTTGGTGACCCATTCCGGGTACTTGGATTCCCTGATAGAGCCACTGGCTAGCAATTTGTCCACATCTTCGCTCACTGCTTTGTTAATGGCAGCGTTGAATTTTCTTCTTATTTGCCGCTCGGGCGGGTGCAATGGACTGACGTTGATTTTGTGAGAGGCAATTTCTCGTGGAATTCATGGCATATCTGCATGAGAAAAAGAAAACAGATGCGCATGGTTAGATAAAAATTCACGTTACTGACCTGGATTTGATAGGTCGTGGCCTATGTATGCTTTCTTTGTGGGGTCGCTACTGTTTATCTGAACGGAGTCGAGGTCTTCGACCGTAGCCTTGCTAGCCTCGACCTCCTCGGGATCTTCGATGGAGTTCTCTGTCGGATGGACCTTAGTCCCCGACAGGGCTGATTGCTATGCTTCTGCACTTGCTCCTTGGAGCCGTTTGGTATGTGTGTTATCCTGGGCTATCTTATAGCATTCTTGGGCGCTGCGGGGCTCTCCCCGTATGCAGTGCACTCCCCATGGGGTTGGGAATTTGATTACTTGGTAGAATCTAGAGGGGACGGCTCTCATGGCGTGTATCCACGAGCGTCCGATAATGGCATTATATGTTGTTTCTTGGTTCATCACGTGGAAGGTGGTTTCCATCATGACCCCCCTGCGAGGATGGGCACGTCACCTCGCCTGAGGTTCTTTCCACTACATTATTAAAACATGTTAATGTTATGCAGCGCATGATTATTTTATCCTCAAGTCCCATGAGTGCAAGGACTCTTGGATGAATGATACATGCGCCGCTTCCATCGTCGACCATGATCCTTTTAACATCACTATTTAGTATGCGTAAAGTAATAACTAAGGCATCATAATGAGGGAAACACAAACCGTCGGCATCAGACTTATCGAAGATGATGCTATCTTCGAAGTCATAGTTCACTTCAGCTTGTGGGTGGTGGTGAACTTGACGCGATTGATCGCTGAATCATTGTCGTCTCCAATGATCATGCTAATGGTGCGTGTTGGTGAGGGAGGCCTTGGTGGGCCATGGTGTGGTTCCCGCTCTCGCGCGAAGTTAAGCTTTCCTTTGTCGTTGAGCAGCTCTTTCAAGAACCCTTGGTTAGCATTCGGACTACCTCCTGACAGAGACCTATGCAATCCTCCGTTCTGCGCCCTCGTTCTTGGTGGAACTCGCACTGGGCGTTTGACTTTCTTATGGCGGGGTCGGACTTCATCTTCGCTGGCCATTGTACTTTGTTGCCTAGCTTCTCCAGTGCGTACACTACCTCTGAAGGAGACACACAAAAGTTATGTGCAGATAACGGGGGGTACCTCTGTCGTTCCTTAGTGGAGCGATATGTCGTTGCAAGGCGTCTGCATGCCTTGGTGGTGGCGGGTGTAAGGATATGATGTATGGTTGATGTCTTTCCCTGTTGAGGCGTGGGATTTGTTCCCACCTTCCCTCGTTGCACCGGTCCCTTCGGATTTCTGGGTGTACCGTTATCAACATTCGGGTCGGGCCGTTAAGGTCGTCATCATCCCCACGTACCTCAGTGCAATAGGCGTTATGTATTTCTTCCCAGGTGGTGGTGGATATTTAAGGAGACGGCTGAGTAGCTTCTTGGTCGCCTTCGAGCCATCTCTGCTGAGTCCGTTCTGAAAGGCTGCAACTGTCATGCCTTCGTATACGTTCGGTAGGCTCATTCTGACTCTGTTGAATCTAGCTAGGAACTCTCTGAGTCCTTCTCCTGGGGTCTGACGCACAGAAAAAATGTCGTTGTCTCGTGCTTCCGCCTTCCTCGCCCCCGCATGGGCGGTAGCGAATTTATAAGCCATCTCCTCGAAGGTTGAGATGATCTTGGCCGGTAGTTGTGAGTACCACGTTAGGGCCCCTCCTGTCAGCGTCTCACCGAACTTCTTCAGAAGTACGGATGGTACATGTTCTTTCAATAAGCTGTTGCCTTTGACGGGTGTAACATAGTGTATCAGGTGGTCCTCGGGATCGGTGGTCCCGTCATATACTTTCAAGTAGGGGCATTTTGAAGGTTTTTGGGATGGGGTATGGCGCGACTCCTTCCGTGTAGGGTTTTTCGACAAACCTCCCCATGTCTCGCTTTTGCAGCAACTTAGGCGAGCCTGGGATCTTATCCACCCTTTCTTGGTGTTCCATCATCTGGTCGCGGAGCGATCTGTTCTCGTTCTCCATCTCTACCATCTTTTTAGGATGGCTGCGAGTGTTCCGTCGTTAGTTTGGACGTCGACGAGTACGTTGTTTGTTCTTGTGACCTCGAGCTCATCCTCGGTTGCGACATGATCTGCTGCTGGGGTGCATCTATCATTTTGAGGTGGTTTCTTGGCTAGACTGCTCAGGGTGCTTGTCAGTCACTCTTCTAGTAATTTCATTATTTCAGGGGGTGCTTCCTTAGTGGTAGAAGTTGAAGCTTCTCTTTCTCGTGGCACCAACAGGTCATCTGATGAGGAGGGTAAGGCTTCCACGCCTATCAAAGTACTGGGGGTTGTGTGTAGGGCATCTCCTTTGGCAGTCGCGTTGAGAGTGCCCGTGAGGTCTATTCTAACCTCCAAGACAGCCTTCATTCTAGCATTGTTCTCAGCCATTCTAGGTTGTAGAGGGTGGCTTTTCGAAGGATCTCTAGAAACAAACTACAAGTTTGATTCTCGAAATCCCCACAGACGGCGCCAAATTGTTTGGCTAAAAAGTTATTCGAACACTTAACTAGCTTTAAAACAATCAAAAATGGTATGGGTTAATCAGAATCAAAGGTAATGTGATCTAGAGAATGTTAGATGATAGAAATCAGTGATTATAATATAAAAATCGAAATGTAAGAGCAGTAAGATGTATAACAGGCTTTTTGCACAAGAGAGAGTTGTATATTTTCAGTAAGGAAATACACATGAGTCTTTACAAAGGGAGAAGGTTCCTTTTATATACTAAGGGATCTTCCTCGAAATAATATAAAGAAAGTACAAGAGTTGGTGGTCTCGATATACGAATGTCAGAGTTTGATGTGACGTTACAGTGAGTTACATCACTTGGTCCGTTTATTGACTGTGGCCGGCCTTACTTAAGTCGACCACGATAATGTCGTTTTTTTTAGTGAGACCGTATGTGGATAATATATGGATATACGGAACCAAATTTACCCAATACAAACAGCACGTCACCAAAGCGGCTTTGACCGATTCCGGTTAATTAGTAGAATGTATGGTTTTGATATTTGCCTGGCAGTAGGGATCAATTGTGATACAAGGTTGGCTTTAATTTAGGGTTATTTGTGCTCCTTTCAATTTTGACTCATCAACAAAGGGGAAAAACCACTGTTTGGTATTTAGAGCAACACGTCAAACGTGCAAAATATAAATTTCTTTTCGCTATCAGCATCAGCATAACTATCTCCATACGAAACATCAGATTCCTCGGCAGCAGATGAATCCGTAGAAAAAGCTGCCACTTAATATTTGATCCATTTTAGAAGCGGATCGAGATTTAAAGTTTATGGGTTCTCGCAATACTTTGAGTTATATATACATAACAATTGTGTTTCGAGTAAAATATTTATAGATATTTAAAAAATATTAATATAAATAAAGAGTTTAAGCAAAAGTTGAGTTTACGGTAGATCCGCCGCTGTGTGAGTTCAGAGCTCCTCTGTCTCTCCCAACTCCAATATAGTGATGCCATCTTTATCTGCGTCTCTTAATATCAACTTATCAAGGACGTATCACCAATCTTTATCTCTTAGATAATATGACTATCAATCAACGACATGAACTCAAATTTCTGTATATAGAAATATTTTAGTAGGTAGGTAAGACACTGCGAAATTTGGAACTCATAAGAGCTATTATAAAAAATCTACTAATAGTAAGTGACAAACTTATTAAAAATAGGATTAACCTACTTTTACATTTACGGAAATAAAACGTCATCCAGATTTAAGAGTCCTCTACATGTTGATAGAAAAATGCATATTACTTCATAGTTCATACATTTTCCTTCTCTTTTTTAGCACACCCCTTTAAATCAATGAACCCCATAAAAATATTGTCACACCTCTTTTTTTTTTACACCACCCCAAAAGGGTAGTATATAAAGGAAGTTTTTTCAATTAAAGTGACATTATTCGATATGAGATTATTTGATT
Organism: Nicotiana benthamiana; assembly: GCA_034376525.1. Classification (NCBI taxonomy): domain Eukaryota; kingdom Viridiplantae; phylum Streptophyta; class Magnoliopsida; order Solanales; family Solanaceae; genus Nicotiana; species Nicotiana benthamiana. Next base: position 35,137,852 of record CM067329.1, on the reverse strand, counting down.
AATTACAGAATCGCCACTTGGGATAGATTATGGTGTCCCAAGTCACCGGTTTATTTTAAATCCCAAATCGAGGAAGTTTTATTTTAAAGAGTCTGCGAACCAAAAATTATAAGTAAGGAATTCTGTTAACTCGGGGGAAGGTGTTAGGCACCCCCGAATTCCGTGGTTCTAGCACGGTCGCTTAGCAATTTATATTTGGCTTAATTATTTAACTACTCATTTTTAGGACCTATGTGTAATTATCTTTTACCGCCTTTATATCACTTGATTATTCAAATCGAATTACGCGAACGTATACTCTTTTCTTTTGGCGCGTTAAAATCATGTCACGCGAACGTGTCCACAATTAATAACGCTTTGTTTATTTTTTATTAAGAAAAATCGGTTGAAGTTGCGCGAACGCATTCCTCGAGTCTTTAAGAATTTAATTTGCAATTATGTTACGCGAACGTATACATTATCGCAATACTAATCTAAATCGGGCCTAAAGCAGACTATGATTATTCAATTTTTAAGAAGCAACATTTGTTAGGGCCATGGATGATTAAATTATAGATGTCACACCCCAATTTATAAAAGATTAAATTAATTAAGTGAGGGCCATGAGTTATGAAATTATTGTAGAGAAATATGAAATTTAATTATTAGTATTATTTACAAAATGAATTACTCTGCTAAAGGCCTAATCCTTCTTATTTTAGTTCCTTATTAACCTTACGACTCAATAAAACTCGACAATCTCTCTAGTTAACATGATGAAGAGATCACACTAATATGGAATTTTATCAAGCAGAACAAGAAGCAATTATCAATCACTCAAAAACCACATGATGCATATTGACAACGCCATTCAATTCTAAACAAATAGATCTAACATAAAACATATGAGATATCACCATAAATCCAACGAATAACATATAAAAAAAAGGCACAAAAAGAACAAACTTTCACAACATTATGACACATTTACTAGAGTGACAAGACAATAAAGATGTAAACTTTGGTGTTTAAATTAGGAATTAAAACCTGTGAGTGAAAGGGTAGGCAAAGGAGACTGTTTGACAATAGTATCAATATTTGATTGAGGAAGAAAGCTTTTCAAGCTATCCAAACGAACCTCCGCAAGATCAGCACCACTGCATCTTTACTGCTACAATTTCCAACATATACAAAAGAGCGAGCACCGAAAGAAACAACGATTCAAATGAGCTGCTGATCGGAACTTTGCACCGGCGACGGAACCTCGATGGTGATCTCGAACTCGACTTCGGAGCCACTTTTTAGCAAGGAAAGGGCTGTTTTTGACACTGATCATAATGGAATTTTGAAGTGTTTTGTGAGCTGATTTGCAGCGTTTTTGGGGTGAGGTTTTGGTGTATCGGTTGCTTCTGGTGGACAGCGGAGTTGAAGCTCGGAGACGACGGGGCTGCGGCTGATCCCTTTCTTTTGGCGTCAAAAATCAGTGTCAATTAAATAAAGAAAAAAGTCTAAATCTATGAAAAATAATTTTTTAATTTATTTTAGGAATTATTTTATTTATGCCAAAAATCACATGCTTACAAATATAAAATCTCGTTTGTTATTTTCTCAAGTTACCATCTTATTTCATTGAAGTAGCTACTATCTAAATATGAGAACAACAAGAAATTATATTCGTCAAGTTAAATTAAAACACTTGACAAAGTGGTTCCATTAATGCTGACACAAGATGATGGGAAAATCTTAGGATATGAAACTTTATATTAATGTAGCCAGCTATTCTCGAACATAAATTTGTCCACATGAAGTCATATAGCTAGCAATTCTTGAATCCAAATTTGTCATAATTAGTAACACTACTCACTATAAATACCAGTATGCAATGATCCTATTTCACTTTTAACCGGAATCAAGAGTAATATGAACTAGAGAAAACCTTTTAGTTAACATCTGTAATAATAATAAAAGTGGCTTAAGATGTAAAAACAATAAAGCAAGTAATAATCTTTTCACAAGAGAGAGAGAGTTGTATATTCTTAATAGCAAAATACACGTGAGTCTTTATAAAGGGGAAGATCCCCTTTATATATTAAGGGACCTTCCTCGAAATAATCAAAGAAAAGTACAAGGGTTGATGGTCACAGTGTACGGGAGAGTCAAAATTTTAAGTGACGTCGTCTTGAGTCATATCGCCAGCTCCGTCCGCTTACTGGGCCGACCTTTTTCGAGTCGGCCTCAATTAGGCCGTTCTCTACGTCAAAGGCGTGCGTAGATAACATGAGAACCTAGAGAACAAAAATTTCCCAATACAGATAGTTCCTCCATTTGTTGGGGACGTAGCCGAGAGACGTCTTCAACGAACGGATATGCGTGCTCGTCCTTTCTATGAATTTGGTCGTTCCTGTAGATACTGTGGAAAAGGGCGTGATTATATGCGGAGGGGTTACCCCGTTGACATATAACCTCCTTCTAGGGCCCCTTTTTAGGATGACATCATCGATTACGTGCGTGATCATTACTTTTTCTCCCAGGCGGTTCAGGACATAACGTGACGTTTTGGTTTCCCACGCTGGTTTTCGAATCAAGCCTTTTCGATTTTCGTGTACCTTTCCATATAAATAGAGGAGAGGTTGAATCCGACTCAAATTTTAAACTTTTTAGAGAGTACTTTCTCAACCTTTTCCTCATCTTTTTCTAGCACTCATTGATCTTTTCTTTTAAAATCTTCGTTCCCGGGAATCGAACCTTGTATCCCTAAAACGCCTTTCTCTCATAACTTCCATCATGGCTAAGCGTCGCCATGATAGTACCAAGACCAAGGGTGGCGCTCTCTCTAGGGTTTCGTCGTCCTCAGATGATGGGGAAGCCGAGGAGGTTCTTATTCCTCTATCAACGGCCAATATACTTCCACTGGATATGGCTGCACGGAAGGATTTTAAGAACCAGTGTAAGCTTCCCCCTTGGGAACTCAGTGAACTGACGCCATTTCATTTGGCTACTCTCATGGAGTCGTACGATATCTCTGACTACATCGAGATGGCTCCCGCCGGGACGGACTATGCCAATGTGCACAGGCCTGGGTATTGCACACTCTACGAGTATGCTTTTTGGATCGGGTATAGCCTCCCACTGAATCCTCTGTCGGAGGAACTTTGTCATTTGTACGGGGCGTGTCCGGCCCACCTTACTCTGTATGCGTTGAAGGTGTAAAAGATTCTTACCACCTACGTGACTAAGGCTGAGAAGGAGGTTACCGTTCACCACCTCTTGCAAATGATTGGCTTGAGCTTCATGAGAGGCTCAATGCTCCAGTTAGTACGTCGTGGCAAGAAGAGTTTTGTGGCGCAAGCTGACGACAAGGCCAGTCATAAATTTTGGAAGAGATTTTTCTACGTGCATGCTGAACATCTGGTGTCTAACCCCGAAGGGTTCCCGGAGGCATGGAACGCAGGATGTAAGCATTCTTGTACATAATCTTTTATGGCAACCATATCTCATTGGCTTTAACCATTGTAGATTTTTTTTCCTGTATGTAGTGACGGCTCGCACTCCTCGAAGGATTGACGACATTAGGTCGTGGGTGAGAGCGTTGATACCGTTTACGGAGGAGTGCCGTACCTGGCTAGAATTCCTTAGACTCTATGGCCCGACAGATAATGGCCTTGCTTGGTTTTCCCTTTCCGTACTGACTTGGAGGTCCCCCTTCAATTTTCCTTGCTCAACTCATACATGTTTTGGTAGGCAGGGCGCTTTTAAGAAGGCGCAGAAGAAGAAGAAGACTGTGGCCGGCCCTTCTAGGGCGGTATCAGGTCCTGACAAGGAGGATATGATCCTCGTAGGTACATCTAAGGGCAGTGCTTCTCCCCTATCAAGGAAAGAGGCCGCATCAGCGGCGGCTCCCGAGGCAATATCTGAGGCGGCGCCCAGGGGCTTACTTGAAGTGACGCCCGAGGAGGTACCGGCGGCTGTGCCCAGGACCGTCCCCGAGGGTTCCTCCATGAGGACGCCTACGATCGAGGTGATGCCATATGAACCTGAATCGCATCCCACGGAGGGGGACCTTGAAGAGGAAGAGTCGTTGGAGAGGAAAAGGCGCCGGATTTGTACTGGCAAGGCGGTGGTCACACAGGTAGAGAAGGTTAAACCACCCCGCCCCGAATCTAGGCCGGTCTCTATGGCTGAGGCCATTCACTCGGGGAGGTCCGCTCTTAGAAGGGAAGCCACTACTAAACTCTGCTCGACATCTGCTCGGAACGGCGGATCGCGGGAGGCTGCGAAAAGGAGGGGTGAGAGTGTGGATGTGGCGAGCCCGGAGATCGTCATTGAGGATGCGGGCAGAGAAGGCGGGTCCTTAGACCAAATGGTAATGGTGGATGGCCAATCTTCCCATCGAATAGTGATTCCTAGCCATTATAATTTGTTAGAAAATTGCGATGAGGCGGCCACCAGCATGTCACTTTTGTGTGCGGGCGCTGAGAGCGCGGCCCTGGCGGAGAACAGCGACAAGGACATGGCCCGAAGAGTGGCGGGTGTGGCCTTGCAGGTATGTCTCTTGACTTGATTGATGATTTTTTCTTTTGCATTTGGGGAGGGTGATTTTTCCTGTGCTTACTTTTCGGTTTTTTCCAGATTCTTATCTTGGAGGCGGAGGAGTCGTCGCCTAAAAAAGAAGGCGGCCAAATATAATAGGTTAGTGCAGAAATACAACAGGACGCGTGAGGCGCACCAGACCTTGGCCGATATGTACAAACAGGACCCTAACTTTAGGGTGATCCGTAAGGGCCTCGTGCAGTCTGAGGAGCAGTTGAAGAAGAAGGTGGCTGAACTAGAGAAAGTTGATGAACAACTCATGGCCGTTGTAGCTTGGACTGTGGAGATGGAGGTCCTTATTCAGGCTAAGTACAAAAAATCGCAGCTCGGCCGCGTAGTGGCGGATGAGGCGGCGAACTTGCGTACTCGAGTTGCGGCCTTAACAGCGGAACTTGATGCCAAGAAGGCCGAGGTTCAGGACCTCAAGCGGGCTCTTGCATAGGCTGATGCATCTCGTGAGGCACATGAGATGTGGGTGTATGTAGAGGCCCGGCTGGTCGTACTTGAAGAAGTTTTGGCGCTCCGGTGAGCATCCGATGCAGAAGTTGAGAGCCAACGCCAGTTGGTTAGAGCTGCCCGTGAAGCGGCCGATTATAGTCCTGAATCACCAGCCTGGGAGGGGGGTAGCTCTGCAGACATAAACCGTTTGGAGTCCAGCTCTTGGATTTTCAAGGCGTATCCTCCTGTGAATGAAGACGGGCCACATAAAGATCAGGCGGGTCAGGATAATCAGAGTGGCGGAGGCCTTTTGGATTCTTGTAGATATGTTTGTAAATACCGATTTTTGTATCATAGGTGTTGACCCTTTTGAGGACGAAAACATATGAGTTTTGCCATAGTTAATCTTTTCTATTTTCTGGAACATTGTTGTATTTTTTGCCGTAGTTGAAGTTAAGTGGGTCATTCGGTGGCCTTGATCGCGTAGAAACGATGGTCGTAGCCATGTAAAATTTGAAAGCCTTAGCCGTGTAAAAACAGTGCTCGTAGCCATGTAAAATTCGACGGCCTTAACCTTGTAAAAACAATGGCCGTAGCCATGTAAAATTTTACGGCCTTAGCCTTGTAAAAATAGTGGTTGTAGCCATGTAAAATTCGACGGCCTTAACCGTGTAAAAATAATGGTCATAGCCATGTAAAGTTTGACGGCCTTAGCCGTGTAAAAATAATGGTCATAGCCATGTATAATTCGGCGGCCTTAGCCGTGTAAAAACAATGGCCGTAGCCATGTATAATTTGATGGCCTTACCCGTGTAAAATCAATGGCCGTAGCCATGTAAAATTCGGTGGCCTTAGCCGTGTAAAAACAATGGCCGTAGCCATGTAAAATTTGACGGCCTTAGCCGTGTAAAAACTGTAAAAACAATGGTCGTAGCCATGTAAAATTTGATGGCCTTAGCCATGTAAAAACAATGGTCGTAGCCATGTAAAATTTGGCGGTCTTAGCCGTGTAAAAATAATGGTTGTAGCCTTTTCATACATTTCGAGATGGTTGTAGCCCTTTCATACATTTGGAGATGGCCGTAGCCCTTTCATACATTTGGAGGTGGTCGTAGCCCTTTCATACATTTGGAGATAGCCGTAGCCTTTTCATACATTTGGAGATGGACGTAGCCCTTCCATACATTTGGAGGTGGTCGTAGCCCTTTCATACATTTGGAGATGGCCATAGCATTTTCATACATTTGGAGATGGTCGTAGCCCTTTAATACATTTGGATATGGCACTAATTCAGTCCCTGTATCATGTCGGGCTTGGAGAGTACTCGGAGAGGTTGATAAGATACACTTGTACTGCAAACATCTCCAGGTGTTCCCTTCGCCGCCTCGTTAAAAACCTTCCCATGAAAACCCAACCGAGACAAAACTCGGGTAAGGGAAAAAGAGTACAACTTAGGGGACACCTTTTAGAAGTGGAAATGTTTAAGGTGAGTGATGTTCCAGTTGTTTTGGAGTGTTTTTCCCTCCATTGTCTCGAGCTGGAATGCTCCTTTTCCGGCTGCCGATGTGATCTTGTAGGGTCCTTCCCAGTTTGTGCCCAGTTTTCCTTCATTTGGGTCTTTGGAGGCCAACGTCTTGGCTTTAAGGACGTAGTATCCTACTTTGAGTGGTATTGTTCTTGCCCTTTAGTTGTAATATCTTTCGATTTGTTGTTTTTGGGCTACCATCCTGATGTGGGCCATTTCCCTTCTTTCTTCGGCTTCATCAAGATCTTGGAGTCTGTTGGCGTCGTTTTCTGTTCCACTGATGTGCGAATACCTTAGGCTGGGTTCGCCTACTTCGACAGATATGACCGCGTCGGTCCCATAAACTAGTGAGTACGGGGTCTCCAGGGTGCTGGACTTGGGTGGAGTTCTGTAGGCCCGCAAGACATCAGGCAGTAGTTCAGGCCATAGCCTTTTTGCATCTTCAAGCTTCTTCTTCAGTATGTTTAGAATTCTTTGTTGGAGGACTCTGCTTGGCCGTTTGCGGCGGGGTGGTATGGCATGGACAATATCCTTTTGATACACCATTTCTCGAAGAACTCGGTCATTTTTGACCAATGAACTAACGCCCGTTGTCACAACTTATTTCTTTGGGGATGCCGAAGCGGCATATGATGTTCTTCTATATGAAGGTGATGACTTCTTGTTCGCGTATTTGCGCGTACGCACCTGCTTCCACCCACTTAGTGAAATAGTCAATTCAAACAAGTAAAAATTATACCTTCCCTCGTCTTGCGGGTAGCGGGCCGACTATATCCATTCTCCATATGATGAATGGCCAGGGGGAAGTGACGGAATGGAGGGGTTCTCCTGCTTGGTGTATCATTGGGGCGTACTTTTGGCATTGTTCGCATCGGCAGACATACTCAGCTGCCTCTTTTTTCATGGTGGGCCAGTAGTGGCCGACACGTATGATGCACCGCACAAGGGCGCGGTTGCCAGTGTCAGTGCCACAATGGCCTTCGTGTACTTCTTCGAGTACTAGCCTCGTTTGGTGTAGCCCTAAGCTTTTGGCTAGCGGGCCACCGAACGTCCTTTTATAAAGGTCGTTGTTGATCATGCAGTATCGGGTGGTCTGTATGCGAAGCTTTTTCGCCTCCTTTTTATCGGGAGTAATGTCCCTTCATGTAGATAGGATATGAACTGGTTGCGCCAGTACCAAGTTAGGTTTAAGGAAAGTACCTCGGTGTGGTCAATGGATGAGTGGAGGAGTGTGACCACACTTTCTTTGTTGAAGTTTTTGGTGGCTGCGGCCAACTTTTCCAGGCTGTCCGCTTTGATGTTCCGTGCTCGGGGAATTTGTTCGAAGCGCATTCGTCAAGTATAGCCATCAGTTTGTGGATTTCTGTCTGCTACTTTTGTAGCCTCTGCTCTTTGATTTGTTAAGTCACAGTGACCTGGTTTACCACAAGTTGGGGGTCGCAGTGGAGGAGGATCCGTCGAGCCTCGTACTTGGTGGCCAGTTTTATGCCTGCAATAACGACCTCATACTCGGCCTCATTGTTAGTCATTTCCGGGCATCGTATGGACTAGCAAATTAGTTCGCCCGTGAGAACCTCAAGAATGACTCCCAGTCCCAATCCCGATGCATTGGCGGTGCCATCCGTATAAAGGCCCCATAGGCCATTATTAGAGGATGCACGATGGTGCCTCAAGTTCTGCCTTTGGCAGGACTTCCGCGCTGAAGTCGGCAAGGACTTGCGACTTGATGGTGGTCCTTGGAAGGTATGTGATATCATGTTCGTTGAGCTCAACGGCCCATCTGGCGAGCCGCCCTGAGAGTTCAGGTTTGCGTAAGATACTCCTTAAAGGGAAGGTCGTTACTACCCTTATGGGGTGGCATTGGAAATAGGGTCGTAGCTTGGTCACGCCTAACTATGCCTTATAAAAGGACAATTCGGCCGTTGCAAATATAATCCGGTTTACAAGTCCAAAGTCGAATCCCATAGAGAACTAAGGCTTAGCTACAGCTATTCACTATCACCAAGAAGACAAGCTTGAACAATTACTAACTTATAAATATTTAGATTCTTGTATTTAACTAATTAACTAACAAATTAAAATAGTAAATTAACAACTAAAGATACTAAGGTTTAGAGACAAGATGAAGGAGGTCTAGAGTTATGATTTCCCCAATTGTCAGAATCCTTCGCGCTATGTCTTCTATAATTTCGCCTAATTATTCTCTACCGATCATGAGCACTCTTATTATCGTAAATCTCTCCCGAGTAATCATGACAATTTACTAGACGCACTCTCCCGAGCCACGCTAGCTGGCTTTTAATACAGCTCATTTCATATCGCATCCAAGGCTTCGTTATCCCTAATCCCGCCTTTAAACCCTCGGTTATTGATCCCTCATATACTTTGGGAGTTGTGTTGTTCAACAATTACCTAAATATGCACTCTCTCCTAAGTTATGCATACTAAATAGGCACAACTAATTGAGATCTCTTCAATTAACTACAATAAGAACGTTGTTGAACAAATAGAGATTATACTACGAATCAATTATATAAAAACATAACAAGAATTTATCCTACAAAAGGTTTTATCAAAACTCTAGATAACAAATTAGCTATTCATAATAGTATGTAAAACTACAATACTAAAAGTCATAACCAACAATGAAAAATAGGAAGAGGAAAGAAAAACTTGTAGAAGAATTCCCAAGCCTTGCTATTATTGTGTCTCTGCCTCCTTAGGTAAATCTATGTCAAAAATACGTCCAATCCTCAAAAATACCATTTTTCTATGTATATATACCAAGTAGGGTTAGTCCCAAAAACTTATACCTTCTCCTACACGAAAAAGGACAAATTTTATCCTGGATGGCCGCGGTTCTACTGTGGTTGCGGTCAAACCGCGGCCAAACATCCTCTCAGATTCTTCATTCGTCCGTGACTGCCTTCTGTCGCGGTCGCGGTAAAACCACGTATTTCACCCTGTTCCGTTTGGAATTTGAAACAGCGTAAAACATGAAAGTTGTAGGACTTTGAGTTTTTTCTCCAACCATATATTATGGAGCCCAAATGGAGTTTTGAGCAAAATGTTATGTCCATTTTACTAGACCGCGTGCAATATGCCTCATCGAGTCTTCGTTTATTCTCAACTATCAATTTTTACCTTCGAACACGATCCTGACTTAATTCCTTGAGGATTTACTCCGATTTCAAAGCTTCAAATTACTTGAATTCATTCCATAACATCTATATAGCTCGGAATCACACATACAAGGCATAAAACACATAATTACTGCAAAACACTAGCGATAAAAGTGCAAACTCAGCAAAAGTGCAGTAAACTCGAGTGTAATAAGCGACTAAAATATGTAATTATAGACTATTATCAATTCCTCACACATAAACCATTGCTTGTCTTCGAGCAATCAAACTACACTTTTAATAGACATGGCCTTTTATAACAATTCTCCTAACTCATCATACCAAGAATATTTGAAATAGACTAAGCATAAAAATGTAACATCTTCACCTCAAGATTTGACTCACAAGTACCACACATTATTCACAACTCACCTACTTACTCTAACATAGAGGTCACTGACATTACCCTTCCTTCATGAATCAAGTGACCTCACACAACAAAAGAGAGTAGTTCCACGCAACAAAACACTTAGGAACTCAAGATAGAAAGAATTTACTCACTCTCAGAAATAACATTCATATGCCAGAAAAGATGCACCATAAGCTTTCCCGTAGTGTACTACTCCACTAATCAAGCTCATTCAATCTAGGATCAATTAGGACTTTATTTGGTTGTAATGTAGGCTACGGGACGGGTAGGATACATTAAGATATAAGAGTGACTACACCTCCCTAAGAACTTTAATACATTTACTTTAACATTGAAACCTCATACTTATGTCAAGCCAAACTCCACTTTCACATCAATATACATCAACTCCGAAATTATTTAAGCACAATTATATCAAAAGGCACCACAATCAAAGAATTTTTTTTTACAACAATACAACTTTTTTTTCTTTTTTTTTTTTCAATTCAAGTGGCTTTGGCTTTTCAAATCAGTGCACCCTTTCTCCTTATTTTATTAGTTCCACTCAAAAGCCAAACTAATCACCCCACACTTTAACTTTTACAAAGTTCATAAACAATTCAAGTGCTCATGAGAATGGTTCAAATAGATGGTTAATTCAAATAAATGGGTAAGGTGTGTAATGCGATTGCCAAAGAAATAAGATAACAGGCTTCAAAGGGGTTAACTACGACATATAACAATTAGATGGGTAAAATATACATACCTCACTCAACAAAGAAATGCCTATATCACTTCCTACACTGAATAAAACAACTATTTCACTTTGCAAACACACGGGGCAAGTTCTAGGCATCAAATGCAATGCACAGAATATAAAAAATCCTTCCACACACATAGTACATGACTTACTCAAGATTGGATCATCAAGATACTTTAGTCAAAGCAGTTAAGCAAAGTTAAGATCATTCAATTTAAGGTAATTCTACAAGAGTCAAAAACTGAGCCTAAGCGTCACAACCGAAGTACCCACTGTTCTCAAGGCATAACAAAGTCAAGAGATATTGCTTCACTTCAAAATACAACACAATGGCTCCTACTCCCAAAAAAAAACTAACTACACCCGGTTTAAACAAAACTCTTGGAAAAGAACCGTGATTTAAAGAAAACCAAGGGGTAATTATTACACTACCTAACAAAAGAATTTTTTTTTATACTTTTCTTTAGACTTGAGTCCCTCAAGAAAATTGTCTAATAGATCCATCGTCGGAAAATGTCCAATCCTTTTTTTTAAATTATTCAATTAACCTAATACAATAAAAATAGCATAGAAATTCATCCAGACGGTCTCCTCACCCCACACTTAAAATTGTCCATTGTCCCCAATGCACACTATAACTAATAAGAGGGTAAAAGAGAATCCCTGGTAGGCCAAAGGCCGAAGCATTGCAGCTCATGGGGTACTCAGACGTCTCCCAAGCTTGGTCCTTCGTGTGGATACCTCACACCTAGTTCCAACCATTTGGTTTGCTGTTGCATCCTTCCAATACATTTGCTTTTCATGCTCCTAGAAATAAAAATGGATATACAAAAATAATACAATAAAAAAAATAAAAATAAAAACAATAAAGCTGGGTTGCCTCCCAAAAAGTTCTTGATTTAACATTGCGGCACGATGCAAATCACTATTTTCCTCCACCTCGAGCTTATGAATTGGACCCCAAGTTTTGATTCTGCTGTATGATCATGCTCCTGGGGTGGTGGAACGAATCTGACTGGCCCAATAAAATAATGCAGTATTCTGCACTTTTTGGCCTTTAGGTGAGGTGTGCAATCTTGATTTTCTGGCAAGAAGAATTCCAGAATGTAAGTGCTTTTTTCCTCATTCCTTGACTCCTCAAGTGGTTCAGACGACTCTATTTCCATATCATCATCTAAACACAATGTGAAAAAATTCTTGGAGTGAGGACCAATGCGCTCAACTACATGAACATGGGACACTCTACATTCTCAACACTAATGACAATAGAGTCAACTAAATATGTATCCTCAATATCCTTGGTTGACTCTAGTATGTCCTCTATTACATCGACATCTTCAAAATCTAATGTGATTGATTGTTGGCGTTCTACTATAGCCTCCTCCTCTAGCTCATCCTTGTATTTTTTTTTTAAATCCTCCACTAATATGGCAATTTCTACAGCCCTTTCTTGCTCATATTGGCTACTATCCACAATTTCAACTTGTTGCGCTTTACCAGGTTCAATTAATTTATTCGCTTGATCCTCCAAGTTGTGAATAGTTGCCCCTTGCCTTTGTACCCGCAGTTGTATCTCATCATACTGTTTTGTAAGACACTTTAGCATATCCTCGATCTCTTTCAGGTCCTCATACCTGGGTTCTTTGTTCCATGTTCTCACAAAAAAATATAGAATCATCATAATAAGGGGTTGGGGGAAGATAAGAAATATAGGCACAACCATGAAAGTGACCATCTTGACCACCACACATATCACACATATTTCACACATAAGATTGAGTTGGTGCACAAAACTCGCACTCGGAAATATTTTGATAATTTGGCCAAGGGTGGTTTTCATTACAATATACATAATGAGGATTAAAAGTAGAATTACCAATATCAAAACTTTCATAATTCCATGATGCCATATTTTATTTTAAATCAACAAGAAACCAAAAAAAGAAAAAAGAAAAAAAATCAAATACATAAAAAAAATAAAAATAAAAGTTCTAACTTGAAACCTTGCAATATGTACACCTACAGCTACACCGTTAGTTCCCCGGCAACGGCGCCAAAATTTCATCACGCCCAATTATGCCTTATAAAAAGACAATGCGGTCGTTGCAAATATAATCCGGTTTACAAGTCCGGAGTCGAATCCCACAGAGAAGCTTGAACAATTCCTAACTTATAAATATTTAGATTCTTGTGTTTAACTAACTAACTAACACATTAAAATTTTAAATTAACAACTAAATATACTAAGGGTTAGAGGCAAGATTAAGGAGGTCTAGAGTTATGATTTCCCCAATTGTCGGAATCCTTCCCGCTATGTCTTCTATAATTTTGCCTAAGTATTCTCTACCAATCATGAGCGCTCTTATTACCGTAAATCTCTCCCGAGTAATCACAAAAATTTACTAGACGCACTCACCCGAGCTACATTAACTGGCTTTTAATACAAATCACTTCAGATCGCACCCAAGGCTTCGTTATCCCTAATCCCGCCTAAAAACCCTCAGTTACGGATCCCTCATATACTTTGGGAGTGGTGTTGTTTAATAATTACCTAAATATGCACTATCTCCCGAGTTATGCATACTAAATACGCACAGCTAATTGAGATCTCTTCAATTAACTACAAGAACGTAGTTGAACAAATAGAGATTATACTACGACTCAATTATATATAAACATAACAAGAATTTATCCTACGAAAGGTTTTATCAAAACTCTAGATAACAAATTAGCTATTCATAATAGTATGTAAAACTACAATTCTAAAAGTCATAACCAACAATGAAAAATAGGAAGAGGAAAGAAAAACTTGTAGAAGAATTCCCAAGCCTTGCTCCTATTGTGTCTCTGTCTCCTTAGGTCAAATCTATGTCAAAAATATGTCCAATCCTCAAAAATACCATTTTTCCATGTATGTATACCAAGTAGGGTCGGGCCGAAACACTTATACCTTCTCCTACGCGAAGAAGGACAAGTTTTAGCCCTGGATGGCCGCGGTTCTACCAATGTCGCGGTCAAACCACAGCCAAACATCCTCTCAGATTCTTCATTCGTCCGCGACTGCCTTCTGCCACGGTTCTGCCGCGGGCGCGGTAAACCTGCGGTTTTCACCCTATTTCGTTTTGAATTTCAAAAAATGTAAAACCTGAAAGTAGTATTCCTTTGAGTTTTCTTTCCAACCATACATTATGGAGACCAAACGGAGTTCTGAGCATAATGTTATGTCCATTTTAATAGACAGTGCGCAATATGCCTCATTGAGTCTTCGTTTGTTCTCAACTATCAAATTTGACCCTCGAACACGATCCCGACTTAATTCCTTGAGCTTTTACTCTGATTTCAAAGCTTTTTTTTTGTAATTGAATTTTTTTCATTAATCACCAATGAAGTTGCATTACAAAACCACAGTCAAGCTTCAACTCGGCCGACTGTCTGAACGCTAACATAATAACTACAGTTACTGTCCTAACTGTCTAACATATACTATATTCTAAGGAGTTGCAATTGTTGACTAATTCTAGGGGTGCCTCTAACATTACAGTTGTACACTATGTCTCTCAGTAGAGCAGTATTATATCGAAAAGTCTTGTTGAACACTCTCGCATTCCTTTCCAACCAGATAGCATATGCAACTTCAGCTGCGACCATTTTAAAAATGGCTGCACGACTTGTTCTACCCTTGGCTTTGGCAATCAACCATTGTACTTTCCGGTTCCAACTGATTCTAGGTAGGTATTATTCCTGTAGCCAATTCATTACTCTTCCCCATAGATCCACAGTGACTGGGCATTCTGTGAGCAGATGATCTCTTTTTTTCAGGTTGGATTTGGCATAGAGTACATTGTTGATCAATTCCCAATCCCCAGTTATGTAGTCTATCCTTTGTTGGTAGTCTGTCCTGTAGGAATAGCCACATGTTAAACATTGCTTTTGGTCTGGCTTGGTTTTGTATGATTAAGTTCTTCCATGGGACTGTTGGCACTTCTTGCAACTGCGATGGTATAACTGCTTAGTAGTGCATTTCTTATGTTTCCAGTTCTGGATCCTTTGTAGAGTGTCTCTGGATTGGATGATCTTCTTAACCATCCAGCTAGCTTGGGTAGGGATTGGCATGGATTCTATTGGCCTGTCTTTGATATAATACACTGTGATCCACCTTATCCACATCTTATCCTTCTTATGTGCTATGTCCCAGCAGGTCTTTGCAATGGCAGCCTTGTTCCATAGTTTAAGGTTGGTTAGGTTCATTCACCTACTGACTTTGGAGTGCACATTTTATCCCAGGAGATGTATGCTTTTTTAGTTACAGTATTCATCCCAGACCAAATGAACTCCTGCAAATGCTTTCAATCGTTTTAAGAACTTTCACTGGGAAGATAAACAGCTGAGCCCAGTAAGCTTGAATTCCAAAGATGACAGGTTGCACCAATTGAAGTCTCCCAGAGTATGACAATGTTCTAGCAGTCCAAGAGGTGATCCTAGCTGTGATTTTCTCCACTAATGGTTGCCACTGTAGTAGGGTAATTTTGTTGGTGTTCATTGGTACACTCAGGTACTTGAAAGGCAGTTGGCCTTGTTCATATCCAAGATGGTCAAGGATCTGCTTCTGTACCGGTATTGATACTCCTCCAAAAATGGACAGAGCTCTTGTTCAAGTTTGACTCGAGACCAGAGGCTACAGAGAATTGGGAGATCCAGTTGGATAATGCCTTGACAGATTGGAGATCTCCCTTGGTAAACAGCAACAAATCATCTACAAAGCACATATGTGTAATACCCAGTGTTTTACTTCTGGGATGGAATTGATATGCTGGATCAGCTTGTAATACAGTACATGACCTGCTTAAATACTCCATGACCAAGGCAAATAGGAATGGGGAAATGGGGTCCCCCTGCCTCAATACTCTGGCAGCAGCAAATGGAACAGTAGGCTCTCCATTAACTAAAACAGAGTAGCTCACTGTTGATATACACTCCATAATCCATTTGGTGAAAGTGCTAGGAAGTCCAATCTGCTCCATGACTTACTGTAAGAACACCCATTCCACTGAATCATATGATTTCTGGAGATCTATCTTAATCATGCATCTGGGGGAGACAAGCTTCATAGTATAGCTTTTAACAAGCTCATGAGCTAGGATGATGTTATCCTGAATTTTCCTACCCGGAATGAACCCTGCCTGAGCTTCATTGATGAGGCTGGGCATCACCTTCTGCAGCCTATTAGCCAATACTTTGGAGATGAGTTTGTATAAAACAGTACAGCATGCAATAGGTCTATACTTTTGACTGAAGTTGGTTTGGACAGTTTAGGGATGAGGGTGATAGTTGCGCAATTGATTGGTCTACACATCTTTGCTGAGTTGAAGAACTGCTTAATGGCAGTAGTGACTTGGTTACCAATGATGCTCCAGCTCTTTTTGAAGAAAACAGCATTGTATCCATCTATTCCTGGTGCTTTGTCATCTCCAATAGCTTTGAGACTCTCTGTTATTTCTGTTTCAGTAACTGGAGCACACAAATCCTGTCTTTGCTGTTGTGTCAATTTTGGGCCCTTGGACATGTACAATTAGTTGATAGCAGGTAGTTTAGGTTCAGCAGTGCCCATCAGTGCTTTGTAGAATCCCAGGATTTCTTCTTTAATTTCTGTTGATGCAGTCATCTTGGTTCTCTAGGCATTGGTAATCTCATTGATCTGCTTCTGCTGACTTCTGTCCTTCATTACTGCAGTAAAGTACTTGGTGTTGGAGTCTCCAAGTTGTATCCACTTTGCTCTTGCCTTTTGTTGCAGGACACTCTCCTCAATCAGTGACCATTTTTCCAGTTGCAATATCAGTTCCTTCTCCTTCTGTTGTAGTGTATCATTGTAGGCTTGGCTCAATTGGGTTTGTTGGATTCCCAGTTCCTGTCGACTCTATTCAATTCTTAGTGCAATTGTCTTGAACTCCTTATTGTTCAGTGTCTTCAAAGGAGACTTCAGGGATATGAGTTTGTCCCATATTGTTCTCATGGTATCTGTCTTCCCATCCTGCCATTCTGTTGTCACAATGTGTTGGAAATCCTTGTGTTCATCCCATACATTAAAGAATTTGAAGTTCCTCTTCCCTTGCCAGGAGGGTACTTTTAGTGTTAGTATCATTGGGTTATGGTGTGAAATTAATGGTACATCATACTCAGTGACCACCTAGTTCCAGTTGATCCTCCATTCATAATTGCCAAACACTCTATCAAGCCTGCTGCATACTCTGTCCGCACCAGTTTGCTTATCGGTCCATGTGTAGTAGTCACCTCTCCAGGGTAACTCTGTCAGTCCAGTAAGTTGTAGGCACTTGTTGAAATCCAGTGTTTCTGGTAATCTGACTGACTTGCAAGATTGTCTATCTCTGTCACACAATACTGCATTGAAGTCCCCTGCAACAACCCATGGTTCTTTGATTACTGTTGCCAAGTTTTGTAAACTACTCCATAAAGTTCTTCTCTGATATAGTCCATTAAATCCATAAATCACAGTAAGGAAACAATTCAAGTCCCCTGTTCTGCTAGAAACCCTGCTGTGGATCAACTGGCTTTCCTCCAGAACACTATTGACTGTGAAGATTTTTGGATTCCATAGGATCCATACTCTACCTTTTTCCCCTGAGACATAGTTAGTTAGGACACCCCAACCTGGTGCTAATAGATTAGCAATTCTATTAGCATGTGCTTGCTTAACTTTTGTTTCTACCAGTCCTACTAGGTTAATGTTGTGTTTCCTAATGTATTCTCTAAATTCTTTCTGCTTGTACCTCTTATTTACACCCCTTATGTTCCACACTAACCACTTCATTGATAAGATGTTGATGTAGTGTTCCCAATCTCCCCCGGAGGTTCATCTTTACTACTAGATACTACTGCAAATCTGTTACTCACAATTATGGGCGACAGAGGGGGATAATTGATACTGTTGAGGGCTGGGCTCTGAGGTTGCTTTCCCTTGTCATTGCTCTTATCACCCTTTTGGTTCTGGCTTGACCTGGGTTCCTGCTGAGGTCCACTAGGCTCCCTTGTTGGGGATTGTCTCTGTAATGGCATAACAGGTCCCTTGGTTCTCCACTCCTGGACTGGCTTGGGCTTCCACACTTGTGTAGGCTGTTTAGGTAGCTGTTTTTGTAGGCATGCACAATTGTGTCCTATTGTTTGACATTTCTCACAGAATGAAGGCTTCCATTCATATTCCACATCTTGAATAAAACTCTTCCCATTTGGATCCAGATTTCAAAGCTTTAAATCACTTAAATTCATTCCATAACAACTATATAGCTCGGAATCACACCTACAAGGCATAAAACACACAATTAGTGCAAAACACTAGCGATAAAAGAGCGAACTCAACTAAATTGCAGTAAACTCGAGTGTAATAAGAGACTAAAATAGTAATTATAGCTTATCATCATAGCATCTGTGAAGCTACTACGAGCGCCAATGCCAGCCTCTCAAGGTGTGGGTACTGGGTTTCGGCATCCACTAAAGTTTTGTTAATGTAATAAATAGGAGACTGCGTACCTTTATTTTTGCGCACTAGGACAGCGCTGACTGCGACTTCCAATACAGCCAAGTACACCAACAGCAGTTCGCCTGGGTTGGCTTTGACCAGTAGTGGTGGCGACGACAGATATGCCTTCAAACTTTTCAGGGCGTCGACACATTCTATGTTCCATTGCAGTCCTTGGTATTTTTTCAATACACTAAAAATTTGCGGCACCTGTCGGAGGAGCGTGAGATGAACCTGGAGAGGGCAGTTATTCGACCCGTCAGCTTCTGCACTTGTTTTTTGCTGCTCAGTATTTCCTGGATGGCTTCTATGGCCTTGATCTGGTCTGGATTGACTTTAATGCCCCTTTGTGATACCATAAACCCCAGGAACTTTCCCGAGGCTATGTCGAAGGCACACTTTTCGAGAATCAGCTTCATACCGTATCTCCTTAGTTTTTCGAAGGCTTCTTTCAGGTGATCGAGGTGGTCCTCTTTATTTGAAGACTTCACTAGCATGTCGTTGATATAGACCTCTTTGCCGAGTTGCTCTTTGCGCATCGTAGTCACTAGCCTCTGGTATGTAGCCCCCGCATTCTTGAGCCAGAAGAGCATTACCCTGTAGGAGTATATTCCTTGGTGAGTGATGAAGGTTGTTTTCTCCTGATCTTCCTTGGCCATCATGATTTGATTGTAGCTAGAGTATGCATCCAGGAAGCTTAACAGCTCATGCCCTGCTATTGCGTCTATCAATTGGTCGATGTGCGACAGTGGGAATAAATCTTTCGGACACGCTTTGTTTAGATCGGTGAAATCCACGCACATACGCCACTTTCCATTTTTCTTTTTGACCATTACAACGTTGGCGACCCATTCTGGATACTTGGACTCCCTAATGGAACCGTTCGCCAAATGCTTGTCTACTTCTTCACTTACTGCTTCGTTGATGGAGGCATTGAAATTTCTCCTCGCCTACTGCACGGGCGGGTGTAGCGGATCGACATTCAGTTTGTGAGAGGCGATTTTTCGTGGAATCCCTGGCATATCTGCATGGGAAAAAGCAAACCGGTATGTGTGGTTAGATAGAAGTTCATGATACTTACTTAGATTTAAAAGATCGTGGCCTATGTAAGCCTTCTTTGTGGAATCGTTGTTGCTTAGCTGGACGGGGTCGAGGTCTTCGATCGTGGCTTTGCTAGCCTCAATGCCGTCGGGTTCTTTGATGGTGTCTTCTGTCGGGCGGACCTTAGTACCCGACAGGGCTGATTGCTATGCCTCCGCAATCGCTTCTTTGAATGCTTGGTATGAGTGTAATCTTGAGCTATTTTATAACACTCTTAGGCGGTGCGTGGCTCACCCTGTATGCTGTACACCCCCCATGGGGTAGGGAATTTGATCACTTGATAGAAACTGGAGGGGACCGCCCTCATGGCATGTATCCACGGACATCCGATGATGGCATTGTATGTCGTATCTCGGTTCATTACGTGGAAAGTGGTTTCAATCGTAACTCCTTCTGCCAGAACGGGCAGCGTCACTTCTCTAGAGGTTCTTTCCACTGCATTCTTAAAACCAATTAGTGCTATACAGCGTGGAATTATCTTATCCTCAAGTTCCATTAGTGAAAAGACTCTTGGATGAATGATACATGTGTCGCTGCCGTTGTCGACCATAATCCATTTAACGTCAGTGTCTACTATGCGTAAAGTAATAACTAAAGCATCATAATGGGGGAAAAAAACCATTGACATCATACTTTTCGAATGTGATACTATCTTCGAAGTCTTCATACCATTAGTTCGCTATAATTTGTGAGTGGCGGTGAATTTGACATGGTTGATTACTGAGTCATTGTTGTCCCCAATGATCATGTTGATGGTGCGTGTTGGCGAGGGCAGCCTTGGTATGTCATGAAGTTTTTCCCGCCCGCGTGCGAAGTTGAGTTTTCCTTTGTCGCTGAGCAGTTCTTTCAAGAATCCTTGGTTTAATATCCGGACCACCTCCTGCCAGAGACCTATGCAGTCTTTGGTTCTGTGCCCCCGTTCCTGGTGGAACTCACATAAGGCGTTTGATTTTCTGGTGGCGGGTTGGGACTTCATCTTCGCTGGCCATTGTACTTTGTTGCCCAGCTTCTCCAGTGCGTACACTACTTCTGAAGGAGACACACAAAATTTATGTGCATATAGTAAATGAGGCATACCTCTGTTGTTCCTCAGTAGGGAGAAATGTCGTTGCAAGGCATCCGCGTGCCTTGGCGGATGTGAAGATCTGATGTAGGGTTGGTGTCTCTCCCTGTTGAGGTGTGGGACTTGTTCCCGTCGTCCCTCATTGTGTTGATCTCTTCGAATTTTTGGGTTTACTGTTATTAGCTGCCTGGTCGGGCCATTAAGGTCGTCATCGTCTCCGCGTACCTCGGCATATTAAGCGTTGTGAATTTCTTCCTAGGTAGTGGGGGGATATTTCATAAGATGGCTAAGTATTTTCTGGTTGCCCGTGAGCCGTACCAGCTGAGTCCGTTCTGAAAAGCTGCTACTGCCATGCTTTCAGACACATTTGGTAGGCTCATCCTGACCCTGTTGAATCTGGCTAAGAACTCTCTGAGCCCTTCTCCTGAGACCTCTCGGACAGCAAAGATGTCGTTGACCCGTGCTTCTGCTTTTTTTGGATCCTACATGGGTGGTGACAAATTTATCTGCCATTTCCTCGAACGTGGAGATACTTTTGGCCGACAACTGGGAGTACCACGTTAGGGCCCCTTCTGTTAGTGTTTCGCCGAACTTCTTCACAAGTACGGATGGTATCTGTTCCTTTGATAAATCATTACCTTTGACCGTTTTGACGTAGTGAATCATGTGGTCCTTGGGATCTGAGGTCCCGTCATATACCTTCAAGTAGGGGGCATTTTGAAGGTCTTTGGGATGGGGTATGGTGTAGCTCCTTCTGTGTAGGGTTGTTCAACGAACCTCCCTACGTCTCGTTTTGGCAACAACGTAGGTGCACCCGAGATCTTGTCCACTCTTTCTTGGTGCTCCCTCATCTGGTCGCGAAGAGACCTATTTTTTTTCCATTTCTTCCATCTTTTTTAGGATGGTTGTGAGTGTCCCCCCGTGAACTTGAGCATCGGCGGGCACGTTGTTTGTTCGTGTGGCCTCGAGATCTTCGGTTATGGCATGTTCTGTCATTGGTGTTGGTGTGCATCTAGCGTTTTGGGGAGGCTTTCCAGCTAAACTACTCAGAGCATTTGTCAACCATTCTTCCAATAACCTCTTTACCTCTGGGTTGCTTCTTTAGTTGTAGATGTCGAAGCCTCTTTTTCTCATGGAACCACCAGATCTTCACAAGGGGAAGGTGGGTTTTCCACGCTTATCAGGGTACTAGGGGTTACGTGTGGAGCATCCCCTTCAGTAGCCGCGTTGAAAGGACCCAGAAGATCAGCTCAAGCACCCATGATAACTTTCATTCTTGCGTTGTTTTCAGCCATTCTAGGTTGTAGAAAGTGGTTTTTGAAGGATCTCTAGAAGCAAACTACAACTTTAATTCACAAAATCCCCACAGACGGCGCCAAATTATTTGGCTAAAAAGTTATATAAATACTTTTTAGGCTCAGGGACAATCGAAAATAATGAAGGTTAATCGGAATCAAGAGTAATATGAACTAGAGAAAACCGTTTAGCTAAGATCTGTAATAATAGTGAAGGTAGCTTAAGATGTAAGAACAATAAAGCAAGTAATAATCTTTTCACAAGAGAGAGAGAGAGATAGAGAGAGAGAGAGTTGTATATTCTTAATAGCAAAATACACATGAGTCTTAACAAAGGGGAAGGTCCCCTTTATATATTAAGGGACCTTCCTCGAAATAATCAAAGAAAAGTACAAGGGTTGGTGGTCTCAGTGTATGGGAGAGTAAGAGTTTTAAGCAACGTCGTCTTGAGTCATATCGCCAGGTCAGTCCGCTTACTGGGGCCGACCTTATTCGAGTCGGCCTCAATTAGGCCGTTCTCTACGTCAAAGGCGTGAGTAGATAATATGAGAACCTAGGGAGCCAAAGTTTCCCAATACAAAGCAATTACTCAACATATATCCCAAAGAACAAAAATAAAGAAAGAAAGAAAGAAAGAAGCATAAAAAGAAGGAAAAACAATGAAGTTTAATGTGCTTATCCTCATGATCATTTTGGCCTTTTTGCTAACCACAACGAGTGCACAACAATGTGGAAGTCAAGCTAGAGGGCGTTTGTGTGCCAATGGACTGTGCTGCAGCCAATGTGGGTACTGTGGCGCAACTCGTGCTTGCTGTGTATTTGGTTGTCAGAGCCAATGCCACCGCTACACCACCAGCACCACTGGTGCTGAAGGTGATAACGATAAAGATGAACATAAGAATAATGGTGGTTCCTGTTAGAATAATGATTCCGACTAAAATACAATAACCTTCATATTGCACAATTTGGAACAACAACTACATGAGCGGAAGCTTACTTGAATCCATATGTGGAAATCCTTGAACCTCCTTTGATGATTGTTTGAAGTGTGCCTTAGCAAGTTCCTTAGTCCTTCCTTCAAGATTGTCTTCTTGATCCTTCTTGAAGTATGGATTTCACAACAACAATAATATCACAATAACCAAAGTTGGTGTATGGCTTTCCACAAGAATATCACACAAGACCAAATATGGGAATGGTTTTCCACAAGAATTTGCAAGACAACAATGGAGTGTCTCTTGATTCAATGGGAGGAAGAAGAGATTATGTCTTGCAATAATGTGGGAACCATAACCCCCACTTTATAACAAAAGAGTTACATAACCCAAGAGTCACAAGAGTTACATAACTCAAGAGTCACAAGCATGTAACCATGGTTACATATATGTAACCTTAGTTAGCCCATCATTAACTAAGGTTACCCTTTTGGGTATCTACACATTAGTCCTACACTTTATATGACAATACATTGGCCCCCTTAACATAATGTCCATATGACCACAAAATTAGGCCAAACCAAAAGATAGCACATAACATATAATTTATCCATATATTGTTCATATGTATGTAGATATAAGTGCATATATCTTACAATCTCCCACTTGGACGAGATACACATACATATGTACAAACCTTAGCATTATATGTTACAAATAACCTTAGGAGCTCAAAATTGCTATCACTATAAAATTGCGTGAACAATCCGGTCCATCAATCATACCAACATAGGAACTAAGTGCTCTTCGTTACTCATTCGTAACTAGAACCAACATAGATCACGTATATCAATATAACCAACGACATGGATCAAGTGTAGGTATGTAGCATGGAAATAACATAAAGTGTGGTCAATAGAATATCTATTTCCAACTGGTTCTCTTTATTGAGATCAATCATAAACTGTAAGAATACAAAAAAACTTTAAAACTGAATATCTGCGCAGATATAACTGAATTATTGAATTTCTGAATATAATGGACAATACATAAATGTACAATACAAACTCCCACTAAAATACATAATCCTTATCTGATTTGACACCCATACAAGCAATATGCTCATGAAATACTTTTGGTGTCAATCCCTTAGTGAGCGGGTCCGCAAGCATGGAGTTTCTACTAATGTACTCAATGCACAATTGTCCATTTTGTACTCTTTCTTTAACAACCCAAAATTTGACGTCCATATGTTTTGCTTTCGTCAAACTACTGTTGTTATTAGCATAAAGGACTGCCGATCTGTTATCGCATAATAGCCTAAGTGGCCTTTTGATGCTATCAACAATTCGCAGTCCACCAACAAAATTCCGCAGCCATAATGCCTCATTGGATGCTTCATAACATGCCATAAACTCCGCTTCCATGGTGGAAGTGGCTGTAAGAGTTTGCTTGATGCTTCTCCAAGAGATAGCACCGCCCGCAAGCATGTAAATATAGCCTGAAGTGGACTTCAAACTATCCTGACATCCAGCAAAATCGGAATTGGTATACCCAATGATCTCAAGCTGGTCCGATTTCCAGTATGTAAGCATGTAATCCTTTGTTCTCTGTAAGTACCTCATGACCCGTTTGGCTGCCTTCCAATGGTCCATTCCCGGATTGCTTAGATATCTGCCTAACATCCCAACAATGTATGCTATATCAGGTCGTGTACATACCTGAGCATACATTAGACTACCTACAGCCGAAGCATAAGGCGTCTTCTGCATTTCCGAAATTTCATAATTATTATTTGGGCGCTGTTTGAGACTAAACTTTCTCCCTTAGCAACAGGGGTGTTGCCTGGTTTACAATCTTGCATGCCAAATCTCTTATCGATATAGCCTTTTCGTGACAGACCGAGAACACCTTTGGAGCGATCTCGTTGTATCTGAATTCCTAATACAAAAGAAGCTTCACCAAGATCTTTCATTTCAAATTTCTTTGAAAGAAATTTCTTAGTTTCATGCAATAATGCTATATCATTACAGGCAAGCAGTATGTCATCGATATAAAACCAGAAAAATATACTTACTCCCACTGAACTTATGGTATATACAGTCATCAGCAATATTCGGTTCAAAACCAAAAGATGCAATGACTGCATGAAACTTATAATACCATTGACGAGAAGCTTGCTTGAGCCCATAGATGGATTTCTTTAATTTGCAAACCTTTTTCTCTGATTCATCCGAAACAAAGTTTTCAGGTTGCGCCATATAAATTGTTTCCTCAATGTCACCATTGAGAAACGCGGTCTTAACATCCATCTGATGAAGCTCAAGATCAAAATGTGCTACTAATACCATTATAGTCCTGAAAGAGTCTTTCGATGAAACTGGAGAGAAAGTCTCTTTATAATCAATGCCTTCCTTCTGAGTGTAGCCTTTTGCGACAAGACGAGCTTTGTACTTAATAACATTTCCCTCTGAATCCCTTTTGGTTTTAAAAATTCATTTACAACCAATAGGTTTAATACCTTCGGGCAATGTAACAAGCTCCCAAACGTCATTATCGCTCATAGACTTCATCTCATCATTCATGGCATCAATCCACTTTTGAGAGTTAGAACCCTTAATGACTTGACGGAAGTTGATTGGATCATCTTCCTCAAGTCCAATATCACTTTCTTGTTCTTGGAGAAATACAACATAATCATCCGGAATTGCATTTCTCCTCTCTCTAGTGGATCTCCTTAATGGCACTTCAGTTTCTTGAGGTTGTTGAGTTGGATTTTCATTAGTAATTACAGGATCCTGATTGGGGAGACTTTCGAGATTGTCTTGAACCGGAGTTGTATGAGCCGTGTCAGGAATGAGAACTCCCTGACCAAGATCAACAACTTGAGGGAAAGACACATGTTCTTCCTCAAAGACAAAATCTCTAACAACTTTATCTCCCCACCCCCCAAACTCAATATCCTCAAAGAACCTAGCATTACCCGTCTCAAAAATAATTCTAGAAGTGGGATCATAAAACTTAAAACCCCTGGATCTTTCAGAGTATCCAACAAAATAGCTACTAACCGTCTTAGCATCCAGTTTCCTTTCATTCGGCCTATAAGGCCTTGCCTCAGCTGGACAACCCCAAATGTGTAAATGCCTAATACTGGGTTTATGCCCAGTCCAAAGTTCATATGGGGTTTTGATTGTAGCTTTAGTTGGAACTCTATTAAGAATATAAGCTGCGGTTTTTAATGCTTCACCCCAGAGTGAGTCTGGCAAAGTAGTACGACAAAGCATACTTCTTACCATATCCTTAAGGGTCCGATTTCGTCTCTCAGCTACACCATTCATCGTAGGACTGCCTGGCATAGTATACTGAGGGACGATCCCACACTCATCTAGGAATTTAGCAAATGGCCCTGGACGTTGTTCACCTGAACCATCATATCGATCATAGTATTCACCACCACGGTCAGATATAACGGATTTAATTCTTTTGCTTAGTTGATTTTCAACTTCAGCCTTTAATAATTTGAACACGTCTATGGATTGGGACTTTTCATGAATAAGATATAGGTACCCATAACGAGAGTAATCGTCTATGAATGTGATAAAGTATTGTTGACCATTCCTACAAGGAGTAGGAAATGGCCCACAAATATCCGTATGTATCAATTCTAAGACGTCCCAAGCTCTCTTAGCACCTAATCTCGTCTTGTTTGTTTGTTTTCCCTTGATACACTCAACACAAATATCCGAATTTGAGGAATCAAGAGAATCAAGAATTCCATCTGACACGAGTTTCTGAATTCTTTGAATGGATATATACCCAAACGTTTATGCCAGAGTGATATAGAATTCTCATTAGTTAATTTTCTTTTGGTACCACTTAAACTTGTATGCAAGGTTTCATTATTTGAGGTTATTGTATCAACCAAATATAGGCTATCAAATGTTGATAAAAAACCAGTACTAATAAGATTTGAATTCTGAAAGAGACTAACTTTATTATCACCAAAAGAACATGTATAACCGGATATGTCCAATTTGGGAACAGAAATTAAATTTCGTCTAAAAGACGGTACAACAAAAGTCTCATCCAAATCTAAATGAAAACTGGTCTTAAACAACAGCCTAAATTTGCCAATAGCCTCAACTGGCACCTTCTTGCCGTCACCCACATAGATGTATCTTTCACCATCATTTGGTTTTCGGCAGTTCAAGCAACCCTGCATAGATATACT
The DNA here is from genome assembly GCA_034376525.1 of Nicotiana benthamiana. NCBI lineage: Eukaryota > Viridiplantae > Streptophyta > Magnoliopsida > Solanales > Solanaceae > Nicotiana > Nicotiana benthamiana. Next base: position 35,110,873 of record CM067329.1, on the reverse strand, counting down.
TATGTGAGTAGTAGCAGCAGAATCTACCCACCAAGTATCCTTAGGTACCGAAATTAAATTAACTTCAGAACAAACAAGAGAAAGAAATGTACCTTTTTTCGCACGCCAGGCATGGTACTTGGTACAATCTTTCTTCACATGATCAGTCCCTTTACAGAAAAAGCAACGTAATCCAGTAATTTCAACCTTAGGTTCCTTATGTTGCTTAATCTTGGGCCTTTAACCGCAACTTCCTTACCTTTCCTCTTCTTAGTTTCCTTAGAAGAGGATGCCAAATGAGCACTTTCAGTCTTATCCAGCTTTATCCTTTCCTCTTCTTGCACACAATGTGAAATGAGCTCATTTAGAGTCCATTTCTCCTTCAGGCAGTTATAACTGACCTTAAACTGATTAAAGTGTGCAGGAAGAGATATCAAAACAAAGTACACAAGCAATTCCTCAGGTAATACTAGCTTGAGTGACTTAAGTTTCGAAGCAAGATGAGACATTTCCAAAATGTACTCCCTAATGTTTCCCTTGCCCTTATATCTCATGGAAACAAGTTTACTCAATAGTGTACTTGTTTCCGCCTTTTCGTTTTGCATAAAACGCTTTTCAAGGTTTTCAAGGAAAACTTTGGCATTAGCTTCATCATTCATAGTGCCCCTGAATGATTCTGGAATTGCACGCTTCATGATCATTAGACTCATGCGATTCGAGCGTTCCCACTTCTCCATCTCCCTCCTTTCATCAGGAGAGGATATATCCTCAAGAGAAGCAGGTTGCTCAATCCGAAGAGCAAGGTCAAGATCCATGCAACCGAGAACGATCATTATGTTCTCTTTCCATTCCTTAAAGTTTGTGCCGTTAAGCACAGGGATGCTATTGATGTTGGCAGATATCGAAGCACCAGAAGAATTAACTGAAAATAGAACAAAAGGATGACTTAACACATGCTTACAATTACTTGAACTTTAAATTTACTTTATAGATTCAAAATAGGCAAATCCCATTACAAGATACCTAGCACAACATTGATTTTAGTCTTTGGACAGAAAATCAACTTGTAAGTGGTACTCTTGGTGTGGTGATCAAATATAGACAATAAACTCCTGTCAAATATCAAGCCTTCCTTTGGGCCGACTTAATATTCACATGGAAAACCAAATAATTGTCTCATATTTATCACCACAAGCATGTTCGAATTCCTGCCAAATAACAACCTTCCTTTGGGCCGGTGTTAAACGCATGGAAGACTAACATCCACAGTCATCTTATATTTCAAGATCAATCAATCTACACAATAGAGGTTACTTTGGCAACATAATGCTTCAATTGACTAATTTAAAATATTAGATGCTAAAAACTTTAGTTCCTTAAGCCATATTATGAATCTTAACTTAGTATGATACAAGTTTTGACATGAAACAACTGAATATTAATTGTTATTAGACTTAGTTGGACAATTCCAAAATCTGAAAATTGATGGACTAAAAAACAATTAATATTCAAAACTTAAATATTAATGTATAATACATTAATAATTTTAAAAACTTAATATTAATTGACATATTATAAATATGCAATTAAAATCTGAAACTTAAAAGACATAAAACGTTTTATTAATTAAAAAAAAACGTTTCTTACATTATGTCCTTATTCAACAATCAAAACAAAACGTTTTTTTTTTTTTTGGCAGAACCTTTTGTGGCAACTGTTGCCGTCACTGAAGGTTAAAACAATTTTCTGCCTTCATTGGCAGAACCTTTTGTGGCGACTGTTGCTGCCACTAAAACCATAGAAGTCGCCCCTAAATGTATTAGTGGCGACTTTTGTCGTCACTGAAGGTTAAAAAACGTTTCAACAACTTAATATGGTCTTCAACAAGAAACTTAAACAAGAAAACATGTTTCTCATCAACCAAAATCATGCAAAATTCAATGTTTCAATTCAAGTAATGATAACATGATATTAAAGCATCAAAGTTCATCAAAAACATAACATTCATAAAATCATGCTATTTCATGGCACTAGAATTTCATAAACAAAATTCTAACTTAACTTGACATGAACTTTATATAACATGAATCTTATGAACATCCAAATTATCCAAATATGAAGGTGGCTCTGATACCAATTGTTAGAATAATGATTCCGACTAAAATACAATAACCTTCATATTGAACAATTTGGAACAACAACTACATGAGCGGAAGCTTACTTGAATCCATATGTAGAAACCTTGAACCTCCTTTGATGATTGTTTGAAGTGTGCCTTAGCAAGTTCCTTAGTCCTTCCTTCAAGATTGTCTTCTTGATCCTTCTTGAAGTATGGATTTCACAACAACAATAATATCACAATAACCAAAGTTGGTGTATGGCTTTCCACAAGAATATCACACAAGACCAAATATGGGAATGGTTTTCCACAAGAATTTGCAAGACAACAATGGAGTGTCTCTTGATTCAATGGGAGGAAGAAGAGATTATGTCTTGCAATAATGTGGGAACCATAACCCCCACTTTATAACAAAAGAGTTACATAACCCAAGAGTCACAAGAGTTACATAACTCAAGAGTCACAAGCATGTAACCATGGTTACATATATGTAACTTTAATTAGCCCATCATTAACTAAGGTTACCCTTTTGGGTATCTACACATTAGTCCTACACTTTATATGACAATACATTGGCCCCCTTAACATAATGTCCATATGACCACAAAATTAGGCCAAACCAAAAGATAGCACATAACATATAACTTATCCATATATTATTCATATGTATGTAGATATAAGTCCATATATCTTACAATCTCCCACTAATGAACTTGCTATACTTATATGATGAAAAGAATAGGTATAACATGTGGTGTTTGTGTGTTTAAAATAAGGTGTAATTTTAGAATAAAGTTAGTGTCATGTTTTGAACGCTATCAATGTAATAGTTGTCCTTGTTTTTCTATGTGATATCTACTATTGTTGCTTAAACAACACTTAAAAATGTCCAACAACTAGAGCTGTTCTTATTATTTATGTTCTTTTTTTATGTCGATGAGGAATTTCGCTATCTTATTAAAGCCAATATAAATATATCCATCATTCGACTGGGCTTTAATACCAGCGGCGCTTCGCTATCATCTTGTCAGCAACTTCTGTACTTCTATATATTTTCATTCTCTTTTCTGATGATTGCATGCATATAGTTTCAACACGATAGGAATATTTACGTAATTAATTTTTGGTTAAATGGGGTACATGGTTCTTGCAATAAGCCATTTATATCACACTTAATAATATTGTACAGAAAAATAGTTGTCTGCTGAAAGAAACCTGCATGACTATAATATGGACCCAAAACTAGAGTACATCAAAAAATTATGCCACGTATTTTAATCTAAAGTTTACGTGATCTGATAGTACATCTATCAACTGTACCTTAGCTTGCAAAAGGATATAAAATTTAAGGGCGGAAAATAACAGAGAAACCCTTTAACTATTTCTAAAGTATTACTCTATTTCGTTAAGAGATATATTATATTTTGGTCAAATGCTATTTTCTCAAGATAGTGTTTCAAGTTATAAAAGTTCAGCTAGTTGAATTTACCTTTTGTGTGAAGAAAATACTTGAGGCAAGGCCCTATAATTAGAAAGTTGTAGCAAAGTGTTGGAGTGGAGAAGCTTTGATTGAAACTAAACTAGTAACGTAAAGTCATATTGCCAGCTATATGGACTTATACGTAAACTTAATTTGTCAAGATATATAAGCCACATAGCTATCGCTTGTTATTGTCGCATGCGACGGTATTTATGTTTCTTATGTTTACATAATCATTTACGTTATTTCTGCAGGATTACTTATGCTTTGTTTTGTTATTGTGTTTTGTCTTGCCTTGGTTCCTAACTTTATCTTTGTTTTCCAATGCAGCTTTTCATTCTGTCCTATGCGCCGAGGGTCGCTTGGAAGCAGCCTCTCTGCCCTTTTGGGTAGGGGTAAGGCTGTCTACATATTACCTTCCCCAGACCCCACCTGGTGGGAGTATACTGGGTAGTTGTTGTTGTTGTTGTTGTTGTATATAAGCCACATAGCTAGCAACTTTTGAATTTAAATGCGACACAATTCGAACATCATGACATCCTACAAATATGACTATAAATCCTTCCCATTTCAATTCCATCCTTACGGAACTGCTAAATATAGTGTACAAAGAAAGCAAAAACTAAATAAAAAGAAAGAAGAGAGGGAGAGAGGGGGGTTTTTGGTTCTTGTTTTTGTGATTATGGAGTTGTCGATAATTCAGTAATTTTTCTTTTACTTCACAATTGGATTGTAAAACTTGTTAATTAATTTTCACTTAGCTTGTTCTCTGCATGACCCAAGCCTACTGCAGTATTTGCTAGCCGATGTCGCGATTTTACCACCTAACACCAGCAACAATAATAAAAATTCGAAGGATTGAACACTGATTAATGTGTGAAAATATGAACCTAGAGTGTAACTTAAACTCGAAAAATTTATTTATGATGTGACATGTCACAATTGTTCAAGACAAACTCTAATTAATTCGCTCCACCAACGTGGACACTTAACAATTACCATTAATACACTGTGATAAGAGTTCATGTCATCGAAGAAAATTACTGGTTCTTGAATTCGAGGATTGAGCCTTAAATAATATACGTTTCAGTTTTAATACAGAATCTAGTGGGTTTTAGCCTATAGGTGAAAAACAATGCGTACTTTTGTTCTTGAGTTTGAGCAGTCAATTTTTTTCTACCCTTTTCTTTTTATTTTTAGTGGTCTAAATTTTGTAAATGAAGAAATGGCATTCCAAAAATAAAATGTATAATAATGTAACATATTTGACGATTTCTTTTTTTTTTTTTTGGTGAAGAACAAAATATGAGATTTTCTTGGTGAAAACAAGACTATGAAACTGACGCCAAACTCTCCATTTTAATTATACGAACTAGTTATACCTTGTTTTTTAATTGATAAAGTTCATCTAACTCCCCAGCTATTCCATGTAATACATTATAAATACAACTATACAAGTTATAAAGTTATCATGCAAAAGAATTAATGATAAAATATTTATTAAAATTCGGGTAAGATCTTCCTTATGTCTTCCAGTTATATTTGAGTGACATTGATAATTGATATTATCAATTTAGTACGATTAACGCTCTGTTCCTTTAACATAGTTTTACTGTAAGTTGAAACTGCATGACGATAAAAAAATCTAAAAATAAATAACATCACGAAAACTAAGATATGGTTATGTAAAATATAATATTAGTGTTATTTATTACATAGTGGGTATCACTTATCTTACACAATATTCAACTGGTGAAGCTCACATAGTGTGCATTACTTTTATTTATTCATTCTCACTTATTTTTATATGCATGCACAACATACCATTCCTTTATTCTTTCTTAACGTATACTATATATATCACACGTAAGTGTATGTTACACACAACCTCTAGTATGTTGTTCCACAAACTTTTAATAATATGGTCGTGATATGAGCAGTGTTGATCGATCAGTTAAAATTACCAGCATCCATGTTTTCGTTATTGTTGGCAGTTTCATTGGCGAACATGGTGGTGGCACAGCCTTTGTGACAGTTGCTCTGGCAGCCAGATCCACAGTAGTCACAACTAGTTCCACACCAACCAAACTTGCTACAACACAACTTGTTGGGACACTTACGCTTATGGCTTTGTTTACCACATTGTTCTGCGTAAGTTGTCGTCAGCAACAAAGCCAACATCACAAATACAACTACAACTGAAAATCTCATCCTTTTGGTTCTTACTTTTTTCTCTCTCTATGCAATATATTTGGGAAATTGCTATATTGAAAAGAAGCAGATGTAGTCTTATATAGGGTCTGATCATGTCATCTAGTGAAAAATTTACTGGAGATTTTCTACCTAGGGAGATGATTTATCAACTTGACTTTAAATTGTAATGGTAGACTTGAGTGGATGACCTAGACTTAATAGATAAAAATCTCCATCGTAGGTTAATTCCCTACTCGGCGGCTTAGTAAGAATTTCACCTTTACCATATAAAAAGATCATATTTATTCCAGTGAGGGGTCTCTAGACCCCGTAAGCTTCGGCACAAATTTTATATAATATATAATGGTCAGTAGAAGGGACGACTTTGTCTCCCCGGAGGAAGAATAGCCCCGCTCTCTAGTCGACTGATCACGTTAATCATATAACTGGGAGGGAACAAGTCACATTAGAGGTAAACGATCAGAGGTGTCCTCTAATCACCACGACGAGGCTGGTCCCTCTTTTAGTAGACTCAGCTATAAATATGCATGAAGAAATGAATGTCAGGCTCTTTCTTTCAGTGCTAACCCCAAGAAGTTTCAACATGCTGAAACTTTTCGTTTCGTCGAGCCCCGAGCTTGTGGTCCTCCTTTGAGTGTGATTCAATTGAATGAAATATATATACCTTGAAAAAGGTTAGTCTAAAGCACTTGACACATTCAGCGCTAAAAGCCTTTAAGAGGCATTGATTAAGTAGAATATTGTGCCCCAATCGCGTAAAAATCTTGGGTCTGCCTCCGGTTATATGTGTTGTCACCCCAAACATATGGTACATATTGTCCATTTGGTTTGACAGATAGATTTATTTATCGGGTTACAACAATGGAGTGCATATGTGCTCACACCAAGTGAACGTGTGTTATATCTCGTACATTTTCCCTTCCTTTTCAACAAGGGATTTTCATAGGGTGTCACATGCATTTTTTCTTCGAAAGCTTACCAGCTTGAAAACCTACCAATAGTTCTCGAATAGTCATCCGCTAGCCTTATTAGGGGTGTCACATACATTCCCTTATAAATGAATTAGGGTCATCGTTGAGGTTTTACCCTATTATCGTATTGGCGAAGCTATTTTCTTCGCCGAAAAACTACGAAAAATTATATTGTGTATATAAGTAAAATATTGATTTTAGAGATATAAAACCTATATTGTACATCTTTTGTCGAAATTTTTTTCTACTTCTTTCAAGTTTGAACACCCTTATAAATATTTCTAGTTTCGCCACTATTGGAACGTGTTGATGCTCTAAGTCAAGCTCATGGTGTATTTTAACCACTTTAGCGCAACAGACTATACTGTCCCTCAAGCAATGGCACTTCAAGCCCTAAAGTGATGTGACCTATGTTGTTATGGATTTGTATAACTTTACTTTATCCTTTCTTTTCGATGTGAGATTTTTCTAACGTTGCATATGCACCTCTTCTTTTGTAGTTACGTAGAACCCTCCCAATACATCTTTGATGAATTGCCTTCATCAGCTGATCCTCATCAGTTATTATTTTTTATAATTAAGAAAAGCACTAGAAATATTGGATTTATTGTTAGATTTTATTGATGCGATTCCACGTGATTTTCATATATTTGTTATTCCCCATATTATTATATTTTTTAGCTTGTTTCAGAAATGATATCTTTGCGTATTTGAAAATAAGTTAATTTTCAAATTTCTCATTTTATCGTTGTGACAAACTTATATAGCCAAACAAATATTATACAACGTTTATGATCATAAATTTTAAGAACATTTCTTTCTTTAACAATGTATCCAACCAAATAGGTTCCTCAGATGAAACGAAGGGAGCTATAAAGATTAAAATATAGTTTTGTTAGTCTCTGCCATTGGCAACCATCCGAGTTTGGCGGGTACAAATTAAAACTTGCCACGATATGCACTACTAGAATTCGGTCAAAAAGTGATCAAAAAATAGCGATCAAATTTGGTCTGTCAAAAAAAGCGACCAAAGTTGATCGCCAAACTTACGAAAATAATAAAAAAAAACATTTGAAATAATTTAGCGACCGAAATTGGTTGCTATTTGGACGCAAAGCTAGTCAAACTGTTGACTGGACTGGTCAGACTAGCTTGGTCAAAGATATTCTGAGTTTAGCGACCAAAATTGGTCGCAATAATGGGACCCACAAAAGTTTTTTTAATAATTTTATTATAATTTTATAAAATTTATAAAATATAAATATATATAATTTAAAACTTGCTACCAAAGTTGGTCGCTAACTGAAGAATAAGAAGTTAGCGACCAAGTTTGGTCGCTAAAGCGGGTCCCAAATATAATATTTTAACATATATATATTTATTAAAATAATTTATGAAATATAAATAAACATAATTCAAAGTTTAGCGACAAAAGTTGGTCGCTTAATGAACTAGAGACCAACGTTGGTCGCCAATGTGGGACCCAGTTCCAATGTTTAACAATTTTTTTAAAATATTATATAAAATATAAATAAATCTGATTAAATTTTAGTGACCAAATTTGGTATCTAAATTAAATTCATGTACAGTTAGTGACCAACTTTGGTCGCTAGATTAAATTAATTTAAAGTTAGTGACTAAAGTTGGTCTCTATATGGTCAAAATTAAAAATCACTTTTGTATTTACTATGTAAATAATATAAATGTAAGTAGTTAATGATTTTGTAATACAAAGGATGAATAGTACTACGAAGGGGGCGTGTGTGTCTATATATATAATATAAGTACTTAATTACGCTATACTATGCACTAAGTTTAAGTATATATGAGGTAATACCATATCGAATACAGCTTATATATATACACATATATATATATATATATATATACACATATATATATATATATATATATATATATATATATATATATATATATATATATATATATATATATATATATATATATATATATATATATATATATATATATATATGTATATAATATATGTACTTGTACTTAAACTTATACTATGCACTAAATATAAGTGTATTAGATAATACCATATCGAATACAGCTTATATATATAATATATGTACTTACGCTATACTATGCACTAAGTATAAGTATAATAGGTAATACCGTATCGAATACAGCTTATATATATATATACATACATACATATATATATATATATATATATATATATATATATATATATATATATATATATATATATATATATATATATATATATATATATATATATAGATATATAATATGTACATACGCTATACTATGCACTAAGTATAAGTGTATTAGGTAATACCGTATCGAATACAGCTTATATATATATATATATATATATATATATATATATATATATATATATATATATATATAATATATGTACTTACGCTATACTATGCACTAAGTATAGTGTATTCGGTAATACCGTATCGAATACAGCTTCTATATATACAATATACCTACTTACGCTATACTATGCACTAAGTATAAGTGTATGAGGTAATACCGTATCGAATACAGCTTATATATATACATTATACATACTTACGCTATACTATGCACTAAGTATAAGTGTATATGAGGTAATACCGTCGAATACAGCTTATATATATACAATATATGTACTTACCCTATACTATGCAATAAGTATAAGTGTATGAGGTATTGCCGTATCGAATACACCTTATATATATGTACACACAATATATGTACTTACGCTATATTATGCTCTAAGTATAGGTGTATGAGGTAATACCGTATCGAATACAGCTTATATATATACAATATACGTACTTACGCTATACTATGCACTAAGTATAAGTGTAAGTGAGGTAATACCGTTTTGAATACAGCTTTTATATATATATATATATATATATATATATATATATATATACAATATATGTACTTACGCTATACTATGCAGTAAGTATAAGTGTATGAGGTATTGCCGTATCGAATACAACTTATATATACATAATATATGTACTTACGCTATACTATACACTAAGTATAGGTGTATGAGGTAATATCGTATCGAATACAGCTTATATATATATAATATATGTACTTACGCTATACTATGCACTAAGTATAAGTGTGTGAGGTATTACCGTACCGAATACAGCTTATATATATACAGAATATGTACTTACGCTATACTATGCACTAAGTATAAGTGTATGAGGTATTGCCGTATCGAATACATCTTATGTATATACAATATATGTGCTTACGCTATACTATGCACTAAATATAGGTGAGGTAATACTGTATCGAATACAGCTTATATTTATACAATATACGTACTTAAGCTATACTAGCACTAAGTATAAGTGTGTGAGGTATTACCGTATCAAATACAGCTTATATATATACAAGTACGTATAATGTATATATATATATATATATATATATATATATATATATAAAAGCTATATTCGATACAACAATACCTCATACACCTATACTTAGTGCATAGTATAGCGTAAGTACGTATATTGTATATATATAAGCTGTATTCGATACGGTATTACCTAATACACTATACTTAGTGCATAGTATAGCGTAAGTACATATATTTTATATATATAAGCTGTATTCGATACGGTATTACCTAATACACTTATATTTAGTGGATAGTATAACGTAAGTACATATATATATATATATATATATATATATATATATATATATATATATATTTATATATATATATAGAAAATTTATAGAAAGTTTTGTTCTAAATTTTCTTTCAAGTCTGATCCAATAAGTTTAATGTGATAATTGTGATATTTCTTCGGATTCAGACACTGATTTGACCGATAAAAGTATGAAAGTGCTCTTAAAAAAAGTTTTAAGAGCATTTCTATGCTTTGGTCGGTCAAATCAGTCTCTGAATCCTTATAAATATCACAATTATCACATTAAACTTGGTGGATCAGACTTGAAAGAAAATTTAGAACAAAACTTCCTATAATCTTTGTCATCATAAGGTCTTATGATCCCCGCTTTATAGGAATTGACACGACTGACGGAAAATATTCTGTCTTCATCAACATTGTCACTATCAATCAAACTTATTTTCCTCTTGGAAAGTGAAGTAGAGAATTTCTCTATAACCTCTTTTATCTACTTAAGAAATGTTAAATCCTAAGTACACCATCACTATTTTGAAACACATGTCATTGGCTTCTCATTATCATTGTAGCTATAGAGATAAACAATTGATCTACCCTGTCAGGTACTGTATCCAAGTTATTCTCTATATCCAAGTTCATCCCAAGTAATAGTAACGCGAAGAGGTTAATGACGTTATTAGATATGCAGTGGAACTTCCACCAAGAATAACTAAGATACAGTACCTGGAATGTGCCTTTAATTGTTCTTCTCATTATAGCGACAATGATAATGAGAAGGCAATGACATATGTTCAAATAATGATGGTGTAGGTAGGAATTTAATATTTCCTAATTAGATAAAAAAAAAGAGCTTATAGAGTAATTATGTACTTCATTTCCCATCAGGAAAAGAAGTTTGATTGAGAGTGACAAGGTTGATGAAGACGAAATATTTCCCGTAGGTCGTGTTAGTTCCTATAAAGCGGGGATCATAAGACTCTATGATGACAGATATTATAGAAAGTTGTGTTCTAAATTTTCTTTCAAGTTTGATCCAACAAGTTTAATGTGATAATTGTGATATTTCTTCGGATTCAGACACTGATTTGACCGACAAAAGTATGGAAATGCTCTTAAAATACTTTTGTCGGTCAAATTGGTCTCTGAATCCGAATAAATATCACAATTATCACATTAAACTTGGTGTATCAGACTTGAAAGAAAATTTAGAACAAAACTTCCTATAATCTTTGTTATCATAAAGTCTTATAATCCCCGCTTTATAGGAACTGACACGACCTACGGGAAATATTCCGTCTTTATCAACGTTGTCACTATCAATCAAACTTCTTTTCCCCTTGGAAAGTGAAGTAGATAATTTCTCTATAACCACTTTTATCTACTTAGGAAATGTTAAATCCTACCTACACCATCACTTTTTTTGAAACACATGTCGTTGCCATCTTATTATCATTGCAGCTAATGAGATAAACAATTGATCAAAGACACACTCCGTCATGTACCGTATCCGTGTTATTCTCTGTATCAAAGTTCATCTCGAGCACGAGGATAATCACCAAAGCCACAAGACAACTTTATGATGTCAATGAAGCAAGATAAACTATTCAATGAAACTCGTATTGTAAAGAAGAAGAGATGGATTCAGCAAGGAGGGTCGAGTCTCGACTTCATACATGTAAGTTTTTTAATATTCATTAAATATTTTAATTTTCTTTTATATAGAATTTGAAATACTAATTCAATATAATTTTTCATATATGTTCAATTCGCTTCACAGCTGACGTGGGGGAATTCATACACAATCAACCACCTAATGAACCGAGTGAGGCAATCCAACTTTCAGACGAGGATGCTGAAAGAACACTCCTTCAATACTTTATATACTATTGTGTTAGTTCTAATGTATTAGAACTAATTTACTATTATGTTAGAACTAATTTACATTGTGTTAGTTCTATTGTGTTATACCAATTTAGTATTGTGTTCTCTTTAGTTCGAATGGGCTTGTAATAAGCGTTAACTTAATTTTGTTAGCTTAATGTATTAGTTCTATTGAAGTTTATTTTTTGTTGCTTTTAATTGCTTTTTATTGTTGTTGTTGTTGGCATAAAATGCCTATTTAGAAAATTGGTATGACTGGCAGGTGGTGTAGCTGCAGAAACAGGTAGTTTCTAGCAAAATAATACACAGAAAAGCGACCAAAGTTGGTCTCTTTTCAAGTAAAAAAAAAATTCTGGAGAAAAGCGACCAACATAGGTCGCTATTTTCCCTGATTTCTAAAAAAGCGACCAAATTTGGTCGCTATATCATTAAAAAAAATCTGCTAATACAAAGACCAAATTTGGTCGCTACTATTTAAAAATTAAATTAAACTTACGTATTTAGGAACCAAAGGTGGTCGCTAAATTAATAAAAGAAATAAATAATTGAATAAAATAGCGACCAATAGTGGTCTCTAGTTTCCATATTTTAAAATATAATTTTTGAATTAGAGACCACAGTTGGTCGCTTTTAACGATTAATAATAAATAAATAAATAATATTTTTTTTATTTAGAGACCAACTTTGGTCGCAAAATTATATTATTAAATTAATTTAGTGACCAAAATTGGTCTCTATAGTCAACATCCGGAAAATATGTCCATTTAGAATAGAGACCAAAGTTGGTCGCTAATTAGCAATCAACTTTGGTCCCTAAATAAAAGGGAGCATCAATATAGCTACCTTTGGTCGCTTTTTAGCAAAAAAGCGATTAAAGTTGATCGCTTTTTACGGTCGCTTTTTCCCAAATTTCTAGTAGTAGTGATGATTTAGCTTTTCTTTTTCTCTCAAATCAAAATGAAGAATTGATTTTATGGTCCAGATAAGCTCTGGATCACTTTGTAAAAGTTAGATGGAAAAAGAAAAAAGAAAAAAGAACTCCTCATTTTACCATATAAAAATAAAGAAGTATCACACGAATTTAGTCCATCAAAACAACAAATTCAGTCAAAGAAAACCACTAATTTGTTGATATATATAGTTAATGCCCTTTTCAATGGGCGAATTAGTGTAAATACATAGCACAAGGTTAGTTCCATTATAAGATTTTTTTATCCATCAAAATTCTACGATAACTTAGCTACCAAGAAAGGAAATTTAGCAGGACTTATCCAATAAAGAAAAAGTCATCCAACACAAATTCAAGCTGATGAAATGGTTAGGCAGCGAAGAAATTTTGACTAAATTTGCCAAATCTTATATAAGTGTAATTCGAACTCCAAAGCTCTAATATTCCAGAGGAAGAAAAAAGAACTATGGGTTGTAATAAATAATACTACTCAGCTAGTCTCATTTTATGTATAAGTATTGGACTGAACACGAATTTTAATAAATTAAAGAAGATTGACATTAAATGACAAACATGCGAAGTACAAAAAATTTACGTTTTAAACAAACTAACAAGAAAAGTATGTCACATAAAATATAACGGAGAGTAATAGAATTTTGTTAAACAACTGCATGAATGAATAAATAAAGCTTTAGGTACTGCTCTTTAAATATGCTAATGTATGTTTATCTTGTTTTCATGTTAATTGTTATCTTTGGTTTCTGCATGAATGATACAAGTTGAACAACAGTCCACAACAATACAAAGTACTAATAGTAAACAGTGTTGGATATAATTATTCTGATCTTGTAGCAAACTCACTTCAGTATCACCAAAAGACAGACACAAGCAAAACCTTGCCAAAATGCATATGCAAAATATTTTTGAATTCAATCAGACCCCAAAAGATATCCTTTATAAAGTCATAATCATCAAAATTTATGATAAAAAGAATAACATAATCTAGATCTAGTTTATGTACAGAGGCAGTGGAACTGCTTGAAATTTAAAAATGGAACTTAAATTAACTATAGAGCAGTAGTTTCATCACTATTACAACAATCAATTTGATTTTCGAGATTAGGAAATTAGCTTTACCATCTCCGGCAACATGCCGAAGAGGAGGATTACAACCAAAAATAAATTAAAAATAGAACCAAAAAAATTTCTAGATCTTCTGTCTAGGGTATTCTCTTCTTGTATCTTGTCCCTTCTCAGTTATATATCTTTTAAATACAAAAAGTACAGGAATAACTACCTCGGAAAGGGGGCAGCTTCGCCTAGTGCAAGTCAGCTACACAAGGGCCAGGCCAGGCCGGTGAAGTGAAAATTATTAATCGCCTGAAACATACTTCCTTTGCGCATAGTATTTTTTCTCGCTTGCTGCTTTCTTGGTATTCCTTTTCTGCATAAGTCAACAAGCCATCATTCAAGAAAGTCCCTGAAAGAGCTTAGAGATGCTAAATTGAGAAGTGGCAGAGTATCTAACATGATCGGCTACTCTTTGTACAAGTTGGATTTATCAATGTATTTACTTTGGGAAAATGACTAATTACCCTCTGTCCTATACCCAAAGTTCCAACTACACACTTTTTCTACACGGGAATCCTAGTACCCCCTAAACTATTTTTTACCTTAATATTTTGCACCTTTTGTGCTAAGCTGGACCATGTGATGAGGCTACGCGCTTGGGGAAGGTGTGTTCACATTCCGGTCCATCTCAGCACAAAAGGTGCAAAATATTAAGGTAAAAAATAGTTTAGGGGATACTAGGATTCCCGTGTAAAAAAAAAGTATGTAGTTGAAACTTTAGGTATAGGACAGGGGGTAATTATGCATTTTCCCTATTTACTTTATACGGAAATGCCTAAAAATGCCACTCAACTTTCAGCAATGGCATTTTTTTAACGGATGGCATAGATAGAACATTTCTGAAAGTTGAATGGCATTTTTAAACATTTTCCGTACTTTATATGTAGTGAAAGAAAAGAGAACTACCGTAGTCACCTATGTTCAACTGTATGTAGCTTCTTTGTTGGCAAGTTTCTCCTAAAATAAGGAGAAACTTACGAAATTTTATGCTAAACTCCTTGAACTAATAGTATTTCTGACCTCCAATATTATCAACCATGTATGTTTTTTTCCTAATGACAATTGTTTCCAAAGCCAGCTTGGAGATACCTCGACTATTCCTTTGGATAACTTTGCCCATCAAGGCTTAGACAGATGGGAAGAAATCATCTTTTTTTCCTCGACTGGGATTTCAACCTGAGACCTCACAGTTTTCCTCCCACTTCATCGATCGCTACGCCTTGGGTGCTCTCAATCATCATAATTGATCAACACTATATAAACCAGGTCACTAAGAAGAATGCAACCTAAATGCATAACTTGATCTATTGACCTATCTACTCTACATTTTTGGGGGCGTAAAGTGTACCAAATGTGCAACCTTTCCTAAGCCAGTGGTATACGGATAAATTTCATGCCTCGCCTCAAAGAGGAGGGAAAATATAATTTGTGAGGACCTCTCCCTCCCTCTCTCTTGACTGTCAGACAAGCTTGGAGACTCAAAATCTATAATTATGCCATTTTGAATCAGAAAGCTTAACAGCTGTAGAAAAATCTAGTCAGAGATAAACACTTGCAGACTCATTACTAACATGCCAAACATATCTCATCATTTTGTCAACTATGTGTCTGTGTATGTGTGAGTATGCAGAAAGAAGCAACGGGACTCAAAATCCAAAATTGTAATTTTCAGATCAGAAAGCTAAACAGCTGTAGAGGAGGAATAGCTAAGAAGTTAGAGAATAGTAAATACAACATACCACATAGATCTCATGATTAGCGATGATTCTTTGAGCAACCGAAGTAGTAGTAATATCTTTTGGGCTCTCAATCACTTGGAAAATTCCCATGCTTTTAGGAACTGCATAAGGATCCTGACCTCCCTGCACCAGGGAAAACATTTCCTTTATAACATGCTTCCCCACGCTATTATGTTAATCAGTTCAGGGAAAAAAATATTCCTTCTGATCAGTGGAAAACATCAAGTTGTTGCATGGAACAATCAAATCGTAGACTTACTTCTATGGAAGAGTTGCTCTCAGAAATTGTCCCGCGTACAACCAAAGAAACGTTGAAAGTTGTTATCTAACACATGCCAAATAAAAGGAGAGAATGCATTAGTGACCAATAAGACATACTACAATTTTTCTTTTTTATTCCCATGATCCCATCTAGTTGAAAAAGGGAAAAACCACCAACAATAACATGTTAAAACAAAACCCTCATGTACAAGAAGTGACACATATACATCTGTTTTTATTACTCCCTCCGTTTCAATTTATGTAAACCTATTTCCCTTTTAGTCCGTGCCAAAAAGAATGACCTCTTTCCATATTTAGAAACAATTTACTTTTATGCAATGATTTATATATAGCCACACAAAATATATGTGTTTTATTTTACACTACAAGTTCAAAAGTCTTCTCTCTTTTCTTAAACTCCGTGTCCAGTCGAATGAGTTCATATAAATTGAAACGGAGGGAGTATATCTTTTTGCATTATCCAGCATTATTTCAGAAGTGCAGTGTATTTCCAGCACTACTAGTGAACCACAAAATGACAGAGCATCACACATCCAATCATACCAAAATGGAAAGACGTCATGCCAATGCACCATGTTAGTTGTGGTACGGCACTAGATCACGTCTCCCCACCATTTCATGATTTTGGTGAAGGATTCACAATATAATTATGCTGTGCGTTAAAGGAAAGCATAGGTCTGAAGGTGCAGCAATTTTATATGACATTAGAGACAAACGAGTACACCAATAACTAGGGCTACAACAGATACTAGAGAATGGATCCAATTGACCCATCCTTTATAGACGAAGGCTTTTTCTTTTCTTAACATTTGGGATAAAGTCCCAACAATATTATCATACCCTTATGGGGAAAACAAATGCTTCTTTTCTTCTTTTCTCCTAACATTAATTCAACAAATCTGGAAACACCTCTTGAAAAACTAGTTGCCGTACTCTTTTCCGGATAAATGGACCCACATATATAAGAATACAAGAGCTACGAGCAAAACTGAGGAAGAGACATAGGTCTAGCTGTCTAGCTGAAAGTAAGCATTACCATATCCTGAGTTACTTCCCAAGGGGCACCAATGATGACCTCATCAACATAACGGCATGCAAGTACACTAAGACTGCGCTCATACAGATTCATCAGCGGATACTGATGTCCACGAAGTTCACTACAAGAAATTAAAAGTTATTTTCATAAAATAACGCCTTACTATATAAAATCTGGAAATTTAGAAGACAAACATATAGATAGAAAGCAAGCCTAAGTTAATGTGTGGTCTAAGAATATGTATCAGAACAATAATACCATGTACCTGACAGTTTGGTCTGGATAAATACCAACTAAAAGAAAATCTCCAAGCTGCCTTGCCTTTCTGAGAACCTGAGAAGGGGAAAAAGTAACTTATGGGTAAAATCATATTGATGCAGGATGACGCTAAACCATTTGCATGAAATGACAACATAAACGAACCTTGTCAAATATTCTAGACTTACCTCAACGTGTCCAGCATGGAAAAGGTCAAATGCACCATCAATATATACCACCCGGGAATTAGGCCCTGGCCCCTACAATTAAAATAGTAAATCAAACTATTTACTTTTGCCTCTCCAGTTAAAGAAAAGTTAACTAAGAAATAACAAGGTGAACGACATTTAGTTTGCTTTGACAACCATCATGATCATGGTCCTGTATGAAGTAAGAATTCCATCGTCATTTCAACTTCAGAAGGATGCATTTGATTACTCAAAAGGAAAATGCAACCCATAGAAAATTGCATGTTCCCAAATATTACGAATCAGGTTTATGGTAGAGCGCTAAAGTTTTTATTAAGTTTACTGCAGTGGAGGTCAACATTCTTTAGTCATGACATAAACAGAATCAATCATCTATAATCACCTAATAGCTGTTGTTATACTCAATTTGATTCTATTAGATAACTATAACTTATGTGCTTGCAAAATTTGAATTTTGTTAGAAGTTAAAACAAAATAAGGGCTAGGGAATAAAAAGACTATTTGATGGAGAAATGAGTCAAAGCGGAGCGAAATGGATTGTGAGGATTCATATAACCGACCACAACTAGCTTGGGGATGAGGCATAGTTGTTGTTGCCGATGGGATGGTAGACAAACTTAAGGAGATTTAAAATAAGATAAACACTCATGTCAATGTAACAGTTCATCATTTCTTTTTCGTCAGGAGGTTGCACATGTAATATGAGAAGTAAACTGCGACGGACTTCAAGAAGTGTTTACTCAAAACCATTTAAGCTTGATTTGATTTTTAGTAAGAGATTATCTTATTCAACCAGTCCAATAGCAAAGTTTATCCTTAAGTTAAAGTCATCACTAGACCTGTCTAACGGTCCGGTCCGGAGCCCGGTTACTAAGCGGCCGGGTGGGCTGGGTTCGTGGGGAGGGGGTTGGACCGTTTGGTTTTTTTTTAGTTGGAACCGGACCGAACCGACCTGGTCTGCATGCACAGTGGACCATAACGGGTAATCCGGCCCGGACCGGCCCGGCACAACAGTAAATTTTTTTTAAAAATTTTCTAACTTTGTGGGGCCCACAAGCAACGGTCAAATTTGCTTTAAATCCGTTGGCCAACGGATTTTTTTGCAAAATTGGCCATTTTTTGATTATTTTGTTGTATTTATTAATTTACAATATTAACCCTTCTTAAAATCTATAAATACCCTCCCACTCTTCTTCATTTCTTCACTCAAAATTCTTATCTCAATCTCAAATCTCAAATTCTCAAATTCTCTCTTCCCTTCAATTTGCAAGATTTCATATTCTAATTTTATAATTTTTATTTGGCTCTCTTTTCTTGAGCTTAATTTATCGAAAATTGTCATTTGGAAATTGAAATTCGAAGTTTGAAGTTCAAAGTTAATATACTTGGTTGATGTTTGTTCGTGGTAACACCGGAATTGCGAAATCAAGTGCTCAATTTATTGTCGAATTCAGTGCACTCCCTTCAACTCTTTCTATATAATAACAACCCAGTATAATCTCACTTAGTGCGGCCTGGGGAGGGTAGTATGTACGCAGACCTTACCCCTACCCTTGGGTAGAGAGGCTATTTCCACATAGAACCCCGACATCCTTCCCTCCAACTCTTTCTCTTATTTAATATTTTAATTGCATATTCAATTTTAGCTAATACTTTAATTTTTACAATATGTTTAGTGCTGCTAAAAGAGCGTGTACAAAAGTTACTGGTATGGATGGAAATAAAAAAAGAGGTATTCCTGTAGCTTCCGGTAGTAATAGTAATGACCCAATAACACATGTTCCTGAATCATCGCCTAATGATAATGTAGAGATAGATTATGAACAATTACAAGAAGATTTTGGAATAGAAGATAATGAAATTGGAATAGAAGATGAGATATCACCTACATCTACTAGTTAAAATATTGGTAGTACTGGAGTTGGAGTTGCTAGTGCTACAAGGGGTAGTAGACCGCCAGTGGCTCCGACTTCTAATCGTAAAAGAAGAAGTCCGCTATGGAAATTTTTTGAAATAATAGAAGGTACTAATAGAGTTAAGTGCAAACTTTGTAACGAAACTTTTAAACATTTGACCGGAGGAAATTTAGGGGGGGATGTGACACTTACAAGACATATGAGATCTGACCATCCCATAGAATGGGGCAATAATGGGGATGGAAGTCAAACAACTATTAACTCTACTACTGGAGGTCTAGTAAAATATGATAAAATGAGGGATCGTGAGGAATTAGCAAAAATGAATTGCTTTGGGTTGTCTACCTTTTTCTTTTGCTTCTTCATCATATCTTATTATGTATATTCAAAGGATTTACAATCCTTTATTTAAAGGTACCCCTAGAAGTACTCGTAGAGCAGATATCTTTAGACTTCATGGACAATAACAAACATACATACGTTATTCGTTTAGCCACCTTCCTTCTAGAGTATGTCTAACTTCTGATATTGGCCATGTTGTTAATGGAAATGATTATTTGACAATTACAATTACATGTTATTGGATAGATGATAATACTTGTATGCAAACACGTATTATCGCTTTTAAATATGATGAAGATCAGAGTCATACTGCTACGTTTATAAGTAGTACTATTGTTGAAGTTGTTGAATTTTATAATCTAAACCAAAACGTTTTGTGTATGTCTTTTGATAATGCTTCAAACAATAATGCCGCAGTTTCAATTTTAAAATTGCATTTGCAACCATCTCTTGATGATATTTTTCATGTTAGGTGTGCATGTCATTTTTATAATTTAATTATTAAAGGTGGCCTTGATTTATTTTCAGTTGAGATTACTCATGTTAGAAGAGCAGTTGGTGTTATTCAGGGAAATAATAGACAATCTAGAATAAAAGAATTTAAGACTAAGTATATCCCGTATAATCTTACACCTAGATTCATGCCAGACGAAATTGTTACTAGATGGAATTATACATATATATTTTTAAAATGTTGCAACAAATATAGATTTTCAATAACTGAAGTTGCTAATACACATTGTACTGATCCTAGGCGTATATTAGCAAGTGATACTTGGGAGGTCATTAATGATGTTGTTAAATTTTTACATAAATTTTATACTGCTACTGTTGTATTTTCTGGCGCATACTACCCCACTGTTACTATGGCTTTAGTACATATAGCTGAAATTTCTTTTCTACTATCTAAATTTAAGAAGAAAGAAAAATATAAGGATGTTGAAAAAATGCAAGCAAAATTCAAAAAATATTTCTTTCCAATTCCTCCGATTTACTCAATTGGTACAGTTTTAAATCCTTCTATTAAAATGTCTGATTGTCACCAATTAATGAATGATTTATATACTTACATGGAGATTGGAGAAACTGAAACCCCAAATTTATATGATTCTATGAACAAGCTAAATGAATATTTACAACAACTATATAATTATTATGCAAATGAATGTGATAATACTGCTCGTGCTTCTGACAATGTTAATCCCGCTATGCAATGTAGCAGTTCTGCTAATGTGGATGATGAAGAAGGCCTTGATAGTTTTAATATTTTTTCTACATTTTCTAACACTCAAACCAGTAGCAGGAATATTGATGAGCTTCAACTCTACTTGCACAAGCAAAAGGAGCCTCGCACAAAGGAATTTTCACCGTCGGGATAGTGGCATGAAAATGAAAAGCAATTTCCTATTCTTTTCGCTATGGCTCGGGACATGCTGAATGTGTCAATTCTACTGTTGCATCGGAGAGTGCATTTAGCCAAGCAAGACAACAACTTGGGAACACCCGCCACTCATTGGGAAGCAATGCTTTAGAAGTTTTAGTATGGAGATTGGATTAGATCGGAACGAAGAAATCAAGGAAAGGAAGATGTCGATAGCCCAGAAGACGAGGAACTTGGAGATATATTAACCCATGGAAACCCATCCGAATTTAGCACGCCAGAAGAAGGTCAATAGGTTCATATTAATTATGATGAACTTGCTAGGGCGATGCAAAACATTTGAAATTACTACTTTACTAGTTTACTTGTTAGAAAAAATGTAAACATTTCATTTTCTACTTTTTCAATTTGAAATTAAGAAATAAAGTAGCACTTGCAATAAGTGCAATTTTTTTCCATCTTACTTGTATTCATTCAATTATTACAAAGTATTAATATAACTTAATAGTTATACTATACATAATTCCAAAAAAAAAGTGAAAATATACTAAACCTGGCCCCGCCCGGCCCCCTCAACCCGTATGGTTCAATTTTTACCCGAACTAACCCAGCCCGCTAGAACCCGTTACTGTGCAACCCGGACCGTCCCGTCCCGGAACCCGGACGGGTCAAAAAAAATGGCCCGGACCGGACAGGTTGGCCCGTTAGACAGGTTTAGTCATCACTATAAGATTCTTTATTCAAAGTGCCATCTTGAGGATAAAAAGAGAAATGGTCTCTTCAGTCTACCCTATTTAAATTGCTGTAAAGCATTCATTCAGAAGTAAATCCTCCAAAGAAGCTGTTGTTGTATAGTTGATTTGATCTTCAAAGTAATTTCAAAAAGGTCACATTGAATTCAACAAGAAAAAAGTAAGCATGCTCATGTCTAACATGAAGCTTCACAAAGAATAAATTAAAGAGTACAATTTGTGGTACCTTCCCATTTGAAAATTGCACAATTCGTCTTGACGTGGGCAAAAAATGAGATATGCGACCGCCCTTTCCTTGTTTATCCTCACCACATTTATTATTTATACTATCCGCTTCGCCAGTGGGAGAAGAATTGGAGCAATCTTGAGGAGTATTTCTACTTTTGGAAGAAGAGAGAATCCTCCCTACAAAATGTGATTCAAAACAAGCATTACCAAAAGCAAATAGCTATCTCAGTGCTCTTAGCTAGTATCTGATTTGTGGAAACATTTCTTATTTTAATTTTTGAAGACTGTTCACTGAAAAGGTATTTTCATTCACTAGTTTTTGGAAAATTAATTTGGTTAGCAATTGAAACTTTTTACTTTTAGAAACCATTAGAAGGAAATCAAGCAGAAGACATAGACGCTCAAATGGCTTGCACGAGCATGCTTTTTTGAAACAATTTAGGGTAAATTTTCTGTTATTTCATGTACAACTTATTTGGCGAAGATGGTTTTCCACAGATCAGAACTTTTGAAACTCAACTAGAAAAGGAGAGATATAATACCTACAATGTCTGTGCTGGAGACACCTTCAGTTCGTTTAATTTGCTTGTAACGACCAGCCTTTTTGGCCAAGGCATAAGCATCAGTTCCGTCTGGAAGTAGACAGGGATCATCACCGTGTATAATGTAGTCAATATTATACTCATTGAATAGACGGTTCATAAATTCTTCAGTAATTTCATAAGGAGCGCTCGAAATCACTTCATCCACCCACTTCAAGCCACTAACAAGAGCAAGTCTGCAGAGGACCACAAATTAGTGACACACAAAAGTTCCACCTAACTCAAAGTGTTAAACAAATGGCATTTACTCATACCTTTCTTCCATACATAAAACTGGAGGACCTTTAGTGGCTATGATTTCCTCATCACTGACAACTCCAACGACCAATTCATCTCCCAACGCTTTTGCTTGTCTCAAAGCATTTGCGTGGCCGTAATGCATCAGATCAAAACAACCATCCATATAAACACGAATACGCTTCTTCCCATGCTTCTTTTTATGAAAGATGCTTCGATCAGCAAAAGGACAAAGTAGAGTAGGAACACTGATCCCGACAAAGTAGCCCGTGGATAACCCAAGCAAGGCTGCAGTCAGCATGATCCCACCAAAAACGCGTGGGTAGTAATACATCCCTTCCCAAACCCAATTGTTGCTTTCAAAATCCATTTCCCTCTTTCCTTCCCTAACTTTTTCTCGGTCCTTGAGGGCCTCTTTTATACTACAAAAGAGGAAGAGAGGCCCTGCAATAAAAAGCGACAAACAAATAAGGCAAAAGGAAGAAACAAAAGTATGGAGATAAATTTTGATCCACACAATTATTCAACAGTCCCCATTTCAATCCGAAATGAGAAAAAAAATCTTAATTCATATCGGAACATTCTACTTAAGAAACTTATACATATAGAATCAAATCTCATCATTTTAGCAAAAGAAACCCTCAAACATTCACCATCTAATGAAACTACCAACCTAAAAATGAAAAACAAGCAGAATTCAAGATTATTGCACAAACAGATACAGCAAAACTAGCCAAAGAAAGTGAATTATAGAAGCTGGTTATTCTCCAAACAATATTGAACAATCCTCATTTCAGTTTGAGCTGAGAAAACCATAGTCTTAACCTCATTACCATTGCAAAACAAATCAGATTAAAAATTCAGTAATCACAAATTGGGCAATAAAATGACCCAAAGAAGCAAACTTTATTGCTACTACCAACCTAGTATCAAACCGAAAACAAACTTACTGAATACACAAATACAAAACATGAAATAAAACTAAAGCAACAAATTTACAAATCAGAAAATAAGATCTGATAATTGGAACACAATTTATTAAATATACACAAAGGAACAAACTTTAAACAATAACAAGAATAACTATTTAATCTGGAAAAAGGGTAAGCAAAAGAAGAAGAAGAAAAGAACCTGAAGGAGGGAAGAAGGGGTTATTCAGAATTTCGAGAAAAATGGTGAAATAATGAAAAGAGTGTGATTTTGTTTGCAATTTGTTTACATTGAAACTAACGCCACATCCAGGAATCAGAATCCCAGAAAAATAAATTAAAAATAATAATAAAAGAGAATTTGCCTAATCGAATCTTAACCTTCCTTCCTCCTTTTTTCCCTTTTGTTTGTTCCTTTCTTTCTTTTTTTCTTTGTTACCTTAATGGTTAAGGAGATGCACCCAACAAATATCAAATGTCTCATTTCTTTTTTCTTTTTTTTTTTTTGCCTTTATATACTTGCTCCTCTACACTTCTTCCTAATTTGGATGGAAACAATTATTTATGATGTTAAGAAAAATAAAACAATCTATATGCTATTTCAGTTGAATTTCTTATTTTAATAAAAATAAAATATTTAGTGAAGTAGTAATTTTAAAACATTTGATTTTGCATGAATTTCCTTTTTTTTAAAAATAAGAGAAATAAATTTTAAAATTTGTAATTTTAAACGTGTCATAAAATATTTGTGTATTATAAGATATCTGAAACATGTGGTCTTAATTAGTGTACAATATTTGCATATTTATAAAATATTTAATTTATATAATAAAAAGAGAAGTTTAGAGTTAAATTATTTTTAAATAAATAATTTTGAATGAATTAATAAAAAATAATATCATATAGAATGAACAAGGGAGTAATGTCGAAACGTGAAATTATTTTGAATAAGAGAATATAATTGGTAATATGCAATATTTTTCTCGGTTTTAACATAAAATATAAAAAAGATTGAATGGAGAAATCCAAGTGTGAGTCCCATAATCTTTCCTGTCATGTATTGTAGATCTGAAACATTTTTTAAAAATGATGAATATTATTGTGAGACAAACTAATAATGATAGACATAACGAAGAACTAATTTAAAGTAAATAAAATTTTTACTAATTCTTTGAGTGTATAAAATGAAAGGTAAAAGGTCAAATATATTTATGTACTATGAGAATATTTTTTTTTTTTTGATAAACAGTATTCATTTCATTTCATCAAAAAAATACTTACAAAGCATATTGCTGACCATCTATTGTTCTATGTTATACATAAACACTAACCTATTATCTATTTAAGAAATAAGCAGAACATACAAAAATAATACGTGTGATACAGTTTCGTGATTGATGCCATCTCATTTGACTATGGAAAATGATCTAAGCTATGAAGAATCGCCCTGCATTTGTGTCTAGAAGCTCCTATGCAGTGAAGATGGACCACGATTTCCTTACATACGGTGTCCCTCATGAGCCTGCCACCTTGGAATCTCAATTTATTCCATTCTTTCCATATCGTCGGCACCAGAATCCCAAATAGGCATGCTGTAATTTCTGCTAAGCTATTTCTCCTCTTTGCCAGCTTACTAATCCACGCACACTCCTCCTTCCAGTCAGCAATGATACGCTTATGGCCCACCCAGTTAAGGAGGCGATTCCAGTGCTCTTTGGTTTTCGAACATTCAAAATACAAATGCTCAAAGGTCTCCTGATCTACACCACAGAATATGCATTCTTGCGGAACCACAATATTAAACATTTGGAGTCGCTCCACAGTTGCAAGTCGTTTATGTAAAGTCATCCATAGTATGAACTTATACCTGAGATGAAGTTGAGGTTGTAATATGATTGATTTCCATTGAACTTTGCTGCATTGAGGGAGAAGTTGTCTATAAAGTTTGTTGATGTTGAACACCTCACCCTGTTGCACCTGCCTCAGCCTATCCATTAGATTCCCAGTTAGTGTTGCTAAACTGTTAATCAGAGTTCTTGAATCAAAAACTTTCCTGATTACCCAGGCAGCATTCCCTGGAACCATCATGTCATCCAAGCATTTGTTCTTGATATAAGAGGTATGGACCCACTTGATCCATAGGCTATGAGAACATATTTAAATATAGAATAAATTACATTTTCTATCACTTGATACACTATCATAATAAAATATGGCTCATATTTTCCCTTCTTACTTGGTATGGCCCAGTTCTATCCAATTAAAAAAAATTCACTTATTAGTCCTAGCAGCCATCGTTCTTTTTCAGACCTTCCCCTCCCCACTTTCTCTTTCATTTTCAATCTCTTTCTCTATCTCTTTCTCTCTGGCAAAATAGTAGAATTCTTCTTCAGATTTTCTTGCTCCGTTCATTATCTTCCTCTTCCATAAAATAATTTTGTTGAACAATCCACACCAGATCTATCTTTTGTAGTCCTCTTGATTTGGTAATTTTCTTCTTCTTCTTCTTCTTCTTCTTTGAACTAGAGTTAGCAGCCAGTGGTTTGGGATGTTTTTCAGCTTCACTTGGGTCCGACCAACTGAGAGGATTGCGATTATAAACGGGCCAGTTGGAGATGGTGACAAGGGCAGTAAAGACAACACCACCAACATATGTTAATAGTGACTTTTCTTATTTGGGGAATTCTAGTGCTCAATAGACGTTGAGAAGTCATTTTCAGAACAGTGACTATCAGCCCCCTTTCTTCTTGTTATTCTCACTTTAAATAACTTCTGAAGGGAGGGAGGAAGAATGATGTGTGTGTGTGTGTATATATATATATATATATATATATATATATATATATATATATATATATATATACTTTGTATAATCATGTATAACCATGTATATTTATGGGTATTCTCATAGTTATACAGAATTATACATGATTATACACAAGTATACACGATTATACATAATTATACATGATTATATTTGTGTGTATAACAATGTATATAAGGTGTTTAATAATGTTAAAACAATTTTTCAGTGAAATAAGAGTTTCCCTTGCAAAACTTTAAATTTTGAATAAAAAAATATAAAAATAAAATTATAGACTCTAAGGATGAATATATTTTTATTTTTACTTCAACTTCCTGATATTGTTTACTATACAGAGGGAAGTAAACAATAAAGAAGAATGAAAATGGAAAAAAGGTAAAGATAACAATGAAAAAAAAAAAGTGAAATCTAATTTAGGCGGGATTTTGGGTGTAGTTGATGAAGTTGTTGGTTAGGCGTTAAAATAATTTGTGGGCTACCGCATGAAAATTGTAATTGTGGGTCTGAAAAGTGCTTCCCCAAAGTGTACTTATGTGAAATTATCCCTTAAATATATCCTTTGTTATACTTTTTGTATATATATATATTCCTGCTATAATATTATTGGTTTATATATACCCCTCCTATGTTAAGTTTGACCGAAGTAGACATCTAATTCTACGTAACACTACTATTTAATGAGTTGGATCTCACATGGCATGCCACCTCAATACCCCTAATCCATATATAAAGGATTAAAATTTGAAGTATAATATTTTTCACGGTAACGGTAATGATGGCAATAGTGGTGGAGGCGAAGAAATTTTTAATAGTGGAAAAAAAATAGAAGGGAAAATAGGTTAGGGATGCTGAGATGTTAAGTCATGTAGCATCTATCTTATCAAATGTTAGTGTCACGTAGAATTAAATATCTACTTTGGATAAACTTAAAGGAAAAAAGGGATATATTTAAATCAATAGTATAACGATATGAATATATTTGAACTAAAAGTGTAATAAATGGTATATTTAAATATTTTCTGATAACACATGAATATATTTGGCCTTTTTTCCTAAAATAAATATATTAGAATAATACTTAAAACATTTGGAATGACTGGACAGAAATGAAAGTTTATACCGACAGTGATGTGCATCTCATTTTCTCTCTCTATTCTTTTCTGGCAATGGAATCTTACTGTAACGCAGACCGCAGTACTAGTTGTAGTTTAATACGTTTTTCCTTTTACAAATCATTAATAAAAATATTAGGGTCATCTGGTTTTAACAGTAAAAGAGAAAAGAAAAAATAGAAGAGTCTACATTTTTCTTCGGACTGGTAGATCTTGTCGTTCTGGGGACAAATCAAATCGCATAATTGAATATTTAACCAATAAAATTTTGTTTTGTAAGATATATAAATTTATATTTACGTACATATGAATAATATATGGATAAATTATATGTTATGTACTATCTTTTGGTTTGGCCTAATTTTGTGGTCTTATGGACATTATGTTAAGGGGGCCAATGTGTTGTCATATAAAGTGTAGGACTAATATGTAGATACCCAAAAGGGTAACCTTAATTAATGATGTGCTAACTAAGGTTACATATATGTAACCATGGTTACAAGCTTGTGACTCTTGAGTTATGTGACTCTTGGGTTATGTAACTCTTTTGTTATAAAGTGGGGGTTACGGTTCCCACATTATTGCAAGACAAGACTCTTCTTCCTCCCATTGAATCAAGAGCAAAAACACCATTGTTGTCTTGCAAAAATAATTGTGGAAAATCATACACCAACCTTTGATTATTGTCATAATATTATTGTGGTGATACTACTCACATATTGTTTAAGTCTTGTAAAGAATTGTTGTGGATACATACATTTCAAGACACTTTTGAAGGAAGGATCAAGGAGTATTCTTCAAAAGGACAATTAGGCAATCATCAAAGGAGGCTCAACAATTTTCACACATGGATTCAGGTTAGCTTCCGCTCATGTAGTTTAATTCCGAATTGTTCAATATGAAAGTTATTGTCTTTAGTAGGAATCATAATCCTAACAATTGGTATCAGAGCCACCTTCATATTTGGATAATTTGGATGTTCATAAGATTCATGTTATGTTAGGATTCATGTTCAAGTTTTGTTAGAATTTTATTTATGAAATTCAAGTACCATGAAATAGCATGTTTCTTATGAATGTTGTGTTTTGATTAAAATTTGATGTTTTAATATCATGTTAATCTTTACTTGAATTAAAACATTGTATTATGCATGATTTTAGTTGGTAGACAACATGTTTTCTTGTTTAAGATTCTTGTTGAAAATCATGTTAAAACAGTAAGGTTCACTGCTCCAAGATAATCGATTATTTTGGACAGATAATCGATTATCTTAGTCCAGTGAGTTTGAAACGTTTTTATAAATACCAGAATAATCGATTATCTGGTTTAGATAATCGATTATTCTGGTCCAGTAACTTAAATTTCGTATACCAGATAATCGATTATCTATTTCAGATAATCGATTATCCTGGTCCAGTAGCTCAGAAAATTTTTCTTAATACCAGAATAATCGATTATCTGGTTTAGATAATCGATTATTCTGGTCCAGTAACTTATGAAAATTTTTTTTATGCCAGAATAATCGATTATCTGTTTAAGATAATCGATTATCCTGGACCAGTAAGGTTAAAAACGTTTCAAATCTTTTAAATTTCAGATTTTAATTGACTTATTATTATTCAATTGAAATATTTAAGTTTTATTATTAATGTATTATACATTAATATTTAGGTTTTGAATATTAATTGTTTTAAAGTCCATCAATTATTATATTTTTGGAATTGTCCTCTCAAGTAAAATAACAATTAATATTCAGTTGTTGCATGTCAAAACATGTAACATATTAAGTTAAGATTCATAATATGGCTTAAGAAACTAAAGTCTTTAGCATCTAATATTTTAAATTAGTCAATTGAAGCATTATGTTGCCAAAGTAACCTCTATTGTGTAGATTGATTAATCTTGAAATATAAGATGACTGTGGATGTTAGTCTTCCATGCGTTTAACACCGGCCCAAAGGAAGGTTGTTATTTGGCAGGAATTCGAACATGCTTGTGGTGATAAATATGAGACAATTATTTGGTTTTCCATGTGAATATTAAATCGGCCCAAAGGAAGGTTTGATATTTGGCAGGAGTTTATTGTCTATGTTTGATCACTACACCAAGAGTACCACTTACAAGTTGTTTTTCTGTCCAAAGACTAAAATCAATGTTGTGCTAGGTATCTTGTAATGGGATATGCCTATTTTGAATCTATAAAGTTAAAGTTCAAGTAATTGTAAGCATGTATTCAGTAATCCTTTTGTTCTATTTTCAGTTAATTCTTCTTCTTACGATCTCTGCCAATATCAATAGCATCCCTGTGCTTAACGGCACAAACTTTAAGGAATGGAAAGAGAACGTCATGATCGTTCTCGGTTGCATGGATCTTGACCTTACTCTTCGGACCGAGACCTTGAACAGCGTTTTATGCAAAACGAAAAGGCGGAAACAAGTACACTATTGAGTATACTTGTTTCCATGAGGTATAAGGGCAAGGGAAACATTAGGGAGTACATTATGGAAATGTCTCATCTTGCTTCGAAACTAAAGTCACTCAAGCTGGATTTACCTGAGGAACTGCTTGTGTACTTTGTTTTGATATCTCTTCCCGCACACTTTAATCAGTTTAAGGTCAGTTACAACTGCCTGAAGGAGAAATGGACTCTTAATGAGCTCATTTCACATTGTGTGCAAGAAGAGGAAAGGATAAAGCTAGATAAGACAGAAAGTGCTCATTTGGCATCCTCTTCTAAGGCAACTGAGAAGAGGAAAGGTAAGGAAGTTGCGGTTGCAAAGCCTAAGATTAAGCAACATAAGGAACCTAAAGTTGAAATTACTGAATTAGGTTGCTTCTTCTGTAAGAGGACTAATCATGTGAAGAAAGATTGTACCAAGTACCATGCCTGGCGTGCGAAAAAAGGTACATTTCTTTCTCTTGTTTGTTCTGAAGTTAATTTAATTTCGGTACCTAAGGATACTTGGTGGGTAGATTCTGCTGCTACTACTCACATAAGTATATCAATGCATGGTTGCCTAAACTGCCGAAAACCAAATGATGGTGAAAGATACATCTATGTGGGTGACGGCAAGAAGGTGCCAGTTGAAGCTATTGGCAAATTTAGGCTGTTGTTTAAGACCGGTTTTCATTTAGATTTGGATGAGACTTTTATTGTACCGTCTTTTAGACGGAATTTAATTTCTGTTCCCCAATTGGACATATCCGGTTATACATGTTCTTTTGGTGACAATAAAGTTAGTCTCTTTCAGAATTCAAATCTTATTGGTACTGGTGTTTATCAACATTTGATAGCTTATATTTGGTTGATACAATAACTTCAAATAAAGAAACTTTGCATACAAGTTTAAGTGGTACTAAAAGAAAATTAACTAATGAGAATTCTATATCACTCTGGCATAAACGTCTGGGTCACATATCCATTCAAAGAATTCAGAAACTCGTGTCAGATGGAATTCTTGATTCTCTTGATACCTCAAATTCGGAAATTTGTATTGAGTGTATCAAGGGAAAACAAACAAACAAGACTAGATTAGGTGCTAAGAGAGCTTCGGACGTCTTAGAATTGATACATACGGATATTTGTGGGCCATTTACTACTCTT
Organism: Nicotiana benthamiana; assembly: GCA_034376525.1. Lineage (NCBI taxonomy): Eukaryota > Viridiplantae > Streptophyta > Magnoliopsida > Solanales > Solanaceae > Nicotiana > Nicotiana benthamiana. The sequence continues at coordinate 35,079,026 of CM067329.1, read as the reverse complement.
TGTCGGAATGGTCAACAATACTTTATCACATTCATAGAGATTACTCTCGTTATGGGTACCTATATCTTATTCACGAAAAGTCCCAATCCATAGACGTGTTCAAATCATTTAAGGCTGAAGTTGAAAATCAACTAAGCAAAAGAATTAAATCCGTTAGATCTGACCGTGGTGGTGAATACTATGGCCGATATGATGGTTCCGGTGAACAACGTCCAGGGCCTTTTGCTAAATTCTTAGATGAGTGTGGGATCGTCCCTCAGTATACTATGCCAGGCACTCCTACGATGAATGGTGTAGCTGAGAGACGAAATCGGACCCTTAAGGATATGGTAAGAAGTATGATTTCTCGTACAACTTTGCCAGACTCACTCTGGGGTGAAGCATTAAAAACCGCAGCTTATATTCTTAATAGAGTTCCAACTAAAGCTACAATCAAAACCCCATATGAACTTTGGACTGGGCATAAACCCAGTGTTCAGCATTTACACATTTGGGGTTGTCCAGCTGAGGCAAGGCCTTATAGGCCAAATGAAAAGAAACTGGATGCTAAGACGATTAGTAGCTATTTTGTTGGATACTCTGAAAACTCCAGGGGTTTTAAGTTTTATGATCCCACTTCTAGAACTATTTTTGAGACGGGTAATGCTAGGTTTTTTGAGGATATTGAGTTTGGGGGGTGGGGGAGATAAAGTTGTTAGAGATTTTGTCTTTGAGGAAGAACATGTGTCTTTCCCTCAAGTTGTTGATCTTGGTCTTCTTGACACGGATCACACAACTCCGGTTCAAGACAATCTCGAAAATCTCCCCAATTAGGATCCTGAAATTAATAATGAAAATCAAACTCAACAACCTCAAGAAACTGAAATGCCATTAAGGAGATCCACTAGAGAGAGGAGAAATGCAATTTCGGATGATTATGTAGTATTTCTCCAAGAACAAGAAAGTGATATTGGACTTGAGGAAGATGATCCAATCAACTTCCGTCAAGTCATTAAGTGTTCTAACTCTCAAAAGTGGATTGATGCCATGAATGATGAGATGAAGTCTATGAGCGATAATGACGTTTGGGAGCTTGTTACATTGCCCGAAGGTATTAAACCTATTGGTTGTAAATGGATTTTTAAAACCAAAAGGGATTCAGGGGGCAATGTTATTAAGTATAAAGCTCGTCTTGTCGCAAAAGGCTACACTCAGAAGGAAGGCATTGATTATAAAGAGACTTTCTCTCCAGTTTCATCGAAAGACTCTTTCAGGACTATAATGGCATTAGTAGCACATTTTGATCTTGAGTTTCATCAAATGGATGTTAAGACAGCATTTCTCAATGGTGACATTGAGGAAACAATTTATATGGCGCAACCTGAAAACTTTGTTTCGGATGAATCAGAAAAGAAAGTTTGCAAATTAAAGAAATCCATCTATGGGCTCAAGCAAGCTTCTCGTCAATGGTATTATAAGTTTCATGCAGTCATTACATCTTTTGGTTTTGAACCGAATATTGCTGATGACTGTATATACCATAAGTTCAGTGGGAGTAAGTATATTTTTCTGGTTTTATATGTCGATGACATACTGCTTGCCTGTAATGATATAGCATTATTACTTGAAACTAAGAAATTTCTTTCAAAGAAATTTGAAATGAAAGATCTTGGTGAAGCTTCTTTTGTATTAGGAATTCAGATACAACGAAATCGCTCTAAAGGTGTTCTCGGTCTGTCACAAAAGGGATATCTCGATAAGGTTCTGAAAAGATTTGGCATGCAGGATTGTAAACCAGGCAACACCCATGTTGCTAAGGGAGACAAATTTAGTCTCAAACAGTGCCCAAATAATAATTATGAAATTTCGGAAATGCAGAAGACGCCTTATGCTTCGGCGGTAGGTAGTCTGATGTATGCTCAGGTATGTACACGACCTGATATAGCATACATTGTTGGGATGTTAGGCAGATATCTAAGCAATCCGGGAATGGACCATTGGAAGGCAGCCAAACGGGTCATGAGGTACTTATAGAGAACAAAGGATTACATGCTTACATACCGGAAATCGGACTAGCTTGAGATCATTGGGTATACCGATTCCGATTTTGCTGGATGTCAGGAAATTTTGAAGTCCACTTCAGGCTATATTTACATGCTTGCGGGCGGTGCTATCTCTTGGAGAAGTATCAAGCAAACTCTTACAGCCACTTCCACCATGGAAGCGGAGTTTATGGCATGTTATGAAGCATCTAATGAGGCATTATGGCTGCGGAATTTTGTTGGTGGACTGCGAATTGTTGATAGCATCAAAAAGCCACTTAGGCTATTTTGCGATAACAGATCGGCAGTCCTTTATGCTAATAACAACAGTAGTTTGACGAAAGCAAAACATATGGACGTCAAATTTCGGGTTGTTAAAGAAAGAGTACAAAATGGACAATTGTGCATTGAGTACATTAGTACAAACTGCATGCTTGCGGATCCGCTCACTAAGGGATTGACACCAAAAGTATTTCATGAGCATATTGCTTGTATGGGTGTCAAATCAGATAAGGATTATGTATTTTAGTGGGAGTTTTATATTGTACATTTATGTATTGTTCATTATATTCAGAAATTCAGTAATTCAGTTATATCTGCAGATATTCAGTTTTAAAGTTTTTTTACTCTTACAGTTTATGATTGATCTCAATAAAGAGAACCAGTTGGAAATAGGCATTATATTGACCACACTTTATGTTATTTCCATGCTACATACCTACACTTGATCCATGTCGTTGGTTATATTGATATACGTGATCTATGTTGGTTCTAGTTACGAATGAGTAACGAAGAGCTCTTAGTTCCTATGTTGGTATGATTGATGGACCGGATTGTTCATGATAATTTTATTGTGATAGCAATTTTGCGCACCTAAGGTTATTTTGTAACATATAATGCTAAGGTTTGTACATATGTTTGTGTATCTCGTCCAAGTGGGAGATTGTAAGATATATGGACTTATATCTACATACATATGAACAATATATGGATAAATTATTTGTTATGTACTATCTATTGGTTTGGCCTAATTTTGTGATCTTATGGACATTATGTTAAGTGGGCCAATGTGTTGTCATATAAAGTGTAGGACTAATGTGTAGATACCCAAAAGGGTAACCTTAGTTAATGATGGGCTAACTAAGGTTACATATATGTAACCATGGTTACAAGCTTGTGACTCTTGAGTTATGTAACTCTTGTGACTCTTGGGTTATGTAACTCTTTTGTTATTAAGTGGGGGTTATGGTTCCCACATTATTGCAAGACAAGACTCTTCTTCCTCCCATTGAATCAAGAGCAAAAACACCATTGTTGTCTTGCAAATAATTGTGGAAAATCATACACCAACCTTTGATTATTGTCATAATATTATTGTGGTGATACTACTCACATATTGTTTAAGTCTTGTTGTGGATACATACATTTCAAGACACTCTTGAAGGAAGGATCAATGAGTATTCTTCAAAAGGACAATTAGGCAATCATCAAAGGAGGCTCAACAATTTCCACACATGGATTCAGGTTAGCTTCCGCTCATGTAGTTTAATTCCGAATTGTTCAATATGAAGGTTATTGTCTTTAGTAGGAATCTTAATCCTAACAGTTTTTACTAATTAAGTAATTTTATTTATCAAGAAAAAATATATGTACAAGCAAAGCAAAACCCATAAAGTTAGACGTCCCAACTTTTTACATTCATCTTTTCCTCCTCCTATCCCCTTAGCTACAAAAGTAGACAGAATTTAAACTAAGGAAAGAAATTCATCCTCCTCAATTGTCTTGCAAGTTTTTAATCCCACTGTCCCATCCAATGAACATCTTGTTTTATAATATGCTTAGAATTTTAACACTTCTAGATTTGTTTGGAAGATTCTTATGTTCCGCTCTTGCCACAAGTAGTACACATATCTTGTTATTGTTAATTTGTAGATTCCAGCTTTAATATTCAACTAGTATACGTACTCGCGCGATGCGCGAATAATATAACAAATATTTTTAAAAAAACTATGATATACGCAAAGGAACATTAAAATGTTGTTATTTTATGAACCATTGAATGTATTGAATATTCATATATTCAAGTCATAAGGAAATTAGTAATGTAATCATCAAATGCTCCTTTGCAAGAATGCATCAGGAAGGACCAACAGGACTCTTGCTTGCCCCGCAATGCCATTTATTGTACCAACATATTCGGTAATGTTTAGCAGTATAGATGCCGCAAAATAAGTTATTCCAAGAAGGAGAGCACCTTTGTGGTAAGACCACCAAGGGTAGGACGAACAACACCATGACCCATTGAGATAGAAAGAATAAGAAGGCGTGAAAAAGTTCTCCTTATAGCTCCAATTATGACAACCCAAGTCGTGAGTCCCATAGGCCTTGTACCAGTATTGTGGAAATAAGCATAATCGAAGTACCAAAATATCATTTCCAATAACCCAAGGGCAATAACCCCAGTGATGCAGTATTTGAGCGGCAGAACGTCCTGCTGGTATCTAACATACTGAAAACGTCAAATTCCAACGAGAAATATATATGCTACAATCAACAACAACAATAATCACTCAGTATAATCTCACAAAGTGGGGTCTGGGGAGGGTAATATGTAGACGGGTCTTACCCCTACCCGAAAGGGCATGGAGGCTGTTTTCAATCGACACTCGGCTCAGTGAAAGAAAGGAATAACAAAAACAAAAACAAACGAGTATTAGTAACTTCAGCAGAAATAGCGTAAATAATTATCTAAACATAAGAATCATAAATAAAATAGCATGCAATAATATCAAACAGTAACTACCATAAGGGAGACACAATCCAATACACAAATCATCTATGGATAGCCCTGTCAAGCCTCACCCAACCCAGGGTGAGGAGCACGAAAAACTCTAGGGGCCCATATCCTACAACTCTAATACTGGACCTTCAGACTTTCATAATAGCATAAAACTTCATTAGGGGTGACATTCGACCAGGAAAATGTCCCTCATGATTTTTTCACACTATGCTTCCACACACCTTCATTCCCTTAAGCTTAGGATCACATGAGATGAAGAAGAGGTTATACATCCCGGTCTTTTTTATATAAACCTCTCCTTCTTCTTCAATTGGGCTGGTAACTGCCTTCCTCTAAAGTTAACATTCAACACCATCGGCCAACTAGCATTTGTTGTTGAAGGTGTTCTAATGACTTTCCCTTGTATGCAACCTATAAAAATATTTAATGTCTACATTGTTTCATTGAAATAATTATGTCAAGATCACCACAACATTTTTAGGATTAACAACAATTATTGAAAATACGAAAATCATACTTCATAAGGTATAATCTTTAGGACCTAAGTAAAAAACCCAATAATAGTAAAATAGTTCAATTTAGCGTATCAAAATTAGTCGATTAATATATGAACCTTATCATAATTGTTATCGATGATTTGTTTCATACCTTAAAAATAAAAAGTATTAATATTCACAAATTGCTTGATTTCATGGGGTTCATATTCACTTTTGAGCTAGCAGATTCAAATATCTTATCATGAGTCGATGGTTTCAAACAGGATATGCTTCATGTTGGTAGCCTTGCACGAGATAACTTCGAGAACATCAAATGTCTCCTTCATTGAGCATTCTAAAAGGTAAAGAGAATAGTCAACATATTCGTCATTAGCGGGAAAGCAGCAACCAATGGAGATTTGACTTTCATTTGAAGAATTGCCGTGGGAAAAAGATGAAACATAATGTAGTTGATTAACAACGAGCAGAACAAATAGAAACTTCAAATAAATATTCACTGCCAATTATTTTTTCTTATCGGAATTTTCACTATCAAAGTTTCACAAAAATATAAAATTGAAGACCATAGACTGATATTGCTCGATTCAAAATTACCTCATGTAAAATTTTCCTTGTTAGATTACTTTTTTCTTTTGGATTAATAACTTTTACACCTCAGTCAAAGAGTACAGTGATTGAACATGGATGCAAGTAAAGACAAATTCTATACAGCTTCCATGAATCACTGTTGTTGATAGTTGAGAAAAAAATACTTTTTCGTCAAGGACACCAGAAACACTACCACCTCGTGACACACTTGACATTTTAAACTCTCAAATAAAATGCCATTTACATACTGACTGGTCCAATAAATTGTTAGAGGCTGCATATGCTATTCAGTTCCTTCATTTTCGTCAAAACAATTAATAACAATTAGCAAATTAAAGTAGAAGAAAGATATGCAGCAACAAAATGAGTCATTACACCAGCATACAGAAATGTTATAGTAAAAATATCAGTCCTAGTCATTCTTGTCATTTTTAGAGATTAGAAGATAATCTTGATTAGCAGGCTTTGACGATGTCCTATTTGATAACAAAGAAAAGTAAACCTTTTAGCGTGAAATTGATAAAATACCAAATTATATACATATATAAAGTGAAAACAAAGAGAATCCAAATTCAAAGTTGGTTGTACACGATATTTAATATGAACATGGTTAAGTGGGGATGTGAAGAGCCACTAATGACCAAACGACATACTACATACTCCATCTAGTCCAAAATAAGTAATTTTTGGATTTTTTTGTGGTCCAAAATAAGTGATTTTTTCAAATTTCAAGAATGAATTAATTATTTTTTTCCTGCATTGTCCTTAGAGTAAACAGTGTTGGAATATGCGTTAGGAGTATTTATGTGAGATAGTAAAGGTTAGTATGGTCAATTCTATTGCTATTAATACTAAAAGGTGAATTTCTTAATCTGTGAAACATCCAAAAAATCACTTATTTTGGACCGGAGGTATAATTTATTCTATTTCTCGAACTTTTTTTAAACCAGAAATTTAAAAAGATGCAAAAAAGTATCTAAATACCTAATTGTGCTGTTGATCTGCTTCCTCAGAGTTACGTTTAAGAATTTGATCATTCATCTCCTTTGAATCCCATGAAACATTGCAAAGTCTTTATCTACTTCTTAAAAATGTCATTCCTAAAGTCCTTTCTTGAAGCCCACATTGCAGTGATATCTGCATTTGCATATAAAAACTCGTAATTTGTGAATTCACAAATGTTTAATCGGTTTTAAATGTGTGACAAAATCAAAATCAAAGGAAAACGTGATTAGGTACTAAATTTACCAGTAGAGTCTTTTCTTCATTTATTCCATTCGACAGGTGAGTAATTATTTTGTAAACTTCAACATCCATTGCGAGAACTCTGTTGTAAAATGGTTTGTAAGTTATTTGTAAGTATATTTAAAATAGACAATTTATTAGCTGACACTCACTCAAAATAATAAAAATTAATATAATATACCCAACAACCACGCCAATTGATTGTTTCTGAAGCTTATTTTCAATATGGTTTGGCAAAGACAGGAGCATTAAATAATAAAAAGTATTTGAAGTACTTAGCAATACAATAATTCCATATTAACTTTTCAAATTTATATTACTGTACTTAAATACATGGAGAAACTCGATTTCCAACTTCATAACATTAAAAAATAGAAAAGGTATAACAAATTAGCACAACATGGATAAACGTGTCCAGTGGTTTTCATTTGACAAATATATATATATATATATATATATATATTGAACATTAAGAGGAATATCGAGCAGTTAAGTATAAATATTCTGGACATATTGTAAGAATTGCCTCTGTTGGTAGTATAGATTCTATATAACCTTGATTGATTATTTTAAGTTTGTATCATCTAGGAATTGCATCATAAATAATATTAAGCTATAACAAATAAGCAAAATAAAACTTTCAGAATAACTAATTACTAACTCAAACACATAAAGCACCAAATTAAAATTTGCAACTTAACAAACAGAGAGAAAAACGAATGAGTAAGAAAATAATGTTATAAATAGAATACTATTTAAGGTGATTGTCTATCTTATAAGAAAAGTTTTACTTCAAGGCTAAGTCTTTTATCTTCCTATAAATAGAGGGGTCTTACCCCATTGTAAATGATCCCAAAAGTATTAATAAGAATACTCCTCTCTCTCTACTTTTCTCTCTATTGTTCTTGTTCTTGTATTATTGTTCTTGTTCTTATATTATTTCATAACACGTTATCAGCACGAAGCTCTACTATCTCAAGAATCTCTTTGAGAAAATTAAGATATTTTTCTAACATCAACGGTTCGGTTCGCTACACACAAAAAGGTCAGTTCCCTTTCTTCTTCTTTTTGATTCTATTTGTTCTTTAGAGTATGTTTTGGCAAAGTATTAGTTTGGTCTGATTCTCATGATTAGAAATCATAAAAATAGCAGTTGTCATGTTTTCTGCTAATCCAAGATATATAGGCAGGAGTGTGTGTATATATTATAGATATATATATATATATACACACTCTAGAATTACTCAGTAATGCAGATAATTTATGTAAGAGATTTGGCCCCATGTTTAATCCCGTTAGTAGTTTTGTCATTAGGATTTTTAACAAAATCTATAAACAGCATGTTAGAGAGGTCCTTTAGGCCAAAATATAAAGCCTAAATTTTAGGCCCACACCCGTTATGAATTTTTGCTTCAAAATCTGGAAGTTGACTTCTGTAAGACATTCATAGCACCCGTTGTTAAATAATTTATGTTTACGAGTAAAGCAATACATAAATAATTATGTTTGTTTCATTGTTTTGTATCTGTTCTGTAATTAATGTCACTAGTGTGTAATGATTGTACTTATACTATTCAGATGTACAATGTAATTTTGTTTTAATTATGTCTGACATTATGAAAAGAAAGTTTGTTGCCCTTGAAATTTCGGGCAAGAACTACATGACATGAGTGTTGGATGCTGAAATCCATTTGGATGCAATGGGTCCTGGAGACGCCATTAAAGACAGAAATAATGCATCCACCCAAGACTATGCTAAGGCCTTGATTTTCTTGCGCCATCACCTTAATGAAGGTTTGAAACTGTGCTAAGGCCTTGATTTTCTTGCGCCATCACCTTGATGAAGGTTTGAAAATTGAATATCTCACAGTCAAAGATCCACTCATCTTGTGGAACGGCTAAAAGGAGAGATATGACAACCTGAAGTTGGTCACTCTGCCACAAGCACGATATGATTGGGCTCATCTGAGGCTCCAAGACTTTAAGTCTGTTTCTGAATATAATTCTGCGATGTTCAGAATTACTTCTAAGTTGAAGCTCTGCGGAGATAATATCTCTGATTATAATATGCTTTGTTCTATCTCCTTTTAAGATGAGTTATATTAATTACCCGTCATTCAACCAGAATCATTTATAATAGTCTTGTCACCTTGTTTATAACAGTAAATCTTTATATAGACAGTGAATTTGTATTCACTGTAATTAACACACATTTAGCTTATAAGGTTGTACTAAGTTTCTATTGTTTAGTAATGTGTTACCAACGTGACTTCCGATACAGTAAATTATGTAATTATGACTACGCAGCAATTTGTTACTAAATTGTATTAGGTAACACTGTTGACAGTTAGTTGCATGATTATTACTTCTTTGACAATGTCATTGCCATTCCAGTTTAATTGTTTGATAGTCTATTGCTTACAATTTGATAAAGTATTTTACACTATGGATGTGTACACCATTAGAAGTAACAATAGCTATTTACACAATCATGTCATTATATCTTTTTATATTACACACTTTGCATTGCTTTAGTATATATAGAATTGCTACAGCCGAGTTATAAGTTACAACTATGTAACATAAGTCTTTTACAGATGTATAATCTCATTTATGTTGTCAGTAGTATATAACGTTGTACAAAGGTACTGTAATGCACAATATTAAAGTAATGTAATTAATAATAATGCACCTTTTGCAAAGTATTTCTATACTTCATTGTAAGTCAACTATATGAGTTGTATTTTTGTATCTCACAATATTTAAGTATTCTGCCATTTAATTGATTATTATACCACACAGACGATATTCAAAGAGAAGAAATATTCCTCTCATTTAAGTAAGTATAAGGCAGATATTACTACAATTTCTGGTAGTAGTAAGTTGATTGAAGGCTCCTGAAGAGCAACTACAACTCTGCCTAAAGGAACAATATTTTAGAGAATGCAATGTTCTCCTCCAAGTCTAAGAGGAACTTGTTGAGTTTTAAAGATATCATTCAAAATGGATATCATGTTGAGACAATAGATGAGAATAATCTTGAATACCTCATTTACTCATGAAAACGAGGCTGCCCACTTCGGTTTGGGTCACGCCATTTTGCATGCGGCAATGCTAGTTCGTCGGCTGCCCACTTCGGTTTACGGTCACGCCATTTTGCATGCAGCAATGCTAGTTCGTCTCAGACCGATGAATTATCACAAATATTCCCCGTTGCAATTGGTTTTGGGTCATGAACCTAATATATCCCATTTAAGAATTTTTGGATACGCAGTATATGTGCCTGTAGCACCGCCATATCGCACCAAAATGGGTCTGCAAAGAAGGTTAGGAATATATGTTGAGTTTGAATCGCCCTCCATTATTCGCTACCTCGAAATATTGACAGGGGATTTGTACACTGCACGATTTGCAGACTGTCAATTCGATGAGACACTTTTCCCAAAATTAGGGGGAGAAGTTGGTGAAACCAAACGGGAAATTTTGTGGAAAAATGCATCATTATCTCATCTTGATCCACATACCTCGATTTGTGAAAAAGAGGCGCAAAATATTATCCATTTGCAAAGAATAGCAAATCGAATGCCAGACGCATTTACAGATTTGAAAAGGATAACAAAATCACATACCCCGCAGTGAATGTGACAACATCTGATTTATGAATACATATTCATTATTGGAAGAATATGAACATGAAATTGGTATCGAATATACCACACTCACCCCTAGAAGGAGGTTTGAGATGATACCACACTCACCCCTAGAAGGAGGTTTGAGATGATACCACACTCAACCCTAGAAGGAGGTTTGAGATGATGTCATTATTATGGCATGAATGGTCATTGGTCACGTACCTATTGTACGCAAAAATAATTTGTCAATGTGATTACCAAAGGACAATAATAATGCAAGAAACATATCTTGCATATAATTTTGACATGACCATAATGGTATAACTTTCTCTTTAAAAGAGATATTTACCATATGGATGTTGATGAGTTTGTGGTAGTACAAAATTAATTGAGAGCTCTAGAAGAGCCAATTATTACTATGTTGGAGAAACACGATTGATTACCAATAAGGTATTGTGTTGTAGTAAGTCTTAAAGAACTTATTCAGTTTCCAAAGTATATGAAAGTGGTTGATCATATTGAGACTATAAATAAAGGAAAGATTTGATATCTTCTATTACTACAACTTGTAGCGGGATAATTTGTATATGAAAAGCTACCCGCTTCGTTCTCCAATTTGTACTACTTGTTCTCATTAATTAATTGACCAACTAAAGAGTTCGGGTTGAAACCCATAAATTCTGGAAATATCAAAGGTGAATATGGGCCCATTCACCTGCCATGTATACCACATATGATGCATCTATGATATGGTTACATGCGCAATTGTTATTAACCTGCAGCCTGGCCGGTGCTTGCGAGGTAAATTGCTCAGTAATCTAACTTCGAGCATAATTTCCAGATTGTCTATTCAAGATAGTTCATCTTGATAAGTTGGTTTACATCATAGTTGGTTTAGCAAAATGATTTATTGAGTGCCTCCACTTAATAGCTAAACTATTGCTTATGAGAACAAAATTATATATATCAGTTTGATATACGTTGTATACGAGAGTATATTATATTCTCCCCTCATAAGTGGTTCAGGGTCAGGAACCAAATAATTTCATCTTCTTATTATTAATGTGCTGTTTATATTGACATGATAATGCACAAAGATGATTTTCCAGAGGTGAGGAAACATGTTAGTTTTCCTAACATGAGGGGGAGACATGATGAACACTTGAGAAAAGGTTACATGAGATGAATTATCATTTGTATATATAGATCCTCGAATATCATAATATGAACATGAAGTTCATAAAAGGATAATTCAATTGCAATATATTGCAAAGCATGCTACACCCAAAGAAAGTAACTATATTCTCACTGCAAATGCTCATATTAAGTCCTAGAAGGACAAAGTCTTGGATACGCTTAAAACGTATAGACAAATCGGTTTCAAAATAACTTCTTAATAAAGAAGATGAGCAAATGATCAAAGTGATCATAATAAGGAGGCAAGTGATCCAAAAGATCACACGACATAACACTTCATAAAATCTCATGAGAGATTCAGGTACCTGAATGTATGAATGAAGAGATCTCCATGTTATGTCTTTATGAAAATTTACTGGAACCGATATAAAATGATCGTCGACGACATCTATGATAGCGCTAAATATCGATGAGGATCTTATGTTTGTCGAATACAAACAAAATATTGACTAAATGGAAAAGATATAATTCAAGAAGAATTGATTCCATATGAAAGACATGTTGTTTTGGATATGTAGTTCAAATACTTGAAAGTATAAGGTCAAAGGTATGTGTAATCAGTTTTATTTTATTTGTTTAGCATGACATGAAAACTTGATGTGCATCTAAAGTTTATTATATGGCTTATATGACTTAACTTGAAAGATTTAAGTTGCTTAAAGCATATACAATTCTTAGTCCTGAAGTACCACATCCTAAGTGCAATTTGTGTACATATGTATCTTGCTATAACTATGATAATGTGATGGCGAGGATATCCCTATGGAAGTATTGAAAAGTCATTCCACGACATTACATGAAGATGTTCATATCTATCAAGAATGATAATTTCAAGGTACGGAATATTCATTCAAGTCAATATGGTTGATTTATTTATCAAATATCTACTAACGATTTCTTGAAGCTAGTGCACAAGATTGGAATGTGAAGGTTCAAGGATGTGAATTGATGTTCTTTTAGGGGGAGTTAATGCGCGTTGCACTCTTTTTCCCTTACAAGGTTTTGTCCCACTGGGTTTTCCTTGCAAGGTTTTTAACGAGGCAACAAATAGGCGTATTTCTAAACATATGTACTCTTTTCTTTTTCTAGAATTTTTCCCATTGGGTTTTGTTTTAGTTAAGGTTTTAACGAGGCACATTATTGAATAGACATTCAAGGGGGAGTGTTATAAATAGAACTCTGTTTAAGGTGAATGTCTATCTTATAAGAAGAGTTTTACTTCAAGGCTAAGTCTTTTATCTTCCTATAAATAGAGGGGTCTTACCCCATTGTAAATGATCCCAAATGTATTAATTAGAATACTCCTCTCTCTCTACTTTTCTCTCTATTGTTCTTGTTCTTATATTATTTCATAACAAATAACTTATTTTTAATACATTTTCATCTTGCAGAACCAATTCAATGGAGAATGTAGCGTCTAGATTAAAACTATCTGGTACTTCATACAGACGTACAACCCGAACTTTCAACTTTCATTGCATCTTTGAAATCTTTACATCCTTGATGAAATCAATGTGAGTAGTCATTTTTCGCATAAGCCATATTTTTTCTTGAAATCTTGAAAGCAGTAGGAAGATTAGAATTGAAATACATATATCAGTAGAAGAAATATAAAGCTGCAGCTGTGAGCGGTTGTTACCGAGTATAATTTCAATTGAGTGTCAATCGTGGTTTAGATAGTTGAGTAGATTGATTTTGCAGTGAGTGGATTTCAATCGTGGTTTAGATAGTTGAGGAGAGGGACTATCGTAATTTTTCAGAGATAATTTAGGGCAAGTGGAAGGTAAAAGGTCTTTAAATAATATTGTAGATTAAAAAGTTCAATTTTAAAAAAATAAGTTCTGAAATTTCTTCAGAATGTTGTGCGACAGTCTTCTCCCAAACAAAGTTAAATTGTAGTTCCTAATTTTTTGGAGAATTGTCCTAAAGTGCCAAGTGGCTTATTATGATGATGCTACTTGGCTTAATGAGGTTGCTTCTTCCTCTCTTTTTAATTATAGATAGATAAGTTAATTTAATTGCATTAATCAAAGAGAAATAAATATAACACTCGTAATTTACTTCTTTGTGGCTAAGAAAGGGGATGGATCTAGGTTGTAATAAAGGAGATGGAACAATCGAGTAACAATCAAATTTCATACTTAGTTTTAAGGCAGAATAGCCTAAATGATACTTATACTTGTGCCACTTTGTCATGCCGGTCCCCATACTTATCATTTTGCCAATTGAACACTTACACTTGTTCAAAACTAATTTTTTAAATCCCTCTGACCATTGACTAAGCTTATATGGCATTGACATAGCTGGGGTGGACAAATTGTGTGTAATTCACGCGTCAAAAGAGAGTGATACTAGTGATTTTGATTAAAAATGAATTAAACTAAAGAAAAAAAGTTAAGTTAATCAAAATTACCACCCTCCCCCTCCCGATTTTCTTCTCTTTCTCAGTTTCTCCCACCTTTCTTCTCGCCCTCAATTCCTCTTTTCCCCTCCACACTACTATAAACAATGGATGAGCCTTCAAAATTCACAAAATCAGGCAGAAATATACTGTTTTTCTCTATTTCTTTAACAAAAGAATCTTTTATATTTATTATTTCTTTTTTTGTTTAATTAAAACCCAACTGATTAGGGTTCGAGTTTCGTTCCTCCTACGATGCTGCTTCAGTATCCTAGCCGTGGTAGTAGCGTCACTGATTCTGACGACTCTTAGGATAACGAACGGAGCTGTTTTGATTATTGTTGTTGTATTTTGCTATTTGGAACTGGTCATGCCTGAATAATTTGTCCGGTGGCCCTTACTGTTGTTATTTGTACACTTTTCGGCAAAACTCATATCCTCAGGTGAACATCCCCTTGGTTCTGTTTCGTTACTGTTTTTCCATTGCACTTGTTTTGGTTAAGTTGGTTGAAATAACGTGGTGAATCAAGGTTACAATTTACCGCTAAGGAGTCCGAATCTTGAGGCGTTCACTACCCAACGACTTCTGATTTTTTGCTTAGTGTTCTTGCATATTTGGAGTTTTGCTTTTTGTCGAAGATTTTCAGTGCTTGTGTGCGCTTGCGCGCTTCGGTGTTAGTGCCTCCCTTAGGAAATCTTCAGTTGCTGGGTGGGATTTTGAAAGGGTGATCTTTGTTGGTGGTTAGGGAATGACTGACGGTGGTTATATACATAAAGATGTTGTAATGGTGTCTATGAAGTTGTTTATTGGGGCATTTTGAAATTTTCTTCCATTTTTTAATTATTTACTTACCTATGTGGCACTAGTAATGACGTGGCGTCCTACGTGTAAGATATTGTATTACACGCACTGGTAGGTTCCTGTGATAAGTGTTTATTATACATGTTTTGAATGAGTGTAAGTGTTCAATTGGAAAAATGATAAGTTTGGGAACCGACATGACAAAGTGACACAAGTATAAGTATTCTGCCTAGTTTTAATGATGGTCGTACCGAAATCAATTTGCTCCTCAACTAATTTATTGGGTATTATCTTTCAATAGCACAATATCAGATAATTATGTTTCCCAACACTTACATATGGATGGAAATTATCAATCATATTTTGTCTCTATTAAAATATGAACTTTTTGTCTATTTTGATTCTCTTCGAATTCATTAACCGCAAGACTGGTGGACCAAAAAGTATTAAGCCCTTTTCAGTTAAACCAATTTAATGAATGAATAAGGGGTGAATCCAAGTTAAAAGGCATAAATCCTAGACCCGAAATATAGTAACTTAGATCGTGTGAATCGTGTTCTAATCAACAAATTTCGAGTTAATGCTTAATGATTAGATGTAAATATGAGAGTAAATGCATGCATTAAATGTGATAAATGGCATTTAATGTAATAAGAAGCAATAAGTCACTCAAATATTGGATGAGGTGGATGATTCCTTCTTCATAGGCAATATGTGACATCATGCAACATCAGTGAACAATGTCTCTTCTGATCTTGTGAACTAAAGAATAATGTTATGTGAAGGAATCAAACAAAAGTGACAAGACAAATTTTTTGTATATTCTTGATAGTCAACTCTCTTACAAAATGTTCTTTGACAGAAGTTTCGAATCCCTTTTTGTTTCCTTTCTCTTCATATTTATAAGGAACATCCTTAGAAAATCCTAAAAAAGTACAAAGTGGGGGAATATTCAATAGAATATTCCCGCTCGCAACCCTAGGAGCATCCTATTCCTAACTGCTGTATTAGTTTGCTATCTACTCTACTCCGGCACTGGTCTCTCCCTTTGGGCGACTCCTCACCGCTGAACCATATTTGATTTCGAACTCAGCCTTATACCATCCGTCTGCATTAGCTAAACAAGATCTAATTTTGACCCATACAAAAATTATCACTAAGTGTTCAGATTTTTGGTACTTCTAAATGGTAAATAGGAGTTATATCAATAATGCTTTTCTTAATTTGATAAAATTAGTACGTAATTAGTTTCATTTGTTGTATGAAAAGTAGAGTTGTCAAAATGAACTTGGCCCATAGAGTAGCACAACCTAGCACATTACTCAAATGTTTAGGATTTTTTCAAATATATTTGAAACACAGACTTATAAATCTAATCAAATTAGCCCGCTGGCCCTTGAGGCTTAATTGAGGTTGGATTTGGACCGGCTCGTGGCCACAAATTAATTTAATTCGAACTTAAATATTTAATTTTTAAAAGATAATTTTTTTTTACAAAAAAGAGTAACAACTAAAAGGAACTATTAACTAAAATCCTCAACCATATTTCCATTTGCTCTTCCATTCTAATACCTCAACATGTCAATATACCAAATCACCAATCCATGCCTCTACCCTCATTTAGCATCGTACTCTCTTTTTCGTGCATTATATTGTGATGTCATTAGTTTAGAATTAGATATTATCTCATCTTTTATATTAAATAATTAACAATCTATTACAAAATTTTGTGAAGGTTTCATTTTTGTAGAATGAAATAGTAGGAATTAGCCAACTGCTGGGACATCCTTATTTTGGCAGCTATCATATTTATCTTTTTTCTGAGTTTTTATTTATTTATTTGCTCTTCCATTCTATTACTTTAGCTTATATTAAAAAGCCAAAAAGTGTATATTAAATTCTCTATATGTTATGGTTCTCCTCCCTTCTTTTTACTTAATTTTTATTAATGTGTATTGTCGTGGGCTGCTTTCTAGCCACGTCCCATGACCCCTTGGACGCGTTTCATGGTGTCCTGGAAACCCTCCCAACTCCCAAAACCATGGTCAGCCCCTAGGTCTTGGTAGCACCAAGTGACAAGCGCGCATATGCCTCTGTCGCCCCACCAACAGTCCTCGCCAGCGCTCAGCGGATGGCAGATGCCAATAGTGACACGCGCATAGACAATGCCGCGCGCACATGCCATGATGATGCCAATAGCGTCACGCACGCAGATCCAGATGTCAAGTGCCAGCATCCAGCCGCAGGCAGATGCAAATAGTGTAGCTTGCACCGACAACACCAAGCGAAAGACAAAGTTACTGCCAACGGACCTGTTTCTACCTCATAGAAAATTAACTCCTTTTCATTATAAATATAGAGTAGTTTTATTTCATGTGCTTCCATTATGCTCCTCTAGCTTAGTTAAGTCAAGTCTTATAACTCTGGTTTATTTTTTTTAAGCATTATTATGTGGATCAAGAAAGTGATATTACGCTATATAGATGCTATTTACTCCTTAATATTACCATACTTTATTGTTGTTTTATAGGCAAATTGCCAATAAAATGCTCTAAATGGTGTTCTTTTGTTTCACCGGGAATATTCTACGTGAGGAAGCACCACAGAGTATTTTGGAGGAAATAATGGAAAGAAAACACCCACTCAAGAAGTATCCGAACACAAAGAAGCAAGAAAATAGACTGAGCAAATTCCACCGGGAGCGCGGTGGAACCGCAACAGATCAAGCGTCGAGGCAGAATGCTCAGCGTTCACCGTAGTCGAGTCGCGGTCTTGCCGCGATCGCAGTGAATTGTTCACTCGCCAGGAATTTGGGGATCAGAGTGTAAATTTGGGAAAACTTGTTCCAAACCCTTATAAGCTTTAGAAAACTCGCCCAAGATTTGTTTAAGCTTGTTTTTAGACTACTTTGGAGGCAAGAACAAGTGTGATAAGAGTAACAAAATATTAGAATTCTTCTGTCTTCTTTTGATTATTTTAGTTACCCATTATGAATAATTTAGAAGTTTTATCTTGTTTTGTCATGAGTAGCTAATTTCCTATTCTAGGATTTTGATGGAACCTATTGAAGGATGAACTTCTTGTTATATTAATATAGTATTCCTAATTTAATCTCTATTTGTTAAACTATGTATTTGTTGTAGTTAATTGACAAGCCTCAATTAGTTGTGCCTATTTAGTATGCATAACTCGGGAGAAAGTACATATTTAGGTAATTGTTGAACAATACCACTCCCAAAGTATATGAGGGATCAATAACTGAGGGTTTGAAGCGGGATTAGAGGGATAACAAGGCCTTGGGTGTAATCTAAAGTGAGTTGTAATAAACAAAGCTAGCTAGCGTAACACGGGAGAGTGCATTAGTAAATTGTCGTGATTACTCAGGAGAGATTTACGGTAATAAAAGTGCTCATGATTGATAGAGATTATATGGTGAATCTATGTGAAACATAACCGGAAGGGATTCCATCAAAAGGGGAAATCATAACCTTAGAACCTTCTCTTAATTATTTACAACTTAATAGTAGCTAGTTTCCAGCTGCTTATTTACTTTCATTCTTAGTTAGTAGAAATACCATCAATTGTTATTTACAACGTTTGGGGAAGTTGATTATGTGGAATTTAGTAAGTCTCATGAAAGTAATTGATAGGTTAATTCCTTGTGGATTCGACTTTGGGCTAAGTACTCAGATTATATTTACAACGTCCAGGCGTTCTTTTTATAAGGCATAGTTGGACGTGATCAAATTTTGGAACCATTACTGGGGAATTAACAGTGTTATCAATTAATTTGAAAGGAGTACAAAAATTCTTAGTGTATTCATTTTTCTCTATACCTAATCTTTACATTGAAATTTTAACGTTTGTTGACTTGGTTGTACATGTGCATGCCTAGAAACTCATCGAGAACTGGTGAAGTATTTGACGCATTATCAGATCCCGAGAGAGTTTTCAAGGCCTTGAATCAGGCCAACCGAAAAAAAAACAACAACAAATAACTGAACAATTCGAAATAGACATGGGAGATCACGAAGAAGACCCAGATGTACCAATAGCGCCAGTAGAACCTCTTATGCCAGAGGCAGCTCTCTATGACTGGGCACTACCCACATCTGAAAATCTAGCCACATCGATTGTAGTCCCACAGATACAGGCTGAATCATTCAAAATTACGAATAACATGCTACACTTATTGCAAAACAATGGAATATTTTCGGGTTCACAAGTCAAAGATCCTCAACAACACTTGAAGAATTTCCTGTCAATCTGCAATGCCCAAGGGCAACCCAACGTAACTCCTTAAGCAATCAAGCTGTTATTGTTTCCATTCTCAGTGATAAGAGTTGCCCAGACCTGGATAAACTCACTCCCCATAAATTCTATTACAACTTGGGAGGAGTTATTCAAGTAATTCCATAACAAGTTCCACCCACCAAACAAGATTGCTCAACAAATTGATGAAATCTTGAGTTTTAAACAGAGACCAATGAAGACACTGCATGAAACATGGGAACATTTCAAAGGGATGCTGGTTATATGTCTACACCATGGTATCTTAGATCTGATATTGAGCAATGGTTTTACATATGATTGTCAGATAGCGTGAAGAACATTATTGATGCTTTAGTTGGTGAGCATTTTTGAGCAAAACATGGAGAGAAAACCAGATTCGGCTTGACAATATGGCACATAACTCGGGGTGGACAACCAGGAATGCACATATCACTCAGTGCCCTTATATCCATCCAACTCTATGGCTAAACCTATGGCCACCTTATTGACACAGATGAGTATACTTGCCAAAAAAATAGAAGAGTCAAGGCAGAAGAAGCAGGTACACATCGTAGATACTACCAATGGGGGCTTGTGCACATCTTGTATTAGTCAGCCAATTGGTAACCAATGGAATGCAGACCATGATCATCATCACTACCCTAAAAATATGAACTATGTGTCTAATTATGGAGTTCAGAGGCAGGTTAGTCAGAATTGGGCCCAGCAAAATCAGTTGTATAGGCCAGTCCAGCCACAATTCAACAATGGGAACATGGTAGGTATGAGACCTCCTAACAATATGGCACCTTACCCAAGGCCACAACGATATAACAATTAAAATCAGCAGTAGGGTATCACCCTCCTCAACAACAGATGGTGGACGGCAGAAAGATGGGTTTGATAGACTTGAGGCAATAATGTAGCAGGTTATTGGGTCTACTGCAAAATTTAGTGAGAGAGTAGATGCACATGATTCAGCTATCAAGAATATCGAAATTCAGATGGGCCAAATTTCGATGTCTCTGAACAATCGTCCTCATGGGACATTACATGCAGACGCCCAGATAAATCCAAAAGATCAAGGCCCAAAGCAGCTGATGGCAGTGAGTCTACATAATGGCAGAGATTTGGATGTAGAGAAAGAGAGGGCTCGAGAAACCAGACAGACTGAGGCACACATACCAGTGCCCATTGAGATGGATGAATCAACGAAACTAACAGAGGTGAAAGTCCAGCCTTCCCACGAAGAAAATAATATTCAGATTGAGACTGAGAAAGAAGTTGAGACAGCTCGGGAACTAGTAGTTGAGGTGAGAACTGATAAAGAGCTCCTAAGTCACTGGGAGGAAGAGACCTCCTGCACCATTCCCTCAGAGGCTGTCTACGTACCAAAAAGAAGAGCAGTATAAGAAATTCTTGGAGATGCTGAAACAAATCCAGGTAAATATTCCATTGATAGATGCTTTGAAATAGATGCATGGGTATGCAAAAATGATGAAGGACTTAATGTCCCGAGAATTTGATTTCCAAGACTTAGCCATGGTGAATCTTACTCAGACCTGTAGTGCAGTGGTAATTAGACCAATTGCGGAGAAGCTATTTGACCCAGGGAGCTTTACAATTCCCTGCACTATCGGTAATTTTGCTTTCTCTAAGGCACTTTGTGATCTAGGGCCAACATAAATCTAATTCCCCTAGCGATTTATAAAAGGCTGGGAATTAGACGAGCTAGGCCCACCTCTATGTTGTTGCAGCTAACTGACAAGACTGTAAAAAGACCCTCTGGTATCCTAGATGATGTGTTGATTAAGGTGGGGAAATTTATGTTCACTGTAGATTTTGTGATATTAGACTGCAAGGTGGATGAAGAAATTCCCATAATTTTGGGAAGGCCATTCTTGGTCACCGGGAGAGCTCTCATAGATTGTGAGACTGGGGAGCTCCAGATGAGATTGAACGACGAAGAGATAAAACTCAATGTGCAGAAATCTATGAGGCGACCAAGTGAATTCGCCAATTGATCTCTAATTTATGCCGCGAATGTAATCATAGAAACTGATGATGAGATGCTGACTATTGAGGATTCTCTTGCTGCATGTTTGATAAATTTAGATGATATGAATTAAGAGAACTGGCAGAATGGGTGTTGGCGTTAGAGTGTAGAGGGTTTTAGGATAGAGCTCTTGAATTTGAGTCCTTGCACTTAGAAAATAGAGAAACTCCTCCAGCGAAGCCCATCCATCGAAGAACTACCAAAGCTGGAGTTGAAGCCACTGCCCGCGCATCTCAGGTATGAGTTCCTTAGACCTGACTCCACATTACTTGTTATTATCTCATCTACCTTGTTAGATGTTCAGGCACAACAAGTCATATAGGTACTCGTGGAGTATAAGAGTGTCATTAGGTGGACCATGGCAGACTTGAAGGGGATCAGCCCCGCCTACTATATGCATAAACTTCTGCTGGAAGAGGGACAAAAACCTTCCAGGGAGCACCAAAGAAGGCTGAACCCCAACATGAAGGAAGTGGTAAAGAAAGAAGTGATAAAGCAGTTAGATGCGAGAATAATTTTCCCGATCTCTAAAAGCAGCTGGGTAAGCCCGGTTCACTGTGTACCTAAAAAGGGTGGCATGACGGCAGTTAAAATGATAACAATGAACTGATCTCTACGAGAACCATCACGGGCTAGAGAATTTGTATGGATTACAGAAAGTTAAATCTAGCCACCTAGAAAGACCACTTTCCACTTCCTTTCATTGATCAAATGCTGGACAAATTGGCAGGGAGGTCACACTTCTATTTTTGGATGGGTACTCAGGGTACAATCAGATCTCCATTGCACCAGCGAACAGAGAGAAGACCTCCTTCACTTGCCCATATGGCATTTATGCCTTTCGGAGGATGCCTTTTGGCCTATGCAATGCACCAGCCACATTCCAAAGGTGCATGATGGTCATATTCACTGACATGGTAAAGGACATAATGGAGGTGTTCATGGATGATTTCTTAGTGGTAGGGAACTTATTTGACGAGTGCCTGATAAATCTGACTCGTGTGCTGAGAAGGTATATTGAGACTAACCTGGTTCTTAATTGGGAAAAGTGTCACTTCATGGTACAAGAGGTCATAGTCTTGGGGCACCGGGTGTCAAACAAAGGAATTGAGGTGGATCGTGCTAAACTGGATGTGATAGAAAAGCTGCTCACTTCAACTTTAGTCAAGGTAATTAGGAGCTTCCTTGGTCATGTTAGTTTCTACCGGAGATTCATAAGAGACTTCTCAAAAATTGCTAACCCTCTCTGTAAGTTCATAGAAAAATGTCACCTCTTCGTTTTTGATGATTGCAGGGTAGCTTTCGAGGAGCTAAAAAAGAGGCTACTCACAACACCAATCATTGTTGCCCCCGACTGGGAGCAACCATTTGAATTCATATGTGATGACAGTGACTGCGCAGTGGGGGCAATGCAGGGAAAATGAAAACACAAGATACTGCATCTAATCTAGTATGCCAGTACAACACTGAATGGGCCCAACTGAATTACACTATGATTGAGAAGGAGATGTTAGATGTGGTGTTTGCCTTTGATAAATTCATATCGTATCTGATTGGCTCTAAGGTAATTGTATACACTGATCATGTAGCTGAGGTACTTTATTTATAAGAAGTAGTCTAAGTTGTGTCTGATTCATTGGGTGTTGCTACTGCAAGACTTTGACCTCAAAATTCGTGACTGTAAGGGAATAGAAAATCAAGTCGCTGATTATCTATCACGACTTGAAGGAGCTGAAAACTCAGTTGAGGTCGAGGATATTCTGGAAACCTTTCGAGATGAGTAGCTGCTCGCTACTGTCTTAAGGAAGTGCCATGGTATGCAGACTTTGCAAATTACCTAGCCAGCGGTATAGTTCTCTATGACATTTCTTATGTACAATAAAAAGCATTTATCGTAACTGTCGCATGTATTATTGGGATGAACCTTACCTGTTTCGAATATGTGTTGACAATATAATCCAGAGGTCCATCCCTGAAATAGAACAATCTTCTGTTTTGCATGCATGTCATGAATCAGCGTATGGAGGGCATTTTGGAGGAGTCAGGATAGCTGAGAAAGTGCTAGAGGCAAGTTTCTTTTGGCCAATAGTGTTTAATGATGCGCACACAACGGTGAAGGGATGAAATGAATGTCAACGAACAAAGAACATTTTCTGTTGCCATGAGATGCGCATGAACCCCATTCAAGAGGTGGAAGTGTTGGATGTCTGGGGGATTTGTTGGAAATCATGTATACCTTTGATATGTGCGCTTTGGTTGTATGAGCATGATTTTCAGGTATAGGTTTTGATGAATGACAAACAATGAAGTCAAGTGTCAAACAACGATATAATCAAATGGCGAGAAGCATACTGATGACGGAATTGCATGAACGAGCCAAAGAAGTTCAAGACCGAAGACCCAAGACGTAGGTCGTTTGGTAGAACCAATATAAGGAAAACGTTTAAGTTATCTTATCCTTTGGCTCAACATTAGGTCATCATAAACATGCATAAAATCACTTTATTAAATTATATATATCATAAATATTTTTAATATATACTTCAAACAAAATGATTTTAACGTTTTCATTTCAACCAAAATGGGTTGTGAAGTAAGTTTTCAATTCTGGTATACTCTGGTATACACAATATATATCAAGTGTATATCAAGTGTATATAATCGACCGTTGCCAGAGTTTTGAACACTGGAACAACATAATCGATTGTCTACTTTAACAATCGATTATTTTGAGACAGTGTGCAACCGGTTTTTAAATATCAAAACAATCGATTGTCTTTGTCCCACAATCGATTTTCAACAATCGATTGTCACTTTCATACAATCGATTATTTTTTGACCGTTCCACAGAATCCTAAATTGATTTTTGAACGTTGAAGAACAATCGATTATTCAGGGTTAACAATCGATTGTTTAGCCTAAAATCAGGAATGTTTTTGAACATTGGTCAGACAATCGATTGTCACCTCCAAACAATCGATTGTTGAAGCACAGAATCAGGGATTTTATTTGTCAATTAAGCAACGGTCAGCACCACTTTTTCACCTATAAAAAGAGGTCTTTTGAGCTGATTTTAAACACACAACTCCTGCATATATTGATATACATATTGATCATTTTCAAGCATCATTTTAGAGCTTTTGTTGAGCCATTTGATAGACAACTTTGTGTTGTTCATAGAGCTTATTTTGTTTCTCTTTATCCACTCTATTGAGAGAGTATTTGTTGTAAAAGAGAGTTGTTTGAAAAGAACATATCTTATCATTTGTCGGGTTTGCTAAGTACCCAAAGTCTTAGTAGTTGAAGTCTTGGGGTGAGGTATCCTCAAGCAAGTGAAGTCTTAAGGTGTGGTATCCTTGAGCAACTGTAACGGTTTGTTAAGCACCCATAAGCTTGACGAAGATAGTGGAAATCTCGAGAGAGTCTCTCGGGGACTGGACTAGCCACGGGTTGTGGTGAACCAGGATACATCGGTGCGTTCGTTCTTTATTGCATTTAATTTTCGCACTTATTTTTCCTGCAAGTTTTTAAATTCCGCAAGTTTACGCTGTATTTTATTATAACGCTATTCACCCCCCTCTAGCGTTAAGTGTATTTTCTAACAATTGGTATCAGAGCCTAACTCTCTGAAAGCCTTAACCGGTTGAGAGCTATATATATTTTTGTGTATAGAATATTGAAAGCAGGAATGATGAATGAAGGACAATCCACCACTTGCGTTCCACTATTTGACGGAACAAACTATTCATATTGAAAAGGGCGGATGAGTATCTTCCTCAAAGCAAACAATTTTCGTTTGTGGCAAATCATCAAAAACGGTGAACCAATGCCGACAAAGAAAGTTGGAGAAATCACGGTTCCAAAGAAGGAAGATGAATATGATGCCAAGGACATGAAGATAGTTGAAAATAATGCAAGGGCCATCCATGTATTATATTGTGCGGTGAATCCGAATGACTATCGGAAAATCTCTTGCTGCACAACCGCCAAGGAGATGTGGGACAAACTCGAGATCATTTATGAAGGTACGCCTCAAGTCCGAAAATCCAAAATTGATTTTCTAACTCATAAATATGAAACTTTTAAAATGGAGAAGGAACCTATTGGTGTTATGTTTGAACGATTTTTAAGAATCGTCAACGATCTCCATGCTCTCGGGAAAGTTTACACGAACAAAGATCTTGTTCGAAAAGTCCTACGGAGTCTCACTCCCGAATGGCATTCCAAAACCAATGCCATCCAAGAGTCGATGGAATACACGAATATCACAATTGATGGACTAAGAGGTAACCTCGAAACTTATGATAGCACAATTCTTAATCCTTATCTTAGAAGTGATTCGAATTTTGCCTTCAAAGCCTCATCCTCTAAAAGAGAAGAGGTAAGTGATTCGGAAAGGGATGATGAAAATACTTCCAGTGATATATTTGAAAAGTTTTGTAAGTCTTTGAAGAAGGACAAGAAAAAGAGGAAACACCATAGGCGCATATCACGGGACTCAGACAGCTCGGGCAATGAAGCCGGCACATTATGTCTCATGGCAAACGGAGAAGAAGAGGTAAGTACATCTAACTCTCACTCATTTGAAGATTTACAAAATGCCTATGATGAATTGTATGGTGAATTTGTCAATGCTTCCAAATTGATAAAAGAATTGAAGAAAACACTTTCTTTGCAGAAATCACTTTCAGAAAACACTTTCTTTACAAGAAAAAGATTGTGAAAAATCCTCTTCTTTGAAAGAAATAGATTTTGAAAAATTGACTAATGAAAATGGTGTTCTTAAAAACAAAATTGAAGTTTTAGAAAAAGAAAACAAATTTTTGGAAAATGACATTGCTGTTTTTAAAAATAAAATCAAGGAATTGAATGAAGCTTCTTCTATTGATACTTGTTCAAATTGTTCTTCTTGTAGTTCTTTAAAACTAGAGAACACAGAACTTAGGAAAGCACTAGAAACACGTAGTGTTGATATTCCTAAAGCTGAAACAAAGAAGAAAAAGCCTAGGAATAACTATAGGCGTAAAATGAATAAGAATCATGATAGAAATGGAGTTGCGCAACCTAGAAATGATTCTAGGATTTTTGCTAATGAGTCTAGGAATAATTATTCTAGACCACCTAGAGATGACTCTAGGAATTTCAACGCGTCTAGGAATGACTTTAGATCACCTAGAACGCATTTGGCTCAACCTAGACATATGCACAATCATAATGTTATATGTCATTATTGTAATCGGGTAGGACACATTGCACCCGTTTGTTTTGCTAAACATAGAAATTTATGTGTTGATTATAATTGTTATTATCCTAACCCCCAAGGACCCAAAAGAAGTTGGGTACCAAAAATCTATTTTTAGGTTCTTTTTGCAGGTGTGCTTGAAGACTACAATATTGTAGTG
This sequence comes from Nicotiana benthamiana, assembly GCA_034376525.1. Classification (NCBI taxonomy): domain Eukaryota; kingdom Viridiplantae; phylum Streptophyta; class Magnoliopsida; order Solanales; family Solanaceae; genus Nicotiana; species Nicotiana benthamiana. The sequence goes on along the minus strand of CM067329.1, from coordinate 35,052,113 downwards.
GATGCACCAAGCACAAAACCTTAATGCATTAAGGGGGAACGTCGGTTAGTTATCGTATTTTGAATAAAAACACAATGAGTTGATATGTGCAAATAATCTATATTAGTTTTGGTTGATACATGCTTTAATCAGTTCTTTTTTAATAACAATTAGTATCAATTTGGTTTATAATAATTGATTGATTCATGTTTTGATGAACATTCTTAGTTTAAAATAACAATTGATATTGTTGAGAAAAATGACCGTTATCATTAGTATGCCATTTACTAACACTTGATATGATCTTGTTTATAACGATTGGTATCGTCAATGGTTTAAATTTTTTTTGGTATAGTCTTTTTGCTAATGCCAAAAGGGGGAAGAATATGGGCGATATGCATGCCTTAATTGAGGGGGAATATTCAATTAAGGGGGAATTATATTGAATTGATTTATATGAATCGTTTGCATAAATTGCATGTTGAGATATAGCATGAATTTAGGGGGAATTCAATATGCATATCTTCCGTTGTTTGTCATTATCAAAAAGGGGGAAATTGTTGGAAATCATGTATACCTTTGATATGTGCGCTTTGGTTGTATGAGCATGATTTTCAGGTATAGGTTTTGATGAATGACAAACAATGAAGTCAAGTGTCAAAAAACGATATAATCAAATGGCGAGAAGCATACTGATGATGGAATTGCATGAACGAGCCAAAGAAGTTCAAGACCGAAGACCCAAGACGTAGGTCGTTTGGTAGAACCAATGTAAGGACAACGTTTAAGTTATCTTATCCTTTGGCTCAACATTAGGTCATCATAAACATGCATAAAATCACTTTATTAAATTATATATATCATAAATATTTTTAATATATACTTCAAAAAAAATGATTTTACGTTTTCATTTCAACCAAAATGGGTTTTGAAGTAAGTTTTCAATTCTGGTATACTCTGGTATACACAGTGTATATCAAGTGTATATCAAGTGTATATAATCAACCGTTGCCAGTTTTGAACACTGGAACAACATAATCGATTGTCCACTTTAACAATCGATTATTTTGAGACAGTGTGCAACCGAAGTTTTTAAATATCAAAACAATCGATTGTCTTTGTCCCACAATCGATCGATTGTCACTTTCATACAATCGATTATTTTTTGACCGTTCCACAGAATCCTAAATTGATTTTTGAACGTTGAAGAACAATCGATTATGCAGGGTTAACAATCGATTGTTTAGCCTAAAATCAGGAATCTGTTTTTTGAACGTTGGTCAGACAATCGATTGTCACCTCCAAACAATCGATTGTTGAAGCACAGAAGCAGGGATTTTACTTGTCAATTAAGCAACGGTCAGCACCACTTTTTCACCTATAAAAAGAGGTCTTTTGAGCTGATTTTAAACACACAACTCCTGCATATATTGATATACATATTGATCATTTTCAAGCATCATTTTAGAGCTTTTGTTGAGCAATTTGATAGACAACTTTGTGTTGTTCATAGAGCTTATTTTGTTTCTCTTTATCCACTCTATTGAGAGAGTATTTGTTGTAAAAGAGAGTTGTTTGAGAAGAACATATCTTCTCATTTGTTGGGTTTGCTAAGTACCCAAAGTCTTAGTAGTTGAAGTCTTGGGGTGAGGTATCCTCAAGCAAGTGAAGTCTTAAGGTGTGGTATCCTTGAGAAACTGTAATGGTTTGTTAAGCACCCGTAAGCTTGACGAAGATAGTGGAAATCTCGAGAGAGTCTTTCGGGGACTGGACTAGCCACGGGTTGTGGTGAACCAGGATACATCGGTGCGTTCGTTCTTTATTGCATTTAATTTCCGCACTTATTTTTCCTGCAAGTTTTTAAATTCCGCAAGTTTACGCTGTATTTTATTATAACGCTATTCACCCCCCCTCTAGTGTTAAGCGTATTTTCTAACATGATTGACTTCATGGGACCCGTCATCAGCTCCTTTGGCAATAAGTACATACTTGTTGCTATGGATTACGTGTCCAAATGGGTAGAAGCTGGAGAGTTGCCCACCAATGATGTAAGAGTGGTGGTGGGATTTTTGAAGAAGAACATATTCACCTGTTTTGGGACACCGAGGGCAATTATCAGTGATGGAAGGACCCACTTCTGTAATGAAGCCTTAGAGAAGTAGCTAGCAAAGTATTATGTACGCCACAAGGTGTCTACCCCTTATCACCCGCAGACTATTGGACATATAGATGTGTCTAATAGAGAGATAAAGAGTGTATTAAGCAAGAGTGTAAATGCCACAAGAACTTATTGGGCGAAAAAGCTAGGTGATGCACTACGGGCTTATAAAACTGCTTTTAATACACCAATTGGTATGTCACCATATAACTTGGTATTTGGGAAGGCCTGCTACTTGCCAGTGGAATTTGAACACGAAGCTTGGTGGGCACTGAAAAAGCTGAACCTAGACATTGAGGCAACATGTACAACAAGAATCACTGAATTGCATGAGCTCAATGAGTTCAGACATCTTGCTTTTGAGAACACAAGGTTGTACAAGGAAATAATGAAGAGGTTACATGACGAGAACATTGTTGAGTGACATTTCAAACCCGGGGACATGGTATTGCTCTATAACTCAAGATTATGGTTTTTCCCTGTTAAGCTTAAGTCACGATGATCTGGTCCATTTCAAGTGGTAGAAGTATTCCAATCAATGACTGTAGAGATTGCCTCAGAGAAAGACTCTCACATATTTAGAGTCAATGGGTAGAGATTGAAGCTATACATAGGCATGAAAGAACCAAAGGAAGTGTCAGAGATCTACCTGCCGGAACCTTAGAGGTCTAGCGAACCTTAAATGCACTTGTATGCATCGTGTCGTGACTATAAATAAGGTGTTGTGTGAGAGGCAACCCACACATGTTGTTGTTAGTGTTTTCTTGTGTAACTTCTTAAAACTAAAAATAATTTGGGCAGCATCGCGACTGCGGGAGAACCGCGGTGGGACCACAGTGATTCTGCCTCGACGTCGTCCAACCCACCACGACCGCGGTAGAACCACGGTGAAACGTAAAGATTTAGCCTTGATTTTTTTATCCCACCACGGCTGAGGTAGGGTTGCGGCCAACCGCGGTAAGCGTCATGCAAGTATTTTTTATTTTATTTTCTTCTTTTTCTATTTCAATTTATTTTCAAACACTTCCCCCCTCCTTTATTCCCCCAAACTCCCGACTTCCCCCCTAATTCCCCATCTCTATCTTTATCTCACTAAACTATAACTTCCTAAATCCCTCTCTCATCCTTCCTCTTTTTCACTCATACTACTCCCTCATCTCCATTCCTCTCACCCTTTCTTCCATTAAGGTATGCTACTCTCTTCTCCTCTCTCTTTTCTTTTTGTATTTTGTTGTAATATATGCTAGCCTAGTGTTTGTAATGTTGTAGCAATTTTGTGTAGATTTTTTGTTAGTTTTCTTCTTGGTTTCTTTTGAATTTTGTTTTTTGGACTGATTAGTGAAGGGGTTGTATGTATAATATAGTGGAAGAGGGTGTATGTTTGTGGGTGTTGAATGGAGTGTTGTAGGGTGTGATGGTAGTAGAATCTTTAATTTGGAGCGAGCTTTGACGTATCCATATGGGCCATGTACCTGAAGAAATTGTCTTGCCCACAAGATGTTTGGGAAATTGCCCCAATGGAGTTATAAGGGGCTAACATGACATAATTGTGGTGAAGTCTGGGTAACCACCCATAGTTACAAATTTCACACACTTACAAATAGGCGTTTCTCATTTTAACAGGTAATATGAGTTCATCTAGGAAGAGACACAACATATTGTCCTCTGCTAGTGGACCGGGAAGCTCCTCGAGAGCTAGGGGCAAGCCAGTGCGCCACAGTTTGACAGCACTAGGTTTGTCTCCAAACCAGCAGAGGACAGGTAAAATGATAAAACAACGAAGAAATTACTATATGAGGTGCATATTGACTGACAAGCCTTAGAGGTGGAATACCTGAATATCTTCAATGAGCTAAGGAGGTGTCAACTAGACATCTTCTTCGAGCTATCGGAGGAAGCCAATGTTCAGATGGTTAGGGAGTTCTATGCTAACTGCCCGGAGCATGAGAATGGGGTTGTTATTGTGCGTAATAACCAGGTAAATGTATCCCTCGAGACATCCGCAGGGTATATCGGCTTCCAGTGTTCACGGGAGAATCTGATTATCGTATTTTTAGCCAGACAAGTGCCTCGTGGGAAACTCTTCTTGAAACTATCTGTGTGCCTACCAAAGAATACATATGGATAAAGCCCAGGATCACACTAACTCCGAGTCTCTTAATTGGGAGGCTAAGAGTTGGCTAACTATTATCAACAATCGAATGTTGCCTTCCAGCAACACGATATCTACCACGGGAGTTAGTGATCTACTACTTCATGGCTCATAGAGATTTTGATGTGGCCCGACATCTCCATGACGAGATGCTAATTAGATCACCTAAGCTGCTCAAAGGGTTCTACTTCCCTTCTATGGTTACCAGGTTGTGCCGTCTTACCAGAGTCCCTGAAGACTTTAGAGTTGATGGGAAATTACCACTGAAAGCCCCATTCCTGGCAAGAAAAATCAAAATTGGGATGGAGCTAGTGGTGAATGTTGATGAATGTAATGATGATGATGTTGAGATAGCTGAGGTCCCACCACCTACGACGGTTGAAGAGGAAGGCCCATCACAGCCCCGCCGGAGTACCCGTTTGACAGCTTTGGAGCAGGAGCTGGCTAGGTTGCGTACATCAGTCACTAATTTAGGTGCCCGCATAGACACAGTGGATGACTAGCAAGTGAAGTCTGAGAAGAAATTCTTAGGCTGGCTGAGAGCTCCAGGTCGTTCTTGCAATGTGAACCCAGACACCATCTCTAATCAGGAGTGATCTTTCAGGGAAGTTGCTTTACCTCACTGCTATTTAAAATGCCATGGGGACATGTCTACATTTTAAGTGTAGGGTGGGGGATACTTCAATATATGTATGTATTTGTAACAATTTGGCTGTTTGATTTTTTTGTTTTGTTTTGAGTAATAGTCTCATTAGGTAAGTTAAAGTAAGTAATTGACTTGTACCGATGACATATCTCGTTCGACGGGGTTCTTGAGGGACTAAGTCGAGAAAAAGAAAAGGAATATGGATACCCTTCCTGATGGTGGATCATTTAGAAAACTTCTTGAGGGAAGTAAGTATAGAGAAAGACCAAAAAGATTTTTTTATTTTAAAGTAGTGTAGTAATCCCCCTTGGTTTTTCTTTGGGCCACAGTTCTTTTCCAAGGGTTTGGCTTGAACTGGGTGTAGGTAGTTTTTGTTTATTTTTTTTAGTTTAGTTATCATTATTGGGCTAAGAGTTGAATAGTAAGAGAATCCCTTGGCGTTAGTACACCTAAAAATAATTGATACTAGAGTGTAACACCTAAGCTCAATGGTTGAATCTTGCTAAGTGCCTTAAAGTTATATGTTTGTATGTGACTTGAACACTCAAAAGAGAACGTCTTGATAAATAAATCCGGAGTGATTCATGTGCCATGTGTTTGAGCTATACTATATTTCATACTTTACATTTGACGCATAGATCTTGCCCTTTGTATTTGCAAAGGGAAATAGTATCTTCCTTCAGTCTTAGAAGTGATAAAGGCATTTATTTGTTAATCCAGATATATATAACGTAAACCCACCTGAATGTGATATATCTTAGCTAACCTTGTTGAGCCTATAAGCATGTTTCTTTGGTAACCACGTTGCGAACCTTACCCAATTATTTGAATAGCCTTCTATTTGAACCCTTTTTACCTCCCATAAGCACTTGAATGGTATTGAAATTATGCAGAAGCAAAAGTGTGGGGTGGTGGTTTGGTTTTTGAGTAGAACCATTGAAATAGAGAAAAGGTGCAGAATTTTGAAGAATAAAAGAAGAGGCACCACGAAAAAAAATATTGCAAATAAATATAGTGGTTGATAAGTGGTAGCTTGATGTAAATTCACCTACAAGAATGGGATGTTATAAATGAATTGTGGGGATTGTCTGGTTGACATAAGAATGATATGGAATGTTAATGTGTTTTGTATTAAAAGTGCTTAGGGAGGTTAGTCACTATATCCAAATATATCTTACCTGTCCCTTAGCCTACATTAAAACCAAGTGAAGTTCTAGTGTTCTTAGACTGAGTGGGCTCGATTAGTAGAGTATTACACTATGGGCAAGCCTACGGTCCATCTTTGTGGCATGTGAATATTCTTTTGGAGAGTGAGCGAATTTTGTCCATCTAAGTTCCTAATTGTTTTTAGTTATATCATTATACGTGGAACTAATCTCTTGTGTGATGTGAAGGCATATGATTCACAAAGGAAAGGTAAGTCTTGACTCTTGTATTGAGTAGTTTGAGTAAGTGTGGATGTTGCATGGTACGAGAGATTCGATTTTTGAGGTAAAGGTTGTTCACTACAAGGTACAAGTTAGGTAAATTGTTCAAGGTGTGAGTCGTTAAGGGAAGAGCTTAGGGAAGGAACTTTGATAGAGTATGGTGGATTGCTAGAGGACTAGCAATAAATTAAGTGTGGGGTGTTGATATTAGGCTATATAGATGATATTTACACCTTAATAGTACCATGCTTTATTGTTGTTTTATAGGCAAATTGCCAACAAAATGCTCTAAATGGTGTTCCTTTGTTTTGTAGGGAATATTCTAAGTGAGGAAGCACCATGGAGTGTGTTGGAGGCAATAATGGGAAGAAAACACCCACTCAAGAAGTACCCGAGCACAAAGAAGCAAGAAAATGGAGTGAGCAAATTCCACCGCGATTGTGGTAAAGAAACGCATCAGATCAAGTGTTGAGGAAGAATGCTCAGCGTTCACTGCAGTCGAGTCGTGGTCTTGCCGCGATCGCAGTGCACTGTTCACTTGCCAATAATTTGGGGATCAAAGTGTAAATTTAAAAAAACTTGTTCCAAACCCTTATAAGCTTTAGAAACTCACCGAAGATTTGTTTAAGCTTGTTTTAGACTACTTTGGAGGCAAGAACAAGTGTGACAAGCGTAACAAAACATTAGAATTCTTCTATCTTCCTTTGATTATTTCAATTAACCATTGTCAATAATTTAGAAGTTTTATCTTGTTTTGTCATGAGTAGCACCTGGTCACTTTTCGAAATTCAATGGGCAAGACCCAGATTGATTATACTCTCTGCAGGAAATGCGATAAAGGTCTGTGCATTGACTGCAAGGTCATCCCAAGTAAGCACCTCACGACTCTTCATAGGCTCCTAGTTATGGACCTGAAGATGAAGAGGAGTAGGAGGAAGGGGGCGGGGTGCAGGGAACCTAAGATCAAGTGGGGTAACTTGACCAAGGACAAATCTCAGGAGTTAGGGGAGAAGTTGTTGGCGATGAGGGCTTAAATGAGTAGAGGGAACATATCTAGTATGTGGTTTACGACCGTGAATTGCATTAGGGTAGCTGGTAGAGAGGTCTTAGGGGTCACGAAGGGCTCTTCTGGGGGGGCCATAAAGGGGACTGGTGGTGCAATGGAGATGTTCAAGGTAAAGTGGAAGCTAAAAAGCAGCTTATTTGAAGCTGGTGGAGAGTAGAAACGAGGAGGAAAAAAGGACTTATCGGAAGTGTTATAGAAAGGCAAAGAAAGAGGCGAAGTTAGCGGTTACGACGGCTAAGAACACGGTGTTTTCTCATTTGTATGAGGAGATCGAAGGCAAAGGCGGGGACAAGAGGTTGTACTGGTTGGCCGGTGGAATTATGGAAAAGCGCGGGGCGGGTAGGTTTGGAGTAGCTCACTTGGCTATTTAATGTTATTTTTAAGACAAAGAAGATGACTGAAGAATCGATGTGGAGTAAGATGGTTCCGCTTTACAAGAACAATGGTGATATCCAAAATTGCAACAATTATTGGGGTATCAAGTTGTTGATACACACTATAAAGGTTTGGGAGAGAGTGGTGGAGGCCAAGTGAAGAGATGCATGTCTATTTTCGAGAATCAGTTTGGATTCATGCCAGGGCGTTCGATTACAGAAGTAATTCATCTAGTAAGGAGATTAGTGGAGCAGCATAGGGAGAGAAAGATGGATTTGCATATGGTGTTTATTGACCTTGAGAAAGCATACGATAAAGTACCGATAGAGGTCCTATGGTGGTGTTTGGAGGTTAGTGGCATTCCAGTAGCGTACATTTGGGTGATTAAGGATATGTATGATGATGCTAAGACTTGGGTGAGGATAGTGGGGGTTGACTCGGAGCATTTTCCTATGGTGTTAGAGTTGCACCAGGAATCGACTCTTAGCCCATTTTTATTTTCCTTGGCAATGGATGTACTGTCATGACACATCCAAGGGAAGGTGTCTTGGTGCATGCTATTTGCCGATGATATAGTGTTGATTGATGAGGCGCTAGCGGAGTTAATACGAGGTAGGAGGCTTGGAGATAGACCTTGGAGTCTAAAGGTTTCAAACTGAGTAGAACCAAGACAAAATACTTAGAGCATGCAAATTCAGTGAGGGGACCCGTGATGTAGATGTAGAGGTTAAGCTTGATGCTCAAGTTATCGCCAAGAGAGCAAGTTTTAAGTATCTCGGGTCTATTATTCAGGGTAAAGTGGAGATTGTCAAAGATGTCTCACATCGCGTCGAAGCGGGATGGATGAAGAGGAGGCTCGCTTTCGGTGTTTTGTGTGATAGGAATGTGCTGCTAAGACTCAAGGGTAAGTTTTATCGAGCGGTGGTTCGACCAGCTATGCTGTATGGGCTAAGTGTTGGCCAGTAAAGAAACTCTCACCTACCGAAGACAAGAGTAGCATAGATGAGAATGTTAAGATGGATATATGGGTGTACCAGGAGAGATAGGATTAAGAATGAAGCTATCCATGATAGAGCGGGAGTAGACTATGTGGAGGACAAGATGTGGGAGTCGAGGCTGAGATGGTCCAGACATATTAAGAGAAGAAGCATTCATGCTCCTTTTAGGAGGTGTGAGAGGTTGGCTATGGAGAGATTGAGAAGAGGTCGAGGTAGGCCTAAGAAGTACTGGAAGAGGTAATTAGACACGACATGCCTCTGCTTCAGCTCACTGAGGACATGACCTTTCATAGGAAGGTGTGGAGATCGAGGATTAAGGTAGAAGGTTAGTAGGTAGTTCATAGTTGTTCACCAATAGTCTTAGTAGCATGCATGGCCCTTCATATTCTTAGATTTCTATTATGTTATATGGTTGTATTTGCCTCAGGTATTGTATTCCCCGCTGCTATTATTTGGTACTACTTATCCTTTATCCCCACTTCATTTATTCTCTTCCTTACTTTCCACTTCTTCTTCTTATCCTTCCTGAGCTGAAGTTCTATTGGAAACAACCTGTCTACCTACATTAGGTAGGGGTAAGGTCTGCATAAATACTACGTCCCCATACCCCGCCTATTTGGATCAAAATGGGTTTGTTCTTGTTGTTGCTGTTGCTGTTGAGTTGAGTAGATAATTTCCTAGTCTAGGGTTTTGATGGAACCTATTGAAGGATGAAATTCTTGTTATGTTAATATAGTTTGCCCAATTTAATCTCTATCTGATCAACTATGTGTTTGTTGTAGCTAATTGACAAGATCCTTGATTAGCTATGCCTATTTAGTATGCATAACTCGGAAGAGAGTGCATATTTAGGTAATTATTGAATAACATCACTCCCAAAGTATATGAAGGATCAATAACTAAGGGCTTAAAGGCAGGATTAGGGATAACTAAGCCTTGGGTGTAATCTAAAGTGGCTGTAATAAACAAAGCCAACTAGCGTAACTCGGGAGAGTGCGTCTAGTAAATTGGCGTGATTACTCGGAAGAGATTTACGGTAATAAGAGTGCTCATGATTGTTAGAGATTATGTGGTGAATTTATTCGAATCATAACCGTAAGGGATTCTATCAATTGAGGAAATCATAACCTTAGAACCTTAGTTAGTAGAAATACGAACAATTGTTATTTACAACGATTGGGGAAGTTGATTCCGTGGAATTTAGTAAGTCTAACAAAAGTAATTGATATGTTGTGGGTTTGACTCTAGGCTAAATACTCAAATTATATTTGCAACGTCTGCGTGTGTTTTGTATAATGCATAGTTAGGCGTGATCAAATTTTGGTGTCGTTGTCGGGGAATTAACAGTGTTATCAATTACAATTGAAAGAAGTACAAAAGTTCTTAGTGTAGTCAGTTTTCTCTATACCCAATCTTTACATTGAAATTTTAACATTTGTTGACTTTGAAAGTACAAGGGGGGGGGGGGGGTGAATTGTAACTATTTTAAGATTAATCACAGATAAGTTGACCTAAAATGTTATTATTGACTCAATGGTATTACTGCACCGGTCGAGAATGATTAAGTATAAAGATGCTGAAAGTAAATGTGTAAATGTAAAGACACCCAGAATTTTTATACTGGTTCGGATTCAATGTGAATCCTAATCCCGTCCCCTTGGGTTGCAAGGGATTTCTCTTCAGAATAATAATTTTCTTCTCAGGTACAGAAGTGATGTTCGTCGCTCAGTTGTTCTTCACTCGTTGATTCAATGCCTCACCAGTTACTAACTCTCTTTCTATTTCTGACTTGTTACACAGTGAATCTAACTAGACTACTATGCATGTTATTAGTAAAATGAAGAGGGTTGTTTTGGTATGTTCAAAGTTTGTGGATGGTACAAGGCACGGTGATATTTATACAACAAGACTATGGCGGAGACTTGTCAACCCAAGGGATTTGATCCGTAGAGGGTGTTGATTCCTTCCAAGAATAAAGCGTTGATCGTTAATTTGATGGCGATCTCTTTCCTTTTTTCTGGAGATGGCGGCCTTCCAGTCTTGTAGCTCATTCAAATCAGCCGTTAGGGAATCTTCAGTGATTTGCATGATATCTGGAGATGTATCTGATTCCCAAGAATCATGGGAGACTTCTTGATGTGACGATGTGATGCTGATCTTCTCCTTGTGTGCCAACGGCTTCTCTTAATATTAATGAATATTTCCTTCCTTGTTTAATGCTTCAATCTTTCATCCTTGATTTAGTGAGATGGCAGCTTGTCTTTTATCCTTGCTTCGCTTGCCTTTTATCTATGATTCAGTTATTCCGCTTTCCTCCTTGAATATATGCTCATGTATATTAATTGCATCATTAAAGTCTATCTAAAAATCTCCCCGTTTTTGATTTTGGCAAAATTAATATACTGGAATAAACAACAGTTGACTTCCCTGTTTATATTCAGTTGAGTAGCAGGATTGCTCCCCCTCAATGTATAGTCAACTGGACGTGATCTCCCCCTGTGTATGTGCAGTCGATGTGTTCTCCCCCTCATTAGGTGCAGTCGACTGGTACCTTTTCAGTTTGTACTATGACATAGCATAGTCAGATAATACATAGTCGACTTGACCTGTGCAGATATACAAAAACATACAAAGCATATACGCCCAACACACTTATGCATCCTGCATAAGATAGCATATTATATATTTCTCCCCCCTTTTTGACACCAGCAAAAGAGGGAGCAGCAGCAAAACTAATATTCACAAGATTATCCACGGGCCTTGCCACGAGTATCCGACTCCAAGAGTCCCAAATCTATTCAAACCAATTACATATTGTAAATAACATCGCAATTAACTAATTACACTGTTAAAATTAAAGCTAAGGCACGAAAATAGGTGAAATGACCAAAATAGGTGAAATGACCAAAATGCCCCTCAGGCCAAAGTCTCGGAATCGAATAATGTTTTTACATTTTAAGAAACCTTGTACTCTCACGAGTCTAACCATATAAAAATTATCCAAATCAGAGGTCAAATGCCCCTTCAGATCATCAATGTTAGGTCTTAGAACTTTACCCCAATTTCATCCATTTTTATCCTAAATTTGAATTTAAAAGATGAATTTAACTACTAATTGATGGATTAAAGCTAGAAAGGATCATAGAAACGTTACCCAGAAATATCCTCTTCAAATCCCTCTCAAAATCGCCTTGGTCCGAGCTCAAGCTAGATTTTTCAACTTATGAAATTAAACCCACGGATTAACCCCTTAACTCACAGCGATTTCCGCTTCTGCGGCCAAATGACCGCGTACGCGGTCACCGCTTATGCGGCAAAGCAACCGCTTATGCGGTATGACTAACTGTTCCAGGGACCGGGCGGCTCATGACCGCTTATGCGGTCGCCGCTTATGCGGATCTTTTTTCCGCTTCTACGGTCTCAGACCAAACTTTCTAGACCGCCTCCACAACTCCAATGTCGTGTCTGCGGAAACTGCTTATGCGGCTCCCCTTCCGCAGACGCGGAAACAACAGAAGTAGCATCCACAGACCATGCAATTCACCAAATTTCTCCGGTTAACCACCCGACTCACCCCAAGGCCCGCGGGACCCCAACCAAAAGCACCAATACTTCCTAACACCTCATTAGAACTTGCTCGAATCCTCAAAACTCCACCATTAACACCAAAATCCTCGTTTTTCATCAAATTAAAGCCTAAGGTCTATTAAAACTTCCAAAACACGCTATCGATAAAAAACATGACCAAAATATGTCTGAATGACTTGAAATTTTGCACGCACGTCCCAAATGACATGACAGTGCTATAACATCTTTTGGATCCCGTTCCGACCCTCGGATCAAAAATTCACTATCGGACCGGAAACTTCAAAATTCTAACTTTCGGAATTTCCATTCCGAGGTTGTCTTGACACTGTTCTGATTACGGATCATTTTCCAACACTTAAGCTCTCGTTTAGGGTCTAAATGTCCCAAAACACTCCGAATTCTATTACCGAATATCCCGGCAATCCAAAATAGTATAAATGAACTTAGGGAAAGAAGTTAATGGGAAAACAGGGCATAAATTCCAAAGACGACCGGTCGGGTCGTCCCCCCCACCTATATATATATATATATATATATATATATATATATATATATATATATATATATATATATATATATATATATACAAAATACACTTAGATCGGGATAAAAACTGTCGTCGGAAAAAAAAAATACCGGAAAAAATGGCGTTTGTGAAATTCCGACGACCACTATTTTATGCCGCCAGTACCCGAAACAAAAAGAAAGAGAATGAAATAACCAAAAAAATGAGAATAATAAGAAATAAGAAAAAAAGGATAAGAAAAAAAAGAACTAAAAATATATGGTGGAGCACGTGTATCTCACCACTTGCCAAGAGTTTGATTATCAATATTAAGGGTGCAAATAATTAAATTTAAAACAAGTTTAGAGAGGTAATAGGATTCCCCGCTCGAAAAAATGTGTAGTTGATGGGATAGGTCAATGGGTTATTATGCATTTTCCCAAATAAAAACTAATAAAATAATAGTTTATTCATGATAGAAGGTTCATATTGACATTGAAAGACTATGGAATAAAGTATATACCCCCTCCGCTTCAATTTATATGAACCTATTTCTTTTTAGTCTGTGCCAAAAAGAAAGACATATTTTCCTATTTGGAAACGATTTACCTTTATGCAATGATTTATAGCCACACAAAATATATGTGCGTCATTTTACACTACAAGTTTAAATGCCTTTTTTCTTTTTTTAAGTTCCATGCCCAATCAAATGGGTTCACATAAATTAGAACGGAGGGAGTAGAATATTTCCATCAAAGATTGAAATAGATGACAGATGATTTCTTTGATGATTTCTTTGACTGGTTCATTGTCTACACGAAGAAAAGTCTCCTCTCTTCAAGAGGTTTATCAAGGAGACAACGACTCTCCCTATCTTTTCTTTTTACACCATCATAACCATTCTATGGACAAATAGAAATGAAGAAGAGCTATTCGTTTATGATACTTGTGCTATTTCTATGCTTTAGTCTCATTACCAATCTCTCATTTGGAGGGGACAACATTTCTTGGAATGAATCTCTTTCTATAGGCCAAACAATTGTATCTTCAGGTGGGAAGTTTGAGCTTGGTTTCTTCCAACCACAGAACTCTCTCAATTACTACATAGGCATACGGTACAAGGAAGTTCCCGAGCAAATAGTAGTTTGGGTAGCAAACAGGGAGACACCAGTTAGTGATGCTTCCCAGTTGACAATTATTCAAGGCAACTTGGTTCTTACTGATAAAAATCATGACTCAATTTTGTCAGCACTTTCTGGGAACGTTATTCGAAATTATTCAGTAACAGCAGTTCTTCAAGGCAGGTTTGTGGCTTTATTAGACAGTGGGTTGACGATAATGTTTTGAACCATATTTCTTGGGAGACACATGCTCGGACACTTTAGAGAACCTTCAAAGTTTGTATGCTCGAAAAACTGGAAACAACAAGATATTTCTTATAAAGCAGGTGTTGGGTTTAAAATACCATGATGGTTCCGCGATGACAGATCATCTGAATAATTTTCAGGGGATCATGAACCAGTTATCTACTATGAGCATTAAATTTGATGAAGAAATTCAAAGTCTGTTTCTACTTGGTTCCCTACCAGATTCTTGGGAAATTCTTAGAACTTCATTATCAAATTCTGCTCTGGATGGTGTGATCTCTATGGATCTTGCCAAGAGCAGCCTTTTAGATGAAGAGATGAGAAGAAAGTCTCAAGGTTCCTCCTCATCAGATGTCTTGGTGACTGATTCTAGGGGGATAAACAAGAATCGGGGTTCTGAAAATAGAGAACATAATAGAAGAAAATCCAGAAGCAGACATAAAGATATTGAGTGCTATCATTGCGGGAAGAAATGGCACACAAAGAAGCTCTGCCGGATTTTGAAAAAGGAGAACAGAGACAAGGAAGAACAAAAAGAAGATGGCAATCGTCTGGCCACCATCACTACAGAAGATATTGTTACAGTCCTTGATGTGAATTTGATAAATATTGCTTGTGATGAGTCAAGCTGGGTTGTGGACAGTGGTGGCGCATCTCATGTGACATCAAGGAAGGAATTTCTCTCATCCTATTCTCAGGGTGACTATGGAACTTTGAGTATGGGTAATGAGACTGTATCTAGGGTGGCTGGTATTGGAACGATTTGTTTGGAAACTAGTATTGGAACTAAACTAGTTCTGAAAAATGTAAAGCATGCACCTGATGTTCGTTTGCACTTGATCTCTATTGGTGTTTCGGATGATGAGGGATATGTTAGTACCAATGGTGCTGGAAATTGGAAGCTCACTAAGGGCTCCATCAGTGGCTCGTGGGAAAAAACGTCGTGGTATATACTGGACTATGGCCTCTACTTGTGTTGATATGGTGAATGCCGTTGAGAGCCATAACTTTTCAACGTTATGGCATAAGAGGCTTAGCCACATTAGCGAGAAAGGACTAAATGTTTTGGGTAAGAAGAAATTTGTTTAGCTTAAAGTTTTCATTTACTTTAGAAGCATAAAATAATCAAAATAAATAGAGGGCCAATCATAGCAGATCGTAATAAATCCAAAGACCGAAAGGAATAAAATATAAGAGACATCAGTTGTAGATTAAAGGGAAGAGGGTGAAGATCTTTTATTAATGATGTTAGTTTGGTCTTCCTCCCCCTAGAGAGGTTCAGAGCCATACAATGATTTATTCTCTCTTCTTTTAGAAGTAGATGTGAAGAAGAAAAAGTAGCCCCCTTTTAGGGTTCTTTCTCTTAGTGTTTATAGCTAGGAGATCTGCTAGTGGCGCCAAGGGGTTGAGACGACATAGAAGCGACGCCATCATGAGGACGGCCAGGCCATGGCCTTAGTTGTCAGATTGGATAACTACCCGATAATCTTGTGAATAAATGGCCATACAGTTTATTAGTCATAAATAGGCTTTAATAAATGCATTGATCTCATTCATTATCATGAGGTCAAGTTTTGACCCATACACATAGTCCCTCCGCTTATTGAGGTCGGGCTCAGGTCGGGCTCGATGAGCGAATTTCCCTAATAACCATAGTCGTTTATCCGTTAGGGATGATCGTAGTCCTTTATTCTTCAGAGACGGCCGTAGCCGTTTTTACTTTTTAGAGATGGCCATAGCCTTTTCAATCATTCGAAGAAGGCCGTAGCCATTGTTCATTTAGAGGTGGCCGCAACCTTTTATCTCTTGGAGATGGCAGTAACCATTTTTACTATGGAGATGGTCGTAGACATTTTTACTTTTTAGATGACCGTAGCCATTTGTTTCTTCAGAGGTGGCCGTAGCCATTTTTACTTTAGAGATGGCCGTAGCCATTTTTGCTTTTGAGATGGACGTAGCCATTTTTTCTTTAGAGATTGCCATAGCCTTTTTTACTTTAGAGATGGCCGTAGCCATTTTTACGCGTGCTCGGAGAGAGTAGGATCACGCTTGCGCGTATAAGGGGGACATCATGTGCATGGTGACGCATGAGGAGTGCCCATGGTATCTTGAGGTCGTCATAACCGTGTCATGGGGAATGCGCCGATTAATGGTTGAATGGCCATTCAATGGTATCTGTCATAATGGTGGCCGTTACTGTAGGCCTGACCCGCTTTGCGGTTGGTCAGGTAGTTAATGGTGACCTTTGGGATTCATGAATTCTGATAGAGATAGCCCTTCTTGATTTCAGATTATCTAGTCTTTTACTCCTCGTTAATTCATTCTCCGTCATTTTTGTTGGATCTTCGTATTCTCTTGTTTTTTCGGTGAATCTTTCCATTTATCTCTCGTTATACTGATAATGGCGAGCAGTTCTCACTATGATATAGCTCCGGTGGTGGTTGCGGCAGCTGAGGGCCCATCTACGGTGGCGGGAACCACCGATTCGCGGAATGTTGATCGGTTCCCATTGGTGACTGACATTCTTTCCCTGCCTGGCGGTCCGGCCACCGATTTTACCGACCCCGAGGGAGAAGATTTGTTGGATGAGGCTCCAGTGATGGGGGAAGTTGGCATTGCTCAGCTGAAGGATCAATGTGATTTTCCTTGCTTCACTGACATTGTCCTAGCCAGGAGCGGTGACAAGGTGCACGCCGACCCCCGTGGTTACTGCATCTTTTACGCCTACCCTTCCAAGATTGGATTTAGGCTTCCTTTCCCCATGCTGGTGGTGGACTATTTCCTCTACTACAGGGTGTGCCCTGGTCATCTCATCCCTTCTTGATACAAATTATTGGCGATGCTGATCAAATATGCAGAGTTGGCACGGAGGGAAATTACACTTGAGCACGTGTTGACTCTGTGCGCCCCTCAGAGGGTACGCGGCACCATGATTCGGTTAATCCCAAGTGGGACCGACGCCTTAACTGCGGAGCTCGATGACGATGTCGCGAGGTGGCCGCCCTAAGTATAAAGGTATGTATGAAACTTTTCTTTGTTTTCTTTCTTAGCATGTCTTCTAGTATTAACTGTCGCTCTGTTTGTTGTAGAAATTTTTGCTGGAGGTGAAGAGCATCAGGCGGGCTAATGTCCGCTTGACGGTTTTTGTGCGGCTATTGGAGAAGTACAGCCGCTACTATGAACGATGTCGTGGCTTGCGTGAACGCATAAGGAACGACCCGCGGAATCAGGAGCTGGTAGAAGAGCTGGCATGGGGGGAGCTTCATATGCAACAGACCCTCAGCAGGGTAACCGCTCTTGAGGGGCAGCTCCGCCAAGCAAACGAGGGGATGGATGTTGAGAGAAGGGCTGGTGCTGAGAGGGAGTGCCAAAATCTGGCTGCGGCAGCAGAGGCCGATGAAGCTTTTACTAGGCAAGTGGCTGCCCTAGAGACTGAGGCCGGCACATTAAGGTAGCGGGCAGAGGATGCCCTGGCGAGGGTTGAAACACTGCAGGCGACCAACCGCGCCCAAGAAAGGGAGCATGGGTTAGAGAGGGCCACCTCTACCTTACGAGAGCGGTCGTTAGAGGGGCGTATTGCTGTCTATGAGCGGGACGCCCGTGCTGTAGCGGACCGGATTGCGGCCTTGGAGGTCGAGAACCAGCGCATCAAGGACCAGGCCGCTTCTTTTGGTCCTGCTCATGAGCTTTGGACATATGCCGAGGCCCAGCTCGACGTGTACAGGCGGTTGTAGGAAGCTGGCGTCGTGTCTGAGGCCACTTTTGAGGAGGCACACCAAAAGGCTCGTGAATTCCGCCTTGACTTTGGTTTTGACTCGTCTACGCCTGGGGGTGATGATGGCGTCGAGGGCGCTGATAATGCTGAACGGGGCGCTGGGGGTGCCGCGTGAACAAATGAAAAAATATGTAACGTTTGTTTAGTTTTTTGTTCTTTTTTCTCTTTTTTTTCTTTGCCGGCCTTAGGCCAATGTAATTGGGGGTAACCCCGTGTAAACATTGTAAATATATGTGGTTTTCTTCTTTTCTGTTTGTTTTGTGTCGAATACATTATTTTTTTGTGCTCATTTGCAAGGGCTTTGATTTAGAGTTTCCCCCATGGGCATGTTAATAGTCTCGACTGGTTAGGTGGTTTCGACCATTGTATAATCGACCCTTCGCCTTAGGAGGCAATTGATGCGGATGGCCTTGGCCATAGATAGACGCTCTTGGTCATCACCTTGCTCCACTTAAGGGAGTGGGTTGTACCCGTGTCTGGGAAGTGGCGGCACATGTCCTTAGTCCCAGTTCGGGCTTATTCGAACTACTAGCCGTGGTAACAAAAAATGTGGCCTTGTAGTTTCGACTTGGGCCGAACTTTACGTGGGCTAATACTTTAGTTTCTAGTTAGCTGTACTTACTTGAATGGCGAGGGAGTTACGCCTGACCCGGAGTTCGTTGGTGCTTGGACGTTTGGGAGCACTCGTCCATGCTTAATTGTGGCCCGGCTCATAGCGTTGGGGATGTGTGTTCTTGGCCTCGGCTCGTCCGTGGTTGAGTTTGTGGCTTTTGTGACGGAGGCGTGTAGCCTGAGTCCTGGTTCAAGTCATAATTGAATTCTTTGGTAATTTGTAATGGCGGGGGCACTTGGCTTGAGTTCTAGTCAAATTCGCAGTTGGACTTTATGATATTTGAAGGCGCATTGCGTGGGTTGTCGTTCAACCGTAGTTGAACTTTTGTAATTTTTGAAGGCGCGTAGCCTGAATCGAAGGCACGTAGCCCGAATCGACGTTCATCCGTAGTTGAACCTTTGTAATATCTGAAGGCGCGTAGCCTGAGTCCCAGTTCAACCGTAGTTGAACCTTTTAGGTAAGGAGCATAGCCTGAGTTGTCGTCCAATTGTAGTTGAACTTTTGTGATTTTTGAAGGCGCTTAGCCTGAGTTGAAGGCACATAGACTGAGTCCCAGTTCAATCGTAGTTAAAGCTTTTGGGTAAGGCGCATAGCCTGAGTTCTCGTTCAACCGTAGTTGAACTTTTCTGATATTTGAAGGCGCGTAGCCTGAGTTGAAGGCACAAAGCCTGAGTCCCAGTTAGATCGTAGTTAAACCTTTTGGGTAAGGCGCAAGCCTGAGTTGTCGTTCAAGCGTAGTTGAACTTTTGTGATTTTTAAAGGCGCGTAGCCTGAGTTGATGGCACATAGCCTGAGTCCCAGTTCAATCGTAGTTGAACCTTTTGGGTAAGGCGCATAACCTGAGTTATCGTTCAACCGTAGTTTAACTTTCATGATTTTTGAAGGCGCGTAGCCTGAGATGAAGGCACATAGCTTAAGTCGAAGGCACATAGCCTGAGTCCTAGTTCAACCATAGTTGAAGCTTTGTAATATTTGAAGTCGAAGGCACATATCATGAGTCGAAGGCACATAGCCTGAGTCCTATTTGAACCGTAGTTGAACCTTTGTGATTTTTGAATTCGCGTAGCCTAAGTTGAAGGCACATGCCTGAGTCGAAGGAACATAGCCTGATTCCTAGTTCAACTGTAGTTGAACCTTTGTAATATTTGAAGTCGAAGGCACATAGCCTGAGTCCTAGTTCAACCGTAGTTGAACCTTTGTGATTTTTGAAGGTGCGTAGCCTGAGTCGAAGGTACATAGCCTGAGTCCTAGTTCAACCGTAGTTTAACCTTTGTAATATTTGAAGTCGAAGGCACACAACCTAAGTCGAAGGCACATAGCCTGAGTCTTAGTTCAACCGTAGTTGAACCTTTTGTTTTCCCATATAGCCCACTTCGTATTGGGGGTTGGGATTCGTTTGTAGGTTCAGATCTTGCCTAACTTGCGCTTGTGGTCTTTTTGACTGGCTCACGCGGGTTACCTCTTTACAGATCTCGGTTCGAGAGAAGCTTGTGTGCTTTTTCCCCCTTTTGACCTCTGTGTGGAAAGGGGCGAGGTACCTTAGGCCTATTTTCCCCATAGAGATTGGGGATCTGCTTCTTCTTCTTCTTCTTCTTCTTCTTCTTCTTCTTCTTCTTCTTCTTCTTCTTCTTCTTCCCTTTGCTCAGAGACGCGGGGGTGTGGAAGCAAGCTTATCTCGAGGTTTTTGACTTCCTATGATCCCATATGCTGCTTGGGCTCGTTCGAGCTGGGTTGTTCATTTCCTTTTTTCGATCTAAGAATAATCTACGTGATTCTTGTATGAGATCCCCACAACAGCGCCAAACTGTTTAGCTTAAAGTTTTTATTTACTTTAGAAGCATAAAACAATCAAAATAAATATAGGGCCAATCATAGCAGATCGTAATAAATCCAAAGACCAAAAGAAATAAAATATAAGAGACACCAGTTTTAGATTAAAGGGAGGAGGGTGAATATCTTTTATTAATGATGTTTGTTTTGTCTGCCTCTCCATAGAGAGGTTCAGAGCCATACTATGATTTATTCTCTCTTCTTTTAGAAGTAGATGTGAAGAAGAAAAAGCAACCCCCCTTTTTAGGGTTCTTTCTCTTAGTATTTATAGCTAGGAGATATGCCAGCTGGTGCCAATGGGTTGGGATGACATAGAGGGGAAACCCTTATGAGGACGGCCAGGCCTTGGCCTTAGTTGTCAGATTGGTTATCTACCTGATAATCATGTGAATAAATGGCCATACCATTTATTAGTAATAAATAGGCTTTAATAAATGCGTTGATCTCATTCATTATCATGAGGCCAAGGTTTGACCCATACAAAATTGTTGTCAAATCTTGAAAGTGCAAAATATGAAAAATGTGAGCACTGCTTGGCTAGAAACAAAAAAGAGTTTCTTTCCAATGTCATCCTCCTTCAAGAAAGACAGAGTTGCTTGAGTTGGTGCATTCAGACTTATGTGGTCCAATGAAGACAAGGACTGTGGGTGGTGCACTCTATTTTGCTACCTTTATTGATGATTGATCAAGAAAACTTTGGGTCTACATCTTGAAGACCAAAGACCAAGTGCTAGGTGTCTTTAAGCAATTTCAGGTTTCAGTTGAAAGAGAAACTGGAAAGAAGCTGAAGTGTATTCGTACTGATAACGGTGGTGAATATTGTGGACCGTTTGATGAATACTGCAAGCAGCAGGGTATCAGACACCATAAGACTCCACCTAAGACTCCTCAGCTTAACGGTTTAGCAGAAAGGATGAATAAGAGCTTGATGGAAAGAGTGAGATGTTTGCTTTCTGAAGCAAAGTTGCCAAATTTCTTTTGGGGTGAGGCTTTGTTGACCGCCGCACATGTTATTAATCTATCCCCTGCAGTTTCTTTGCAAAGTGATGTTCCAAACAAAGTTTGGTATGGCAAGCATGTTTCCTATGACCACTTGAAAGTATTTGGTTGCAAAGCTTTTGTACATGTGCCTAAAGACGAGAGGTCAAAATTAACTGCTAAGACAAGGCAGTGCATCTTCATTGGTTATGGACTTGATGAGTTTGGTTACAGGCTATATGATCCAATTGAGAAGAAGGTTTTGAGAAGCCGTGATGTTATCTTTGTGGAGGATCAAACAATTAAAGATATTAATAAAGCGGAGAAGCTAAAAACTTCAAGTTCTGAAGGCTTAGTTAATCTTGATCAAGTTTCTCATACAAATGCGAATGGCGTTGGTGGGCTCAATGATGGTGATGCCCAGAACCATATTCCGGATCAGTATATTGATGGTAATGGTGATAATAATGATAGTGTTGATGAGGGAGATGCTCCTACGTACGAAGTTGTGGAAGAGTTAGATATTCCACTCAGGAGGTCTTCAAGACCTCGTACTCCTTCCTCCCGTTATTCACCCGATGAGTATGTACTACTCACTGATGCGAGAGAACCTGAATGTTATGCGGAGGCCATAGAGGATGAGCACAAGGATCAATGGATTGAAGCCATGCAAGATGAGATGAAATCTCTGCATGAGAACCATATTTATGAGTTGGTGAAATTGCCTAAGGGCATGGGAGCTTTGAAGACAAGTGGGTGTTCAAAGTTAAAGCTGAAAAACATAGTTTGAAGCCCAGATACAAAGCTAGATTGGCTGTCAAGGGATTTGGTCAAAGGAAAGGTATTGACTTTGACGAAATATTTTCTCTTGTGGTGAAAATGTCCTCCATTCGGAGAGTTCTTTGTTTGACTACTAGTCTTGATTTGGAGATTGAGTAGATGGATGTGAAGACTGCTTTTCTTCACGGTGACTTAGAAGAGGAGATTTATATGGAACAACCAGAGGGCTTCAAATCAAAAAGTAAAGAAAATCTTGTATGCAAACTTAAGAAGAGTCTATGCGGATTGAAGCAAGCTCCCAGACAGTGGTACAAGAAGTTAAGTATGTTATGGGGAAGCAAGGCTACAAGAAGACTTCTTCAGATCATTGTGTGTTTGTACAAAGATTTACTGATGATGACTTTATCATCCTCTTGATATATGTGGATGATATGTTGATTGTGGGCAGAAATGCTTCCAAGATTGAAGAGTTGAAGAAACAATTGAATAAGTCTTTTGCAATGAAAGATTTGGGTCATGCTAAGCAGATTTTGGGCATGAGGATTACTCGTTCGAGAAATGAAAGGAAGTTTTACTTGTCACGGGAGAAGTACATAGAACATGTATTGTAGCGCTTCAATATGAAAAGTGCTAAGTTGGTTCGCACACCCCTTCCTGGTCATCTAAAGTTGAGCAAGAAGATGTGTCCAACAACAACAGAGGAAAAAGAGAGAATTGCAAAAATTCCTTATTCCTCTGCTGTCTGAAGTTTGATGTATGCAATGTATGCACTCGACCGGATATTCCCATGCAGTCGGTGTTGTTAGCAAATTTCTTGACAATCCAGGAAAAGAGCATTGGGAAGCTGTAAAGTGGATACTAAGGTATCTAAGGGTAAGCTCACATGAATGCTTATGTTTTGGAGGATCCAATCCAATTTTGAAGGGCTATACAAATTCTGATATGGCAGGTGACCTTGATAACAGAAAATCCACTACTGGATATCTGTTTACTTTTTCGGGGGGAACTATATCATGGCAGTCAAAGTTGCAGAAGTGTGTCGCACTATCTACAACTGAAGTAGAGTGTATTGTGGCTACTGAAGCTGGCGAAGAGATGATATGGCTCAAGAGATTTCTTCAATAAATTGGATTGCGACAGATGGAGTATGTTGTCTACTGCGACAGTCAGAATGCAATAGACCAAAGAAAAAACTCCATGTACCATACAAGAACAAAGCATATAGATGTGAGATATCATTGGATTCGTGCGCAGGTGGGAAACGAATTTTTACAGGTCAAAAAGATTCATACGAGTGAAAATCCTGCTGATATGTTAACCAAGGTGGTACCAAGAGACAAGTTCGAGCTATGAAAAGAACTTATCGGCGTGCACTCAGACTAAAAGACAGTGCTACCTCCTCTAGATGAATGAGACTGGAGTGAGATTGATATGGTGTCCATCTCATTCAAATGATTTGGTAGCCAATTTTGTTGACTTGTTTTGGTTTGGTAGCCAACCTTGTTGAATTATTTGGTAGCCAATATTATTGACTTGGTTTGGTTAGGTAGCCAACCATATTGAATTTCTTTGGGTTGGTAGCCAACTTTGTTGAATTGTGCCAAGTGTGTGTAAATTGTCAAATATTGTAGGCTTTAGAGAGTGGAGCTATGGCTATAAAAGGATAGCTTCAACTCTCATTTCAACACACCAACAAAGAGAGAAAAGAGAGAGCATGGTATTCCATAAACTGTAAGAAAATAGTTTATGAAGAAAAATAGAGTATGAGAGATATTGTAGTTTCTGATTGTCTGAGTCATAATATCCAACTATAGACTGATTGATTGTCTTCTTGCTAAAAAACTAACCCAACATCTACAGTATTATGAATATACTGTAGAAGCCACTTCAGAACTTGCCAATGCTCTTTTCATGGATTATGCATATATCTGCTAATAACTCCAACGGCTTGTGAAATGTCAGGTCTCGTACATACCACTGCATACATCAAGCTACCAACAACATTTGCATATGTTACCTTTGACATATACTCTCGTTCATCTTCATAAATTGGCGACATAGTAGTACTCAGCTTAAAGTAGGGAGCAAGTAGAGTACTAAATGGATTAGTCTTGTCATCTCTGCCAAAGCTTCGTAGTACTCTCTTCAAATATTCTTTATGAGATAAACAGAGTTTCTTTGAACGTCTATCTCTTATTATATCCATACCAAGAATTTTCTTTGCCTCACGCAAATCCTTCATCTCGAACTCCTTCTTCAGTTGAATCTTTAACTTATCAATTTCTTCCGAATTCTTGGAAGCTATCAACATATCATCAACATATAGGAGAAGATATATAAAGGAACTATCTTTAAGCCTGTGCAAATACACACAATGATTGTATTTGCTTCTCTTGTACCCTTGTTGCAACATAAACTTGTCAAA
Source organism: Nicotiana benthamiana (assembly GCA_034376525.1). Lineage (NCBI taxonomy): Eukaryota > Viridiplantae > Streptophyta > Magnoliopsida > Solanales > Solanaceae > Nicotiana > Nicotiana benthamiana. The sequence continues at coordinate 35,027,451 of CM067329.1, read as the reverse complement.
TCGCTTGTACCATTGTCTAGAAGATTGTTTCAAACCCTATAACGACTTGTCAAGTTTGCACACCATATTTTCTTTTCCAACAACTTTGAATCCTTCTGGCTGAGTTATGTAGATTTCCTCCTCGAAGTTTCCATCCATCTGAACTATTTCCAAATCCAATTGTGCTATTAAAGCCAACATAATTCGAATGGAGGAATATTTTACAACTGGAGAACACACTTCATTGTAATCAATTCCCTCCTTTGAGCATATCCTTTGGCCACAAATCTTGCTTTGTAGCAAACATCTACTTGGTTAGGAAATCCTTCCTTCTTTGCAAATACCCATTTGCACCCAATTTCTTTCTTTCCCTTCGAGAGATTGGCCAATCTCCATGTCTTATTCTGATGAAGGGACTGTATTTCATCATTCATGGCAATCCTCCACTTATCTTCTTCTGAATTTTGGATTGCATATTTATAAGTGGTCGGAACATCATCAGCTACAATTGCGGTTGCACAAGCAACTGTCTCTATGTGAAGAACAGGTTTCATTATTGTCCTTTTTGGCCTGCTGGTTGCTATTGATTTAAGTTGTTGTTGATGTTCCTGAGTTGGAATCTCCTCTACCAAGCTCTCCATCTAGAGAATAATCTTCATTTGTTTCCTCCTCTTCTTCTTGTGTTGGAAAAATAAATTTTCCCTCAAACTCCACCTCCTTAGAAGCACCATTATCTTGTTTGGTATCATCACTTTTTACCTTATTGACCATAGCAAATTCATCGAAGGTAACATCCATGCTAAATATTACTTTCTTTGTCATAGGACACCATAAGCGATATCTTTTGACTCCAGAAGAAATGCCCATAAAAATAGCCTTCTTGCCCTTTGATCTAATTTTGACTCTGTTACATGATAATATGCAGTTGAGCCAAACATGTGCAAAGAGTCATAATCTACAGCAGACTTTCCATACCATTTTTTAAATGGTGTCTTGCCATCAATACCAGCAAATGGTAGACGATAAATGAGGTGTCATGCATATGTAATTACCTCAGCCCAAAATTCTTTGCCCAAGCCAGCATTGGACAACATACGCCGTACCTTTTCCAGCAATGTCTGATTCATGTGTTCTTCCACTCCATTTTGTTGTGGTGTATGTCTGACAGTGAAGTGTCAGGCGATGCCATCATTTTCACAGACCTTGTTGAAATGATCGTTTTTGTATTCACCTCCATTGTTTGTGCGAATACACTTGATCCTCCTGCCTGTTTGATTCTCCACCATCGTCTTCCATTTGAAAAAAATTCTCAGCACTTCATATTTTCTCTTAATTTTATACACCCATACTCTTGGGGAAAAATCATCAACAAAGGTTATAAAATAGTGCTCCCCACCCAATGAAGGTGTTATGGAAGGACCCCAAACATCAGAGTGTACATAATCCAAAATGCCTTTCATATTATGGATCGATGTACCAAACTTAACCCTTGTATGTTTCCCTTTGATACAAACGCAAAACTCCAAGTTGCAAGTCTTTACTCTGTTCAACAATCCCAAGTGCATGTGCCATAGCCTGGTTGCCTTTGCCTCTTTGTCTTCACTGCATGTTACTGTCGCTGTCCCAATAATTGTACTACCAGATAGCGGTACATGTTATTGTTCTTCCGATTAGTCTTCATTACCACTAGTGCACAAGAGCACATTCTCATCACTCCATTTTCTGCAACGATTTCGAACCCTTTTGATTCTAGGGCTTCCACACAGATGAGATTCTTTTTCAAATTCGATACATATCGAACATCTGTTAATGTTTGAATCATTCCATTATGGTTCCTTAATCGTATTGAACCAATGCCATATGAAGTAAGAGGGCTATTATCCGCTATGTGGATGACTCCATATTCTCCTTTTTGAAATTTCACGAACCACTCCCTGTTGGGACACATATGATAGCTATAAGTTGAGTCCATCAACCATATGTCTATTGATGTTGATGACTCTTTTGTAACTAATAAGATATCTGAATCATCACAATCTTCCAGTGCCCCTTCTCTCGACAAAAGGCACATTCATATTTGCTGGGTTTTAGATCTTGACTTAGATCTTCCTTTATTTGTCCTCGTTTGATTTTGAGGACGACCCCTCACAAACAGGGCTTCTCCTTCTCCGCCCTTCTGTTTTTCTCGCTTTCTTTGTCCATAGCTGTACAAAGCCGAACAAACTTCTCTCAGAGAAACTTGGTCATTTTCACGGAGTAGAGTAGTTTCAAGGTGCTCATAGTCATCCGGAAGTAACGCCAACAACATCAAGGCCAAGTCACCACCATCATAAGTTGTATCCATATTTTGCAAATCTGTGTCCAACTAAAACTGGTGATATGTTCATTCATTGTGGTACCGGGAATATAGGTGAAGTGAAACAGTCTCTTTTTCATGTATAATTTATTTTGACTGTTTTTCTTCAAAAATTTATCCTCCAGCGCGTTCCGTAATCTACTTTCAGAAGTTTCCTTTGTGTAGGGATATTTCTGCTCTCTAGCAAGATAGGATCGAATGGTACCGCAAGCAACACGGTTGAGAATCTTCTAATCTTCTACTCCAATAACATCTGGTTTCTTTTCTTCAATGGCCAGATCTAGCCCTTATTAGAAAAGGACATCTAGAACCTCGCCTTGCCACATCCCAAAATATCTGGACCCATCAAAAATTTCTACAGCAAATTTTGCATTTGACACAATTCTTGTCATAAGTGAAGATGCCAATGATGACATATTGCTGACACTTGGTGTAGATTCTTCTTGTTTATTGTCTTCCATTTTGACACAAATATTATTTAATAGCTGATGACACAAATCAAGATTATTTCCTTTCTGATGTAGAAGATCAGACCAAGTTGCAACCATAGAGCATACTCAGACAGAACCTTGACTCAGTTACCAAGATAAATCCTTTCTGATGTGGAAGATCATACTAGGCTGCAATCCACATAGCATACTGAGACAGTACCTTGGCTCTGATACAAATTGTTGCGGAAGCCGAATATATATAGTGTGAATGAGTCACAACTACTATACCAAAATTATGGCAGCCACTAAATAATAAATAAGAAAATAAAGCAACAATAAAAGGAGCACCAGAATTTAACGAGGTTCGGCCAACTTTGCCTACTTCTCGGACACAACCAATATTTTGTTCCACTCTAAAAATACAAGTGAAATAATACTAAAGAGAGAAGATACAAATGCCTTAAACAGATGAAAAGACAAAAAATATGTGTTTAAATCCTAAACATTAGGCTTTCTTTTATAGAGGGAAAATCCCCCTAATCAAATTCCCAACCGACGTGGGACTAATGGCTTTTGCCAAATTCAACATATATAACATAGAACAGTTTCAAACCAGTGACTCAGATTCATCTCAACAAGAGTTCATTTTCGTTAGTGCTAACAGTAGTTATTCTTATTCTGTTTTCACTCAATTCATTTTCAACCACAAGGTGTATAACACCACAACCAACAAGCTTATGTTTTGGAATTTAAATTGGGGAAACAAAACATGGGTAATTTATTGATTGGCATAGGCAGGACATTGTTATACCAATGAAAATTGAAAATTATGAATTCTGGACCATTGGTTGCTTTAAAAAGTATGATCACCAAGCTATTTGGCAATGGCCATATTAGCTGATTCAAATGGGAATATTCATGTTTGAACACCAACAAACTTGCTCAAAGGTCAAAAAACCCAAATATGGTCAAGGAAGATAACACAAAGGATTGGTTTAAAACTGATGAGGATAACAATTGAGACCCAAAGTTTCTTTCCCAATGCAATGGAAATTTTCAAGTCTTCTTTGACCTACTGCTCATGCTTTAATGAGAGATTCTATTCTATTTCCAGGATACTAGTAATTTTCTCAAACAAATGAATGATAAATTTGTTGTCTAAAGGCCCAAATTGCTAAAAGATACAACTTAAGATGCAAAATTTGGTGTATGAAGAAAACAATTCAGAAAAAGTTGAAAGAATATTAATAATCACATGGAAGGAAGACGCTATTATATTTTCTCACAGAATAAAAATTCCGACTAATGCAAATAGAAATTTCTTCTTCAGCGCCTATAGAGAAGAAATTTATGCACCATCAAACATTCAGACAATTGTAGTGGACCTTAAATAATATATATCTGCATGACCTTTTCTATGCCATTTGGTAGAGAGGTCATTTGGGGAATACTACTTTACTTATCAACCTCCTTCGACCATCAAATTACAACTGCTAGCAATTTTCAGTGCGGGAATACTTCCCGAGAAGCTCAACCCTATATACAGATAGACCATTTAATGTTAAAAGGGTTCGGACTAGGAATAGTGGTCATACCACCATCCTGGGAAGTGGTCTGATAATCCATTAAGTGTCACTCTATCACTTTTTAATTTTTATTTTTATGGTCAATGTCACTCTATCGTTAACAATACGAGTACGATGCTGTGATTGCAAGCTTAAATTAGCTAGAGGACTCGGTGTAGAACACATCAAATAGAAAAGCGACTTTCAACTTGTGGTGAATCAAATCCTATGAACGTACTGTATAAAGTAAAATTGGTTTATATCAAATGACCGAGTGATAGAGCAACACGTAGAACCGAAGGTAGGTGGTAAATTGCGTAGTAACTGATACCGAGAACAATAGTTGCAAGTGATATCGGGCTAACCACGAAGGAAACATGATCAACGTCAATAGAATCAAATGCTTGTTACCAGATGGCATTTAATGAAGAATATTACATAGTATTAAATAGGCAGCTCTTGCAGAGAATTTCGACATTCATATCCTGCTCTTACATATTCATCAATGACTCCTTTGTTGCCATTTAAGAGGGGCCTCATCCTAGGATTTTGTTTTCTAGCTATAACTATAAATAATTGTTTCAACAAATATTGTAGGGACACGAATCATTGGCAAAACATATGCTACATTTTATTGTCGAGCTAAATAAAATAACTCTACTTTTCGTTTTACATTACTCTCATTTCTGTCCTCGCACGCACTGCTTCCGGAGCTAGGTTGTCATTTCTATCGCAAAGAGCCTCTTTGGATTAGCTGATTTGAAGTAGCTAATAATCATTAGGTGCTGAAAAGCACTTTTAAGTGTTGAAACTGATTTATTAAATAAGCAGTTATGTGTTTGAGTACAAGTGCTGAAATTGATAATAAGCTGCTGTAGAGTTTGATAAAAAAGTGCTGATAAGCTCTTTTTATGTTAAAATGAATTAAATAACTTTAGAATTGTTTACACTTATAAGGGTGTAATTTCTTCAAAATTTTTAGATCCGAGATCTGCAAATACAAAATATTCTATTTGTCATTTTATTTTAAATATAAATGTTATTAGATAATATAAGTTATATGATGAATATAATTTATTTTATGATAAGCATATAATTATAAGTTATATAATAATAATTAATAAAATGATAAAAAAATTAAGTAAACAAATTTAATAAACCGAAATAAGACGAAATATTTGAAGAGAAAAAACAAACACTTGATGCGCATTGTTTGTACAAAATTAAACTAAAACGTTCAGTAAATTCTTGGGCAATTAGATCATGATTGCCATCCAAAACTATTATCTCCTTCATTTTCCACATTTTCTATATTTGCAACACTGACGCGTGCAGATCTTCCAACATCATGATTAATAAGAGGTACATATCTCTCATTCTCAGTTTTTTAAAATATATTGTTCGTTTATATTTTTTTCTAATGCATTTGTGAATTGTCATTGTAGCCAGTGCGATATTTATTTGAGTGTCAATATAATAGAAAGGCATATCTCTTAAATGGATCATTTTGATTTTCATACCCCAAATATTCGCTCTACAATATTTCTACAAGAAGAATGTAAATAACTAAACTTTTTTTTATGTCTATTTGGGGCTCGCAATTGCTGTGTCGCACTAGGCAAATTTCTGCAAAGTGGTATTTCACATTATCTCCTTTGCATGGTGCCATATATTCCTTCATATGTGAATATTTTGCCTCAACAAGATAATATTTGCCCCCAGATGGATATGAAAAGTTCAGTTCGGGTCTACGAAGAGCCTTACAAAATATATGACTATCATGAGCCACTCCTTCCCACGTAACCCATGCAAATTTAAAACATATATTAAAGTTGGCAGCAAAAAGAATATTTTGAGTAGGACAACCTTGGCGCCCGATATATGGTATCTCTTGACCTTGAGGTAATCTTGCTTCTACATGCATGTTATTACGACCCCAATCCCGGTCGTGATGACGCCCAACATATTACTAGCCAAGCCCGACCAACAATCAATCTCAAACCTTTTTCTAAAATTCGATACCATATAATTGAGTTTAAATACCAATTAACATAATATAAGTCTGAAACAGTAAACTAAAAGTCCGGAAGACCAAATAATGTCACTACAATGCCCACCGATATGGTGTCACAAGTCAAGAGCCTCTATTACAAGTTTAAATAGCCTACAACAGAGATAGTCTAAGAATGCTGAAAAGTAAAAGATATAAGGAGAAATCGGGTCGGTTCTGCGGTTGCCATGCAGCTACCTCGATAACTTCGGTAAATTTTGATCGGAAAAAAAAGCTCTCAATATGCCCCGGGGATACCTGGATCTACAAACAGGGTGCAGGGAGTAATGTGAGTACTTCAACTCAGCGAGTAATAATCATAAATAATGGCTGATAGTATGAAAATACGTAAAGGTACTAAGCAGTTCTATATCAAAGCAGTAAAACAACTTAAAGCAGCAAAATAGTGAATAAGTCAAGTGAAACCTCTTGAGATCAGGTAAAAAAGGTGGCTTATCAGGTATTTAACAAGTATAAATTCGCTCCTCGAGTCTATTATCCATTTATTAGTACTTATCCTCAGCACCGAATCATATATCTCTCACAATAACCGAAATCAACATAACCGCTGCAACATGTAGCCCGATCAGAACATGAGCCTCCAAAATCAATAACATATGCACGCAACATGTCCTCCAATATTTGAATAGTACGCTCGAACTATCCGTTAATCGGAGTACGAAATGATGTGCTCAACTCAACCCGAGTACCCAACTCCCTCTGTACGGCTCTCCAAAACTGTGAAGTAAACTAAGTACCTCTATCTGAGATGATGGAAACTAGATTACCATGCAACTGAACATCTCCCGGATATAAATTCCCGACAACTGCCCCGAATAATAGGTAGTACGTACCGGAATGAAGTGCGCGGACTTGGTCACCCGATCCACAATCACCAAATAGCATCAAATTTCTTCAGAGTCCGAGGAAGTCCAACAACAAAGTCCATAGTGATCTTCTCCCATTTCTACTTTGGAATAACCATCTACTAAAGCAAGCTACTCAGTGTCTGATGCTCATATTTCACCTGCTGACAATTGAGACTTCGAGCTACAAATCCCACAATATGTTTCTTCATTCTTTTCCACCAATAGTGCTGCCTCAAATCCAGATACATCTTGGCGTCACCCTGGATGAATAGAATACTGCGAGCTATGGGCGTCCTCCAAAATCCACTCTCTAAGCCCATCCACATTGGGCACACAGATCCGACCCTGCATCCTCGAAATACAATCATCGCCGATGGCCGCAAAGTGGTTCTATTCCACAGAAAAGCGTGTCATTATGACAGATCCCAAGAGGCGACATTTTGGTTACCGACCGATATCTCACCCCCAAAATAGTCGTAACAACCCGTGAAGGCCGAGATGGTGCTCTATGCGGTATTAAAATTTCAAATACCCGCCAAGTGTATAGAAAATACACCTTCGCTCTTCTTGTCCATGCCACGTACAGTCCGTCTGTCAGGGACGACGGGTTACGTCCCCTGCGAATGGAGGGACTAACTGTATGGGTCAGAATCTGACCACATGTTAATTACGAAACTAGCCATATCCTCAATACTCTATAATTGATAAGTGGCACGACAACTCTAAAATAATGGCAATTAAATCTCATATGATTTGATTGACAGGGTTACGATCCTCCCACACCTCGGAGTCGAAACCTCGACATGGTCACTGCCACTTATTGCCAGCTCACGAAGCTCACTGCTATAAATATCCATAGAGAGAACCATATTAAAGAGGGGGACTTCTTCTTTGACACTATTCAAAAGAGAAAAATACACACAGTACCCATATCATGGGAGAATGAAACATCATGGTAAGGCTCTGAACCTCTTCAAGGAGAGGCAGCCCAAATCACTACAATCAATAAAATCTCCATATATATTTCTCCCTAACTCTCAACGCTTGTTCTTCATGTCTTTCTCTTGGTCCAATGATTTATTACGATTAGCTATGATTTACCCTTATTTATTTTGATTGTTTTATGCTTTTAAAGTACCTTGATAACTTTTGGGCCAAACAAAATTGTGGTTATAATCTGAAATTATTAGTGAAGATTTGAGCTATTTGGTCATATTTTTCGTGGGTTGAAGTTAGATGAAATCCAGCTTTTCTTTAAAATAATATAACAATATTATACAAAACTATAATAAGTGCATAATGTTGTACTATCGAATAGTGGGTGAATAAATATTGTTGCAAATCAATAATGGGCTATGTGGTTGCAAACTTAAGGACAAAGCTAAGTAGGTATCTTGATGTATAACCTATTGTATTTCATATGTTTATTCAAGTCAATGAAGGCTATTATCAGGAATATATATATAGTATATTGCTCTCTCTATCAAATGATGTCCGACCAGCTGTCTCTCTCTGGCAGCTAATAATGCATAAAAAAAGTCTTACTTTCAGTACTATATAGTAATAATCTGCGTGGGAGAGTAGCTATACGTGAGATGCGATCACCAATATAGATCTCTCTTAAACTCTTCTATATCAAGAAGCTGTTGAATAATGGACAGTACAATGGAACGGAGGTCTAACATCATCGATCTGCCTAATGAAGTTCTGGTAGATATACTCTCCAGGCTTGCAGTCAAACATGTCCACCAACTTCAAACAGTTTCAAAGCTGTGGCTCAGAACTATCTCTAGTCCACATTTCAGAAGAGACTATAACAAGAAATCCTTGAATCGTCCTCGAGTACGTGTAGTTCAAGTATCTGACTACAAGTATTCACCGAGTAGGATGGAAATGATTAGTCGAACTATTACTATTTCGACCATGGATCTCGCTGTTGACAACAGCGAGATCCAGAAAGATTTCAGTTTTGAGGATATTATTGCCCCTGAACACTCTTTCTTCATCTTCTCCAACCTCATCATTTTCAATCACAAGGTATGCAATCCCACTACTAAAGAAATCAAAGACTTACCAATTTCAAGTTATCCATCAGTTAGTTTTGATGTCGCCTATATCCCTTGCAACAATACATACAAGATTGTCCATCTATATTGTACCAACACTAACTATGGTGGTAGTTCTGTGGAGTTCAGATTTGAGACTCTTACACTAAGAGATGGTGAACCAATTCCTAGCTCTTGGCAGTCCCTAGCACACCAAGAATGGTTTTCTTACAGGGTTGATTCAACATGTGTAAACAATGTAATTTATTGGCTGGTTGGAAGACCAGATACAATGGAAAAGCATATTATTTCGATGGAAATTGAAACTGATGAATTCATGAGTTCCGTTCGTTGCCCCAAAGATCCCTATTTTGAAGAGTTTCCAATAATTGAGAATAGCCATTTAGCTGATTTGAATGGGAAATTATGTTTAGCTTACCAATCAGAAGAATTGTCAAGGATTGATCTATACATTCTCCAGGATCATAAGAAGCAAGAATGGGTCAAGGAACACATCATCGATTTATCAGGTATGGGGAATTGGTTAAAAATAATGGGGTATGTGCCATTACAGGGTAACAATGGTGAAATTGTGATTGCCGGGGGTAAGCAGCCTCTCCTCTACAACATTGAAGAGAATAGGTTTAGAAAGCTGGCAAGATCTAAAATGAGTATTCATATTGGTTTGTACTTTGATAGATATTTTAACTTAGGAAGCACAAGACTATCTTTCCAACCGAGGGTAGATTTGTTGTCTGAGGGAGATCAACTATGAACGGATATGAGTTGATCTTTGTAATTTGTTTAAATTTTCTCAATCAACTAAATTTTCTTGTTCAATGAACTAGTCTGAGGAACAACCGATACAGTTTAAAACTCAATCTCCAGTAAATGACATAATAAATAGTACTAAACCCTTAAAACATATATTATTCACTGCTAGTATTATTCCATGTGCATTCTCCGTCTTCTAATAAAGCATCCGAGGATGATGTTCAATATGGCAAATTTGACCCACATCACTTGGGAAGCCTTTTGGTAGGGAATGTTTTCCTATAAAAGGAGGCCTAATATTTAGGATTTAAACATATTTTCCATTTGCCTTCTTATATGTTTAAAGTATTTGTATCTTCTCTCTTTAGTATTATTTCACTTGTATTTTTGGAGTGGAATAAATATTAGTTGTGTCCGAGGAAGTAAGCAAAATTGGTCGAATCTCGTAAATTCTGATATTTCTTTTATTTTTGCTTTATTGTCTTATTTATTTTTTGGTGGCTGCCATAATTTTTGATATACTAGTTGTGACTCATTCACACTATATACATTTGGCTTCCGCAACAATTAGTATCATAGCCAAGGTACTATCTAAGTATGCTCTGTGGTTGTAGCTTAGTCTGATATTCTACACCAGAAAGGAAATAATCTTCATTTGTGGCGTCAGCCATTAAATAATATTTATGTAAAAAATGGGAGACAATAAACTAGAAGAATCTATATCAAGTGTCACCAATACGTCATCATTGACATCTTTTCTTATGACAAGAATTGTGTCAAATGCGAAATTTACGCTAGAAATTTTTTATGGGTACGGACATTTTGGGATGTGGCAAGGCGAGGTTCTAGATGTCCTTTTTCAACAAGGGATAGATATGGCCATTGAAGAAAAGAAACCAGATATTATTGGAGAAGAAGATTTGAAGATTCTCAACTGTGTTGCTTGCAGTACCATTCTATCCTACTTGCTCGAGAGCAGAAATATCCATACACAAAGAAAAGTTCTGTAAGTAAATTATGGAAAGCGTTGGAGGATAAATTTTAAAGAAAAACAGTCAAAATAAATTGTACATGAAGAAGAGACTATTTCACTTCACCTATGTTCCTGGTACCACGATGAATGAACATATCACCAGTTTCAACAAGTTGGTCACAGATTTGCAAAATATGGATACAACTTATGAAATGGTAACTTGGCCTTGATATTATCGGCGTCACTTCCTGATGAGTACAAGCAACTTGAAACTACTATACTCTAGGGAAATGACGAAGTTTCTCTCAGAGAAGTTTGCTCTGCTTTGTACACCTATGAACAAAGAAAGCGAGAAAAACAGAAGGGCGGAGAAGCAGAAGCATTGTTTGTGAGGGACGTCCTCAACATCAAACGAGGACAAAGAAAGGAAGATCTAAGTCAAGATCTAACCCCAGCAAAGATGAATGTGCCTTTTGTCGAGAAAAGGGGCATTGGAAGAAAGAATGTCCAAAGTTGAAGAATAAGGCCAAACATAACAATGGAAAGGCCATTATGGATTCATATCTAGCTGATTGTGATGATTCAGACTTCTCATTAGTTACAACAGAGTCATCAACATCATCAGACATATAGTTGATGGACTCGGCTTGTAGCTATCATATGTGTCCCAACAAAGACTGGTTCGTGGAATTTCAAGAAGGAGAATATGGAGTCATCCACACAACGGATAACATCCCTCTTACCTCATATGGCATTGGTTCAATACAATTAAGGAACCATGATAGAATGACCAGAACATTAATAGATATTCGATATTTACCGGATTTGAAGAAGGATCTCATCTCTGTGGGAGCCCTAGAATCAAAAGGGTTTAAAATAGTTGCAGAAAATGTAGTGATGAGAGTATGCTCTTGTGCACTAGCGGTAATGAAGGCTAATCGGAAGAATAATAACATGTATTGCTATAGTGGTAGTACAGTTATTGGGACAACAACAGTGACGTCCAGTGAAGACAAAGAAGTAGAAGCAACCAGGCTATGGCATAAGTGTTTGGGACATGGTGGAGGAAAATCCTTGAAAAATCTATCAGATCAAGGATTGTTGAAAGGAGTAAAGACTTGCAACTTGGATTTTTGCGAGCATTATGTTAAAGGGAAATAGACAAGGGTTAAATTTGGTACAACGATCTATAATACTAAAGGCATTTTGGATTATGTACACTCCGATATTTGGGGTCCTTCTAAAACACCTTCATTGGGTGGGAAGAACTATTTTGTAGCCTTTGTTGATGATTTTTCCGAAGAGTGTAGGTGTATACAATGAAGAGCAAAGATAACATGTTGGAATTTTTTTTCAAATAGAAGACTATGGTTGAGAATCAAACTGGCAGGGGATCAAGTGTATTCGCACAGAAAATGAAGATGAATATAAAAATGATCATTTCAATAAGGTCTGTGAAATGATGGCATCGTCCGACACTTTACCGTCAGACATACACCACAACAGAATTGAGTGGTAGAATGTATGAACCGGACCTTGCTGAAGAAGGTACGATGTATGTTGTCCAATGTTGGCTTGGGAAAAGAATTTTGGACTGAGGCAATTACATATGCATGACACCTCATTAGCCATCCACCATCTGCTGCTATTGATGGCAAGACACTATTTGAAAAATAACATGGAAAGTCTGTTGTAGATTATGACTCTTTGCACGTGTTTGGCTCAACTGCATACTGTCATGTGATAAAGTCAAAATTGGATCCAAGGGCAAAGAAGGTTATTGATATGGGAATTACTTTTGGAGTCAAAAGATATCTCACATGGTGACCTATGACAAAGAAAGTAGTATTCAGCAGAGATGTTGCCTTCGATGAATCTGCTATGGTAAATAAGGTAACAAATGAAGATACCAAACAAGATAATGGTATTTCTAAGCATGCAGAATTTGTGGGAAAATATATTACTCCTACATTAGAAGCAGATGAGGAAACAAATGAAGATTATCCTCTGGAAGGAGAACCAGTAGAGGAGACTCCAACTTAGGAACCTCAATAACAACTAGAATCAATGCTAACTAGTAGGCCAAAAAGGACAATAACGAAACCTGTTCGGTCTTATAGAGACAGTTGCGTATGCAACCGCAATTGTAGCTGATGATGTTTCTACCACTTATAAAGATGCAGTCCAAAGTTCAGAAGAAGATGAAGTGGAGGATTGCCATGAATGTTGAAATACAATCCCTTTATCAGAATCATACATGGAGATTGGCCAATCTCCCCGAGGGGAAGAAAGCAATTAGGTGCAAATGGGTATTTGCAAAAAAAGAGGGATTTCCTAACAAAGAAGATGTTCACTAATAAGCAAGATTGGTGGCCAAAGGATATGCTCAAAAGGATGGAATTGATTATAATGAAGTATTTTCTCCAATTATAAAATATTCCTCCATTAAAATTATGTTGGCTTGGTAGCACAGTTGGATTTGGAACTAGTTCAGATGGATGTAAATCTACATTTTTACATGGAAACTTGGAGGAGAAAATATATATGACTCAGCCAGAAGGATTTAATGTTGCCAGAAAAGAAAATATAGTGTGAAAACTTGAAAAATCAGTGTACGATTTTGAAACAATCTTCTAGACAATGGTACAAATGATTTGACAAGTTTACGCTGCAGCAAGGGTACAAGAGAAGAAAATACAATCATTGTGTGTATTTGCGCAGGCTTAAAGATGGTTTTTTTATATATCTTCTCCTATATGTTGATGATATGCTGATAGCTTCCTAGAATTTGGAAGAAATTGATAAGTTGAAGATTCAACTGAATAAGGAGTTCGAGATGAAAGATCTGGGTGAGGCAAAGAAAATTCTTGGCACGGAGATAATAAGAGATAAACGTTCAAAGAAACTCTATTTATCTCAGAATAAATATTTGAAGAGAGTATTACAATGTTTTGGCATAGATGACAAGACTAAGCCAGTTAGTACTCCACTTGCTCCCCATTTTAAGCTAAGTAATACTATGTCGCTAAAGGATGAAGCTGAAAGAGAGTATATGTCAAAGGTACCATATGCAAATGTTGTTGGTAGCTTGATGTATGCAATGGTCTGTACGAGATCTGACATTTCACAAGCTGCTGGAGTTATTAGCAAATATATGTATAATCCAGGAAAGGAGTATTGGCAAGGTGTGAAGTGAATTCTACGGTATATTCATAAAACTATCAGTTTTTGAGCAGGAAGACAACTAGTCTGTAGTTGGATATTGTGACTCAGATTTTGCGGGTGATCTGGGCAAACGAAGATCAACTACTGGTTATATGTTTACTTTTACAAAGGCACCTGTTAGTTGGAAGTCTATTTTGCAGTCAACAGTTGCTTTGTCTACAACAGAGGCAGAGTATATGGCTATTACAGAAGCTGTGAATGAGGCAATTCGACTTCAAGGATTGCTAAAGGAGCTTGGTGTTGAACAAAAATGTATCATAATTTTTTGTGATAGTCAAAGTGCTATTCAATTAGCGAAGAACCAAGTTATCATGAAAGGACGAAGCACATTGATGTTTGGTATCATTTTGTATGAGAAATCATAGAAGAAGGTGGAGTCACGATGAGGAAAATTCATACTACAGAGAATCATGTTGCTATGCTCACAAAGGTGGTGACTGCGATCAAGTTTCAACACTGTTTGGACTTGATCAACATTGTTGAACAGTGAAGATTGAAGATGAAGACACAACCGGAATTTATTATAGAGAGAAAGTTGAAGATGGAAATCTTTGCCAAGGTAGAGATTTGTTGAATATGGCAAATTTGTCCCACATCAGTTGGGAAGCCTTTTGGTAGAGAATATTTACCTATAAAAGGAGGCATAATATTTATGATTTAAACACAACTCTCATTTGTTTTCTCATCTCTTTCAGGCATTTGTATCTTCTCTTTTTAGTATTAACTCACTTATATTTTTTGAGTAGAATAAAATATTAGTTGTGTCCGAGAAAGTAGGCAAAATTGGCCGAACCTCGTAAATTCTGATATTCTTTTTATTGTTGCTTTATTATCTTATTTATTATTTGATGGCTGCCATAATTTTTGGTATAGTAATTGTGACTCATTCACACTATATACATTTGACGTCCGCAACAGATGACTCACTTTAATTATTAAGAAAAACTTATTGTTATATTCTTCGGTACAAAGTAGCTATAAAACCATCAATTTAATATCTCTCTCTCACTCGGTTTCCTTTCTAGATCATAGAGCAGTGGAAGAATGGCCAGTACTAGTCTTGATCGATACTCTTTGAGGCTCCGCTCATACATGTCCACCAACTTAAAACATTTTCAAAGTTGTGGCTCAGAACTATCTCTAGTACACATTTCAAAAGACTCTACAAGAGTTGTCCCCCCCTAAACTAGTAGTTCAAGATTGTTCTTTCATTAATAATTTTGTGAATGGGATCGGAGACCCTAAACGAACTATGACTATATCCACCATGGATTTTGTTCGTACTACAAAATCTAAAATCAATACACATTCCAGATTGTTGGCCTTTGAATACTCCCTCTTCATCTCGTTCAACTTAGTCGTTTTCCAAGAAAAGGTATGCAATCCCACAACCAAGAAATCAGAGATTTACCATGCTTAAGTTATCCATCATATAGTTTTCATGTGGGATACACCGCCTACATCCCTTCCACCAATTCATACAATATTGTCCATCTATTTGGTACAAAGGATGGTCCTAGATATAGCTGTAACAAGATGGGCGAGGTGTTGGGGTTTGGAATTGAAACCTTCACACTAACAGATGGTAGACAAATTCTTAGTTCTTGGCGATCATTGACACACCGTGAATGGGAGTTTGTGTTTCGCTTACTATTCAAAAGTATTGTCAAGAGTGGATTTATTCTTGCTCAAAGATCCTAAGAACCAAAGATAGATCAAAGAGTAAAATATCAAGGCATGCCAGATAAGTTCAAAGTAATGTGATATATACCACCAATTGAAGGTAACATTGGTGACCTCCTCGTTAACCGTCCTCATCCTCTCCTCTACAACATTGAGGAGAAAAGCTATAGAACATAACATCTCCGAAAAGGTTTTATGTTGGCTTATATTTTGATAGATGTTTTTCATTAGAAAACATAAAACTACTTTGGTGCTCATTATTAGCATGTCATCAACATATAAATAAATAATGACTTCATGACCTGCAATGTTTTTAATGTAAGCACATTTGTAACACTTGTTGATTTTAAACCCACTTACCAACATTGTTTGGTCAAATTTGACATGCCATTGTTTGAGTGCATGTTTAGGTCTATAAAGTGACTTAACAAGTTGCACACTATCTTTTCTTTACCAGGAACCACAAAACCCTCAGATTGTTCCATGTAAATCTTTTACTCCAATTCTCCATTTAAGAAAGTTGTTTTAATATTCATGTGATAGATTTCAAAACCATACACGGCCGCTAGTGCCACGAATAACCAAATAGATGTTATCATCATTACTGGCTAGTAACTGTTAGAGTAATCAAGTCCTTCCTTTTATCTATAACCTTTGATAACAAATCTTATTTTATATTTTCAATAGTGCAATCAGCTTTCATTTTCCGTTTAAAGATCCATTTCGAACCTAAAGATTTATTTTCTGGAGAAAGATCAACAAATTCTCATGTATGGATATCCAAATTAATTGAATCTCACGATTGACCGACTCTTTCCAAAATGCTGAATCAAAAGATGACGTAGTTGATTTAAATGGTTGAGGCTCATTTTCAAGCAAGAATGTCACAAAATATTGTCCAAAGGAAGTAGATGTTCTTTGACACTTGCTACGCCTTGGATCTTCTACACTTGGAGTATTTTCCTTTGGTTCTTCCTGAGGTCGTTTAGGTCTTTCATATATGACTCACATTCAATTTTATACAGATAGTTACTTTTAAAGAATTCAGCATTATCTGATTCCATTATCGTATTAACATGAATTTCGGGATAACCGAATTTATGAACAAAAAATTGACATGCTTTATTGTATGTAGCATATCCAATAAAAACGCAATTTACAGTTTTTGGTATGGACCATACCCTTTTAGGTAAAAGGAACTTGTATCTTCACAAGACACCCCACACTTTAAAATATTTCAAGTTCCTTTCCATTTTTCGTATGGAATAGATTGTGTTGTGTTGTGGGATACTCTGTGAGTATTTGGTTAGCTGTAAGGATAGCTTTTCTCCACAAATTCTGTGGGGGGAACTTATTAATAAAGAATTCACCATTCCCTGTAATGTCCGATTTTTCCTTTCCGCAATTATATTTGATTGAGGTGTGTAAGGTGCAGTAGTTTGATGGATTATACCATATTCCAAATATATTTCTGCAAATGGAGATACATATTCTCCACCCATATCACTTCCGATCATTTTGATCTTTTTGTTGATTCTCCACTTCATTCTCGTATTGCTTAAATGCTTCAATTGCTTTATCCTTACTATCAAGCAAATAAATATAACAATATCGAGTGTAATCGTCAATAAATGTAATAAAATACTTTTTTTAGCTCGAGATGGTGTCGACTTCATATCACAAATATCAATATGAATTAAGTCTAAGGGACTTGTGTCACGACCCATTATCTAAACAAGCCGAGACTGACACTCGATCACTAAATATGATCGAGTGAGCCATCTCTGCTTATCCAATCTATTATATCTCGACACTTTATATGCAACAAAACAATACTATAGCCAAATACTTTTGATTAATCTAAATATTTAAATAAATCACCTCCAAAATATTATTCGTAATAACTATTGAATTATTGCGAAGTTATTATGAAATAACATATGAATCTTAAGCTAATGACTATGTCTATGAAGCCTTCATTGACAAACTGATGCACTGCTCAAGACATGAGATTTTCTGGATAGTTCTCTATGTAAACAAATAAATAACTGAATAAAGATGACTCTAAGGAATACTCCACGAACAAAAGTGGAGCTCATCAATAGCACTAGAAGAGAAGGAAGTCCTAACTCGTAGACTGCTCGCCTGCAAATCCAGTTCCTACGTTGCACCGCAGACCAACATATGTTCCCAAAAGAGAACGCCAGTACCATCCATTGTGCTCAGTGAGTCTCAAAAACATAGGGAGAAACATTAATAATATATACATTATAAGCAAAGGTTCTAAATGCATATAAAATATAAAGCTTATAAGAATAATTCTAAATAATTGCATAATAGCAGTTTATGGATATTCTAAAAGAAATTCTTTCTTTTTCTTTCTTGAAAAAAAAAGGAATACTTCACTTTATATTTTGGGGGTTCCAACTATCCTCACTTAATTCTTTATCAGTCACCATGTGATCAGCATGGGTTCGATCACAACCTGATCGAATAGGCCCAATCCACGAGGTGTCACTCGATTCATGGTTCTCAGTGCTCATGTATCAAACCTTAGCATGACTAAGTAAATTCTCAGCAACGAGACCCTCGACTCGTGTGCTCCCTACTTAGGCACAAGTAGTTTCAGGAAGTCAGTGCCTTGGTTAGGACCCTCGGCCTGAACGATGACCCCTTCTCAGAATAAAGCATACTCCCAAAAATCTTTTTTTTCTAAAATTTCTTCTTGTGACTTTTCAAGTCTATATCTTTTCTTTATAGAACATCATATACATGCTCGTATTGGTGTCCTTAAATGTAATGCATTGCATAAGAATGAAATAAACATATAAGAATATTTCTCCCTGGAACTTTTGATCCCTTCCGCACAGTTCAATCCGAGCTCGCGAGCGAAGTCTTGGCATGTCAAGTCTCTTTTCTTTCAAAGATTCTTTCTTCTTCATACATTTTCAACATGAAAATAGCATATATAAATAACACAAAAATCTAAAAATTTAAGCACATATAGCATAATAGATCATCTAAACTTTTGCTAGATCATTCTAAATTAATGGGTACTCACTCGCTCTAATTAAATAAAGATAAACTCTTTTAAGCAATTCATCAAAAACCTTGTATGCATGCTTTTATGAGTTAAACCACTTTATTAAATGGCTATATCAACCCACCTCAAAACTTCTTAAGCCAATACGTAGGCCCCAGTCCAATTGACAACAGTCAACCAATCGCTTCTACAACAACCAGTGCATTCTAATTAATTTTTAATGTTCCAAGCTAACATATGAAATTTGTTATTGATATAGAGGAAGAAGTGAATTAGTTATTCAATTCTTACCTACTACTATTATAGGATAATTGATAATAGGGAATATATATACCTGAGTTCAAGAATTAGAAAGAACCCTAGAATTTTTGTTGCATGTGCAAGTATTTGCTATCTGTTTTTGTTAGGCGACAGAATGTCGCTTTGTTTTAAATTTTCCTAAGGCTTACCAGTTTTGCCTGCCAATTGCCAAGAACCCTTTATGGGCTTTGTTGCACGGGACGCTTCTTTTGCTTTTTTTGTTTTGTTTTGTTTTGTTTTGACAAACTAGTATTTAATTATTCCTACTTTTAATAATTAGTAATATTAAAAATTATTAATATTTCCCCAAGTTGTATGTCCAATTATTTATAAATTGAAAATTAATTTAAAATAAATCACAAGGATTTAAATCGGTAATAGAAGTATAATTTAAGATTATAAAAATTAAACTTTATATTTAGCGTATCTTGAAACATCTAATAATTTGAGGAGTGTTACAATCTTTTCTCCTTAAAATCATTCGTCCTCGAAGTTTCCAGGGCCTTATTCTTAAGCTAACAATCACTCCTTAGGTCCTTGAAACTCTTATTTTTTCTTAGCACTACTCACTCTTTCAGGGATCTCAACATTTTGGCTAACTCCCTAAATTTTCAAAAATTTCGGCAAAGTTTCCCTTGTAATTTGAACTATCCAATTAGTATCCCTATCACAAATAGTCCAACTACACCAACAACAACCAAATACATCATATGCACCATGCACAGCTCATAAATTAATTACTCACACTCCGGCAAGGAGGCACCACAATAACTTACAATAATCTAACGCACAACAACTTTACCACAAGTAAATCACTTTAATGAATTAAATATACTTTGACATAAACTAAATCGCTAAGACAACTAAATATAATCTAGGAATGACATAAACACTTGCTAACTTGTATTTAATAAATGAAATATAAATATCAATCCAAACCTAGGTTCACATACCTTGTTACTCAAATAAATAAGGATACTTCTTCCTCATATCTACCTCGACCTCCCACGTAGCTTCTTTTGAATAACGATTACTCCACAAAACTTTTATCGATGCTATATCTTTTGTTCTCAAATTTCTTACTTGTCTATCAAGAATTTCTATAGGTACCTCTTCATAAGTCAAACCTTCTTTAATTTCTATGGTATCAGCAGGTATTATATGCGACACATCATGAATGTACTTTCTATGCATAGACACATGAAAGACAGAATGAACTGAGGACAACACAATGGGTAGTGCCACCTTATAAGCCATGTTTCCTTTCTTTTCTAGAATTTCATAAGGTCCGATAAATTTAGGGCTAAGTTTCCCTTTCTTACCAGACCTCATAACTCCTTTCATTCGTGAAACTTTCAAAAACACCTTTTCACCAACCATGAACTCTAACTCATGATGCTTCTTGTCAGAATAAGACTTTTGACGACTCTTAGCCGCTTCAAGTCTTTCTCTAATTAGCTGAACTTTCTCCAAGGCCTCATAAACAAACTCTGGACCAATCAACGGCACCTCTGTTGGTTCAAACCAACCCACTGGAGACCTACATCTTCGCCCATACAACTTTTCATAATGAGCCATACCAATGCTAGCCTGGTAGCTATTATTGTAAGCAAATTATATAAGTGGAAAATAATCATCCCAATTACCTCCAAAATCTATAACACACGCACACATCATATCCTCGAAAGTTTAAATGGTCCTTTCTACGTGGCCATTGGTTTGTGGATGAAAAACGGTGCTTAAATTGACCTTGGTACCTAATCTTTTCTGAAATGCCTGCTAAAAATGCACCGCAAACTGAGAGCCTCTATCAGATATGATTGACTATGGAGTACCATGCAATCAGACTATTTCTTTGATGTACAACTTTGCATACTGCTTTGCGGAATCTGTTGTCTTTACAGGTAGGAAATGCGCAGACTTTGTTAGTCGATCTCAATAACCCAAATTGGATCATGTTTATGGTACGTGCAACTAGACCTACTACGAAATCCATATTAATCATCTCCCACTTCCACTGTGGTATCTCTATATCTTGAGCTAGGACACCAGGCCTCTGATGCTCGGCTTTGACTTGCTGGCAATTTAAACATTTAGCCATATGTTCTACTACTTGTTTCTTCATGCCTTTCCACAAATACAATTCTTTCAAATCTATATATATTTTGGTAGCACCTGGGTGGATAAATTACCTCGAACAATGAGCTTCCTTCATTATGGCCTTCCTAAGACCATCTACTTCAAGCACAAATAACTGGTCATTCAACTTCAGAGCTCCATCACTTCCTAGAGTGAAAGTAGTGATTTCTTTGTTTATGACTCTATCTTTTAATTTCACTAAGTACGGATCTTCGTCTTGCTTAGCCTTAGCATGCGCAACAAGGGAGGATTGTGCTAAGGCATAAGTAGTTATATCTCCTTCTTCGGTCTCATCCAATCTAATTCCATTATTTAATAGTTTTTAAATTTCTCTACCCAAAGACTGCCTTTGTACTGCAAGATGGGCCAAGACACCCATTGCTTCCTACTAAGTGCATCTTCTACCACATTAGCTTTGCCCGAGTGATAAAGTATATTGATTTCATAATCTTTCAGTAGCTCGCGCCACCTTCTCTGTCTCAAAATTTAGATCTTTTGCTTGAAGATATACTGGTGTCTTTTGTGATCTGTAAACATTTCAAAATGCTCACCATAAAGATGGTGTCACCATATTTTTAATGCAAACACCACTACTGCAAGATCCAAGTTATCTGTGGGGTAGTTCTTTTCATGATTCTTTAACTGGCTGGAAGCATAAGCAATAACTTTTCCATTTTTGCATAAGAACACAACTGAGACCAACTCTCGAGGCATCACAATATACCGTGAACCCACCTAAACCTGTCGGCAAGGTTAATACAGGTGCGGTGGTCAACCTTTTCTTTAACTCTTGAAAGCTCTGCTCACAAGTGTCTGACCATCGGAACTTAACTGCTTTCTGAGTCAGCTTAGTTAATGGGGTTGAAAGTGAGAAAAACCCCTCCACAAACCTTCTATAGTAGCCACCTAACCCCAAGAAACTCCTGATTTTGGTTGTCGTTGTTGGCCTTGGCCAGTTTTTTGCTGCTTCTGTCTTCCGAGGGTCTACTTTTATTCCTTCACTAGATACCACGTGGCCTAAGAATGGCACTAACTGCTACCAGAACTCACATTTTGAAAACTTGGCATAAAGCTCATTCTCCTTCAAGGTCTACAAGGTTATTCTGAGTTGCTCTTCATGATCTTTCTTTCTCTAAGAGTATATCAAAATGTCGTCTATAAACACAATAATAAAGGTATCCTGGAATGGCTTGAAAACTATGTTCATGAGGTCCATGAATGCAACTGGAGCATTTATCAACCCGAAGGACATCACTAGAAATTCATAGTGGTCGTAGCGAGTTATAAAGGTTGTTTTAGATATATCCTATTTTCTTATTCCAAATGATGGTACCAGATCTCAAATCTATTCTTGAAAGGTATTTTGCACCTTGAAGTTGATCAAATAAATCATCAATTCTTGGCAGTGGGTACTTGTTCTTAATGGTAACTTTATTCAGTTGCCGATAGTCGACACACATCCTTAGAGACCCATCTTTCTTCTTGACAAATAGGACCGGAGCACCCCACGGTGAAACACTCGGTCTAATGAATCCCTTGTCAAGAAGGTCTTTCAAGTGTTCTCTAATCTTCATTAAGTTCTGCTGGAGCCATCCTATAAGGAGGTATAGATATAGGCTAAGTGCCTAGCATGATATCAATGCCGAAGTCTATGATTCTTTAGGGAAGAAGTCCGGGAAGGTCATATGGGAAAACTTCTAGAAATTCTCTAACAAATGGCACTGACTGAAGAATTGGTGGTTCTGATTCTTGATTAATAATGTGAGCCAAATAGGTGAGACACCCCTTACCGATCATTCGTTGTGCCTTAAGATAAGAAATAAACTTACATACAAGCGATGATGAACTACCCTTCCACTCTAAGTCTTCTTCATTTGGAAATTGGAACCTGAATATCTTAGCATGACAATCTAACATGGCATACTAGAAAAATAACCAATCCATACTCATGATCACATCGAAATCCACCATTTCTAATTCTATGAGATCGGCTTTGGTGTTGTGACCTTGGACTGAAACTATACAACCCCTATAGACTCTGGTGACTTTTACTGACTCGCCAACTGGAGTAGATGCTAGGAATGGCTCACTAAGTTGTTCAAGTTCTAGTCCAAGGTTAATTGCAAAGAATGGAGTCACATATGAAAACGTTGAACCTGGATCCATTATGGCATAAGCATTATGTGAGCATACTAAAAGTATACCTGTAATAACTTTTGCAGATGCCTCTGCACTATGACAATCAAGTGTGGCAAACAAATAGGGCTGCCCCCCTCCCTGAGTAAGTCGACCTACACCTCTGCCTGCTCCATGCCCGGTCTTATTATGAGAACCACGAGCCTGAGGTGGTGCAACTGCAGTAGCTGAGGAACTAGAAGGGCGAGTTGATCCACTACTGAAATTACGTTGCAACTTTAGACAGTTGGCCTTTATATGACCAATTTCTCCATAGTGGTAGCAACAATGAAACCCAAGCTTGCACTTACCTGGATGTTTCCGCTTATATTTTCCAAAAACCTTGTTGGTGGGAATGTTGCTCAGCATGACTCTGGCTATGTGAGGATGATTTCCTAAAATTCTGATTCTAGCGAGACTGATTTCCATAACTCTGAGTACGTCTGAAGGAAGAACCGCCATCTGACTTATGACTGGACTGAGCTGGTTCTACCGACTCCTTATTAGAGGAATCCTTTCCACTCCCGTTGGATGTACCATTAAACCTGCCGTTGTTCGAGCTTTCTTGTTATGCTATTTTTCTTATCTCATTAGTTGTGTGTCTTTTTCTAAGTGCTTGGCAAATCCCACAACAGAGGAGAAGGCTTTCATCCTTATTGTTGCAACTGATGTCGTATCCTTAATGTGGTAAGCTATACCGCCAACAAACCTACGAATCTTTAGTTTTTCATTCTTAACCATGTAAGGAGCATGCTTAGCTAACCATATGAATTCCCTGTAGTACTCTTGCACATTTTTATTTCCTTGCTTGATTTGTTCGAACTCTGTAGCCTTAGCTTTCCTATCCTCTTTTGGGATAAAGTTAGCCATGAAGGCCTCTTCGAATTCTTCCCAAGTAGGTGGACCATCATCTTCATCTCTTTCATTTTCCCACATCTCAAAACAAGTGCCGACCATATCTCTAAGCTGGTAAGCAGCCAGCTCCACAACATTATCATCAAATACTTTCAGCACTCTGAGGGCTTTCTTGACACCCTCTAGCCACAATATCAAATCTTCATCAACTTAGAACTATAGAATTCTGGAGGACTCAACTTTAAAAATTCATTTACCCTTGAGGACTCAAAATTGTTCTGTCTGTTTGATTGAGGTATAATCGTGTCTCTTCTCTCGTTCTGGTTGGCCATAAAGGCTTTAAATATCTCGATAGCACTGTTGACTGCATTAAGCATCTGACCCACCTCTGGGGATGTGGTTGTCTGAGTCGGAGCTATTGTTGGGGGCGATACCGGATCCTGAGGTATTGTATCATTATGCTCCACCTCTTTCTCATGTTCAACCCGGGGTACTTGAACCCCCTTTGTGGTTTTACTCTTCCTTTTCTGCGTTGAAGCCTTTTTAGTTCTGCCTTGGGCCATAATGGTAGCAATAGTTTCTTGAATAGCATCCTGAGTGTCGATGTCATAGCTGCAAGTACGAGCCATTTCTGCGATTTTTAAAGAAACGAATACATTAGATAGTTTCTTAGAGGTAGGCTCTACTGCACTATCTAACGTCTGAAAAAAATGAGATTTTTCCTAAATGCTTGTAGCCTCCTGTTTATAAGTATGGCACGCTTCATACCCATAAACAAGACTCTACTAATACGACTTCATATCTAGGACTTTATAAACCTGAGGCTCTGATACCAAGTTTGTCACGACCCATTTTGTAAACAAGCCGAGACCAGCACTCGATCACTAAACATGATTGAGTGAACCACTCTGCTTATCCATTCTATTATAGCTCCACACTTTATATGCAACACAGCAATGCTGTAACCAAATACTTTTGATTAATTTAAATGTTTAAATAAATTAGCTCCAAAACATTATTCGTAGTAAATATTGAATTATTGCTAGGTTATTATAAAATAACGTATGAATCTCAACCCAATGACTATGTCTATGAAGCCTCTACTGATAAACTGATGCACTGCTCAGGACATGAGATTTCTTGGACAGTTCTCTAAGTAAACAAAAAAATAACTAAATAAATATGACTCTAAGGAATGCTCCGCGAACAAAAGCGGAGCTCACCAATAGCACTAGAAGAGCAGAAAGTCCTAACTCGTAGTTCGTTCGCCTGCAAATCCGGATCCTACTTTGTACCGCAGACCAACATAGGTTTCTGGAAAAGAACATTAGTACCATCCATTGTACTCAGTGACTCTCAACAACAGGGGGAGAAACTTTATTGATATATACATTATAAATAAATCTTCTAAGTGCATGTGAAACATAAAGAGTATAAGAATAATTCTAAATAATTGCATAATAGAAGTTTACGAATATTTTAAAAGAAATTCTTTTCTTGTTCTTTCTTGTAAAAGAAAATATGGAATACTTCACTTTATACTTTGGGAGTTCCAACTATCCTGACTTAATTATGTCTCAGTCACCGTGTGATTGGCACGAGTTCGATCCTAACCTGATCGAATAGGCCCAATCCACGAGGTGACACTCGTTTCATGGTTCTCAGCGATTATGTATAATACCTTAGCATGTCTAAGTAAATTTTTAGCAACGAGACCCTCGGCTTGTGTTCTCCCTACTTTTGCACAAGTAGTTTCAGGAAGTAAACACCTTGGTCAAGACCCTCGGCTGGACAATGACCCCTTCTCAAAATAAAGGATACTCCCAAAAATCTTTTCTTTCTAAAATTTCTTCTTGTGACTTTTCAAGTCTAAATCTTTTCTTTATAGAATATTATGTACATGCTTATATTGGAGTCCTTAAATATAAAGCATGACATAAGAATGAAATAAACATATAAAATTATTTCTAAAAATTCTTTCTTCTTCATAAATTTTTAACATGAAAACCATATAAGAATAACATAAAAATCGGAAATTTTAAACACACGTAGCATAATGGATCATCTAGACTTTTGTTAGACCATTCTAAATTAATGGGTACTCACTCGCTCTAATTAAATAAAGATAAACTCTTTTAAGTAATTCATCAAACACATTGCATGCATGCTTTTGTGAGTTAAACCACTTTAGTAAAGGGTTATATCAACTCACTTCAAAACTTCCCGAGCCAATACATAGGCCCAGTCCAATTGACACCAATCAAACAATCGCTTCTACAACAACTGTTGCATTCTAATCAATTTTTAAAGTACTGCACATAAATATAAATTTTTTTATTGATATAGAGGAAGAAATGAATTAGTTATTCAATTCTTACCTACTACTACTATAGGATAATTGACAATAGGGAATTTATATACCTGAGTTCAAGGATTAGAAAGAACCCTAGATTTTTCGTTGCCTCTGCAGCTATTTACTAACGCCACTTCTGTTTTTGTTGGGCGACAGAATGTTTCTTTGTTTTAATTTCCTAAGGCTTATCAGTTTGGTATGCCAATTGCCAAGAACACTTTGTGGGCTTTGTTGCACGTGACCCTTCTTTTGTTTTTTTTTTTTTTTTTGTTTTGTTTTAACAAACTAATATTTAATTATTCCTACTTTTAATAATTAGTAATATTAAAAATTATTAATATTTCCCCAAATTGTATGTCCAATTATTTATAAAATAGAAAAGTAATTCAAAATAAATCAAAAGGATTTAATTCGTAATAGAAGTATAATTTTAGATTATAAAAATTAAATTTTATATTTAGCGTGTCTTGAAACATTTATAAATTTGAGGAATGTTACAACTTGAATTCCTTTCAACAGAATTTTGAGTATGCTTTACAAACTTAGATTCAACACATATTTGACATTTTGATTTATTATACTCGAATTTAGGCAATATCTATAAATTAATTTACTTTCGCAAGTTTTTTTTTAATTTATATGTCCTAAACGAATATGTCATAAATCATTTGACTCCAATAAATAAGAAGAAACTGAAATTTTATTCATATTGTCAACAACCATTACATTGAGCTTGAATAGACCCTCTGTGAGGTAGCCTTTTCCAACATACATTTCATTCTTGCTTACAACAACTTTATCAGAGACAAATATACATTTGAATCCATTCTTCACAAGTAAAGAAGTAGAAACTAAATTCTTCCTAATAGTAGGAACATGAAGAACGTTGTTGAGCGTTAACACCTAGCCGGAAGTCATCTTCAGGAATATCCTCCCATAACCTTCAATCTTGGCTGTTATATTATTTCCCTGGAAAGCTCTTCCTCGGGACCAACAGTAGAGTAAGTCGCAAATGCTTCTTTGACAACACAAAAATGTTGAGTGGCTCCAGAGTCAATCCACTACTCCTTCCGATTTTCAACTAGGTTGCATTCTGAAAGCATTGTACATAGATCATCAATGTCAGCATTTTTCTCCACTGGAATGTCCCTTCTTCTTATCCTTTTTCGGGAGACGACAATCAGGGGCTTTGTGACCAACTTTTCCACAATTGTAGTAGTTACCCTTGAATTTCTTTTTGTTGTGCTCCTTAGTCTGTCTAGAAGACCTATTCCTCTTCTTATTTTTTGGAGCAGTCTCCTCAACGATATTAGCTCCAATGATAGGGTAATTTCCACGAGACTTTTTCTCGGCTGTTTTATTGTCTTCCTCTATCTTGAGATGAATAATAAGATCTTTCAACTTCATTCTTTATGATTGTGCTTAAGATAACTCTTGAAATCTATCCATGAATGAGGCAATTTTTCAATCATTGCAGCCACTTAAAATGCTTCATTCACGGCCATACCTTCAACAATAAGGTCTTGAAAAATAAGTGGAATCTCCTGAATTCGGATTCAAACAATTTTGTTGTCTATCATTTTATCGTCTAGAAATTTGGCAACCACGAACTTCTTCAAGTATGCATTTTAAGTCTTGTACTTCTTCTCAAGTGTGTCCCATCATTATTTCGAAGTATTCTTCGCATTGTACGCATTGTACAAGTCCTCCTCTAATGCGCTTACGATATAACCTTTGCTAAGAAAATCTGCATGTTTTTACGCCTCAACAATCATGAATTTCTCGTTGTCCTGCATATCCGCATCAAGCACTGGAGGTTCTTCACTGGTTAATTTCTCCATACTAGGTGTGGTAAGTAAGAAAAACACCCTTTGCTGCCATCCTTTGAAGTTGGCTCCAGAAGATTTTCCTAGTTTCTCGGCCGGTGGAACAACATTCCGGCTTGATGAGGCAATTATCGTTGCCGCAACAGCGAAGAAGAATTTCCTTATCAATTTCTATTTCTCACTGTCAACAACAGAAGAGTTTAATGGCAAAATCTAAACAGTAAACAATACTGTGATTAACACTAAACAGTACGTATGATAAATTAAAACAGAAGTTTTTATATACTGTTTTACAAAAAGCGATAAAGTTATTATACTCTTCAAATCGTTTTTTGAATGTCAACACTCTTATGAAGTTATTAGATCTTCAAATTAGAATAGTAAAAGTCAGAAGGAGTAGAAAGCCATACATGTTTTAATCTACAAATACAATACAGAATATAATAAATTAATTTCCTTAAGATTGTTAATCAATTTATATAACTGTAATAACCAATATAAAACATTAAATTTTCTGAAATAAAAACAAAAACAGAAAGTTAGTAGAACTAGTTTGACGAAATAAAACCTGTAAAAACAGCATAAGAATAAATCGAGCCCACTGAATACATAGTGTATTCTTAAAGAAATTATTCCCTCAAGTATTGTTGGTGCTGGAATATATCCTTCCAGGATAAAACAATTTATCTCACTAGTGTATTGGTACCAAAAACTCCGGTAAACTTCGAACCACTAAATGGTCGTAAAACACGTTGAAAAATTTTGTGCAAAAGAAGCAGAAGATAATCAGAAAATTTAGTAAGTAAGATTCTATGATTCAAGGCATATTTATAGACCATTTGGCAATTAATGAATCAATCATTTGAAGCCGAAGCCGGGGGAGCGGCGGAAACGACGACGCGAGGCTTGCCTTATTTTTAATTCTTTAAAAGCTAGAAGAAGAGTAATTGTATATATATATATATATATTCATCAAAAGTCTTTTCTTCCTCCAATATGGGACAATGTTCCTTTCCCAAGGAGAGAAATTCGAATATTTTATTTTCCATCTATTTCTCATTCACCCTCTTTAAGCTACACCAAATTTAAAAGTTCAAACTCTTCTCATACCAATAACAATAGCATCCACAATGTGATCATTAAAGAGTCTTGTTTAGGAGAGAATTTAACTGCGTGAAGTTTGACCGACATTTTAAAATATATTTTTTTAATCTTATTAACATGAAAAAAATTACAAGTTATAATACTCTCATAGTTTTATAATATCTAAATTAGTTGCTTCAAAGTTTACTTAAATTGAATCTCGACAGACGGTGTATATCATCTATATTAAAGCAAAGGGAGCAATAAGTTAGTAAAATATATGTCTTCTAACCTACTTAGCTTTCATATCCTTATTTTAATTAAGTCAATGAAAGAAGGTGCTTGGCATGTCTTTAAGAAAGTCAATGAAGGCTCTTTTCATAATTAGATCTCTCTCGTCCTCTCAGTTCTCTATCACAAATGAAGCAGTTGAAGAATGGACAATACAATGGAATTGAGCTGCAACATCATGGCTCTGCCTTATGAAGTCCTGGTCGATATACTCTCTCGGCTTGCAGTAAAACATGTTCAACAACTTCAAACAGTCTCAAAGGAGTGGTTCAGAACCATCTCTACTCCACATTTCAGAAGACTATACAACATGAAATCCTTGAATCGTCCTCGAATACTAGTAGTTCAAGTACTTAACGCCAAGTATTCACCGGGCAGAAGGAAATTGATTAGTCGAACTATTGATATTTCGACCATGGATCTAGCTGTTGATGACAGCGAGATCCAGAAAGAGTTCAGTTTTGAGGATACTATTGCCCCTGAAAACTCCTTCTTCGTCTCCTCCAACCTTATCATTTCCAATCACAAGGTATGCAATCCCACAACTAAAGAAATCATAAACTTACCAATTTCAAGCTATCCGTCAGTTAGTTTTGATGTTGCCTATATCCCTTTCAACAATACATACAAGATTGTCCATCTATATGGTACCAAGATCAGTCGTAAATACAACTTTAACTATGGTGGTGAGTTATTGGAGTTCAGATTCGAGATTCTCACACTAAGAGACGGTGGACCAATTCCTAGCTCATGGCGATCCCTGCCACTTCAAGAATGGTTTTCTCGTAAGGTAGATTCAACATGTGTAAATAATGTAATTTATTGGTTGGTTCGAAGAGGAGATATAATGCAAGATATTATTTCAATGGAAACTGAAAACGATGAATTCTTGAGTACCATTAGTTGCCCCAAAGAGGCATATGATGAAGATTTATCACAGTATGAGAATACCCAATTAGCTGATTTGAATGGAAAATTATGTTTAGCTTACTACTCACAAGAATTGTCGAGGATGGAACTATACTTTCTCAAGGATCAAAAGAAGCAAGAATGGGTAAAGGAACACTCTATCAATTTATCAGGTATGGGGAGTTGGTTCAAAATAATGGGGTATTTACCATTACAAGGTAACAACAATGGTGACATTATTATTGACGGCGGCTGTAAGTTGTCTCTCCTCTACAACATTGAAGAGAAAAGGTTTAAAAGGCTGCAAAAATTTAACAAGATTATTCATATTGGCTTGTACTTTGATAGATGTTTTAAGTTACAAAGCACAAGATCATCTTTGCAAGCAAGGGTAGATATGTTGCCTGAGGGGGACTCTGAATAGATATGTGGTTATATTTGTAATTGCTTGAATTTTCTCAATCAGTTATTTCCTAGTCTTTTTCTTCCACAATACTACGGTTTGTTTGGATGGTTGTTACCTGTTATATTGTATCGTAGTATTGTTACATTAAATACAATATTTGTTTTGATTATTACTTAAATTTTATTGTATTGCATAGTTATCTTTTGTTCCCTCTTGTCTTGGCCGTTTTATTATTAAATAATGCTATTTTATCCTTTACTCTATCCTTTTATATAAAATTCTAC
This sequence comes from Nicotiana benthamiana, assembly GCA_034376525.1. Taxonomy (NCBI): domain Eukaryota; kingdom Viridiplantae; phylum Streptophyta; class Magnoliopsida; order Solanales; family Solanaceae; genus Nicotiana; species Nicotiana benthamiana. Next base: position 34,995,837 of record CM067329.1, on the reverse strand, counting down.
TCCATACCTTACTTTTTCTTTATAATATTACAAGTTCTTTCTTTACATTATTGGTACATGTATCATGAAAGGAGTGCAATCAATACAATCTATCCAAACATTATATACATCAAAACAATACAGTATAATACAATACAATATAATACAATACTATAAGATATATTATGAAACAACACATAACAACCATCCAAACAGAGTGTTAATGATCTTTGTAATTGCGGAACATTAAGGTTGGAGGTGGAGGTGCTTACCACTTGAGCAATCCTCTCGTAAATCATTATGATGTTATATTATTATCCATACTTGGGGAAAAGCACAAATTTAAAACTTAGGAGAATATTGTTATGTAAATGAGTTGAACTTTATGTTCTTTAGGAGTTTTGTGCTCAACATTTGAGATTAATTAGAATGTTAACTTTGTAACACATATGGTTTTCTTTACCATGGCTACTGACGCAGTTTGAGTAGTGGACAACCATCAATGCATAACTTAATGTTGAAAATGAATTTACGCCTTTTGCTATATATATATATTTAGGCAAATTAAACTTACATGTGCAGAATGTAAGCCACCTCCTCCTTCCTCAACTCACTGGAAAAAAGGGAAACAACAAGAGTACATGAATTGCTATTGAGATGAAACTTCAAGCAATACATGCATGAACTTATTAAGTCTTCAAGTAAGATTAGTTCATATTTTCAAAGACTGCACATTCAGCGCTATGTTATGCTATCAACTTCTAGAGAAAATTATCAATTCCTACCAATACTATGTTACGAAGAAAGTAAGGATTACTATATATAGTTGCAATATATCACCTTTCTATCATCTAACGATCACTCCAATGTGAATATGCATCGCGTCACAGTACTGGAAATAGGTGCTACACACTGCTCAACGCTAATGAAAACAAGAAGAAGCAACAAATAAGACCTATTGTAACAAGGACATAGTATCAGAGCTGGTAGTTAACAGCATAATGTCATTCAATTGATATTGTTATACAGACAAAATACCAAAACAGAAGTAGTACTGTTAAATGCCACACAAATGAGAAGTACTTTTCTTCGCTTACACTTACTGATTTATTAGGGGGACTCCTCGCAAAATGGTTATCACTCGTCAAACATTGCATATTTGCATTTGTTATTGGCTATGCATGATATCTTGAACGTAAATCTGCAAGTGGTGCAATCAATAGAAAATCTTTAAGCAGAAGACTTTGCTAGAACAAATAAATGTTGACTAATCCACAGAGTAGAGAAAGAATTGCTCGAAGCAAATCCAGTTTTATAAAATGTATCATACGTATAGCTTAGTGTCAGTTTTGATAGTATGAGCAGTGGATGATGACTTAATTGATACAGAAAAATGATTAATCCTTTTTCTCTGATTGATGAAAGAGAACTAATGCTGGCAAATTACACACAAAAAGGAAGTACGTTTCTTCCTTTCACCAAATGCGCAAGGAGATGATCATACATAATAACCTTAATATGGTACTGATGCTTTAAGGTTTTCAACAACAACAACAACAACACGGTATAATCTCACTTAGTGGGCTCTGGGGAGGGTACTATGTACGCAGACCTTACCCCTACCCTTGGATAGAGAGGCAGTTTCCAAATAGACCCTAGGCATCCTTCCCTCCAAGAACTTCCCACCTTGTTCTTGACAAGAGGGGTTGCTCTGATGGTAAGCAACCCCCACTTCTAACCGATAGGTTGTGATAAATGACGACTTTTTTCCAACATATGAGATACTTCGCTATCTTCCAACCTGATATAAAGTTTTTGAAGATGCAAGTAGCGCCAAATCATGTCATGCATTAAGAATTTCTCTTTGTTCCCTTGAGAAGACCTTGGGACCCTTTCAAACAATGATCTTGATCGCAACTCGAGAAAGTATTGGTTGCCTGAATCTTCAATTGTTTTATTTTTTTGCAGCCGTTGTACGAGACCATTAGCATTCCAGAGTTGAATGACTTGTTCTTTGCCAAATGGATAATCTTTGGGAAATATTGCACAATAGGAAAGACATTGCTTCAAATGCAAGGGAAGATCATTGTAGCTCAACATCAATGCTGGTAATATGCCATTGTCTGGCAGCTCCCATATTTCACTTCTCAAAATGCGCCTCCACTCTTTAATCTCTGATTTGGACTGTAACAAACCAGAAAGTGTCTTTAGTGCCAAGGGCAAACCTTTGCACTTTTTTGTAATTTGTTTTCCCACGTCTTCAAGTTCTTGATGTTTCTAAGGATCTCTATTTTCAAATGCATGTAATTCGCTAGAAAGAATCTCCATGATAATTGGCCGACTACCCATCATCTCCGCAACACTCTCCTTTCGAGTCGTCACAATGATCTTACTTCCGCGTTCTCCTTGTGCAAAAGGATTTCTTAAGTCATCCTACTCGATGTACTTGTCACTCCAAACATCATCTAAAACAATAAGAAACTTTTTACCTTTTAAGCTTTCCTTCAATTTGATTTGAAGCTGATTAAGATTGTTATCAACCATCAAGTTGGATGAACCAATTTCTTGAAGTAATCCTTTTGTTATTCTAGAAGCATCATATGGTTCAGACACACAGAACCAAGCTTTCAAATCAAAATGGTCTTTCACCTTCTCATTATTGTACACAGCTTTAGCAAGTGTTGTCTTGCCAAGACCCGCCATTCCAACAATAGGAATTACATGATACTTTGTTCCATCAGCATCAACAGACAATAAACGATCAACCAATGTCTCTATTTCATTATGCCTACCAAAGATATCAGATTCATCAACCAAAGAAGTTGAAAGAACTCTAGTTTCTTGTTTCCCGGAAACAAGATAGTCCTTTAGGCCAAGTCTACCAATTTGCTTTTCCAACTCCTCCAATGTTTTAGTGGTGCCTTCCAACTTCTCCTTTGTGTTAAGAAAATATTGATCACTCAAGCACAAGTTGAGGTCACTGACCAGTTGGTTGCCTGTTTTTACAAGATTTTGATGCTGACCTTCTATCTTAACTCTGAGAACTTCATAATTGATTTCTTCCATTAAGTTTTCAGCACTGTCCACAGCATCCCGAAGTTCATCAAGCCACTCGCCCTCGTATGCATTAGCTGTATGTTTATTCTCTGCGTCACTAAGCGCAGCTTGAAGTCCAAGTAAAGTCATCTTCAACCTCTTTAACAGTCGAACATCGTGCTTGCCCCTCCGAAACATCTTTAGCAGCTCACCCTGAGGAGCAAGCCTATCAAAGCGAACATTCAAAGCTGAAGATAGAAATGCACCTCCAACTGCTAAGCCAAACTCCATTTCTGAAAGCTGCAAAATGAAAGAGACAACCACAAAATGATCAAGAATTTGGAGAAGATTGATGTTTCTATCTTAAAATAGTCTTACTTTTATCTGTTCAATGCTGAAAGTAATATGAACAAGAATGCTCAGAGTATATGCTAGTTGTGTCCGTGCTTTTGCAAAAGTTGCTTGTGCTTCTTAGAAGACCTTATATCTCTCTCTTTCTTTCTTTTAAAAATGTATGACTTTTTAACCAACAAATAGTCAAAACTTCATAAATGGAGCCCTTCTTAACTATTCATTGAATAATTGAAGCAAGAGAGGGAGTGCAAAAGGGACTCAAAAATTAAAAACAAAAACTAAAATGATAAATTTATGTAGGGTATGTTAGGTATGCCTTTTGCTCATATCATGAAATGTTTTAGAAATTGTGGAAATTTAAATGATGGGAGTATATTAACTGTTAAATTGTTGCTGAAATTCTCTGCACTCTGCATTCTTGAAAATGTTCCTTTTCTTGCGATATACCTCTTTGAAGTTGAAAATTTAAATAATGGTAGGAAAAAATATTAAATGGTGGCTTTAAATTTTAATGATATTCTCTATCTGTTGAGATGAGAGATTATTTGGTTTCCAAGCCAAATCATAAGTGACATAGACTTGTATATTCATTGTATACTCATTGTATATTTACTGTATACTCATGGTATACCTTGTAATGGGCTATGATGATTGCTGCTGCTGGACTGTGTATCTGAGCCCACAGTTATTTAGTTTTGGGCCGGATCACCCGACCCGACCCAATAGTGAAATGTGTATATAGTGGAGGGGCAGATATTTTGTAGATACGGATTTCATTTTGCCTTCATTTTGCTTAATAAAATTCTCTCTCTTCTGGAGAGTTCTCTCAACTGCTCCTTCCTCTCTCTTATTTCTCTCACTATATTCTCCATGTTCTTTAGCTTACTCTTCAGGTTTTCATGGTATCAGAGCCGGAGGATCTTTGGATCGTTCTCGGTTGCATGTTATCGATCCTGTTCGAAGCTTTTGCTGAAGCTTTTCCTATGGTTATCAGTGAGAGATACTTTTTGGAGATTTTTCAACGATTGTTGAGCGAATAATCGAAGTTTTCCTGTCATTCGAGGTTCCGATCTTGTATCAGCGGGTGTTTTGGGTAATTTTCCGGCATCCCTGGATTTATTCCGACAAGTTCTTCAAATTCTAGGGTTTTCCGACTTTCGGACCTAGAGCTTTGGTGTTATCCGATGACTTTCTCTTTGCTTGATGGACGCTTTTGGTGATTTTCCGACGTCTGTGACTTTATTCCCGTGAGTTTCAGAACCTAGGGTTTCCGGTGTTGGACCTAGGGTTTTCTCTGTTGATTGAAGGCCAATCTTCTCCGGTCGCGAAGAAGGAGGGTAACCATGTCCTTATTTTGAATATTGTATGCTTTGTCTGTGAGTATCTGGTACCCTTATACTTTGCTTGTTGAAACTGTTTTTTTTCTCTCAAGCTGGTTCATTAATCATGGCCTCTAATATGACTGTTGGTACCTCCTTGGTAGACTCTACCAGCCCCCTTTTTGTCTACTCCTCTGATGTCCCTGGCGTCTCTCTTGTCCCCACTCCCTTCTCGGGCAGTGGTTATGGGGGTTGGAGGAGAAAGATGATTGTTGCCTTATCTGCTAAAAACAAAATTGGTTTTGTTGATGGCACGTGTTCCCGGCCAGCCACTAATGTGGCTCAACAAAAGTTATGGGACATGTGCAATAATATGGTGATTTCATGGTTAACTGCCTCCCCCTCCCCTCAAATTGCTGAAAGTGTGCAGTATTCTGATACTGCACAAAGTATATGGTCCCAACTTCAGGCCAGATATGGCACTGCAAATAGGACCAATATTTTTGAATTGAAAAGAGAGCTTTCTCAAACCTCTTAAGGGTCCCTAGATGTAGCTTCATACTTTTATAAACTCAAAGGTCTCTGGGATGAACTAGAATCAATGTGTGTCAATCATGGCCAAAGATGTGTTTGTGCTGCTAAAGATGGTATAATACAGGAAAATGATGACTATTTCAGTTTCTAATGGGCCTTAATGAAGCATACATGGGGTAAGGAGTAACCTTTTGATGATGCAGCCACATCCAACCCTTGACAGTGTCTATAATTTGGTCCTCAATAATGAGAAGCAATGACAAGTCTAGTCTCCTTCTCACTTTAATCCAGACTCTGTTGTCTTTTAATGCCCATGCTACTAGGCATTCAGTTGGATTTAATAAGGCCACAGTGCCTAATCCTTCTCCTCCTTTCAGACAAAGAGTCAATTTTGATCAAACCAGAGGGCCTTTATTCTGCAGATACTGTAAAAAATCTGGACACTTAATTGATAAGTGTTTCAAGATCCATGGGTATCCACAAAATACAAATTTTAATAAGGGGAGGAGACCTGCTGCTGCTCATCTTACTTCTGGTGTGGATTTGCCTCATTCTGAAGCACATATGTCTGTTCCCCAAGGGAATCCTCCTGAGAGTCATCAATCTGTTCCAAGAATAGATGGCCAGAGTTCTGTGATACCAGGGTTGAGCAGACAACATTATGATCAATTGATGAACTTATTACAACAGACCTAGTTAGGGGACTCCACTCCTGAGACTCCTCCTCCAATGTATGCTGCTAACTTTGCTAGTACTATGCTAACTGAGAGCCCTATTTCTGATTCCAAACTCTGCATGCTTACCCATATTAATTCTGTCACCTGGATCATAGATTCAGGTGCATCTAATCATATGACACATGATAAACAGTTACTTTCTAACATAACACCTTTAACTGTGCCCTATCTTGTCACTCTTCCTAATGGCTATAAAGTGAATGTAACATGCACATGTTCTTTTGCACTAAATCAATTCATCACTCTTCATAATGTGCTGCTTGTCCCTTCTTTTAAACACAACTTGATTTTTGTCCACAAGTTAGTGAAGCAGTTAATTGTGTAGTTTTATTCACTGAAAATTCATGCATCCTCCACATGATACAGGACCCTTCTCTGAGGAGGCCTCTACATCTTGGTAGAGAAGCTGCTGGCCTATATAAACTGGCATGGGTTCCTCCTTCCCCTTCTTCCTCTATTAATTGTTCCTCTACTTCTGTTCTGTGCCTACTTCTTGTAATGATGACATTTTGTCTGATAACAAGGATGTTCTCTTTGCCTCACATATACATAGTTCTATCTGTAATAATGTTGTTACAACTGACATGAATTACATTTGGCTCTTAAGACTTGCCCATACTTCATTTGCAAATATGAAACATATTTCTGGTTTGACTTTTCCTTTTGCTTCCAAACAACCTTTCCCTTGTTCTGTCTGTCCTATGGCAAAACAGACTAGACTCCCCTTTCCTGATAGTTCTATTAATACCTCTAGACCCTTTCAATTAATTCATGTGGATACTTGGGGGCCTTATCATATTCCAACTTTTTCTGGTTGTAGATATTTTCTTACAATAGTTGATGATTTCTCTAGGGCAACCTGGACACACTTAATGGGTTCCAAAAGCAATGCTTTTTCTCTACTTAAGTCATTCCTTTCTATGGTTAAACCCTAATTTGATGTTGTGGTTCAAACTGTTAGAAGTGACAATGCATTAGAATTGGGTTCTAGCATTGAGGGTAGATCTTTCTTTAGTAGTCAGGGGATCATTCATCGAACCACCTGCTCTCATTCCCCTCAACAGAATGGTGTTGTTGAGAGAAAACATAGAACCCTCCTTGAAACTTGTAGAGCTTTACTTTTTCAATCTGGGTTGTATGTGTCATTGTGGGGGGACTGTTTGTTGACTGCCACTTACCTCCTTAACAAAATACCATCCAGATTACTTCACAATAAGTCTCCTAATGAGATTCTGTATGGAATAGCCCCAACCTACTCTCATTTGAGAGCATTTGGGTGCCTTGCCTATGCTACTGTCCCAATCCCTCAAAGGGACAAATTAAGACCAAGAGCCATTTCTTGTGTTTTCCTGGGTTATCCTTTTGCCAAGAAGGGTTATTGATTGTATGATATGGCTTCCAAGAAATGTTTGATTTCCAGGGATGTTATATTCCATGAAACCTGTTTTCCTTTTAAAACTGCATCCTCTTCTGCTCATCCTTCTGTTTTTTCCTTTCCTTCTGTTCCCCCTGTAGAACCTTTTGATGATCCAGATTCTTCTATTCACCTCTCCTCTCCTCTTCCTCCTACATCTGTTCAAATACCTCATCATACTGAATCTGCTACACCTTATTCTTTCAATCCTGAATCTGCCACACCTCCTTCTTTCAATCCTGATATCTCCCCTCCTGTTTTGGCCTCTTCCCCTTCTATTCCTTCTCCCAGAAAATCTCAAAGACAGCATAATCCTCCCTCTTACCTTAAGGATTATGTCTGTCAACTTCCTGCCTTCTCTGGTTCATCTTCCTCTTCTTTGGAATCTGAACCTCTATATTACTCTTAGGCTGCATCTGTCCAGCATGGCAGGATGCCATGAGAAAGGAGTTTGATGCTTTGGACACAAACCATACTTGGGATGTTGTCCCTCTTCCTCCTGGTAAGAAACCCATTGGTTGTAAATGGGTTTATAAAATCAAATACAAGGCTAATGGCTGTGTTGAGAGGTATAAAGCTAGGCTTGTTATTAGAGGTGATACTCAGATTGAAGGTATTGATTTCACTGACACCTTTTCTCCTGTGGTTAAAATGTGCACTGTTAAGTGTCTTATTGCCGCGGCTGTGAAAAATCATTGGAACTTATTTCAACTATATGTTAACAATGCTTTCTTACCTGGTGATTTGGATGAGGAGGTCTATATGAAGCTCCCTCAAGGTTTGACTGTTTCTGCTCCTGACTCTGTTTCTGCCTCTTCTGCCTCTACTCCCCTTGTTTGCAAATTAAACAAATCCCTGTATGGGCTCAGACAGGCATCCAGACAATGGTATGCCAAGTTGTCTTCTGCCCTATATTCCAGAGGCTATAGACATTCTTTGAATGATTATTCCCAATTCATCAAAGGTACACCAGGGTGCCTTGTGATTGTAGTTGTCTATGTGGATGATATTATTCTTACTAGGGATGACTGTGATGAAATTGGTGCCCTGAAACTGTTTCTGGATGATCAGTTCAAAATTAAGGACCTTGGGTCCTTACAGTACTTTTTAGGCATAGAGATGTCAGTTGTTCCCGGTGGGATGATACTTAATCAGCATAAATATATTTCTGACCTGCTGCAACAGTTTGACTGTGTCAATGTCTCTTCTGTTGTTTGTCCTTTGGACATTAATGAAAAATTACATGCTGATTCTGGTGACCTTTTGCCTTCTCCTGATCAGTATAGGAGTCTTGTTGGTAAACTCTTATTTCTGACTCATCCTAGGCCTGACATCTGTTTTGCTGTGCAACATCTGAGTCAGTTTCTCAAATGCCCCAGACTTCCACATATGACTGCTGCCCTTCAAGTGTTGAGATATCTTAAAGGTACCCCTTCTATGGGTCTCTTTTATTCTGACTGCAATGATTTCTCCGTTGTTGGTTATTCTGATAGTGACTGGGCTGCATGCCCTGATACAAGAAGATCTGTTACTGGGTTCTGTATTACTCTGGGTGGTTGCTTGATTAGTTGGAAGTCTAAGAAGCGTCCAGTGGTTTCTTTATCTTCTGCTAAAGCTGAATACAGGGCCCTCAGTAAGGTTGTTGCAGAATTGTCTTGGTTGTCTCGTTTATTTCTTGATCTTGGAGTTTCTGTTTCTCTTCCTTTTTCTGTGTATTGTTACAGCCAGGCTGCTATTCACATAGCTAAGAATCCTGTTTTTCATGAACGGACTAAACACATTGAAGTGGATTGTCACTTTGTGCGCGATCAGCTCCAGAATGGCCTCATTCACCTATTTCATGTCCCTACTACTCGTCAGCTGGCTGACCTTCTGACAAAGCCTTTGCTTGGCACTGTGCTTCATCCCTTGTTGCTCAAGTTGCAGGTGGTCTCCCCCTCCAACTTTAGGGGGGAGTGTTGAGATGAGAGATTATATGGCTTCCAAGCCAAAGCATAAGTGACATAGACTTATATACTCATTGTATATTTACTGTATACTCATGGTATACCTTGTAATGGGCTATGATGATTGATGCTGCTGGACTGTGTATCTGAGCCCACGGTTATTTAGTTTTGGGCCGGCTCATCGGACCCGACCCAATAGTGAAATGTGTATATAGTGGAAGGCAGATATTTTGTAGATACGGATTTTATTTTGCCTTCATTTTCCTTAATAAAATTCTCTCTCTTCTGGAGAGTTCTCTCAACTGCTCCTTCCTCTCTCTTATTTCTCTCACTATATTCTCCATGTTCTTTAGCTTAATCTTCAGGTTTTCACTATCTCTAAAAAATTTATTGATCCATTATATGTTATAGCAAAGTTTTATTAGTGACAGAGTTTCAGAATAATTTGACAAAACCAATTACCTTAATATCATGTTTTAGAAAGTATTAGAGCTTGAGAAGAGAAGAAGCACATTAGCAGTTCTAGTATGAGCTTTTGCAGTTAATGGTAGGTACTTATAATAACGTATTGCTTTATCATGAAATAATTTTTATATAAAACTTTATTTTACGTATTAATTCCTAGGTTTTTCAAACATTATTGTACGTAAATTTTTTTTACCTTTTCCACAATTCCTAAGCAATAAAACTCTATCCTTGCATAATCACTTGTGCTTACTTCCCTTAATTGTCATCATAAGCTTCCAATTTTAACTATTGGGTTGAGATGGATTGATTAGTCATACATTGCTTACAATTAAGATAATGAATCGAAATATTCATGAAAATATATAGATGAAAAACTTTAATGAACACTAATATCCTCGATGGAGAATCACCATTAAGACAACTAACTTTTGAATTTCCTTAACACCATGTTTTAGATGGTAGCAGTTCTAGTATGAGTTTTTGGAGATAAATATACATAGCTATAATTACTTTGGGTGTCTTAGACAGAGTAATATCTATCATAAAATAATCTCTGCGGAAAACTTAATTTTACGTAGCATAATTGTTAGATGATATAAAAAAGTATGGCATACTAGTTGTGTCTTGTACTATAAATTGCTAGCATCTTGTAGCTTTCTGTAAAATATTTTCTCTTTTTCACTCTTGCTAGACAAGAGTGGTTGATCTAATGGTAAGCAATTCTCACTTCTAACCGAGAGGTTGTGAGTTCGAGTCTCCCAAGGATGACAGCTTCTCTACCCCAAGGTAGGGATAAGGTGTGCGTACACACTACCCTCCCCGTAAGGATTAGGCGGATAGTGGCGGAGATATTTTTGTAACTGTAGGCTATCTTTTATCATTTATACTGTTAAGATTTGCCCTCAATTTCTAACTTATTTAGGATTTGATTTATTTAATTCATGTTTAAATAGGATTTGCAGTTAGAATAAATGTAGGAATATGGTTTTATGTTTTTAGTTGAAATAGGTTTCATACTATTATAAATATGGTTATTGATAGCTTATTTTAAGTGTGGAGATTTGTGACAATGTAGTCATTAAAATTTTTTATTTAGGGAGAGATTTTTCTCTCCTTAGTTTTTCTTCTTTTAAATTAGTTTTATCATGTAGATCAATTGATCAAACCACAATAAATGATTATGATTAGTTTAGTATATTTTTCTTTTATCGCGTGATTAATCGTCCACCAAACTTTGTATTGTTAGCTTCCGCATACACCATATTATTTTTCGATCCTAACAATTACTACGTGGTTCTGAAGAACTGATAGAACAATCGATGAAAATCTATTTCAAATTCTTTTTAGGTTTAATTTTTAATAAAATTATATGTTTTGATATAAATTTATAATATCACCAAACTATTAAGGCAGTTCTTTAAATTTTTCATGAATATGTTTTAGTCTTTTAGAGATTGCGGAAAATTGATTTGTGTCAAAATTATTGCTAAAGTTTGAATGATACTCTACTGTCTACATTCTTGAAATATTTCCTTTTCTTCAGAGTTTCTTTTCTTATTATTTTTCTATGTGCAAGATTTTGTGAGGTTTAACAAATTAATCATTTTTGCAAAGAAAATTTATACTATCACTACAGTTTTATTTAATCAGTTGTAACATATTATTTACTATGTTTGGCTGGTTATCTATGCTTGCTATAAAAGTCACTTATAGTTGGCTTTTAGATGATCAAATTGTATGAAAAAATTTCATCAACTCAAATTTCATTTGGTTTGCATCAATGCGCAATCACTTCAAAAATTTGGAAAAATATTAGCTAGACTAATGATTATTAAATTAGTTTTTTTATGATAAAAAAACATGCTATTGCCAAACTCGGAAGGTTAAAGAGATCGAATTAGTTTCAATTACCACTTCCAAATTATAAATGGTAGGATGCCCTATCTGTTATTTAATGTTCCAACAATTGGTTGGACCAACATGGAGAAAAGGTATTTTAACGTTATTCTATGAAGTTAATGATATATATGATTTTCTCTCTCTTTTTGTGTTCTTGATTTGAAAGAACAATGAATTCAGCAAGTTGCACTCATATTATCAATCGAGATAGTGTATAAAGACATGTATAGGGACTATAATAATGTTTTGGAGAAGTTTTTCTTTTTGGTTTTTCACTTGGTATTCGATACTCGCATTTAGACCCTGACTAATCTTGATTCGTGCATAGCAAGCGTCAAATAAAGAAGCATTTCCTTTTAGGACTTTGTTTTCATATCGGAGCTCAAAGTCGACTGATTAATGGTGTAGGACGAAGTATATGGACTCACATAGGGACCATGATAAAGTTTTGGAGATGACTTATCGGTCTCTTGTCTTGAAAAATTAATGTCCTACCAATTTTTAAGAAAAAAATAAAGGCAAAGACTTCATAATAGAGTGAGTGTCAGTTCATGTACACCATCCTAATTGATGAAATAAGACTATCTATTAAATTCACCATTTATTGTCTTTTTAAACAAAAAAAAAAGAAAAGAGATAAAAAAAACAAATAGATGATAGATAGATAAATATCATTAACTTCATATATAATTGATGTTAGAAGAACCTTTTCTTGTTATCTTCAGTTTAAATATTTGTACGGGGTAAGGAGGAGTATGTAGGAATGCCGACCACTACACAAATCACTAATGGCTGAAAGAAAGCGAGCAACACCTTATATAGGTTGTGCGGAGCTTAAAAAAGCAAGGACTGATCATGTTAATTTTAATAAAATTAATTTTAGTCTATAATACTCATAAGCAACTGTAGATGACCAATAAGCAAATCTTCAACCCCCTAACTCAGCAAACGAGAATATCATTTGTAGTGTTAATAGACGATATTGCTAGTTCCACTTACCACTTGTTACCTTTTTCTCTTTTCATATTTATTTTTAAAATGAAAAATTTTACACCATATAGAAAATCTTACTATTTTATTTATTAATAATAAATAATATTTTAAAATATTACATCATATAAATACTTTTTATCCTTAATAGAAAAAAATCTAAATATAGTTATATCCTTCAATTAAGGCGCCATATATGCTAACTATTATTTTTCTCTCTCCTGTTTTGTATTTTCTCTTATATAATTATCGCGTATTTGCAAACCCAATATAATCTCTCTCTGTTTGCATACAACCATACTCTTTCTTCGACAAACCCTAGTTTATTACCCAAATTCTCAATTTTTGACTGGATTTACAGCAGCTTTCTACTCTGTTTTGGTCGGATTTGGTGTGATTCCAGGCGCGTCGTGTGAGCGTTAACTGCTGTGAGGTCCACTACTCTTCAGGTCTAATAGGGCCTGTTCATTTTCTTCCCGTTCATAGTTGCAGAGGAAGTTGTTTGCTCTGAGATCCGTATGCTTGAGAGTGAACTAGATTTGACTTTAGCTACTTATGTCAAGGGACAGATAAATAATATGGATGCAAGAAATCAAGCCATGGATTTTATTCAGGAACTGGTTGATTGCTTCATTGAAATAATTTGAAGGCAAGATTAGAGCATTTTGGTCCTGACCATGTTCTCTATCCTTTGAAGCGGGTTGGCTGCTTCTGTGACGACTCGACCCATCGTCTTATGTGTTACTGCTCTATTTTCCCCTTATGGTGTTGCTTCATGTTTCAATATCAGTATTAGAGTCGATCGGGTGTAATTGAATTGGTTTTGGTTGAAAAATGAGACCAATAGTCTCTTTAAGGAAAGCTTAAGTTGGAAAAGTCAACCGGACGTTGGCTTGTGAGTTAGAGGACTCGGAATGGATTTGGGATGATTCAACTAGTTTCGGATGGTGATTTATGTCTTGGGAGCGAAATAGAAATTTAATTTGGAGGTCCGGTGTAGAATTAGGCTTGAATTGGCTAAGTTTGAATTTTGGCAAATTACGGTTGATAGGTGAGATTTTGATCCAGGGGTCGGAATGGAATTCTGAGAGTTGCAGTAGCTTCGTTAGGTGATTTTGGAGATGTCTGCAAATTTTCAGGTCATTCGGACGCCGTTTGGTTGGGTTTTTGATCGAATGCGAATTTGGAAAAGTTCTACTTTGAATTAGGCTTGAATTCGAGGAATTTGAGATTTTTGATGTTAATGTTAGTGTTTTTATGACCCGAGAAAGTTTGAATGAGGTAATTGGTCATGTTGGTGCCTTTGGTTGAGGTCCTGGGGGCCTCGGGGTGATTTCGGATGGTCAACGAAAGGATTTTTGGTTTGGAAAGATAGCACATTTTCTGTTGTTGGTGTTGCAGACGTCAAAGCATCGTGTTCGCGTGGTGGTGTACGCGAACGCGTAGAAGAATTTTGGAGCTCTGAATTTTTACCTTCGCGTTCGCGAAGGGGAGGCCGCAATCGCGTAGTAGAGGAGTTTCTTGATCGCGTTCGCGTGATAAGGTGATGCATTCACGTAAGACAGGGGAGTGGGCCATCGCGTTCGCGTTGAGATGGTCGCGTTCCCGTAAGAGGGCCTGGAAGCGTGGTCAGGTAAAGCATCGCGTTCGCGTGGCCAGGGTCGCGAATGCGATGAAGGAGTTTTCTGGGCAGTTAAGGTTTTCGTCTATTCCATGTTTCCTCCCTTTTTACAATACCTTGAGAGCTCATTGGCGGATTTTGAAGGGGGTTTCAACGGGAAGTGATTGGAGGTAAGTCTCGTAGTCCTAATACGTCATTTTGTTGTAGAATCAACCATTAATTCTCTGAAATTGGGTGTAAAAGTTGATGAACTAGGGCTTGAAATTTCAAATGAAAATTGGGGATTTGGAGGAGCAATTTGGACTTTGATGAAGTTTATATGTATAGACTCGTGGCGAGACGAGGATTCCGAAAATATTCACGCGCGTAGAGGTTGATTCTTGAGGCAAAGGCATCGCAAGCTTGAGGTTTCGCCGGTTCGAGGTGAGTAATTTTTGGGAATGATATCCTGAGGGTTTGAAACCCCGAATTTGCACATCTTAGTGCTGTATTGAGGTGACTTGCACGCTGGCCCTGAGCGTTGGGGATCGTGACTTGGTCCGTCTCGGTTGTTAGTTTTTACCGCGTATTTGCAAATAATTTGTTGTTATCATCATAAATTGGACTCATTGCAATACTTGGGGATTATTGCCGATTGCTTGTACTCTCTTTGAACTATCATCACTGTTTTTCCTTACTATTTGAAATATCATTGAACAGTCCATGTGATTTACACTATTTTATGAACTCGGCTATATTTTACTCAAACTTGGAGTTTTAAGCGATATTTGAACTATCATTTGAGCTGAGCATATTTTTTTGACGGATGCCCGAGGGGCTTTTAACTATTTTAGACTGATTGAGGCCGAGGGCCATACGTTAGGGCATGAGTATGATGTAGGGAGGCTTGCAAGCCTCGAGTGATATGTGTACATGTGCATATACATGGATGGATCGGACGCACGATGCAGTGGCATATTGCACGGAGTGGGCTGCACGCCCCAACATTGTGATATTGATATTGCACTTGGACTGTATGAGCCCCTCCGGAGTCTCAACCCCCACAGTGAGTGCGGGTACCCAAATGGATCGGGTTCCACGTTCCGCAGTGTTCATGCATTGCATTGCATTCATGCATTACTCCTGTTTGTACTACGTGGCACAACATTTAGCACTCATATTTCATTGGCATACATACTATTATTTGCCTTGCTGACCAGATACCCTGGTGTTATATGTTAAGGAGTGCTGAGCCTGAGAGGCTGATGATGCATATTGTGAGTTGGGAGTGAGCCCGCGGGGCTGGTACTGTACTGAAATGTTGATATTGAGCCCGAGGGGCAGTTTTCTGATTATTTCCTACTTGTTGAAATTTTCTTTGTAATTGTTGAAAAAGCATATTGTTAAAAGAGATTTTGAAGTGATCTTGAGATTTTCTAAAGGGATTTTCACGGTATTTCGATTTTTCTCAAAAAGGGTTGCTCTGTCTTTTATAGTAGTTTGGTGTGCTCATACGTGTTTTCTTATCGCTCATATATTATTCTCTCTTATTACCACTAAGTTGGAAATACTGACTTTACTCCCTGCACCTTGCGTGCAGTTGCAGGTATTGTTCACCCGATAGTGGGTTATTAGTAGGATCGAAGGCCATATTCTGGTAACTGAGCAAGATGACCGCCAGCATTTGCGGCACCACACTCCATCTTTGTATTCCAATTTTATCTTGTATATATAGATGTATACATTGTTGGACCAGTAGTAGTGTCCCTACTCATTAGATGCTCGTGACTTGTGACACACTGGTCGGGCTGTATTGGTTTTTATATTAATTAATGTCATAAATCTAGATTCGATATGCTCTATAATTATTTAACTGCTTAAAGAGGAGTTTTGGGTTGTTGGATGGCCTTGTCTTCACGAGAGGCGCCATCACGACCGGGTATAGAATTTGGATCGTGACAAGTTGGTATCAGAGCCGAGGTTACTAGGTCTCACGAGTCATGAGCAGGGTTAGTAGAGTCTCACGAATCGGTACGGAGACGTCTGTATTTATCCTCGAGAGGCTGCAGAACCTTTAGGAAAACTTCCCATTCTTGGAATTCTTATCGTGCGTACTTGATTCAGCTTGAGATATAATTCTTGAAATTCCTTCCACACGTCTGTATGCGCACGTGAGCGCTCAGTAGTATATGTGCCTTGATGGCTTGTGATTCCTCGATTGAGGGGCGAGAGGTAGTCTCTGAAAGTTCATGTTGGGCTAGTCTGGAGGACTTGAGGCCGGATATTTGCCTATGGCTTGAGCACCGAGGTGCTGATTGAGTGAGCAAGGGTTTCGAACTTATATGTTCAGTGTTGTTCTTATTAGCCGGAATAGCAGTTGGATATCCATGTGATGAGTATGTTGGTATCGTGGGGTGTATCTATGTGATCTTGGTAGTGACGAAAGAGTCTGCTGAATAATAGATGATTTGTCGAGTGTTCGACTCCTACGGTGATTTTATGTATAGTCCGAGTTATGGGCGCGTGAAGAATATTTCATATCTCTTAGTTGGAAAGTAAGGTACATTCCATGTGGCAGTATGACTATAGACTCAGAAAGACTAAATGGCTGCATTTCGTATATGATAGTGGAAGGTATGTGGAAACATTGAAATGAGGCGAAATAGGTGGGTTATCTCCTGCAGAGGATTTTGAGCGATATGATCCTTATATGTATGTAAAATATCGCATGCGTAATTGAAGGGTATATGTTGTATTTTGAAGAATTGGGACACTTAAGAAAGTGGACTCAGCTAATGTGGAAATGAATACAAGGTTTGCAGAGAATGTCAGTGCTAGATGATCTATGTATTCACAAAACTTGTAAATGATTTGAGATTTATCTCAATGTGGCATCATTAGAGAAGTGTTATGAGTTGATAAGAATGCCTTAATCTGTGGCTTCGATCCAAGTTGGGGAGGTTGTTGTCGGTCAACTGATTACATGGTTATGAGCTATGTTGGTTCCATTTCGAGGTATGATGGCGGATCAGTTCTGATTATAGAAATTGAGCCAGGGATGGGTCGTGTGAAGGAAAGTCTCTACAAAGGTTAAATGGTGCTTTCGTAAATGTGAGAGATGTTAGGAGTTTTTGAACTGTTGTTGATAAAGTATGCTCAGTGTATAGGGAAGAAAGACGGTTGTTTATATCCGTATGAGATCATGTTCTGCACTTTTAGAGTACTAATAAACCATGAGTGGTTCTGTCCATTAAGGCGGGTAAATTTTAGTTGTATAAGAGTGAATGACTCTCAAGCTTGGTTTTAATGTGTCCAAGATTTTTCATGTAACAATCAGGTGTCTTAAGTTTGTGTATGTGGCTAGAGACTACGTTTTCATTAGAAAAGATCAAGACTTATGGTATGTTATGTTAATATGTGATTCTATGTATCAATATCTGGGAAGTAATGGTAATGAATTCAGATTCGCAGGAAGTTCTTCAAGGTAAATCATTCTGGAATATTATATTTCTGAGAAGCGTCGAGAGGGAATTCAGTGGCCTATGGGTCTTAGATAGTGGGGTCTTATGTGCGAGTCTCGTGTGGTAACCTGAGTTGAGGTATTGTGGTGCTACAGCAAGGGAGAATATCAAATTAATGATGAGTCAGGAAAGAGATGAGATGAATGTAATGGCTTGATAATAAACCAAATCGTTATGGTAAGGATATGATTAATTCTTGTATGCATTTGAGGTAATGAATCTTACAGGTGTTATGCAGCAAGGCTTTTATGTGTTGGCGGTTTGTTTAACTTGATCTGGATAGAAGGACTTAGTCCTGGATGATTAGCTTATGCAATGGAATTGGGAGAAAGAGTTCTTGATATGTTTTACTGTGATTTGAAGATGGGCATGTTATCCTAGTGTGGTATGGTCTGTGTGTTATGATATGGAGAATTCAGAATTGTGTGTTCAAGGCTTTGGTTCAGTTCATAATGGGAAATCATTAAATTCTTGAGTAGCACGGTCATCTACAGGTGAGTAAAGAATCGATCTTCAGATGATTAAGGTGATGTAAATTGATGATACGTCAGTAGTATTGCGGTATTTTCTTGTTGGACCATTTGCGAATATTTGAGTTTGTTGATGGCGCAGGAAATTTTGAATATCTTTCGTGATATGAATGGATACTTGATGTGTGTTATGTATTCGTACGGCGGAGTGTGGGATCAGGCATAGTTATTCATGCGTTATATGTGTTGGAGACTAGAAGTTCTCGTGATCCGACCATGGGGTGGTTGTGGGTCGTGTGTATCGTTATCGTCTAGCAATTGTTGAAAACTGGAGGTCCGAGTGGATCTTTCTTTGCTTGGTATGTTAAAATTGTGTTATGATGTTTGATGGCAGACTGGTTGTTCCAGGGTCAGATTGTCTAGACTAATGTGTTATGGGCTATGTCAGGAAATGCAACAGGCTGCGTGGCAAGGTACATCGAATTATTGTTCTAGCAGAGTAGTTAAATTCCAAGGACCAGCGGACGACTGTCAAGCATTGCTTATTGATTGGGCCTTCATGGCTGATGTCAGTACATAGATTTCTACCATGGGTTCAGTTCCGGTATTGAGGCACTTTTCGGGTGCGTTTCTTGCGGTCGGGTATGAGGCTATATGTGTTTATTGTAATGAGCAAATTTGACTCGATGTGCATCTCCTTTGGTGAAATATATGTGTCGATTGGGTGGCACGCCGCCACGAGTATGGTATATGGATCGGGTTGCACGCCGCCACGGGTATGTTATCTGGACTGGGTTGCGCGCCGCAACAGTGTGATGTGGAGAACTATTTTCCTGTATGTTACTTTGTATGCCTTGTTTCCTGAGTTATGAGGAACATTCGTATTGGGTGTTGCTAGGCGAAAAGCGCATCATTTGTTTCCTCTCAGGATTGAATAGTGTATAATACTTGCTTCACCGCAGGTGTGATGGACTGCAAGGTTTCAGACCCCAATCTGTGCGTGCTGATCGAGTTGAGCATGGTGACTTGAGGTGCTTCATAGATAATAGTTCTTGGATAGAATCGCGCGTTATGGCAAGGCCGCGTGATGTTATGACCTTTCGATAAGGATTTAGGTACTCTATTTCTATGATGTGAGATGGAATCTCAGTTGTGTGTTGTGATCGTACGGAGGAATTTGAAGTTCAGCTCTTTCATTTGAGTCAGTTGTCATAATTTGAGTGTGTTCAGACCGTTTCTTATTGGTTCCTGTGTTGAGCACGATGTGGCTTAGGCCGGCATTGAGGTTTCATATGACCGGAGTTGCGTGTTGTAGTTGAGATGATTGTTGGAGTCATTACTGAGTACGGGCATATTTAATTTCTGCTTGTTAGAAAGGTAATATCGAGGTTTGGCTCCAAAATCTGTTGTAGTATCAGTCAGAAAGGAAATGGACTCAGGAATGGATGATCTCAGAGATGGGTTCGGTTTATCGCGTGTTTCAGTTGCCGTTGACAATATATGAAGGTTATGGGATAAGATTTTAGCTAATATAAAGGTTTTTCTATCAGTATTTGGTTATTGTGGGCAACTGCTATGGATGGAGACTATCGTTCCGAATGTTAGGATGTGTGGTATATTGTATCAATTCACCTGAGGTTGAAGGTGTGGGTTATTACAGCTGGTTTGGGTTAATTCTGAGTATAGATGTGAGGTTCTGATCTTGTGTATGATATCAGGAAGTGTAGTGTGGTTCTACGGTTATGGGCCAAATGGATTGTGAAATTTCAACTGTGTTGTGTTATCGGTACCTATGTGAGATAAGGTGACGTGGGATCACCCGGGTATATTCTTGGTAGAGTCACTCAGTTATTGGGTTGCTTCTAGTACAACTCTTGGTACACTCGAGGACGAGCGTTTGTTTAAGTTGGGGAGGATATGACGACCCGACCCGTCGTCTTATGTCTTACTGCTCTGTTTCCCCCTTATGGTGTTGCTTCGAGTTTCAATATCAATATTAGAGTCGATCAGGTGTAATTGAATTGGTTTTGGTTGAAAATTAGACCAATAGTCTCTTTAAGGAAAGCTTAAGTTGGAAAAGTCAACCGGACGTTGACTTGTGAGTTAGAGGGCTCCGAATGGATTTTCGATGATTTGACTAGTTTCGTATGGTGATTTATGTCTTGGGAGCAAAATCAGAATTTTATTTGGAGGTCCAGTGTAGAATTAGGCTTGAATTGGCTAAGTTCGAATTTTGGCAAATTCTGGTTGATACGTGAGACTTGATCCGAGGGTCGGAATGGAATTCTGAGAGATGCAATAGCTTCTTTAGGTGATTTTGGATATTTCTGCAAATTTTAGGTCATTCAGACGCCGTTTGGTTGGGTTTTGGATCTAATGCGAATTTGGAAAAGTTCTACATTGAAATAATCTTGAATTCGAGAAATTTGAGATTTTTGATGTTAATGTTAGTGTTTTTATTGCCCGAGCAAGTTTGAATGAGGTAATTGGTCATGCTGGTGCCTTTGGTTGAGGTCTCGGGGGGCTCGGGGTGATTTTGAATGGTCAACAAAAGGATTTTTTGTTTGGAAAGATAGCAGATTTTCTGTTGTTGGTGTTGCAGACCTCAAAGCATCACGTTCGCGGGGTGGTGGACACGAACGCGTAGAAGGAAACTGGGAGCCTGGAATTTTTGCCTTCGCGTTCGCAAAGGGGAGGCCGTGATCGCGTAGCAGAGGAGTTTCTTGATTGCGTTCGCGTGATAAGGTGACGCGTTCGCGTAAGCCAGGGGGAGTGGGCCATCATGTACGTGTTGAGATGGTCACGTTCGCGTAAGAGAGTGTGAGAGCGTGGTCAGATAAAGCATCGCGTTCGCGTGGCCAGGGTCGCGAACGCGATGAAAGAGTTTTCTTGGAAATTAAGGTTTTTATAAACATTTCATCCGCGAGCTATTTCATATTTCCTCCTTTTTACAATACCTTGAGAGCTCATTGACTGATTTTGAAGGGGGTTTCAACGGGAAGTGATTGGAGGTAAGTCTCGTGGTCGTAATACGTTATTTTGTTGAAGAATCAACCATAATTCTCTGAAATTGGGTGTAAAAGTTGATGAACTAGGGCTTGAAATTTCAATGAAAATATGGGATTTGGAGAAGCAATTGGACTCCGATTTTGATGAAGTTTATATGTACGGACTCGTGACGAGACGAGGATTCCAAAATTATTCGAGGCGATTCTCGAGGCAAAGGCGTCGCAAGCTTGAGATTTCGCCTGTTCGAGGTGAGTAATATTTGGAAATGATATCCTGAGGATTTGAAACCCCGGATTTGCACATCTTAGTGTTGTATTGAGGTGACGTGCACGCTGGACTAGAGCGTGGGGTAGAGCACCGTTGGGGGTCGTGGCTTGGTCCATCCCGGTTGTCGGTTTTTACCACGTATTTGCAAAAAAATTGTTGTTATCATCATAAATTGGACTCATTACCATACTTGGGGCTTATTGCCGATTGTTTGAGCCCTCGTTGAACTATCATCATTGTTTTTCCTCGCTATTTGAAATATGATTGAAATCAGTCCATGTGATTTACACTGTTTTATGAACACAGCTATATTTTTCTCAAACTTGGAGTTTTAAACAATATTAGAACTATCATTTGAGCTGAGTATATCTGTTTTAAAGATGCCCGAGGGGCTTTTGACTATTTTAGACTGATTGAGGCTAAGTCCATACTTTAGGGCATGAATATGATGTAAGGAGGCTTGCAAGACTCGAGTGATATGTGTACATGTGCATATACATGCATGGATAGGACTGCACACTGCAGTGGCATATTGCATGGATCGGGCTGCATGACGCAGTTGTGTGATATTGATACTGCGCTTGGGCGATAGGAGCCCCTCCGGAGTCTGAAGCCCCACAGTGAGCGCGGGTATCCAAATGGATCGGGTTGCACGTTCCGCAATGTTCATGCATTGCATTGCATTAATGCATTACTTTTGTTTGTGCTACGTGGCACGACATTTAGCACTCACATTTCATTGGCATACATACTGTTATTTGCCTTGCTGACCAGATACCCTGGTGTTATATGTTGAGGAGTGCTGAGCCTGAGAGGCTGATGAGGGATATTGTGAGTAGGGAGTAAGCCCGCGGGGCTGGCTGTACTGAAAGGTTGATATTGAGCCCGAAGGGCAGTTTTCTGATTATTTCCTACTTGTTGAAATTATCTTTTCAAATGTGAAAAAGCATATTTTTAAAATAGATTTTGAACTGATCTTGAGATTTTCTAAAGGGATTTTCACGGTATTTCGATTTTTCTCAAAAAGGGTTGTTCTGTCTTTTATAGCAATTTGGTGTGCTCATACGTGTTTTTCTTATCGCTCAAATATTATTCTCTCTTATTACCACTGAGTTGGACGTACTCACTTTACTCCCTGCACCTTGCGTGCAGTTGCAGGTATTGTTCACCCGATAGCGGATTATTAGCAGGATCGAAGGCCATATTCTGGTAATTGAGCAAGGTGACCGCCAGCGTTCTCGGCACCGCACTCCATATTTGTATTCCGATTTTATGTTGTATATATAGCTGTATACATTGTTGGACCAGTAGCAGTGTCCCTACTCATAGATGCTCGTGACTTGTGAAACCCCGGTCGGACTATGTTGATTTTTATATTAATTAATGTAATAAATCTAGATTCGATATGCTATATAACTGTTTAACTGTTTAAAGAGGAGTTTTGGGTTGTTGGCTGGCCTTGTCTTCACGGGAGGCTCCATCACGACCGGGTATAGAATTTGAGGATTGACAGCTTCATAGAGATTTTATTCAGGAACTGGGTTGGCTGCTTCATAGAGATTTTATTCAGGAACTGGGTTGGTTGCTTCATAGAAATTATTCAGTTGTATTTGAATGTATTCTTCAGCTGCATTCACTTGTATTCAGGTTTAATCAGTTGTATTTAACTATTTTATTCAGCAATAGTTAGTTATATTCAAGTGTTTTATACAACAATATTCAACTGTATTCAGTTATATTCAACTATTTTATTCGGCAGAAGTTAGTTGTATTTTGTTGCATTCAAGAGTTTATTCAGCTGTATTCAGTTATATTTTTGTTGTATTCAAGTGTTTTATGTTGGAAACACGTTCTCAAGGCTATATACTAAAACGTGTGTTCTTATGTGTAGGTTTTGATGAATGACAAACAAGCGCAAATTGATATATGACGAAGTTCAAGTACAAGCGCACAATTGGTGGATAACGAGATTCAAGCACAAGACAAAGTTTTATAGTTTAAATGAGTTGTTCTTAATTGTGATCTTGATCCGACAACTTGAATCATGACATGGCTTCTCTCGTAAAATTATTTTTACAAAATCATGCATATTTAAATTTAATGCTAAATGATTTTAAATCATGCATATTTACTTCAGTCAAAATGATTTTTAAACATGCCTCAAAAATCTGGACTAAGATAATCGATTATGTACTTATGATAATCGATTATGTTAAGTCAAGACTGCATGACAATCGATTGTGAAGTTAATGATAATCGATTGTGTTAAGGCAGTGAGAATCAGGTTTTTCAAACCTGCATGACAATCGATTGTGAACCTTATGACAATCGATTGTGATGAGGCAGTGTACATCAAAGTTTTTCAAAACTCAAAATAATCGATTGTGAACATATGACAATCGATTGTGTTGAGGCAGTGTCTTCCAGACTTTTTCAAAGTTATTAAATAATCGATTGTGAGTATATAACAATCGATTGTCACGAGGCAGTGTCTAAAATGATTTTCAAAGTCTGATAAATAATCAATTGTTAACATTGCACAATCGATTGTGAAGCTGACCGTTGTCGTAATATTTTCAAATACCGTCAGGTAATCGATTGTTGATTTTGTACAATCGATTGTTGAAATTAAAATCTGGAAAAGATTTTTTGAACGTTGCTGAGTAATCGATTGTTGATTTTATACAATCGATTGTTGAAATTAAAATCTGGAAAAGATTTTTTGAACGTTGCTGAATAATCGATTATTGATTCTGTATAATCGATTGTTTTACGTAAAATCTGGAAATGATTTTTTGAACGTTGCCAATAATCGATTGTTGATCTTGGATAATCGATTGTTGAGCGTAAAATCTGGGATTGATTTCTGGAACGATTGGCAAACAATCGATTGTGGCTTCTTGACAATCGATTGTCACTCAGTAAAATCAGCAACTCTTAATTGACAATTAGACAACGGTAATGCCAAGTTTTTCAACTATAAATACAGCTTCATTTCAGTGTTTTAAACATAATAACACACAACAACTAATCATACAATTGCTATAAGCTTGCATACTCTATTGCTTATCATTTTATATTCGTTACATAAATTTTGAGAGCCATATTTTTGTCCAAAGTTTTTGTGATCTTGAGCTTACTTCTTTTACTCATATCTACTCATTAAGGAGTGTATTGTTTGAGTGTTTAGTGTTTTGTACACTTGTAAGAGAATTGTGATTCTCTTGTTGTAAGGAACTTATGTTTCCTTGGTTGAAGTCTTGGAGTGTTGTATCTCCGAGCAAGATTGTTGAGGCTTGTGTCCTAAGATTGTAAAGGTTGGTTAGGCACCCGTAAGCTTAACAGTGAAGTCTTGGAGTGTTGTATCTCCGAGCAAAGGTGTTAAGGCTTGTGTCCTTAAGTTGTAAAGGTTGGTTAGGCACCCGTAAGCTTAACAGTGAAGTCTTGGAGTGTTGTATCTCCGAGCAAAGGTGTTAAGGCTTGTGTCCTTAAGTTGTAAAGGTTTGTTGAGCACCCGTAAGCTTGACAAGTTAGTGGAAAATCTCGAGAGAGTCTCTCGGGGACTGGACTAGCCACGTGTTGTGGTGAACCAGAATACATCGGTGCGTACTTTATTATTTATCGCACTTATTTACTTCCTGCAATTTTTTAGTTCCGCAAAGTTTACGCTAATTTTTATTATAACGCTATTCACCCCCCTCTAGCGTTAAGCGTATTATCTAACAATTGGTATCAGAGCCCAACTCTCTGAAGACTTAACAGTTTGAGAGAACCATCCATGGCTTCTACTCGTGACTCTTTTGCAGGAATAAGTAAAGGTGATTTTAACATGTTGCCCCCAATATTTGATGGAAAAAATTACTTATACTGGAAAGATCGGATGAGAATTTTCATCACAGCCAACAACTTTTATCTATGGCAAATCATCAAGCATGGTGATCAAATGACAACAAAAGTTGGGAAAGCCAAGGTAAGTGAATACAACACTAATGCAATAAATATGTTGTATAGCGCCTTGAATCAGGAAGACTATCAGAAAATTTCCCACTACAAAACCGCCAAAGAGATGTGGGATAAGCTGGAGGAAATGTATGAAAGCATGCCTCAAAAAGCGGACAGCTCATATGATGAATCAACTGGCCAATGTCTCATGGCAAACGAAGAAGAAGAGGTAAGTACGTCCAACTCTCACTCGCTTGAGGAAATGCAAAATGCTTATAATAAACTACAAAGTGAGTTTGTTGATGCTTCCAAGACTATTTAAGATTTGCAGAAAACTCTGTTGTTGCAAGAAAAAGATTTTGAAAAACTGGTTTTAGAAAATGAGAAGTTGAAAGAGGAAAACAAGTTTTTCGGAAAAAGAAGCGCCGATAAGCCCGAAAGCTCTATTAGAAAATGTACTTCTTGCTTGCATCTCAAAAATGAAGTAGAAAGGCTTAAAGGCACATTAGATAAGTTTAACTCTTCGCACAAAAATTTGAATGATGTTCTTGATAATTTGAAGTCAACCAAGCATGGCATAGGGTTTACGAATGAGCCTAAAGAAAAGGTTGAAGCTAAACCCCAACAACCTAAGGCTCAACCTATGACTAATAATATAAATGCTTATCCTAGAAATAGCAATCCTAGAACCAATATGCATGCTAGACTAAATGTTGAACATTTTAGAAGACCTAATAATGACTTACCACCTAGGAATAACTACCCTAGAAATGATGCATATTATAGGCCAAATACTAGAAGGAATTTTGAACCCTTTAGAGCACCTAGAAATGATTTCCAACGTAGAAATAATTATTCTAGAAATGCTGCTCATAGTAGGAGAAATGATGTTCATAAAGCGCGCAATAGTCATAATGCTGAAAATAGAGTAAACTATTTTCGTCCGTCAAGTTACTATGAACCTAGAAGGATGCATAACCCCAACGTGACTTGTCATTATTGTAGACGTATTGGTCAATTTGCTCCTGCATGTTTTACACGACATAGACATATCACTCAATCGCATCATTATGATATGCCTAACCCCCAAGGACCCAAAATGGCATGGGTACCAAAAGATCATTAATCTGTTTTGCAGGTGTGCTTGAAAGGCTACAGTATTGTAGTAGATGCACTGAGCACGACACCTCATTGCATCAAGAGAAAATTTTGGTTAGTTATCATTTTTGACAAAGACCGAATTGTTGATATGTGCTAGCAACCAATATTGACTTATTTGTTGTTAATTTGGTTCCCTTATTGTTGAAACTTTGATAAGCTTAGTCGTAATAGTTGATGTGCATTAACAATTGAGATATCCTTGTCAACAATCAATATTAATTAGCTTTGTTGATTCATATGTTGAAAACGTGTTGTTAAATGACAATTGGTGTCAATTAGTTTACTTGTTAGTTATCTGCTTTTAAAAGATCAAAACTGTTGATATGTATTAACAGTTAGCTTGATAAAATCATTTTATTCATGATTTGATAATTGCTATCTGTGGTTTAAATAACTGTTAGGTATACTGTGTGGCGTGTATTATCTATTAGCATATTCTTCAAAAAGTCTTCACTCACGTTTTTGATGAATGCTATCATCAGTTTTGAAAAATAATTGAGATGTCTCATGTTTCTAACAATTGACAAAAATCTTTCTGTTAAAAATCGTCTCTTGATGAACACATCCTTTGGTCTGGATAATGGTTGGTATGTTCTTCAAAATTCGATGTATGGTTGATCTGTTAACAATCAACACTCGTTTGTAATATGCTTTACTAAAAATAATAATTTGTATCACTGTTAATAAAATAACTTTTGGTACAATTGTTATGTCATCCAACAAATGGGTTTATCATTGTTTTATAACAATTGGTATATCTATGTCTTGTTGGTATGTCTTGATAAATTTCTGATTAAGGGTAAATAGATTGCATGAAGTTTACTATCTTTTTGATGACAGAATTTCAAAACAACTCTCTATATTGGCAATGTTATTTTCTTTAAAACTCTCATGCCACTAATATCTTGCATTCCAAATCTTGTGGAAAATGATATCTTAGAAAATATTTGTATTACTTTGGAGCAACTAATAAGTGTCATGCAAGGAATCTGTAAATCGTATTTGAGATATCATTGATAGACAAGCTTAATTTCTTCTTGGAGCTGCAAATTAAGCAAATGAAAGAGGAAACTTTCATTTTGTCCATCTAAATGTCGCAAGGAGTTGCCAAATCAATTCGAAAAGAGCAACACCAAACCAATGGTCACTTCAATGAATTTAGATGACCATCTTGACAGAAATGTGAAAGGTAAGACGAGCAATACCAAGAACTACACAAGTATGATCGTTCCTCACTTTACCTTATTGCTAGTAGACTTGATAAAATATTTAGCGTTTAATGTTGTGCTAAATATAAATCATGTCCAAATGAAGTATTGAATGCAGGTAAACGTTGATCTAAATGCATACATTTTAGGTTGCATTTATATTTTAATCACTGACTTGAGCGTCGGAGATGTTTAATTCTATTTTGCAGGTATCCCCCTAAAGGTAGGGGGAATTATTACGTTTTGGCACAAATCAATCGATTGTTCCAAGCAAATAATCGATTATCTTACTGTGTAGAAAATCGATTAGCAGTATCACTAATCGATTGTTTATGGTATATGTTTATTATGCAGTTTTGTTAAATAATTGACTATTTAACTGCAAAATCGATTTCCGTCTCAGCCATTCAGTACTGCTTTTCTACAACAATCGATTGTTCCATATATATAATCGATTATTTTCCGAGTCAGAAAATCACCGTGCTCACTGTAACATAACAATCGATTACCATATTTTGACAATCGATTATTTCATGTCAGTAATTCAAAATTGTTACCGTTTGGTTCTGCAATCGATTTGTGTCAGTTCCGAGATTCAGTCAAATCTTAATGACAATCGATTATCTCATCCCAACAATCGATTGTATAACGGTCAGTAAGATTTATTTTTACCGTTTCTGACTGTTTCAGCTTTCAATTTTTTGCAGATTTCTTCCATTAATGAAATGCCTTTCTCCCCTCTATAAATAGGCTCCATATACGTTCACTTTTATTCACTCAAGCATCAACTTTAGCTCTCAAACTATCAAAATTCTTTCAAGTCTCTTGCAAATTCCAGCAATACTCAGTGAAAATGTCGGGCCGTCACTCCAAACGTTCCCGTTCTGCTAGGCATGGTGCATCTTCCTCTGCTGCTCCAAACTATCCTTATCAAGATGGTTCCGTTCTATACTTTAATTCTGACATCGAGCTTACTCGATATTTAACAAAATTTGAAAAGCGCGACATTCTTCCTCCCCGCTTTTCAACCAACAAGTATCTTGAATCTTATGGCCCTGCTGCAAATATGCTCAAAAATTGTCAACTTCTTGACTTCTTACTTCTTACCCATCCTTACATCAATACTACATTGATTCAAGCATTTTACTCCAACCTTCATGAGGATGATGACGGTGAGCTTGTGACAAATATAAATGGTGTTCAAATTCTTCTTTCCGATGAAAACCTTCATACCATTGTCCATCTTCCTCATAATGGTGAAGACATTCTTCGGTACATCGGAGAGGCCGGAGCCCTTTTTGATGAAACGGTCCTCCTACATCAAACCGGACTTACTTCTTATGATCCAAATCTTTCTTCCCGTCGTCCTACAATTACGGGAATGGATCCAAATTATCGGTTGATTTTCTATTTCATCACCCGAGTCCTCAAGCCTCGCAAGCATAACCATACTACCATTT
This sequence comes from Nicotiana benthamiana, assembly GCA_034376525.1. NCBI lineage: Eukaryota > Viridiplantae > Streptophyta > Magnoliopsida > Solanales > Solanaceae > Nicotiana > Nicotiana benthamiana. The sequence continues at coordinate 34,966,523 of CM067329.1, read as the reverse complement.
CCCAAGAGGACACCAAGCTCATGCATGCCATAATAACCGGAGCTAACATCAATTGGTGTCGGTTTGTCAAGATTCACATGCGTGACGCTATCGGAGATGATAGGCCTCTTCCTTATGCTCTCCTCATCATGAATTTTCTCGAAGCCTCCGGATTCATCACTTCCAACGGTCCTCTCAAAAAAGTACCAAGAAGTGGGAAATTTCAGAATCCTCCTTTCATCATGACGGTGATCATGCAGCGCCTGCTCCTCCCCCAACCCGTCGAACTCGTCCGCCTCAAGAGCCCACTCTCCAATCCATTTCCGACCAAATTGCTTCCTTGACCACCTCTGTTGGTCAATTGACAAATGAGATCCATGGATATTTTGACCATGTTCATTAGCCATATGCCGGTCTTGTTCCCTTTGAAGCAGTGCCGGACGATGAGGCGGGAAATGATGATGAATGATTTCTTTGTTTTTTGGTTCTATTGTGATATGTTTTATTGTTCTCTCTTTAAGTAATCACGTTTTTTTCTTTCCAATAAATAAACAAGTTTTATTTACATCTTTGGCATCTTCTTATATTATTTTTGCTAATGGCAAAAGGGGGAAGATAACGTGTATGCACTCTCAATATTTATAAGCTTAAATTGAGGGGGAATACATATATTGAGGGGGAACTAATCGCATACTTATTGCATATCTTTACTTGTCTTGAATCGTCATTATAAATTGTTTAAGTTGCATATCCCGCTTAAAGTTTGCCATTATCAAAAAGGGGGAAATTGTTGGAAACACGTTCTCAAGGCTTTATACTAAAACGTGTGTTCTTATGTGTAGGTTTTGATGAATGACAAACAAGCGCAAGTTGATATATGACGAAGTTCAAGTACAAGCACACAATTGGTGGATAACGAGATTCAAGCACAAGACAAAGTTTTATAGTTTAAATGAGTCGTTCTTAATTGTGATCATGATCCGACAACTTGACTCATGACATGGCTTCTCTCGTAATATTATTTTTACAAAATCATGCATATTTAAATTTAATGCTAAATGATTTTAAATCATGCATATTTACTTCAGTCAAAATGATTTTTAAACATGCCTCAAAAATCTGGACTAAGATAATCGATTATGTACTTATGATAATCGATTATGTTAAGCCAGGACTGCATGACAATCGATTGTGAAGTTAATGACAATCGATTGTGTTAAGGCAGTGAGCATCAGGTTTTTCAAACCTGCATGACAATCGATTGTGAACCTTATGACAATCGGTTGTGATGAGGCAGTGTACATCAAAGTTTTTCAAAACTCAAAATAATCGATTGTGAACATATGACAATCGATCGTGTTGAGGCAGTGTCTTCCAGACTTTTTCAAAGTTATTAAATAATCGATTGTGAGTATATAACAATCGATTGTCATGAGGCAGTGTCTAATATGATTTTCAAAGTCTTATAAATAATCGATTGTTAACATTGCACAATCGATTGTGAAGCTGACCGTTGTCGTAATATTTTCAAATACCGTCAGGTAATCGATTGTTGAAATAAAAATCTGGAAAAGATTATTTGAACGTTGCTGAGTAATCGATTATTGATTTTATACAATCGATTGTTGAAATTAAAATCTGGAAAAGATTTTTTGAACGTTGCTGAATAATCGATTATTGATTATGTATAATCGATTGTTTTACGTAAAATCTGGAAATGATTTTTTGAACGTTGCCAATAATCGATTGTTGATCTTGGATAATCGATTGTTGAGCGTAAAATCTGGGATTGATTTCTGGAACGATTGGCAAACAATCGATTGTGGCTTCTTGACAATCGATTGTCATTCAGTAAAATCAGCAACTCTTAATTGACAATTAGACAACGGTAATGCCAAGTTTTTCAACGATAAATACAGCTTCATTTCAGTGTTTTAAACATAATAACACACAACAACTGATCATACAATTTCTATAAGCTTGCATACTCTATTGCTTATCATTTTATATTCGTTACATAAATTTTGAGAGCCATATTCTTATCCAAAGTTGTTGTGATCTTGAGCTTACTTCTTTTACTCATATCTACTCATTAAGGAGTGTATTGTTTGAGTGTTTAGTGTTTTGTACACTTGTAAGAGAATTGTGATTCTCTTGTTGTAAGGAACTTGTGTTTCCTTGGTGGAAGTCTTGGAGTGTTGTATCTCCGAGCAAGATTGTTGAGGCTTGTGTCCTCAGATTGTAAAGGTTGGTTAGGCACCCGTAAGCTTAACAGTGAAGTCTTAGAGTGTTGTATCTCCGAGCAAAGGTGTTAAGGCTTGTGTCCTTAAGTTGTAAAGGTTGGTTAGGCACCCGTAAGCTTAACAGTGAAGTCTTGGAGTGTTGTATCTCCGAGCAAAGGTGTTAAGGCTTGTGTCCTTAAGTTGTAAAGGTTTGTTGAGCACCCGTAAGCTTGACAAGTTAGTGGAAAATCTCGAGAGAGTCTCTCGGGGACTGGACTAGCCACGTGTTGTGGTGAACCAGAATACATCGGTGCGTACTTTATTATTTATCGCACTTATTTACTTCCTGCAATTTTTTAATTCCGCAAAGTTTACGCTAATTTTTATTATAACGCTATTCACCCCCCTCTAGCGTTAAGCGTATTATCTAACATTTTATTCTGATGAATTAAGGTGTATTTTGTTATATTCAACTGTATTATTCATTTGTATTTCTCTTTATTCAGCTATAATCTTTATTATGTATCTTTCAAATACAGATTAATGAGGGATCATTTTAATTCGTTGAGTTAAATTAGGAGAATATCATGTTATTTTATTTCCTTCCGTTTTTAGCGCAGATACGTTACTGTATTTAATGTTAATATCGCTGGATTACAGCTAAATACATGTACAACTTAGCTGGAATTCCAGATTTTACGCCTATATTTTGGTTGTATTAATAAATACAACAACTTAAATACATAAAATACAATGTATAAAAATTTAAAATGTATCTATAACACGTAATATAGCAAAGGATATTTATAAATTGCTAATTAAAATAAAAAGATTGTGCTTTATAAAAAATTCCCTTTAATATAAGAGTAAAGTTGTTGACAAAAATTTATCCAACATACAACTAAATAGTCTATGCACATGACTTTTTGCTAATTTCATTACTATACATCATCCTTGCATTATTAGAATGTTGACATTTTTATGAAGACAAAAAAAATCAGAATTGAAGGACGTATGTGGAATAAACATATAGAACTTTAGTAGTAATCTACAATGTAAGAAAAAAGAAACTGATGTTCAATAAGAAAAGTTTTTTTGGTAATAAAGATATTTATTCCGCCCTATTTAAGAGTTATTATAAATTGGGACTTTTTTATGACACAAAGTTCCTAGCTTGTCCAGTTTAAAAGTAGAAGTAACAAAAGGGGGCGGGGAGAGGTACAACATAGGATTTCCAAAATAGTTCGAGTTGCTTCCATATTTTGCCATAATATCAGCTGCACCATTAGTTTTTTTGAAGATGTGAGTGACTTGAGGCTCGCCCGCTCTAGTTAGCATCCATCTGCAATCAATAATCTAGTTTTGGTACAGGTCATTTTCGTTAGTAAGTATATTAATTAAGAGATTGCAATCTGTTTCAACCACTAGACGTCTAATGTTGTGTTATATTGCTATCTTTAGGCCCTCCATGTATATGTTTGTAGCATGATGAATATACATGGTAAAGCCTATAATTCAATTACTGTCCCAGTCTCTAATAACTCCTCGAATGCCACCCCTCCCAAGGTTGCCTAAGCTAGATCCATCTATGTTTAATTTATAAACTCCCCGATCAGGTGGCTTCCATTTTATGTATATTACCATCTTGAGGATTGGAATTTGTAAAGATTCTGTTAACAACTTATATTTCGTTGCGCTCTTAATGATGCTTTTAAAGGATAGTGGAGATATTTTTTTGTTAAATATGAAGTTATTTTTGTGGGTCCAAGTATGCCGAAGGGTAAAGGTAGAATATCTCCCTTAGATAGGAATATGTTAAAATGTAATTTATTGTGGCAAAGGGGTTTTAACCAGTTATGAATTGTTAGCTTATTGTGGAGTTGATCTGGGTATTTGTAAAAGTTACCCAATTAGTCCCAAATAAATTTTGAGTGTCTGCAATTAAAGAACATTTGCACAATGTCAAAAGGAGATTTTGTGTGTGTGTTGGTTTTTCACCTTTTCTAGTTGACAAATAATACTCCTATGTACTATGAAGATGACCAAAATAAATTTATATTTAAAAAAAGATATTACAACAATTGATATTGAACGTGATTCTGAAAATTGATAGCTTGACAATTGAAATAAAAATAAATCAATAACTCGTCAGATAATATCTTGCTTCTGTTTGTTCAATCAATGCTTAGAATCTTGAGAAAACATGAAAACACGTGGAATTCTAATTATTCAATTCACTTTTTTGTTTGACAAAATATGTCGATGCATATGAAAAAAGGAAAAGAAAGCATGAGTATTAATAAGAATTAGATAGAAATGAAATGACCTAAAAGAAAAAGGAAACGAGACTAGCAATATACTATTAAATGCCACCTCTTCTTTTTTTTTTCAGCTTCTCTTTTTTGGTGGCCTTGAATTGATGGGTCAGTGGTCGCAATTACAGTATCATAATTTTATGTAATATATACAATTAGCATAAACGAAATTTATAGATTATTTCTTGAAGTGTGAACATATTTTTTCTACCATGTGAGCCTTCAGTTCTATAACTTTTCAATAAGATCTCCATCACCCGCACAATCGTGATCCTCGAACATTCTACAATCTTCTACTGTGTTACCCAAATAATACCCGGAAATAGCAATTTCCTGTGGGCGAAATTTCAAGGAAAACTTGACTGAAAAATTTCAGCTACCATGTACTACTCCCTCTAAGTGAAAACCTTATGTATTTATAACACAAATTTTAAGGGTTAAAGACCCTTTTCCAAAATGTGTTGGATTTCTTTTCCATCAGAAAAAGGATTCCTTTATTTCCTATTATTTAGGCACACTATGGACCATAGAATTTAATTAACAAGATTTTCAAGTATGGAATTAATTTGTAATTTTCGAAATTAATATCCACCATAATTAATTACGAATTTCACTAAAAATTCGTAATTACACTTCTTATTCAATTTCAAAATTCATCCAATAAATCTTATTTAACTCCTCATGTTAAGATTCAGATACTAATTAAATAAATTAAATTACTGACGATTTAATGTATTGATTATTTCCATTAGACGTTCGCTTAATTTATTTCCTGTGTCGGATACAAAATTCACCGGGGTTCACACATAAAAACTTATAAGCTTTCATAAAGGTCTATCATCAACCTCTAAACCGAGACATTCATTCTATCAACTAACTATTACTTCGCCAATGTACATTAATATTACCAATTTACCAGGTATATTAACATACGAAAGAATCACGCCTTTTAGTAAATCAAAAAAACGATAATTTACTCAGCTAATAATAATTATATCAAGATTAAGAGTATAAGTATATTTAATGGCTAGAGAGTTTATTTTATTAAGTCAGTATAAAATACTTATCTTTACCTGGTCCATTCAATACATACAAAATATATTAGCACAAGAAGTAGGAATTAAACCATTCCCATAATTAAGTTAAATTATATTTAATCTTGTGCTATAATCATTCCTGAGTGAGAACGTCGCAAATAGCCACTAAAAGCAATGGATTTTATTTTAAAGCCACTGTTTTCAATGTATTTATATACTAGCCACTCCTTTAATAAACTTCTAACTGACTGGACAAAAATACCCTTCTAGTATAACTTATACCTACGCTATAACCACAACCAGCAGTTACACAAACAAAAAGAAACGAACACCAGCAGCAAAAGAAACGGCGATCAACTGAGGCGAGCAACCATCTCTCTTCCGATTTTAAAAATTCAGCACTCTAATCCAAAAAAAAAAAACATAGATAAACAGTAAGTTCTATTTTATTGTGTTTCTATAGGTTTTTATTTTGCAATGGTTATACTTTTTTAGATCTGTGTTGATTTGATTATACAGTAGATCAGAATTTGCCCTTAACTTTGAATTTCTGGAAAGTTTAGGACATTGCCTCATACGATAATTCTGTATTTCGGAAATATATCTTCATTTTGGAAATTGAATTCAAAAATTAAGAGCACAATGTACATAACTTTGATTCTGCTGCTCTCATTTTGCAATATCATTTAAAAACCTTAAGTACACAATGTCCTTAACATTGTTATTGTTCTTCTGTATACAAAGTTCTGTAGCTTTAGTTTCAAATTGTATTTTTTCATTTCTGGTTCAAACGTTAAGGATTGCCAGTCCTTAACTTTTGAACCAGAAATTCAAAATTAAGGACTGTATGTCCTTAACTTTTAAACCAGAAATTAAAAGCTAAGAACCGCCCTTCCTTCAACATTAAAATTTGGAATTAAAAAGTTAAGGACTTTCAGTCCTTAAGTCTTAATTTCTGGTTCAAAAGTTAAGGACTGAATGTCATTAAGTTTTAATTCCATGTTTAAATGTCAAGAACTGCTAGTCCTTAACTTTTAATTATATGTTTAAATGTTAAGGACTGGTAGTCCTTAACATTTAATTCCATGATTAAATATTAAGGACGGGCAGTCCTTACCTTGGTCTTGCACTTATAATACACCTATTCTTAGATGTTCTCTGTTTCCCATTTTCTTGACTTGCAGGATGGAAACAATATGTATAATAGTTGCTTTTAATGGTAGATGACTGAAGACTATAAATATCTTGATCATCAAACAAAGCTTTTCATAGCACCTGACTCAATTCGGTTTGAATATTTCATTACACAAATTTTTGAGCTTATTGAATTGGATAGAGAAAAGTTTGAATTAGTAATATGGTTTGATATCAACCTTGGAACAAACAAAGGAATGCTTGTATCCAAAGATTTAGATCTTTGCACATGTATAGAGTTGCTAAAAAGTCATTCACTCTTCAAGGGCTGTCGTTTCATAGTTGATATTTTGGAAAGAGATTTTCCATCAACAAGCAATGAACATGTTAATACAGAAACTGAAAATGACAATCAAGAGCAATCCCAACAAATAGTTGAAATAGATATGGTTGAAGCTCAATCATTAAATGAAGTTGAGCTTCAAACATTTGAATCTATTCACGTAGAAGGACAAAGCATTATTGAGATTGACAACGAGCAAGCTTTGGGTATTCAAGTGTTACAGAGTACACCATTAATTGAAGAAGTTGAAACCAAACTTGTCCACAAACAACTAGACGAAGATCAAATTTGAAACAAAAAGAATCCCCAACTATGATATTAAGAGAAAATGCTTCATTGGATGAAATAAAAGTCGGATCAGTATTTGACAAGAAGAAGAGTATAATTAATTATTTTTCCAATATAGCAATCAACATACATTTTGAATTCAAGTTTGTTAGATCATGCTCAACAAGATATTCATTGACATGCAACGATGATAGGTGTTGTTGGTGTGTGCGTGCTTTTAGAAGAAAAGATTCAACATTGTTCAAGATAGTAAAGATTTAGGAAAATTATGACTGCTCTATTAACGCTAGGAAAGCATATCAAAGGCATGCTACTTCAAAGTTGATTAGTGGTTACATTATCGACAATCTTTGGGACCCAAGATTTGAAGTTACACCAGCTTTTGTCATGGCAGAGATGCAAAAATTGCATGGACTAGACATTGGATATCACAAGGCGTGACGTGCTATTAAACATGCTTCCGCTTTAATAAGAGGAAGTCCCCAAGAAAATTATGGATTATTGTGTTCATACTTGTATATGATGACAAGTAAAAACTCGGGAACCTATACTAACATAAAGATAGACGACAATAACAGGTAAACAATTTAGAACATGCTGTATTTTAATCTTGTTAACTTTTGAGTTGTTACCAGAAGTTGAGGACTGTCTATCCTTAAGTTTGAACTTGTAATTAAAAGTTAAGGACCTTCAGTCCTTAAGTTTTGAACTTAGAAATAAAAGTTACGGACATCATGTCCTTAACTTTATTACTTGTAAATATAAGTTAAAGACTGACTGTCCTAAAGTTCAGGTATTTTAACATTGTTTTATATTAAATTTACAGGTTTGTTTATATGTTTTATGCATATGGATAATCAATTGCTGGTTGGAATCATTGTAGACCATTGATTGCTGTTGATGCATTTTTTTTAAGTCAAAATATCGTGGTGTTTTAATGATTTCAGTTTCAAAAGATGCAAATAACCAAATTTTTCCACTAGCCTTTGGAATAACTGAACCTGAAAACAACAACTCTTATGAGTGGTACTTTAGTCAGCTTCGCAATGCAATTGGGAGCCGTGAGAATTTGATTGTTTTATCAGACAGGCATCAAGCTATTGCAAATGGCATTACAAAGGTATATCCTGAAAGCCATCATGAGATTTGCATCTATCATTTGGAGCAGAACCTAAAGCGAAGGAAGGTGAAAAGTGAGGTGATAAAACTTTTCCAAACTGCTGCAAGAGTATACAGGCGTAAAGATTTTGAGCTATACATGTCAGATATTGCTAACGTAGATAACAAGACATATGACTACTTGATGGAAGAACCACCGGAAAGATGGGCACGTTCTTGTAGTCCACGACAAAGATATGACATGCTCACAACAAACATAGTCGAGTCGATGAATTCTGTCCTATTATATGAGAGCTGTCCGTACTAAGAATGATGGATTTCATTCAATTGAATCTACAACGTTGGTTTTATGAAAGAAGAAAGAAAGCAGAAGGAACATTTTTTGATGTTTCTTGTTGGGTTGAGCAGGAATTGACGAAAAGAATAGATTTTGCATTTACTTTGAATGTAAGTATTATGTTCCATGTTTATATTATGATTTTAAGATAATTTAATATAATGTACTGACTTATAATTTTTCAACATTGAAGGTCTTCCCCGTTGATTCATGGCGTTCTGGAGTTGAAGAAGAAGGAATAACTTTCCTGGTGGACTTAAACAAAAGAACATGTGATTATTTTCAATTTCAATTTGATGAAATGTATGCATACATGCAATTGCAGCTATCAAGAAGAGAAACATCAAGAAGTCTGACTTTTGTTCGCATTGGTACTTAAGGGAATCTTGGCTGAAAACATATAAAAGACAAATACATCCTGTAGGACATACTGATTATTGGAATGTACCAGAGGGTGTTAAGTCACAAATTGTTAAGCCACCATATTTCAAAGTGCCACCAGGTAGAAGACAAAAGGCATATTCCTGCTACCGAGCCATCAAAAATACCATACAAATGTGGTAGTTACAGAAGAATTGGTCATAATAGAACAACTTGTATATATTCTCCGTCACTCCATCCATTTTCAAAAAATCATAGAGAAGAGTAGATATATCCATTTATGTTTATCGATTCTTTTAAGATTCTACTATAGATCATTATTATTTTAATTTGATTGAACGTCTGGATTTTTAATATTTCTTTTATGTTAACATCTTTTAATTTCTTTAGAGTTCAACAATTAAAAGTTACAAACAGGAGTCACTAAATTAAACTTGCAATTTCAAAATATTAGGACTAACAATCCTTAACTTTGAATTTCAAGTTAAAGAATTAAGGACATTGGGTCCTCAAGTTATAGTACCATGTTCAAAACATTAGGACTGATGGGTCCTTAACTTTGGATTTCAAGTCCTTAAGTAATAGTAGCTGTTCAAAACATTAGGACTGACGGTCCTTAACTTTGAATTTCAAGTTAAAAGTTAAGGACATTGGGTCCTTAAGTTATAGAAGCATGTTCAAAACATTAGGACTGATGGGTCCTTAACTTTGAATTTCAAGTCCTTAAGTTATAATCCCATGTTCAAAACATTAGGACTTAATGTCCTTAACTTTGAATATCAACTTCAAAAGTTTAGAACATGAGATCTTTTATTTATACTTCCATGAATAGACCTACACACTGTTTGTCTTTAACTCTACACGACTCCTTTAGTTAGAATGAGTTACATTTTCAAAATGATATTGACAAACGTCCATAAATTTGAATTACATTCTCAAAAATGATAAGGACACCAAGTTCTTAGCTTTGTGTTTCATGTTTAAAAGTTAAGGACAACAATTCCTTAACTTTGAATTTGAAGTTCTCTTAGACCTGATCATAAAATAATACTAACAAACTCAATGGACAAATAAAGACTTCAGAAAAAACAATGATATAACTAATAATATACCTTGATATATACTTCTGCAATTGTAATTTTGCATAGCACTTACCAAAAATTATGCTATGCCAAAAATATATAAGTACCTTCACAAATTTACAAACTATTTTAAGAAGTATCTTAAACTGGCAGAATTAAGAGGGGGGCACGTAGCATTTACAGCAGTTTTATACAAAACAACACCATAATTTCATTACAATTCCTTTTCACACAAAGTTTCATTCTCACTTTCATAATCATCACCCAAATTTTCTGGTGGAGTGTCGTAACCAGATTTTCTCTTCCATTCACCATGTGCCCAAAGATTTGCAGCAAGTTCTTTTCGAAAGTCTTTTATGTCTTCGGGTTGGAATTGTTGCACGTCCTTTCCAATCATCAGCAACTCCACAAATTTGACCAGAAATACACCACAATCAGTCCTAATATAAGAGAAAGATATGCAATGAATTAAAAAATAAAATATTAAGTTCGTATAAATACTACAACGAATAACAATACGTACGATCCAGTTTGGTGTGGTGATCTTTGCCGTTGTTTATCAAACTTGGTTAAGACATTCCCAAAAGACTTATGATGCTTGTCAAACTGTGCAATCCTTACCATGTGGGGGATCATGCGCGCATACATTTCCATATGGTTCATTCCAGCTTCATACGGCTCACTGTATATGGAATCATATACATCAATCTTTTTAGATTCAAGTCCAAAACTCCCAACAGAAAATGTATCACAACTTTGTCATCTTCTGAAGGAAGGCGACATGGGAAAAAGATTTTATCAACTTCAGTCCAAGAAATCCCACATCTGCGGCTGTCCCCAACACATATGGTGTTAAAATCAACGAGTCATCAGTAGCACACAAAAAATCATCACTAGCATCTTCACTAAAATCCTTATACACACGGGCCATGTAATTATAAAAAAGAATGCCAGTAGTTGTGCATTTAAAAGGATGATCGTGAGGGTGGTAGCATTCCTTCTTTCTTAGATAATATAGAGTAATGTCAATATGCTTCATAAAAAGGCAAACAATTAACAAATCCATCAGTAATAAAATAATTAAAAAATAATAAATTAAGAATAGAAAAAATAAATGCCTTGTGAGTTGTCTAACCATATCATCCAGAACAAATTTGCTATCTGAGAGCTCAAGAAAGAACATTTTGCTACTAATTTTCTGATGATACATTTATATGGATTTTTCCGGACACAATTATCATCAGCATATAAATCAGTCTCTCCCCTGAAAATTTTGATCATATCAAGTTAGAATTTAATCCTGAACTTAGCCTTTCACGTTGAAAATTTAACGACACGCAGTCCTTAAATTTGAATTATAAGTTCAAAACTAAGGACTGTCCTTAAGTTTGCATTCAAAATTCAAAAGCTAAGGACAATTAGTCCTTAAGTTTAAGTATGAAGTTCAAAAGCTAAGGACACTTGGTCCTTAACTTATAGATTCAAGATTAAAACTTAAGGATTGCCTGTCCTTAACTTGGAATTCCAACTTCAAAGCTTAAGGAAAGACAGTCATCAAGTATTAAACTTGAATAAATATGTTAGGGACAATTAGGTCTAAACTTATTACAATAATCGTAGAAGTTAAGGATGTAGTGAAACACATTAACAGACTTACTCTTTTTTGTGACCTGGCCTCTTCTCCTTGCCCAACCACACTAAGAATTTCTTCATCAAATTTTCATCTTCAGAGGTATAATGAAAAATACACCTACGAGTGTATGTTTCTTTTACCCAACCTGCACTCTTTTGTGTATTTTGATTGTCCACCTTGGAACTTACTACTTTTCTCTCCTTATCAAAGTGAGATTTCAATTGCCAGTTACGCTTTTTGTTCCTTTTCCCACTACCAAGTTCTTCCTCAACATTTTGTTCGACCTCCATAGTCACAGCAGCATCAACGTCAATTGGGTACTTGGAGGAGTAGGAGTTAAAAGAGAAAATGATAGACCATCGTAACCAATAATGTCTCTCTTTCTTTTCCTTGGACATTGGTTACGATCGTCATCATTGGTGTCCTCTTTGTTCCCCTCTGCTGGCGACACTATATATATATATATATATATATATATATATATATATATATATATATATATATATATATATATATATATATATATATATATATATATATATATATATATATATATATAAATATATATATATGCACCAACTCATCAAGAGACAAAATTTCAATTGTCAATATAAAAATTAGAAGACAATCACTACCTGTCTTCTCCATAACAAATTCTTTTGTTTTCTCACGATACAACTTCGCTAAGATACTGCGTGCAACTTTTTCTTTCTCTTCCAATTGAACATTTTCTTTATCTTTCAGTTATTCACCAAGTTCTTTACTTGCTACTTCACAAGATTCTGGAAAAATATTGACAAGAGTTGAACATGTTGATAATCTCTTATTAATACAAAGGTATATAAAATTTAAAAAGCCCTATCTAACCATTAGCAATCTCTAAGATCATTCTAGCAATATTATCATCTTCATATGTTGCATGTACAGATTTGGAACCAATCTCACTTCTACCTATATCTTGAGATTGTATTCAGTTTCCTATTGACATTGCACTCAACCTTCTTTGCATACTCCAGCTTCTTCATTTACTGCTTGAAAAGATTCTGTAACATTTGCAAATTAATACCCATTCTAATAATTCGCTAAAACTAAAACACAATAGATAATGAAAATTTCATCTAACCTTGATTAGGAAAACTTTGAACACAAAATTTTTCTTCATATGACAGTGGTGTCGAGAGATCATATATTCCTTCAAGGCATTTACATACAATCTCACTGATACTTGTCCCCAAAGAACTTGTTAAATCGTCCTGTGATTGCAATCCACACACTCTACACAATTTATCTGAAACTCCTTTCTCTTATTGACTGTCCTGGTTTTCACATTCTCTTAAATCTTCACCTTCTGCATGGACATCCATAGTTTATATGTATTACTCTATTGAATATACATTGCAAAGAAACAAAATATAAAATCTATATCTAACCTTTCCCACTAACAGTAACATTTTCAGATTCGTCATCAAGAAGAGCATCTCTGAAATCTCTTTCATATTGAACCTCTGTATGCGCATTGATATCATGATGTTCAAAACCACCTGCATCTTCATTGATTGTAGGCTCAGTGCCACGACAATCATCATCAACTCTTTCTTTCCTAATTGGAACACTAGATTGTCTTTGATCAGCATTCCCAAACATGTTGATCAAAGTATCCAGCTTTGATTCCATAGTTTTCTTTAAATCCCGAGAAATAAAATACCTTAGAAAAATAAGGACAGGTTTAAAACTTAAGGACATGCAGTCCTTAAGTTTGAATTCTGAGTTCAAAACTTAAGGACAGGTAGCCCTTTAAGTTTGAATTCTAAGTTCGAAAGTTAAGGACAAGCAGTCCTTAAGTTAGAATTCCAAGTTTTATACTTAAGGACCCTAAGTCCTTAACTTTGAAATCCAAGATCAAAACTTAAGAACAGGAAATTACCTTGATTTCATTCTCAATTGTTTTCTCCAACACAACAATTTTCTGATTCACTCTGGTAAATTCCGCTTGCAAATATTTCTTAAAACACTCTGATAATTTCTGAATAAAAAAACATAATATAAATAAAAACAAAAGGGTGTTCGCAAGCATCAAATAAAAAACTAAAACTATTCAAAGGCGGAGACACATACTCTAACGATTTCTTTAAGTACGCCTTCATCAAATTGTGACGAAGAAAACCTTGAGCTTTGTTCTTGTGGAACTGGCTCCTCAACACGAAGAGGCTCTGTATCTTCTTTTTCCATATTAATAAAGGGTGACACCTCAATCAACTTAAACAGCTATAATATAAGAAAAGTAAACATAAGTATACATAACTTAAACAAATAAACAAAAAAAATAGATAGTAATTACATAAACTTACTTTTTCATTATGGAAATACTTTTTGCAAAGAACCTCAAATTGTGGAGACTTCATATCAGAATAACATAGCATTCTAGGATAACCCAATTCTGTGAATTTCACAAATTGTTGGTCTTGGAATAGAGGAAGTACTTCCATAATCCACACACAAAAAACAAAAGGAAAGTCAACTAATGTGTAGCTATCCAGATCTTTCTCATTCTCTTTATCTTTCTCAACCTCATTCTCGTTAGGTTTCAAACAACTCTTCAATGATTTTAGTAGAGTCTCATAAGCAACAGAACCCCAGTTGAAGGAAGTGCAGAGTGCAACATCGTCGAAAATTTTCATTATTTCCTCCGACACATTCCTATTTTTCCTCTTCCCCATCAAAACAGACTCAACAAAATACAGAGTTGCCAACTTCAAAGCATCATCATCACTACCAACGAATGATGATGTTGTACCATATGGGCGAGTATTCACAAACTTATACAAATCAGATAGCTCAATCTTGTCCTTTCCAGGGAAATAGACTCTTAAAAACCTATTTTTCTCATGTAAACCTTTCATCTCAAGCGACGAATAACACTTCAAACCAGTAATAATATAGAATTGATTACGAGTAAACTTAATATTACGGTCAAATACGTTGAAGCTCATCGAATCATGTTCATTGCTTACAATTTCAGAAAGCAATACATAGTGCATAAGTTTAGCAGAAAACTTCACACTTTTTAATTTGAAAAAGTTACCAAAAATACTTTCCCTCAATTTTGTCCATTGGCTATTTGACAAAAAGCTTTTAATTGTTTCCTTAAAATGAAAATCTCTTTTCCAATGCACCAGATAATTACGCCACTGTATAAAATCAAACAGACGGTCGTCTTCCATTATGACACTAGAAAATAAGAAAAAAACAAAGATTATGAAATACAATCCTTACTTTAAGTTATAAGTGCAAATATTAAGGAAATACAGTCATTAACCTATAATTTCAACTTCCAAAGTTAAGGACACTTAGTCCTTAACTTCAAGTTTCATGTGCAATAGTTGAGGACAAAAGTCCTTAACTTGGAGTTCCAACTTCGAATTTAATGACAATAATCCCTTACACTTCACGAACACAGTTAACTAAAAATTCATAAACACAAAAAATAAGGAAAAACAAACAAAGATTAGGAAATACAGTCCTTAACATTAAATTTTAAGTGCAAATATTAAGTAAATACAGTCCTTAACATATACTTTCAACCAAAGTTAAGGACATTTAGTCCTAAACTTCAAGTTTTATGTGCAAAAGTTAAGGCCAATCAGTCCTTAAATTTGAGTTCCAACTTCAAATTTAATGACAATTCTTTCTTATACATCATAAACACAGTTAACTAAAAATTTATAAACATAGTAAGCTTATGAATTTCTACAACTATTTTTATGAAATATCACTGCATAATCAAATAGATTGAATCAACCACAAACAAATTTGAACTTTCACACACTAAAAATTTATCAAAATCAGAATCAGACTACATATACGACACTGAATCAACATAATATGCTCATTTTTTAAATATCAAACATACTTCACACGGCATTGAACCAACTTACATATAAAGAAAAACGAAAATGCATAAAAGAAAAAAAAATTACCAGTCACGATTGACAGAAGAAGACGTAGAAGATGACGGAGAAAATGAAGGAGCAGAACTTTAACTGAATATCACAGATAGCAAGCGAGGAAGATGAAGAAGCAGAGAAGAGAAAACCCTGAAACCGCTATCGTCTGAAAGCAAATAAGGGTTTGGGACAATTTTGGGATATAATCGATATAGAGAAAGGGTAATTATGTCTTTTCCGCCTTAGTAGTGGCTATATTTGATAAGCATTTTAATTAGTGGATAAAAAGTAAATACAACATTAAACAGTGGCTACTACACCATTCCCGATGGTTTGTCAATTCAATCATTAGATTGGGAACTCAAACTTTATACTTATAAGAACCGATGATTTAATCTTCCATGTATAAGCTAAACTCTATACACTAAATTATCTACTATATAAACAAAGTACACAGACTAATATATGATCTATTTAAAACTTTATTAAAACTGAATAAATAATTGTTTCATAATAAATACTATATCTAAACCAAACACATGGTTAATAGTATATATCCCAATATCAATAAGTTGACATTCTTTTTTTACAAATGTATAAGGTCAAATTTGGCCCTCAACGTCCCCATGATTAATGCGTACGCCCAATAAGCAGACGCCTACCCAAGTAAGGGTGCGGCCTGGACGTGATGGCAAAAGAGACGCCGTTTAGAGCTTAACTTCTTTATTAAGTCCAGCCACCAACTTTTGTACTTTTTTATTTATTTCGAGGGATGTCTCCTACTATACTAAGGAGGCATCTATATTGTAACAGACATCATTATTATTATTCTCGAATAATACAACTTCTCTCTCTCTATCTCTTTCTCTTTCTCCAACTATTGCTTCTCTCTTAAGATAAGTTTATTTTCTTTATCTTTGAGATCTAAAACGACAAATATCCAATATCTAATCTCTAGATAAGATTATATTTAATTATGATGTACCCTTATTTATCTTTTGATTGTTTCTAAAGCTTACAAAGCATATCAATAACTTTTGAGCTAAACAACAAAGATTTTATATATTTTGCTCTACAACTTGAATATTTTCAAAAAATAATTTAAATCCTAGAACTAACTACTTTCAATTTTGGGGGACTAAAAATAAATTTTTATTTGCTTGGCCCTTCAGCCATCCCTTGCGTTCAAATATCAACATCACCCTAGCTAACTCCTATTAATTGACAAATATTACAGTACTGTTTTTCTTAGTACTTTATATTGAATCTACTTTTTCCTCTTGTAAATGCGGAGTACTTTCTTTTGTTTTTTTGTGCAAAAAGTTATATTAGACACGTTCCAGAACACTATTCAATGAACAAGTTCATGATCTAACAGTAAAAAACATACTCCAATGAGGTCCGCAGCTTCATCAATTCTATTAACGAATTTGATGTAGACATGATAATGGCGAATCAGTTCATTTCTTTTACTCGTTCGTGGGGTGTTCAAATCGAACCCGAAAACCGCATCAAATCGAAATCTGCACAAAAATGTGCGAAAGTCAGGGGGGATTTATTAAGGGAGTACGGGGTGCCACGCCACCCGCAATCCTTGGCCGAAACTTATATAATTCTGGGTATATATAGAAGAAATCTGGTATAGACCAGTCGATGGCATCCGGATTAGCAAACATACATTTGATGCCACTGGTAGAGTACTGAATTTTTTTACAGCCTTAGATACTTAATTTTTTTGCTTCAATTTTAGGCTTTAAGCTTCATATATTTTCATCTTCTGAATTTCCTTATTTTTCTTTACCTTTTTAAATATAGCAATACCCTTTTCATTTTAAACTAAAGAAAGCAACTCTTTTAATCACATAACAATCAAACTTTCTAAATTAAAGCTCATAGACAAAAACTTTTTCTCAACATCTGCTTTTTCAAGTCCTTATGTACTATGTACATATTTGCATTGTGTTAATTATTTCTACTTTAATTTTTCCTAACTTTCTTTTGGTTGCTCAGTCAATTGAAGAAAAAGAAAAGGAAAAGAATCAGTGAAATGTATTAGTGTAAATGTGCCTAATGTATTGGCATTGTTTACAATTTGCTAAATATACAGGATTAAACTAGTTCCAATTTCTAGGGTCATTAAATTGGTACGTCTTTTCTTATCTTCTCAAGAATGTTATAGTTAATAATTTTGATTTAAATTATTTTCTCCTATTTTTTGTGATGTAATAATTTCTTGAAAGTTTATACTTTGCTCTAGATTGTCATAACTATTAATACTAATTCTTTTCGCGTGTTCGGTTTGTCTATATAACTCAGAAAATATGAATAGCCCGAACCGAAACTCAACTTGGATCAAACCGACCAAATGAAAATCTTACTTTGATTATATAAATAGCAATATATCTATGTTGGTAAAATAGTGTGGCACCCGCAACCTCTAAATCCTAGATGCACCTCTGGTGAAAGCGTAGTATAAGAAAATCATAGCAGTGCTTAGTAAATATCAAGACTAACCACGGTAAAGTAGTGACGAGGACTAGCGAGGACATCCGCTGGTTCTAAAACCTGAACAAGTATATATAGGAGACAACAGAATATGATATTTACAATAATGCTTGACAATATGGCTAACAATACAGTAAATGCAATAAGGAAAAGGATAAAAAATATCAGCAGGAAAATCATGAAGATAACACAATAGAGTAATTGAAACACAAACTGAATCCGGAATTATTTCATATACAATAAGAGCAAGTAATGACTCAGCAAATTCAACTACTTTTACATTAAGTCCTTAGTCGACTCCATGAGGTACCGAACCTCGGACAAATTACAACTCAAGGGTCTCAATATTTGAACACAACATTGCACTTTGTGCTCTCATTTCAGTTGACAACCACACGGACGACTCTCGTGACAATTGGGGCCATTTTCACATATAAGGCATCTTCAACGAGGGTATCTATACTCCACGATAACAAGGAAAAACCCTTAATCCAATACGAGTGCTTAGCTATGTGTATGCTTGCTTAGGTGTCCTAACATAATTCAACCGGTAAGGAAGAGAAAGAACACGTTAAAATACTTTCCCACAAATTTCACAAAATAAACTCACACAGGTAAGTATAATATTACGCAATATCAACAACAAGAATGCCCCATGCCAATACAAGTTATCACATAGTAAATTCCTGACACAGCCTACTTTGTCTCGCCACGTGTGTAATAGGAGAATGAATGCCCGCCTTGTTTCGCCACACGCGCACAATAATGTTCCCACCTTGTTTCGCCACATGCACAACCCACATAAACATATCCTGCCTTATTTCGCCGCATGTGTAATATCAATTAAGAAAAATACGGCACGGCTGAAACCTTGTGCAGATTCACATATCGATAACCGCATGGTAGAAATCTCGTGCATCGCAATAATCACAACCGTACGACAGAAACCTCGTGCATCATCACAACAAATACAACATCAACAACAACACTAATATAAGACACGGTAAATACATCAGCTCCAGAACCTTCGATCACAGGAAAGGCAAGACTAGTTCACTAGGAATAAGCACAGTAAAAATGCTTGACATAATAAGGACAATTTAATAAGGATGAAAATAGCATATAGCAGTCGTACCCAAAATGCACAATTCAAACAACAAGGACTAATACAAATCTGATTACTCTTTGTAAGGGCAAGTCAACTAGGATACATGACATTTAAATTTCCTTTAAGGTTGAGCTATAACGATTTCACTTAAGGACAAACAGTGGGAAGAATAATCAGAACCTCAATTATGACTAAATAATAATAGGATGAGATGATGATAATTACAATTAGGGATAAGTAATTATGAAGATATGAGTAAAAGGAATACAATCTTCAGTTAAGTCTGTTGCGAAAGCCAAATGTATATAGTGTGAATGAGTCACAAATATTATACCAAAAATTATGGAAGCCACTAAATAATAAATAAGACAATAAAGCAACAATAAAAGGAACACCAGAATTTAACGAGGTTCGGCCAACTTTGCCTACTCCTCGGACACAACCAATCTTTTATTCGACTCTAAAAATACAAGTGAAATAATACTAAAGAGAGAAGATACAATTTCCTTAATCAAATAAGAAGGCAAATGAGAGTTGTGTTTGAATCCTAAACATTAGGCCTCCTTTTATAGGGGAAAATCCCCCAAACTCAATAGAACTACCGATGTGGGACAAAGAAGTTTTTGCCAAACTTCAACAAATCTCTACCTTGGAAAAATTTTACATCTTCAATTTTCTCTTTATAACAAATTTTGATCGTGTCTTCATCTTCAATCTTCAGTGTTCAACAATGTTGATCAAATCCAAACAATGTTGAAACTTGATCGCAGTCACCCCTTTTGTCTGCATATCAACAGGATTCTCCGTAGTATGAATTTTCTCCACTGTGACTCTACCTTCTTCTATGATTTCTCGTACGAAATGATACCCAACATCAATATGATCCATCCTTGCATGATAAACTTGGTTCTTCGCTAATTGAATAACACTTTCAATATCACAAACAAATTGTGATACCTTTTATTTCAACACCAATCTCCTTTAGCAATCCTTGAAGCCAAATTTTCTCCTTCACAGCCTCTGCAATAGCCATATACTCTGCCTCTGTTGTAGATAAAGCAATTGTTGACTACAAAGTAGACTTCCAACTAACTGGTGGCTTTGCAAATGTAAGCACATAACCAGTAGTTGATATTCGTTTGTCTAGATCACCCGCAAAATCCGAGTCACAATATCCAACTACAGATTGATTGCTTTCCTGCTCCAAAACTAACCCAACATCTGGAGTATTATGAATATACCGTAGAATCCACTTCACATCTTGCCACCATCCCTGGATTATGCATATATCTACTAATAACTCCAACGGCTTGTGAAATGTCATGTCTCGTATATACCATTGCATACATCAAGCTACCAACAACATTTGCATATGATACCTTTGACATATACTCTCGTTCAACTTCATCATTTGGTGACACAATAGTACTCAGCTTAGAATGGGGAGCAAGTGTGGTACTTACTAGCTTAGTCTTGTCATGTATTCCAAAACTTTGTAGTACTCTTTTCAAATATTCTTTTTGAGATAAACAAAGTTTCTTTGAACGCCTATCTCTTATTATATTCATGCCAAGAATTTTCTTTGCCTCACCCAGATCCTTCATATCGAACTCCTTCTTCAGTTGAATCTTCAACTAATCAATTTCTTCCGAATTCTTGGAAGCTATAAACATATAATCAACATATAGGAGAAGATATATAAAGGACACACCTTTAAGCCTGCACAAATACACAAAATGATCGTATTTGATTCTCTTTTACCCTTGCTGCAAAATAAACTTGTCAAATTGCTTGTATCATTGTCTAGTAGATTGTTTCAAACCATACAATGATTTTTCAAGTTTGCACACCATATTTTCCTTTCCAGCAACTTTGAATCCTTTTGGCTGAGTCATATAGATTTCCTCCTCCAAGTTTCCAGGTAAAAATGCAGTTTTTACATCCATCTAAACTAGTTCCAAATCCAACTGTGCTACCAAAGCCAACATAATTCGAATGGAGGAATATTTTACAACTAGAGAAAACACTTCATTGTAATCAATTCCCTCCTTTTGAGCATATCTTTTGGCCACCAATATTGCTTTGTAGCGAACATCTACTTCTTTAGGAAATCCTTCCTTCTTTGCAAATACCCATTTGCAACCAATTGCTTTCTTTCCATTCGAGAGATTGGCCAATCTCCATGTATGATTCTGATGAAGGAACTGTATTTCATCATTCATGGCAATCCTCCACTTATCTTCTTCTGAACTTTGGACTGCGTCTTTATACGTGGTAGGAACATCATCGCCTACAATTGCGGTTGCACAAGCCACAGTCTCTATGAGACGACAGGTTTCGTTATTGTCCCTTTTAGCCTGCTGGTTGCTATTGATTCAAGTTGTTGTTGAGGTTCCTGAGTTGGAATATCCTCTACTGACTCTCTTTCTAGAGGATAATCTTCATTTGTTTCCTCCTCTGCTTCTAGCAAAAATAAATTTTCCCGCATACTCCACCTGCTTATAAGCACCATCTTCTTGTTTGGTATCTTTACTTGTTACCTTATTTACCATAGGAGATTCATCAAAGGTAACATCCATGCTGAATATTAATTTCTTTGTCATAGGACACCATAAGCGATATCCTTTGACTCCCGAAGTAATCCCCATAAAAATAACCTTCTTTGCCCTTGGATCCAATTTTGACTCTGTCACATGATAATATGCAGTTGAGCTAAATACGTGCAAAGAGTCATAATCTACAGAAGGCTTTCTATACCTTTTTTCAAACTGTGTCTTGCCCTCAATAGCAGCAGATGGTAGACGATTAATGAGGTGGCATGCATATGTAATTGCCTTAGCCCACAATTCTTTGCCCAAGCCAGCATTGGACAACATACACCGTACCTTCTCCAGCAAGGTCCGGTTCATGTGTTTTGCCACTCTATTCTGTTGTGGTGTATGTCTGACAGTGAAGTGTCGGACGATGCCATCATTTTCACAGACCTTATTGAAATGATCATTTTTGTATTCACCTCCATTGTCTGTGCGAATACACTTGATCCCACTGCCTGTTTGATTCTCCACCATCGTCTTCCAATTGAGAAAAATTCCCAACAATTCATTTTTGCTCTTCGTTGTATACACCCATAGTCATCAGGAAAAATCATCAACAAAGGTTACAAAATAGTGCTTCCCACCCAATGAAGATGTTTTGGAAGGACCCTAAACATCAGAGTGTACATAATCCAAAATGCCTTTCGTATTATGGATCGCTGTACCAAATTTAACCCTTGTCTGTTTCCCTTTGACACAATGATCGTAAAACTCCAAGTTGCAAGTCTTTACTCTTTCCAAAGATCCCTGATCTGATAGAGTCTTCAAGGATTTTCTTCCAACATGTCCCAAGCACATGTGCCAAAGCCTGGTTACTTTTGCCTCTTTGTCGTCACTGGACGTCACTGTCGCTGTCCCAATAACTGTACTACCACGATAGCGGTGCATGTTATTGTTCTTACGATTAGCCTTCATTACCATTAGTGCACCAGAGGATACTCTCTTGACTCAATTTTCTGCAACAATTTAGAACCCTTTCGATTCTAGGGCTCCCACAGAGATGAGATTCTTTTTCAAATCTGGTACATATCGAATATCTGTTAATGTTCGAATCCTTCCATCATGGTTCCTTAATCGTATGGAACCAATTCCATATGAGATAAAAGGGCTGTTGTCCGCTGTGTGGATGACTCCATATTCTCGTTCTTGAAATTCCGAAAACCAGTCCCTGTTGGGACACATATGATAGCTACAAGATGAGTCCATCAACCATATGTCTGATGATGTTGATGGCTCTGTTGTAACTAATGAGAAGTATGAATCATCACAATCAGCTACATTTGAATCCATAACGGCCTTTCCCTTGTTATGTGTGGCCTTATTCTTCAACTTTGGACAGTCTTTCTTCCAATGCCCCTTTTCTCGACAAAAGGTACATTCATCTTTGCTGAGTCTAGATCTTGACTTGGATCTTCCTTTCTTTGTCCTCGTTTGATTTTGAGGATGACCCCTCAAAAACAGTGCTTCTCCTTCTCCGCCCTTCTATTTTTCCCGCTTCCTTTGTTCATAGCTAAACAAAGCCGAACAAACTTCTTTGAGAGAAACTTCGTCATTTCCATGGAGTAGAGTATTTTTAAAGGTGCTCGTACTCATCAGGAAGTGACGCCAACAACATCAAGGAAGTCACCATCATCATAAATTATATCCATATTTTGCAAATTTGTGACCAACTTATTGAAACTAGTGATATGTTCATTCATTGTGGTACCAAAAACATAGGTGAAGTGAAACAGTCTCTTCTTCATGTACAATTTATTTTGACTGTTTTTCTTCAAAAATTTATCCTCCAGTGCTTTTCATAATCTACTTGCAGAATTTTCCTGTGTGTATGGATATTTCTGCTCTCTAGCAAGGTATGATCGAATGGTACCGCATGAAACACGGTTGAGAATCTTCCAATCTTCTTCTGCAATAACATCTGGTTTCTTTTCTTCAATGGCCAGATCTAGCCCTTGTTGAAAAAAGAACATCTAGAACCTCACCTTGCCACATCCCAAAAATGTCCAGACCCGTCAAAAATTTCTATCACAAATTTTGCATTTGACACAATTCTTGTCATAAGCGAAGATGCCAATGATGACGCATTGCTGACACTTGGTATAGATTCTTCTTGTTTATTGTCTCCCATTTTGACACAAATATTATTTAATAGCTGAGACACAAATCAAGATTATTTCCTTTATGATGTAGAAGATCATACCAGGCTGCAACCACAGAGCATACTCAAGCAGTTTGACTCAGTTACCAAGATAAATCTTTTCTGATATGGAAGATCAGACTAGCTGCAATCCACATAGAATACTTAGACAGTACCTTGGCTCTGATGCCAATTGTTGCGGAAACTGAATGTATATAGTGTGAATGAGTCACAACTATTATACCAAAAATTATGGCAGCCACAAAATAATAAATAAGACATAAAGCAACAATAAAAGGAACACCAGAATTTAACGAGGTTCGACCAACTTTACCTACTCCTCGGACACAACCAATATTTTATTCCACTCAAAAAATACAAGTGAAATAATACTAAAGAGAGAAGATACAAACCTTAAACAAATGAGATGGAAAATGAGAGGTGTGTTTAAATCCTAAACATTAGGCCTCCTTTTATAGGGGAAAATCCCCTCCAAACTCAATAGAACTACCGATATGGGACAAAGAAGTTTTTGCCAAACTTCAACAAAGTCAATTAGAGTCAAGTATGCAACTAGAGTACATCCGTAAGCAAGAATTTCTAAATTTTAGCAGGCAAGAGTGAAACTAATAATTAGGAACTCAGCCATATCAAGAACACATTCATAATCAGCGAATAAAGGGACCTAGGATAAGAAAAAGGCCAATTTTCCACAAGTAAGCCCGAGTACGCACTTATCATCTCACGTACACAGACTACAAACAACATAGAAGACTCAAATCATAAGGGGAAGTTCCCCACACAAGGTTAGGCAAGATACTTACCTCAATCTGGCCAATTCAATTCTCAATTTAGTTTTTCCTTTAACAATTTATCATCGCTCGGCTCAATCTAGCCAAAAATGACTTAAATACATTAAATAATGCAAGAGAAAATAAATTTCTATTAACAAAGTTACAATTCTTATACAATTTGCAAAAGGGAATAAACGATAACTCCTCGAGCCCACACCTTGGAACCCGATTAAATTTACAAAAATCTAATATACATTCCACTACAAGTTCACCCATAGAAAAATTATCAGATTCCGATACCATTTGACCTTCAAATCATCATTTTACAGTTTTGAAAGACTTTACAAAATTTTCCCAAATTCCAACCCAAATCACGAATCAAATGACGAATTCAATGATACATTCATATATTTTAGCCAAATTCGAGTTAGAATCACTAACCCCGATGAATTTCTTGAAAATCTTTTGAAAAATTGCCAAGATCCGAGCTTTCTACGTCAAAATACAAAATAAAACCCTAAATCTCGTATTTATAGTGCACCTATCGCATTTCCATTTCCGCTGACAGACAAAAATCACCGCCCCAACGAACTTCCACCACTGACTGCAGAATTCTGCCGCAGACCGTGCATCTGGTGGCTGCAGTAACAGGTTTAGTATTTTGGCTATATCTTTCTCTACAAATTTCCAAATGATAGTTTCTTTATCTTTCTGGAAGTTAGACACGAAGGGCTACAATTTTTTTTTTTGAATAATCTCAAAATTTCCTTGTAGATAAAAAGATATAGGCTTCCGAGTCGAACCAGTGAATCTGCAGATCTTCCCTGGAGCACCTCAGTGCCCCAAATTCCGCCCTGCGCCCCAAATTTTGCCCTCAGCAAAAATTCCTTCGCCCCCAGCGAAAATTAAACACCAAAACCATGTCTGAGTTCCGGTAATGTCGGACTCGCTCAAAATTCACCCGAAACACACTCAAGGTATGTAGAACCTCAACCAAATGTGTCATCAAATCCTAAAAGGCCATACCAACTCAATCGAGCTCTGGAATCACCTCAAACAATAACAAAAACATGAATCGCACACCAATTCAAGCCTAATAGAATTGAAACCTCAAACTTTAACAACCGATGCCGAAATCTGTCAAACCTCGTCTGAATAACCACCAATTTTGCAGTCATGTCACAAATTACATAACAGAGCTGTTTCAACTCTCGGAATCGCATTCAGACTCAGATATCACAAAAGTCAACTACGGGTCAAACTTTTCCAATTTTCCAACTTTCGCTGAATACCTTAATTTACTCTACAGACCTCCGAATCCGAATACAGAAGTGCTCATAAGTCCAAAATCACCATATGAAAATGTGGAGATCATCCAAAATTCATTCCGGGTCCGTTAGCACAAAAATCAAATTCCAGTCAAATTCTCACCGCTTAAGCTTCCAAAACTAGAATCCTTCTTCAAATTCGACTTTGAATCCCCCGGTAACTGAATTCAATCATGCACAAAATTTGATACATATAATATGAAGTTGTTCAAGACCTTGCGTCGCTGAACGAAGCTTAAATTCTCAAAACAGCCGGCCGGTCGCTACAACTTCCTTAATCACAACACAACCACCCACCATTATTAACTATCACTACCACTACCACTATCCTCAACCATAATTGTTATTCCAACTAATCACAACTAGCTACTACCTAAAACCACCACAATTAACTAAAACCACCACCAACCACCGCCTCTAATTGGCATTCACAAGCACCAACTACTGCCTGTAGTCGACATTCACAAGCACCTCCGTTAGTCATCGCCACCACCAACCACCATTTTTTAAAAATAACATTTTACTAATAGAACATTAGATTAATTTATTTTATTTGAATTTTGCATTTATTAATATTTAATAAAGATAACTTTTATACATTCGGATATAAAAAAAATAAACAACCTTAATTATTTAGTATTCTGATTTTAATACATATCATAATATTAAGATTAATATGTGCTAAATTTAATACACATCTCTTGGAGGTAAAAGATGTATCGGTTCCCTATATTATGGTGATGAAGGACATATATGATAGGGCTAAGACTCGGGTTAGGACAGTAGAAAGGTGAGTATTTTCCGGTTGTAATGGGGTTACACCAAGGTTCTGTGCTCAGTCCGTTCTTATTCACCATGGTGATGGACGCGTTAACACGCCATATTCAACGGGAGGTGCCATGGTGCATGCTATTCGCCTTATGAAATAGTTTAGATCACGAGTCGAGAGCTGGTGTTAACGAGAGGCTGGAGGTTTGGAGACATGCTCTTGAGTTTAAGGGTTTCAAACAGAGCATGACAAAGACGTAATACCTGGAGTGTAAGTTCAGCGCTGAGCCGGGGGAAGTGTGCGTGGATGTGAGGCTTGAGTCACATGTCATCCCAAGTAGAGGCAGCTTCAAGTACCTTGAGTTGGTTTTCCAACGGGGAGAGGAGGTCGATAAGGACGTCACACACCGTATTAGGGTAGGATGGATAAAGTGTCGGTTAACATATGGAGTCCTGTTTGACAAGAGAGTGCCACTGATACTTAAAGGTAAGTTCTATAAAGTGGTAGTTAAATCGTCCATGATGTATCGGGCTGAGTGTTGGCCTGTTAAGAACTCACATATCCAGAAGATGAAAGTAACAGAAATGAGAATGTTGAGGTGGATGTGCGTTTATACTAGGATTGATAAGAATACGAATAATGATATTCGAAAGAAAGTGCATGTGGCTCCCATTAATGACAAGTGGGGGAAACGAGGGTCAGATGGCATGTGGCTCCCATTAATGACAAGATGCGGGAAACGAGGGTCAGATGGTTCAGGAATGTTCAGAGGAGAAGCCCAAATCTGATAAGGAGGTGTGAGCACGAGAAGAGGTATAGGGCGGCCTAAAAGGTATTGGGGAGAGGAGATCAGACAGGATATGACGAGGCTTCAGATTTTCGGGGACATGACACTTGATAGGAAGATGTGGAGGTCGAATATTAGGTTTGTAGGTTAGGAGATAGTCGAGTCTTGCTTTACTTCGTGTTTTTATAAGACTAGTCTGGTAAGATTTTGTCTAAGATAGCTAGTGGTAATGTATGTCTTGCTTTTTCGCTTTTCAATGCAGGACATGTTTATTAGCTATCACTTTTGCTTTGTACCTTTCTTCTGGATTTCATGTTATTCCTATTTTTCCTATGACTTCCGTGGTTATACAAATACTTTCTCCTTTTGTCTTTTTATTTTCTTGAGCCGAAGGTCTTTCGGAAACAACCTCTCTACTCTTTTTTGGTAAAGGTAAGGTCTGCATAGACACTACCCTCTTCAAACCCTACTAGTGAGATTTTACTGGATTATTGTTGTTGCTTGATATTTAGATATGCATCCAGATTCAGACGTCTTAATAAAAAAAGGCAAATGAGGGCTAATACTGCCTCCATTTCAGTTTATGTGAACCTAAGTGACTAGACAAGAATTAAGGAAAAAAGAAGACTTTTAAATTTGCGGTGTAAAATGAGACACATATATTTTGTGTAATTTTAATTTAAATCATTGCATAAAGATAAACTATATGAAAAAGATGTCATTTTTTCACACGAACTAAAAAGAAAATAGATTCACATAAATTAAAATGGACGGAGTAAAAAATAAAAGAAACTTTTCTTTGGTGTAAAAGAAAATCAAAAAAGTTTTGAAACAGAGGTTTGACCCTAAACACTATACACATGGGTTTTTCCTCCATAGGGCTGGCCCTTTTTTTTTTAGTCTGGTTTTCCTTGAAATTTCGTTCATATGAAACTAGCTCTTTCAATATATTATTTGAGTAATACATTAGAAAATTATGTGACGTTTTGGAGGTTGTCGTAGTATTGGTGGCATTCTTATCGAGTTACTCTGGAACTGGAGACCAACGGGATAGAAGTACTTTGTTCACGCTTCAAGAGGTAATTCGTGTAAACTTCATGTACACTTATTGTTTAATTTACATTTGAATTCGATAAAGAAATTGCTTCCGTTGCATTATATAATCGTGTAAATTCGATGTAGAATTTGCTTGTACCGCGTTATATAATCCAACAATGCCTACACAATATTTGGAAAAGCTACCGGGCAAGATCTACGTGCAAAGGTCGCGGAGGTACGCCACCTGCAAGCTTTGGTCGAGACTATACAATAGTATATATAGAAGGAATGTATACAAATATTTTAAGTGGTACCCTATCTACTAGCAAGTCTCAAGGTGCCATTGGCAAAGCATTGATGACTTCCAGCTGTACTTCTAAATGTTCAAACTAGCAAACTTTGAACAAGCCAACCATAGCCTCCATGGGAAGCTTCCTTATTCACACGGGCAGCCCACAATGGTTGAACAAGCCAACCATAGCCTCCATGGGAAGCTTCCTTATTCACACGGGAATTTCCACAAAAAACCCTCACAATTTTGCTATAAATATAGGTGCTTGCCTTCATTGTAAATCATCACAAAAGTTAGAGTGTTCATCACCAAGAAGAGTGAGAACAAGAGTGATCCTAGAAAGTGATCCTCGTTTGTGAGTTTTGAGAGTTTTTTTATGAGTTTTGTAAATACTCGTGTAATCTATTCTTGTGAGTAATAGAGGTTGTTTTTCTCTCAAATTTGTGTTTACCAACGCCCAATCGATCCACATACCCCAACAAGTATTGCCACTTTCACCCAAATGGTGACGATTCGAAACCAACACACCTCACTTTTAACAAAGCTTTTGTTTGGTGCATTTAGGACAATTAAAGTAGGATTCTTTGTTTCTTCTTTCTCTTTACTTAATTATTCTTTTTTTCTTTGATCTTTTTAGTTTATTTGACATTTCTTTTCTCTTTTTTCTTTTTTAAACATTTAACAGAAAATACATAAAAGAAATTCTTTCACAAGAAATCCCTATTTTTGCACTTTCCTAACTCCTCTCTGATTTATCAATAGATAAAGAAAAATTGATTATTTTCTCCAGGACCACAACTCTGAAAATATATTGTGAGAAATAAGAAGAGAAAACTTGAATAAGTTATCATTTTAAACAATTATGAAAGTTTATTTTATTGTCAGATTGCTCTAAAGTAGGACAATTATATATAATATTGAGTGAGTTAATTTTCAAAAAATATATAAATTAAAAAATATCCGTAAACTTACTTAATATTTAGAGTGCTTATTAGTAGAAGTTTTTGCCTTAAGTATATGTATCTGAGAACCAGTTCGGTTTCATGCCGGGTCGCTCTACCACAGAGGCGATTCACCTAGTTAGGCGGATGGCGGAACAATTCAGGGATAAGAAGAAGGACCTTCATATGGTGCTTATCGACTTGGAGAAGGCGTATGACAAGGTCCCGAGGGAGGTGCTTGGAGGCGAAGAGTGTTCCAGAAGCCTATATCAGAGTAATCAAGGACATGTACAATGGAGCTAAGACTAGGGTTAGGACGGTGGGGCGCGAATCAGACCATTTCCCTGTGGTAATGGGGCTCCATCAAGGATCGGCGCTGAGCCCCCTGTTGTTCGCCTTAGTGATGGATGCTCTAACCCGACATATCCAAGGGGATGTGCCTTGGTGTATGCTCTTTGCTGATGATGTAATATTGATAGACGAGACGAGGGCCGGTGTTAGTGAAAGGTTGGAGATATGGAGACAGACCCTCGAGTCTAAGGGTTTCAAAATAAGCAGATCTAAGACAGAATATCTGGAGTGCAAGTTTGGCGACGGGCCGAGTGGGGTAGGCGGGAAAGTGATGCTTGGTTATCAGGACATCGCCAAGAGGGACAGTGTTAGATACCTTGAGTCTGTGATTCAGGGGGACGGAGAGATTGACGGGGACGTCACCCATCGGATTGGAGCGGGGTGGTCAAAGTGGAGGCTCGCTTCAGGGGTCCTGTGTGATAAGAAAATTCCACACAAACTCAAGGGGAAATTCTACAGAGCCGTGGTTAGGCATGCGATGTTATATGGGGTGGAGTGCTGGCCCGTGAAGAACTCGCATGTTCAGAGAATGAAGGTTGCGGAGATAAGGATGCTTAGGTGGATGTGTGGGCACACCAGACTGGATAAGATCAAGAATGAAGTTATTCGACAGAAGGTAGGGGTGGCCCCGGTGGACGAGAAGATGCGAGAAGCGCGACTGAGGTGGTTCGGGCATGTTCGGAGGAGGGCCCTCGATGCCCCGGTGAGGAGCTGCGAGCGGCTGGAGATTGTTGGTGGTCGGCGAGGGAGAGGGAGGCCTAAGAAGCATTGGGGAGAGGTGATTAGGCAGGACATGACCAGATTGCAGGTTACCGAGGGCATGACCCTTGATAGGGGCGTTTGGAGGTCTAGAATCAGGATTGTAGGCTAGGGGCTCCTAGAGTCCTTCGTTCGCATCTCTCGGGGTTGGGTGTGGCATAGTAGGGTTACCCATAGGTGATTAGTGTTTTAGCTTATGTCTCCATATGGTTGTTAATATGGTAGTTACTGTTTGTTATTATTGCATTATTGCATGCGACTGTATTTATGTTGCTTATGTTTTCATGAGTAATTACATTATTATTGCAGGAGTACCTATGCTTTATTATTTTGTTTTGTTTTGCTTGTGTTTCTAATTTTACCTTTGTTTTCGTAATGCAGCTTTCCCTCTTTTTATCCTACACGCCGAGGGTCGTTTGGAAACAGCCTCTCTGCCCTTACGGGCAGGGGTAAGGCTCGTCTACATATTACCCTCCCCATACCCCACCTGGTGAGATAACTGGGTAGTTGTTGTTGTTGTTGTTGTTTATCTAAATATAAAGTGATAACGAGCCTTTTTTCTTGCAGAAAATACATGATCTATTTGAATTTTTATGTTTTTTTTCCAAGTTATCATAATTCTTATGTAACCTTTTTGCTCGATCGATTTGTTTATATCTACTCCAAAGACAAATAACCCGAACCGAATTTCAAATAGACTAAACCGATTAAATTTATACCTTATTTAGACTATGTAAATTGTAGTATAACTACGTTCAAAATTTTTGGCACCCAAAACCTTTAAATTCTGGATCTGCCTGACCTGGTCCGAAGAAACCGAGCTCAAAGAGAGACAAGTGTTTTGGAAATGAGAGAATTTCATTCGCAAAATGGTATTCCTCCCGAGACAGAGATTATTGTCGAGACTGAAGCATAAAAAGAGCAGAGAGAGTAATAGAAATGAATGGTTGTTCTTCATTACCATGGCTACACAGTTTGTTAGTAAAACAGATGATGGCTGAAAGAATAAGAAGAAATAAGGAGAGTACCTGGGGAAGTCTTGATGGGAGGAGATTTTTCTTTCTTTGGAGTCAATGAAAGTAGTCAAACAAGTAGTTTTTTCTTATTCCTAACATATATGTTAAAAAAGAATTTCTAATATATGTTGATTGTTCAAAATAGGTGGAAAATTATATTTTCAGCCATTATATAGATATTCTTGGCAGGGAACGTTTCTTCCCGAATGGGGCTTTACGCAACGCGAATTCGGATATAGTCGGGCTTCAATACGGATACCGAACACCGATGAAAAACAAAAAAAAAAGTCATTATATAGATGCAATTCATTCTACTGAGTGGCTGTGAAGTTGGTACAAATTGTATCAATGATTTTGGAACAAATTACTTACAACTCCTTCCGAACTGATGGATGGACGCTGTTCTGATAGATTGTCAAAATTTTAGTAAACATTATTCCTTATGTTTCAGTTTATATGAATCTATTTTACAGACAAAAAAATATTTATTTTTAAATTTAAAAATTATTTAGCTTAAAAATTATAATTATACTTTTAATGAGAACTTTTTATAACCACACAAATACACTAGACCCTATTTTGACCTGTTTAGGAACACAAATTCCAAAAGTAATTAATTTTTATTAAATTCTATGCTTAGCCAAATATGTTCACATAAATTAAAACAGAGAGAGTATATTATAACTTTCGTACAACTTATTTAAAAATAATAATCATGCAACCAAATTGAATGTTACATAAAACATAGCAAGTAAGGTATTATAAACAGAACACAAGCAGTAGTGAATATATGCAAAGAAAATATAAGAAAGCAGTGGCATTGCCACTTATATCTGGATCATAATATAAAATAAAGGACATTATTCAAGCTACCATGACTGAACAGTTCAAGATAAAACTACTAAGTCGATTTCGACCAGTGTCAAGAGGTTTCCACTGCAACTCCATTGCCTCAGGATCAGGACAGCAAGTATATATAGCCGTAGAACTACCAGAATAAGACACTGACGACGAAGCAGCTCCTATTACAAGAAGTTCATTCCCCAATGACTTGAATGCAATGCCCCATCCCCGGTTTGAATCAGCTCGTACTGGAACCGGTCCCAGTTGTTTCCAAGTGTTGGTTTTCTTCAAGTAAACCTTCAGCTGATTCGAAGAAGCCTCGAGCGAGTATAGCTCGTTATTCACGACAGCAAGGAGGGGCGGTGAATGGTAGTCCTGTACCGGATCATCCTTCAACATATCCGGAATAAGCTCCCATTTGTTCTTAGCCTCGTCAAAGAATTCCCCACACGTTAACTCACTGTTCTCATTCCTTCCCCCGATCACATAGAATTTGTTGTCCATGTAGCATCCTGAACAAAGTTTTCTCTTCCTCTTCATCCTCGGTAGCGGGTCCCACAATCTACTATCGGGGTTGTATCTCTCAGCCGTGTCATAGACCTCGTCATTTGGTATAATACCAACACCACCAGCAACAAAAGCAGTGGTACCACAAGTTGCTGATGCAAATAAACACCTCGGATTAACCATAGAGGGGCCTTTGTGCCAGCTATTTGTTGCTAGTTCGAACCTCCAAATAACGAGACCATCTATTTCCCTGCCCGAAACAAGCAAATGTGTGCCTACACAAAGTGATTCCTTATCACTAAACGGGAAGCACTCATCTGATGGTAAATCGGGCAATTTTCTCCGGTACTTGAACTCTCGATCAAACGCCCACCAGTTAGTCTCCCCACTAGCTAACATGAATACTGAAGGTTCTTTAAATCCAATCTCTTTACGAATCTCAAATATCTCACCGCTCTTTAGAAGCATCGAACATCTCTTGTTTACGAGGCATAGTTTCCAATACTCCCACCTAGGAAACCTGGCTAGAATCAAGCTCTCAACCTGATAGTTGAGAGAGGGATAATCTGTATCCTGAGGTTCTCTACTAAAATTTTCAGTTCTCGAGGATTCGGGTCGAGAGATTCTAACTTTTTTGGAGGAATGGCTCTTGATAGTGACCCAATCACCATATCTGAGACCAGATTTCTCATCAAGATCATAGTTGGCATGGTGATGATCCATGTTTATCTTTTCTTCTTCGGATTCTGTTCTATTTAAGTCCAACATCCTCTTTAAACATCGAGAGCTTTAAATCATCTGCAGTTAGCCTTAAAGGAACAAACATGGTTACTCAAAATTAAAATTGATCGGCAACATGGATCATTCATTGATAAGAAGATAAACTTTTGCTTTAAAAAGTTTAAAATAGCAAAATCATGTGAATCAAGATATAGCCTCAAGAATTGAACTTCAAAGATGAGATACAATATCTCTTCCTTTCATTCTTTTTAAGGAAAAGCGGCTACTATAAAGTGTGCCCAAAAATTGGAGTAGATCATTCCAGTATTATGTTTGAATTCCGGCGCACAAAGCGTCCCGCATTCACGCATGGTTGGAGGATAGGCCGCACCTCAAGAGAGTATATGATGTAGGTAGCCTACCTTGATGCAAGCATCAACGACTGATTTTGCGGCTCGAACCCGTGACAACATAGACACAACTTAACCGTTGCTCCAAGGCACCATCGAGTATTGTGTTTGAAACAAACAGGTATTTAATATATTAGTGCATATATCAGCCCTTGTTTTCTACACCCTTTAATATCGTTTGGAGGAAGTGATGGCTAAGAGTAATATGACACAACTTTCCTCTTTTAAGTTTTTATTTTTAAGAGAAAAATAATTTTACTAATTAATTGTGAGTACAATTCGATGTTTCCCATGATTCTTCTATCCTGATTATCTCCGTGATTCGAGAGCTGAAACAACGTATTTCTCGAATGTAGGATGATGCAGACCTCTTGGGGATGTATTTGATCTCCAACTTCTTGAACTATTTTATTGTCAAGAAGTATCCGACTATATGTTAATCTCTTTATGAATATCCAAGAGTTTATGAGATTTTTGAGACCTCTTGGAGGTAATTGCAGTAATTAATCAGATAGAAACAAAATAACGAGTATATGACCAAAATAAAAGTATTTAAGTTATATATACTTATAGTGTAACATTTTTTACAATATCAATGTAGTTTACTCTATGTTAATTTCCCAGACACTACTTTGTGAGACTATACTGGGTAGTTATTGTTGTTGTTTTTACTCTATGGTAGCAGGTTAATCTGTTGCAATTTGTACTAGGTTGCGAATCAATGTTTATCCAATAGATTTACTTGTAATTAGCTTACCTAATTGTGAGTGTGCAAAAAATTTACATCGGAACACAAACAGAAGTAGTTTCCACGTACAAACTCCGTGTGAAGAGCTATTAGATTTCAAGAATTCATTAATGAATTTCAATAAATTCATATAAAGCCACAAAATGAAAATAATCAAGTTGTAAATCAGTACTTTTTTTTTCTTTTCCTTGAGAGGATAATAGATTGGAAAGTTAAGGGAAATGAATTAAACCCGAGTTTATGATTTTTCCTCAGAAAACAGAAAGAAAAGAAAAACTACAAATCACATTATATTTCCTCCAAAATATATAAAAAAAGCTAAAACTAACTAAAATAAAATCAAGAATATATTTACCTTAATTAATTCGATTTTTGAAAATCCAACTAGTTTCTCTTCCTTTATTTCACATCATTTTCCTTCTTTGTGCTCCAGTTTTTCCTTCTCCCTCTTCGTGCACTCTTGTTTATTTATTTTTTTCTTCCTCCTTAAAGGGTTGGAGACAAGGTGATGGCAAGTTGAGAACTTCTCCACTTACAATACTATTTTATATGCTAATGGAGAAATTATTATATTAAACCATCGTACTGAACTCTTATGGAAGTTCTAAACTATATGTTATAAAATACGAATTAACAATTCAAAGATAAAAAGTTAGCAATTGGCTATAATCCACGAATCAGCTAATGACATGAACCAGTTACCAAAGCTGTAGTGGTTATTATTGCATCACGATCTACTATAAATTTGAAAAGAAAAAAAAATGTAATTGGGAGGTAAGAAGTTACATGCGGGTTCGGTCGAACCCATTAATTTTTGCTCAAAAAATATATTTATATTAAGAAATTAAGTACATTTATATATTAAATTCATATGTACGTAGATCGTGAAGAAACAACAACAACAACAATTCAGTATAATCCAACAAGTGGGGTCTGAGAGTAGTGTGTACAGAGGCGGACACACACCTTAATAAAAGGGGTCATCGACACCCAGTAACTTCCGCAAAAAATCCATATATACATGCAAATATCTTAAAAATACAGTCAAATATTAGCCTAGGCCCCCATATCAATTTGTATGAGCAGTAATACATTTATATTGAATGTCATGGTACCCCCGCGATCACTGAATCCTGGGTCCGCCTCTGAGTGTGTACGCAGATATTACTCCTTCCCTAAGGTAGAGAGGCTATTTCAAATAGACCCTCGGTATTCTTCCGTCCCAGAATTTTCCATTTTGCTCTTGGGGTGACTCGAACTTACAACCTCTTAGTTGAAAGTGGAGGGTACTTACCATCAGAACCCTGTCTACGTAAATCGTAAAGCCATACCCTAAAATGCAAAACTCATAAAGTTGTGATCATAGCTTTGCCTTACAAGTTAATTAGCATGTGTATATTCTTAGTGTACAAAAAATGTTTAATTTCCTTTAAAATAATTATTACTCTGAAGATTATCTTAAACATACAATATATGGAAGAATTGGTAAAAATTGATATTTTCTTCGTGAACTCATTATCCTTCACTTCCCTACTTATTGAAATGAAAAAAAAAAATTCAAAATTCTTCCTCAATCTTTCTAAACTTATTCTCTACCCCCACGTCCACCCATCGCCACGACCACTCTGGACCTTAGATCCTTGCTTACCACTTTCCCTCACGCTTATCATTCCGTCTCATATAGTTTTCTAAATTCTATATATATATATATATATATATATATATTTTTTTTTTTTTTTTAAAAAATTGCTACATAACCAAACATAAGACAATAAGTAAACAAAGCACTTATTTTCCAAAGAAAACATTTTGCTTTATATTGAATACACCCTTAAAATATTATATTCACATATTTTTTTTGTTTATTCAGTATAGTTGATGGGTTCGAGGAGCTTTACCCCTTTAAAGATAAAATCTAACACGAATTCGAATTAATTGGACATTATGATTTGTGAGTATAGGCGATTAAACTTATAAACAGGGAATAATACATTGTATTGGAAACACATGCAGCTAATAGCTTAATAAAATATTCTAGTTCTGATGCTTTCTAATTTTGAACTTTTTAAATATGTTCATCATACCTCCCTTGATATTGTTGTCAATAAAACTATTCATGTA
Source organism: Nicotiana benthamiana (assembly GCA_034376525.1). NCBI lineage: Eukaryota > Viridiplantae > Streptophyta > Magnoliopsida > Solanales > Solanaceae > Nicotiana > Nicotiana benthamiana. The sequence continues at coordinate 34,928,941 of CM067329.1, read as the reverse complement.
CAAATTTGTTAGTTTTGTGCTCAACAAGAAATTCAAATTTAAAATTAGTTTTGGACAGTTAAAAAAGGGCTGAAAGTGATTCCTAGAAGACCTCTAATCTGCATCCAAATCAATTTTGAATATCTTCTGATTTCGATCACGATTAAGTTCTTTGGAAGATACCGAAGAACTGAGTTGATTATCTTAAATTCTAATCTTTGATTCACAACAATTATGGACATCTGCCCTCGTAGTTGCATTGAATTCCAACATGCTTTCCTTCAATTATTTGGAGGCATCAGAGCTTAATGGAGTGAGACCTTTGGTGAACGCTTCAACTTTTCACTCATCTCGTACTGCCGGTAATAGAATCCTCTTCTTCTGAAACCAAATCATAAACTCCCACAATAGTTCGGAGCTCCTTGAACAATTATGAATATATCTACCTTTCTAGCTTGGACTTTTCTTGTCCTAGCATGCGCTTTAATGAAAGAATCTGCAAGCATTACAAAATCGATAAAATGCTCAGATACAAGAGAATACTAGGTTAAAGCACCCCTTGTTAGGGTTTCGCCAAAAATTTTCAACAAAGTAGATTCAATCTCGTGCGGAGCCATGTCATTTACCTTTACTGATATATTCTGCTGTGGATTTGAAGTTCTATCATACTTCGAAATATCTGGCATCTTGAATTATTTCGGAATCAACTCCATGGCCGGACTCGGTTTGAACGGCATCTATGTATATTTCTTTGAATCTAGTCCCTTCAATATCGGTGGTGCCCTTTGGATTTGATCCACCCGAGAATGAAATTCTTTAGCATTTTGGTTCATTTATTCATTCATTTCCCTCATGAATTTCATGAGCTCGATTTTTGAAAGGGTCATTAGTGTTGTTGTCATTCCTGGATCTACTACCGGAACCACCTGCTTCATTTTCATTTAAATTGAATCCCTCCCTCGGAACAACATTATCGATTGTTTGCGTTGTTTGATTTCCAGGTACGCTATGAGGAATCCGAACTCCTCCACTAGGGTTATTGGAAGCAACCGAAAGTGCCTACTTCAATTCTGTCATCACCCGGTCTTGTTGTGAGAGGTGATTCATAATGTTTCTTTGTTGCTCCCTCAAGATTTTGATCGTTTCAACAACGTGTTCATCATTCACATCATCTAAAGTCAGACTTCTCACATGCTGTGGATTTTGACCTTCGCGAGTTGGACTTGTTTCGTCTCCTTCGTTGTGAGTTTCAATAGTGAAATCATCACGTTGGAACACGTTTGTTGTGTGCTCCAACATTATAGGAATTGTTCACATCGTTAGTTGCCATATCTGATTTTTCTTTTACTCATAGAAAAGAATCAAATTTTTTTTAGAAACAAATGAATAGATGAAAGTAATTAAACAATTATCTATGTCATATAGTGGGTGCCAAACTGTATACCCGTAATACGGTACACTTGAATTTATAATGTGGTTTATAAACACGTGAACTAATTTGATCCAGAAATATGAAATAAATAAGAGCAAAAATAAAGTTATAAAAGTGACTTAAAGAGAATACAAGCAAGACTATGAGTTTAGCTTTGACGATAAAAGTAACAAGAACAACATTAAAAATAAAATAGAGAGAATAATTTGATAGAATGAGAGTTGATTTAGCTTTTAAGTACAAAATATTTAGTCTCCAACAATAAGTACAAATTCTTCTATTTATAGCTCTATTTATGTTGACAAGATTCCCAAATCAAGCTCCTCTTGAATGAGAATAAAATCACCACTGATGGCTGCATAATGGTTGGCTATTAATACAGAAATTCTTTGTCCTTTCAAATCTTTGTTATCTATTCTCATGCCTTCGGAATTTACACTAGCACCAAACTCATGTTTGTATCCGATATCAACTATTTGGCAACTTATATATTACTTGTCACTATTTACATGTGTCACCTCGTCACTCATCCACATGCCGCTAACCAATTTTACCCCATACACCTTTTTTGCCCTTATAAATTGCCGAAATAAGTGTTTGATCATAAAATTTTTAATTTTCACTTGATGATGAATTTTGAAATTTTTCGAAAATTTTAAAAACTCAAAAAAGTATTTTTCAAAATTTTCACTTAGATCACTTATAAAAATTTAAAAACAACCTAAAATTATATTCATGTTCAAACAGAATTCTAATTTTCAAATACCATTTTTACTTGAATTTTTTTAAAAAAGTTCTTCCGGAATGTTACAATTTTTATGTCCAAACGCCCACAAAAGATCTGAAGCGTAAAAATTTGTTACTTCATTCTCAAAGGTGAGAGTTCCTTTCTTGCTAAACCTTTCCTTTTTTGGCTTTCCATCTTCGTACCCCAGGTTTTCACACCCCAAGAGTTAAATTAAAACATAAATTAGTTAAAGTAATCCAAATTAATTAATTTAATTACGACCATGCGCAGTGCTATAGACGCAACCCTAGAAAGTGGAAGTCCCCATGGGATACGCCCTCTCTTTTTGTATTTTATTCCAATATTTCGTGCTGCCTGTCCACTGATTAGTTGGTGGATTAGCCTTTTTAATCTTTTTTGGTTCTACTTTCTATACATTTTAATTTTTTAATTATGTTAAGCCCCAAGTTTCACTGTCATAATCGTGTTGGTTTTGCATTTGCACAAGATAGTGTGACCCCAAATTTCAAAAAGTTGAAAATAATTAATTATTAATCTTTTTCTTTTCTTTTTTTTCCATTTTATTGGCTTTGTCGATTCTTTAATTGCATGTTTTTCCTGCAGATCCTATTTGGAAAACGGGTTTCGAAAGATTGAATAAATGTAAAAGTACTTAATATGTCTTTGGTTACAAGATAACTATTATTTTATGAAAAATATTTTTTCGGTGTTTGGTTGGTAATGAAATTGATTTTCGCTCTTATGTAAAGGTAATCATTTTTTCCCTTTTGATGGATAACTTTTACTAGGAAAATAACTTTTATCATACCAGAAACAAGAAAATGACATCCTTATAGAAAATATTTTCTAAAAAATAGCATACCTCCTACAAAACATATCCTTAGTAACTTATTTAGGGGTTCTCTAGCAAAAAAGTGTAGCTTTACCAAATTGTGATTCCATTTGGAAAAAATTTCTTTTAATTGTATCCATGTACAAATGCTAAGCGTGCGTGAGTTATTAAAACATTCACCACAAAAATACAGTTGAAAAATATTTTTCTACTAGTTTAATGAAATAATATTTAACAATTCCCACAAACTGTGGGACTTGCCAATATAAACTCCAAATATTGTGGATAATAGGAGTTAAATTGTGACTTTCAGTCCAAACATTTGGGCCATCACATCTTATAGGCTTTAAAAGGTAAAATAGTAGCCAGCTCTTACAAATAGTCCGTTGAATTTATTATTTACTTAATCAGTATTTAAATTATATATTAATTATATGTATATATTATAAATGAATTATACACATATTATATATTTCCGTTTAGTTTTAACTTATCAGAATCCTATTCTTCAAAAGAATATAAACCACTAAATAATAATCTTCAATAAAATTTTCTACTAGCCTACACGTATTGAACATCAGACAACGTTAGCTGCAACGGGATTAATCATGAAAAAGTCTAACCATGTTTTTAGATTTGCCGTATCAAACTAATTAATAAACATCAGATATTATTACCAAATATTCTATCTTCAAAATAAAACGAGGTGAGATCCAATATTATGCCCCAAATATAAGGAACAATAAAACAAATTAGAGACGAATTGAAACTTTTAAATATGTTGGTACGAGTAACATTTGATATATTTATGACAGTATTCGCTACAATGCATTGGATAAAGAAAATGACTATCACGTAAATTTGTACTCCATCTTACTATATAACACTTTATTTTTTCATTATGTTTTATGTGAGATTTGCGTAAGGTATTATATGCACATTTCTCTTAATTTTGTCATCCTAGAAGCCCGTCAATCATTCTGCTTGACCTGCGTGCTTACCGTCTTGGACATCACATGCATCCTCTAGTAGGGACTCATTATCTTCGCTGAAATTTGCCCCATCATGAAATTTACCCCATCATCATGCTATTGAAATCCTGCTCAACCATTATACACGTCACAGCCTAGGCCCGTGCATATTATGTATTGTTCGCTTTCACCCAATAAACCACACAACATTTGCCATACAGAGTGCGCCACAACAAGTGCAAAACATATATACTATGTGAGTTTATGCTTTGTCTTATATATACTATCTGTTTACTTTTTCATCCCTTTCCGATATAGAATTTACCTAAGATATTTTATGCACCCCTTTTCAAATGTTGGTGAATTTAAAGCCTCCCAATTTTTTTCTCATTCACGTTTATTAGCTCGTCGTTGGTCATGGACGTTTTATCCAACATACACGGGCTTACTGACTTCTAATACCATGCATCCGCCCCTAGAATAGACCAATAGATTTTGGAATTCCAAGTTATCTTATGTATAAATAAGATAGATTAATTTTAAAGGCCAAAATACTTTAACTTTGATTAGTCGCTAATGATAGCTAGCATTGCATCCTTATTGGAGTTGAAAGCAGTGTCATTAAATAAATCCTAGAGAGTCTCAATTTACCTAAAGTTTGTTCTCAATTTACCTAAAGTTTGTCATTCTTTCAGTTGCTGATTTGTCATGGAAACTCTCAAATTATGAACTTTTAATATGCTATCACACTAATTGATGATCTTTGTGTATTGGTCAAAATCTGACCACATGACCGCGACGGCCACGGTCCCGCCCCTATCATCTTATGAAAGAAGTAAACAAAGCTGACTTCATCCTGTCAGTATTATATTCGATATCCGTAACGAGGCGAAGACCTCTCTAAAAGGAGGAGGGAGCTTCCCCAATCCAACCATGATAAGTCATGGCAAGTACGAGAAGTTTTTCGAGGATAAAGACAAGAAAAAAGAACTGAAAGAGGGGCTTCCCTTCCTAATTCTTCTCCAACACTCCAACCGTCCGAAGAGGAGGAATAGAGCTCCTAAAAATAGGATCCTTGACCTACGGAATAAGGAGGGAAGCTCCATTTATCAACATCTAAGAAAGAGGCGAAAACGATTGTAATCTCATGTCCTTCTCTAAGGAGAGGCATGGCACAATTCTATCATCAATAAAACTTTATGATATTTTATTTGTCCAATATATTATTGCAGCTATTATGTCTTGTGATCCAGTATTAATTATGATTGACTTTCATTTACCCATTCATCGCTTTTAATTGATTTGCTTAAAAAGAGTTTAACATCTTTTGAGTCAAATAATTTGACGCAATCTGTGGGGATTTCCTAGTGAATTACCTAGTTCTTTCTGGATCGAAGCTAAAGAAATGCGAGAAGAGAATCCAGCTCACACCAGATTTGAAGGCAGCGCACCAAGGAAAGAAAAATCGAACGTGTTAGCAAGAGCTAGAATACTCAGCCCTACCAGACTCGAACACCATGAACAAGGAAATGGGCACTGCAATCCATTCTCCCCCTCTTTTGAAAAACCGTCGGGCAATGGCATGGAACACTCCATCCCCATCCTCCATACTTTGTTAAATTGAAAACCAACGTAGGAATATCTTGAATGAAGAACCGAAAGCCATCTCGAAAAATCCTAGACCTTCCCGATCGGCAACATCTTCAAAAGAAACAGCCAAAGTCACGCGAGAATTTGCGACACGCGTAGAACGCGGGTCCGAGCAGAGCGTTGGTTCCTAACACTCATGGCGCGAAATCATCGATATGAGTAATGGCTGCCGAACTAGGAGTCAAGCAAAAGGCATTCACCATCAAGAAAAGACAGGTTCGACCTCGTTCGAACTCGGACAGGCTATTATTTTGATAAGTTCAAATATCACCTTTAAGGCTAAGGCATTCGCCATAAAAAATTGACAGGTTTGAACTCGTCAGAACTCAAATAGGCTGTTATTTCGATAAGTTCGAAATAACACCCTTACGGCTAAGGCCTTCACCATAAAAATCGACAAGTTTGACCTCGTTCAAACTCAGACGGGCTGTTATTTCGATAAGTTTAAAATAACACCCTTAAGGAAAGGCCTTCGCCATAAAAAATCAACAGGTTCGACCTCTTCTGAACTCAGATGGGATGTTATTTCGATAAGTTCGAAATAACACCCTTAAGGCTAAGGCCTTCGCCATTAAAAATCAATTGGTTCGACCTCGTCCGAACTCAGATGGGCTGTTATTTTGATAAACCTGAAATAACTCCCTTAAGGCTAAGGCTTTCGGCATAAAAAATTGACAGGTTCGACCTCGTTCGAACTCGGATAGGCTGTTATTTTGATAAGTTCGAAATAACTCCCTTAAGGCTAAGGCCTTCGCCATAAAAAATCGACAGGTTCGACCTCATCCGAACTCAGATGGGTTGTTATTTCGATATGTTCGAAATAATACCCTTAAAGCTAAGGTCTTTGCCATAAAAAATTGACAAGTTCGACCTCTCCGAACTCAGATGGGATGTTATTTCGATAAGTTCGAAATAATATCCTTAAAGCTAAGGCCTTCACCATCAAAAAATTGACACGGTTGACCTCGTTCGAACTGAGATGGGTTGTTACTTCGATAAGTTCGAAATAACACCCTTAAGGCTAAGGTCTTCGCCATAAAAAATCGACCGGTTTTACCTCGTCCGAACTCAGACAGGCTGTTATTTAGATAAGTTCATAATAACACCCTTAAGTCTAAGGACTTCGCCTTCAAAAATTGATTGTTCGACCTCGTCCGAACTTAAATGGGCTGTTATTTCGAAAAGTTCAAAATAATACCCTTAAGGCTAAGGCCTTCGCCGTAAAAAATTGATAGGTTCGACCTTATTCAAACTTATACGGGCTGTTATTTTGATAAGTTTAAAATAATAACCTTAAGGCTAAGTCCTTCGTCATCAATGATCGGCATGTTCGACCTCGTTCAAACTTAGACAAGTTATTATTTCGATAAGTTCAATATAACACCCTTAAGGCTTAGGCCCTTGCCATAAAAAATTAATAGGTTTGACCTCGTTTGAATTCAGATGTGTTGTTATTTCGATAAGTTTGAAATAACATCCTTAAGGCTAAGTCCTTTTCCATTAAAAATTGACAGGTTTGACCTCGTTCAAATTTGGGCGGGCTGTTATTTCGGTAAGTCGAAATAACACCCTTAAGGCTAAGGCCTTCGCCATCAAAGATCGACAGGTTTGACCTCGTTCGAACTCAGTCAGACCGTTATTTCTATAAGTTAGAAATAACACCCTTAAGGTTGAGGCCTTTGTCATCAAAGCTTGATAGGTTTGACCTCGGATGAACTCGGGCGAGCCGTCATTTTGATAAGTTTGAAATAACGCCCTTAAGGAGGAAGCCTTCGCCATCAAAGATCTACAAGTTCGTCCTCATTCAAACTAGATGAGCTGTTATTTTGATAAGTTTGAAATAACACCCTTAAGGCTAAGGGATTTCGCCATCGAGAATCGATAGGTTCGACCTCGTTCAAACTCGGAGGAGCTACTTTCTCGATAAGATTGTAATAAAACCCACAAGGCCAGAAGTGTTCGTCAAAAAAGAGAATTGGGATTTGCCAGATGAGCCTCACTTCATGACGAGATCATAAATCAACTGAAAAAAGCTGAAATGCAAGACAAGTTGCGAAAAAGAGTTCTTTATTCAAGGCTATAACTGCGGGCTACCGCCGTTTACACCTTGCCCGGGCCAGTCAAGTAACAAAAAAGAAAGAAAGAAACAAGAAGAATCAAATAAGTGCCAACCGACGTACAAAATGAAAAGAAAAATAAAGTACAACTTTTTCTTCAATCGACGTCATCCCTGCCGCTGTCATCATCATCATCTCCATAAGGCTCATCATCGCCACGGCCTACAACCCTATTAGCTTTGGGTGTGGCCACATCATATCTGTAGTTAGCGCGGGCCTCGCGATCCTTCTCACGCTCTTGCTCGTAGGCAGCCTGTATCACAGTGCATGCTTTCCACAAGTTCCTGAGAATGTCTCGCTAGGCTTCGACGTAGACTCAGAGCTCATGGGTCTAGCAAGGAACGATAGCACGGAAGGTCCAGCCTGGGCACTCAACTATTGATTCTCCTCCTCAAAGGCTGCGAATCGATTTGAAATCGAAGCCTTCTGGTAAATCGTGCCGATTCTCTCCTCGAGCCTCGCCTCCATAAGGGTCGCAGTTGCCCTCTCAGATTCTTGATGGGACTTGAGCACGTGAATAGTCTCTTCTAGAGCCGCAACCCTTGCTAGAGCCTCAGACCAGGCTCTCTCAATATGCTCCAAATTGCAGAAAGGTTCCTTCTCTATTCGGCGCTCATCTCCTCAACCTAAGCCCGATGCGGATCCATCTCTAACTATATCGCTCCCAACTTGCCTTGCAGGTACTCGCACTCGGCAGTGAACCCTCTAACTAATTCAAGCTCCTCGTCTTTGAGACGGAGTCTCTCTTCGAGCTAGCTCTTACTATGGATCTTCTGCAGCAGCTATTGATCCCTTTCCTCAAATTCCTCGCATAGGGCTTGGTTACAGGGGTCCATCCACAACCATTCATGCAAATCGCGACATCGGTTGAGATAGCGACGGTATTTCTCTAGCAACTGCATGAAAATTCTCGACCAAATATTGGCCATACGGATGCTTTCGACCTCCACCAGATACATCTGGAAAAAGAAAAAGCAGTTAAACCGGTGATCACTCATATAAAGGGAAAGGTCAAAGTGAGAGTCGAATAAAACATACTCTCAAACCCATGATGGCCACTTCTTTCCTCAATTTTGCGTCGGTGACATTCTGTAGGGATTCATTTTCGACTTCCGAACACAATAAGACGAGCTGTGACACCATGTTATCCCCCCCATGTCAAGAGATTCACATTAGAAGGGATATCAAGAACGTGGTCCGATCCACCTGCATGAACCACCGAGTGAGTAAGGACCTCCACGAACATCCTGATATCATCAGGATCCAAATTAGACTCAGACTCATATTCGTCGACCATCACACTCCTCCCCTTTTCTTCCGTCGGGGGGGGGGGGGGGGGGGGCCCAACCCGCCGCAGAGGAAGAAGGTGCACTTGAGGTCACAACGGCGACACTAGGGGCCTGGTTCTATGCTTTGAAAGGATGTTGATCTTAACCGGCAACTGGAATCCCGAGTTGCATCATCCCAACTATCAAATCTTCTGGACATTGACTGCCATGGCCAAATTCAACAATTAGCCCCGTGTCTAAGGGAGATGCCGCAGTAGCATCACCCCTAGGCCTTTGGGGGAGACCCATACAAATTGATCACAGTAGGAGGAGCCGTCTCGAATGCCACCCTCCATCTTTTCGACGTTCCTTCTTCTTCACCGATCGATGGTGATCCATTCGCATGACGAACAACACTGAATGTGGCTTCATGAGAGACTGCCCTTGTCAAGTGGCTAGAACCGCAGATTCAATCAAAGCTGCCCTCGACGAGGAACGAGCAACAGGTACTGCACTATGACAAGCAGACGCAGCCGAGCGACGAAAGGCTAGTGGAGGAGACATGACTCTCCATAGTCTCCCTGGCAACAACAAATGATGTTCAAAAGGTAAGGCGAAAATGGAAAGAAACAAAGAGAAAATAAGGGCGTTATCTCACCTGCAAGGGACCTACGTCCAACTCTCTCATAAAAGGTCGACCAAGTGTGAAACCCCACTCTATGGGGGAGCACATAGAGTGTTATGCAGTGTGATTCAAGGAAGAATTTTGAGGGCTCATTATGTGGTGCATTGTACGGTTGCAGAACTAAAATGTGGACCGCACAATGCACATTTTGGATGCATTTTCATTGCCATTTTGGGCTCCTCTCTGTGCATGTTTACGGTTGAGATGCGGTCTGCATAACGATAATGTGATAACATTTCCACCGCAGATTTGACATTTTGACATTTCTTCAGCTTTTTATGCATTTTCGCCAAGTGTTGAGATCTTTTGAACCCCTGCACTCCAACAAAAACTTTAAACCAAAAATTGAAAAGTGCAAAGAACAAAACAAAAGAAGGGTATAACCTCCCATGGGTTGCCTCCCATGAAGCGCTTGATTAACGTCGCGTCATGGCAGGATTAATGTTCCTTTGACTTCACTCTATGGTCGGGTATGGACCATCTTTAAGAGACAACTGCTCCACCAAATGTTTTTCACCATCAACACCTAGATATTGCTTGATGCGTTGACCATTTACCTTGAATGTCCGGGACCCATATGTTGACTCTAATTCCACCGCTCCATACGGAGAACATTTACCTCCTTGAAGGGACCAGACCATTTTGATTTAAGCTTGCTCGGAAACAGTTTGAGCCTCAAGTTATAGAGAAAGACCATATCACCTGCCTTGAACTATCTTTTGATGATCTTCTTGTCATGGACAAACATCATCCACTCTTTGTACACGACAACACTTTCATAAGTATGGAACCAAAATTCCTCCAGTTCATTGAGCCATGTCAACCTCAAATTTACAGCTTCAGCCCATTCTAGATTCAACTTTTTTAATGCCCACATGACTTTGTGTTCCAATTCCACAGGAAGATGACATGCTTTACCAAAGATGAGCCGATAAGGAGAAGTACCAATAGGAGTTTTGTAGACCGTACGGTATGCCCACAATGCATCATCTAGCTTCCTTGACCATTCGGTCCTTTTTGTGTTCACAGTTTTAGCTAAAATATTTTTGATCTCCGATTAGAAACCTCAACCTGACCACTTGATTGTGGATGATAAGGTGTGGACACTTTGTGCTTTACACCATGCTTCTCAAGTAGCCCCGCAAAAGCTTTGTTACAGAAATGAGACCCACCATCACTAAGAATGGCTCTAGGAGTGTTTAACCGAGTGAATATGTTCTTCTTCAAGAATGCGGTCACACTCCTTGCCTCGTTGTTTGGCAAGGCAACTTCTTCAACTCATTTGTACATGTAGTCCACCGCCACTAAGATGTACTTCATCCCGCAAGAACTCACGAAGGGACCCATGAAGTCGATTCCGTACACGTCGAAGATCTCTATCTCCATCACAAAGTGCATTGGCATTTCATGCCTCTTGGAGATTGAGCCGTGTCGTTGGCATTGGTCAAACGCTTTGAACATTTGATTGGTATCATGGTAGATGGAAGGCCAATAATATCCACATTCAAGAACTTTAGCCGCCATCCGGTTGCCTCCATGATGACCCCCAACCGGTGAGTCATGGCATGCCTTTAGAATTAGCATAACCTTTTCTTCGGGAATACACCTCCAGTTAATATTGTCAGTACAGACACAGAACAAGAATGGTTCCTCCCAATAGTATTGCCGGCAATCTCTCAAGAATTTCTTCTTTTGGTAGGATTCCAATCTGTCAGGGATAAGGTCACTCACCAAATAATTAGCAATATCGGCATACCAAGGAGCAGAGGTGCTAGAAAATGCCAATATGTGGTCATCCGAGAATGCATCATTGATTTCAAGATCCCCCTTTGGTCTTCCTGCTTCTTCCAACCTTGATAAATGATCGACCACTTGATTTTGCGTACCCTTGTGATCCTTGACTTCAAAGTCAAATTATTGTAACAACAAGACCCAACGAATCAATCGAGTCTTTGCATCTTTCTTTGCCATGAGATAACGAAGAGCTGCATGATCCGTGTAAACTATCACCTTGGACCCCAACAAATATCCCCAAAACTTCTCAAAGGCATATACAATAGCAAGAAATTCTTGCTCAGTCACTGTGTAATTCATTTGTACCCCATTGAGAGTCTTACTTGCATAGTACACTAGGTAAAGAATTTTGTTGTGGCGTTGGTCAAGCATTGCCCCAATGGCTATATCACTGGCATCACACATAAGCTCAAAAAGAAGCGACCAATCAGGTGTAACAATAATGGGTGCCGTGGTGAGCCTTTCCTTTAACTCCTCGAATGCTTTAAGACATTTTTCATCAAACACGAACTTGGCGTCTTTTTCTAGGAGTTTGCACATGGGGTTAGCAATCTTGGAGAAGTCCTTGATGAAGTGCCTCTAATACCCGGCATGCCCTAGAAAACGTCTACCACCTTTCACGGATGTTGGTGGAGGAATCTTTGAAATGATTTCGATCTTTTCCCGGTCAACTTCAATGCCATGCTTTGATATTGTATGCCCAAGCAAGATACCTTCGTCAACCATGAAGTGACACTTCTCCCAATTTAGCACAAGATTGGTTTCTTCGCATCTCTTTAACACTTGTTTCAGGTTGCTAAGACAGTGCTCAAATGAATCACCAACCATCGAGAAGTCATCCATGAAGACTTCAGGAAAATCCTCAACCATGTCGGAGAAAATGGACATCATACATCTTCATAAGGTGGCCGGAGCATTACATAAACCGAATGGTATCCGGCTAAAAGAAAAGGTGTCATACGGGCAAGTGAAGGTGGTTTTCTCTTGATCCTCCAAAGCGATGTTAATTTGATTATAACCGGAATATCCATCAAGGAAACAATAAAAAGACCTTCCCGCTAGCCGATCAAGCATTTGATCAATAAAAGGCATAGGAAAATTGTCCTTGCAAGTTGCACTGTTAAGCTTCCGATAGTGCATACAAACTCGCCATCCTGTGATGGTTCATGTTGGTATGAGTTCATTTTTCTCATTTTTGATCACAGTCATGCTACCCTGTTTTTGCACACATTATACTGGGCTCAGACATGAACTATCTGCAATGGGGTAGACTACCCCGACATCCAACCATTTGATGATATCCTTCTTCATGACCTCTTGCATTGACGGATTTAACCATCTTTGATGCTCCACGCATGGCTTTGTCTCGCTCTCCAATTGGATTTTGTGTTCATATATTCCTGTGGGAATCCCACGGATGTACGAAATAGTCCATCCAATAGCTTTCCTATTTTCCTTCAAGACCTCCAATTATTGGTTTACCTGCACATCATTTAACAAAGATGAAAAAATTACGGGTAAATTATCATTTGAGCCAAGAAATTTATACCTTAAGTGTGGAGGATAAGGTTTCAACTCTAGTTGTAGTGGATCAATGATTGATGGCTTTGCGGGAGGTCTGATCCTATTCTCCAAGTCAAGAGAAAGCTTTACTGGAGTGTAGGTGTAGGATCCAAGACCCTCCAATGCATTCACGGACTCCATGTACCCTTCCATGTCTTCACCTTCAAAATTTACCAAGATGGCCACCAAAGCCTCACCAAGGCATTATTCTTCCATTTTTAACTCGACGGCATCTTCAACTTCACCTACCACTTTAATCACGGAAATGCTCTCATACTCATAGGGTAGCTTCATCCCCTTGCTCGCTTGAAAAGTGACTTCTTCATCATTCACCCGGGACTTAATATCATTTTGCTCCGAGTCCATGAGTGCTCTTCCCGTAGATAGGAATGGTCCCCCCAAGATTATAGGGATCTCCTTATCGACAACGCAATCAAGAATTACAAAGTATGCAAGCAAATGAAATTTTCAAACTTTCACAAGCACATCATCAACAATTCCTACCGGTCGCTTAATAGATTGATTGGCCATTTGTAACCTCATGCTTGTTGGCCTAGGCATCCCTTGCCCCATTGTCACTAAGATCTCTTGCAGAATCACGCTCTCCGATAGTGCATGGGATAGTAAATGCTCCCGGGTCCTCTTTCTTTTGGACGGAGATTGTGGCTATGATGGAGCTCACCCAGTGAGTCATGTTTACTACCTCATTCTTTGTTGTCCTCGTTTTGGTGATCAAATCCTTCAAAGTATTTGGAAAACCCTGGAATTTCTTGGAAGGCTTTCAAGAACGGAATATTCACCAACAATTGCTTTAAAATATCATAAAATTTCTCAAGCTTGCTATCATCAACCCTTCTAACAGGTCGTTGAGGAAAAGGAGGAGGATGTCTAGGAATGGGAGGTGGAGCTTTTGGTGTCTTCTTCTCCTTTTCCTTTACCTTTTCTGGGATTACTTCATGCACCCTTTCTTCTTCCGGCACCCTTTCAACTTCAATAGCTTCTTGTTCTTCGGTGTTGACTCCTTGCTTAACTTCTTCCCCAACAACCTTATGTTCAATGTCCCCTTGCAAGATTTCCCAACTTCTAGCAGTTATCGCCATGACGTGAGAAGATGAGCCACCTCCACCACTCTTCGGGTTCGCAATGGTATCACTAGGAAGTTGCCCTTTTTGCTTTTTTTTTTGATCTCTTGAAAGGTCTCTCATTTGCATCTCTATCTTTTCAATAGATACAGTGTGAGAGCTAACAACTTCGGTCATGTTTCTCATGGATGCGTCTGACTTCTCTTGATTTTGCAACACTCGTTAAGGCATGCTTTCTAACTTGGACTCACTTGGCGACCCTTGATTTGCATATTGACCCTTTGGTGGAATATAGGGGTTGGAGCTCCGGTTTGCAAAAATGTTGTTGTTGTTCCAATTTCGTGGGTGCGAATTACCTTGATCATTTCTCCATTGTTGGTTGCCTTGCCTTTGCGGGTTTGGCCTCCACTGATTTTGTTGCCCTTGACCATGGTAGGATTGCCTTTGATACCCTCCTTGAGGGCTGTTGATGTAATTTGCCTCCTCGAAATTTTCCTCCATGTTGAGTTGGACATCTTTCACTAAATTTACTTTCTTCGTTTGATTCTCGGTAATCATCTTTGTTAGCACATTCACATTTGTAGCAAGCCCGACAATCACTTGGTCTCTCTCCTGATTTTCATTGATCAAAGTGGTCAAAGAAGGGGACCCACATGAAATTCCTCCGATAGTATCCTCCGAATGCCATGCTTGGTTGTGCTTTGCCATCTTGTCCAGAATTTGAGTCACTCTAGAAAATCATTTGTCCTTGAAAGATCCGTCAGCTGCATTTATGGCGATGGCTTGGTTCATAGGATCCAAACCCATGTAAAATTTTTCTAACAACATGGAATCCGGGAACCCATGGTTTAGAGACCTCACAAACTATAATTTGAGGCAATCCCATGGCTCATGAAACTGCTCCCCCTACATCTGCTTAAATAAAAAAATCTTGTCCCGCAATTTAGACTTTTTGTTTTGCGGGAAGCACTTAGATAGAAACGCCTGAACAAGCTCGGGCCAAGAATGGATATAGTTAGGAGGTAGATTTTGGAGCCATCTCCTTGCATACCTAGCTAGTTCCACGTGCCTAGATTCCAAAAAATTTTGAAGATAAACTTTATCAAAACACCACGAACTCAAATATATAACTTATTCCAAATTCCATGTCCAAGTTTGTCATCAAAATCTAAAAATACCAATTTATAGGTTTTTCTTCAAAATCCCAAATTTTTACAAATTTTCATGTCTAATTCCATATATAATCCAAGTATTTAACTTGCAATTGGTGGGAATCACTTGCCTTGACATAGATGATTAAAATAGAGCTCCAAGAGTAACTCCCATGGAGGATATATAGTGAAAATAGCCAAAATCTCATTTTAAGACAACTAACTACCCAGTCCGACCCTTCTTCGCAAATATAACACATCCATCGTGTTCGCGAACCTCAACAACCTCACACCCAGGAATCTCTCTTCGCGTTCGCGACCCAGTTATCGAGTTTTTGAAGGCCAGCTACCATGATCCTTCGCATTCGTGTTCCCTTCTGTGCGTTCGCATACGCCATATAGCCTTAGGCCCAGCTCCCCTTTCTTCTTTTGTGTTTGGTTTGTTTTGGCTGCGTTCACGAAATCTTGCCCAGTTGTTGCTTCGCGTTCACCTCTACTGGACTTTGAGCATAACCACAACTTCCTCTTCACGAATGTCGGACTTACATCACGTTCGCAAAGAAGTAAACTAGACACCAGCAACATAAGTCCAAAACAACTCCAATTTTGTCCGAAACCACCCTGAAACACACCCGAAGCCCCCGGGACGCCATCTAATCATACAAACTAGTGCCATAACATAACACTTACATGCTTGAGTCTTTAAATAACATCAAACTACATCAAAATTATGAATCACACCACAATTTAAACATAATGAACATTACAATTTCAAACATTTACATTCGATGCCTAAACCTATCAAATCACGTCCGATTGACCTAAACTTTTACATAGAAGTCACATTCAACATTACAGACATGCTCCAACTTCTTATATCAAATATGAATCCACCAACAAGTCCACTTTCGGTCAAACTTATAAAAAATATTCAAATTTCTACGGACCTCCAGATGCACTCCCAATAGCAGCATAACCATATGGAGCTATTCTCACACTCGGAATCCCAAACAGATATTGATAAGATTGAAATTCTCTCAAAATACTAATCTTCCACAATAGGTGCCAAAATGCTCTAGGGCAATCCAAAATACGAGCCCAAATCCGAGCTCCCACACTCAAGTTTTGATAAATATGGCTAAACCATCATTTTGAAATATTTAATAATGCCCAGTGATTTATTAATCGCGATCGCATAAATAGCCTCGCGATCGCGAAGAACATTGTTGTTTCCCTAGAGTTTAATTCTACGCGAACACTAAAAAACTATGTGAACACGATGCAGTGGCTGCTCAATACTATGCGATCACCTTTGTCCTCACTTCCTGTTCGCCAACGCAGCCTAGCCCATGAGTCTGCGATGCACAGCATGAAAACCTTACGTGATCGTGTCCCCATCTCCACGAACGTGAAGAACAACTCTAGTTGGCCTCTCTGATGCCCTAAGCGATCACGACACCTCTTTCCTGAACGCGATGATGAAAATGTCTGCAACAAAATACTAGAAAATATGCTAGCTTCCACAAGTCCAATATGACCCGATAAGCATCCTAGACACACCCGTGGCCCCCGAACTCTCAATCAAACATACCAACTAGTCCTAAAACACCATACGAACTTAGTCAAGCCCTCAAGTCACATCAAACAATGGTAATATCACGAATCACCCTCAAATTCAAACTTAAAGAACTTGGAACTTCAAATTTCTACAACTGATGTCGAAACATATCGAACCACGTCCGAATGACCTCAAATGTTTCCCACAAGTCATATTCAATATTATGGACCTACTCCAACTGCCGAAATAGGAATCTGACCCCAATATAAAAATGTCCACTACTGGTCAAAATCTCTATAAATTTGGCTTTCGCCATTTCAAGCCTAAATAAGCTACATACCTCCAAAATACAATCCAACACGCTCCTAAGTCCAAAATTACCCAAATGAGCTAGGATCGATAGAACTCCAATTTTTGAGTCGTCTTCACACAGTTCTGATAATGGTCCAAATCCTAAGACTTAAACCTCCGTTTAGGGACTAAGTGTTCCAAAACACTCCAAAAACCAAAACGAAACCTCCCAGCAACTTACATAAGCAGAAAGAGATACAGAGCAAGCAGTTAATAGGGAATCGGGTCTATTACTCTTAAAACAACCAGTTGGGTCGTAACACCAGGCCTTCTCCCTCGTCCTAGCCAGCTGGAATAATTTCTTTTCCCCGCCTTTGTCCCCAAGTTCCTCATATAGAAAAGCAAAGCTGCAGTCTTAGCATCCGTGACCGCCAACTTTGCCTCCTTCCTAGCTACTTTATAACTCTTACTATTCGCTCTCCTTTCCGCCTCGCCAGTGCTCCCTACTAACTGCAGGTACGCCACATTCTTCGCTTCTATTTTACCTTGGACCATTTCATTCCACTTCCAGTCCACTTTGTGGCCACCAGAGTTATCCACTGATATTATCCATTAAAAATTGGTTGGATGATGAACTTTTTAAAAACGTCATATATGGATAAGAATCATATTATCCACTTTAACTAGTTACTATTTTGGTAATACTTATTATTTTCTCTCCCCCTCCCTCTCCCCTCTCTTCATTTAATGTTCTTCTTTTTCTCTATCTACTTCTTCTTATTCTTTTTCCTCCTCCCCTCCCTACCTTTCTAAGTCGAGGATCTATTGAAAACAATATTTTTACCTGTACTAGATAGGGTTAGGGTTTGTGTACACACTACCTTCGTCAGAACACCCACATGTGAAAATATATTGTGTATATTATTGTTGTTTTAGAAAATAAATAACTAATGGGTTTAATATTTACATTTGTATAGCCGCAAATTGTCCTCAAGAAGCCGTGGATAATATGGATATCCATATTATACGCCAGTTAACCTGTTTTTTTATCCTAATTAAGTATGGTTGACTTGGATAATACATTTATCTATTTTTATATTATTCATTTTCGACCCGTCCATATCTGACTAGACCCTCCCATTTGTCACCCCTAATCTTACCATATCTGTTAAAGTTTCATAATGAATTATAATCATTTATACCATCCTTTTGGACGGTTGGAAAATAAAGATTAATGTTTGACTCAATAAAACCATTTTTGATAAAAGCATATACTGAGTCCTTTTTACAAGTAAGAGTGAAATTTTTTCTTTTTTAATGATTGTCCTTTAGGGGTTGTTTAATTTGTGGGAGAGACAATTGAGCAAATGCTATTTTAAATGATAAGATATAATATTATATGATGAAATTCTCTAAAACAAGTTTAAAACATTTTTGAGAAAAATGTCACATGGCACTTTAAGGATAAAATCTAAAAACAATTCTAATATATATATATATATATATATATATATATATATATATATATATATATATATATGGTGGAAATTGATGGCTCGATTTCACGGGCATTGAGGCATCTCGTGGGATTCCAGTGATCGACTCCGAGAATTATCAATGGTCGACTTTGATACAGTTCATCTTCGAGACAACATAATTAGTGACCGGTCCTGAGTCATTGTGAATTACCATTCTCGGTGGATCAAGGTGTAGTTCCCAAAGCACGTGCATATGGCAGTTCAAGACTAGTGGACTAGCCCAAAAGGCTAATCAAGTCATTTAATGGCTGTACCATCCCCATATTTTGGTAATTAATGCATTTGTACTATGTTTGGATTCTTTCTCATATATAAAGGGGACCCTTGTCGTTATGTAAACATCTGTTGCTCCATACTAAATATACTAGAACATTCTCTCTGCTCTCTAGCACATTGTCTTGATTTCATTATTCCATTTATTGCTTATATTTGTTGCTTGCATTCATTGTTCATCACATTTTGCTTAATATTGGCCATATAGAGCCGCCATTGATTTATTTGTAACTGTTAGTTTCCATCGACCATCCTCGATAGCTCACAGCCGAGCATCAAACTCGCACCCAAGGCGCACGAATAGGCAAGCTCGAGGCACTGATTGACAGCGATTCGATTTGGTTTACGTCTTATTTTTAAGTTCTTATCTCATTCCTAAGTATATTACACAGCATCAACTACCTAACAACTAACATAAAAATAGATCATGTATTTTCAGAACTACTAAATAATATTTAATTGTCATTACCATTTACGGTAAACAGTTTGGCGCCTACCATTGGGGCTTAAATAACAGTGATTATTTTCTAGATGGTTTATCTACGTAATGCAAGTTATCTTTCACACTTTTTCTTGCCCAAGATCTTTGATTTCATGTTAAAATATCTAACTCAATGAACAAAAATCTCGAGAACCATGGTGAAAATGGTGTGGGTCTTCCAGTTGTTGGTGTACCACCACGAAACCCTGAGAACACACCTGAACCGATTCCCGTGGAAGCGTCTGACGCGATCAACACATCAATATAAGATCCCACACTAACAGGAGCGTGCACCAAGAAAACCAATAAGAAGCTCAGGAAACCCCGGTGAGGTAAGAATAGAAGGTTAGACTTCACATTAATTTTGAAATATTGCAGGCACAACAGCGAGCTATTGCTCACAAGCAAACTAACCAGAAAACTCACAGCATGGTAGCACCGGGAATGGCTTTCCCTGCCGAGCAAGTAACAAACAGATCAAGCAACAACGGGTTGATAGTCGAACCCTCCGTAGTAAAAATACTCGAGGACCTCGCATAGAGGATCGAATCGGGCGAGAAAAAGATAGAAGACAATGACAAAAAGGCCAAGACCTACAACTCCAGAGGACTCGAAGAATTTCATACAAAGGTCGTTCCTAGAGGAAGAGAATCCAAGACCCATTCCAAAGAAGTTCGGAATACCATACCTTCCGAAATACAATGGAATCTCATACCCCAATGAGCACGTTACTGCTTAGACTTGTGCAGTGAAGGGCAACGACCTAAAGGACGGCAGGATCAAGTCCGTCTTGCTAAAGAAGTTCGGGGAAACACTCTTGATAGGGGCCATGATGCAGTATTAAAACCTAGCTTTTAACTCTGTAGACTCATTTGCCATGTTAGCAGATTCCTTCATAAAGGCACATGCCGGTGCCAACAAAGTAGAAACAAGGAAGTCAAACATTTTCAAGATCAAGTAGAGTGAGAACGAGATACTGCGAGAGTTTGTATCTCGCTTTCAAATGGAACAAATGGAACTACCACCAGTCTTAGACGACTTAGTAGTACAGGCCATCACTCAAGGCCTGAATGAATGAGGCTCGATGGCCTGAAGGCAGTCGAAACAAAACTTCAACGAGTATCCCGCTATAACCTGGTCGGATGTCCATAATCGATACCAGTCAAAGATCAGGGTCGAGGACGACCAACTAGGATCCCCCTCGGGTTCGGTATACCCAAATAGGCTTCTGGCAAAGGAGCCAAAGCCAAATAAATACAGGTACCAGCCATACACCGATGACAGGAGAAATTCTCCAAGGCATAATATATCCTAAAATTACCGAAGAATTGACCGAGGCTAGAATCCTCGGGGACTCATCAATAGAGATGGGTTTGATAGGCCGACGGGGGCACCTCGTTTATCGGAATACTACTTCAACGTCAATGTATCAAACATCGTGTTTTCCATAAGTAAAATTAGAGACACCATGGCACCCATATGATCTATTAAGGTGTCGGTGCCCTGCAGGAACCCACAGTCAGGGGAACGAAAACATCCCTCGCCAGGAGGAAGAAAACTCGGGGCTCTATCTCAGCCCCATAATGATGCACTTGTAACTTCGTTTCTTGTGGATACATTTCAAATTAAACTTGTGCTTGTGGGTCCATGTAGCTCGGCCAATATTATCATGTCGAAGGCAGCAGAGCAACTTGAACTACTTAACCAAATTATGCCCGCCCCTCGAACCCTCAATGAATTCAATACGGCGATCAAAAGGCATATTCTCGGCTATTTCCAAATGAACAAACAAAGGATCATACCACATTCTTTGAGAAAATAAGTCAAGGCCTACCAAGGTTCAAAGCGCCATCGCCACTAAGGTACAACTATCTCCCTTTTCAAGTTACATCTCATACTCACCTTTATGCAGGTGCCCGACTGAGATAGAAGAAGCGCTAGCCTAGCTTGAAGACCTTAAGGTTTTAAAGCATCCATTTCACTCTTTTCCATAGGCCGAGTTGTATCCCGAAAAGGGTTTTACCGACAAGGTTTTTAACGAGGAAACATCTTTATGCTACCTAAGGAAGAACCAAAAAGTATTTAAGGCTTTGGCAATCAACCTCAAATACTGGGGAGCCATCCCCCCGGAAGGTCAACTACTCGGAGAAGACAAGTTAAGCTAAACATGGGCTCAATAGGAAAATAATGTATCGGGCCAAACAGTCGAACGAACCACATCCGCTTAGAACAATCGGGACTTTAACAGTAAAGACATGTATACTTGTACTAGGTGATCAAGGAATACTTCCCAAAAGCATTCTGCATTTCAAGGAAACTCGATATTTTTTCAAAAAATGACCCCAGTGCCAAAAAATATTCCGAATACCCAGGGATTGGAATCAACAACTTAGAAAAATGCAACCTCCGGGTCGGAGCTCCTAACTCATAAGCCCTCAATGAGGAAACATCAAGATCACAAACTGGCTCCAGATCTAAAAACGTTCCAAACACTTGAGGATTGGTGTCAAAAAATCAAGACCACATGACCTCCGGGTTGGGAACTCCGAAATTGTAATCCCTTAATGAGGCAATGTAAAATCTACAAGTAATGGCTCCCGAGCCAAGAAACGCTCGATGACTCGAGGACTGTCATTAATGTCTATCGACTTATCAAACTCGAGGCCGTAAGGCCATATGCGGGCAGCCTAGGTCTCGTATGACTACATAAGGCAACAACAATGTCTATAAGACCTCAAGAATGGCATGAACCATAGTTTTCCAAAACTGTAAGACCTCAATGGCATGTAAAACTTTTAAGACCTCAAAGGCATGTAAAACTTGTAAGACCTTACTAAAGGCATAAACCCGATCTTAAAGTTTCGGATATATATCAAACTTGTAATACCCCCTAAAAAGGTATACCCTCGATATAGATGCCGAAAATACTTCACTCTTGAGGTAAAGGCTCCGACCAAACATAAATGACTCTGGTCACAAGAGTGTACCAGCCAAAACAAACGCGACTTGGGAATGCCCTACTGTCACTATAAATCACAGGCCTTCAATTACTTCAAATATACTTTAAAAAAAACCGGTTAAATAGGCTACCCTCGATATAGGCAAAAGAGCTTGGACTATGTATCTCCTAAACATTGGCTTCGAGATACTCAACCTTCGAGCCAAACCTCCCGAGGTGCTCGATCATCGCCATATAACGACTTACAATTGAGCGATCCAAAGCATCCTCATTGTCCACAAATTGGGAATCTACCTGAGCCTTCAATTTGTTAAACTCACGTTTGTCCTGGCCAACTTCCCCCCAAAGTCGTTCCAACTCTTCCATTTGCTCTCCAATTGAAATATCAAAGAATTAATCTCCAAAAATGAAAGGGGGAGCATACATCGACACGAAATGCAGGTTACCTATTTTTTGAGGCAGCTTTTGCAGTTTCGACTTTGATTCGCCTCACACCGCAAGTATACCATCTTACTTTCCTTCTTCTTACAAAGGATCCTAAGGGATTTCTCCCTATCCAATGCTTTCCGCTGCCTGGCCTCATTGCAAAGTAGCTCAGACTTAAGCTCGTCAAATGTTTGCAAAGGAAAATTAAATATGAAAGGAAGGGTACAAAGCAAATATAAGCATATACTGACTACCAAAGCTTACCATAAAGCAAGGCTGCTGAGCCTCACCAACATCCAAGCCAATGTCCAATGGCCTAATATCCCTGGAAGCGCCGTTGGTAGAAGAAAAAAAGGATGACTCATGACCCTTGTTCATAGAAGTACCTTCGACGTGAACAGGAAATGATCTTTCGAAATTAGAGGTCACCAAAGACAAAAGATCGGCCGACTCACCTCTTTGACCTCAAAAGAGAACTCGTCCCGCCATAATCATCCTTACACCTTAGTGACACTTTTCGTTTATTATCAACCCTCAACCCCGAGGTCGCGAGTCTCTTCTTCTCCCCCTAGGGTACGGCCTCATCTCGAAAAAATATCAAACACGTACAGTGGGAGAGTTAGTGTGCTAAAAGGAATAGTACCTTTCAGAGGAAATAAGCCACTAAATGCCTATTGCCATGCTTCGTCTCCCATCTCCCCTTGGACAGGTCTCGCCACCTGCGCTTATCATTATTGGAACAAGCAGCCAACTTCCAGGACCATTCAACCAAATCAGGGACCTCGTTCGACAACGAAGGAATCAGTATAAAAAATGAAATAGAAAGATGCCTTTATGGAGCTTGCCTCATTTATGGACAAAGCGATAAATATACAGGTATGAGACGTGTAAAATTCCATTTTTTAGGAAATGGCAAAAGCTCTCTAGGGATAATATCTATCGTCCGTGCTTGAACAAATCGACTTATCCACCCTCGGTCTTCGTTCTCTTCACCATTAACGATAGGGGACTAAGTGGATTGATGCTGCAGAGTTATCAAGCCCCGGTAATGCACCGGCCGATATAAATTAACGAGATAGCTGAGGGTGAAGTCGGCCTAGACTTATTAGCAAATTACCTTATCATTATCACTATCTTCCAAAGGGATGGGTGAATCTGCACCAAGGTAACCTGATACTTTTGACAGAAGTCAAGCACAACCCTATCAAAGGGCCCTGCATGAAAGGATACGTGTGCACATTCAAAAACCCCTCAGCACGGTCCGTAATACTCTTATACACCTAATGTAGCACTAGTACGGGGAACGTACCTACACTGCTACCTTTTCCCCCATCCGCAACTTTTCCTCACTCAAGGTGTCCCTCTCATATTGAAGAAGTAAAATTCAAGGTATACTCCCATTGGTCCTGGGCATCGAGGCACTTTTCTGATGAAAAATTCCCTCTCAAAGCAAAATGCCTTGAGTCAGGCCCGCTGGCATCAGGAGTGCTCTGCTAACGAGGCAAGAACCAGAGGTAAAACTCTCTCTTCCCTGCTGAACGGATCCTGATGTAGTAGTCATGACTGAAGCAAAATTAGAGAACTGGAGCAAGAATTTGGGCAAAAGCATTAACAACCCTCTATATGGAAAGAGCATCAACAATCCTCTATAGGAAAAAAGAGTAACTACAGAGAATGGTGGAATTTCCCAAAGAGTAGAAACAACCCTCTATATGGAAAGAACATCAACAATCTGCCATATGACGTTTCGAGGTCGAAAAACCCGCATCAACCAAGCCTCGAGGTGGTACCCTATCTTGAGAACCTCCACCAAAATTAAGACATGCTCCAACAGACATTAATATCACCACAATTCCTGAGATAATAATTTATCTCAAGGACCTCCATTCAAAGGAAGATGGGCTCCAAGAAGCCTTTGGCATCAAAAACCAAGCCTCGAGGTTGTACCAGATATAGAGAACCTCCATCCGAAGGAAGATGGGCTCCAAGAAGCCTTTGGCATCACCAATCGAGCCTCGATGTGCTACCCGATCTCGAGGACCTCCACAAAAAAAAAGACAGCCTCCAAGAAGCCATTAATATCACTACAATTCTTGAGATGGTACCCGATCTCAAGGACCAACATCTAAAGGAAGATATGCACCAAAAAGCCATTGACACCATTGTAGGTCCTTAGATGGTACCCTATCCCAAGGACCTCTCTCACAAAGAAATTGAGCTCAAAAAAGAACAGCTCGTATATGAGCTTAACCTCGGGGTGGCATTCTACTCCGAGAATTTTGGCTATTATGAGTACAGATCGTTTACCCAATTCTTTGGATCTCGGACTACCTACGCTCGAGCAAACTCCCCCTCAAGGGATATTGCGAGATTTGAAAAAGTTAAGTTTCATTCCGAGAGTTCGAAGCCTTACTATCACTCAACTCGAAGTCAGGCTCTAGATGACCCGGGTTTATCAGTCCAACTCGAGCTCGGTCGAAACGAATGTCAAAGGATTCTGAGGGGAGCCATGTTAATCAATCAAAGGTTAGAAAAAATACTCACACTCGGGCTCAATATTTTCACCAATTGATGGAGTCATACACTCGGATTCTTCACAAGAATAGATAAAGGAAACAACTTTGTGATACGTTATACTTTTGTTAGAACGAGGAATCTCAACCAGCGTCGCCTCCTCCCATTGCCAGTCTTCCTTCGCTTTCTTTATGTTGAGGCACAACACTAATATAGCGGGACATGTGTTCTCATCAGCCCGGTGTAGATGAAGGTTTATCGATGGTAAAATCCTTCATCGTGTTGAACATGATGGGAGTACATTATTCAATAGTGATATCACTTTGCGATTTCTTTTGGATGTTCGGGATGAAGAGGCATCCTCGTCTTTTCGAGGAACTGTCTTGGAAGTTCAAGCCATGATAATGGCAAAACTTTCTAAGAAAGTAGGCAAAGGAAGAAGAACATAAGAAGAAAGAATACAAAAAGGGTGGGTCTAGCCATAAAAATTTGAAGATGTTGAGAAAGAATGAATGATTAAACGATTGATGCATTTATAGGAGCCGTCTGGGCAGCGAAAAAGACGAACCAATAGCGATCCATGGCCTTCTCGATAGTTGTATCTGACGGCGACCCTTGCATGGCTTCTTAATGTATGGCATTTAATGCTCAGATGTGCTGACATCATAGAGATGATGCTTATGGAGTAGGAGCTCAAAATTATTTCCTATTACTTTGTTCTAGAAAATACGAGGACTATCTGTATACGATAGAAATTGACGGCTCGATTTTATGGGCATCGAGGCATCTCGAGGGCTTCCGGTGATCGACTCCAAGAATTCTCAATGGTCGACTTATAGACAGTATAATAAATGACCAGTTCCGAGACATTGTGAATTTTCGGTCTCATCGGATCAAGGTGGAGTTACAAAGGCACATGCATATGGCAGGTCAAGTGTAGTGGACTAGCCCAAAATGCGAATCAAGGCATTTATTGGATGTACAGGCCCCATATCTTTGTAAATAATGCGTTTATACTATGTTTGTATTCTCCCTCATATATAAAGGCGACCCTTGTCATTATGTAAGCATTTGTTGCTCCATACTAATATACTAGAACATTCTCTCTACTCTCTAACACATTCTCTTGATTTCATTATTCTATTTATTGCTTATATTCATTGCTTGCATTCATTGTTCATCACTTATTGCGTATTATTGGATATAAAGAGACATCATTGATTTATTTGTAACTGTTAGTCTTCATCGACCATCCTCCATAGCTTAAAGCCGAGCATCAGACTAGAACCTGAGGCCATCGAATAGGCAAGCTCGAGGCCCCGGTCGATAGCGATTCAATTTGGTGAATGTCTCATTTTTAAGCTCATATATCGTTTCTAAGTCTTTTACATAGCATCAACTACCTAACAACTAGCATAAAAATAGATCATGTATTTTTAAAACCACTTAATCAAATTTAATTATAATTACCATTTTCACGGTAAACAATATATATATTTCTACATATAAAGATTGATCTATTCATCAATTTTCTTCTACATCCACTCGAAATATGAAGGTGAGATATTCAATAAAATTATAATATAATAAATAAAAATTGAAGAAAGACGTTGTAATACCTGACCATTCGTTTTGTGGTGTTAAAATTTTATTTCTACTAACATTTTCTATTTTTAGTAGCAATAAATATTTTAGCATCTGATACAAACTCTGAAATGATCTGAAAGAGTCAAACCACCCCAAAACTAACCCGAACCATCGAGACCCCTTCTGAACATACCAAAAGTCCCAAAATATAACATGGACCTACTCGAGGCCCCAAATCACACATAATATTATCAAAACCATGAATCATACCTCAAATAAAGCTTAATGAACTATTTCAAATTTAAAATTCCAAACATACGCTAAACACGTCTAAATAACTGGGAATCACCTCAAATTTGCACAAAAATTCCAAATGACACAATGAACCTATTCCAACTCTCGGAACAACAATCCAATCTCAAAAATATCAAAGTTAACTCGCAATCAAACATATGAACGTTCCAAACCTCCAAATTGCTAGC
This sequence comes from Nicotiana benthamiana, assembly GCA_034376525.1. Taxonomy (NCBI): domain Eukaryota; kingdom Viridiplantae; phylum Streptophyta; class Magnoliopsida; order Solanales; family Solanaceae; genus Nicotiana; species Nicotiana benthamiana. The sequence goes on along the minus strand of CM067329.1, from coordinate 34,901,560 downwards.
TTTCGCTGAATGGAGCCAAAATCTTATAGAAACATCCAAATTTGACTAGAGATACACACCAATGTCCAAAATTACCATCCAGACCTAATGAAATCATAATAATTTTGATATGAGGTCAAATACACAAAAGTCAAACTAGGTCAACTCTTCTAACTTAAAGCTTCCAATTGATCGTCATTCTTCCAAATTAATCCCAAATAACTAGAAAATCAAAACTAACTATACATGCAAGTCGTAATATATACCATAAGGCTATTCATGACCTCAATCACTTAACAGAAATGGAAATGTTCGAAATGATCGATCGGATTGTTACAGCACATCATGTTATGGAAGAATATTTTTTTGCCTAAATCTCGCCATTACTTCAATGTTTGATTTAATACTTATTGAGTATATTTTATTTTGTAATCATACAATAATGTTATATATTTTTATACAGATCCTGGTGTTGGTTTAGGCGGTGTCCGGGAGAGTGTAGAGTTGTTCACTTGGAGACTTCTTGGTGAGCTGTTGTACGTACGTATTCACAGCTTATGGATTTGTATTCCATATCCTATTATTGTTTTCTTGCTTAAAATAATATTTTCGCATTGTGAGATTTATTTGTACTCTATTTTAGTTCCTCCTGACCTATATTATCAGATTTTTGGGATTCAGTGTTATCTGTACATTATTTGTATTATGACAATAGATTGACACTAACTTTATTTTATTTTGGCTATTTTTATGTGTTGGCTTATGATAAAATCCAAAAGTGCATGGTTTTAAGTGTATGTTAAATTTTTTTTATCGTGTGAGATGGATTAGATTACATGATTTTTAAAGTGAATTATACTGATGTAACGACCTGGCGGGTTGTTTCATGAGTTATAGCCCCGTTTACCCTATTTCTGCTTCTTTTTTTGTATTATTCAGCCTTTTTTGTCATATCGTGTTGGTTGGTTCGGGTCCAGAGTGGTTTTGAAGTGGAATGGGACACGTAGTCTCCTATTTAGAAGTTTAAGTTAGAAATGTCAACCGAATGTTGACTTACATGTAAACAACATCAGATGTGAATTTTGATGGGTTCGTCAGTTTTGTTAGGTGATTTTGGACTTAGGAGTGCATTTGGAATGCGATTTGGAGGTCTGTGGTGGAATTAGGTTTAAAATGGCGAAAGTTAGAAAGTTTGCCATTTTGGTCGGCAGTGGAAAATTTAATATCGGGGTCGGAATGGAATTCCGAATATTTGAATATGCTTGCAATGTCATTTGTGACTTGTGTGCAAAATTTGAGGTTATCCGGATGTGATTTGATAAGTTTTGCCGTCGTTTGCAAAATTTAAAATTTTAGAAGTTCTTAGGTTTGAATCCGAGGATAATTTGGTGTTTTGACATTGTTTTGGATGATCCGAATATTTGACTAAGTTTTAATGATGTTATGGAATGTATTGATATGATTTATTGAGGCCCCGAGGTCTTCAGGTGAGTTTTGGGTGGTTAAGAGATCATTATTTAGCTATGGGAGTTGGCAGATTTCTGGTATCAGCTGTATCACGTCTTGGAAGTGCGGGAAACACAAAATTAGTGCAGACCCTGGAGGTATTATGTTCCTGAGACAAACTTTTGCGGGCAGCGATGAGGAGTCTGCGATTGCAGTGAGTTTTATGTGGACTGCAGAAGTAAATGGCTCAGCACCCGCGACATAATTTTGCGAACTGCACATTGAAGGTTCAGAGAGTTATATAAGCGAGACTTAGGATTTTATTTCACATCTTGGACTTTGGGAGTTCAGTTTAAGGTAAATTTTTGAGAGTTATTCAAGAAATTCATCAGGTTAAATGATTCTATCTTGGTTTGGCTAATATTCATGGATATATCATTGAATTCACCATTCGATTCGCGATTTGGGATTGGATTTGGGGAAAATTTTGTGGAGTTTCATAAAATAAATTTTTGGGATTTTAAAGCCGATTCGAAGGAGGATTTGAGTGAAACTAGTTTGTTTAGCCTCATAATCGAATGGGTTGTTGGATTTTGTGACTTTTGTCAGATTTGAAGACGTGGGCCCCGGGCCCGCTTCACTTTTTGACTTTTGACCTAAAGCTTAGCATTTTCTTATGTAATTGATTCCTTTAGTTCGTGTTGATTGTATAAAATTATTTATGGCTATATTTGATATATTTTGAGGTTGATTCAAGAGGCAAGGGCATCGCAGAGTAGGATTTGGATCGTTTTGAGGTAAGTAACGATTGTAAATCTAGTCCCGAGGGTATGAAGCCCCAGATTTCGTATCATTTTACTATTTTGAGGTGATGCACATCTGAATTTACTAGCACGTGGGCGTGCTCCGTTGGGGATGCTGACTCGATTCGTCCCGTAGCAAGTATATGTTGCGTAATTGGTTGAAACTATATGATACGTATGTGTTTTAGAAAGAGTTTCTGTAAATTGGGCTGAATGCCGTGTTTAGGTCTTGTGCAGAGTTGTTTTGACCCTTAGGGTCTTTATCTTACTATCTTCTCACCGTTTTTGATTGAAAATCTATACTCAGTCATATTATACTTAATAATTTCATAGCTCAATCTTTGTTACTCTGTTTTGATGCATACAAATATTGTATTGGGCTGAGTACCATATTTTTACTGAGAGCCCGAGTGTCTTGAGTGATTTATGACTGAGTGAGGCTGAGGGACTGATTTGTAAGAATATTTATTGGATCAGGATGCACGCCACAACATGTGTTACTGATTCATGACTGGCTGAGGCTGGGGGTCTGATTCATTTATGCCACGAGGTTGCTTGTTATAGCACTTGTGCTGAAGGAGCCCCTCCGGAATCTGCACACCCTTATCTTTCTATAGTTGTTTGTAGTTATTTTTCAGACTGTGTTAGTCTCAGTATTTTGGACAAATTATAGTAAATGCTCATGAATAGTGACACCCCGAGGTCAGATTTTTATTTCCGCACTTTTGTTATTAAGATTTTCTTTATGATGTTTTACTATTAAATAACTTGAATTTATCTTTAAAAATGAAATATCATGTTGTTTTCGGTAATGAGTCGGCTTGCCTATTACCATGATAGGTGTCATCACGACATGGTGTCGTGACAACTCATTATGTATTTCTTATCTATAGGAACGAGCTTGAATGATAATGGAGCAAAAGATATCAAATTAAAGCAAAAAGGAGAAAAATAGAACGATTGGGAGCTCATATATTCTTGTGCATGGCACAAAAACGGACACGAAAAAGGAGTAAGGTGAAGGCAAAAAACAATAAAGTGAAGCAAGAGCACGAATCGCTTCGTGAAATGGAAGAATTTCAAAAGCCGAATTCACGTCCATGGGTGCGCAATGCACGAATTCAGACGCGAATTCCAGCTTTTCCCATCCGAAGCGGGATTGAAAAGTTTTTTTCTTAGCAACCCAAAGTGATATAAATATATTAAAGACTGACTCTTTAAGGGTTACACAAGATATTTGAAGCTAGGAACAAGCAAGGAGCAAGACGAATGATTCAGAAACGAGTTTGTATCTTCCTTCTTCCCTTTTCTATTATTGGTGATGAATTCATATATTGTAGTTTTGCAAACAATTATGAGTACCTAAACTCTTTATTTTAGGATTTGATGGAACATCTTTGAGAATGAATCTTTTTACTACGTGATTATTGTAGTTGATTGAAGGACCTTCAATTGACTATACCTATTTAGTATATATTACTTGAAACATGGTACATATTTAGGTAGTTTTTTGAAAAATATCACTTCTTATATATATGAGGGATTAATATGTAGGGTTTAACGTGGGATATTTAATAATGAAACCTTGGTGTGAACTTAGTGAGCGCTAAATTACTGCCAGCGAGCGTAGTTCGGAAGAAATACATCCAGTAAAATTATTGTAGTTGCTCGGAAGAGAATTACGATACCTAAAGTGCTCACAATCGATAAAGAATATTTAAGCAAATTTATAGGAGAAATGGACCCCGGGATGTAGTGGGGTGGGGTGGGGGTTTCTAATGAGAGGGAAAACCGTAACTCTAGACCTTTTCAATCGTACCTACAACATTTGCTTTATTTGTAATAAAATTGCAGCTTTTTAATTACCTTGCTTTTAGTTAGTAATCACTTAACTCAATATTCAATATTTCTAAAAGTTAATTACTTAAATTTTTGCAAAACTAACAGTTGTGATTAGTAGGTTAATTCCATGTGGAATTTCACTTCGGACTAGTAAATCGGAGTATATTTACAATGATCGCTTAGTTCTTTTAATAAGGCATAGTCGGGCTTGATCAAATTTTGGCTTCACTACTGGGGATTTGATGGTGTTATTAATTACAACTACTAGAATTGCTAGAATTCTTAGTTTAGTCAATTTTCTTCATTTTAAATTTATTATACTTAAATTCTGACATTTGTAGTGTTGTGTGCTGCATGTGCATGCCTACAAACGTTTCAAGAACTGGTAAATTATATGAAGCATTACCGAACCCTGAGAAAGCTTTCAAGGAACTAAATGGAGCAAACAAGAAAGATATACGACAACGAAACTCAACAAAATAAACCGAACTAGACATGGGTGACGTAATAGACAACCCAAACAACATAAATAATGGGAATCACCTGAACAATCAGGTTGTAGAACCTCTTGTGCCAGAAGCAACCTAGCATGATTAGGCACAACCCACTGCTGAAAATTTGACAATTGAATTGAAGTCCCTTGGATACAAATCATTTCAAATAATAAACAACATGTTAAATCTGATATAGAATAAGGGATTGTTCTCCGGGTCTTAATTTGCCGAATTCATTTGTTGATGTTGTACAACGCTCCGATTAGGAGATCGTTGTTTGAATCTATGAAAGAAGCTCAAAGGCCCATCTTTACTCTACTGTTTCTATTATACCATAGAGTTGCTCTTTATTTCTATTTGAGATGTCTATGGTAGAAGTTAATATTCTATGGTCATGTGATTATTTGGGTTCGTTTGAACGGTTTTGATATTTGGCCAGTAGAATAATCTTGTTTTGACTGCATTAGGATGCATTTAATTGCTACGATAAGTCATGTATCATGCTAAAAATTTCCATTAAAATCGGGGTGGCTTTAACAATAATATTTTTAATGTTAAGAGATTTGTGTTTAGCAAAGATTTCGAGCTGTTTGACCTTTTTAAGTGGAGAATCAATTTGTTTTGGCCAGAAATTAAAAGAGTTTTGTGCTTAAGATATTTTTCCATGCTTTGATCTTCTACATGGCCACATTAGTAAGCATTAGGAATAAACATATGGGTTGCAACATTAACTACAATTTTTAGCATCTTTTTAAATAAATTCATGTCAACTAAATCACACAACTTCTCTGTTTAAAAACCATTAAAAAGGGCGTAGAAGTGGTAAAGTATAAAAAGCATTAAACATGTAATAATTCAAATAATTAAGCCAATTATTAATATTTAAGCGACCGTGCTAAAACAACGAAACTCGAGAGTGTCTCATACCTTCTCCCAGGTTAACAGAATTTCTTGCCCGATCTTCTACGTTACCGGACCAAAATAGAGTTAATTTCTTTGATTTAAATTTTTAAAAATAAATCGGTGACTTGGGACACTATAATAACTATTCCAAGTGGTCTAATATTTCGAATAATTTCATATTAATTGGAAAAACCCTCTATCCCTCGAAAAAAGGAGGTGCAATGTAAGGTTGTATCCAATATACCCTTATGATTCGGCCCTTCCACGGACTCCGCACATAATGGGAGTTTAGTGCACCAGACTGCCCTTTTAGACACATGGTATTCCAGATCAGATGTTGGGACAAAGGTTTTACATAGCATTGGCAGATAGCTTGAAGGCCAACGCTGATGCTTCAGCAGGTGGAGCATTTTTTAGCAAATCATTTAGCGAGTGTAAGGTCTCGATAGATTAAATGGCTCAAAAATCAGGATGGATGACAAGAGGCACTACAATGACCTCGTAGTTCACTCAGTAACTTTTGATCCAAACAACTCCATAGCCGAGAATATGTCCACTCTAATGAGGCAAATGAATTTCCTCACCAAGAAGATTCATATATCAAGCTAGAAGCAGGTACACATAGTTGACACAACTTATAGGGATTTATTTACACAAAGCATTAACCAACCATTTGTGTGCTCGTGGAGTGGTGAAAGTTGAAACTATAATTATCAGGAGAATATGAACTATGTGGGAAACTATGGCGGCCAGAGAGAAAGGTGGTCTGACTTGGGGATACAAGAATCAACAATAAAGGCCAGCACAGAAGCAGTACAATAATAGTAATTATCTTGGAGCTGCACAACCACTGGGTCAGGTTGTGCCTTATCAAAGGCAAAAAGGGTACAATCAGCAGAATAACAACCTTAATAGAATGATGATGGGTTGTTTGAAATTAAAGGAAAGTTCAACAACTCATTGGCTCCAGCGGAAAAATAGAAGAAAAGGCCTATTAGATGCAAGAAAAGGTAGTATCACATGACTTAGCTATCAAGGGCATTGAGATTAAACTAGGGCAAATATCCATGGCCCTTAAAAGCCATCCTCAAGGTACTTTACCTATAGACACACTTGTTAACACGAAAGGGCAGTGCCCAAAGCAGCTGATGGTTTTGAGTCTCAGAAATGATAGAGATCTTGACCTATAGAAGGAAATTTCTCGCGAAAGCTAACTATTTGAGGATACTCGTGCCAGTACCAACTGGGGTATATGAGGCAACTGAGCTAATAGAAGTAAGAGTGCATCCAACTTTGGAGGAACTAAGTAAAGAGATAGAGTTTGCAAAGGCGACTAAGAAAGTGCAAGAGAAGGCATTTGAAAAGTGCTAGAGCAGGATCTAAATTTAGTCACAAGAAAGAAACGACCAACAATACCCTTCCTGCATAGGTTGGCCAAATATCAAAAGGAGGAGCAGTATAAGAAATTTATGGAGATATTGAAGCAGATTCAGGTGAACATTCCATTGATTTATGCCTTGAGGGAGATGCCTAGTTATGCAAAAATGATGAAGGACTTGATGTCTTGCAAGTTCGACTTTCATGACTTGGCAACAATGATATTGACTCACACATGTAGTACTATTCTAACAAGACCTATACCTGAGAAGCTATCCGACCCCGTAAGCTTCATAATTCCATGCACCATAGGCAGCTATGCATTCTCCAAAGCATTGTGTGATTTATCGGAGAGCATAAATTTGATGTCATTTTCTATCTATAAAAAGTTAGGCATTGGAAAAGTAAAGCCATGTCCATGTTGCTACAACTGGTTGACCGAACGGTGAAAATGCCATAAGTTATACTTGATGATGTATTTCTGCAAGTTGGAAAGTTTATATTTTCGACATATTTTGTTATTCTGGACTTGCAGGTTGATAAGGAGATTCCCATAATTTTGTGAAGGTCGTTCTTGGCCACAGGAAGAGCCTTAATTGATTGTGAAATTGGCGAGCTAAAAATGATGCTAAATAATGAAGAAATAACATTTAATGTGCAAAAGTCTATGCAGTGACCCAATGAGTTTACAAATTGCTCTTCGATAGAAGATGTAGATGTGATCATGAATGAAGATGATAAGACGGTCAATGCAACAATCCCTCTAGTAGCCTTCCTCATGAACTTAGAAGAGGTAAATGGATAGAACATGGCGGAGTGGGTGTTGGATCTTCAAGGCAAAGGGTACTGGAAAAGAGAGCTCAAATTTTAGTCTTTACACTTTGAAGAAAGAAAGATCCCTCCAGCTAAGCCATCGATCGAAGAGCCACCACAGTTGGAACTGAAACCACTACCATCATACCTCAGGTATGCTTTCTTGGGATCTAACTTGAATTTACCTATTATTATCTCATCTGGTTTATTAGATGTGCGGAAAAAAAACTTTTGCAAGTGTTAATAGAGCGCAAGACTGCAATTGGTTGGACCATTAAAGATATTAACAATATCAGGTCGGCAGATGCGTAAGATTCTATTGGAAGATTGGCATCGAACTTCTATAAAACATCAAAGAGGGATGAACCCCTATATGAAAGAAGTCATGAAGAAGGAAGTAATCAAGTGGTTAGATGAGAGAATCATTTATCTCATCTCCGAACGAAATTGGGTTAGCCTAGTTCAGTCTGTGCCAAAGAAAGGTGTAATGAATGTGGTGCAATACAAGAAAAATGAGCTGATCTAAACAAAAACAATCACAGAATGGCAAATTTGTATGGAGTATAAATGATTGAACTAGGCCACCCGAAAAGACAATTTTCACATATCATTCATTGATTAGATGATAGATAGATTGGAAAGGAGGTCCCACTTTTTCTTTCTGGATGGTTATTTGGGGTATAATCTGATATCTATTTCCCCAAAGGATAGAGAAAAAACACCGTTCACCTGTCTATATTGCATTTATTCTTTTTGGAGAATGTCGTTTGGCTAATACAATGCACCCGTCACATTCCGAAGGTGAATGATGACCATCTTCATAGATATGATAGAGTAAATAATGGAGGTTTTCATGAATGATTCTCAGTGGTGGGAACTCGTTCAATGACTGCTAATCTGAAAAGAGTACTGCAGAGATGTATGGAGACTAATCTGGTGCTGAACTAGGAATGTCATTTTATGGTATAGGAAGGTATAGTCTTAGGGCACCTAGTGTCAAGTAAGGGCATTGAGGTGGATCATTCCAAGGTTGATGTAATAGAGAAGTTTCCACCACTCACTTCTGTCAAGCACTAAGAATTTTCCTTGGCCACACTGGTTTCTACATGCGATTTATAAAAGATTTTTTCAAGATTGCTAACCCTTTGTAAATTGCTTGAAAAAGATCACCCCTTTCTATTTTCTGATAACTACAGGGTAGCTTTTGAGTAGTTGAAAAAGTGGTTGGTGTCTGCACCTATAATAGTGCTACCCGACTGGGAGAAACCATTTGAGTTGTTGTGTGATGCATGCGCAAATGTTGTAGACCACTGTTAAGCCAGTGAAAGTAGAAGGTCATTCACCCAATTTACTATGCAAGTAGAGCCCTAAATAGTGCTCAACTAAACAACATAGTGACCGAGAAGGAGATGCTAGCAGTTGTTGATACCTAATTTTTTCCATGCATTTTTTGTACACAAAATATTTTTAAAATATCATGTGAATGAATATATAAGCATCCACAAAAAAGTTGATATTTTTCTATGTTTTTTTCAAGTCTTTTAAAACCAATTTAAAATTTATTTTTTACTAGAAAATGCAAACTTTAGTAACAAATCTTTTTATCTAATAAATAATTTATTTTATTCTCTCATTTAAAATAAAATATAATTAATGTTATTTTTACAGAATTTTACAAAGCCATTAGGTATTTTTTAAAACTAAAATTGTATTAAATTACAATTTTAGCCTATTTCTCAATTTAATAGGTATTTCAAGTACAAAATCATTCCTGATATTTTTTAATTACTTCCTAAATATATTTTATTAACTCATTAATTTTATTGGATTTTTACTAAATTGTTTACTATTTTTATAAAATCAAATTAGGAAAAAATGGCTATTTAAAGTGTAGCTCTCTAATCTTTGAATTCTAGCCCAAATTGAAACCCAAAATCAACCCCAATTTAACCCCCCAATTGACCTGACTCAATTTAAAACACCCGACCCAAACCCACTAAACTTAACCCACCCACTTCTTCTTCTTCTAATCCTGGCTGTTGATCTCACAGATCAACGGCCCACATTTTAACTTACCAAATTAAACCCCCCAAAGCCTTAACCCTACAATCACTTTTACAAACCAGCTGCCTTTAATACCAAATTCTCTCTAGGTTCTCTAAAAATCCTAGTCGCCTCCTGCTCACTTCATTGGCGCTAATGGCCGTCCAAGACCTGAAACTTCTGTATTCATCCACTCATCACCTCTCCTGGCCTTTGGGTTTGAAGATCATGATATTATTGAAAAGGTTACTGGACCAGAGGTCCTCTAATGGGGTTTTGCAGCCGTATGCGACCCTTCTCTGGCAAGCCTTAAAGCTCTAGGCCCTTTGCCGGCTACGACGAGTCCATTGCAGGCTTTTCTCGATGCTTCGAGATCGTTCTCTGAAAACCCTAATTTCTCGAGTTTCTTCTCTGTGTTTACTTATACTATTCTCGCTAAGTCCTAGTTATTTTCTAAATATTTTAAAGTATTTCTCATCTATTCTTCGCCTATTTCTTGTTTTCAAACGGTTCGTCTTTTTAAACTTAGGGTTTTCGGCTTCTCTGATCTCCTTGATTTCTCCGCTTTATTTGCAACTGTGTGTTCTTCTCTAACCTTCACTGTGATTCTTAAGCATTTTTTTACCATGGCTCTCAGATGTTTTGGGTACTTGATTTTCCTTTCCAAAATTAGACCAAATTTTATTTATTTCCAGCCGGTTCTTTAATTAAAGGGAACCTTCTCCTTAATTGTGTATGATTGGTACTGCTGAATATTTTCTTTCCTTAAGTGTTGCATCTCTTTCAGACTATAAATAGGCCTTCACTTTTTCTTACAAACACACTGAAAACACAAGTACTTTCCAATTCTTACTGAAAACTCTCTTCTATTCTACATTCCTTCTCTGTTACTTGCTTTATTGCTAAGAATTAGCCAGTTGAAAGCCAAGGCTAATTATAAGGATCTATTCTTTCTCTATTATTCAAGTTGCAATTGGTAGGCTCCTAATTTTATATCATCAACTTCCAACTGGTTGTTACTTGACCCTGCTTACTGTTTGTGCATTTCAATTTGAGTTTAGCATGTTCAGCCCCTTTTCCTTTCCCCCTAGTCTGTTAATTTGAACTTCAGCATGTTTAATCCCCTTCCCCAGATCTGTTTGTGTATTCTAATTTAAGTTCAACATGTTTAATCCTTTTCCCCTTTCCAATGTCTGTTCAGTTTAAGCTTTAACATGTTGAATCCCTTTCCCTATTTCCCTTGTCTGTGTGTATTTCAGTTGCAGCATGTTTAGTTCACCATTTTCCCTTGTCTTTTTGTGATTTAATTTTTAGTTCAGCATGCTCAGTCCTTTTTCTTGGCTGTTAATTGTTCATTATATGGTTTGAGTTCTTATACACCCCCCTTTCCCATGAATCCATTTTAATTTAGTCTTATATACTTATGTGACTCATTTTTCCTTGATCCTTGTTTGAATGAGAGTGTGTTCTGGTTAAGGTGGAATCTCATTGCCACTCCTAGTTTAGAACTGAGGTTGTCAACAACCTATACTCAAAGTAATCCCATCCCCTACCCCCTTATTATGTGTTTGAGCCTTGACAAGGGCCTGTTGGTGTCCTAATCACCATACAGGCCCTAGTCTGACTTGTTTACAAGTCTGCTCCTATTGTTAACCTATGTAAATTGTTAGGGGTGTGCCAGCCTCACTCCATATGCTAGGCATGACCACCTCATACAATGGTCTTCCTCTAATATACCACCTTTGCACTTATTCTTAGTGCTTTAAGTCCTACTTCCCCCTTAGTAAGCCATGCTTAAGGGACCCCATAGTCTCCTCTGAACTTGGATGCTTTGGGGATAGTTCCACACTTGCACTACTCTAAAGAGAAAGCTTCGGTTCGGGAGCCTGGATTTGGCAAAGGGCATACGTTGGACATTAAAGTTGCTTTGCGCTCCTTCGGGCCTGTTGTAGTGTTGATGTGTTATTTATTTCTGTTAATGTTATTTTTTGGTCCAAATTATTGTAAGTAACTTTTAATAAAAGAACTTGGGGATCTAGTGAAAGGGAATACATGAGAGATTTACCTTTCTTGCGTTATCTCATATAGTTACCATGGCTATAGGGTTTTACTTTTTGCATCATCTCATGTAGATACCATGCTTATAGGCTTTTACTTTTTGCATCAATATCATATAGTTACCATGTCTATAAGGGTTTACATTCTAGCATCTTATATAGATGTCATGTCAATAGGCTTTTCGTTATTGCATCAACTTCATAATAGAAATCATATCTGTAGGTCTGCATTCTTACAACCTCATATAGAAACCATGCTTATAGGTTTGCACTCTCATAATCTCGCCTAGAAAACATGCGTATCGGAACCATATAAACGTTAGAAAAAATAGTAGGTCGTCCAAACTTGTAAAAAAGGAAGTAACAAATAAAGATTAATGTGTATGTCCAGTGCTTATAAACGTTTCAGTCTTATTACTTTTAAATCGGGCCGAGGTGTGCCCCTTTCACTTTACTCTGAACTTGTAATGTCCCTTTAAAATGATGGTTTCAAACATTCTGCCTGCCTAAGTTTTATTCTTTAAGGTCTTTTAAATTTTTTCCTCTTGCATCCTTTTGTATTCAAACCGTCCAGCTAAATTTTAAGCCATTCCTATAACCTTGTTGCAACTTCAACTCTTTTTCGACAGACCTATGTCTGAAACTAATGTTCTCCTCTTAGATTAAATGATTTTCAAAAAACTGTCAGTTTCTAAAACAGGCCCGGAGGGCGCAAAGCAGATTTTCTATCTAACTTCCATGTGTCAAACTAGTCTGCCTGCTATTTAAACTCTTTTATAGGCAAAATAAGTACTTGAAGTCATGTTAAACTAGTTTCTTGTATTGTTACGGGGTTTATCTGAGCCTTTAATTGTCTTATCTACATACCTCTTATGTGCTATGTTTTTTGACTAACGTCTTAGTATTTTTTTACCTTTGAAACTCCATATATACCTTATCTCTCTCACCCCCTTCTTAGGATTCGAAGTCCTAATACCCCAGGACTAACAGGTTGGGACGGGTATTAGCATGCAATAAGTGAACGCTACAAACGCGTTTAAATACCTCAACGGGGTGGGAAGGGTTGAATATGGAGATGATGACGATGCGATAATACCATAAAGCGACCCCTCTTTGGGAATATGTGCGGATATTGTATCGAATGATCCATATTGTGGTTAAACCTAGGACCCTTATTTCTCCTTTATTTGCTTTATTTAAATGCTTTTTTTAGTAATGCTTTTCAAACAAGCTCTATCTTATTTCGAACTTATGTCCTTCCTTTTCTTTAAAGCTTTCAAGTTATGTGAGCATTATACATGTGCACCTTATTTGACTACTTGCTTCATCTTCTATTAAATTCAAATTTAGCACGGCCGGGAACCAGATTTGTGGATCTTGAGGGGTGCCTAACACCTTCCCCTCGAGATGATTTCAACCCCTTACCCAAACTCTGGTTTTTCTCTCAAAATACCTTCTTCATCTTAAAGTGTTCTAATGCACTATAATCAATAGGTGGTTGCTCTTTTAATTCCATAACCCAATTCCCAAGCAAGAATGAGAGTTGTTTTGTCCATAATATCGTGAACCCGATTTTGGCTTCTTTCCAGTAGTTGAAAAAATGGGGCGTCGACAGCATGGCGACTCTGCTGGGGGACTTCTTTTTAGGCTTTTACCACTACGTGTTTTGTGACTTTATTGCTTCCTTTATTTATTGCTTTAATTATTCTTCACAATTACTAACTTGTTTCTTCGTGTCTTTCTTCTTTTTTTTTCACTGTTTTACTGCTTAATTACCTCACTTTATTTCAATTCCGTCTTTAATTTCGAGCATTTATTGTAATCATTATTGTATGAACGTGAAAATACATGTATTTATTTCATTGTTGTAATTGTATCCTACAACATCATTTTGCACTCGTCTGAAATAAATCATATAGCAACCCTTATAATGAGTGGTTGCGCTCTTCCAATATATACAAACCCCTAAATTTGGCAAAGGCATACTTGCGGTAAACCCAGCCGATCAACGGTGCAGTCGACGGTTCTGTGCCTTTCCCTCTTGAGTTGTCCGCTCAAGGGTACCTTGTCTAGCACTTCAAAGATAGAAACCTTACTCTGTTTAAATGTTCATGCATCATGGTCAAACTTATACAAGTCAGTTATGTTGTCCGCATAATGACTCATTAGGATAGCCTAAACCAAAGTCCATCGGGTTTCATCGAAACCCAAACGAACAATCATGTTATGTGCATTGATTTGGAGAATTAAATACCTTTGCCAATTATTGATTTAAATAGTCAAGTCCGGTGGGGTTGAGGGACTAACTCTATTTTGTAGGAAAATGAGGCACGAGGTCCCCAGATTCGGTATGGTATCAAACATTCATCCAAAGTTCCTAAGCTGATGGGAGGATTTTCAAGGTAGTGATCAGGTTCTTGTCCGGAAGCACTTAGGAAATCTTCCTTCTCTTCGGGAAGTTAGGCCAGATAACAAGATTGTGGAAGTTGCTACTATGTTTTGGGATAGTGAACGGTCCGTCTTCCGCTTTGGGGGTATTGAAATGACACCATTGTTGTAAGAAATTGGGGGTCTAGCCGGAATTTTTTGGGACAGCCCGGGGCTGCTTATGCTGGATAATCGCAAAGGTAGAGGGTTCTTGAAAATGATGGGGCGCAAGAAGAATCCTAATCTGACCATTTTGAAGGACTCCTACACATCCTTTGACTTCATGTATGAAAGGTTCGGACACAGGAGGGAAAATCATACCGCAATCACATGGACGAGTTCGCCGTCACCTATTTGGGGCACATACATAGGAGGGCTTTTGTATTCATGTTATGTTTTCTGGGCATGATAGTCTTTCCAATGAAGAAGGCTAGAATCCATACAAGACTAGCCATGGTAACCAAAGCCGTAATGGAGGGTATCGGCGAGCAGAAATTCAGCATAACACCCATGATTCTTGTACCGAGCCTTAGAAAAATGTCAACAAGGAGAACCACACTTTGAAGGGTGCAATTTGCTACTACAACTCTGGCTCATCGAGCATCTTCAGAAGGGAGACTATAGACAAGAGATTGTGCGTCGAGATCGGGATGACCATATTGTTTTCCATCATCCAAAGCAGATGCACTTCATGCTAGACATGTTATCTCACCCGGAAGACGCTAGTGGATGGGTGGAACTATTAGGGAATCTGAGATAAGATCAGGTACAATGGATGTGCGAGTGGTTTCCAACTGGAGAGTTTATCATTCGGTCTAGGGATGCACCATTACTTGTACTCATCGTCTTAAGGGGAACTTACCCTTATGTCCCTCTTCGAGTCATGAGGCAAGCGGGAAGGAAGCAAATAATACCAAGGGTGGAAAAAGTGAGTCACTATAGGGCTGATTTCCAGGATGACGATAGCCCACACAGATGACGACCTCAGCATATGTGGCACTCCAAAATCATTTTGGAAAAGGGATCTAAGGAGCCAGACATGTATCAGTTGGGCATGCACCGCTTTATCCGGGGTGGTTAGAAGATGAACACATTGGCCTGGGAAAAACGTGTTTCGTCCATGGTTAGAGGGTTATTGATGAGGAGGCTGCAACAAAGGTCAAATATAATTAGTTGCGCAAGTGGATGCGAGAGTGTGAAAGTGAACATCGGGAAATGCTAGAGGCTCAAGAGAAGATAATCAATGAATGGAAAGACATGGCTATCCGCGCAAAAAACCGTCTAGGGTACTTGGAGCGGGGTCTAGTGGAGGTGGAAGGCAAGTTTTTGAAAAGGATCAACGACTGCCAGGAAGCTGAAGGTAATGAAGGAGGGCACTCGGCTCGAGCTTATTTTTTGCTGGGACTGCGCGAGCTGATGAAACTCTACGAGGGAGGCAAAGATACCGACTCTGGGGAACGTTCTTCTGGGAGCAAGTAGTTAGGATTTTACTGCTTTTTTCATGTAATAAGGCTTCTCGCCACTAGTAACAATTTTTCTACTTCAGTTTGTTTTGACTCTTTCTATTTTCTGTCAATAAAAGGAGGCATTTGGTAATACGAGTTCTCCAAATCATATTTGTCGCTAGGCCTACCTCAGGCTCAATGAGGCACCCAAAATAAGAAACGACTTGTGTTCCTGCAACAATGTGTTGAAATACATTAGTGTTTTCTTTTTCAGAATCCGCACTAACTTTTTACCTTTTGTATTTCTTTTGGTTTTATTCCCCTCCCCGAAGGTTAGTTCGTGCATTCTGCCACCATCAGCATACTCAACAAGATCTAAGGGTCCTCCTCCTCCTCCCAGAAACAGGAACAAAGGAAATGGGAGATAATGAAGCAAGGAAGGAAATTGAAGGAACTTTTTAGGGTACCCCAGTCAACAAAGAAAGTGCTGCTCATTTGGAGAAAACTCTACTAAGGTTCCGAGAGGAATTGGACCAGGTTCGGAGTTTGGCAAGCTTGTCCATCTCTCTTGCTGCTGCAGATGTCAACAACCAGGTCCCTGCACCTCCAGAGAATATGCCAACCCAAGCTCGCAACAATGCTCCACCGCTCATCCCTGAGTCTCAAAATGCTCCAAACCACTAGGATACCCCTATCTTTGTGTATATTGTGCCATACTACACACAACCTATATCAGATGTGTTATAATCAGATTCACTCATTCAAAACTGGCTGCTGAACTCAAGAAACTCACTAGCAGGGTTCAAGGCGTGGAAGGTAACAAAGGTGTGAAAGGTCTAAATTATGAAGACTTGTGTGTCCAGCCTGATGTCTAGCTCCCGACGGGGTACAAACCTCCTAAGTTTGAGATGTTTGGTGGTACGGGTGATCCCCGGGTTCACCTCAGGATGTATTGTGACAAGTTAGTGGGAGTTGGTAGAGATGAGAAGATCTACATGAAACTGTTCAAGAGGAGCTTGAAAGGTGATGCGTTATCTTGGCATGCGTTACAAAAAAGAGGACTAGTTGGGTGAACATGGCATCCGATTTCATGGATCCCTTCAGGTTCAACACTGAGAATGCGCTAGACGTGTTCTATATAAAGAATTTGAAGAAAACGCCTGCTGAAACCTTTCGCAAGTATGCTACTTGTTGGAGGTCGGAAGCTGCCAAAGTCAGGAAGGCGTTGGAAGAAGAACAAATGAACAGATTTTTCATTCGTGCTTAAGACCCGCAGTATTACGAGAGATTGATGTTGATAGAGGGACAGAAGTTCGCTGATATCATCAAACTGGGGGAAAGAATTGAAGAGGGGATCAAAAATGGTATGGTTACTAACCTTGACGCACTACAGGCCACCAGCAAAGCCTTGCAGTCTTGTGTTTCGTCAAAGAAAAAAGATGTAAACTCCGTAATGGCTGCGCAAAGAAACCACTCTCCCATGAAATACCAAGCCTACCCTTCAACTCCACTCACATACCAACCTTCTCTAAATTACCAAGCACCTTTACCTACCTATCAAAATCCACATCCCGTCTACCAAATAACTCCATCACCAACATATCAGCCCACCTCGCCAGTATATTCCCAACCCGCACCTGTATACCAAGCTTACAACTCCCAACCTCCTCACTATCCATCCCCGCCTACCCGCCAAAACTTCTCACGACTAAGACCAAACTTTGACCGCAAACCGCCCAGACAGTACATTACTATTGCTGAACTCATTGACCAATTGTATAAGAAGCTTAAAGCCACCGGATATGTTACACGCATCCTAGTTGTAACCCCAGAAACCCCTCCTACTGGATCAACTGAAAAAAAATCTTTGCATACCATTCAGGGATGAAGGTCCATACCATTTACGAGTGTCACTCGTTGAAGGAAAAAATCCATACCTTAATTGACAACAAGGTTATCATAGCTAAGGAGCCTGCTCCTAATGTTCGCAACAACCCTCTGCCAGACCATAAAGTTGGAGGCATCCACATGATTGAGGTAGAAGACAACTGGGACCCCGAAGGGTCGATTGGTTTGATATATGAGGGAGATGAGCCCAAGAAACCGATGGTCATAATTAATCCTATTGCTGTGCAAATCGAGCCATATGAGGACAACGTGGTGAATATATCTGCACCATTTGAGTTTAAGGAACCTCCTGCAAAGGTGCCAAAATCAATTGAGGTGGAGTTCGGGACTCCAAAGACTTCCGCACCAATCGAAGTTGCTATGTTTCCACCAAGGGTGCCCATTCCAGTCACCATGTCTGACATAACCCCATTTTAGTCAAATGCCATACCTTGGGACTACACAGCCGATGCAAGAAGGAATGGAAAAGCGCACACCGGTGAAGCAGTTGCCGCAAAAGGTATGACTAGAACAGGAAGGGTGTACACACCAGAGCACCTAGCTGAGTCCAGCAAGCAGGCCTCTGGACGTCCCATTGAAACTGGACTTGATGATATCTGGAGAAAGATATAGGCTAAGGAATATTCAGTCCTTGAACAACTAAACAAGACTCCGGCGCAGATTTCCCTCTTAGCATTACTGTAGAGTTCCGAGGCGCATAAGAACGCCCTGATGAAGATATCGAGCGAGGCCTATGTCCTGAGCAACATAACATGAGGAGAGATGGAAAACATGATAGGCCAGGTGTTGGAAAGTCACAAAATCACTTTCCACGAGGACGAATTGCTGCCAGAAGGGATCAGTCATAACAAAGCACTGCATATCACTGTGCAATGTGAGGATTATTTCATGATCAGAATTTTGGTCGATGGAGGTTCCAGTCTCAACATTTGTCCATGAATCACCCTAAAGAGGTTAGTCAAAGGATTGCACGAGATAAAAGACGATGCTATTAATGTTAAGGCTTTTGACGGTTCTCAAAGGTCCATTCTCGGGAAATTAGCCTGTGTTTGCAAATGGGGATCACTTGGTTCGACGTTGATTTCCAAGTCATCAACGTACCAGCATCTTACAACTTAGTGCTGGGACGACCCTGGATCCACGCCGCTGGGGCTGTAGCATCCATCCTTCATCAGGTCGTGAAGTTCGAATGGAACCACTAGGAAGTAATCATCCATGGCGACGGTAGCCACCCCATACACAGTCGCCAGACCATTCCCATGGTCGGAGGCAGAAGAAGAATAGGCGGAGAAACATATCATCGTATTGAGCGGGTCAACGCAGTGGAGAAGGAAAAATGGTGGAGCGACAACGTTGGGAGCATTCTTAATTGGAGTGGGTATGAACCAGGGAAAGGACTTGGTAAGAACCTTCAAGGTATCACCAAACCTATCCAGTTGAAGAAACATGGTACTACCTTCGGACAAGGGTACGAGTACACTTGGAAGGAATTCAAGAACTGGTCAACATCATGGCTCGACACATACCCATTGGAGCGCCCTATACCTCAGTTAGAGCAGACATTTCAACCAGCGACACTCTCTACGGGTCAGAAGAAGATGAGGCTCTTGTGGCAATGAAAAACCTATTTCTGGAGGACATGGACTGTTGTGTGATCTTTGAAGAGGAGGGGTAGGAAGGCCCTTCCATTCAGGATGTAAATCGAGGGGAGCGCCTTACCAACTGGTCAATCAGCACCACTATCGCTCGAAAACCTTTGGGGTTGCAAGGCTGAACAAACATCATGCATCTTTGTTTTAGTTGTTTTCTTTATTTTCCGCATTTGTCTTTACTTCCCAAAAGAGCTCCGATGTTTTGAACACATATGAATTTAATCAAAAGCCTTTTTTTTAGTTTTTCCAAATATCTTGCTATTCATTACTTTTCTCTGCTATTTACTTTAATTTCACACAGCATTACTATTACGTATCTTAATGATGAACCAACAATTGTAAGTTGCGACGTGGGTATGCAACAAACAGACATAAACTCAGTGGAGGGTGATATACCAGAAAAGGTTGTCAGAGAGGCTGAAAATCATGAGAATAAACCTAAGTCCAACTTGGATGAAACCAAAGTCGTCAATTTTAGGATATATAGACAATGACAAAGAAATGTGCATCAGTGTGCACTTATCAAAGATAGAGAAAAAGGAATACATTGAATTCTTGAGGGAATATGAGGTTATTTTCGCATGGTCTTACGACGATATGACTGGCCTCAGCACATCCATCGTCGCTCGCTAGTTGCCGAAAGATCTTGCATATCCGCCGGTAAAACAAAAGCTCAAAAAATTGAAGGCAGATATGAGTTTAAAAATCAAGGAGGAGGTCACCAAGCAGGTCAAAGCCAGAGTTCTTCAAGTGGTAGAGTATCCAACTTGGTTAACTAACATTGTGCCAGTACCAAAGAAGGATGAGAAATTTAGAGTCTGTGTCGACTACCGGGATCTCAACCGGGCCAGTCCCAAAGACGATTTCCCCTTGGCAAACATACACGTTCTTATCGACAACTGCGCCAAGAATGAGTTGCAGTCATTTGTCAATTGATTTGTGGGGTACCATCAGATATGGATGGATAAATAAAATGTAGAGAAAACGACGTTTATCACACCTTGGGGAATGTATTGCTATAGAATGATGTCGTTCGGATTGAAGAATGCGGGATCTACTTACATAAGGGCCATGACTACCCTATTTCATGACATGATACACAAGGAGATTGAGGTATATGTGGACCACATCATCATTAAGTCCAAGAAGGCTTCCGATCACATGTAGGACCTGCGAAAGTTAATCAATAAACTAAGGAGGTATAACTTGAAACTCAATCTTGCCAAGTGTGCATTTGGGGTCTCTGCAGGAAAAGTATAGGGTTTCATTGTGAGTCGCCGAGGATTAGAGCTGGATCCATTAAAGGTCATATCTATTCAGCAGTTGTCACCATCGAAGAACAAGAAAGAGGTAATGAGTTTCCTAGGGAGACTCAACTATATCAGCCGGTTCATAGCTTAGTCTACCGTCATCTACGAACCTATATTCAAGATGCTGAAAAAGGATTCCGCTACCAAATGGACCGATGAATGTCAAAAGGCTTTCGATAGGATCAAGGAATACTTGTCTATGCCTCTAGTCCTGGTTCCACCTGAGCCTGGGAGGCCCTTATTGCTCTATCTCGCAGTTTTGGATGGAGCATTCGGTTGTGTCTCAGGACAACATGATGAAACGGGGAGGAAGGAACAAGCTATTTACTACCTCAGCAAGAAATTTACCCCGTACAAGGCCCGGTATTACTTGGTAGAACCCACCTATTGTGCTTTGACTTGGATAGCTCAAAATTTGAGTCATTATTTCAGTGCATACATTACCTAACTTATATCCAGAATGGATCCACTAAAGTATATTTTTATGAAGCCCATGCCCACTGGCAAGCTCGCCAAGTGGCAAATCTTGTTGAGTGAATTCCACATTGTCTATGTCACATAGAAGGCAGTTAAAGGACAGGCCTTGGCAGATTATCTCGCAGAAAATCCCGTGGAAGGGGAATACGAACCATTCAAGATGTATTTTCCCGATGAGGAAGTAGCTTTCATAGGAGAAGATATTGCAGAATCCTATGACGGTTGGAGGATGTTTTTCGAGGGGCCTTAAATTTCAAAGGAGTTTGTATCGTAGCAGTCTTGGTATCAGAAATCGGTCAGCATTACCTTGTATCCGCAAAGCTTAGGTTCCCATGCACCAATAATATGGCCGAGTATGAAGCTTGCATCTTACGGCTTAAACTGGCCATTGATATGAACATTTAGGAGCTGCTAGTGATTGGGGATTCAGACCTACTCATACACCAGGTTTGAGAAGAATGGGCGACTAAGAATTCCAAGATCTCCCTTATCTGCACCACATACAGGAGTTGAGGAAAAGGTTCATCGCAGATGCACTTGCTACTTTATCATCCACGATTCAGCATCCAGACACAAATTTCATCGACCCTATCCAGGTCAGGATTCAAGATAAAGTGGCTTATTGGGCACATGTTGAGGAAGAAGCCGGCGGAAAGCCCTGGTTGCACGACATCAAAGAGTACCTGACAACAGGGAACATCCAGAGTTTGCTTATGCTACTCAAACGCGCACGTTTCGAAGGATGTCTAACAATTTCTTTCACAGTGGATGAATCCTATATAGCAGAACTCCCAATTTGGGAATATTAAAGTGTGCCGATACGACAGAAGCAACCAAGTTACTGGAAGAAGTGCACTCAGAGACTTGTGGAACACACATGAACAATTTTGTTTTGGCCAAGAAGATACTCAGGGAAGGATACTTCTAGATGACCATGGAAAAAGACTGCATCCAGTATGTCCGAAAGTGTCACCGCTCTCAGATACATGCAGACATGATAAAGGTACCTCCAAATGAGCTCATGTCAACGAGCTCACCATGGTCGTTCGCCGCTTGGGGAATGGATGTTACTGGGCGAATCGAGCCTGCACATCAAACAGACACATGTTCATTCTAGTGGCAATTGACTATTTTACTAAATGGGTTGAAGCAGCATCATTCAATGCAGTAACCAAACAAGTCGTGGCAGACTTTGTCCGAGATCGTGTTGTCAGTCAGTTCGGTGTCCCAGAGTCAATCTCACTGATAACGGATCCAATCTCAATAGAGACTTGATGAAAGTGATGTGTGAAACATTCAAGATCAGACACAGAAACTCTCAGCTTATAGACCTCAGATGAATGGAGCCGCGGAAGCACCAAACAAGAACATCAAGAAAATACTAAGGAAAATGATTGAAAGGCATAAGCAGTGGCATGTGAAGTTGTCATACGCTTTATTGGGTAATCGTACTACAGTTCGCACATCAACTGGGGCAACTCCCTACATGCTAGTTTATGGTACGGAAGTGGTAATTCCCGCCGTGGTAGAAATTTCGTCCTTGAGAATCATACAAGAAGCTGAGCTAGAAGACGCATAATGGGTCAAGTTTCGCTACGAGCAGCGAGCCCTTATAGATGGAAAAAGAATGAACGCTGTCTGTCATGGTCAGATATATTAGAAGAGAATGTCCAAAGTGCTCAACAAGAGAGTTCGACTAAGAAGTTTATGCTGGGGCAGCTGGTGTTGAAGAAGATATTTCCACATCAAGATGAGGCCAAAGGAAGTTCTCTCCCAACTTGCAGGGTCCGTACACGATTCACCGGGTTCTAACCGGATGAGTCCTTATTCTTGCAGAGATGGATGGAGAAATCTGGCCAAAACCGATCAACTCAGATGCAATGAAGAGATATTATATTTAATCAGCATGTTTTTCTTTATGCTATAATTTGAACTATTATTGATCTGATTCCCGTTTAAAAGGGGATACGTAGGAAGCCTTATGGGTTCAGTCAGATCTCTAATAAAATTCCATTTTCCCCCATATTTGAAACTGGGGCAGAATTTTGAGGAGGACCCTCAAAATTCCGAAGTCAGCTTGTCAGTTTTCGCATGAGCATCGACCTAGTAAACTGGGTCAGAATTTTGAGGAGGACCCTCAAAATTCCAAGGTCAATTCGCTTTCAGCCAATTAGCACCGCCATCAACAGCATTTGCCTAGTAAACTGGGACAGAATTTTTAGGAGGTCCCTCAAAATTCCGGAGCCAGCAAGGTTGCCATGCCTTGAACCACACTGCAGTTGTGGTTCATCGTAAAACAAAACTACCTTTTCTCTACTTATATATACACATTTGCATCATGTGTACCAAAATTTGCATATAATCATTTGTATTAGTGTCGTTCAGCAACGCTACCCCAAATGGTACAAGATACCACGAGCCGAAGAATATAAACTAACCTCCTCCTTGTACAGAACTCATGATTTTGCTTTTGACGCAGGAAACAAGCAAATAATGCAACTGTTCCTCGGAGTCGAAATTCCTAAAGCGACACCTGCTTCGCAGAAGTTTACTATTTATATGGGAACATTTCCCTAGAAGTCACAATAAGCAAACGCTACTATGTTCCCCTTTATATTGTGGCATTGCATGAGGCAATTTTCTACCTTTCGAGACTAAGCTCTGTCTCCATCTACTTTTTCTGCATTGCGTAAGGCTATTCTCTACCTTCCGAGGTTAAGCTATACCTCCATCCTACATAAGGCTATCTGCTTCCTTTCGAGACTAAGCTCTGTCTCCATCTTGCATTGCATAAGGGTATTCTTGCCTTCCGAGGTTAAGCTCTACCTCCATCCTGCATAAGGCTATCTGCTTCCTTTCGAGACCAAGCTCTGTCTCCATCTTGCATTTTGCATAAGGCTATTATCTGCCATCCGAGGTTAAGCTCTACCTCCACCCTTGCATATGGATATTTCTGCCTTTCGAGACTAAGCTCTGTCTCCATCGGCATTTCTTGCATTGCATAAGGCTATTTTCTGCCATCCGAGGTTAAGCTCTACCTCCATCCTTGCATGAGGCTATTTTTTGCCTTTCGAGACTAAGCTCTGTCTCCATCTCATTTCTTGCATTGCATATGGCTATTCTCTGCCTTTCGAGGTTAAGCTCTATTCCATCCTGCATAAGGCTATTCTCTTCCTTCCGAGGTTAAGCTCTACCTCCATCTTGCATAAGGCAATCTTCCGCCTTTCAAGACTAAGCTCTGTCACCATTTTGCATTGCATAAGGCTATCTCCTTCCTTTTGAGGTTAAGCTCTACCTCCTTTATTTTGCATTTTGGCTGAAATATCGCCACCCTGTTTCATTTTAGCTGAAATATCGCCACTCTGCATTTTAAATTCCTTCTCGGCTAAAAGATCGCCACCCTCTGCATTCATCCAGCTGAAATATTGCCACCTTTTCATGGGCTGAGATATCGCCAACTTATTCAAAGGCGTGATAGTTCGGAGGCACCATCTGCATGGCCCGATAACACCATTTCATGGCCTGCGAATCTTTACTTTCATGGTCTTCATAGCCCGAACGTCATGGTCTGAGGATGCCAGCCTAATCATCCGAAGACAGCATTCATGGTCCAATGTGAACTTGCATCACGTTTAAATTATGAAATATACACGCACATCATTCATTTACAGGTATACCGGCTAGCACGGTTGTCTCAGCAAGAGCGCCCCTGCTCTAGTCCTCCGCGGCTCGTCCGATCTCCAAACCCTTGCAAAATCTCAAACCCCCGTTGCGTCCGCCTTTTCAATTTTCATTGGCATATTCCGCCAATGGCTTCTGAACTACATATGGCCTGATTCACTTAATACCAGGGATATGCAGGCAGCTCAGAAGCGAGAGCGCGGTCGAAATTCTCATACAATTGTAATTTCCGGTCAAAATTGGCCATCTTATCTTTACGTGACAACTCTATCATCCTCCCGGGGTAAAGAGGGGCAGCTGTTGATAGCCAATTTTTCCCATGTATTTTCTGTACCCAAAATATTTTCAAAATTGCTTGTGAATACAATGATAGGCATTCACAAAAAGCTGGTATTTTTCTATATTTTTTCAAGTATTTTAAAACCAATTTACAATTTATTTTGTAGTGGAAAATCCAAAATTTAGTATCAAATCTTGTTATTTAATAAATAATTTATTTTATTCTTTCATTTACATAATAATATAATTTATGTAATTTTAACATAATTTTACAAAGCCATTAGGTATTTTTTTAAAACTAAACTTGTATTAAATTGCAATTTTAGCCTATTTCTCGATTTAATAAGTATTTTAAGAACAAAATTGTTCCTAATATTTATTAGTTTCTTCCTAAATATATTATTAACTCACTGATTTTATTGGATTTTTACAAAATTTTTTACTATTTATATAAAATAAAATTGGGAAAAATGGCTATTTAAAATGTAACCCTTTAATCTTTCAATTCTAGCCCAAATTGAAACCCAAAATCAACCCCAATTTAACCCCCCAATTGACCTGACCCAGTTTAAAACATCTGACCTAAACCCACTAAACTTAACCCACCCACTTCTTCTTCTAATCCTGGCAGTTGATCTCATGGATAAACGACCCACATTATAACTTACCAAATTAAACCTCTCAAACCCTTAACCCTACAATCACTTTTACAAACCAGCCACCTTTGCTCCCAAATACTCTCTAGGTTCTCTGAAAATCCTAGTCGCCTCCTGTTCACTTCACCGGCGTTAATGGCCATCCAAGACCTGAAACTTCCGCGTTCGTCTGCTCATCACCTCTCCTGGCCTTTGGGTTCGAAGATCGGGATATTATTGCAAAGGTTACTTGACCAGAGGTCCTCTAATGGGATTTTGCAACCGTATCCGGCCTTTCTCCGGCAAGCCTTAAAGCTCTGGGCCATTTTCCGGCTCCGACAAGTCCATTCAAGGCTTTTCTTGATGCTTCGAGACCTTTATCTGAAAACCCTAATTTCTCGAGGTTCTTCTCCATTTTTACTTTTACGATTCTCCTTGAGTCCTAGTTATTTTCTAAAGATTTTAAAGTATTTCGTATTTTTTCGTCGCCTATTTCTTGTTTTCAAACAGTTCGTCTTTTTAAACTTAGGGTTTTCTATGACTTCTCTGATCTCCTTGATTTCTCCCCTCTATTTGCTACTATGTGTTCTTCTCTAGCCTTCATTGTGATTCATAAGTATCTTTCTACCGTGGCTCTGAGATGTTTTGCTTCACTGATTACTTTTTAGGGTTTTCAGTTCATGCGTTCTATGCTTCCGTTATGATGTTCTTCGTTGTGTTCATCTTCATCTATGACTTTCTTTATGCTCTATGTGTAAGTGAAACCCTAAATTCTAAGAGGATTTTCCATTTCTTTCTCTGTAAAACCCTACCTGTCTCAAATTGTTTTCTTGTGTATTTTGCTACATGTTTACTCTGGTATTTGTAGTTTTTGTATGTTCTAACCTATACATCTTTTATGTTGTCAACCCTAATTGGAAAATTTGATTTTGTACAACTGTCTTATTCTCTAATTGACTTGTATTTTCTAACTAAGTTCGAATCAGCTAGTATCCTGATTCCTTGATTTTCTAGTTGATTACCTGCCTTTTATGTTTACCCGTGTTATTTTCAAGCTCTTTACATATAATTACCGTATACTCTGTGATTGGTACTTCATTTCCTTTCCAAAATTAGACCAAATATTATTTATTTCCAGCCAGTTCCTTAATTAAAGGGAACTTTCTCCTTAATTGTGTATGATTGGTACTGCTGAATATTTTCTTTCCTTACGTGTTGCATCTCTTTCAAACTAAAAATAGGCCTTCACTTTTTCTCACAAACACATTGAAAACACGAGTACTCTCTAATTCTCACTGAAAACTCTCGTCTCTTCTACATTCCTTCTCTGATACTTGCTCTCATGCTAAGAATTAGCCGGCTGAAAGCCAAGGCTAATTATAATGATGTATACTTGCTCTATTATTCAAGTTACAACTGGTAGGCTCCTAACTTTATGTCATCAACTTCCAACTGGTTGTTACTTGACCCTGCTCACTGTTTGTGTATTTCAATTTGAGTTTAGCATGTTCAACCCCTTTTCCTTTCCCCCTAGTCTGTTAATTTGAACTTCAATATGTTTAATCCTATTCCCCAAATCTGTTTGTGTATTCTAGTTTAAGTTCAACATGTTTAATCCCCTTTCCCTTTTCCCCTGTCTGTTCAGTTTAAGATTTAACATGTTGAACCCCTTTCCCCATTTCCCTTAGCTGTATGTATTTCAGTTGCAGCATGTTTAGTTCACCATTTTCCCTTTTCTGTTTGTGTTTTAATTTTCAGTTCAGCATGCTCAGTCCTTTCTCTTGGCTGTTTATTGTTCATTATATGGTTTGAGTTCATATACACCCCCTTTCCCCTGAATCCCTTTTTATTTAGACTCACATACTTATGTGACTCCTTTTTCCTTGATCCTTGTTTGAATGAGTGTGTTCTGGATTAGGGTGGCATCTCATTGCCACTCCTAGTTTAGAACTAAGGTTTTCAACAACCTATTCTCAAAGTAATCCCATCCCCTACCCCCTTATTATGTGTTTGAGCCTTGACAAGGGCATGTTGGTGTCCTAATCACCATACAGGCCCTAGTCTGAATTTTTTACAAGTATGCTCCTATTTGTTAACCTTTGTAAATGGTTAGAGGTGTGCCAGCCTCACTCCATAGGCTAGGTATGACCACCTACTACAATGTTCTTCCTCTAATCTATCATCTTTACACTTATTCGTAGTGCTTTAACTCCTACTTCCCTTTAGAAGCCATGCTTAGAGGACCTCAGAGTCTCCTCTGAACTTGGATGCTTTGGGGCTAGTAATTCCACACTTGCACTACTCTAAAGAGAAAGCCTCGGATTTGGTAGCCTGGATTTGGTGAAGGGCATACGTTGGACATTTAAGTTGCTTTGCGCTTCTTCCGGCCTGTTGTAGTGTTGATGTATTATTTATTTCCTTTAATGTTATTTTTTGGTCCACATTCTTGTAAATAACTTGTAATAAAAGAACTTGGGGATTTAATGAAAGGGAATATGGGAGGGGTTTTATAGGTCTGCATTTTTACAGCCTCATATAGAAACCATGCTTATAGGTTTGCACTCTCATAATCTCACATAGAAAACATGCCTATAGGAACCATATAAACGCTAGGCAAAACAGTAGGTCTTCCAAACTTGTAAAGAGTCAGTAACAAATAAAGATTAATGTGTATGTCCAATGCTTAAAAATGTTTCAGTCTATTTACTTTTAAATTGGGTCCAGGTCTGCCCCTTTCACATTACTCTGAACTTGTAATGTCCCTTTAAAATGATGGTTTCAAACATTCTGCTTGCCTAAGTTTAATGCTTTAAGGTCTTTTAAATTTATTCCTCTTGCATCCTTTTGTATTCAAACCACCCGGCTAAATTGTAAGCCATTCCTAAAACCTTGCTGCAACTTCAACTTGATTTAGACAGACCTATGTCTGAATCTAATGTTCTCCTCTAAGATTAACTGATTTTCAACAAACTATCAGTTTCTAAAACGGGCCTGGAGGGCGCAAAGCATATTTTCTATCTAACTTCCATGTGTCAAACTAGTCTGCCTACTCTTTAACCTCTTTTAAAGGCCAAATCAGTACTTGAAGTCATCCTAAACTAGTTGCTTGTAATGTTATGTGGTTTATCTGAGCCTTTAATTGTCATATCTGCATACCTCTTATGTGCTATGTGTTTTGACTGTCGTTTTAGTATTTTTTTACCTTTGAAATTCCATATATACCGTATCTCTCTCACCCCCTCTTAGGATTAGAAGTCCTAATACCCCAGGACTAACAGGTTGGTACGGGGTATTAGCTTGTAATAAGTAAACGATACCAATGCGTATAAATACCTCAACGGGGTGGGAATGGTAGAATATGGAGATGATGAAGATGCGATTATATCATAAAGAGACCCCTCTTTGGGAATATTTGCGGATATTGTATTGAATGATCCATATAGTAGTTAAACCTAGGACCCTTCTTTCTCATTTATTTGTTTTATTTAAATGCTTTCTTCTAGTAATGCTTTTCAAACTAGAACTCTCTTATTTCGAACTTATGTCCTTCCTTTTATTTAAAGCTTTCATGTTATGTGAATGTTATACGTGTGGACCTTAATTGACTACTTGCTTCATCTTCTATTAAAGTCATAATTAGCACGGCCGGGAACCACATTTGTGGATCTTGAGGGGATCCTAACACCTTCCCCTCGAGATGATTTTAAGCCCTTACCCAAACTCTGGTTTTTCTCTAAAAATACCTTTTCATCTTAAAGTGTCCTAATGCACTATAATCATTAGGTGGAGACTCTTCTAATTCCAGACTCTTCTAAATCCATAACCTAATTCCCAAGTGGGAATGAGAGTTGTTTTGTCCATAATGTCGTGAACCCGATTTTGGCTTCTTTCCACTAGTTGAAAAAGGGGCCGTTGACAACAGTGGTGTTTGCATTTCATAAATTCAGAACATAACTGATAGGCTCGAAGGTATTTATTTATACTACCATGTTGCTCTCAGGTATCTAATTGAGCAGAAGGATTCAAAGACGCTGCTGATTCGATGGGTGCTGCTACTACAAGAATTCGACCTGGAAATCCATGACTGAAAGGGAACAGAGAACCAAGTGGCGGATCACTTGTCCGGGTTGGAAGGAGCGGAGACGAAGGTTGAGGTAGAAAAGATCGTGGAATATTTTTCGGATGAATAATTGTTGGCTACAAGTCTTGAGGTAGCGCCATGGTATGCAAATATTAAAAACTACCTGGCGAACGGTATTATCCCCCATGACCTATCCTTTGTACAACAGAAAAAGTTCTTTCGTGATTATCGTATATACTTTTGGGATGAGTCGTATCTATTCAGGATTTGTGTTGATAACATGATCAGGAGATGTATTCCCGATATAGACCAATGTTCTAGTTTACCGGCTTGGCACGATCCCTATATGGTGGCCATTTCGGGGTGGTAAGGACAACGAAAAAAGTGTTAGAGTCGGGCTTCTACTAGCCAACATAGTTCAAAGATGCACACTTCTAGGTGAAAGGTTATGATGAATGCCAACGGACCAATAATATTTTTCCGCCGAAATAAGATGCCCATGACCCCAAATCAGGAGCTAGAAGTGTTTGATGTATGGAGAATTGATTTCATGGAGCCTTCTATCAGCTCATATGTCAATAAGTACATCCTTGTAGCTGTGGACTCTGTGTCAAAATGGGTGAAAGTTGTGGTACACCTGACAAATGATGAAAAGGGGATCATTAGTTGTTTGAGAAAGAAAATATTCACCTGATTTTGCAATCTAAGAGCAATAATCAGTGATAGAGGGTCTTACTTCTATAACCGAGCCTTTACAAGTTATTAGAAAAATATGGTGTGTGTCACAAGATTGAGAAGTGGTTGTTCGGGATGCTGCGAATAGGGAGGGTCAGATGATAGTGGCCTGTCGACACATCTGGTGCCGCATTGGAGGATCCATCAGCGTTGCGGATTGAGGTTTGCTACGGGTCCTCCCAACAACCTGAGATATGATGAGGGAATTTCTTATACCCACTCTACTACTGATTATTTATTGTATATTTCTATGATATTGTACAACTGGGGATAATGCACTCTCTTAAATATAGGGTGAGGGTGTCAGAATTTGATTTTTGTGGCATGTGGTGATATAGTTTGTCATGATCACACTTAAGTCATTATAATTGTATAATTGTAGTTAGTTTTTTATTAGCATAATCCCATGTTTTATTTAAACTACAGTTCTTTTCTAAGGATGCCATTTTGTTGAAACAAGGATTCTTAAGTAGCTTCTTTCTTTCTCAAAATTTGTAGAAAAAATTGTGGACTTTTCGCAACGATGGATCACCTGGATAAATTTTTTGAGTGCTTAAAGTCTAAAAAATTAAACAAATAAATACAAATAGATATTTTTCTTTTCCTTTATTTGTTTTGAACTGATATTGAAATGGGAAGAGACTGAGTATTGTACTCATGATATATTTTATAGCAGGGGTTAGACGTAGAGAAATTGTGCTTAGTAATTTCCTAGTAATTCTTTTAAGTATGTGCCTTGAGAATATATATATATATATATATATATATATATATATATATATATATATAGGAATTTACTCTGACTCTTGGGCTCATCTTTTGACTCTTGTTATGTACTTCCTATATGGTTTAGTTTATTGATGATTCTGCTTAGCAGCTTTAACTTGAGAGTTGGATTTGAGCAGCCTTAAGTAGGTCTTGTGCATTGTACGGGGTAAAACCATTGAGTTGTACTCTGTGTCATCCCGAGATAATCTAGAACTTGCCCAGTTGTGAGCCAAAATGTAATGATTAAGTATTTTAGGGCTCAGAGATGCGAGGCGAGAAGTTTGAGCTGTACTCTGTGCCATCCCGAACTAGTCTAGAATTTGGCCCATGTGTGAGATGAAATGAAATTATTAAGTATCATAGGGCTAGGAGATGATATATGCATTTCTTTGATTGACCATTGAGTCATTTTTTCCACCAGTGTTAATATTACCCATAGTCAAACCTTTTGAGCCTCTAGATTTTTTCCTTGGCACCAACATTATAAGCTAAATTCCCATTTGTTCTTAATCAAATCTTGTACACCTTTTACCTCAAAAGCACTTAAGTGCTATAAGAGTACAATGCGGGACCGAGTAGCTTTTGAGTGGAACCATAGGAAGGCTGAGAAGGCGTGGTGTGTTTAATTGAATTACTAGCTAGAAATACAAAAATTAAGGGAGTGTATTAATAAAACAAAAAGAAAAATAAAAGAAAAGAAAGTAGATTTTGAAGTTCACCTCCCATGTATTGATCCGGGAAAGAGAGATCAATGTGATGATATGCTTAAAGAAGAAAAGAATAATAGTGTATGGGTTCGTGGCATGACATCTGCTTGGTCTTAATGAGAATGTATTTGAATGTGAAATGTAGTGTATTGAAGTACTTAGGAGGTATTGTCACTTTTTTTTCCAAATATATCGTACATATTCCTTAGCTAACAGAATAACCTATGAAGTCCTACTTGATCCGGGTCTGTACGAACTTAAATTGTCAAGTCTTACATTATGGCAAGCCTATGGTACGAACTTGGTTGGTATATGAGTTATTTTTGTGAGAGCGAGCGACTTCTTTCGATTGGAGAATCCTTAAATTATGCTTAAACTTATGTTCGAATATGTGGACTACTTTCTCTCTTTGCTTTGTTGGTGAGGGCACATGATTTGCAAAAGATTGGTAAAGGCCTTGCTTTTTGAGAAAAAGTCTTATTGTTGGGTGGTGTAAATGGCCAAAAGTTCATGATTTTGTGTGTATTTTGATCTAATTTGTCATGTGAGTTGCAGGAAATTACATGATATTTGAGGTGAATTATGCTCATTACATATTAATTATTTCTAGGAGTGACCTCGACTGTAATGGAGGAAAAGATATCAAATTATTGCAAAAAAGAAGAAAAATAGAAGGATGCGTGCGTAGTACGAAAACGAACACGAAAAAGGAGAAAAGTGAAGGCACAAAACAACAAAGAAAAGAAAATACACAGACCACTTCACAAAATGGAAGAATTTTAAAAGCTGAATCTGCGTCCATGTGCGCATAACGCGCGAAGTGTCACGCTCCAAACTTGGGGAGGAGTGTTAAATGCTATCAGAGCAGTTCGTGTCCTAAGGAGTCTACAATGTCGTGCCTAGTAGAGTTGCACTTATGGGTGTGCTGCACGCCATATTTATAATTAAGAGGCTATATGACATTTAGGAAATGGCATATAGATGAGTTGTAAAAAGTCAGTATGAAGCTTTTGCCACATTTTATATGCACTAGAGGTGCAAGTATTACAGTAGAGCATTAAGACGTAATGTGGAAGGGAGGTTATGAAAGAAACAGAAGATACGATCCGAGATTGAGAACTAAGTAAGGTAAAGGTGAAGAATATAGAGGTGGTCGGGTACAAAAGGTTGTGAATAGTCAAGAAATCATATATAGTTTTGTTTTTACTTTAGTTACAGAGGATACCCTAGGGAAAATTTTGAAAATCTTTAAGCTTTAACATTCGAGGACGAATGTTCTAAAAGGGAGGAAGGATGTTATACCCTATAAGTATATGGGATATGGGAAAAAGTTACGGTGTTATATACGCATCACCACATGATTAGCTGGTATACATTGATGATTTTGCCCACAGTAGCTGAGATGATATGATTATGATCGGATGCCCTCGGAGGTTTGATGACATTATGTACGTACAGACCTATGCATTTCATGAAATTCACACGCATATGCATGACATTATAAATATTTCATGATTTATGGAGCTATCAAGACTTATAAGTTGAGTCATTTACACCATGTTTCTTCCACGTCCTTAATTGAGGATGGCTTACTGTTAAAACAACAACAACAACTCAGTATAGTCCCTGAAGTGGGATCTGGGGAGGGTAGGATGTACGCAGCCTTACCCCTATCCTAGAAGGGCAGAGAGACTGTTTCTGATAGACCCTCGACAAAATAAGGTGAGAGAAGCCCTTGTAGCAAGTAATAGCAAAACAACAATTAGAAAACTAAATTAGGGATAGCAACAGGTAATATGAAAGGTGTAGTGATAACAAGTAAAAGCAAGATAACATATTCAGAAAACTAATTCCAAGGTAGCAGACGAGAAAAAAAGTACTTCTAGCAAACTACGATATTACCAATGGCAAGTAACAAGGAAACAAGACATGCAAATATAGAAAAATAAGGAAAAAAAGGTACTAAAGTAGTGCTAATACTATCGATCTAGAGAAGATAAAGGGAGATGCACAACTACCTAATAACCTTCTACCATAAATTCAACTTCCATACCCTTCTGTATAGAGTCATTTCCTTGATTAGCTCAAGTAGTGCCATCTCTCTCCTGATCATCTCTCCCCAAGATTTCTTTGGCCTACCTCTACCCTCTTCACACCTCCTAAGGCCAGCCTCTCACATTTCCTGACAGGGGCATCCGCGCTTCTCCTCTTAAAATACCCGAACCACCTAAACCTTGCTTCATGCATCTTTGCCTCCACAGGGACCACTCCCACCTTGTCTCGAATAACTTTATTCCTAATTCTATCCAACCTATTATGCCCACACATTCGTCTCAAGATCCTCATTTCCGCTACCCTCATCTACTGGACATGAGAGGCTTTAACCGGCCAACACTCTGCCCCATAGAACATAGTCGGTCTTACAACGTCCATGTTAGAACTTACCCTTAAGTCTCAACGGCACATTCTTATCACACAAGACACCAAATGCGAGCCTCCACTTCATCCACCCTACTTCAATACAGTGTCTAACATCCTCATCTATCTCCTTATCATTCTGAATTGCAATGACTTGGGTATTGAGTTTGACATCCACGTCCGCCTCCTGAGTAACACCGCTGAACTTGCACTCCAAGTACTCTGTCTTGATCCTACTTAACCCGAAACTCTTAGACTACAGGGTATGTCTCCAGACTTTCAGCCTCTCATTAACGCCACCTTGCGTCTCATCAATCGGGACTATGTCTTCTGTAAATAGCAAACACCAAGGCACCCCCCTGAATGTGACGTGTCAAAGAATCCATTGCAAGGGAAAAAAATGGGCTGAGTTTTTATCCCTGATGCAACCCCAACTCAATCGAAAAGTAATCTAAGTCTCTATCTGTTGTCCTAACCTATGTCTTAGCTCCATCATAAATGTCAAGAATCATTCTAATATGCGCTACATGCACTCCTCTAGACTCCAAAAATCTCAATAAAACCTCTCTGGGGACTTTGTCATAGGCCTTCTCTAGGTCAATGAACATCATGTGCAAATCCTTCTTCACCGCCCTAAACTGCTCCACCAATCTCCTCACAATATGAATGACCTCAGCGATCGACCGTCCCTGCATGAAACCACACTCGTTCTCAAAAATGGATACACACCTCCTCAACATCCCTTTAATCACCCTCTCCAATACTTTCATCGTATAGCTTAACAACTTGATACCCCTATTGTTGTTGCAGTTTTTAACATCCCCCTTATTCTTGTACAGTGGGATCATCATACTCTGCCTCTATTCTTCGGGCATCTTCTTTGTCCTGAAAACTATGTTAAAAACAACCCAGAAATCTATTCCAAGCCCAGTTGTCCAAAATATATATCACACCCACACAAGGTGGGAGAGAGAAAGGAAAAAAAGAGAGCGAGGAAGAAGAAGACGGAGCAGGAGTCACCGGAAAATGCAGAACAGGAAGAGTCGTCGGAAAACAAGGGTCGCTGCACTTGTTGCAACTCTCTTGTATACGCTCGTCCCAAACCTATAAATGCAAAGGACCAGAAGCTACCGGAAAAGAAGATAAAGAAAAAAATAGGAGAGATAAAGAGAAAGAGAGGGAGAGAGAGTGAATGAAAGAGAGAAGGGAACTTACCTGTTTCCGCACATGCGACAATGACGCCGAAGCAGCAAGATGTCAGAGTGATGCTGTTATGTTGCCGTTGCAAAGGGTGGGGCATGAAGAGAGGGGATTGGAACGGTTGTAGGGGACATTAGAAGGGGGAGAGAGAAAAGTTAGAAAGAGAGAGAAAAGCCTCAACAATAAATTATTATTAATGATGACTTACTGTTATGTTTCAGTTTCGCCTTATATACTCAGTACATTATTCGTACTGATGTCCTTTGGTTGGCAACGCTGCATTCATGCCTAAGGGTATAGACAATCAGCTTGACGGACCCTCATAGCAGACGATTGAAAAGTTCTGCCCCTAAGAAACCCTAAGTGATATAAATACATCAAAGAGCGACTTTTTAAAGGTTACACAAGATTTTTGATGGCAAGAACAAGTAAGGAGCAAGATGAAAGATTCAGAAATGAGTTTTATCATTTTTCTTCCCTTTTCTATTATTCGTGATGAATTCTTATATTGTAGTTGTACAAACAACTATGAGTAGCTAAACTCTTTATTCTAAGGTTTGATGAAACCTATTGAAGGATGAACTTTTGTTTGCGTTTTATATAAATTTGCTATTGGATTTTCTCTACTTGTTCAACTACGTGATTACTGTAGTTGATTAAAGGGCCCTGAATTAACTATGCCTATTTAGTATGTATTACTTTAGGCAATTTTTGAACAACATCACTCCTAATTTATATGAGGGATCAATACGGAGGGTTTAATGGTGCGATTAGGAATAACGAAACCTTGGTATGAACTTAGTGAGTGGTGAACTAATGCCAGCTAGCGTAGTTCGAAAAATACGTATAGTAAAATTGTTGTAATTGCTCAGAAGAGAATTACGACGCCTGAAGTGCTCACAATCGGTAAGGAATATCTAAGAAAATTTATAGGAGACATGGCGGTGAGGATTCCAACGAGAGGAGAAATCGTAGTCTTAGATCTTTCCATTCTTGCATACAACATTTCTTTGTTAGTAATAAAATTACAGGTTTTTAATTACATTGCTTTTAGTTAGTATACACTCAAATTATTCAATAGTTTTGAAAGTTTTACTTGAATTCTTGCGAAACTAGCAGTTGTGATTAGCATGTTAATTCCATATATGATTCAACTCTAAACTTGTAAACCAGATTATATTTGCAACGACCGCTTAATTCTTTTTATATGGCATAGTTGAGCATCATCAACTTACATAATGGGTTAGTTTAGGTCCTATCGCGACCATAGTAAAATTTTGGTGCTTGACATGAAAGGGACAATGCTCTAAGTATTAAATGCATATCTGGGAGTATTTCAAATTTATCGACAAGTACAACCAAATAATCTTATTAATAAGTACAAACAAATAATAATACTCTCTGGTGATACTATGCATCTATTTAAAGTATAAAAATAAAGAGAAAACTCAGCCAAAAAAGGCTATAGCCTTTTAAAAGACCACCAAGCTTAGCTATGTGCGATGACATAGGAATGGTCAAACGATAGTGTTTGTTGTACTCTACCTTACTTTATATTTAAAAAAAATTATTTCAATAGTTGAAACCCGCAATCCTCAATATCACACGGCAACAACTCTTATGATTGCACTACCAAGGAAGTTTTTAAGACGATATTTTTTGTGATTTTCTTTCTTGCATTAATCTAGAGAGCATTCAAGAGGAAATCCTTGAGGGAAACGTTTAGTATCAGTGCAATAGTTATAAACCATGTAATTTTTTTGCACCCATTTAATCCTTGCTTGGCCAGAGATATCCAATGATTCAGTTATCCAAGAATTGGCTGTGGAATTTCTGGAGCAAGAAGAAGTAGAACCAGAAGACCAAACACATGCTTGGGCATTAAAATTTCTGTAAGAAGCAACAAAAGGGGCTTGGCTCCAATCAGTTTTGACAAGTCCTCCTCTTGTTGCCCAATCTTCAGCATCCCATAGACTTGAGTATATCCACATTGGTTGATTTTTTGGATAAGGTATTCCCCTTGATGTTTCAAGATTTTTGAATTGTCTAATTGGTGCCCCGTCTACTGAAAATCTGATAAATAGAAGAAGATGAGTAATTAGCAGACATGTCTCTAACTATAAGAATTACAACCAAAATTTTATTATGCTATAAGTTAATAACTATATAAGTTAAATTCTTGTCTTAATAATGAGTTTTATTTGCTGATTTTCAAATAGTTGGTTTAATGTATTTTTCCCACTAATTCATTGTACTTACAAGTTAAACATGAAATAATAAGAACATTTAAGATAAGTAATACTGACTATCTAGTGTTTCAAAATTTTACTAGCCGGAGTAACTCTAAATTGGAATTTTTATAGCAGATAGCTCTGCTTCTCTTCTTGACCCGAGGGTCTATTGGAAACAATCTTTCTATCGTATTAGATAAGGGTACGGTGTGCGTACAGATTACTCTCCCCAGACTCCATATGTTGGGATTGTTAAAGCTAGTTAATGATTAAAGCTAGCTAAGTTGGTGTGAATGAGAAATGGAGGGAAGAAGACAATAGAAGGAAAATGAAGTTTCAAAGCAAAGTTCCTTTGAAAAGGAGCTTTGTACCACATTGGTGGTAGAAAGGGAAAGTTATGTGCTTATATTAGAAAGCACTTCTTCTAGCTCTTAAAGGGTTAAGAAGAGGGACTCCCCTCGCGCCGTCGTCGTCGCTCGGCTCGGGATTTGGATTTGGATTTGGATTTGGATTTGGATTTGGTCAAATGATCTGATTGATTGATAATCTTTTTGGACCAAATTTATTTAAAATTCAATCTTCATTTTCTGAAATTATTTTTAATTCCCGCGGGAAAAATATTAATTTGTTAACTGTAAACTTCCAACGTTCTTATTTTTCAGAAAAAAGGCATGGCCTTTCCCGAACAGGCACCAAGCCTTTCCGAACAGTCACAATTCGAGGCTATATAAACTGAGGCAATGCCTCATTTTCGAGTACTGAAAAAAAAAATTATTCGTGCATTAAAAATTCTGCATTTTTTTCTGCAAACTGAAACATATCGAGTCATAGTGTGATTTCGTTCCCGAATTTGAGTTCGTCGAAGTCGTAGGCGTTTGAGGTACCGCCACTCCTACGACAGGTATATCCGTTATATCCTGGGAGGAAATAATCCACAACCTCGGGTACAGTGAGGGGGTTAAATTCCTTAAGGACACACAGTGAATTCTGTGGTCTCGGATTTCTTCATTTCTGTGATTTTTTTTTTGTGTCTCTTCATCTTACTGGTTTCCAGTTTCTCGTTGCTTTGAACACGGACAATCAATAACAAGCTTAAGGAATTTACAATCAAACGGAATTGCGGAAAGAAAAAATAGAACACTGAAAGAAATGATGAATGCCCTGTTAATAAGTTCTGGTTTACCCCAGAACTTGTGGGGGGAAGCCATTCTAACAGCTAGCCGAATACTCAATCGAGTGCCCCATAGCAAAACAAAATCTATTCCATACGAAAAGTGGAAAGGAAGGAAGCCCAATTTGGAATACTTCAAAGTGTGGGGGTGTTTGGCCAAGGTGCAAGTTCCTAAACCCAAAAGGGTAAAAATAGGACCTAAAACCGTTGATTGTGTTTTCATAGGATATGCCACAAATAGTAAGGCATATAGATTTCTGGTTCACAAATCAGAAAATCCCGACATTCAGGTGAATATGGTAATTGAATCAGATAATGCTGACTTCTTTGAAACCATATATCCGTATAAAAAGGAATGTGCGTCGTCTAGCAAAGAATCTAAACGACCTCGGGAAGAAATAAAGGAAAACATTCCTGATGAGGAAAATCCAAGACGTAGCAAACGTCAAAGGACGACTACTTCCTTTGGACCAGAATTTTTAACATTTTTGTTGGAAAATGAGCCTCGAACGTTCAACGAAGCTACGTCTTCATCGGAAGCTCAATTTTGGGAAGAGGCAATCAATAGTGAGATAGAATCCATATTGAACAACCATACTTGGGAATTGGTTGATCTTCCTCCAGGGAATAAACCTTTAGGTTCCAAATGGATTTTCAAGCGGAAAATGAAAGCTGATGGCACTATTGAAAAATATAAGGCAAGACTAGTTGTTAAAGGGTTTAGACAACGAGAAGGTCTTGATTACATTGATACATACTCGCCGGTAACGAGGATTACATCTATTCGGGTGTTAGTAGCATTAGCCGCCGTGTACGGTCTTGAAATCCATCAAATGGATGTGAAAACAGCCTTCTTAAATGGAGAGTTGGAGGAAGAAATTTACATGGAACAACCCGAAGGGCTTGTAGTTCCAGGGAAAGAGAAGAAGGTATGTAGACTTGTTAAGTCTCTTTATGGACTAAAACAAGCACCAAAACAGTGGCATGCAAAATTTGACCATACGATGCTGTCAAATGGATTCAAGATAAATGAATGTGATAAATGTGTCTACATTAAGAACACTCCGAACCACGTCGTCATTGTTTGTTTATACGTGGATGATATGTTAATAATGAGTAACAACATTGCTAACATAAATGCTACTAAGCGCATGCTTGCTAGTAAGTTTGATATGAAAGACTTAGGAGTTGCCGATTTAATTCTGGGAATTAAAATCCATAAGACTCCTCAAGGTCTAGCATTGTCTCAATCTCATTATATTGAAAAAGTACTTGAAAAGTTCAAGTATTTGGACTTTAAAGTTGCAAAGACGC
Source organism: Nicotiana benthamiana (assembly GCA_034376525.1). Taxonomy (NCBI): domain Eukaryota; kingdom Viridiplantae; phylum Streptophyta; class Magnoliopsida; order Solanales; family Solanaceae; genus Nicotiana; species Nicotiana benthamiana. Next base: position 34,861,364 of record CM067329.1, on the reverse strand, counting down.
CAATTGATATGAACCTTGCTCTTGCAAAGAATAAAGGTGAAAGTCATTCTCAATTGGATTATGCCAAAGTGTTGGGAAGTTTGATGTATATTATGAACTGTACGCGACCTGATATTGCGTGTGCTATAAGTAAACTAAGTCGCTACACGAGTAATCCCAACCAAAATCATTGGCTGGCAATGAAACGAGTTTTGGGGTATTTGAAACATACTCAAAACTTTGTTTTGCATTATAACAGGTATCCTGCAGTTATTGAAGGATACAGTGATGCAAATTGGATCACCGGTTCAACTGAAACTAAATCCACAAGTGGATACATTTTTACTATAGGTGGAGGAGCAGTGTCTTGGAAGTCATCCAAACAGACATGTATCGCCCGCTCTACAATGGAATCTGAGTTCATAGCTCTAGACAAAGCCGGTGAAGAAGCTGAATGGCTCCGGAATTTCTTAGAAGATATTCCATTTTGGCCCAAACCGTTGGCTCCTATATGCATACATTGCGATAGCCAAGCTGCAATAGGAAGAGCCGGGAGCGTTATGTACAACGGAAAGTCTCGTCACATACGACGAATACATAATACCGTTAGACAACTACTCTCTAGTGGAATTATCACAATTGACTATGTTAAGTCAAGAGATAATGTGTCGGATCCACTAACTAAAGGCCTAACTAGAGAAGTGGTTGAAAGATCATCGAGGGGAATGGGACGATGGGCGAGGACAAGTCATCGTGGCGGTAACTCTACCTAGAAGACATGAGATCCCAAGATCTAGGTTCAAAGAGATCAAACAAAGTCATTGATGACGGTTCAACATTGTCACAATAATTTTTTGGTCCATTCTCGTGATGAGACAATGTTCAGTACCAAGATAAAGCATTAAGGCTTTTTAATGGTTTCTAAGTTTGATACGGGGTATATCAAATAGTGTATCTACGGGATGACACATTTAGGAATCACCTATGTAAGTGTGAAGTGTAAGCCGCTTCAAGGAGAACTCTGTAAGGCCAGCTCTCTACGCACTTATGAACCAGGAAGTGTTCATGGCTGAAACGAACAAAACAATGAGAACCAAAAACGGTTAAAGGGTTAATTGTGTGACATGTGGTTGTCTAGGTATACACCAAAGCTCGACGGTTCAAAGATATCAAATCTACCGATTGACCGAGTATATCCGACATATGCTCACTACGGAAAGTTCAAAGAGAAATCTACTTATCCAGATGCAATTAATCCTTGCTTACGAATCACACAGTTTTTTTTTGTCATGCATGTTTTTCATCATATAGCCATTCCCCATTCATGTGGGGGATTGTTAAAGCTAGTTAATGATTAAAGCTAGCTAAGTTGGTGTGAATGAGAAATGGAGGGAAGAAGACAATAGAAGGAAAATGAAGTTTCAAAGCAAAGTTCCTTTGAAAAGGAGCTTTGTACCACATTGGTGGTAGAAAGGGAAAGTTATGTGCTTATATTAGAAAGCACTTCTTCTAGCTCTTAAAGGGTTAAGAAGAGGGACTCCCCTCGCGCCGTCGTCGTCGCTCGGCTCGGCTTCGGCTTTGGATTTGGATTTGGATTTGGTCAAATGATCTGATTGATTGATAATCTTTTTGGACCAAATTTATTTAAAATTCAATCTTCATTTTCTGAAATTATTTTTAATTCCCGCGGGAAAAATATTAATTTGTTAACTGTAAACTTCCCAACGTTCTTATTTTTCAGAAAAAAGGCATGGCCTTTCCCGAACAGGCACCAAGCCTTTCCGAACAGTCACAATTCGAGGCTATATAAACTGAGGCAATGCCTCATTTTCGAGTACTGAAAAAAAAAAAAATTATTCGTGCATTAAAAATTCTGCATTTTTTTCTGCAAACTGAAACATATCGAGTCATAGTGTGATTTCGTTCCCGAATTTGAGTTCGTCGAAGTCGTAGGCGTTTGAGGTACCGCCACTCCTACGACAGGTATATCTGTTATATCCTGGGAGGAAATAATCCACAACCTCGGGTATAGTGAGGGGGTTAAATTCCTTAAGGACACACAGTGAATTCTGTGGTCTCGGATTTCTTCATTTCTGTGATTTTTTTTTTTGTGTCTCTTCTTCTTACTGGTTTCCAGTTTCTCGTTGCTTTGAACACGGACAATCAATAACAGGGATTAAACTGGGTTTGTTGTTGTTGTTGTATAGCTCTGCTTGTCAAAATGATACTGATAATTATATACTTTTTTGTATATTAGTAATAGACAAGAGGGGATGCTCTGATGGTAAGCAACCCCCACTTCCAACCGAGAGGTTGTGACTTCGAGTCTCCCAAGAGCAAGGTGGGGAGTTCTTGGAGGGAAGGATGCCGGGATCCTATTTGGAAACAGCCTCTCTACCCAAGGTTAGTGGTAAGTTCTGCGTACACATTATCCTCCCCAGACCCCACTAAGTAGGATTATACTGGGTTGTTGTTTTTTTTTTTATATTAGTAATATATAATGCATATTATACATAATTAATGTATATTTGGCTAGTGGCTGAATTATTTAAAACTTAAAAGCTCAATTAGATTTGTGCATCGTTGAGCCAATGGAGTTTTCCCTTTCAATAGGTTACATACGAGACATCTAATTAAGAAGAGAAGGATCTCATCCATCTGACCCTTTTATGTTCTACATCTGAAAATTTGTGCTTCTCGTAGTGACCTCTCATCTTAAAGATTTAATAATATTGAGTAATTAAGATAGGTTAATTATAGGGGTTGAAAGGACATAATTGATCCAAATAAAATTACATGAAACATTTGAATATGAATAATTTTACACAACTTTATGGGAAATCTTTAAGTAATTAGTTATTGATAACACTTGCACTTCAATTAAATTCTTAGTATATCTCGAGAGAAAATAAAAATAAAAGGTATGCTTACATGATGCTTCGAGGATTCCAAAGAATAGAGTATGTGTGAAAATCCTTAGTTGGGTCGAACCAAAGATAAAACTGTTGCTCTCTGTCTCCTTTGCCTTGTGTGAACACATTTGTATGAAGAATATAAGGGTCTCCACTTAGGTTGCCAAGAAACTCAAAGTCAATTTCGTCATGAGTCGGTCCCAGTGAAGATAACTGCATTTTTCATTCACCATTGGCACAAAATAATAATTAATATACTCTAGTAGATTAAATAATCATCTTTTAGAATTACTGACATAGTAATGTGAATGTAAGATACATTATTTGTTACAGTTCGTTAAACTAATCAATCAATTAAACGACTGAAGAGCAGTTGCCTGAAATATTTGACTACGCAAAAATAAGATGAGCTACATTTATAGGAAGAAATTAAAAGTATATATGTTAAGCATGATTAACTTATAGGGGACTTACATAGTATGTTGTAACAGTGCCTGCAGAATTGCCAGGAACAAGTTTGATCTTCATGTCAATCTTTCCAAACATATACTGTCTTTTTGACCTAAATCCTGAGCCTGAAGTTTTGTCAAGGGAAAGGGTGAGAAGCTGCCCATTTTCAAGTATTTTTACCCTGCCATCACCCCATGTAATATCAAATTCTTGGTTGAAATTTTCTGCCAAAGCCACCAACACCAAGAAACTCAGAAACAAGAAACAAAACATAGAACTAGAAGTTTCCATCATGGTTTTTATTGGCTTTACTTCACACTCTTTTAAGAGAGTGAACAGTGAATACTATAATATGGTTCAAAAGAATGAGTAATCAGAAGGGTTTTTGGTGTTTTGAAGTGCATGGGTCATGGATCAGAGATATTATATATAGAATGTGTGGGGAGAGGCAGGGGAGGAGGCGCCAAATAAGCTAGGGGTTCGATCGAAAGCCATAGCTTTGGTTTTAATATATAAATGTTAGATTCCGAACCCACCACTAACTCAAATAGTTATTCTCTCTTGTTCATTATAATTGAAATTTTGGATGTTTCTAGACATATTAAGAAATTCATCTTATAAGATTAATTAACAAAAAAAAGTATCCATATTAATGTTAATTTGTTTATTGGAAATATAATAGATACTCCAAGACTCTTTGCTCCAATAGTTACTTTGGATAAAAATAAATTAATTCCTTCTCGATGTTTGAAAAAATCAAATATTATGAACCACTAAAAAAAAAAAATATCAATTAAAATAGAACAGAGGAAATAATAAACTTATTTAATGGCATTTTGAACCTATAAACTTCAAAATTCTCGCTCCGCTCCTAGGCTGTTGTAGGGGAGGTGGGGAGGTGTTGGTTTTCCCTTTCATTGTCTTTTTTGCCCTCTAAAAGAAGAATAAGTGAAAACTATTTGTTTAAACTTGAGACCATGGTGCAGTTTGCTCTTGTTTATTTATTTGGTAGGGGATGAAACTACATACCTGTCAAAGTTTCATGGTTTGACAAGACCCCACAATAAATTATTTTCGTATGCGTTTGATGAAATGACAATGTCAATGAGACCTTAACTTAAGACTGAAAGGTTAGAAATTCTAGTATCATTATGAATGTAAATAGTGATTTATTCTACGTAGTTAATTAACTTTTTTATTTTAAAAAAAGTAGTTGATAGATATTGTGTTATCATCATGATACAACATGGATGAACAGCATTTACTTATGATCAAATAGATAGAAATTCATCGCGATATCTTTCAAAAATTAGGTATTTAAAATACGATTTTGATCTATTATGCGATTCGTATTGATCATTTACAAAGAATATTACTTTTTGACATATTTGTGAACTTCTTCGGGGAAGTAGTGTCAGATGACAATCCTGACCTTGTGTGTACATGTCTATATCAACGTATAATTTTTAAATTTATACTAATGGTGTTTAAACAAAGTTACGTGCACCTTGATTAATTTCAAGGGATATCTGCTACCTCTCATCTGACCTTGTAATATATATATTTGTGTATAAATATTTTTTAATTGTGGTGCTCGGTCTAGCTTGCCCTCATATAGACTAATGTCACGGGGTAACTGCTACTCGCTGCCAGTATAAGTATTGGATAATTCTATCCCTCAATACTCGGAAAGATGAGAAGAAATCATCTAATATATTTAGCGTCGTTCGAATTTAAATATAAGACCAAATGATTATCAACCTACTTTATTGACCATTAAACTACACCGTTAACATTATTATGTATATACATAAATGCATATATAAGAAAATCTTTCCAGGTATGCACATTGATATTTCTTCACAATAGAAAAAAGGTTAGCGTTGAAGTGGTTAGGAAAAACTGCATGCTTGCGAGCTAAGAAGGAATATGTTCAAGTTGACTTGGCTTTGCAGAAGAAATTGAAGGAGGAATATAATTAAGGGACCATTTTGACAGCTAATATTATGACGTAAGTTAGCAATTTGCATTGCATAGAAGTAAAAAACCATTCATTTCAGTAGTTATTCCTACGTAGACGAGTGTGTTACAGAAGATCAATTTGATGGTTGGCGAACCTTCCCCTTCCACAGCTGTCTGATGCATACAATACTTTTGGAAGTATATGTCAAGTCTTTTTGGAAAATTCCGTCCATCTAAGATATCAACGTCTTTTCTAAATACCATCTCGTATATATCCAATACACAGCTCTGGGGAAGTATTCCCTCACTAGGTGTATATCCTAAAAAACGGATAATAATTTAATTATATTGTAATTTTAAGGATACGTGATTTCAACTGATACAGATTGAGAGAAAATTTAAATTAATATTGATAACAGTAAAGCAGACCAAATGAGATGTATAGCTTCATTCCTCGAGCTAGATCGCCTTCGAATCAAATAAGTATTTTACTGAAAAGTATAAACAGAATAACTAAGTTTTGACAGCTTAAGAAGAAAAAGATAATATATTCCTTTATGTAACGTGAATATCATGTCCTTTACAAACGATCAGACCCCCTTTATATAGCAGAGGAATCTTACTCTTGGGACAATTTTATATACAGTAAGAAATTCCATGATTGGCTAATTAATCGGCCTCTTCTTGATATGTACCGAGATTTCTGCCGTGATCCTCCCTCGATTGCGGATACTTTTGTTTTTCGTTATTTGGATCGGTAAGCTTCCCTCGATCTCGCTCGATCTTTATCCTGCTCCAATCTTAGCGAAACTCAATCTCGATCAGTCTCTGGCTCCCGATCTCGGCAATCCAACTTTGCACCACCGTCCAACATAACATAGGGTCGAACCTTGGCCGACCTCGTTCCATGACAAGACCTGTATGACCATATATAGATAGTCCCTCATTTCTAGGAGAGAAGGCGACAAGAAATGATATTATATTTGTGACAACCCAAAGGGTTATCACCTGTTTCTTATCCAATTTTGTGTCTTCGAGGCCTTGAAAACCTCATTTAGGGTTGCCTCGATTTACGTGCATAGTCCGGACGCCTTGTCAAAAAGCTTAAATATGAAATTCTGTAAAACAAATGCTAAGTTTTGATATTAAAATTAATAAATTTGAATTCAGTCAATATTTTGGCTAAACGGATCCGGACATGTATGGGACTTGGGTGTATGCCCGGAATCGAATTCCGAGGTCCCAAGCTCAAGAAATGAATTTTGTGTGAAATTGTTTTCTGGAAACAATAAAAGAAAGTGGAAATGAAATTTGATTAAAAGACTATGGTATCAGGCCCGTATTTTTGTTCTGGCGCCTGGTACAAGTCTTATATATGGTTTAAGTGCTTTTGTAAAGTTTGGTTGAATATTGACGTCGTTTCACGTGTGTTAGACTTAAAAAGAATATTTGATGTTTTATGAAATTTGGAAGGAATCATGAAATTTGAGGCTTAATTTTGATGAATATGATGTTATTTTGGCAATTTGATCGCATGGATAAGTCCGTAGGATATTTTTGAAATTGTGTGCATATTTCTTTTTGGAGCCTCGAGGGCTCGGATGAGTTTTAAATAGGTGTTGGATTGCATTTTGGGACTTTGGAAAATCTTGTGCATTCAGTCCTGTAATTTTTGCATTTGCGAAGTAGGCCTCGCAAATGCGAGCTGGGCATCGCAAATGTGAGGAAGGGAATATTTCAGTTGGGTCGCAAATGCGAACTATTGGCTCGCAAATGCGAATGGGAGCTAGTCGCTAATGCGGGGGCTGGACAATCGCAAATGCAACATAGGTGTCGCAAATGCGAAGCCCATGTCTCTTCTTATTTTTCGCAAATGCAAACATGACTTCGCATTTCCCATATTTTGTTCGAGTTCACAATTGCGAACCCCAGTTCGCAATTCCCATATCGGAGGCCTAGCAAATTTAATACTTAGTCGAAAATTTTTACCATCTTTCACCATTCTTTCAAAACCCACACTTCTAGGCGATTTTTCAAGAAAATGTTTCATTCCAAATCATTTGTAAGTCAATTATTACTCAATTCTTTCAATCATTAACATCATTTAACATGTTTTTCACTTAAAATCAATAATTTTTATAGGTTCGATTTGAGGATCTGGAGCTCAATATGAGGTTCTATTTCAAAACAAATCATATATTTGGGTTCGTGGGGGAATGGGTAATCTGGTTTTGGCTCGAACCTCGGGTTTTGACCACATGGGCTCGGGGGTGATTTTTGAATTTTTGGGAAAAACTTTGAGAAATTCATTTTTATTCATTCAAATATATTCATTTAGCGTTTATTGATGTAGTTAAGTAAATTATAACTAGATTGGAGCGTATTTGTGGTGGAATCGAGGGGTAAAGCCATACTTGAGGCTTGAGTTGAGTTTAATGCATCGAGGTAAGTGTTCGGTCTGACCTTAGCCTGAGGGATTAGGAGTTGAGTCACAATTGCTACTTGTTTAGTGTTGAGTACGACGTATAGGCATGGTGACAAGTTTCTATACGTTGGTGTCTAGCATAACCGTGAGTCTTTAAATTGTGAATAACTTGATTCTTGATATATCCTTCATGCCTTAGTGATGAATTCTCATTGTTGTGAAATGTTTGAGGAAAGAATTATGATTCTTATGAGCATTGAGAAGCGTTGACTCCATTAGTGTAACGAATTGTGAAAGTATAAGTGATAATTGAAACTCTAGAGTATTGGCTCGAGTTGTGAAGTAAAAGTGAGAAGGAGGAGAGTTAATTACGTTGTTCCCTTACCGGGCTATGGTTGAGTTATGCTTCTCTTGCATTATTTTCTTAGTTGATATTACGGATGCTTAGGTTGATGATTCATTGTGCTAGGTGTTGTAATAAGTTTAATTATAGTTGAAGTAGTTCGATGTGGTGATGAAATTCGTTATAGCTAAGGTAGTTCGGTGGTATAACAAGTTTAGATTTAGCCGAGGTAGTTAAAGGTTGTAATTAGTCTAGATATAGGTAAGGTAGTTATGTTTTTTAGCAAGTTTGGTTATAGTTATTTCTCCCCTACTGGAATAAATTGAATTATCTTTTTTCCTTACTGGGACGTTTGATTTTGATATTATTGTTTCTCTTGCCGGGAAGTTATTACTTTGCTTTGTTCCCTTGCCAAGAAGTTATTACATTATTTTGTTCCCTTGCCGGGTTATATTGTATATTGTGTTGGAAGAAATGGGAATGGGTGGTACGCCTACCACAAGTGACATTGAAATGGGAGCGGGTGGTACGCCTACCACAATTGAAATTGAAATGGGAGTGTGTGGTACGCCTACCATAAGAAGTTGAAATAGGATCTGATGGTACGCCTACTACAAGATGTTGAAATGGGAGCGGGTGGTACGCCTACCACAAGTAATATTGAATGGGAGAGGGTGATACGCCTACCACAAGATATTAAAATGGGATCGGGTGGTACGCTAACCACAAGATATTGAAATGGGAGCGGGTGGTACGCCTACCACAAGATACTGAAATGGGAGCGGGTGGTACGCCTACCACAAGTGATATTGTAATGGGAGCGGGTGGTACGCCTACCACGAGATATTGAGAAATGGGATCAGGTTGCACGCCTGCAACGAGATGAGCATTAAAAGTGAAAGTTGTATTATCAATTCTTATCTTTGTTTAGAGTTGGTTACATTGTTAGTTCTGAGAATTCTGTTTATTTTGCTATCCCAGAGCATGTTTCCCCTCCCCACTTTTACTTGTTTATTTCCTATTATTTCCTTCGTTGTATATTATATAACTGCACAGGTTTATCCGTAGTCTGGTCCTTGCTTCATCACTACCTCGCCGGGATTAGACTAGACACTTACCAGTACATGTGGTCGGTGGTGATGATGATATACTTTGTGCTCTTTTGCATACATCAAGGTGTAGGAGTAGCATTTGAGCAGCAGTAGTTGTCTAGGAGCGGGCCTTCAGTCCCAAGAAATCGGAGTAGCATTGCAGGCTTCTGCAGGCCCGATATCTCCACTATCCTTATTTATGTTCTGTTATCTAATGTATTCGAAATATACACTGTTACTCTCTTTCAAACGGTTGTATATAGTGAATCTTAGTAGTCCATGAATGTTATGACACCAGTTCTGGGTAGAGGCATATGTGGATCTTCCTTATTATATTGGTTTATTTCATTTAAGTCTTCCGCTAAATTTTGAATTCTACTGTTGTTTAAATATTTCTTTCATGCTAAATTAGTTCGTAAAAATGGATCTAAAACAAAAGTACTTATGGATTCTAAATGTGTGGGTTGCCTAGCTTTTACGAGTAGGCGCCATCACAACCCTCGATGGTGGGAAATTAGGGTCATGACCTGTTGGTATCGCAGCACTAGTTTACATAGGTGTCGCGACTCACAGACAAGCTTAGTAGAGTTTGAGGGATCGGTACAGAGACGTCTGTATTTATCCCTCAAAGGCTACATAGTTAGGAAAAGTTGCGCTTATATTCTTCCTTGTCGTCCAATTTTGTTCTTTCAATACTAAATTGAAACCTCTAATCTTGTCCTTTCGCAAAATGGCGCGGTCATGTACTGCTTCTTTAGCTGAGCAGCAGCACACACCAGTGCTAGCTCAGCTTCGTGTTCGGAGGCCTTGAAGAGGTAAAGGTATTAGGAGTGGAGGTAGATATGCTAGATGTGGAGGTAAAGGTATTAGAGGTGGAGGTAAAGGTAATAGAGGTGGAGGTAAAGGTATTGTATTGGCCTGTGGTAGAGAAGCTTCGATTTCATTCTGTGTCGTATCTGGTCATGCCTAGTGATTCTTTGAGTGCCCTATTTATGTGTCGGTGGGTGATTCTATTGTGGTCGACCGAGTTCATCATTCCTGTGTTGAGGTGATTGAGGGTCTTGAGGCCCGTGTTGATTTGTTGCTTTTAGATATGTCGACTTTGACTTCATATTGGGAATGAATTGGTTATTCCCATACCATGCTATCTTGAATTGCAATGCCAAGACCATGACCTTAGCCTTACCGGTTTTGCCCCGTTTAGAGTTGAGAGGGAGTCCAAGTCACTCTACCCGCAGTGTTATCTCGTACGTGAAGGCTCAGCGTATGGTAGAGAAAGGGGTGTTTGGCTTATTTGGCTTATGTGCAATTCCAGTACTGAGCTTCCCTCTATTGATTCGGTACCCGTGGTTCGTGAGATTCCTGAGTTCTTTCCTTCAGACATGCTGGGGGTGACACACGACTGGGACATTGATTTCTGCTTTGATCTGGATCCGGGCACACATCCTATTTATATTCTGCCATATCGTATGCCCCCCCCCCCCCCCCGGAGTTGAGAGAGTTAAAGGAATAGTGCCAGGATTTTCTTGAGAAAGGTTTCATTAGATCCAACATTTAGTGTTTGTTTGCAAAGAAGATGGAAGGTTCGATGAGAATATGCATTGATTACCGAAAATTCTACAAGGTTACAACCAAAAAGTATCCACTATAAAGGATTTATGATTTGTTTGATCAACTTCAGTTGCCAAGGTATTTTCAAAGATAGACTTGAGATCTGGTTACCATCAATTGAGGATTAAGGCATCCGATTCCCTAAGATAGTTTTTACACTCGGTATAGGCATTATGAGTTCTTGGTATGTCATTCGGGTTGACAAATGCCCCAGCAGCTTTTATAGATTTGATGAATTGAGAGTTCAGGCTTGATTTGGATTCTTTCGTGATAGTCTTCATTGATGATATTTTGATATATTCCCGTTGCCGGGAGGAGCACGAGCAGCATCTCATAGTAGTTCTTCAGACCTTAAAGGATAGTCAGTTATATGCTAAGTTCTCGAAGTGTGAATTCTGGTTGAGTTCATCTTTATTTATGGATCATGTTATATTAGCAGAGGGTATTCAGGTTGGTCCGAAGAAGATAGAGGAAGTCAAGAACTGGCTTACACCAGCATCAACTATAGAGATTTGGAGTTTCTTGGAATTGGCAGGATACTATCGACGGTTTGTGGAGGGGTTTTGTCTATTGCAGCCCTGATGATCAGGTTAACCCAGACAGGGGCCCAGTTCAGATGGTCGGATAAGTGTGAGGCGAACTTTCAGAAGCTTAAGACAGATTTGACTATGACACCAGTGTTGGTTTTTCCCACAAGCTCATGGCCTTATATAGTCTATCGTGATGCATCTTGTACTGGAATTGGTACAGTGTTGATGCAGGATGGAAAGATCAATGCTTCGTGGTAGTTGAAGATTAGTGAGAAAAACTATCCGGTCCATGATTTGGATTTAGCAGCCATTGTTCACGCGTTAAAGATCTGAAGGCATTATCTGTATGGAGTATCATGTGAGGTCACGGTTCACAAGAGTTTTCAGTATTTGTTCAAGAAAAAAGAGTTGAATTTGAGGCATAGGAGGTGGTTGGAGTTGTTGAAAGATAATGATATCGCCATCTATTATCATCTGGAATGGCCAGTGCGGTGTGATGCTTTAAGTAGGAAGTCAACCAGTATGGGCAGTCTTGTGAATATTCCGATCGGTGAGAGACTGTTTGCTTTGGATGTTTAGGCTTCGGCCAATCAGTTAGTAAGGCCGGATGTTTCGGATCCTAGTCGTGTGTTAGCTTGCACAGTCGCTCGTTGTTCGTTGTTGGAGCGTATTCGAGATTACGATAATCCTTATGTGTGTCCTTAGAGACACGGTGCAGCACAGAGGTGCCAAGCAGATTACCTTGTGTAATGATGGAGTTTTGAGAATGCAGGGTCGAGTTTGTGTACCTAACGTGGATATACTCCAAGGGTTGATTGTATCAGGATTTGCGGCAGCATCATTAATGGATGAGAATGAAAATCATCATCGTTGCGTATGTGATATGGTGTGTGAATTGCCAACAGGTTAAGTATGAGAATCAAAGGACTGGTGGATTATTTCAGATGATTGAGCTTCCCGAGTGGAAGTGCGAGACGATTACTATGGAATTTGTTACTGCACTTCCGTTGACCCGGAAGAAGTTTGATGTAGTTTAGGTCAATGTTTATAGTCTAACCAAGTAACCGCACTTCATTCCTGTGGCAGTCTCCTATTCGTATGAGAGGTTTGCTGAAGTTTATATCCGGGAGATTGTTCGCCTTCATGGTGAGCCGGTATCTGTCATTTCGGACCAAGGTACGCAGTTTACCTCGCGTTTATTGAGAGTGGTTCAGTAAAAGTTAGGCACCCTGGTGGAGTTTAGCACAACATTCCATCCTCAGACTGACGGGCAGTCCTATAGGGCTATTCAGATATTAGAGGACATGATCTGAGCTTGTGTTATTGACTTTGGAGGTTTGTGGGATCAGTTCTAGCCTTTAGCAGAGTAACTACAACAACAGCTACCAGTCGAGTATCCAGATGGCTCCTTATTAGGCTTTATATGGTAAGCGGTATCGATCGCCGGTTGATGGTTTGAGCTGGGAGAGGCTCGGTTGTTGGGTACAAATTTGGTTTATGAGGCCTTGGACAAGGTAAGGATTATCCAGGATAGTCTTCGCACAGCTCAGTCCAGGCAAAAGATATGTAGATGGTAAGGTTTGAGATGTAGCTTTCATGGTTGGTAAGGGGGTATTGCTCCGAGTGTCTCCTGTAAAGGGAGTGATGAGATTTGGGAAGAAGGGCAAGCTTAGCCCTAGGTTCATTATCCCATTTGACATTCTTGATCGAGTGGGAGAGGTGCTTATAGACTTGTATTGCTACCTAGCTTATCAGTAGTGCATCCAGTGTTTCACGTGTCCATGCTTCGAAAGTATCACAGTGATCCATCCCACGTATTAGATTTCAGCACTGTCTAATTGGACAAGGATTTGTCTTATGAGGAAGAGTCGATATCTATTCTAGACCAAAAAGTTCAATAGTTGAGATCCAAGAGCTTCCGTTCTGTTTGTATTCAGTGGAGAGGTCAGCTTCCAGAGGCATCGACCTTGGAGCCCGAGTCCGATATGCGGAGCCGTTATCCCCACCTATTCCACGACTCAGGTAGTTCCTTCTTTTGTTTGTTCGAGGAAGAACAATTATTTTAGAGGTGAAGAATGTGACGACCCAAAAGTTCATCACCTGTTTCTTATCCAAGTCAGTGTCTTCAAGGCCTTGAAAACCTCATTTAGGGTATCCTCGATATATGTGCACAGTCTGGACGCGCAGCCGGAAAGCTTAAATTTTAAATTCTATGAAAAATGATCTGTTTTGATATTAAAATGAATAAATTTAACTTTGGTCAATATTTTGGATAAACGGACTCGGCCATGTGATTTAACGGTCCCGTAGGTCCGTAGGAAATATGGGACTTGGGCGTATTCCCGGAATCGAATTTCGAGGTCCCAAGCTCGAGAAATAAATTTTTGCGTGAAATTATTTTCTAAAAATAATTAAGGAAAGTGGAAATGAAATTTGATTAAAAAATAACGGTATCGGGCCCGTATTTTAGTTCTGATGCTCGGTACAAATCATATATATGGCTTAAAAGCATTATGTAAAGTTTTGTTGAAAACGGACGTCGTTTGGCATTTTTAGGCTTATAATTGAAATTTTATTTTTTTTATGAAAATTCGGAAGGAATCATGAAATTTGAGGCTTAATTCGATGTATATAACTTTATTTAGGCGATTTGATTACACGGATAAGTCCGTTGGATATTTTTGAGGTTGTGTGCATATTTGGTTTTGAGCCCGAGGGCTCGGGTGAGTTTTGTATAGGTGTCAGATTGCATTTTGGGACTTTGGAAAATCTGGTGCATTCAGTCCTGCAATTTTTGCATTTGCGAAGTAGTACTCGCGAATGCGAGCCTGTCATCGCAAATTCGAGGAAGGGAATATTTCAGCTAGGTCGCGAATGTGAAAGGGAGCTGGTTGTAAATGCGACCTTAAGGCTCTCAAATGCGGGGCTTGGCCAGTCCCAAATGCGACATAGGTATCGCAAATGGGAAGCCTGTGTTTCTTCTCATAGTTCGCAAAAGGGAACATGACATCGCATTTTCCGTATTTGGTCGTGGTTCGCATTTCCAAACCCCAGTTCGCAATTCCCATATCTGAGGCCCAGCAAATTTTATACTTTGTCAAATTTTCACCATTTTCACAATTCATTCAAAATCCACACTCTTTAGGCGATTTTTTCAAGAACAAGTTTCTTTCCGAATCATTTATAAGTAAATTATTACTCAATTATTTCAATCATTAACATCATTTAACAAGTTTTCCACTTAAAATCAATGATTTTTATGGGTGAAATAGGGGGATTTTGGTAGAACCTACGTTTTTCTAAAATTGGGGATTTGAACCTCAATTTGAGGTGCGATTTCAAAATATATTATATAGTTGGGTTCGTGAGGGAATGGGTAACCGGGTTTTGGTTCGAACCTCGGGTTTTGACCATGTGGGCCCCGGGGCGATTTTGGAATATTTGGGCAAAACTTTGGCAAATTCATTTTTATGCATTCAAATATATTCATTTAGCATTTATTGATGTAATTAAGTAACTTGTGACTAGATTGGAGCGGATTTGTGGTGGAATCGAGGGGTAAAGCTATACTTGAGGCTTGAGTTGAGTTTAAAGCATCGAGGTAAGTGTTCGGCCTAACCTTAGCTTGAGGGATTAGGAGATAAGTCATGATTGATACTTGTTTTCTGTCGAGTATGACATATAGGCATGGTGACGAGTATCTATAAGTTGGTGTCTAGCATGACCATGAGTTCTTAAATTGTTAATTACTTGATTCTTGATATATCCTTCATGCCTTAGTGATGAATTCTCATTGTTGTGAAATGTTTGAGGAAAGAATTATTCTTCTTATGAACAATAAAAAGCGTTGACTCCATTTTTATAACAAATTGTGAAAGTATAAGTGATAATTGAAGCTCTAGAGTATTGGCACGAGTTATGAAGTGAGTTGTAAAGTAAATGTGAGAAAGAGAAGAGTTAATTACGTTGTTCCCTTGCTGGGCAAATGTTGAGTTGTGGTTCTCTTGCTTAATGTTCTTAGTATATATTACGGATTCTTGTGTTGACGATCCATTGTACTAAGTGTTTTAATAAGATTAGTTATAGTTGAATCAGTTTGATGTGGTGATGAATTTGGTTATTTCTAAGGTAGTTTGGTGTAATAACAAGTTTAGACTTAGCCGAGGTAGTTAGGGTTGTAATTAGTCTAGATATAGTTTAGGTAGTTAGGTTTTGTAACAAGTTTGGTTATAGCTATTTCTCTCCTGGAGAAATAAACTGAATTATCTTGTTTCACTACCGGGACATTTGATTTTCATATTATTATTTCCCTTGTCGGGAAGTTATTACTTTACTTTGTTCCCTTGACGACGGGTTCCTCGACCCATCTCAGCCAAATAAGTCCATAGGCAATAGAGCGTGACATACTATAGGGATCTCAGCCTTCATATCCTTTTTCATTTAATGTTCATGCATAAAATATAGTTATTATATTGTTTCTAATAGTAGAAAATATGACTGAGTGTATATCTGCTGCACACAAATGAGGATAAACGCATAAGGATCCCCTAAGGATTCTACATGTCGGCATACTGCCCTAAACACGGCAATAATCCCAATTCACAGTAAAACGTATGTGTTACATAGTAGAAATTAACACTGGGGATGGACTAAGTCTCAATCCCCAATAGCATACGACCCCACACTCATCATGGAGTGTGTGTTGCGCCTCAATATAGCGGTCACGATGTGAAAGTCTGGGGTTTCAAACCCTCAGAACAGCATTTACATCCATTACTCACCTCTAGCCGGCCGAAAACTAGCTAACAATGCCATTGCCTCTCGAATCGACCTCCTCGCGCGTCGAATCTGGCCAAAACCACAACGAATACATTACAATAGGCTAAGGGATTATAACCCAATCGAAAAGACTTGAAAAATATCGAATATCACAAAATTTGCAAAACCCGAGCCCCGGGCACACTTCTCAAAATCCAGAAAATTTTACATCAAAATGATCTTTCTCTCGCCACGAGTCTATACATATAAAGTTTACAAGAATCGGAGTCGATTTGACCCCTCAAATCATCAATTTTAGCTCTCTTAAGTTTCAAGCCCTAACCTCCCTTTTTAACCTTTAGTTCCTTGGGTTTTTAGTGTTAATACATGTTTATACACCATAATATCATAATCTAATTCCTAGAATTCATACCTTATGATAGACCTTGAAACCTTCTTCAAAAATCGCCCAAAACCCTCTTGGTTCGAAGTCCAAAATATTTGTTCTTTCAAAATTCGCGAAGAAGACTTAATTTAAATCTATCCAGGTCTTTTCGCTTTTGTGCTCCATTTTCCGCTCATGCGGTCCCATAATATCCAGACCGCTTCTGCAGGTCCAAGATCACCTATGCGATCTCCGCATTTGCAGAAAAACATACACTTGTGCGGAGACTGCCCAGGCCTCAAAGGACCACTTTTGCGACCATTTAGCTGCATCTGCGGAACCGCCTGTGCAGTCCCTTTTCCACAGATGTGGAAATGATAGAACCACCAAACTTAAATCATACAATAAACTCCAAACTCTCCGTTTAACCACCCGAATTCACTCCGAGGCCCCCGGTACCCCAACCAAGAGAACAAACATGATCTTTTACCCTATCCAGACTTGCTCGAACCATCAAAACACTATCGTTAACACCAAAATCCATATTTTTCACCAAATCAAAGACTAAGTTTATCAAATTCTTCCAAAAGTCACATTTGATTAAAACCCCGGCCTAAACACCTCCGATTTAACTTAAATTTTGCACACACATCCCAAATTACCAATTGAAGCAACTACAACTCTCAGAATCCCGCTCCAACTCTCGGATAAAATCTCACCTATCAACTGGAATTCGCCAAATTCAAACTTAGCCAATTCAAGTGTAAATCTGCACCAAATTACTTCTGATTGCTCTCCTAAGCCTTATATAATCCCCCGAAACTATCAGAATCGTTAGAAATCTATTCCGAGCTCTTTAACTCAAAAGTAACCATTCGATTGACTATTCCAAACCAAACTTTCCCTAAGGAGACTATCTCATTTCCAACCAAACTCTATCCGAATTACTTCAAAAATCACCAAAACATATGATGAAACATGTAGAAGCACAAAACGAGCAAACATGATGGAAATACCTGAGAGGACGGGTCGGGTCGTCACATATTAGCGCACCGGTCATCATATCCATATTCTACCCTTCCAACCTCGCTAAGGTATTTAAACACGATTATTCTCATTTACTTATTACATGCTGCAATCCGTCCCCGCCTATCAGTCTTGGGGTATTAGGACTTCTATTCCTAAAAGTAAAGAAAGGGGTAGAGGCTTATATGGTGTTTAAAGGATAAAATACTAGTTTTGACAAACAAAACAAATAGCTAGTAGAGGGGATTCACAAAAAAAATGTAAGGCTCACACAAAAAAAACCATGTATATCAGATAGCACTTAGTTTAGCATGCCTTGCACATACTTATTTGGTATTTCAATTAAAACTTAAGCGGCGGACAGACTAGTTTAACACATAGAATTAGCTAAATAGTCCACATTAGGCACCTCGGGTCCAACTGACAGAAATTGAAGTATTTTAAAAGAGTTATTCAGAGAAAGCACTGATTTCAGACAGGAGCCTAATGATGTTCCGGAGAATTTCGGCACATTTCAATACTAATATCTTAGATTCTAGCTTGTATTATTACAATTATAACTGGTACTTATGTATATTTGTTGTTTCTACAGTATAATAGGAAGGGGAGGCCATGGACACGAAAACGGAATAAAAAAATACAAGAAAAGAGCTAGATATTGCACATGTACTGGTCTGCGGTCCACTATGCGGTCGCAGATCAAACATGCGAGCCGCAGAAGTGTGCATCAAATAGCATATCTAAGTAGAGTCCTGAGCTAAATTTCAAGTCAAGAATGTGGTATATTGTGCGACCGCATAAACAACATGTGAACCACGGAATGCACCGCAAACCAAACATGAATATAACTAAAGGTCAAAGATGCGTTGCAATCTACGGTCGCAAAACCCAAATGCGTACAGCAGAATAGGAATGCGAAGGCGACCTTAAAACTAGGGTTTCATTCTGCGGTAGTGAAGCTCAAATGTGGACAGCATACTGGTTCTGCGACAAGAATGCGGTTGTAGACTTGACCTGAAAGGGCGATTTTATCCATTTTCTGTCCCGATTTTTACCCCACTATAAATAGTTTTATGAAGCCTTTGCGGGCTCATCTTGTCTAACTTATAAGATACATTCCAAATCATAAATATTCTCTCTTTTTTGAAGTTTTTGGTTGGAGTCCTTACTCTGTAAGTATTTATGACATTTAATACTATTTGGTTCTTATATTTTAGCATGTGTAGCTAACTTTAAATACTAAGATTGTTGACCCAAAAATTGGTCATACGTTAATGGATGTTTAACATTGAATATATATATAATGGTTTGTTCATATTTATTTACTTCTCATTCTTCATTTATTGTTGGTGGTTGCAAACATTAACAAAAGCCATTAAATTGTTACTTTGCTTGGGAAAGTGGGTTAGAGTTTGGTAAAAGTAAATATCAATGACTCAAGGTTTAAACTTTGTTTTATAAAATCGCTTAGGGATAAGTGAGTTCTTATCGGCATTTATTGATGATTCTTAATTGCAAATCTTTTACATTTGGGAAAATTATAAATAGAAAATACTACTCATTTATTGGAAAATATTGGGTAGTAACTTAGGCATCATGTGCATATCGAATGACCCTTCCATTAAAAATATATCATATTAACACCTGAAAACATTACATTTCATTAAAGGGGACATAACCTTGGTTGCTTTAATCCAATTGTTCACTCATCAAATATGGAAATTAGTTGTCACTTCAAAACAAACACCATACATACTCTTGTCACTATGAACCACTACGTTTTGTTACTATTCACCGAATATAGATAAGACATTAGTCGAGCAACACACTGAACAAATAACCTTTTCATACTGATTCCATGTGGGATTCGATCCCAACCTTGCTGGGTTATTATATTTGATACAAGCCGCCTTACACTATTTATTAAAGTGTAATTTAATAGTATCAAATTTTGGCATTGTTTCTGGGGAATACGATTTTGAAATTAATATTTATTGTGTCCTTAACGTCTATTTCTATTCTATCACACTTTGCTTGCTTTGCTTGGTGTTGATCGAAAAACATGTCAGCTATGGTGATGATGTGGAGGGGGAAATGGGCGAAAGTCCTTTCGCAAACATCGAAGAATACATTGAGGATACCAATGCCATTGTGTCTCTGGCCGTTGGAGCGGAAACATTCAAAGTGGAACATAGTTTAATTCTGATGCTTAAGGCAGAAGGGTTCTTCTAGAATTCCAGCGGCGATGATCCAATGCAACACCTTAGGAATTTCTTGGGTGTGTATGTGTATTGCACAAACAAAATAACATATTCGACGATGCCCTTAGGTTGACATGCTTCAAGTGTTCTCTAGCTGGGGATGCAAGGAAATGGCTCCATAATCTACCTCCCAACTCTGTTCAATCTTGGTCCGAGCTTGTTCGGGCGTTTCTGTCCAAATGGTTCCCGCAAAGAAAAAAGTCTGATTTGTGGGATAAGATTTTCTTCTTCAAGCAGATACAGGGAGAGAAGTTGCATGAGGTATGGGATTGCTTCAAATTATACTTGTTAAGGTCTCCAAACCATGGTTCCCCGACTCCATGTTGTTGGAAAAGTTTTACATGGGTTTCGACCCTATGAACCAAGTCATCGCCAAGAATTCAACTGACAGATATTTCATGGACAAACCCCTTGCTCGAGTGACGCAAATCCTTGACAAAATGGAAAAGCACAACCAAGCATGGCGCTTAGAGGATACCACCGGAGGAATCTCATATGGTGCTCCTTCTTTGAGCAGGTTGATCAAGGAAAACAAAGAAAGGGATCAAGTGGTTGATGGGCTTGCTACAAATGTGAATGTGCTAACCAAGATGTTTACCGAGAATCAGACAAAGAAAGTAAATGCAGTGGAGGATATCCAACTAAACATGGAGGAAAATTTTGAGGAGGCAAATTATATCAACAACCCTCAAAGAGGGTATCAAAGGCAACCCTGCCATGGTCAAGGGCAACAAAACCAATGGAGGCCAAAAATCACAAGGGCAAGGCAACCAACAATGGAGAAATGATCAAGGTAACTCGCGCCAAGGAAATTGGAACAACAACAACAATTTTGCAAATCGGAGCTCCAACCCCAATGTTCCCCCAAAAGGTCATTATGCAAATCATGGATCAACGAGTGAGTCCAAGTTAGAAAGCATGCTTGAACGAGTGTTGCAAAACCAAGAGAAGTCTGACGCATCCATGAGAAACATGACCGAAGTTGTTGGCTCTCATACCGCATATATCCAAAAGCTAGAGATGCAAATGAGATACCTTTCAAGAGAGCAAAACCCGAAGCAAAAAGGGCAACTTCCTAGTGATACCATTGTGAATCCGAAGAGTGATGGAGGTGGATCAACCTCTCACGCCCTGGAACCATAAGAAGTGGGAAGGTTTTACAAGGTGACATTTAACAAGAGGTTGTTGAAGTTAAAAGGATGCAAAAACAAGAAGTTGAAGTCGAAGATCAAGAGGTTGTTGAAGTTGAAAAGGTTCCGGAAAAAATAAAAGTTGCAAGAGCAAAAGGTGAAAGAAAAGGAGACGGAAACATCAAAAGCTCCACTCCCTATTCCTAACCTCCTCCATCTTTCCCTCAAAGACTTATTTGAAGGGTTGATGATAACAAGCTTGAACAATTCTACGATATCCTTATGCAATTGTTGGTGAACATTCATTTCTTTGAAGCTTTCCAAGAAATGATGTGGTTTGCCAAGTATTTGAAGGATTTGATCAACAAAAAGAGGACCACATAGAATGAGGTAATGAACATGACTCACTGGGTTAGCTCCATTATTGCCACAAGCCCTGTCCGAAAGAAAGAGGACCCTGAAGAATTTACTATCCCATGCACTATCGGAGAGTGTGATTTTGCAAGAGCTCTTTGTGATAATAGGCTAGCATCAACTTGATGCCACTTTCCATCAACAAGCAAGCGGGATTAGGGATGCCAAGGCAAACAAGCATGATGTTACAAATGTCCGATCGATCCATTAAGTGACCGATAGGCATTGTTGATGACATTATGGTGAAAGTTGGAGCATTAAATTTACCCGCCGACTTTGTGATTCTCAATCGTGTTGTTGATAAAGAAGTCCCTATCATATTGGGAAGATCATTCCAGAAACGGGAAGAGCACTCATGGATTCGGAGCGAAATGAAATTAGGTTCCGGGTGAATGATGAAGAAGTCACCTTTCAAGCGAGCAAGGGTGTGAATTTGCCCCATGAGAATGAGAGTATTTCAGTGATTGATGTGGTTGATAAAGTTCAAGATGCCGTCGAGTTAAAAATGGAAGAGCAACGTCTTGGCGAAGCATTAGTGGCTATCTTCGTAGATTTTGATAGTGAAGACATGGATGGGTATATAGAGTCTGTAAATGCATTGGACGGTCTTGGATGCTATTTTTATACTCCAACAAAGCTTTCTCTCAACTTGGAGAATTGGGCCACACCTCCTACCAAGCCATCAATCATTGAGCCACCGCAACTAGAGCTCAAGCCTCTCCCGCCACACTTAAGGTATAAAGTTCTTGGCTTTAATGATACTTTACCCGTATGCGTTTCATCTTTGTTAAATGATATGCAGGTAAGAAAATTATTAAAGGTCTTGAAAGAACACATGCAAGCTATTGGATGGACTATTGCAGACATCCATGGGATCCCCGCAAGAATTTGTGAACGTAAAATCCAATTGGAGACGGATACAAAGCCAAGTATGGAACATCAAAGGCGGTTGAACTCATTAACGCAAGAGGTCATAAAGAATGAGATTATCAAGTGGTTGGATGCAGGGGTAGTTTACCCCATTGCGGATAGTTAGTAGGTGAGCCCAGTATAATGTGTGACAAAAAATGGTGGCATGACCGTGATCGAGAATGAGAAAAATGAGCTAATCCCAATACTAACTGTGACCGGATGGAGAGTTTGTATGGACTATCGGAAGCTCAACAGTGCAAATTGCAAGGACCACATACCTATGCCTTTTATTGATCAAATGTTTTATCGGCTAGCGGGGAGGTCATTCTACTATTTCCTCAATGGGTATTCCGGCTACAATAAAATAACATTGCTTTGGAAGATAAAAAGAAACTAATTTCACTTGCCCGTATGGTACTTTTCCTTTTAGCCGGATGTCGTTTGGTTTGTGCAACGCTCCAGCTGCCTTCTAATGATGTATGATGTCTATATTCTCTGACATGGTTAAGGATATTCTTGAAGTCTTCAAGGAAAATTTCTTTGTGTTGGTGATTCATTTGAGCACTATCTTGATAACGTTAGACAAGTGCTCAATATATGCGAAGAAATAAATCTTGTGCTAAATTGGGAGAAGTGTCACTTCATGGTTGACGAAGGAATTATGTTTGGGCATAAATTTTTTAAAGCATTGGTATTGAAGTTGATCAGGCAAAGTTTAAGATTATTTCAAAGCTTCCTCCACCAACTTCTGTAAAAGGCACCCAAGGACTTCTCTAAGATTCCTAACCCCATGTGCAAACTCCTTGAAAAGGATGCCAAATTTGTGTTTGATAAGAATTGCCTCAAAGCTTTTGAGGAGTTAAAGCAAAGGCTCACCACGGCACCCATCATTGTCACACCCGATTGGTCACTTCCCTTCGAGCTCATGTGTGACGCCAGTGGTGTAGCCATTGGAGAAATGCTTGGACAACGTCACAATAAAGTGCTTCACCCGGCGTACTATGCAAATAAAACTATTAATGGGGCGCAAATGAATTACACGGTAACTAACCAAGAGCATCTTGCTATTGTGTATTCTTTTGAAAAGTACCGGGCCTATTTATTGGGGTCAAAGGTTGTGCTATACACGGATCATGTGGCTTTTCGCTATCTCATGGCAAAGAAGGATGTCAAGCCTCGATTGATCTGATGGGTCTTGTTATTGCAAGAATTTGACTTTGAAGTCAAGGATCGCAAAGGAATGCAAAATAAAGTGATGGATCATTTGTCAAGGCATAAAGAGGCAGGAAAACCAAAGGGAGATCTTGAAATCAATTATGCATTCCCGGATGAGCACATCTTGGCATTATCTAGCACGTTTTCTCCTTGGTATGCCGACATTGCTAACTACTTGGTTAGTGACCTTATCCCGAAAGGATTGGAGTCATATCAAAGAAAGAATATTTTGAGAGAATGCCAGTAATACTATTGGAAGGAACCATACTTGTTCCGTGTGTATGTTGGCAATATTATCAGAAGGTGTGTTCCCGAAAAAGAAGTCATGCCAATTCTCAAGGCATGCCATGACTCTCATGTTGGGGGTCATCATGAGGAAATCGAACGGTGGCTAATGTTCTTGAATGTGGATTTTATTGGCCTTCAATCTACCATGATGCCAATCAAATGGTCAAGGCTTGTGACCAATGTCAACCACAAGGTTCTTTCTCCAAGAGGCATGAAATGCCAATTCTCTTTTTCATGGAGATAGAGATCTTTGATGTGTGGGGAATCGACTTCATTGTTCCCTTTGTGAGTTCTTGTGGGATGAAATACATCTTTATTGATGTGTACTACGTGTCCAAATGGGTTTAGGCCGTTGCCTTACCAAACAATGAGGCACGGAGTGTAACCACCTTCCTGAAGAAGAACATATTCACTCGGTTTTGCACTCTTAGAGCCATTCTAAGTGATGATGGATTGCACTTCTATAACAAAGACTTTTTCGAGGGCTACGTGAGAAGTATGGTTTCAACCACAAGGTGGACACACCATATCATAAGTAAAGTGGTCAAGTTGAGGTTTCTAATCGGTAGATCAAAAACATTCTGGCAAAAACTTGGAACGCAAATAGGACTGACTTGTCAAGGAAGCTAGATGATGCATTGTGGGCAAATCACACGGCCTATAAAACTCCTATTGGTACTTCTCCTTATCCGCTCATCTTTGGTAAAGCATGTCATATACCCGTGGAAATAGAACATAAAACTATGTGGGCGTTGAAAATTTTAAACCTGGATTGGGCTGAAGGTGCAAATTTGAGGTTGACACAACTTAATGAACTAGAGGAATTCTGGTTCCATGCTTATGAAAGTGTCACTGTGTACAAAGAGCGGATGAAGTTTGTCCATTACAAAAAGATCTTGAAAAGAGAGCTAAAGGCGTGTGATTTTGTCTAACTCTTTAATTCAATGCTCAAATTGTTTTTGGGCAAGCTTAAATCAAAATGGTTCGGGCCGTTCAAGGTGGAAAATGTCTCTCCGTATGGAGCGATGGAATTAGAATAAATAGATGGGTCCCCGACATTTAAGGTAAATGGCCAACACGTCAAGCATTATTTGGCCACTACTAGTGAAAATCATTTGGAGGAGCAGCTGGCTCTCGAAAATGGAACATACCCGACAACTGAGTGAAATCAAAGAAACATCAATTCCATCGTGCTGTGACGTTAAATCAAGCACTTCATGGGAGGCAACCCATGTGTGGTAACACCCTTTTGTTCTTTGCATTTTTCAATTTTTTATGGATAGATTTATTTGATCAATTTAAAGCGTTTGTTTAAGTGCAGGGGGTTTAGAAGATCCCAAAACTTGGTGAAAATGCAAGAAAAATTGAAGAAGGGGCACAATGTCAAGTATCTGGCAGATATGCGGACCGCATTCTGACCGCAGATGTAATCAGAGAGGAGCTTAAATGTGCACTTGGAAATGTGGTGATAATGCACATTCTGCGGTCCGCATTGCGCTTATGTGACCGCAGAATGTACCGCATTTGGCCCCCTCTCGGTTAGGTCATTAACTGCAACGCATATAACTTATGCGATTGCATAGTGTGTTATGCAGTGAGCAAAGCACCGCATATTCGTCAGGTAAGTTCCTTCGTCTAAATATACACTTAAACAAAATAGAAAAATACAAAAAACGAATGAACAAACAGCAAAACAAACGAAAACAAAAAGCAAAGGAAGAGAGGTAGGGAAAAGAAGAACCCTGTTCGATCTTGAAACAAAACCAAATTAATCACCCAAGGTCTCCATCTATTCTGGTAAGTAATCAATTCTCCCCTGCTTTATTGGTTACCAATGTCGAAATCTTTGTGCAAATTGTTTTTGTAGCTATTTCTCTTTAGTATCATCAATTTGGGGATAAATATGATGTGGAGCAAAGGGTTGAACAAAAATCCTAGGGTAGCCATCGTTGAATATGATAATTTATGTGAAAACGATGAGTTTTGCGGTCTGCATATCTGAAATGCTGACCGAATTTTGGTCACAAACCAAATGCTATGTCAGCTGAGGAAGATGATAAAATGTGGCCACTATGAGACCACATAACTAATATGCGGTCTGCATTGTGACCGCATAATTGACACAAAAGTTTTCTTTGGAAACTAGAGTAAATACGGCAGACATCCGATCACATAACTAACATGCGGTCAGCATATCCACCGCAGTGTTGAACAGAGTTCCCTGTGAATGAGCCTTGCATTCTGCAGCCATTCTGCGATCGCATTCTTTTCTTTGTGGCGAGATATGAGATCCCATTTGTTGTTGCATATTTTGATCAAGTTCATTCTGCGATTATTATGTGGTCCGTACAGTGGTTATGCGACCACATAGTCCATCACAGATTGACAAAACTTTGAGGCTATCATTTATGCGGTGATTCTAAGGTCCGCATTATGATTTTGCGGCCGCATACTGTACTGCATTTTGAGCTTTTCCTCTAAATATTTCTATATCTTATCCCAATGTATTGATGTTGTCACTCACGCTCTACCCTTATGCATATATGGCTCCCAGAAAAAATCATACCCTACCAAAGCCCTCCTCCAAACCAAAGTCTAAGCGACAAATAATAGAATTGGTAGCACCAAGGCCCTCCCAGTCTAATGAGGAGGTGCTCCTACATGAAGCAGATTTGGTAGCAGAGGCAAAGAGGAAGCATGGGGCTGATTTCCATATCTAACGGGGCATAGAGGGGTCATGGGAGAAGTATGAAGAAGGGCTCCTAAAAAGTAAACTACTGCCCGAGAAGCAATTGAGCCTGAACGGGTTGAAAGACAAATACCCTCACATCATGGAGAACATCAGGGCAAGAAAATGGGAGTCCTTCACCAAGCCACTAGCTGAATACAATGAATACATTGTCCGGGAATTCTATTCATTATATGAGGTATACAGGACCAAGCACCATAAACAAAACAGAGACTTCACAAGTGAAGTGCTAGTCTGAAGGCAGACAGTCTTCTGCCATGACACTCATTGCACCGCAGAGTATGATGAGAAGTTTGCAAAACGGGAGAGTGAAAGAGGGTGGTTTGCTTCCATAATTGCCTAGGTAACCCCTCCTGGATTAACCCTGGCCAAAAGATCTACAAGGAAAGCTTGACAAGAGAGGGTCGCTTCTGTCTACCATTCCTCACTTCCAGATTAATTCAAAATCATAACAAAACAGAGATTGCCATTGAGAAGGCACTCCCCATTGCATGCATCATGAGTGGGATTAAGGTATATGTGGGGGCAATGATATTTGAGGAGATCGGGATCAGGGCCACACAAATAGCTACATCCATTTCATTCCCTTCCTTTATTACTACTCTGTGCAAGGCTGTGGGAGTCCATGTTGATGAATGCCATGACAGAAAAGGAAAGGAACTGGGGATCATTGAAATAACTCGTGTTGGTGATGCTAATATCCCGCGAGTGATCACAGTTCCGGTACAAACTACTGCAGAGCCTTCAGGATCCCGGCCCTCTGATACTCCTCCCATTTCGGTTGCAGATTCTTCAAAGCCTCAGTCAACCATTACTCAACCTTCTCTACAACTAACCACTTCCCAGCCTGCCTCTGCTATTCCTACGGCCTCGAAGCTTGTCCTATTGGCCTAGCATGATTACGCCAAGGTCGACCAACACTGCCAAACCTAATAAAGCAGGCCCTGACTCCCATGCAAGCAACAGTGACAGACATTCAAAAGCAACAGTCATCTCTTGCGAAATATTTGCAGTAACTGGAGTTTCGTGTGGAGAAGCTCGAGAGAGGTGAGGTCAATGGGTTAAAGGAATTGAATAAGGAGGTTGCCTCTATGAAGATCGAGTTCCAAAAGATGCAAAACCTGGAATTCAATCTCTCATACCTCCTTCTCATTGATGGTGACCAGGATCCGGGTACAGCACCCCCGAATTTGGGACTGGACTTTTTTACCTTGATGATTGACCCTGCTCTTCCTACTCCCGGAGCTTCCCAACCAATAGCTCCTCAAGATCACACTGAGATTACTTCTAATGAGTAGGCCGGATGTTCGGGTAAGACGAAGGATGATGAGGATGATGACAAAGATGATGAGAGTTCAGGGTTCTTGAGTTTTGAAGCCCCTCAAGATAAGGGGAAGCATATTGGAGAAGCCTCAGTTGAGGATGCTACTCTTGAGGAGGGTGCCAATGAAAAGCGGAGCGAGCAGATATCCAGCAGGCGACACAGAGGTCTTTGGTAGACCTGGCCATTCCTGTAGTCTCTATGATCACCCCATCATCAGTTGGTGAGTCTAGCAGTTCACAGGCGCCAACTCCATATTCAGCTCCCACTCCTTCTTATGACCAGCCTGAGTCCATCCCTTCTTTTACAGAGCTTTCAGCCGTCCCAACTGCCACATCTGATGGTGACCCCTCCAGCATACCACCATCTGCTAACTCCTACAGCACTTAGTGTGCCTTAGGGAGCTCCCCCTCAAACTAATCTCTTTATTTTTATGCATTGGGGATAATACATGCTTTCAGTTGGGGGTGAATGGTAGCATGGTAGATATTTTTGTGCACATACTCTTGTGTGATATTGGAAAGTAGAATTGAAATCTTTGTATACAGCATGTCAGTAGGTTGACAATCAAACTCATATATCTATGCATATTTTGCCTTCTGTATATATTGGTATGTCTTCGGCACATGAGTTTTGTTTGATAATGATGTTCATGTTAGTGTTTACTTTGTGTTCATAATAGTGATGTGTATAATAGTATGTATAATAGTGTTATGTTCATAATGGTGTTGTTAATGTTAATGTTCCTCGTTATCCTTATATAAAAAAAAAAAAAAAAAACAAGTTGATAGTTATTAGGAATCAATTCCCTTTAGTGATTAGGAATCATTTCTCTTTTGTTTTTCTTTTTCCAGTTCTTTCCAAGGGTATAATAGTAGAACCTGGATCGTAGGATGAATCATTTCAAATGGTTTGGTGTATTTGCCGAGTGTCAAGCATGTGTATTTATACATAACATATACTCTTCCACATGTATATATGCCATTTTTGTAGATTTTTCCCAATGATAGAAGGATTGACAACTTTCTTAAGGAATTTAATCTTTGTGATCAACTTTGTGAACCTGAGACTCTCTCTGTGACACTATGGCTACCCATAGTTATACATGTGGTTATAATGAAATCTTTGAGTTGCCAAGTGTTTATTCGGAAGCGACAAATTATGTGAATGAAGCAGTTCATGTGCCATGTGTGTGCAAGTTCTGTGTTTGTACATAACTCTTGTGTTTACTTCTTTTATCTAGAACCTGCCTGGTTAGTCTTTCACTGCTAATGATAGTATGTTTGGTTGGAGGAATGATCTTACGCATTCTTTATTTTTTATTGCAAAACCCCTTTATCTTTTCAAGCCTACCTATGCATGAATAATACTACTAGTACCCAATTTGAGTCTTTAAACCTTTTCTTTGGCCAACTCATTACACACCTTTCCCTTTTTTAAAAAACAATTCCCTCTCTTGAACCTGTCCCTATTTGAATATTGAGAATGAGGCTAAAAGCCTAAGTTGGGGGTGGGGTAGAAGAGGAGATTGGTAAGGTTGTATGGTGAGTTTAGGACCCATGCCTTAAAAATACTTGTTGAAAGTATTCAAGCTCCAAAAGAAAAAAAAATGAAGCATATGTGTATAAAAAACAAAAAAAGGAGAAAATATGTGTATATATATAAAGTATAAAGTCTTGAATAAAAAAAATAGAAGATGTAGGTGAGGTGGTTTGTATATTGGGAACTAAATGAAAGTGAGGCTATGGGGGGTTTGAAAAGGAGCAAAGTGCAAAGGAATTGGAAATTGTGATTAATGTTCAAAGAGGGTGGAGTCACTTGTATCCAAATGTTTATCCAACCCGTCCTTGAACCTACATTAATGTTCAAAGAGAGTGGAGTCACTTGTATCCAAATGTTTATCCAACCCGTCCTTGAAACTACATTACAAACTAAAAAGTCCTTATGAGACCTCAAACCAAACAAT
Source organism: Nicotiana benthamiana (assembly GCA_034376525.1). Classification (NCBI taxonomy): domain Eukaryota; kingdom Viridiplantae; phylum Streptophyta; class Magnoliopsida; order Solanales; family Solanaceae; genus Nicotiana; species Nicotiana benthamiana. The sequence goes on along the minus strand of CM067329.1, from coordinate 34,831,636 downwards.
CTTGAATAAGCGATTAATTAAAATAACGGCAAGCCTATGGTATGATATGTTGTAACACTTGAAGTTCCTTCTGAGAGAGAGTGTGTTTGTAAATGGTCCCTTTTTGTCGTCCTTGTAAATATTGTGATTTTTGGATCTTCCTTCTAGTGAGGGTACATGAACTATGGAGTTGCACAGAAGTAGAGCTTTTTGAGTCAAATAAAATTGCACTCGGTTGAGCGTAACATTTTGTCTCAAGGTTCACAAGTTGATTAGTTTACCTTGTATATACTATAAATTCAAAATGGGTACAACAATTGTAAACATATGCTTGAGGAATTAGCAATGAACACTGCCTTTAGTCATTATTGAATCGTGTCTTCTAAGTAGAGGCTAGATTATGCTAAGTATATTTTAGTTGCTTGAGAACAATCAAGAGTTTAAGGTTGGGGATTGATGTGTCGGAGAACTTCAGCACTTTTCAATACTAATTGCTTAGATTCTAGCTTATTTTAATGCAATTATAACTGGTACTTATGTAGATTTTTTGTTTCTACGGTATAATAGGAAGGGGAGCCTAAGGACACGAAAATTGAAGCAAAAAAAGACAAGAAAAGAGCTAAATATTGAATATGTACTGGTATGTGGTCCACTATCTAGTCGCATATCAGACATGCGAGCCGCAGAAGTCTGCATCAAATCGCATATTGAAGCAGAGTCCTGAGCTAAATTTCAAGTCAAAAATGCGGTATACTATGCGAACGCATAACCAACATGGGGACCACAGAATGCACCGTAAACCAAACATGAAGATAACTGAAGGTGAAAAATGCGACGCAATCTGCGGTCGCAAAACCCAAATGAGGACTGCATAACAGGAATGCGAAGGTGACATGAAAATTAAGGTTTCATTCTGCGGTAGTGACGCTCAAAATATAGACAGCATACTTGTTCTGCGACAAGAATGCAGTCGCAGACTTGGCCTCAATGGGCAATTTTGTCAATTTTCTGTCCGATTTTTACCCCACTATAAGTAGTTTTATGAAGCCTTTGTGGGTTCATCTTGTCTATCTTTTAAGCTACATTCTAAGACATAAATATTCTTTCTTTTTGGAAGCTTTTGGTTGGAGATTCCTTACTTTGTATGCATTTATGACGTTAAATATTATTTGGTTCTTGTATTTTAGTATGTGCAGCTAACTTTAAATACTAAGGTCGTGGACCCAAAATGGGTGTTATGTTAATGGGTGTTTAACATTGAATATATGTATAATGGTTGGTTGATATTTATTTACTTCTCATTCTTCATTTATTGTTGGTGGTTGCAAACATTAACAAAAGCTATTAAACTCTTGCTTTGATTGGGTATGTCGGTTAGAGTTTGGTAGAAGTAAATATCAATTGGCTCAAGACTTTAAACATTATTTGATAAAATCGCTTAGGGATGGGCAGGTTTTAATTGGTATTTATTGATAATTCTTAATTGCAACTCTTTTCCATTTGGAAAAATTATATAGATAGAATACTACACATTTATTGGGAAATATTAGGTAGTAACTTAGGCATCATGTGCATATCAAATGAACCTTCCATTAGAAATATATCATATTAACACCTGTAAACATTACATTTCATTAAAGGGGACACAACCTTGGTTGCTTTAATCAAATTATTTACTTATCAAATATTGAAATTAGTTGTAACTTCAAAACAAAGACCATAGATACTCTTGTCACTATGAACCACTACTTTGTTACTATTAACCGAATTGTGAAGAAGAGTTTTCAAAAGTGAAAATACCTTAAGAGAAAGAGTGAGCTAAAAGATTGTTTTGAAAGGTAGCTTCAAGAGATGAATAGAGTTTAGGCAGAAGATTTAAAGGACTTATCTTAGACAGATTTGCAGAATTTAAAAAATTATAGGTTTATAAGGGTTTTATTGAAAACGTAACAATGAACGTTAATGCCAGTTAACAGGTTGTTGTTATTTAAAAAAATCAGGCAAGTTTGAGATGAATTGCTATAGACATGATATATATATACTTGATTTTCTTAAGACATGTTATTAAACTGATGAAAGAATGATCATTTGATTATCCTATGGTTTTCCTGATGCATATGCATTTCCTATAAACATGGTTTCTGTATGAAACTAATTACATGAATATTAAATCCTATAGGCAGGGTTTCTTATGATTTGCAAGATGATAAAGTATTAAACCCTATAGGCAGATTTTCCAGATGACTGTTAATTCTATAGACATAGTATCTAAGTGATTGAAAAACGTTAAACCTATAGACATGATATCTAGGTGATTAAAACATTAATACTATAGACATGGTATCTACCCTTTATTTCATGCAAATAAGTAAACCCTTCACATAACCTTTTACTAGAACTTCCCCGAGTTCTTTTATACAGAAATATTACAGAGCCACAAAAAATATAAAACATATCACAACCCACAGCTAGGCCTGAGATTTCTAATTCAATCTTAATGCCCAATAATGTGTTTCACTAATTCCGGATTCAAGATTTCCAAAACCTTCTCTTATCCAAAGTGTTTTAGAGTTCCAAGGAGCCTCAAGGGCTCCAGGCAGTGCTTACACCCTGAATTAGAACAGAATAGTGCAGTGTGGAATAGCCAGCCCTAAAGCATCCAAGTTCAGAGGGAGCTCCAAGGTCCCTAAGCATGGCTTACCAAAGCGGGGCAGAACTTAGAACTAGGAATAAGTGTAAAGTGAGAGAGAGGTTAGAGATCCATTGCAAAGGGTGGTCATGCCCAGTCATGGGCATAGAATGGCACACCTCTGAGCCTTTGCTTGGTCCAAACAATTAAGAGAAGACATTAGAAGTTATACTTGGGTCTGAATGGTTATTAGGAAACCACCAGACTTGAGTTAAGGCTCAGCACATAAAGGGGAAGAAGGGAGTGGGGATTGATTTTGGGTAGAAATTCAAGAGATCCTAGTAGTCGTGAATTGCAATAATCGGATGTTTCCATGACTCAGAACTATACTCTGTCTAAAGGGAAGGGATTCACATAGAAAAGCAATCTACAGGAACACAAAGAAAGAAAGAAAGAAAGCATAACAGACTAAAGAAACATAGGAAAGAAGCATAACATAAGAGAAGAAGTAAACACATAGTTTAGAGGGTATTTAATGACATACTAGTTGCAAGTTTTAGAATAGCAGAATAATAAAACAAGTAACAGCCAGGAGTCAGAAGAAGGCAAACTCAGATCCTTCAGCAAGTACTTGAGATTTCAAAAGAGCTCGAGAATGTTTCAGACAGCAAAAGAGAATAAGAGCAGAGTTCTCAATGTTAGCATTAGAGAAAGTAGCAGTAGAGAAAGTATTGCAATAGTATAGTGTTCAATTGAAGTCTGTCATGTTGGTGGTGTCGAATTGTGTTTTTATAGTGCAGATAAAGAGTAGGAAAAAGGCAAGAAAATAGTTTATAATCAACCACAGAAGGCTCCTTAAGGTTAATACATTTGATTACAAACGGGCATGAGACAATTAAGGATAGTAGAATAATTAAAAACCTTCCCAAAGTAGCATAACATAGGTAAATACACAAGGATAATTTAAGGGAAGAGCCCTATGGTACATGATTTGTTAGAAATAAGGCAAGTAGAACAATAAAACAGGCAGTAAAAAGTTTTATTCGAATAAACCTAGTCAGAAAAGGGTGAGGAAGAGTTCAATTGGAAATTCAGTAGCAAATCAATCGAGTCCTAAAAGGAAATTGGAATCAATTACAAGTTGGAAAAACCCTTTTGAAAAACAAAACCTCATATATAAGCACACAAGCATCAGACAAGAAAAGATTGGCATAGATAGTTTCAAAATTATAAGCAAAAGATTTAGTTCAGCCCAAGGTCTAAAGTCGAACCCTAGTTCAGACATAAAGACCCAAACCCGTAAAAAGCCCAAACCATAGGGTTTCAGTTCGAGTAGGGTGCAGAAAGGAGAGAGCAAGCCATCAAATAAGAGTCAGAGAGTCTCATGAGAAAGCACATAGATATAATGGCATGTTCGAAGCATTAAAGTGAAAAATCATGTTTTAGAAAAGCTCATAACTTAAGCAAGTTAAGGAAAGAGAAAAAAATGACATAGAACTTAAGAAACGGTAGATTAAATAAGCTTAGAACTCAGAAAGAGGTCCAGTAAAGGCAAACAAAGTTCAATAAGAAAATGGCAAAGGAACACATAAGCTAGAAATGTAAAGCATGTTGTAGAAACCAGTAGAAGAGATAACAGAGCAGAAGTAGAAGAACCTTCATAATAACGGCAAAACATAAGAACATAGGAGAAAATATGCACAAGCGAACACACATAAGAACAAAGCATATACAAGCAGATTACATTAAGAAAGAAGAAGACGAAAAAACAGACATCGTTTTAAAGGTGTTTGGAAACCCTAAATTGAAATGGACTAATTTTGAAAAGAGAAATTTGGGAAAAAAACATTGAGTTTAACATAGATCTATCACACATCTAAGAAAATAAATAAAGATAGAACCTCGAATAGCTTTTAGGGTTTCTCATTAAACCCTCAAAATGGGAAGGCTTGGAAAGGATCTGGCTTGCGTTGATCTGAGCCATATTTAGGCTCTTAAGGCACTAAAACGTCGGAACGGAGCCAGAGTAGCCACAGGAACAAAAATTAGCAGAGGATTTGTTTAGGCTTCGTTGAGGTTGAACCTCGAAAGCTTTGAATATCCATGATTTGGGGTGAATGGGAGTGAGCACAGGTCGTCCATGGCCTGAGACGCCTTGGACTCTGGCGAGAACTGGATGGAGAAGACGACAGAGGCGGATAGGGTTTCCAGTGTTAGCGAGAGTTTGAGAGGGGGGAGGGTTTGAGGGCGGCAGTCGAAGTGAAAATGAATGTGGTTTGGCAGTTTGAAGTTAAAACGAAAAGGAAGGATGTGGGCCATTGATCAAAATGATCAACGACCATGATTAAAATGACACAAGTTGGCGGGATGGACAAAAATGGGTTAAAAATGGACTTGTGTCGTCGATTTGGGGCCTAATTTGGGGTCAATTAGAGGGTCAAAATAGGCTACAATTGAAAGAAATTAAGGCACTATGTTTATAAAATATTAAAAGTAAAAAATCGAATTAAAAGCACTAAATTAATAATAATACGTAAATATTAATTTAAAAATAGTGGAATTAATTTTTTGATTAAAAATGCTATTAAATCTGAAAGTGGGCTAAAATTACAATTGCGCGTAATTTAATTTAAAAAATGCCAAACGAGTTTGTAAAATTATGCAAAGAATTATGGCAAATATAATAATGTGAGAATAAAATAAATTAGTTTCCAAATGGCAAGTTTTGGAAATAATTATTGGGTTTTATAGTGTAAAATAGAGTATAAATTAAAATAATCCTTTAAAATGTCAAATCCCTTTGTGATGCTCATATATGCATATATGAGCTATCTTGAAAGTATTTTGGGTATAAAAATACGTAGAGAAAATTGGGTATCAACACTAACTCTACCAAATTTCCCTATTTTTAACCCTAGATTACATGATTCGAGCATATGAATTTGATAAATGATAAAGGAAATTGAAGGAAACAAGTTAAAGAATACTTACTCAAGAAGCTTTGGTGAAGAAGTGCTTTAAAAATCACCTAGGGGGGCTGTGGAGAAGAAGAGCTTGAGTGTTTTTGTGAAATTTTCCTGTTAGTGTTCTGTTTTTCTAAATAACTCGGCAAAAATGCCCTATGCTATCGCGGGAGAGGGATTGCGGTCGCATAGAGTCAGGTCTGACAAGCACTGCGATCGCAGAAGTAGTGTTGCGATTGCATAAGGTCGAGTTCTTGACCAGTGCAATTGCTGAGAGAAATGTGCGATCGCATAGAAGGGAAAATAATGAAGCTGACTTAGTGAATTACGATCGCGGAGATGTAATGCGATTGCATAGAAGGATTTGAACACCCCTTAAATTTACTCGATTTGATCGCATCACTTCCTATGTAATCGCATTGAAGGAAATCACTGGGCACAGACAACAACAGATTTTCGAGAATTCTAAGTTCAAACACCACTCCGACACTATTCCAAAACACTCAGAAGCCCTCGTGGCTCCCAACCAAATACATACACTAACTCAATAACCTCATACGAACTAAACCGTGCGATCAACTTGCTAAAATAATATCAAAATCATTAAATTAAACCTCAAAACCGTTATTTTTCATCAAATTTATAAACTTACAGTTTTTTATATTTAAGTAAGAAACACGTCAATTGACGTCCGATTTCAACCAAATTTCACAGAAAGCGCTTCAACCACATATAAGACCTGTACAAGGCACCGAAACCAAAATACGGGCCTGGTACTAACACGTTCTAATCTATTTTCATTTCAAACTTCCTTAATAATTTAAGAAAAATAATTTCTTCACAAAATTCATTACACGGGCTTGGGACCTCAAATTTCGATTACGGGCATACACTCGAGTTCCATATTTTTCGGTAGACCCTCCGGGACTATCAAATCACAGGTCCCGGTCCGTTTGCCTAAAATATTGACCAAAGTCAAATTTAATCATATTAATATATAAATTTATTATTTTCACACAGAATTCATAGTTGAGCTTTCCTATTACGCGATCGGACTGACCACGCAAATCTATTAGGTTTTCAAGGCCTCGGAGGCATGGAATGAATGAGAAAAAATGGTGATGACTATTTTGGATCGTCATTGTTACGACTCTAAATTCCCACCGTCGGGACCGTGATTGCGTCTAACATTTCACTTACTAGGAAAACTAACGTTAAAATAAGTTATCCTTTTAAATAGTCTAAAATTAATTAATGAATAAGAATTAATTTAATTGTAATAATTCGAAATATAAATGTGAAAGCTAAATCTGTAAAACATCTATGACAAATCCCTGAACCTGATGTCATAGGTGTACGAGCTTCTAGAGTAATACATACAAAGGTCTGAAATACATACAGAATTATCTGAATAAAAATACATAGCGAAAAAAAAAGAGGAATGGAACTACAGAAGCTGCAGGCGCCGAGCAGCAGTACCTCAAGTCTTCGCAACTGTCTAATCTGATTACGCTAATAACCGCCTGAAACGATCCGACTAATCATTTTTAAGAATTTATACTTTGGTCTCTCGTTCTCGAGAATGTCTATTCCTGTATGAGGTAATATGAATTATGCGTATTGTCGGTTTGATTTTAAGGTTAATCGAAATATATTTGGAAGAATGATTCTCAGCTTGAAACTTTATATTTGAAAGGTTTGACCATGTTTTGAATTTTTAGCAATTGACCTCGGATTGGATTTGTGATTGTCCCATTGGCTCCGTTGGGTGATTTTATACTTAGGAGCATGTCCGGATGTGATTTGGAGGTCTGTGGTAGAATTAGGCTTGAATTTGCGAAAGTTAGAAATTTGGTGATTTTGGTCGGTAGTGAAAATTTTGATATCATGGTCGGAATAGAATTTCGAAAGTTGGAGTAGGTTCGTAGTATCATTTGTGATGTGTGTGCAATATTTGAGGTCATTCGGATGAGGTTTGGTAGGTTTCGACATCGTTTGCGAGAATTCAAATGTTTAAAAGTCCTTTGGCTTGAATCTGAGGGTAATTTGGTGTTTTAATGTTGCTTTAAATATTTCGAAGGTTCGACTAAGTTCGTATGTTAATATCTGATTTGTTGGTATTATTGGTTGATGTTCTGAGGGCCTTAGAATGATTTCGGATAGTTATCGGGGAGTCTAAATTTTGGAAAATGCAGCTAAAGCTGTTGTTATGGTGTTTCCACACCTGCATATTGGGAACTCCATGTGCGAGGTTCGCAAAAGTAGACTACAGGTGCGGGTGCGCAGAGGACCCGCAGGCGCGAGTCTGGAGGTTATTTTTTAAAAAAATAAAATAAAAATAAAAATAATATATAGATACCAGTCCCTTATAGGGCCATTCAGTCCAATTTTCACCCATACTAACAGATAGCTCTTAATTGCTATCGGAGGATAAATTTCAACAGTTTACATAAGGCTAAAGAGATAAAAATATTCTTTATTAACTTACTATAATAAAAAAAATTATTAACTTGCTATATCTCAGGGATATGTACTAATTAACCTACATAAAAAAAATTGCCTTAGATAATAGTACTAGTATCATGCAATCACAAGTGGAATATGAAAATATTATAGTTCAAGTGTATATAGTAAGACAAGAAATACATAATAAATGAATTGCCTTATTTCTCTTAATTGGTTACTATATTTTAGCAGTGGACACTTCGAAAAAATACTATATAAAGATAGTGGTTGGTTAAATACTATATCAGTGAATTAGATAAAGTTTATAAAAGAAATGGCAATTCCTAAAAGTATTTTGCTCATTATTGGAGTTGTGGCTACTTTGCTTTCTGTAGCTTTGGCTACACCAGGGACTGCCACATTTTACACGCAATATGTTCGTAAGTAATTTAGTTTTCTTTCATTAAAATTTTAATTGACCCAAACAAAATGGGATTTACGTTGTATACATTGAGTAGTATAAATTTTCTTTACTTTATACTTAAATTTTTATATCAAGTTAGTTATCATTTTTATTAGGTTATCATAACTTATATTTATTGAGATATTTAATCGCAATTATTACCTGTTTATGACTTGATATCTTTTACACTACCAACTCTATTGTTTAAGCTTAAAAAGGAGCTTTATTGATAAGAAAAAAACAGTATGAAAAATGATTAACATATTCCTTTTTTATGAAATAATAAAAAATAAAAAGTTTATTGATGATACATGAGTCATTTGACTTTAGAAACAAAATAAGAACAATTATTTTATTCAAGTGAGCAACAACGCAAGTGTCTCATTCAATTATTTGCTTAAAATTACCAAAAAGAAATTGATATAGCTAATTTTGAACTTGTTTGGAATTGGGGCTTAATTATTATTATTGGTGCAGCTTCAGCATGTATAACCTCGGCAGTGTATATACACGAATAAATGTATCGGGCCGAACGTCCTCGGAATAATTCGTGCGTAAAATCGCTAGGAGTCCGAATACTCATGAGATAACCCTCTTAATTAGACTTGAAAATTACGTAATATTCTCTATATGACATGAGATCCAATATTTAATTGATGGTTCTTATTTGTTGAGATAACATGTGGCACTTGGGGATAATTAAACTGATAATATTTATTAAAGGATTTCATTATCTATCATTCTATATTCAATTGATCATGTTGTATTTCATGCCTGCTTATGATTGCTGCATTTTATTTATTGGGCTACTATTAAGCGTTGATGTCAACCTCTCACCCCTACTTCTATGGGTTAGACTAGATACTTACTGGTACGTGTTGATTTACGTACTCAAGCTACACTTTACACTAAATGTGTAGGATCTGACAGGTTCACTTAGCGGTTATCCTCGCGTGTAGATGCAACTGCTGAGGGGACTGTATGATGAGATGTTTTCTATGCTACGAATCGCAGCCCTCAGAGTCTCCATCTTACTTATTTACTTTTTCCTGTCTATTTTGATATTCCAGAGATATGTTGATTATTATTGCACTCTTTAACAGACGCTCATGCACTTATGACAACAGATTTTAAGGATGTCCTAAAATTAATTTACGATTTTGCTTAACATTGACATACTTTTACTTTATATTTTATTCAAATTGCATGTATCTACGATTTTTAATGCATTAATTTTTTATCTAATAAGATTCACAATTTTAAAAATAATAAAATGAATAATTAAGTTGGTAGTTCACCATTTGCTTGCCTGACAGCACCGTTTGGCCCCATCAATCCATCTCGACCTATTGTGGGAATTGGTTTTGACAAAATATTCTTTATTAACTTACTATGAAACAATAAAATAAAATTTATTAACTTGCCATATCTCAAGTGATATCTAATATTTAACCTGCATAAAGAAAATCGCCTTCAGATAATAGTACTATTATCATGCAATCACAAGTGGAATATGAAAAATATTATAATTCAGCTATATATAGTAAGACATGAAATACATAATAAACGAGTTGCCTTAATTCTCTTAACTGTTTACCATATTTTAGCCGGTGAACACCTAGAAAAAAATACTATCTAAAGATGGTGGTTGGTTAGATACTATATCAGTGAAATAAATAAAGTTTTATAAAAGAAATGGCAATTCCTAAAAGTATTTTGTTCATTATTAATGTTGTGGCTACTTTATTTTCTATAGCTTTGGCTACACCAGGGACTGCCACATTTTATACGAAATATGTTCGTAAGTATTTCAATTTTGTTTCATTAAAATTTTAATAGATCCAAACAAAATGAGATTTACGTTGTATACATCGAGTAGTGTAAATTTTCTTTATTCTATAATTAAATTTTAATTTATATTATAAAGTTAGTTATCATTTTTATTAGGTTATCGTAATTTATATTTATTGAGATATTTAATAGCAATTATTACCCTTTATAGGACTTGATAATTCTTACACTACCAACGCTATAACTAAACTTAAAAAAAACTTTATTGACAAGAAAAAACAGTATGAAAAATGATTAACATATTTCTTTTCATGAAATAATAAAAAATAAAAAGGTTATTGATGATACATTAGTCAATGGACTTTAGAAACAAAACAAGAATAATTGCTTTATTCAAGTGAGCAAAAACGCAAATGTCTCATTCAATTATTTGCTAACTATTATAATTATTATTATGAATTGGTGCAGCTTCAGCATGTTATGGAAACACACCCCAAGGTACAATTATAGCAGCAGCAAGTGATCCTCTTTGGAATAATGGTGCAATATGTGGTAAAACTTTCAATGTCCAGTAAGTGTCGATTTATAGCGTTGGTTATAGCGTTTAGTTATAGCGTTGGTACTGTATTTATGTTTCTTATGTTTGCATAATTATTTACGTTATTTCTGCGGGATTACTTATGCTTTATTATTTTGTTTTGTCTTGCTTTGGTTTCTAATTTTGTCTTTGTTCCAATGCAGCTTTCCATTTTATCCTATGCGCCGAGGGTCGTTTGGAAACAGCCTCTCTGCCCTTTCGGGTAGGGGTAAGGCTCGTCTACATAATACCCTCCCCAAACCCCATCTGATGGGAGTATACTGAATAGTTGTTGTTGTTGTTGTTGTCGTCGTCGTCGTCACATGTACTGGTCCAACAAATCCAGTGCCACACCCTTGCACTGGCAAGAGTATTGTGGTAAAGATTGTTGATCACTGCCCTGGATGTGGTGGAACCCTAGATCTCTCTAAAGAAGCCTTCTCAACCATTGCTAATCCTGTCGCTGGCTTTATTAAGATTGATTATGTCCAGTAAGTGTCGATTTTCTATACGTATATACAAATTTATACTCTTTATCGAAAATATTGAATTCTGTTGAACCATTTAATTATATGTTGTATCCGCCACTGAGTATACTAATTTTCAGGACTTCATGAGGGCATCAAAGGCATATGGAATTTCAATCTGTACTATATATAGCATGTTGAAATATATTCCATACTGAAATTGATTTGATCAATAATCACAATTGAATGCATGTATTTGATCAATTCTAAGAATAAAAGTTCATCATTTGCTTTTCTCTTTGTTCTATTTTGAAAAATATTGAGCATGTTTTATCCAGCGCAAGCTATTTATCACATGAAGACTGCAAGACACGATTTTATTTTTATTTTTATTTTACATGGGAGAGGAAGTATAAGAGATAGATCATTTGAATTCCATTAGTAATGAGGATTAAGGATACTACATATTAATCAAAGAGAAAATCAACAACGAAAAGAAAGATCGATTCTTTGGGATCATTCCTTCATTCAAACGAAATGAAAAGATAGTGTTACGAACCGGAATTTTTACCGTCGGGAACATGATGGCGCCTAACATTTACTTACTTGGCAAGCAAACGTTAAAATAAGTTATCCTTTTAAACAGTATAAAATTAATTATTGAAGAATAATTTATTTAACTATAATAATTTGAAATTTAAATGCGAAAGCTAAATATGTAAAACATCTACGACAAATCCCTGAAACTGATGTTACAAGTGCACAAGCTTCTAGAATAATGCATACAAGGGTATGCAATAAATATAAAATTGTCTGAATAAAAATACACAGCGAAATAGAAAGAGAAATGGGACTCCAGGAGCTGCAGGTGCCGAGCAACAACACCTCAAGTCTCCGCAACTGTCTAATCCGAGCACGCTAATAACCGCCTGTAACGATCCGACTGATCATTTTGAGTATTTAAACTTTGTTCGCCAGTTCTCGAGATTGTCTGGCACTGTAGGAGGTAATATGACATATGCGGATCATCATTTTTGATTTTCAGGTTAATCAAAATATATTTGGAAGAATGATTCTCAGCTTGAAACTTTAAATTTGAAAGGTTTAACCAAGTTTTGAATTTTTAGCAATTAACCTCGGATTGGATTTATGATAGTCCCATTAGCTCCGTTGGGTGATTTTGGACTTAGGAGCATCTCGAGATTGTGAATTGGAGGTTCGCGGTAGAATTAGGCTTGAATTGGCGAAAGTTAAAAATTTGGCAATTTTCGTCGGTAGTGGAAAATTTGATATCAGGGTTAGAATGGAATTCTGGAAGTTGGAGTGGGTTTGTAGTGTCATTTTTTATGTGCGTTCAATATTTGAGGTCATTCGAACGAGGTTTGTAGGTTTCTGCATCGTTTGTGGGAATTAGAAGTTTAAAAGTTCTTTGGCTTGTATCCGAGGGTAATTTGGTATTTTGATGTTGTTCTTAGTATTTCGAAGATTTGACTAAGTTTGTATGTTAATATGTGACTTGTTGGTATTATTGGTTGAGGTCTTGAGGGCCTCAGAATGATTTCGGATGGTTATCGGAGAGTTTGGAATTTGAAAAATGCAGCTGAAGCTATTGTTGCTAGTATTTCCGCGTCTGCAAATTGGGAACTCCATGTGCGTGCTTCGTAGAAGCGGACTAGAGGCGTGCATGGCGAGGAATCGTAGGCGCGGCTTGTTCCCTTCATCTGTGCTTGCTGCAAAAACGGAGTCTGGCTTGTTAATGAAAATTCACAGATGCGGATATTTGTCCGTAGATGCAAAAATTGGTACTGTACGTGCGATTTTGCTGGGCTGAAAGTATAAATAGAGGGATCGCAAAATTTTGGATTATTATCTACCATATTTATGCAATTTTAGATCTCATGGGAGTAATTTGAAGAGGAATTCAAGAGGAGTTTCATTGAGGTAAGTTATTTGATCCCTAATACTCGCGTTAATGGTAAATTCCCGTTGTTTAATCATGTAATAGTAGAGATTAAGGGTGAAAATAAGGGGTTAGGACTTAGGATTTTTGGAGAGTTTGATTGGGGATTTGAGGGATCAAATGGAGTTGGATTTTGATAAATCTTGTATGTATGGACTCGTGAGTGCAAGGGCTATCTAGTTTTCTAATTTTTGTAGGATTTCGAGATGTGATCCGAGGGCGGTTTTGAGAGGATTTTGGGAATTGTGCCTAATTTGATAGTTTTTCTTGTGGAATTCATTCCATTAGCGTATATTAATGGTAATGTTTGTTTGTGAAAAGATTCGAAGAGATTGGAGGCCGAGTCGAGGGGCAAGAGCATCGTGGAGTAGGGATTTGACCGGTTTGAGGTACGTAGCAGTTGTAAATCTAGCCCTCATGGTATGAAACCCCAAAATTTTATAGCATTTTTGTGATTGCCCAAAAAGTCATCTCTTATCTTAAAATGAAATTCTATATTTTGAGGCCTTGAAAGCCTCATTTAGCATCACCTCGATTTGAATGCAAAGTCCAGGCGCTTAACCGGAAAGCCTAAATATGAAAATCTGTGAAAAAGATAAATTATCACTATAAAATGAGCTAATTTGACTTCGCTCAACGTTTTGGGTAAACGTATCCGGACATGTAATTTGACGGTTCCGAAGGGACCATAGGAAAATATTGGAGTTGGGTGTATGTCCGGAATCGGATTCCGAAGTCCCAAGCATGAGAAATAAATTTTTAAAGGAAATTATTTTCTAAAATTGTTTAAAGAAATTTGAAACAAATTCTTATAACATGATGGTATCGGGCCCGTATTCTTATTTTGGCACCTGGTACAGGTCTTATATATGATTTAAGACATTTTTGTGGAATTTGGTGAAAAACGATTGTTATTTGATGTGATTCGGACTTAAATTGCTAAAATTGATGTTTTAAGAAGATTAAGAAAATTCTATGATTTTGAGGTTTAATTCGTTATTATTGATGTTATTTTAACGATTTTATCGCACCGATAAGTTCGGATGATGTTGTTGAGTTAGTGTGTATGTTTGGTTGGGAGCCCCGAATGCTCGGGTGAGTTATGTATAACGACTTGATTGGTCGATTTGAGCTCTAAAGCGTCGTTCACCAGCCCGAGGCCATGAGCAGCTTCATTTCAGGTATTATGACTTATACGCGTGGTCGGAATTAAATTTTAGGAAGTTCAAAGTTGATTTGGAAAGAGAATTCTCATTTCAGAAACTTAAAGTTGAAATAATTATCTTGTCATGACCCAAACCTCGCTCCGGTCGTGATGGTGCCTATCGTGAAGACAAGGACAGCCAACCAATCCTTTTGCCTTTTCAGAATAATTAAAAGTAATTCTCACATTTAATAAGATTATATAACCACAATTTAAAAAGAACAGTTCTCATTTAAGTGCGGAAAACAACCCAAAACAAGCCCAAACCGGGGTGCTACAAATCACGAGCATCTATAAGTGTCTAACTATAACTACAAGGCCTGTAATATAGAGAATAGGATTTGAAATCAAATGAAGAAATGCAGCGCCACGAACGGTGGCGGTCACCTTTCTCAACTCTGATAAGTAAATCTCCAATCAGCTCGAAACCCGCTACCGAGTGAAACAAATACATGCATCTCACACGAGGTGCAGGGAATAAAGTGAGTATTCCAACTCAGTAAGTAATAAGGGTAAATAATAACCGAGCAGTAAGAAATCACGTATAACAGATCATCATGCTGTAAGAAGCAGTGAAAACCCTTTTTAGAAAAATAGTGAAGCCGTGAAATCTTTAGAGAACTATTTTTAGCTCAGTTTAAAAGCTCTTTTAAAAGTGATTTTTCAGCAGCTATGAAAATGAATGCCAAAAAAATAGTGCGGATAAGCACAGGATTCTGTCCTTCGGGCACAACACTCAGTTATCAAATAATGCCAGAATATCATGAAAATATTGCAAGAAGTAGAACAAATAACAGGTAACGGAAGACGAATGGAATAAAGTAAACACATAGAACAATACTAATACCGATGCGGTGTGCAGCCCGCTCCACGCTGCGGCGTATAGCCCGATCCATTTAACGTCGACGGCGCTCACTAGGGGTGTGCACACTCTGGGAGGGGCCCCTTACTGCCCAAGCGCAAATATTAAGCCATCTCATGGCATCATTTATAGGTTCACGGCATCATATCAGTATCAGTATAACACTGTAGCGGCATGCAACCCGATCCAGAAGTATCCTCACAACACAGGCCCTCGGTCTTACTCAGTCAGAAATCACACAGGCTTCTCGGGCAACAGTAAAATATGCTGCTCAACCTAAAATAGTATTGGAAATATCATTTTAACTTTTATAGCAAAATAACCTTGGCTGAGTGTTTAAAACAGTGGAAAATACATGATTGAGTCCAAGTATAAAGTCAAAACAGCGAGGAAATATCAACAATCATCCCTGAAGGGGTTCAAATAATTAGCACGAAGCCCAATTGCAGCAATCAGCCCAAATCATGATAATAATAAATACGTTTCAGTCAAATATGCGGTAAAATTATCAATCAGGACGGACCAAGTCACAATCCCCACTAGTAATAGACCCCACGCTCGTCATCCAGTGCATGTCTTACCTCAATATAGCACTATGATGTGCAATTCGGGGTTTCAACCCTCAGGATATCATTTACAATCATTATTCACCTCGAACCGACGAAGACTCTAGCTCGTGACGCCCACGCATGTTGAATCTATCCAAAACCACAACGAATATATCACAACAGGCTGAGGGAACATAACCCAATCGACAAGAATTGAAAAATAGCAAAATTCTTGAAATTTGCAAAACTCGAGCCCCAGGCCCACTTCTCGAATATCAAAAAATTTACATCAACGGATTCCTTATCTCACCACGAGTCTATACATATAAAGATTACCAAAATCGAAGTCAAAATGACCCCTCAAATCCCATATTTTTCTCTCTTAAGTTCAAGCCCTAAACCACCATTTTTGTCCATCATTTTCTTAAATTTTCAATCCAAATCTATGTGATACCACCATATAATCGTGTTTTGAGTTCAAGAATCTATACCTTATCGAAACCCCTTGAAATCCCTCTTCAAAATCTCCCACAATCCTCCAAGTACGAGTTAAAAATATGAAACCCTTCAAAAATTCGCGAAGATAGAATTAAATTGCACTGCCCAGTCATTACCGCATCTTCGGTCAAAATTTTGCTTCTGCGACTTCCGCTTTTGCGGTCAACACGTCGCTTCTGTGGAAATTCACCAAAGCTCTTTTACGACTTCTGCAGTGAAGAAGTCGCATCTGCGACTGTGCTTCTGGTGGCCCAGTCCCACTTCTCTGGAAAATTTGCTTAAGTCCAATTTCGCTTCTGCGGCCTCTATTTTGCACATGCGACCTCGCTTCTTCAGTCCATATTCCGCAGAAGCGGAAATACCAGAAGCAGAAATATTTTTCCCTTTTCACAATTTCAAAACTTCCCTTTCCACAAGTTCAAAACTTCCCTTTTCAAAAGTTCAAAACTTCCCTTTTCACAAGCTCCTATAACGCCATTCAAACTTGTTCCAATCATTAAAACACCTAAAACAACATCAAAACCATCAAATTACATCAAATTCAAGCATATGTTCTTCAAAAACTTCTGAAACACGCTTTTGATCAAATATCTAACCAAATCACGTCCGAATGACCCAAAGTTTTGCACACATCTCAAATCACATATCAAAGCTACAACAACTTTCAGAATTTTATTCTAACCCTCGGATCAAAATCTCACCTATCAACCGAAAATCGTCAAAATACTAGTTTTGCAAGTTCAATCCAAAGTCCACACTATACCTCCAAAACCAAATCCGATCATGCTCCTAAGTTATATATCACAGACGAAGCTAACCGAATCATAAAAACTCCGATACGAGCTCGTATACACCCAAGTCAACTCTTGGTCAAACACTTCAAGTTCAAAGCTTTGAACAAAGACTATTCTTGGAAATTCATTCTGATTTTTCCTGAAAACTAAAATGAACGATCCACATAAGTCATAATGCATGATACGGGGCAAGTAATGCCCGAGAACTGACGATTAAAGTGCAAATGCTCAAAACGATCGATCAGGTCGTTACATCCTCCCACACTTAAACACACATTTGTCCTCGAACGTACTTGGAGTTGTTCTTAATACCAACCAATCGCCGAATAACCCTACCACTCATATGCCTGGGGGTGATCTCACGTCACCCTATCTCACATTGGTTCGATAAAACAATATAACTGAAATATTCACAATCCATCCTAGTTCATAAACCATAGAACCACATTTCCACTGCCGAAATTATCCAGAAGATCAAAATCTCACATCTATACTCTGAATAAGCCCGAACCGGCTGTAATATCCCATAACTTCAACCTCGGTGCCATTACATGATAAACCACATAACTCTAATGCTCGTACCAATAACTTCTATTCATAGCGGTTGTACACAGCACCTAAATACCGGTAGATAAACTCCTATCGACTCAACTCTCATTCCAACACTATCATATACTGCCAATGATAACTGAAACACAATAAATTGTAACCATTTCTCAGATTAACCATTCATGAGGCCATTTCCCCTCTCGGAATTACCATAGTAAATTTTGAACCAAACCTCGATATTAACCCATCAAACATGCTGAAATCAAATATGTTTGCATTCATTTATGATCCCAATGATCTCTTCTGACCAAGCACACCATCTTGGTCACGTGACACATCAATACGAGCCTAAGCCACAACTTGCATAACTACACACACCAATAAGCAACAGTCCAAACATACTAAATCATGAAAATGACTCAATTGAAAGAGATGTACCTCAAGCTCACCATAACCACCACAATACAAGGTTAAGAATCCGCCTCACATCATAGAATAGAATACACAAATCTAACCCGCAAAATCATGTCTCCACATAGCCTCGCTGCAATGCACGATCCTATCCAGACACTGCTCCATATGAGACTCCTCAAGTCATTATGGTCCTAATTGACGACCATGCGCAATTTGATATCTAGAACCAAAGAAAATCGTCGTATCCACGGTGAGGCAAATAACATACACCACACAACCCTAAAAGGGTATAACCGATGCACCATCATTGAGCAACACCCAATTATTCTTCCCTCTCGACTTCCACTATGAACCCTAATAGAACTGCACCATACGTGCTCATAACCAACAATCATAACGCCTTACAATCAATACCGAGATCCACAACTTCGACCGGTGACATACCCGACCACAAGAAACACACTCGAAAAGCCCCTCAATGCCGGAACTGAATCAATAGTAGAAACCTCTGCACTGACATCCATCATGAAGGGTCCAATCAAGGAAGGTGATTCTCCCCAGCCGTCCGTTGGTTCTTTAAAACATAAACCACTATACTAGAACATAGTCTGAACACGAGAACTCCCAGTCTCCAACTCTATATAGAACATGAATCCTCATACCTGATCCCAATTTCGCCATCCGAACAAATACCACAACTTTAATACCGAATAACTCCGCGATAGGTAATCAAAAACTTCCCTTGTGCCACCAAGCCAAACTGAATATCACTAGTCGATCTAACAAGAAAGTGCCGCAATACCACCGAAGTGCCATCCATTTAATCACATTGCATTTTTTCTGAAACATATACTCACGTCAAATCACTTTCAAATAGTAGTACCATTTTCCTTGATTACCTGATGCTACCCCTTCCTAAGTGTCATATGAACTTCCTCTCTAAACTAAATTGCAACCTAACACATGCAAGTTTCGGTCCTCCACATCATACCACATATACCATACCATCTGAGGATAACTTGAAAACCATACCTTCTTTCGAAGCCACAGACATATATGCACTCAAATAATCAAGAACTTTCCATTTATCCCATCTAGAATAAAAACCACTATACATCCCATGCTCCACATTCTCATAGAAAATATACATCTCCAAACCACGGTAAAACCCAACAACAACTCTTCCAATTCCATTTGCACTAACTAAACTACCAGGACTGAATCCTTCTAACTAGAGTAAACTAATCAAGCCGTCGAAACCCAAGAGCATTGCTACAAAATACTTGTACGAACTCATTACCTCAAACACATACAAAGAATTAATCATATCCTTTCCATGCAGATCATGTTTACTATCAAGCTACTCATTTCCTTCTGATTCATCTTCAGCTTGATATTTCTCCTTGTTGTAGCACCACAATTCCTCAATCCAGGCATACCACACGATACCCCAACATAAAACCACATTGACTAAGATCCATAAGTCGTTGAATACTCTCTCAAATATTCCTAGACGAACCACATTCCAGGATACTTTACTCTGTAGAACTTCCTGCAAATCTAAATATGCTACCTTTACTTTCCTGACAATGATATTAAGAATCACACTACTAACACATAAATACCACAAATATGGACCCTTTCTAATGAAAACATAGTTTCTAACCATGCATACAACTATGAAGTACCCGATTATTTCTTGTAGAATCCTTAACACATTAGAGCCATCCTCGTAAGTCATTTTCTCTTATTCACTACAATTTACTTGACCAACGAACAGAGCCTCCCGGGCCTTATTGGCACTCCGACACCAAAAAATGAAATCATTATCCCAATACAACCAATCAACTTCCTGCTCTAGGCACCGAGCATTCTTTGCCAACAACAACTCTAGATATTCCACAATTCTCATACCCTATGAAGCATAATATCACCTTTGTCAAAATTTAACTTTACTCTAGCCATAGCTAATTCACTCGCACGCCCCAAACTGGAACCAACATAAGCACCTAAGTGTGCAATTCAACTGCTGACAGCAGACTGCCCCACTTGGCTCGAAGCCATAGATCAAGATACACTCACTAACTCATAACAGTTTATTCTATTGAGGCCACAATACCATAGTGAGATTAAGCTCAAATCATTTATAAGTTTGTGAAATCACAAATCATCTAGTAATGTAAATCTTTTGCAACTATCGCATTCTCCCCCGCAACATTTAATCCCACTCTCTTATGAAACCTGAAATTTCAAATCGAGCACGTACTTTTTAATTACACATGAGATCGTCAATATACACATAAGGATCACGCCACTCTAACGCTTCGCAGGAGATAACCCACATGTTTCGCTTCAATATAAAATTTTTGTATACCTTCCACCGACATATATATTACTTAGTCACTTAATATTTCTGAGTTTGAACCAATACCGCAACATGCAATCTACCTCACTCCCAACTAGGATACTTGAAAAGATTCTCCACAGGCCCATAACTTTGAGCTACACCTCCAATCACAATGGGAATCCTACACTTAATAATTCACCTATTATCTAACAGATCTTCCTCGACACTTCCAAGTCATATAGAAACATCACGCGGTACTAACATACTGATCCCAGAGCAATCCAGCCGTCATTCCCACTATTAGGGACCATACTGAACATAAAAGTTCAAAACACTTGCTCACACAATCAACACCTCGGTGCTCAAGACATAGGCAAAGACCTGGCCTCAAGTCCTTCAGACTAGCCGGACATCAACTCATAGAGATCACGTCTCGCCCTTCAATCAGGGAATTGCTAGCCATTATGGAACATCCGATACTAAGCGCTCACGCACACATGCGAAAACATGTGGAGAGAATTTAAAATGTTAATTGTGGCGACCCAAAGGTTCGTCACCGTAATTCTCCTTTTATTTGTGCTTGTGAGGCCTTGAAAACCCCTTATTTAGTTGCCTCGATTTGTATGGCTAGTCCGGGCGTGAAGCCATAAAATTTAATATGGAAATATTTGAATTCTGCGTTAAGAACTACGAATTTAGATAATATTATTGCTATAGTTGACCTTGGTCAACGTTTTGGGTAAACGGACCCGGACCCATGATATGAAAATTCTGGAGGGTCCGTAATGAAATTTTGGACTCGAGCGTACTCTCGGAATCAAAATTCGAGGTCGCTAGCCCGATGACCGAGCTTTTCTGTGAAATTGTTTTATGAAAATGCTTATGGAAAAATGAAAATTAAAATTGATCAAAAGTGATAGTATCGGGCTTGTATTTTGGTTCCGACGCTCGGTACAAGTCTTAAATGAGCCTTAAGCGCTATCTGTAAAGTTTGGTTGAAAACGGACTCCGTTTGATGTGTTTCCTACAAAAAATGGAGAATTTGAAAGCTTTGAAATTTGAAATGAAAATCATAGGTTTTTGAGGTTCGTTCTTTGATGTTGATGTTATTTTGGCGATTTGATCACACGAGTAAGTCCGTAGGATACTTTTGAGGTGAGGTGCATGTTTGGGTTGGAGCCCCGAGGGCTCGGGTGAGTTTTGGATAGGTGTTAGGCTCATTTGAAACATTTTTAACTGCTGGTGTCTGCAGTCTTCGCATTTGCAAAGAATTATTCGCAAATGCGAACTCCCCCCTTTTTCCTGCTTCTTCGCAAATGCGAGGAAATATCTCGCAATTTCGAACCTCCCTTGTTTGGCTAGACATCGCAAATGCAAAGTTTTTCTCGCAAATGCGATCATTCCCCTTTGCATCAAGACTTCACAAATGCGAGGTCAATCTCGCAAATGCGAATTTCCCCGCCTAAGCCATGGCTTCGCAAATGCGAACAACTTCTCCCAATCGTGAGATTCCCTTATTTTCTACCCATTTCGCAAATGCAAAGTCTAAATCGCATTTGCGACATCTGCAACTATGCAACTTATACTTAGCTGATTTCAAACTTCATTTTTCATATTTTCAAAACCCAAACCTCCATTGACAATTTTCTCTCGACTCTTTCTTTCCAAAATCACTTGTAAGTCAACTTTTACTCAATTTCTTCAAACTTTAACATCTTTTATGATGATTTCAACTTAAAATCAAAGCTTTCAATGGGTAAAAATGGGGATTTGGGGTAGAACCTAGGTTTTCATAAAATTGGGGATTTGCACCTCAGTTCGGGGTCCGATTTCAAAACAAATTGCATATATGAACTCGTGGGGGAATGGGTAACCCAGTTTTTGTTCGAACCTCGAGTTTTGACCACGTGGGCCCGGGAGCATTTTTGGAATTTTTGGGTAAAACTTGGGAATTTCAGTCTTATGCATTCAAATTGATTTAACTTGCATCTGCTGTTACATTTGAAAAAACTGTGGTTAGATTCGACCGGTTTTTAGGCGAATTCGAGGGGTAAAGCTATTCTAGAGGCGGGAGTTGAGTTGGAAGCTTTCAGGGTAAGTGTTTGATCTAACTTTGGCTTGAGGGAATAGGATTAGGTTGTTATTGTCTATGTGCTATGTGGAGTCGGTGTATAAGTATGGTGACGGTTACCTATGCGCCCGATTAAAGCATGACCGTGATGTCATATTTGCTATTAAAATTGCAAAAGAAGTGAACAATTGTATTATTACTTGTTACAAGAACTATGAAGTGAAAGTTGAGAAGTAAATGAACTAAAGAGGAATATTTGGTACTTTTCCCTTGCCGGGATTCATTGTTGAGCTGTTTTCCCTTGCCGGGACCTATTGTTGAGTTGTATTCCCTTCCCGGGATTTATTGTTGAATTATTCTCCCTTGCCGGGATAGTTTGTTTTGATATATATTTTCTTTCCCGTTTGGTTGTGACAATTGATTGGGTGAGGAAGAGAGAGTAAAAGCACGAAGGGTGATGTCGTGCATTATATTTGATATTCTTGGTGAGAAATGAGAGTAAAAGCACGAAGGGTAATGCCGTGCATTATATTTGACAATTTTGGTGAGAATGAGAGTAAAAGCACGAAGGGTGATGCCGTACAGTTGTTGATTCATTGGCTTTCTTATTTGATTATTATTTATTCAGTTCCATCTCTTGATTGTAGAAGTTATACATGAACTACTACTTCCCCAGCATGTCCCCTTTCCCTTTTATTTGTTTAAATTTTTGTTCTCTTTCTGTTATTGCGTATATCTGTACAGGTTGTTTGTGGTAGGTCCGGTTTAGCCTCGTCACTACCTCACCGAGGTTAGGCCGGGCACTTACCAGTACATGGGGTCGTTGTGCTGATACTACACTTCTGTGCCTTTTTGTGCATAGGTCAGGACACAGCCCACAGATCGCAGCAGTAGTTAGGGGGTGATCCTTCAGTCCAGAGACTCTGAGGTAGTTCGCTGGTATTCGCGGGCCCCGAGTCTCCTCTATCTATTTCTCTCAGTTTGTTTAATTGTATCAAATAGACATGTTTTGTATTTCTTTCAGATTGTTGTTTTTTGGACTCTTTTAGTCGTCTGTGAGCAGTGACACAAGATACTGGGTTGAAGCATGTTGTTAATTTTCGCATTATTGTCATTTCTATTATTGCTAAAAGTCTTCCGCGTGTTTTAATTAATCATTTCAGTATTTAAATTTCTTTAGATTAAGGTAATTGTGAAAAGGATTAAAAGGGGGTTGACTTGCCTAGCTTTGACAGTCGGCGCCATCACGACTCCCGATGGTGGGTAAATTCGGGTCGTGACATTAATTTTCAAGTTGAATCAAGGAGGCACGATAAGAATTCAAGAATGTGAAGTATTCCTAAAGGTTCTCAGCCTCTCGAGGATAAATACAGACGTCTCCGTACCGATCCGCGAAACTCTACTAAACCTGCTCATGACTCCTGAGACCATTGTAACCTTGGCTCGGATACCAACTTGTCACGACCCAAACCTCGCTCCAGTCGTGATGGCGCCTCTCGTGAAGACAAGGCCAGCCAACCAACCCTTTTGCCTTTTCAAAATAATTAAAATGAATACTCATATTTAACAGGATTATATAACCATAGTTTAAACAGAAGAGTTCTCATTTAAGTGTGGAAAATAACTCAAAACACAACCCAAACCTGGGTGTCATAAGTCACGAGCAACTATAAGAGTATAACTATTATTACAAGGCCTGTAATATACATAATATGATATGAGATGAAAGGACGAAATGCGGTGTCGCGAATGATGGCGGTCACCTTGCTCAACTCTGGTAACTAAATCTCCAATCAGATCGAAACCCGCTACCGGGTGAAACAAATACTTGTATCTGCACATGAGGTGCAGGGAGTAAAGTGAGTACTCCAACTCAGTGAATAATAAAGATAAATAATAACCGAGCAATAAGAAATCACGTATAGCAGATCATTATGTTGTATATAAGCAGTGAAAACCCTTTTCAGAAAAATAGTGAAGCCGTGAAATCTTTAGAGAAACAGTTTTAGCTCAGATTAAAACTTCTTTTAAAAGTAACTTTTTCAGTAGTTATACAAATGAATTCTAAACAAATAGTGCGGATAAGCATAGGATTCCGCCCCTCGGGCACACCACTACGTTATCAAATAATGCCAAAATATCAGGAAAATATTGCAATAAGTAGTACAAACAACGGGTAATGGAAAACGAATGAAATAAAGTAAACACATAAAATAGTACTAATATCGTTGCGGCATGCAGCCCGATCTATTTGTCGTCGATGGTGCTCACTGTGGGTGTGCAGACACTGGGGGGCCCTTACGACCCAAACAAAAATATCAAGCCATCTTGTGGCATTATGTATAGGCCCTCGACCTCATATCAATTTTATTATAACACTGCTGCGGTGTCCAACCCAAACTAGAAGTATCCTCACAACACAGGCCCTCGGCCTTACTCAGTCAGAAATCACATAAGCCTATCGGGCAACAATAAAATATGCTGCTCAGCCCAAAATAATATTGGAAATATCATTTTTAGTTTTAAGGAAAAATAACCTTGCCTGAGTTTTGAAAACAGTGGAAAATACATGATCGAGTTCGAGTATAAAGTCAAAACAGCGAGGAACTATCAACAATCATCCCTGAGGGGGTTCAAATAATTAGCACGAAGCCCAAATATGGCAATCAGCCCAAATCATGATAATAACCAATAAGCTTCAGTCAAATATACAGTAAAATTATCAATCGGGACGGACCAAGTCACAATCCCCAGTAGTAACAGGCCCCCCGCTCATCATCCAGTGCGCGCCTCACGTAAATATAGCACTACGATGTGCAATCCGGAGTTTCAAACCTCAGGAAATAATTTACTATCATTAGTCACCTCACACTGGCAAAGACTCTGGCTTGGACGCCTTTGCCCCGTAAATTAGCCTCCACACATATAGAATCTATCCAAAACCACAACGAATACGTCACAATAGGCTGAGGGAATATAATCCAATCGAAAAGAATCAAAAAATAGCAAAAAAATGGAAATCGGAAAAACCCGAGCACCGGGCCCACTTCTCAAATTTCAAAAAAATTTACATCAACGGATTCCTTATCTCGCCACGAGTCTATACATATAAAGATTACCAACATTGGAGTCCAAATGACCCTCAAATCCCAATTTTTGATCTCTAAAGTTCAAGCCATAAACCACCATTTTTGTCTATCATTTTTCTTATATTTTCAATCCAAGTATACGTAATACCACCATAAATTCATGTTTTGAGTTCAGGAATCCATACTTTATCGAAACCCCTTGAAATCCCTCTTCAAAATTGCCCACAATCCTCTAAGTTCGAGTTAATAAAAAAGAAACCCTTCAAAATTTCGCGAAGATATAACTACATAGCTCTGCCCAGTCATTACCGCATCTGTGGTCCAAATTTTGCTTCTACGAATCGCGCTTTTGTGGTCAACACGCCGCTTCTTTGGAAATTCACCAAGTCCCCATATGTCATTTCTGCGGTCCTGAAGTCGCATCAGCAAATCTGCTTCTGCCGTTCCAGCCCTGCTTCTCTGGAAAATTTCCTTAAGTCTAAATTCGCTTCTGCGGCCTCTATTTCGCACATGCGACCTCGCTTATGCGGTCCATATTTTGCAGAAGGGGAAATACTAGAAGCAACAATATTTTTCCCTTTTCACAAGTTCAAAACATCCCGTTAGCCATCCGAAAACACCCCGAGGCCCCGGGGAAATCAATAAAAAGCATCAAAACCTCCTATAACGTCATTCAAACTTGATCCAATCAGTAAAGCACCTCAAACAACATCAATGCCATCAAACTACATCAAATTTAAGCCTAAGTTTTTCGAGAACTTTCGAAACACGCATTTGATAAAAAAATCCAACCACATCACCTCCAAATGACTCGAAAATTTGCACACACACCTCAAATCACATACGAAGATACAAAATTTCTTAGAATTCCATTCTGGCCCTGGATCAAATCTCACCTATCAACCGGAAATCTCCAAAATACTAGTTTCGCCAATTCAAGCCAAATTCACACCGGACCTCCAAAATCAAATCTGATCGCGCTCCTAAGTAATTAATCACTAACGAAGCTAACCAAATCATAAAAACTCTGATCCGAGCGCGTATACACCCAAGTCAACTCTTGGTCAAGCACTTCAAATTCAAAGTTTTAAACTGAGATTATTCTTTCAGATTCATTCTGATTTTTTCATAAAATCAAAACCAACAATCCACATCAGTCATAATGCATAAGGGGAAGTTATTACATTGTTTTGTTCCCTTGCCGGGATTATATTGTATATTGTGTTGGACGAAATGAGAGCGGGTGGTACCCATACCATAAGTGATATTGAAATGGTAACGAGTGGTACGCCTACCATAAGTAAAATTGAAATGGGAGCGGGTGGTACGCCTACCACAAGATATTGAAATGGGAGCGGGTGATATGCCTACAACAAGATACTGAAATGGGAACGAGTGGTGCGCCTACCACAAGTGATATTGAAATGGGAACAGGTGATACACCTACCACAAGATATGAAAATGGGAGCGGGTGGTACGCCTACAACAAGATATTCAAATGGAAGCGGGTGGCATGCCTGCCATGAGATATTGAGAAATGGGATCGGGTTGCACGCCTGCAACGAGATAAGCATTAAAAGTGAAAGTTTCATTATCTATTCTTATCTGTGTTAGTAGCTTTACAGTTGGTTCCATTCTCAGTTCTTAGAATCATGTGTATTTTGCTATCCCCGAAGCATGTTTTCCCTCCCCACTATTACTTCTTTATTTCCTGTTATCTTCTTTGCCATATATTATATAGCTGCACAGATTTATCTGGAGTCTGGTCCTAGCCTCGTCACTACCTCGCCGGGGTCAGGCCAGACACTTACCAGCACATGAGGTCGGTTGTGCTGATGCTACATTTTGTGCTCTTTTGCCCAGATTCAGGTGTTGGAGAATCATTTTAGCAGCACCAGTAGTCTGGGAGCGTGCCTTCAGTCCCGAGACACAGAGGTAGCCTTGCAGGCGTCGCAGGCCCCGTGTCTCCTCTATCCTTATTTATGTTCTGTTATCTCTTGTATTCAAAACAGACAATGCTACTCTTTTTCAAACGGTTGCATGCAGTGAATCTTAGTAGTCTGTGAAAGTTGTGACACCAACTTCTGGGTAGAGGCATATGTGGATCTTCCTTATTATCTTTGTTTATTTCGTTTAAGTCCTCTGCTAAATTTCGAATTCCGTTGTTGTTTAAATATTTATTTCATGCTAAATAATTGGTAAAAATAGATCTAGAACAAAAGTACTTATAGATTCTAAATGTGTGGCTTGCTTAACTTCTACGAGTAGGCACAATCACGATCCCCGATGGTGAGACATCCGGATCGTGACAATATTTTTCAATCCCATCTCGATGGGTCATGATGTAAGTGACGAATCCGACCATGACGTCAGTGGCAAGTGGATACTAAAATGTCTCGTTGGTTCAGATATCGAGGCATTAATTGCCTGTTAGTTTTTGTCAGCCACTACTGGTTCTGAACCACCGTCTTCAACCTATAAATTTACCTTTCTTCTTTTGGCCAAACATTACTTTGAAATGTTCTTTGCTCTAATCTTCAAAATCCTTTGCCTCTCTAAATGCTTTGAACTTGCAGATCTTTGGTGTTTTTTTTTGCCTCTTTCATCACAAAATACCAAATGCTCCTTTTAGTTTCCATTCTTCTTCACTCGTAAAAGTAAAAATGGCTAAGACTACAAAAATTGTTCCGCAAAAGAAAACTGCTTCCTCGTTTCGGCCGGCCGGCGAGCAACCAGTGGCGGAGGCGCACACTGAAGAGTTCTTTCCCGGAGGGTGCATCATCGACTCCCATTGCATGGTTAAAATGACCCCCTTGGTCGCGGGTCGTTGTGAGCCAATGTCGAGGTATATATACACGATCACGTTCTACAACTCAAAGAACTTTTGGGATTCCAATACTGCTCTTCCCTCAATTAGAGGTCTCGAGTTCGAGCCATGTGTATGGAAAAATTCTTGGTAGGTAGCGCTTCCTTCATAATGAGGCATTACGCCCCGCGAATTCGGATATAGTCAAGCTTCAATATGGGTACTGGACACCGAGTGATAAACCCAAAAAAAATTCGTCTCTGAATAGTGCGATTGAGGCCAAATATAGACTCAAGCGACTAAGGTTCAAGAAAACTTTTATGGAGTAGATTTTTCATTAAAATAAGAATTCTTATAGAAGAATAATTCATTCGTAACTTATATTATGCTGAAATTGAGACTAGTTCATTAAAAAGTCGTTTTTATGTGCCGTGAAAAAACATTTGCTGTTTCAAGTTCCGATAACGGAGATTATAATAACAAATTAGCAAGTGTAAAATTAATTTAATTGTGATAACTTCACTTAATATATATGTGAAATGCACGTATAGAATTCGTGAAATAGATGCATAGAATTCGGGACATAGTCTTTTGATATAAAAAAGAAACAATTTTAAAATGGATCGGACACTGCTACTTATTTCTTGTTCTGTTTTATTTAATGTTTACTTCTTTATAAATAAATATATAAAATAAGAGCAATTTAGAGATTGTGAATTGAAATATATTAACAATTTTATTTTATTTTTTCCAATCATCCCCTAAGGACAGCTGTTCAAAATAATCCTCATTATTCCACCATTTTGAAAATGAACTCCTCGTTAAGGCGGGTGTGCTCGATACAAAGGAAAATATTTTCCGAAAAATATTTTTTAATTTTTTCATTATTGATTGGCTTAAATATTTTAGAAAATATTTTTCTTATCATTTCATTTCTCTCCAAAGAAAAGTTTTTTTTTTTCAAATTTTAATTTTTTTGTTACCACCCACCCTACTACCTCTCCATCCCTCCCCCCTTTCCCCCCTCCCCGCAGAAAAAATATTTTTTTACCTTAATTTTTTTTTTATAATTTTAAATTTTAAATTTTTTATTTTTTTGCACTACCTACCCCAATCCCCCCTCACCCACCCCTCTCCCCCACATCCCCCCGGAAAAAAAATGTTTGTTTTTTTATAATTTCATTTTCTATTTTTGTTCGTTTTACTACCCCGGCCCCAGCCCCCACTCACCCCACCCCCACCCATCCCGAAAAAAATATTTAAATATATTTTTTAATTGTAATTTTATTATTTATTGGTTTAAAGGCTCAAAATTTTACAAGTTCCAAAATTATGAGTTTAGAGCTTTATGTGTTTGGAAGTTTACGGGTTTAGAAATTATAAAGTTTACGTGTTCGAATTTTTGTGGTTTGGAATATTTAGCGGTTCGAAAGTTATAAAATTTGTGGGTCGGGAAGGTTGTTGGTCTGAAAGTTGGAAAATGCATAATTACCTTCCTGCACTATACCCGAAATTCCAACTACACACTTTTTCTTTGCGGGAATTCTATTAGCCTCTTAAACTTATTTTAAATGTAATTATTTACACCCTTAATGTTGACAACCGAACTCTTGGCAAGTGGTGAGCTATACACGCTCCACCATGTATATTTAGTGCTTTTTTATTCTTTCTTCTTTTTCTTATCCTTTTTTCTTATTTCTTATTATTCTCATTTTTTGCTTATTTCATTCTCTTTCTTTTTGTTTCGGTCAGCGGCGACATTAAATGGTGGTCGTCGAAATTTCACAAACACAATTTTTTTCGGCAATTTTTCTTCCGATGACGGATTTTTATCCCGATCTAAGTATATATATATATATATATATATATATATATATATATATATATATATATATATATATATATATATATATATATATATATATATATATATATATATATATATATATATATATATATATATATATATATATATATATATATATATATATATATATATAAAATTTCTTGAAAGTGTAATTAATGTGTGCGAGGAAGAGCAAAAGAAATAAAAATAAATATAAGTTGAAAAAAAAATTCAGTTAAAATTTCGGTAATTATTTTTTTCCGGCGTGAGCAGATTCAGATGATGAATTTTTCCCCCAAAATTTGAGAGTATTTTTCTTTGCTTATGAATGATCTTTTTGAGAGTTTAATTTTTGTGTGAAAAGAAAAAATAAAAGCAAAATTATTAGATAAAGTCGCCAGTGAATAAATATCCACTGGAATAAGAGAAGAAATGATAAAAAGTAAAAGAAAAAGAAAAAGGAAAAATGGTAAAAAGAATATATCCCTAAAATCAAAACTTAAATAAATTGGATTGTTTTGGAAGCCCCCCCCCCCCCCCCCCCCCCAAAAAAAAACGGAATGTTTTAACTCCTTATACGCATATAGTAGATTTGTTTCACTTATCCGGTGTGAATTGTTGTGCTTTGTTTGTATTTTCTTCGTATTAATGAATCACTGTTTGATTGGGATTTTCTCTGTATTCTCCCGTTTCTCTTTCTTTTTCTTTGGGTCATGATGTGTGATTATGCTTCTAATTGAATACTCTTTCCGTTTTATATGAAATGAGATTGTTTGATTCGATACGAAGTTTAAGAAGAAAAAAAAGATTTTTGAAATGTAAGATCGTAAAAACTAAAGGGGTAAAAAGTTAGTGGGACCGTAACATTTGTGTAATTATAAAAACTTATCATTAAGTATAAATATGTAAAATGAAAGAGTTTAAATTTGAATTATTTCTAAATTTAAAAATGTATCATTTATTTTGGAACAGACTAAAAAGGAAAGTAGCTCATCTAATATGAAATGGAGGGAATACCTTACAGTTGTGCTTGAAGTTTCAATAGGAGATATATTTTCCTAATATACCAAAATAAGTAAGGCATCTCAAAATCAACCAATCTACAAAAATATTACGAACATTTAGAAATATGTCGCATTTTTCTTTTTTTTAAGGGTAGCCTGGTGCACAAAGAATATTGTATTCACGCATGGTCTGGAAAAGGACCTGTAACGACCTGATCCGTCATCACGTGAGTTACCTCCCCGTTTTCCCATTTTATGCTTCTATATGTTTTATTATATATGTTTAGAGAATTTGAAGTAATTCGGATAGAGTTCGGTTAGAAATGAGACAATTAGTCTCTTTATGAGAAGATTAGCTTGGAAAAGCCAACCGAATGTTGACTTATGAGTTAGAGGGCTCGGAATGGAATTCCGATGATTCAACTAGTTTCGGGTGATGATTTGTGACTAAGGAGCAAAATCGGAATTGAATTTGGAGGTCCGGTGTAGAATTAGGCTTGAAATGGCTAAGTTTGAATTTGTTGGCGAATTCCGGTTGATAGGTGAGATTTTGATCCGAGGGTCGGAATGGAATTTCGAGAGTTTCAGTAGCTCCGTTAGGTGATTTTTCATGTGCGTTCAAAGTTTCAGGTCATTCAGAGGTATTTAGGTCGGGTTTTTGATGAAATGCAAGTTTCGAAAGTTTTAGTTTAACTTAGGCCTGAAGCGGTGGTAATTTGATGATTTTGTTGTTTATAAAAGCGTTTTTACGTTATGAGAAAGTTTGAATTAAGTAATAGAACATATCGGAGTGTTTGGTTAAGGTTTCGAGGGCCTCGGGGGGTTTCGGATGGTTAAACGGGAAGTTTGGACTTAATAATTATTGCAGAAAACTGCTGGTCTGTTGCAGAGGCATTGCCCTATGCGATCGCATAGGGTGTATAGCGATCGCAAAGGAGGCTTGGGAAGGGTTTCAAATTTTGGTCTATGCGATCGCATGAGAGGTTGTGCGATCGCATAGCTCTGGGATGTTGGCCTATGCGTTCGCAAGAAGGGGAGTGTGATCGTGTAGTGTAATTGTGCCCCGGGTCCTGGCAGAGAATTGTCCTATGCGATCGCATGGGGTTGAATGTGATCGCATAATAGGAAATCTAGAGGTTGGGAATTTGTGCTATGGGATCGCAATAGCAAAGCTACGATTGCATAGAGTAAAAACGGGGCTGATAGAAGGGTTTTAATAACATTTCATCCGTGAACTTCTTCATTATTTCCATCATTATTAACCCCTTTACAAGCTTTGGGCAAGAATTTTTGAGGGTTTTGACTGAGAATCAACTGGAGGTAAGTTTCAAACCTAATAACTCGAGTTTGACGCAATTATTGTAGAAATCAGAGGAAATCACCAAAATGGGGTAAGTTAGTGCTTGGCTTTTGAAGAACGAATTTTTAGGATTTGAAATGCCATTTAAACTCTGGTTTTTATAAATTTTTATATGTACGGACTCGTGGCGAGATAGGAATCCGTTGATGTGACTTTCGAAATTTTCGAGAAGTGGTTCCGGGGCTTGGGTTTTACCAACTTCGTAAATTTTAGTACTTTTCGAGTATTTTTGGTTGGGTTAGATTTCTTTAGGCCATATTTATGTATTCGTTGTGGTTTTAATTATGTTCGACGCGAGTAGAGGAAGATTCGAGAGGAAAAGGCATTGCGGACCAATCTACAGTCGGTTAGAGGTGAGTAGTCTGTATAGATAATGGCCTGAGGGTTTGAAAACCTGGATTAACATATTGTGACGCTATATAAGGGCGTGACTCGCACCTCATGGCAGGTGAAGAGATGTTTTTAACTGGGGATTATGACTTGGTCCATCCCGAATAAGAATTATACTGTATTGGCGACTGATACGCACCCTGTATTGAATATATCTGGGCTTATTGCCATGTTTGGGGACGTGTGCCGATCTGTAGCATCCGTAGAGGATAAATATCGTTGTGATAGCATGATTTGCTTGATCATCTATCTCATTCCTGTGAATAATCACTATTATGAACTGCTAAGTCACTTTTCCTGAAGTTAAATAACTAAATTAAATTCTTCTTAATAATTGAAAATTGGGAAATTAATTGAATCTATTATGTGACTCGTATGCATACAGTGGACTGAGTATGGATCGGACTGCACGCCGCAGTGATAATATTGTGATATTGCGCGTGGATTGTAGGAGCCCCTCCAGAGTTTGTACACACCCGCCGTGAGCGTCGTCGACGTTCAATGGATTGGGCTGTACGCCGCAACGGGTCATGTGCATTGCATTGCTTCCTTGCATTATACTTGACTGTAATACGTGATATTGTTTTGTTGTTGGTACATAGTTAAGGTGTCAGACTGTTAGTTTTAGATTTGCTTTATGGCATTTCGTGGATTCTTATCTTTAGACATTTTATATACTTATTACTCACCGAATTGGTAGTACTCACCCCTACTCCCAGCACCCTGCGTACAGATTCAGGTGCACCGGAGGCTTAGCGGAGCAGTCGTGGTCTCCAGAGCTTATCAGAGTTGTTGAGGTAGCTGCTTGGTGTTCGCAGGACCTGACCACTCCTCCTATTTCAATTTTATTTATATATATACATTTCCAGAATTGTGTATTTTCGTTCCGATATTTTTATCTAGTTTGTTTTAGAGACTCTAGACTCGTGACCCCAGATCTTCTGGGAGTGTCTTATCAGTTATTCGTATCTCTCCGTATTATTTTAATATAAATATCGGATTATTAGTTTAAAACTATTACATTTTTCCTTAAATTGTCAGTTTTGAGATTTATTATCGAAATGAGAGCGATTGTAGGTCAAGCCTACCTAGTGCTATGGTTGGGCGTTATTACGACCGGGTGATGATCGTGACAAGTTGGTATCAGAGCCTAGGTTACTAGATATTGCAATCGTGATCCGGTTTAGTAGAGTCTTGCGGATCGGTACGTAGACGTCCATATCTATCCTCAGGAGGCTACAAGACCTTTAGGAAACACTTCACTTTCTTGAAATTCATATCGTGCAGCTTTGTTGATATGAAAACTAAATTTATGTATTCTATTCTCTCGCAGATGGCGAGAACCCGTGCTAATGGACGTGGCTGACGACCACTAGCACCACCTGCTACAGGCTGTGGACGCGGTCGTGGTGGTAGTCGAGGAAGACCAGCAGGGGCAACACCTGCAGGCCCACCAACTGCCCAGGTGCAGGACCAGCCTCCAGCTGTAGATGCTTCAGCAGCACCTGTTCAGGCACCGGCAGTGCCTATTGTGATTCCTGGTCTTCTGGAGGCTTTGGCTCAGATCCTATCCGTGTGCACTGGCCTGGCTCAGGCCGTATCAACCACTACTGCAGCAGCTACTTCTTTGATCGGGGGTGGTCATCAGACCCCTGATGCTCGCACACCCGAGCAGGGTGTCCAGGGATTGCAGATGCCAGTTGCACCAGTTGCTCCAGTTGCACCAATGCTCCATTTGCACCAGTCACGTTAACCGCTCCAGTTGCACAAGTTGCACCAGTCACCCCAGTTGCGCCACTTGCACCAGCTCCAGCTCATGTGGTTCCAGCTATGCCGGATGACGAGCATCGTCGGTTGGAGAGGTTTGGTAGACTCCAGCCTCCGACATTTGGTGGTGCTGAGGGCGAGGATGCCCACGGTTTTCTGGATAAGTCTAGCGTATGCTTCGAACTACGGGTATTCTAGAGTGTAGTGGAGTGGCTTTTATTACCTTCCAGTTCACAGGGCCTGCATTTACTTGGTGGGAGGAGTTTGAGAGGCGTAGGCCTATTGGGGTAGCGCCCCTCACTTGGCAGCAGTTCTCCACGGTATTTTTGGAGAAAACTGTACCCTAGTCTCACAGGGAGGAGTTGCGTCGTCAGTTCGAGTGGTTTACTCATGGAGATATGACGGTTACTCTGTATGAGTTGAGGTTTACAGAGCTAGCTCGGCATGCTACTTGGATGACCCTGACGGATAGGTTCGTGGATGGACTCAACGATCCAATACGCATATTGATGATAGAGAGAGGGCTACAACGGCTACATTTCAGAAGGTAGTTGATGCCGCTCGACTGATTGAGAGTAATCGCCGTCGGGAGCGTATGGAGAGGGAGGCCAAGAGGTCTAGAGGTTCAGGTAATTTCAGCGGTGCTCCGTCTAGGGGCCAGTTCCAGCATGGTAGAGGTCGTTCCTTCAGGACTCCTCAGTCAGGACGTACGGAGTCCAGTGGGGCCTCTTCAGGCCGGGCTCATCAGGTGTAAGAAAAAGGAGTAGATAATATTGACTAAGAACAACAAGGAAATAAGACTACAACTTATCAAAAATATTGTGTCGTGGCAAGCCATTGCCTTGAAAGATATTTCGGCCCGACTGGGTGCAAATCGTTAAGGTCGATCGCTCCCCAAGGTTCCACAGCACCTCCAAACACGTGCACTCGTGGCTGGAAGTTTAGAATTTGCACAAAAAATAGTTTCCCCGGAAGAAGAGAAGATGAAGTTATTTTTGTGTTGGATAATTCACAAAGTATACTAGAAAGAAAGGAATGATTAGCTAGATGTATTCTTGGTTGAGAATTGAGTGAGTATGATGGCTAAAGATCATCCTATTTATAACATGAAAATGAGTTTAGTTTCATGACTTGTGTCGTACTTACTTGTCAATCTTCTTTCATGCAAGATGACAACACATGACTTACTTGTCAATTTTCTTTCATGCAAGGTGACAACACATTTCATGCAAAATGACACATGGCTTAGCAAAGCCATTTGTCAAATAATTCTTTTTAAATTAATACCACATGGAAAAACTCTTGCCATGTACCAATTATCCAAGAGTATATGGCCAGTAGAAAATAGGTATGATACAAGTGAACTAAAAGGATCCATGGATATTGGTTGTAAATGGATTTACAAAAAGAAATCTTTAACTTTGAATTACAAATAATACCAACAATCCCCCACTAATGCAAAGACAAGAATAGAACAATTTTGGGAAAAAGAAGGAATATGTACTTAAGTGTTAATATCTTTCGATTTGAATTGACACGTAGTGAAATGAGGCAACAACTAACATCCACAAAGTAAAATACTCTTGAACTGAATGGACATTAGCTGAGACCCCCACAACATATACTATATCCTTAATTTTATGCAAATTCTGCGATACTAACAAAGTGCTTTTATGGTCATGCACATACCTTGGGTCTCATGAGTGCTCTAGAATGACATCCCAAGTCTTTCATAAAAGGCGACCGCACCTTTAAACTCATGTAGGTGATTCCGTCAAGTCTATCTACACATAGACTACCTTAAGGCTATGAAATCAATAAGAGCAAAATATGTTCAACCTTATAAAGCACTACCACACGTCATAGGGATAGGAAATGTAGTGCATACTGAGGTCTCATAGCCTCATCCCCCTTGATGTTTCAAGTATAACTCTCCTTGACAAAACCTTGGCTAAAGGATCCGCCAAATTTCTTTTGGATCTTACATATTCCAAGAAAATAACACCATGTTTCAGCAACTATTTTACCGCACCATGCCTAATGCAGATATGTCTTCTTTTTCCATTGTACACACTATTTTTGTCAATTCTAATTGCTGCCTGTGAGTCACAATGTAGAGAAACTGGTGAATCTTGTCTTCCCCACAAAGGCACGTCTGCCAACAAGTTTCTTAACCACTCGGCTTCTTGTCCTGCCAACTCAAGAGCAATGAATTCAGACTCCATAGTAGATCGTGCTATACAGGTCTGTATTGAAGACTTCCATGAAATAGCACATGCACCAAAGTGAACACATAGCCACTAATGGAACTAACTTCATCATTGTCAGTAACCCAGTTTGCATCACAAAATCCTTCTAAAACAACAGGAAATTTATTAAAATGCAAACACCAATCCATAGTACCTATCAAATATCTTAGCTAATGATGAATAGCATTCTAGTGTTCACTACTATGGTTGTGAGTATATCTACTCAATCTACTAGCAGCATAAGCAATATCAGGTCGTGTATAATTCATGAGAAATATTACACTACCAATTATCTTAGCATACTCAGTTTGAGAAATACTAGATTCCTTATTCTTTTTCAAGTGTATGCTAAGATCATAAGGAGTTCTCACATGTGCTACATCAAAATAATTAAAAAATTTTAATATTTTCTCAATATAATGAGACTGAGACAATGAAAAACTATTAGAAGTTCTTTTGATTTTAATCCCTAAAATCACATTTTCTTATCCAAGATCTTTCATTTCAAATTTAGAAGACAAAAAATTCTTAGTCTCATTAACAACATTCACATTAGGGCCAAAGATTAACATGTCATCCACATACAAACATATAATAACACAATCTGATCCCATCATCTTGGAATAAACACATGTATCGGATGCATTAACAATAAAATCATTATCCACTAATGTGCTATTAAATTTTTCATACCATTGCTTAGGTGCCTGCTTTAGACCATACAAAGACTTTCTCAATTTGCATACTTTATTCTCATGTCCTTGGATCATAAATCCCTCTGGTTGAGACATGTAAATCTCTTCCTCTAAATCACCATTTAGGAAAGCTGTTTTAACATCCATTTGATTAATTACCAAATTATGAATAGCGGCTACAGCAACAAGAGTTCTAATAGTCGCTATCGTAGTCACAGGAGAATAAGTGTCAAAGTAATCAATGTCTTTCTTTTGATTAAAACCCCTAATAACAAGTCTAGCCTTATATTTCTCAATTGTACTAGGTCTCAATTTCTTCTTAAATATCGACTTTCTACTTATGGGTTTACAACCTTTAAGCAAATTAGTTAAGTCTCAAGTGTGATTAGAAACTATAGAGTCTAATTCACTTTTAATGGCCTCTTTCAAAAAACTAGCATCTATTGACCTTATTGCTTTATTGTATGTCTTAGGGTCTTCTCCTATTAAATAGATTGACACTAATTCATCACTCAAAATATCAAGATCAAAATTTTCAGTCAAGAAAGTGGTAATAAAGTCTGGACCAAAGCTAGCTTCAAATATACGCCTCTTGCTTATTCTAAGGTTGTTTTCATGCTCATTAGCAGTAACTTAGAAGAAGGCACAATATGTTAATTAAAACGCATAGATGTAGAAGCATAATTAGTCACATCACTAGGCACAATTATTTTTCAATGGAAAATATGCTCAAAAAATTTTGCATCTCTACATTCACAAATAGAACTATCATTCAAAGATATAAATCTATATGCAGCACTTTTTTGAGCGTAACCAATGAAAATTACATTAAAAGTCTTGGGTCCAATAGTTACTTGTTTAAAATCAGGTAGACCAACCTTAGTCAAACAACCCCACACTTTCAAAAATTTTAAGTTAGGGGCAAACCCTTTCCATAATTCATATGGAGTTTTATCTAATTTCTTATGAGTGACTTTATTAAGAACATAACATGCACATAAAATAGCTCCCCCCCCCCCCCCAGATATTATCAGATAAACCCGAACTCAATAGCATAGAATTCATCATTTCCTTAAGCGTTCTATTTTTCCATTCGGCTACACCATTTTGTTGGGGAGTATAGGGAGCACTAATTTCATGTATCATACAATTGTTCTCACAAAAGGCTTCTAGAGTATTAGTACTGTATTCACCACCCCTGTCAGACCTAAGTCTCTTGATTTTTCTATCTAATTGATTCTCTACTTCTGCCTTGTATTTTAAAAACATTCTTTCAGCTTCATCTTTCGACTTAAGAAGATATACCTTAGTCTATCTAGAAAATTCATCTACAAAGGTGATGTAGTATTTCTTTCCACCTTTACTAATATTTTTTTTGAAATCTGCTAAGTCTGAATGTACTAGTTCAAACAATTATGTTTTTCTACTAGTTATATTCTTATAAGGCTTTTTCGTATGTTTTGCTTCTGCACAAACAGGACACTTAGACAAATTATCAATATTAACTGCCAGAATTAATTCCAATTTTCTAAGTCTTTTAATAGAAGCAATATTAACATGCCCTAGTCTACCATGCCACAAATCAATAGACTCAGCAATATAAGCAAAATTGAAAGTACTAACATTATTAGTAATCTATTGAGCGACGTTTTACAAATAAACCCCCATTAAGGTAACCTTTCCCAAGAAAGTCTCCCCCACGAGAAATAATAACTTTATCAGATTCAAAAACAAGTTAAGACCTGCTTTGTTGAGAAGCGCACCAGAAACTAAATTTTTACGAAGGGAGGGTACATATAGAACATTGTTCAAGGCTAAGGTTTTTTCAGAAGTTAGCTTAAGGAGAATATTTCCTTTACCCGTAACTCCAGCTGTAGCGGATTTACCCATGTCGAGACACTCTCCATCAGCAGATTCCTATAAGTCGTGAAACAGCTCTTTGTTGGCGCAAAGATGCCTTGAAGCACCTGTGCCCAGTATCAAGTCAGTCTTGTTAGCCACCATGTTTGCCTCAATAACTGCAGCAACAATGATATCACCGCACTCAGTAAGGTTGGCTTGGACTGGAGATTTTCCTCCATTCTTTGAGCTTTGTCTGTATCTCTGGTTGCACTAGAAAGCCTTGTGACCAATTTTGCCGCAGACATAGCAAGGTCCTTTCGACTTTTGAATATGGCCCTCCGGCTTTTTGAAGTAATTTTCTTTCTTCACATGTCCTTTATTCTAGACTTTCTTCTATTTTCCTTTGAACCTGTCATTCACAAAAGTACAAGAAGATTCGACAAGGTTAGCTTTAGAAGAATTAAGAGAGAGAGAGAGAGAGATTTCATCTTATCCTCAAGTCGTTCAGACTCCTCATCTTTGAGACGGTTTGCTTCCTTAGTCCTTAAGTGACTGATTAGTTCTTGAAGAGTTGTGTTTTTCTTCTTGTGTTTTAGTTGATTCCTATAATCACTCCAAGAAGGTAGAAACTTTTCAAGCAAAACATTAGCCTGAAGAATCTCACACATCTCCATGCCTTCATTTAAAACATCAGTAGTTAAGTTCTCATGCCCGTGAATATGTTCCATGAGTGGCTTATCATCAACCATTTAAAACATGATCCATTTTCCAACGACATACTTCTTTTTTCCTTCATCATCGACACCATTTTCTTCTCCAAACTGTCCCATATGACTTTAACAGATTTATAATTTATAAAAAAATCAAAGAGAGGGTTAGTCATATGATTAAGCAGATGCCCTCTTACTGTTTTATTATCTTTTTCAAATTTCTTTTTCGCAGCATCATCAACATCTTCAATATTAGCAGCATTAGAACTATTAGCAACAATATCAGCAGGAGGATTGTTAAACAA
Organism: Nicotiana benthamiana; assembly: GCA_034376525.1. Classification (NCBI taxonomy): domain Eukaryota; kingdom Viridiplantae; phylum Streptophyta; class Magnoliopsida; order Solanales; family Solanaceae; genus Nicotiana; species Nicotiana benthamiana. Next base: position 34,791,012 of record CM067329.1, on the reverse strand, counting down.
AGGATAATCAACTTCTAATTGCTTAAAGAAAATTAAAAGTTTCTAGGCCCGACGCTTATAATTATTTCCATTTAAAGGCTCAAGCTTTGAGAGAAGAAGAAGTGTTTTGTTCAAAGTAACAACCATTAGTCAATATTATATGTAAATCGCTTTCAAACTGTAAGAAAAATGAGTAGATAATATTGACTAAGAATAACATGGAAATAGGACTACAACTTATGAAAAAAACTGTGTCATGGCAAGTAACTGCCTTGAAAGCGATTTCGGTCCAACTGGGTGAAAATCGTTAAGGTCGGTCGCTCCCCAAGTTCCACAACACCTCCAAACACGTGCACTCGTGGCTGAAAGTATAGAATTTGCACAAAAAACAGTAGCCCAGGAAAAAGAGAAGATGGAGGTATTTTTTATATTGGATAATTCTCAAAGAAGACTATGATGAAAGGAATGATTAGCTAGATGTATTCGTTGTTGAGAATTGAGTGAGTATGATGAATAATGATCATCCTATTTATAACATGAAAATGAGTTTAGATTCATGACAAGTGTCTTACTTACTTGTCAATCTTCTTTCATGCAAGATGACAACACATGACTTACTTGTCAATTTTCTTTCATGCAAGGTGACAACACATGTCATGAAATATGAATCTTAGCTTAGCAAAGCCATTTGTCAAATATTTTTTTTAAATTAATACCACATTGAAAAACTCTTGCCATGTACCAATTATCTAAGAGTATTTGGCCACTTGAAAATAGGTAGGATACTAGTAAAATAAAAGGACCCATTTCTATTGGTTATAAATGGATTTACAAAAAGAAATCTTTAACTTTGCATTACAAATAAAACCAATATCAGGGACATCGGCAAAGCCAGCTTGCACTCAGTGCCCTTCCAACTCAGAGCTTTTCTCCTGCTTCTTCAGCCCAAGGTTCATCTGCAGCGAGGGGTTCCCATCATTCCCCTTCTCCATCTCTAGGTAGTTGCTACGAGTGCGGTAAGTTGGGTCATATGAGGAGAGACTGTCCTCGGCTCCGTAGTAGACAGTCTCAGCAGAGGGATCAAACCTCGTCTTCTGCTTTGGTTTCTTCGACACCCACTCAGTCAGCTAGGGGTGGAGGCCAGGTAGCAAGGGGTCACCCCAGGGATGAAGACCGTACTAGCGCTGGTTAGGCTTGATTCTATGCTCTTCCAGATATGAGGGACGTTATTGCATCAGATGCTGTTTTCACAAGTATTATCTCCGTTTGCCACAAGGATGCTTCTGTCTAATTTGATTCTGAATCTACCTATTCCTATGTATCTTTATATTTTTCTCATCATTTGGGTATGACCCGTGGTTGTCTTGCCTTGCACGTGCACGTAACTACCCCGGTGGTAATACTACTATTATGGATCATGTATATCGATCGTGCCTCGTGACTATTGGGGGTTTGGAGACCCGAGTTGACTTGTTATTATTGGGCATGGTGGATTTCGACGTGATTCTGGGTATCGGTTGGCTATCTTCATACCATGCTATTCTAGACTGTCATGCCAAGACAGTTACGTTGGCTATTTCGGTTATTCCGAGGATCGAGTGGTGAGGCATGACTGATTATGCACCTAGTAGGGTAGTTTCCTTCCTAAAAGCCGAACGGATGGTTGGGAAGGGTTGCTTGTCGTACTAGGCTTTCGTGAGAGATGTGGGAGTTGAGGCTCCTAGTTTTAATTCGGTTCCCGTTGTGAGGGATTTCTCTGATGTCTTTCTATCGAAACTGCCAGGCATGCCGCTGGACAGGGGCATTGATTTCGGTATTGATCTGGTGTTGGTCACTCAGGCCATCTCTATCCCTCCCTATCGTATGGCACCAGCAGAGCTAAAGGAGTTGAAGGAACAACTTTAGAACTCCTAGATAAGGGATTCATCCGCCCGAGTGTGTCATCGTGAGGTGCACCAGTCTTATTTGTTAAGAAGAAGGATGGCACAATGAGAATGTTCACTGACTACAAGCAGTTGAATAAAGTGACAGTGAAGAACAAGTACCCACTACCCCGTATTGAGGATTTGTTCGATCAGCTTCACGGAGCGAGGGTGTTCTCTAAGATTGACCTCCGATCAAGCTATGACCAGCTGAAGATTAGGGATTCACACATTATGAAGACGACTTTCAAGATGAGATATGGGCACTACGAGTTTCTAGTGATGTTCTTCGGGCTAACTAATGCCCCAATCGTGTTCATGCACTTGATGAACAGTGTATCTCGGCCGTATTTGTATTCTTTTGTGATCACGTTTATTGATGATATTCTGGTGTACTCGCGTAGCCAAGAGGAGCGCGTGCAACACTTGAGGGTGGTATTGCAGAGATTGACAGAGGAGAGCTTTATGCAAAGTTCTCCAAGTGCAATTTCTGGCTTAGCACTGTGGCTTTTCTGGGACACGTGGTGTCCAGTGATGGTGTTTAGGTTGACCAAAAGAAGATCGAGGCAGTGTAGAGTTGGCCTAGACCGTTCTCAGCTACTGAGATTCGGAGTTTCCTCAGTTTGGCGGGTTATTACCACAGGTTGATTCAGGGCTTTTAATCTATTGCTTCGCCTTTCACGAAGTTGACGCAGAAGAATTCTCCATTTTTGTGTTCGAATGAATGCGAGGAGAGCTTCCTGAAGCTCAAGTCGGCTTTGACCACAGCTCTGGTATTAGTATTGCCATCAGCTTCAGGTTCATACACGGTGTATTGTGATGCTTTGAGAGTTGGGATCGGTTTTGTATTGATGCAGGAGGGTAGATTTATTGCTTATGCTTCTCGTCAGCTAAAGCCCTATGAGAAAAACTACCATGTTCATGACTTAGAGTTGGATGCTATTGTTCATGCCTTGAAGATTTTGAGGCACTATCTATATGGCGTATCTTGTGAGGTGTATACTGACCATCACAGTCTTCAGCACTTGTTTAAGCATAAGGATCTTAATTTGAGACAGTGGAGATGGCTTGAGTTACTCAAGGACTATGATATTACCATTTTTTATCATCCCCAGAAGGACAATGTAGTGGCCGATGCTTTGAGCCGGAAGACGATCAGTATGGGTAGTTTGGTGTACATTCCAGTTGGGGAGAGGCCCATTGCAGTTGATGTTCAAGCCTTGGCCAATCAGATGGTGATGTTAGATATTTCTGAGTCCAGTCGGGTGTTGGATTGGGTGGTTTCCCGAACCTCTTTGTATGACCGCATCAGATAGCGCCAGTATGATGAACCGCATTTGCTTGTCCTGAAGGACATGGTCCAGCATGATGATGCCATAGATGTGACTATTGGAGAGGATGGTGTGTTGCGGATGCAAGGCCAGATTTCCGTGCCCAATAAGGATGGGCTCCGGGAGTTGATATTAGAGGAGGCCCACAGCTCGCGGTATTCCATTCATCTAGGTGCCGCAAAGATGTACCAGGATCTGAGACAGCATTACTGGTGAAGGAGGATGAATAATGATATTGTTAATTATGTGGCTCGGTGTCTCAACTGTCAGCATGTCGAATACGAGCACTAGAGACCTTGTGGCGTACTTCAGCGGATGGATATTCCGGAGTGGAAATGGGAGAATAATACTATGGATTTTGTGAGTGGTCTTCCTCGTACCTCGAAGAAGTTTGATTCGATTTGGGTGATTTTGGATAGACTGACCAAGTCTGCGCACTTCATTCCGGTATGTAATAGCTATTCCGCAGAGAAGTTAGCAGAGATTTTCATCCGGGAGATTATACGGTTGCATGGAGTCCCGGTTTCCATTGTCTCAGATAGGGGTACTAAGTTTACATTCTAATTCTGGAGGACTTTTCATTAGGAGGTGGGCACCCAGGTACAATTGAGCACGACATTTCATCCTCAGACAGACGGACATTCCGAGTGAACTATCCAGATATTGGAGGACATGTTGCGTGCCTATGTTATATATTTTGGAGGTTCTTGGGTTGAGTTCTATCCACTTGGCGAGTTTTCTTATAACAACAACTACCAATCCAACATTCAGATGGCGCCGTATGAGTCCTTATATGGGAGACGGTGTAGATCTTCGGTTTGTTGGTTTGAGCCCAGTGAGGCGAGATTATTAGGGACAGAGTTAGTTCAAGATGCCTAAGAGAAGGTGAAAGTGACCGAGGAGAGACTTCGTATAGCTCAGTCACGTTAGAAGAGTTATGCAGACCAGAAGGTTAATGATGTATCTTATGCGGTGGGCGAGAAGGTGTTGTTGAAGGTTTCTCCTATGCAAGGCGATATGAGGTTCAGAAAGAAGGGGAAGCTTAGTCCACGGTTCATTGGACCCATTGAGATACCTAGGAGGATTGGGGAGGTTTCCTACATGTTTGCGTTGCCACCCAGCATGTTGGGATTTCATTCGGTGTTCCAGGTTTCTATGCTCCGGAAGTATGTTAGGGACCCGTCTCATGTGTTAGACTTCTGCACAATTCAGCTGGATGAGGACTTGATCTACGTGCCAGTGGCTATTTTGGGTTGTTAGGATTTATGCCCGTCACTAGAGAGGGGGTGAATAGTGAGGCACGAGAATGTCGATAAATTTTGTGGAATTAAAATTGCAGGAGTAAAGTAAGTGCAGTAATTAAAAGAGTAAGGAGAGGACACACCGAATTTATGTTGGCTCACCACAACGTGTGGTTAGTCCAGTCTCCCGAGAGACTCTCTCGAGTTCACACTAACTCCGTTAAGCTTGCGGGTGCCTAACAAACCGTTACACTTGCTCGTAGATGTACGCTCTACAAGACTTCAACTTGCTCGAGGATACCTCACCTCAAGACTTCACCTTGCTCGTGGATACCGCACCACAAGACTTCACACACTAAGATCGAAGGTACTTAGCAAACCCAACGCTCAATGAGAAGGTATGGTCTTCTCAAGAACCTTTCTCTTTTACAACAAGAACTCTCTAAGAAGAGTAGATAAAGAGATACAATATTAGCTCAATGAACAACACAAAGTTGTCTCTCAAATGGCTCAACAAAAGCTCTAAAATGATGCACAAATAATATCAAGATGTTTATAGATAATTGAGAGATGTTGTTCATTTGAAATCAGCTCCAAAGACCTCTATTTATAGGGTGTAGAGGTGATATAGCCGTTGCCCAACGTTCAAACACTAAATCTGATTTTCCAACAGAATAATCGATTATTGACTTTGCATAATCGACTATGTGACATTAACGTTCAGAAAACTAGTCGTTGGAAGGCAACGGTCAGGCAGATAATCGATTATGCACAAGGTGATAATCGATTATTTTGTGGGACTAGCCCAATAATCGATTATCACCTTGTGCATAATCGATTATTGTGGTTTGCTGGAATTTCCAGATTCCAAATAATCGATTATCAAGTTGTGAATAATCGATTATTTTCCCATTCACTCCAGAAGTGAAAACTTACTTCAAAAACCATATTGGTTAAGATGAAAACGTTAAAACCATTTTGTTTGAAGTATATAAAATGTTTATGATATATATGATTTAATAAAATGATTTTATGCATATTAATGATGACCTATGTTGAGCCAAAAGACGAGATAACTTAAATATTGCTCTTACATTGGTTCTACCTAACGACCTACGCATTGGGTCTTCGGTCTTGAACTTTTGAGCTCGTCTTGGCTTGTCTAAGCAATCCCTTCATCAATATGCTTCTTGGAATCCAATCTTGATTGTTTGATTCATCATCATTGATTCGTCAACCATCTCGATTGTTTACTAATGCATCTTCATCGTTTGTCATACAATATCGTTGTTTGACAATTGACTTCATTGTTTGTCATTCATCAAAACCTATACCTGGAAATCATGCTAATACAACCAAAGCACACATATCAAATATATCAATAATTTCCAAACGAGGTTAAACGAGGTCTTACAATTTCCCCCTTTTTGATAATGACAAACAATAGGAGATATGCATATCGGATTCCCCCTAAAGACATGTTATATCTCAACATATAAGTCATGCAAAATATTCCCCCTTAATTGAGTATTCCCACTCAAATAAGGCATACTAAAAGGTAGAGACATTCCCCCTTATTAGATGCATATCGCCTAAGCTCTTCCCCCTTTTTGCATTAGCAAAAAGATTTTACAAAGCCTACTTCCCCCTTTTGACACTTCCCCCTTTTGGGTATACCAACTGTTAGTGTCAAAAATAAAATAGGAAATACAATGTGGAATATACATGATGACGATTTTCAAATAATTAAAAATCATACCAACATAAAATGATACCAAATGATAGTAAAAACATAACAACCATATTAAAGGTTATTTTTAGCAAATCATATTACTTAAAAACATATCAACTGTTAATTTTTAACAAACCAATAGTTGTATTTAAAACATGAATCATTTATTTTTTTCAAGAATATACCAACTGTTATTCAAACCAAAAATAATATTCATCAAAACATGAATCAATCATTATTTTTACAAAATAGTTGATACCAATTGTTATTCAAAATTAAAGTTATCAACACATGAATCAACAAAAATAATTGATACCAATTGTTAACAAAGACATATCAATCGTTAACAAATATCAACTATTACGTTTTTATCAAAAATATGATAACTAACCGAAATTCCCCCTCGATGCAATAAGGTTTCGTGCTTGGTGCATCTACTACGATATTGTAGTCTTCAAGCACACCTGCAAACGTACCTAAAAATAGGTTTTAGGTATCCAAACACTTTTGGGTCCTTGGGGGTTAGGCAAATAATAATCATAGCTAAAAGATAAATCCCTATGTTTTGCAAAACATACGGGTGCTATGTGTCCTACCCGGTTGCAATAATGACATATAACATTCGGGTTGTGCATATGTCTTGGTTGAGCCAAAAACGTTCTAGGTGATCTAAAGTCGTTATTCCTAGAAGCGTTGAAATTCCTAGAGTCATTTCTAGGCGGTCTAAAATGATTAATTCTAGACTCATTAATAAAATTCCTAGAATCATTTCTAGGTGGTCTAAAATGATTAATTCTAGACTCATTTACAAAATTTCTAGAATTATTTCTAGGTTGTGCATCGCAATTTCTAATATGATTCTTATTCTTTTTACGCCTTTTATTTTTCCTGGTCCTTTCCTTTTTAATTTCTTCAACTATTTTAGGATTGTCTATATTACGTTTTTCTAGTGTGTTCCTAAGTTCTATGTTCTCTAATTTCAAAGAATCACAAGATGAACAATTAGAATTTTGATCAATTGAAGAAGTTTCATTCATCTCCTTAATTTTATTTCTAAGATCAATATTTTCATTTTCCAAAAATTTAAACTTTAATTTTAGCCTTGACCTCTTTGGAGATTTTTGAAGACTTTTTCAATTCATCATATAATTCTTGAAAAGCTTCTTGTAATTCTTCAAAAGAGTAAGAGTTAGAAGTACTTACCTCTTCTTCCTCGTTGGCCATGAGGCATAGGGCGGCAGTTTCATCACCCGAGCTGTCCGAATCCCATGTCACGCGCTTTTGGTGTTTCTTCTTCTTCTTGTCCTTGGGTTTTGGACAATGTCACTTGGTGTGCCCAAGTTTTCCACAATTATGGCATGAAGGACTTGGTTCTTCCTTCTTCATAAACTTATAAAACTTTTCAATTAAATCGTTGGAAATAGTATCATCATCGCTTTCCGAATCACTTACTTCTACTCTTTTAGACGATGAGGCTTTGAAGGCAATACCTGGACTTTTCTTATTTCCAAACGAAGGATTAAGAATAGTGCTTTCATAAGTTTTGAGGTTACCTCTTAGTCCATCAATTGTGACGTCCGTGATTCCCATTGACTCTTGGATGGCATTGGCTTTGGAACGCCATTCGGGAGTGAGACTCCGCAGGATTTTTCAAACAAGATCTTTGTTCGAATATACTTTCCCAAGAGCATGGAGATCGTTAATGATCATTGAGAATCGATCAAACATATCATCGATGCTTTCAGGCTCCTTCATTCTAATGAGTTCATATTCATGTGTTAGAAAATCAACTCTTGCTTCTCGGACTTGAGGCGTATGATTTCAAGCTTATCCCACATCTCTTTGGCGGTTGTGCAGCAAGAGATTTTCCGATAGTCATCCGGATTCACGGCACAATACAACATATTAATGGCCTTTGCGTTATTTTCAATCTTCTTGATGTCTTCGGCATTATATTCATCTTCCTCCTTTGGAACCATGATTTCCCCAACTTTCTTTGTCGGCATTTGTTCACCGTTCTTGATGATGTGCCATAATCGAAAGTTATTTGATTGGATAAATATTCTCATCCTCTCTTTCCAATATGTATAATTGGTTCCATCAAATAGTAGAGGCCTAATGGTAGAGTGTCCTTCGCTCATCATACCTGCGTTCAACATTCTAAACAAAAAAATTATATATCGTTCTCTCAACCAGTTAAGGCTTTCAGAGAGTTAGGCTCTGATACCAACTGTTAGGATTTATGCCCGTCACTAGAGGAGGGGTGAATAGTGAGGCACGAGAATGTCGATAAATTTTGCAGAATTAAAATTGCAGGAGTAAAGTAAGTGCAGTAATTAAAAGAGTAAGGAGAGGACACACCGAATTTATACTGGTTACCACAACGTGTGGTTAGTCCAGTCTCCCGAGAGACTCTCTCGAGTTTACACTAACTCTGTTAAGCTTGCGGGTGCCTAACAAACCGTTGCACTTGCTCGTAGATGTACGCTCTACAAGACTTCAACTTGCTCGAGGATACCTCACCTCAAGACTTCACCTTGCTCGTGGATACCGCATACAAGACTTCTCACACTAAGATTGAAGGTACTTAGCAAACCCAACGCTCAATGAGAAGGCATGGTCTTCTCAAGAACCTTTCTCTTTTACAACAAGAACTCTCTAAGAAGAGTAGATAAAGAGATACAATATTAGCTCAATGAACAACACAAAGTTGTCTCTCAAATGGCTCAACAAAAGCTCTAAAATGATGCACAAACAAGATGTTTATAGATAATTGAGAGATGTTGTTCATTTGAAATCAGCTCCAAAGACCTCTATTTATAGGGTGTGGAGGTGATATAGCCGTTGCCCAACGTTCAAACACTAAATCTGATTTTCCAACAGAATAATCGATTATTGACTTTGCATAATCGATTATGTGACTTTAACGTTTAGAAAACTAGTCGTTGGAAGGCAACGGTTAGGCAGATAATCGATTATGCACAAGGTGACGATTATTTTGTGGGACTAGCCTAATAATCGATTATCACCTTGTGCATAATCGATTATTGTGGTTTGCTGGAATTTCCAGATTCCAAATAATCGATTATCAAGTTGTGAATAATCGATTATTTGCCCATTCTGTCCAGAAGTGAAAACTTACTTCAAAAACCATTTTGGTTAAAATGAAAACATTAAAATTATTTTGTTTGAAGTATATTAAAAATGTTTATGATATATATGATTTAATAAAATGATTTTATGCATATTAATGATGACCTATGTTGAGCCAAAAGACGAGATAACTTAAATGTTGCTCTTACATTGGTTCTACCTAACGACCTACGCATTGGGTCTTCGGTCTTGAACTTTTGAGCTCGTCTTGGCTTGTCTAAGCAATCCCTTCATCAATATGCTTCTTGGAATCCAATCTTGATTGTTTGATTCATCATCATTGATTCGTCAACCATCTCGATTGTTTGCTAATGCATCTTCATCGTTTGTCATACAATATCGTTGTTTGACAATTGACTTCATTGTTTGTCATTCATCAAAATCTATACCTGGAAATCATGCTAATACAACCAAAGCACACATATCAAATATATCAATGATTTCCAAACGAGGTTAAACGAGGTCTTACAATTTCCCCCTTTTTGATAATGACAAACAATAGGAGATATGCATATCGGATTCCCCCTAAAGACATGTTATATCTCAACATATAAGTCATGCAAAATATTCCCCCTTAATTGAGTATTCCCCCTCAAATAAGGCATACTAAAAGGTAGAGACATTCCCCCTTATTAGATGCATATCGCCTAAGCTCTTTCCCCTTTTGGCATTAGCAAAAAGATTTTACAAAGCCTACTTCCCCCTTTTGACACTTCCCCCTTTTGGGTATACCAACTGTTAGTGTCAAAAATAAAATAGGAAATACAATGTGGAATATACATGATGACGATTTTCAAATAATTAAAAATCATACCAACATAAAATGATACCAAATGTTAGTAAAAACGTAACAACCATATTAAAGGTTTTAGCAAATCATATTACTTAAAAACATATCAACTGTTAATTTTTAACAAACCAATAGTTGTATTTAAAACATGAATTATATATTTTTTCAAGAATATACCAACTGTTATTCAAACCAAAAATAATATTCATCAAAACATGAATCAATCATTATTTTTAACAAAATAGTTGATACCAATTGTTATTCAAAATTAAAGTTATCAACACATGAATCAACAAAAATAATTGATACCAATTGTTAACAAAGACATATCAATCGTTAACACATATCAACTATTACATTTTTATCAAAAATATGATAACTAACCAAAATTCCCCCTCGATGCAATAAGGTTTCGTGCTTGGTGCATCTACTACGATATTGTAGTCTTCAAGCACACCTGCAAACGTACCTAAAAATAGGTTTTAGGTACCCAAACACTTTTGGGTCCTTGGGGGTTAGGCAAATAATAATCATAGCTAAAAGATAAATCCCTATGTTTTGCAAAACATACGGGTGCTATGTGTCCTACCCGGTTGCAATAATGACATATAACATTCGGGTTGTGCATATGTCTTGGTTGAGCCAAAAACGTTCTAGGTGATCTAAAGTCGTTATTCCTAGAAGCGTTGAAATTCCTAGAGTCATTTCTAGGCGGTCTAAAATGATTAATTCTAGACTCATTAATAAAATTCCTAGAATCATTTCTAGGTGGTCTAAAATGATTAATTCTAGACTCATTTACAAAATTTCTAGAATTATTTCTAGGTTGTGCATCGCAATTTCTAATATGATTCTTATTCTTTTTACGCCTTTTATTTTTCCTGGTCCTTTCCTTTTTAATTTCTTCAACTATTTTAGGATTGTCTATATTACGTTTTTCTAGTGTGTTCCTAAGTTCTATGTTCTCTAATTTCAAAGAATCACAAGATGAACAATTAGAATTTTGATCAATTGAAGAAGTTTCATTCATCTCCTTAATTTTATTTCTAAGATCAATATTTTCATTTTCCAAAAATTTAAACTTTAATTTTAGCCTTGACCTCTTTGGAGATTTTTGAAGACTTTTTCAATTCATCATATAATTCTTGAAAAGCTTCTTGTAATTCTTCAAAAGAGTAAGAGTTAGAAGTACTTACCTCTTCTTCCTCGTTGGCCATGAGGCATAGGGCGGCAGTTTCATCACCCGAGCTGTCCGAATCCCATGTCACGCGCTTTTGGTGTTTCTTCTTCTTCTTGTCCTTGGGTTTTGGACAATGTCACTTGGTGTGCCCAAGTTTTCCACAATTATGGCATGAAGGACTTGGTTCTTCCTTCTTCATAAACTTATAAAACTTTTCAATTAAATCGTTGGAAATAGTATCATCATCGCTTTCCGAATCACTTACTTCTACTCTTTTAAACGATGAGGCTTTGAAGGCAATACTTGGACTTTTCTTATTTCCAAACGAAGGATTAAGAATAGTGCTTTCATAAGTTTTGAGGTTACCTCTTAGTCCATCAATTGTGACGTCCGTGATTCCCATCGACTCTTGGATGGCATTGGCTTTGGAACGCCATTCGGGAGTGAGACTCCGCAGGATTTTTCAAACAAGATCTTTGTTCGAATATACTTTCCCAAGAGCATGGAGATCGTTAATGATCATTGAGAATCGATCAAACATATCATCGATGCTTTCAGGCTCCTTCATTCTAATGAGTTCATATTCATGTGTTAGAAAATCAACTCTTGCTTCTCGGACTTGAGGCGTATGATTTCAAGCTTATCCCACATCTCTTTGGCGGTTGTGCAGCAAGATATTTTCCGATAGTCATCCGGATTCACGGCACAATACAACATATTAATGGCCTTTGCGTTATTTTCAATCTTCTTGATGTCTTCGGCATTATATTCATCTTCCTCCTTTGGAACCATGATTTCCCCAACTTTCTTTGTCGGCATTTGTTCACCGTTCTTGATGATGTGCCATAATCGAAAGTTATTTGATTGGATAAATATTCTCATCCTCTCTTTCCAATATGTATAATTGGTTCCATCAAATAGTAGAGGCTTTATTGTAGAGTGTCCTTCGCTCATCATACCTGCGTTCAACATTCTCAACAAAAAAATTATATATCGTTCTCTCAACCAGTTAAGGCTTTCAGAGAGTTAGGCTCTGATATCAACTGTTAGGATTTATGCCCGTCACTAGGGGGGTTGAATAGTGAGGCACGAGAATGTCGATAAATTTTGCGGAATTAAAATTGCAGGAGTAAAGTAAGTGCAGTAATTAAAAGAGTAAGGAGAGGACACACCGAATTTATACTGGTTCACCACAACGTGTGGTTAGTCCAGTCTCCCGAGAGACTCTCTCAAGTTTACACTAACTCTGTTAAGCTTGCGGGTGCCGAACAAACCGTTACACTTGCTCGTAGATGTACGCTCTATAAGACTTCAACTTGCTCGAGGATACCTCACCTCAAGACTTCACCTTGCTTGTGGATACCGCATACAAGACTTCACACACTAAGATGGAAGGTACTTAGAAAACCCAACGCTCAGTGAGAAGGCATGGTCTTCTCAAGAACCTTTCTCTTTTACAACAAGAACTCTCTAAGAAGAGTAGATAAAGAGATACAATATTAGCTCAATGAACAACACAAAGTTGTCTCTCAAATGGCTCAACAAAAGCTCTAAAATGATGCACAAATATTATCAAGATGTTAATAGATAATTGAGAGATGTTGTTCATTTGAAATCAGCTCCAAAGACCTCTATTTATAGGGTGTGGAGGTGATATAGCCGTTGCCCAACGTTCAAACACTAAATCTGATTTTCCAACAGAATAATCGATTATTGACTTTGCATAATCGATTATGTGACTTTAACGTTTAGAAAACTAGTCGTTGGAAGGCAACGGTCAGGCAGATAATCGATTATGCACAAGGTGATAATCGATTATTTTGTGGGACTAGCCCAATAATCGATTATCACCTTGTGCATAATCGATTATTGTGGTTTGCTGGAATTTCCAGATTCCAAATAATCGATTATCAAGTTGTGAATAATCGATTATTTGCCCATTCACTCCAGAAGTGAAAACTTACTTCAAAAACCATATTGGTTAAGATGAAAACGTTAAAATCATTTTGTTTGAAGTATATTAAAAATGTTTATGATATATATGATTTAATAAAATGATTTTATGCATATTAATGATGACCTATGTTGAGCCAAAAGACGAGATAACTTAAATGTTGCTCTTACATTGGTTCTACCTAACGACCTACGCATTGGGTCTTCGGTCTTGAACTTTTGAGCTCGTCTTGGCTTGTCTAAGCAATCCCTTCATCAATATGCTTCTTGGAATCCAATCTTGATTGTTTGATTCATCATCATTGATTCGTCAACCATCTCGATTGTTTGCTAATGCATCTTCATCGTTTGTCATACAATATCGTTGTTTGACAATTGACTTCATTGTTTGTCATTCATCAAAACCTATACCTGGAAATCATGCTAATACAACCAAAGCACACATATCAAATATATCAATGATTTCCAAACGAGGTTAAACGAGGTCTTACATGGGTCGTCAGGTTCGAAAGTTGAGATCAATTGACATAGCTTCAGTGAAGGTGCAGTGTAGAGGTCGACCTATGGAGGAGGCCACTTGGGAGACCAAGCAGGAGATGTGTAGCAAATATCTTCACTTGTTTGAGACTCCAAGTATGTTTCTTGACCTGCTCGAGGACGAGCGTTTGTTTAAGTTTGGGAGAATGTAACAACCTGACCCATCGTCTCGTGAATTGCAATAGTTCCGTCAGATGATTTTGGATATTCCTGCAAAGTGTCAGGTCATTCGGAGGTGTTTAGGTCGGGCTTTAGATCAAATGCAAGTTTAAGAAGTTTTAGTTTGACTTAGGCTTGAATCCGTGGTATTTTGATGATTTTGTTGTATATGATAGCGTTTTTGTGTTACGAGAAAGTTTGAATGAAGAAATAGAACATATCGGTGCGTTTGGTTGAGGTCTTGAAGGGGGGGTCGGATGGTTAAACGGAAAGTTTGGACTAAATAATTATTGTAGAAAATTGCTGGTGTGTTGCAGAGGCATTGCGCTATGCGTTCGCATAGGGTGTATTGCGATCGCATAGGGGGCTTAGGAAGGGGTTCGAATTTTGGTCTATGCGATCACGTGAGAGGTTGTGCGATCGCATAGCTCTGGGATGTTGGCCTATGCGTTCGCAAAAAGGGGAGTGCAATCGTGTAGTGTAATTGCGCCTGGGGTCCCTGGCAGAGAATTGTTCCATGCGATCGCATAGGATTGAGTGTGATTGCATAAGAGGAAATCTGGAGGTTGGAAATTTGTGCTATGCGATCGAAATAGCAAGGCTGCGATCGCATAGAGTAAAACTAGGCTGACAGAACGGTTATTAATAACATTTCATCTGCGAACTTCTTCATTATTTCCACCATTGTTAACCCCATTACAAGCTTTGGGCAAGAATTTTCGACGGTTTTGAGAATCAACTGGAGGTAAGTTTTTTAACCTAATAACTCGAGCTTGAGACAAATTATCATAGAATCAGTGGAAAATCACCAAAATGGGGTAATCTAGGGCTTGGCTTTTGAAAATGAATTTTTAGGATTTGAAAGGCCATTTAATCTCCTTTTTCCATAAATATTTATATGTACGAACTCGTGGCGAGACGAGGAATTCGTTGATGTGACTTTACGAGTATTTTGATAAGTGGGCCTGGGGCTCGGTTTTTACCAACTTCGTGGATTTTAGTACTTTACGAGTATTTTTGGTTGGGTTGTGTTTCTTTATGTCATATTTATGTTTTCGTTGTGGTTTTAACTAGGTTCGACGCGCGTAGAGGAGGATTCTAGAGAAAAAGGTATTGCGGATCAGTCTACGACTGGTTAAAGGATAGTAGTCTGTATAGATGATGGCATGAGGTTTTGAAACCCCGGTTTATCACATTGTGATGCTATATTAAGGCGTGACTCGCACCCCATTGCAGGTGCGGGGCTGTTTATGACTGGGGATTGTGACTTGGTCCATTCCGAGATAGAATTATACTGTATTGGCGACTGATACACACTCTGTATTGAATATATCTGAGCTTATTACCATGTTTGAGGCTTTGTGCCGATCTGTAGCATCCTGAGAGGATGAATATCGTTGCGATAGCATGATTTTCATAATCACTGATCTCATTCCTATGAATAATCACTTTTATGAACTGCTAAGTCACTTTTTCTGAAGTTAAATAACTAAATTAAATTCTTCTTGATAATTGTAAATTGGGAAATTAATTGAATCTATTATGTGACTCGTATGCATATTGTGGATTGAGTATGGATCGGACGACACGCCGGAGTAATGACATGATGATATGTCTCTTGGGCTGCAGGAGCCTCTCCGGAGTCTGTACACACCCCCAGTGAGCGTTGTCGATATTAAATGGATCGGGCTGTATGCCGTAGCGGGTCATGTGCATTGCATCCTTGCATTATACTTGACTATTATACGTGATATTGTTTTGTTTTTGGCTCATAGTTAAGGTGTCAGACTGTTAGTTTTAGCTTTGCTTTGTGGCATTTCGTGGATTCTTTTCTTCAGACATTTATATACTTATTACTCACTGAGTTGGTAGTACTCACCCGTACTCCCTGCACCTTGTGTGCAGATTCAGGCGCACCGGAGGCTTAGCTGAGCAGTCGTGGTATCCAGAGCTTATCAGAGTTGTTGAGGTTGCTGCTTGGCGTTCGCAGGACCTGACTACTCCTCATATTTCCGTTTTATTTATATATATATATACATTTCAAGACACGTGTATTTTCGTTCAGATATTTTATCCAGTTTGTTTTAGAAGCTCTAGAATCGTGACCCCGGATCTTATGGGAGTGTCTTATCAGTTATTCCTATCTCTCTGTATTATTTTACCATAAATATTGGATTATTATTCTTAAAATATTACGTTTTTCCTTAAATCGTCAGTTTTGAGATTTATTGTCAGAAATGAGAAATGATTGTAGGTCAGGCTTGCCTAGTGTTATGGTTGGTCGCCATCACGATCGCGTGAGGGATCCCCAAGAAGTGTGAATATGTGATGTAGAATGTAGGCAGCCTAACCTAATGCAAGTTTTAGTTGTTGTTTCCACGATTCGAAGCAGTGACCTATAAGTCATACGGAGACAACTTTACCGTTGCTCCAACAATCCCCTTCACATTGAATTCTTCTAATATATAAAAAAATTAATTCATCTAAATAATACAAAGTTTGATTTAAAATTTAGGTGCACCCATTAACTAGAAAAAGAATTACTTTTCATTAAAATTTAAACACCTTTGACAATATTTCTAGTTAAGCCAATGTCGCGTGCCTAGTGCCTAACAGGTGTGACTCATCGGTGCTCAACCTAGAGTTACCGACTAATTTTATTTACTCTTGGCGTTAGGACCCAAATCTCACCAAGTTGTAATAACATCTGGCCTAACCCACTAGGCGAATCAACCAACACAACTATAACCTGAAATAACAGTCAATCATATAAATAATAAAATAAAATACAAAATTTTAATACAAACTACGTCAATAATTGGTTTCACAAATCATGATTAACTAAGAGTAAATTTACAATGCTGATATGAAGGAAATACAAGGTTCTAAACTACCATGAACAAATAATAGCAAAAAACTAAAATGGTAATATTTTTTAATACTCGCTTACGAACTCCACAATAGCTCAACTACAATATTTACACATAGAGTGCCGAAGTGTAGTACGAGTACGCTGGCACGGTTCTTGTCATGACCCAAGTCCCAAAATAGGTTGTGATGGCAGCCAACAATATTATTATGCAAGCCAATGCGTGAACCCCCAAAATTAATTATCCATTTTAATCTTTAAAATCAGAAATTTCTTTAAATAAATATAGTTAAATCTAGTAACTAATACATACGTGCTTCTCTACCAAATTATCAATTACAAATTAATCATAAAGCAAAGTGATAATAGTAATAGTAGGTGCAACCGTGAGCATCTACTAGAAATTTTCAACGATCGGTATCACAAGTGCATGAGCAACTACTAGGAATTACGATACTACTATAATGTCTGTCTGAAACGTAAAAACATAGGATAAGGTAAATAAATAGGACGGAGACTCTCTGTGTTGCGAATCGTAACAGGGAATGCAACTCATCACAATGTCTCCTCGGCAGTTGAGGCTATACACCAAGATGACTACCAAATATACATGCCTCCGTACCCACACAAGTAATACAGAAGTATAGTATGAGTATGTAAATCAACACGTAACCAGTAAGTATCTAACCTAACCCCGAAGAAGTAGTGACGAGGGGTCGACATTGACACTTATTAGTGGTTCAATAAATCAAGTGCAATAAAAGAAGACACGTATGAAGCATGGCAAATATAATATATATATATATATATATATATATATGAATGATTCCCGCAAATAAAAAATGTGTATATATTATTCCTAAAAATGATCCTCAACAAACGAGTAATCACAAAGTCCCCGAATGGCGAATATTACCGCGAATGAAATATATGTTGGGTCAATGACCAATAACTTCTTATCAAATATCAAGCACGACTCTGCCGAGGCGAACGAACCAGTCTTATTAGAGTGATGGTATGATATCCTACTGTGGCGTATGGCTCAATCCCATAACAATAGTGTATTATGCCGAGGCGAACGACCTAATCCTATAACAATATATGCTCCGCAGAGGTGAACCACCCAATCCTATAGAATGTGTACTTTTCTAAGGCAAATGGCCCGATCCAATAAGAATATGTACTTTGCCAACACAAACGATCCGATCCCATAAGAGTGTGTAACATGATACTGTCGAGGCACACATCCCGATCCCATAAGAGTGTATTACATCACACCGCCGAGGACAATGACCCAATCCCATAAGAGTATTGTTGAGGCATTCAGCCTGATCCCATTAGAATATGAAACTTTACGAGTCACTGGCCCTACTCATGAATATGAATATAAGTTATGAAATTCAAGTAAACTTTCTGATGAGTACACACAATGCGAGATAAATCCGTAAAAGGAAAATTACTTTCTACTACTATTCAAGTAGCTCATCAAGTTTCTCTAGTGGCAAATCCAGTACTTTACGCAAGCCTAGTCTTAGACTAAAATAGTAAATAAGGAATTTAAAAATACAAGAATAGCTCAAGTAATACATTTAGAATATGGTATGAGTCTAAATCTATCCTTAAATGATCAAGAATCTAGCATACGCACGAACACTTGTCACCTAATACATGTATAACTCCTATAACACGTAGCACCATATCAAATGTAGCACCTAAGGGGTAAATTCATCTTCATAAGTTTAGACATGAGACTTACCTCGCTCCTAAATCTGGTAACCGGCTCCAATGCCTCTCTAACACCTCAATCAAAGCCAAACAATCTGAAACTAGTTAAAGAACGTGTAACCCAACTCAAAGAGTCATAATTTAATCAATTAGAAATAATTACTAATTATATACGAAAAGTCAAAAAAGTCAATCCCCATTTCCACATGCCCTGATTTTAAATTTTTTTTAAATAAATACTACCAAAACTATGAATTCCAGTATATATAATATATTCCCAGATCCATATTCATTTTCGTGGTTAAAATTGAGAAATAAAATTTCTAGGTTTTCTTCAAAAATATCCCACAATTTCACTAATTTGCATGTTTAAATTCATATATAATTCATGTATTTAACTTAGAATAAGTAGGAGATAATTTACCTTATGATATATGGAGAAAATGATCTTCAAGAATCACTCAAATCTTCCTACATGTTCTCCAAGAACTTAAAAGTGAAGAAATAAACTCAAAATCTTTAAATTGGATGTTTAATACACCTGTCATGCCTCCTCCTTCACAATCGTGGTCATTAGCCACGCGATTGCGTTTAACGAACATTGCAGTATTTTTCCTTCATGTGATCACTGCTAAGAAGCCCAGCGATTGCAATATATAAATTGTGTTTTTTTCTTCACGGATACTCTTTGGTAGAATGATCATTGTTTTTTGTAAGACCCCGTGAGAATGAGTGCTAAAATCCCAGCAACTCATAGGTTCACGTCCACCTATGTGTTGGGACCCTTTCCTACTGACTTTACACTAAAAAATCTAGAGTCATATTTTTCAAGTAAAATATCATTTCTGCGTTTAAGAATGCGGTCGCAGATCAGGTATGGGGACCGCATCTCAGCCGGAGAGTTAATCAGAGAGTTAGCCGAAATGAATGTTGAAAATGTGTTCCATTATGCAATCGAATAATCAATATGTAGATCGCATAGTCATCGCATAAATTTCTCGAGGATTTGAGGAGGTCAGCTCTACGGTGCAATATGTGACCGCAGAACAGGTATGCGGACCGCATTCTCACCGTATACCCAACCAGAGAGGCCAGCAATTTGGGACAATTCTGAGGTCCAATGTGCGTACCGCATGTCAACTCTGTGATCGCAGAGTTGACTGCAGATCCTGCACGAGCTTAAGTTTTTAAAATTTTAAACCCGACCCCTTTTCTAACAAAACACCCCAACCCCTCATTATTACTTATTTTCTGAACAAAACAAGAGAGAGGGAAGAGAGGGTTCTTGAGATAGAAAGGATTCTTCATCAAATTGATTCTCCAAAACTATCTGGGCCGGGGAAATTTTAAGTTATTATCGTCATCTCCACTCTTACAGGTACAATCCCTAACCCTTTTCCCCAACTTTTTAGATATAAGCTAAGTTAGGGAGTCTTATGCTTTGATTTTGAGCTAATAATTGAAAACCCTCATGCATTCCACTCAAAACCTATAATTTAGTAAAGGGAAATTGGGTAGGAGTAGAGAACTGTGCTTGATAGCCTAAATAAGCTGGGTAGTAATTGTGAACTTCAATTCTAAGGTGCATGTATTAATATGTGAATTAGATTGACGTGTCTAGATAGCTTGGTCACTAAGAATAGGAACTTAAAAAGGGAATTCGACTCCAGGTATGTATAGCTAACCTTGATCCTCGTGAAATTGCCTTGCTTGGTATGCGAATTGTTTGGTAGTTGATACCTATGTGGGTTATTTGTGAGCTTCTTGTGACTGGTATTATTGAGAATGCATTTCGTGGTAAAAGTTGAAGAATAAGTTATTAAAGGGATTCATAATGGTGAAATAAGAAAAACTGTGATAAAAACGAACTTGAAATATTGTGGGCATTTTGTGGTGTCTTGAATTGAGTATGAATTGTTGAAAGTAATGCAATTGGTACTTATAGCTACGGAAACACTTGTAACATTGTTGTGGTGATGTCTTGAGAAGTATTGTTGTTTATCTTTGTGATTTGCTAATTTGATTTTGATTGTTTTGAATTGAACTATACGGCGGGGTCAGGTTGCGCGCCACAACACAGAGTTATAAGGTGTGGGTTGTGGTGATAAGGGTGGCCGAGGTAATAAGGGTGGAAAAATGATCGAAATCACTATTGAAATAAATACTTGAACAAATTTGTGAAATCATTGCTGTGGAATTGTGAAAGGAGGCAGCAGGGGAGTTTGTAACCTATGGGCCATTGATTGCCCCTTTGTTTGACTTGCTTGCACCTTCTATGTGTGTTTGGTTGCTACTTCCACTGTTATTTTCTACTTGTGTATGTCTTGAGTTTACTTGGGACAAGTTTGTTCATACATACCAGTACAATTCAAATGTGCTGACGTCCCTTTTGCTGGGGGCACTACATTTGTGTTATGATTGTAGGTGGATCTATAGCAGGTACTCAATTCCACCATCCGTAGCTCTTCTTCATTCCTTGTCAGCTGTATTGGTGAGCTCCTTTCCTTCTGGGGCCCTGCGTGGCTCATGCCACCTCTATTCTTGTATTTTGGGATCTTATTTTGGTATATGTATAAAGGTATAGCCAGAGCCTTGTTTCCGGCAAGTATTGTACTGTCATCTTTTATCCTTAGAGGCTCCGTAGACATAAAATGTGGGTCATAAACCATGTAGTAAGTACTTTGTATTTTCGGCATTGTAAATTGTAAACCATGCTAATATCATCTATGTTATGTATGTTTTGTGAAAAGGTGTTTCAATTATAAAAACCTGTTTCCACTCAGTTAGTAAGTAACGAAAAATGTGGGGTAACTCGTGGGTCATGAAAGACACCCAGGTCCACTCGGCTGGGGATACCCGGTCGAGTTCCGCTCACATCCCTCAGATTTGGGGCGTGACAAACTTGGTATCAGAAACTGGGGTTTTAAAAAGGGTTCTAGGGTGTCACAGAGCCGTACCTAGTTGAGCCCTTCTTATCGGTATGTTGTCGACCACATCTATAAGTAGGGGGATACACGGCCATTTAGGAAACTACTCTCTTCATTGTTATCCAATTTCGTGCGGTGAAGTGAAAGGTGGAAATATTTGTGTCTAACTCATGCCTTGTTCCGAAATTTTTAGAGATGGTACGTAAGAAGAAGGTTAGACTCGGCCTTGAGGCCAACGCCATCCCAAGTGTGATCGTGAGCCACGTACCTGACGTCGTGGGCGAGAATGACCCCCGGCATTGAATTTTCTTGGCATGTCCCTTCCGGATCCAAGCATTCCTATTCCAGCAGCGGTAAAGGACGTCACTATCCCTCCTGCTGATATTCCTTATCCTGACATTGCTCCAGCTTCCAGTCCCGATGCTTCTGATAGGGACCTCAGGGGATCCATCCATATGTTGACCCAGTTAGTGGATGCTCAGGCCCAGAGATCTCACGATGACCCTATGTCATCTAGCAAATAGGGAGATTCTGCCAGCTCTAGAGTCCACCATTTTCTGCGATTGGCTCCTTCAGAGTTTTCAGGCACAGACCTAGAGGTAGATCCACAGAATTTTCTTGATGAGATTTACAAGAACCTTCGTGTGATGAAGGTCACAGAAACAAAGGGAGTTGAGTTGGCTTCTTACAGGTTGAAGGGAGCGGCACGCTCACGGTTTGAGATGTGGGAGGATTCCCGCGAGGATGGGAGACCTCCGGCTAGATGGGAGAAGTTTGTGGATGCTTTTATGGACCATTTCTTGCCTATCGAGACAATGGCATCTCGTGCCACAGAGTTCGAGGTTCTCAAGCAAGGCAGAATGAGTATTTGGGAGTACCATATAGAGTTCCTGATATTGTCCAAGTATGCTCATCAGTTAGTGTCGACCATTTGTGCTCGAGTTCGGAGATTTGTTAAGAGTCTTAGTCCATTAGTGGTGAATGAGGCTGCTATAGTGGCCTTGCATTTAGATATTAATTATGGGAAGATTGTAGGTTTTGCTCAGGCCACATAGGCTAAGACATTGAAGATAGGGGCTGATAGGGAGAGTAGCAACAGGGCCCAGTCAATGGGTCACTCAAGGAGGTTAGCTCCGGGGAGAGGGCCATCAGGGCTATCCTGGTCATATGTTCATCCCTCAGCAAGCTCACCGCCATCTATGCACAGCCATCAACAGGGTAGTTCCTCGAGACCAGGTTCTGACAGCAGGAGGTTCCACTAGTGAAGTCATTCGGGGATGAGGCCCCAGCAGCAGGGGGAGCTACATGTACCAATTATGGGAGGTTCCACATGGAGACTTGCTATTTGGACATCCCGGTGTGCTATAATTGTGGGGTGAGAGGTCATGTCCAAAGGGATTGTCGTGCGCCCGGACAGGGCATAGGTAGGGGATTCACCCTGCCATCATGTTCTTCAGTTGCTACATCATCTGTGCGTCCTCCAGCTCAAGCAGGGCATGGTGCAGTTAGGGGTGGGGCTCGTAGTAGAGGTGGACTGAGCCAACTCTATGCTTTGAGTGGTCACCAGAATGTTGAATCTTCTCTAGATGTGGTTACAGGTATCTAGTCTGTTCACGCTATTGATTGTTATGCTCTTATTGAACCTGGGTCTTCTTTGTCCTATGTCGCCCCATTCATTGCTTCGAGGTTTGGGATAGAGCCCGAATAGCTTCTTGTGTCGTTCTCTGTATCGACTCTGGTTGGTGCTTCTATTACAGCCACGCGAGATTATTGGAATTGTGTTGTCACGATGTGTGGTCGTGTTACCACAGTCGACCTTATTCAGCTTGGAATGGTAGATTTTAATATGATTATGGGAATAGAATGGCTTTATTCATGCTTTGCTAAACTTGACTGCCGGACGAGAGTCATGAGACTCGAGCTTCCACACGAGCCGGTTATTGAGTGGAGAGGGAATGTTGTTGTGCCAAAAGGTAGGTTTATTTCTTACCTTAAGGCTTCAAAGATGATTAAGAAGGGGTGTATCTATCATTTGGTTCGGGTTGAGGACACCGCATTAGATTTGCCTGCCCTCGGATCCGTGCCTGTTGTAAATGAATTTCCGGAGGTATTTCCAGATGAGCTTCCAGGGATTTCACCAGATAGGGAGATTGACTTCGGGATTCATGTGTTCCCAGACACCCAGCTACTATCTATTCCACCATACAGGATGGCGCCGGCAGAATTACGAGAGTTAAAGGAGCAGCTGAATGATTTATTAGAGAAGGGGTTCATTCCACCTAGTGTGTCTCCATGGGGTGCTCCAGTTCTTTTTATCTGGAAGAAGGATGGGTCTCTTCGGATGTGTATCGACTATCGGTAGCTTAACAAGGTCACCATTAAGAATAAATACCTTTTTCCCCGGATAGATGATTTGTTCGACTAATTGCAAGGTGCGAAGTTCTTCTCCAAAATTGATTTGTGATCCAGGTATCACCAATTGAAGATCAGAGAGCAGGATATTCCTAAGACCGCCTTCAGAACCCACTATGGTCACTTCTAATTATTGGTCATGTCTTTTGGGCTAACCAACGCCCCGGCAGCTTTCATGGATCTTATGAATCGGGTCTTCAAGCCATTTCTAGACTCCTTTGTGGTTGCTTTCGTTGACAACATCCTCATTTATTCGAGAAGCAGAGAGGATGATGCTGATCACCTCTGGGCAGTTTTGCAAACTCTTCATCAACACCAGTTGTATGCTAAATTCTCAAAATGTGAGTTTTGGTTAGAGTCTGTCACTTTTCTGGGACATGTTGTTTCCAGTAATGGGACACAAATGGACCCCCAAAAGATTGCAACAGTGAAGGATTGGCCTAGACCCACGACCCTGGCGGAGATCCGTAGCTTTTTGGGGTTAGCAGGTTATTATCGAAGGTTTGTGGAGGGATTCTCAACCCTCGCCTCCCCATTAACTAAATTGACGTAGAAATCGGTCAAGTTCCAATGGTCTGATTCTTGTGAGAAAAGTTTTCAGGAATTAAAGTCAAGGTTGACCTCGGCACCAGTGTTGGCTCTGCCGAAAGGCACGAAAGGATTTGTGGTTTATTACGATGCCTCCAGGGTCGGCTTAGGGTGTGTGCTCATGCAGCAGGGGAAGGTTATAGCATATGTTTCTAGGCAACTCAAGAATCACGAGAAACATTACCCGGCGAATGATTTGGAGCTTGCAGCAGTTGTGTTTGCCTTAAGAATATGGCGGCATTACATTTATGGGGTCCATGTGGATGTGTTCTCAGACCACAAAAGTCTCCAATATTTGTTCAAGCAGAAGGATCTAAACATTAGGCAGCGGAGGTGATTAGAATTGCTCAAACGTTATGATAAGAACATCTCGTACCATCCAGGGAAGGCGAACGTGGTGGCCGACGCCCTCAGTCGGAAATCCATGGGTAGTTTGGCTCACTTGGGAGCGGATTGGAGGCTCCTAGCTCAAGAGGTATATCAATTGGCCACTCTTGGGGTTTGTATATCGACCCCAAATGAGGAGGAGATTATGGTGCACAACGTAGTAGAGTCGTCGCTTGTAGCGAAAGTCAATGAAAAGCAGTTCATTGATCCAGTATTGGCACAAATAAAGGAGGCGGTTCGGAGTAGAAAGCTTTTGGCATTCTCACTCGGTAGCAAGTATGGCATGATGTGATGTCAAGGCAGGTCATGTTTTCCACATGTAGATAATATTTGGGATAGGGTACTGGCGGAGGCTCATCATTCCATGTATTTGGTGCACCCAGGTTCTACAAAAATGTATAACGATCTCAAATAAATTTATTGGTGGAGAGGTATGAAGAGGGATGTGGCAGACTTCATATCTAAATGCTCGAACTCTCAGCAAGTAAAGGCCGAGCATCAGCGGCCCAGTAGGCTAACCTAGCTTATGGAGATACCAATATGGAAATGGGAGATGATCAACATGAATTTCGTGACAGGACTACCTTGCACTCAGCGTAAGTTCGACTCAATTTGGGTGATAGTGGATCAACTCACCAAATCAGCTCACTTCTTGCCAGAAAGTCCACCGATACTGTAGAACAATATGCTCGATTGTATATCAAAGAAATAGTGAGACTTCATGGTACTCCACTTTATATTATTTCGGATTGATGAGCTCAGTTCACAGCTAACTGTTGGAAGAAATTTCAACAAGGTTTGGGTACTTAGGTTAACCTCAGCACGATTTTTCATTCGCAGACTGATGGTCAAGTAGAGAGGGCTATTCAGACGCTTGAAGATATGTCGGGGGCTTGTCTTGGATTTCAATGGTAACTGGGATGAACATCTGCCCCTTATAGAATTTTCTTACAACAACAGCTTCCATGCTAGCATCCAGATGTCCCCATTTAAGGCGTTGTACGGGAGGAGGTGTAGGTCCCCGATCGAATGGTTCAAAGTAGGGGAGGCAGAATTGATAGGGCCGGATCTCGTGCACAAAGCCATGGAAAAAGTTAAAGTCATTCAAGAAAGAATGATGACTGCGCAGAGTCGCCATAAATCATATGCGGACATATGTAGAAGGGAATTAAAGTTTCAAGAGGGTGATTGGGTATTCTTGCGGGTGTCTCCCATGAAGGTAGTCATGCGATTTGGGAAGAAAGGGAAGCTAAGTCCTAGAGTCTAGGAGTGGTCATGTAAGTCCTTGTCCCTAAGCGAACTAACATTATGTCCCATTTGGTGTAAATGTTCCTAAATACTTCACTAATATAATTCTTCAAGTCGTGCCAAAGGTTTTGTGTGTTTTTTTGTAGATAATTTGCCCATAGTAGAGTAAACGTAAAATAGTAATGATTCATTTTGCATGGAGGGAATGTATTGAAATGATTATGAATCGCACCCACCCCCTAATGTAATCAACTATTTAAGGGTATCAAGGAATCGAATGTGTGCAGGTGTAAAGGTAATAAATTGGACTATAGGCAACCCTTCTTGTTAAATGGAGATATCGTACTCTTGTGATAAGTAAATGACTTTGATAGTACAAATGATTAATCCTTAATTTAATTGCATGTGGTGTACCAAAATGGTTAAAAGTGTGTCGAGAGGTTAAGTATGTATAAGTGTGAAGGTCATGCGTTTTATAACTATTATAGGGGTAGAGAGATTTGTGTAATGGTGCTTGGAAATATGTTTTGGGACTCTCTAACATGTGGATATGTCCATATTACAAAGGAAATTCTGAAGAAATGTTTTTCTAAATTATAAGAGTTAGTGAAAACTTAGGAGCTTGCATATCATGCTTTCAAACCATTTTATTTTCGAAGTTCTCATTCGAGGACGAATGATTTTAAGCGGGGGAGGATGTATGACCCCGTGAGAATGAGTGCTCAAATCCTAGCAACTCATAGGGTCAGGTCTACCTATGTGTTGGGACCCTTTCCTACTTATTTTATACTTAAAAATCTAGAGTCAAATTTTACTGAAGAATGTCATTTCTGTGGTCAAGAATGCGGTCACATATCAGGTATACAGACCGTATCTTGGCCGCATAGTTAACAGGGAGTTAGGCAAATTGGATGTTAAAAATGCAGTCCATTATGCGATCGCATAATCAATATGCGGACCGCATAGTCATCGCATAAATTTCTCGAGGATTTGAGGAGGTCAGTTCTGTGGTGCAATATGCGACCGTAGAACAGGTATGCGTACATCATTCTCACCGCATACCCAAGCAAAGAGGCCAGCAATTTGGAACCATTCTACGATCTAATCTGCGGACCGCATGTTAACTCTGCGATCGCAGAGTTGACCGCAAATCCTGCACGAGCTTTAGTTTTATAATATAATAAACTCGGCCACTTTTCTAACTAAACACCCCAACCCCTCCTTTTTGCATATTTTCTGAACAAAACAAGAAAGAGGGAAGGGAGGGTTCTTGAGAGAGAAAGGATTCTTCTTCAGATAGATTCTCCAAAACTATCCGGGCTGGGGAAATTTTATGTTATTGTCTTCATCTCCACTCTTACAGGTACAATCTCTAACCCTTTTCCCAAAAATTTCATATTTAAGCTAAGGGAGGGAGTCTTATGCTTTGATTTTGAACTAATAATTGAAAACCCTCATACACGTCTGTCAAAACCTTAAATCTAGTAAAGGGGAATTGGGTAGGAGTAGAGAATTGTGCTTGATAGCCTAAATAAGCTAGGTAGTTATTGTGAACTTCAATTCTAAGGTGCATGTGTTAGATTGTGAATTAGATTAACGTGGCTAGATAGCTTCGTGACTGAGAATAGGAACTTATAAAGGGAATTCGACTCTAGGTATATATGGCTAACCTTGATCCTCGTGAAATCGCCTTGATTGGTATGTGAATTGTTTGGTAGTTGATATCTATATGGGTTATTTGTGAGCTTCTTTTGACTGGTATGATTGAGAATGTGTCTCGGTAAAATTTGAAGAATAAGTTATTAAAGAGATTCACAAGTGGTGAAATAAGAATAGCTGTGATAACAATGTACTTGAAATGTTTTGGGCATTTTGTGGTGACTTGAATTGAGTAAGAACTATTGAAAGTAATGAAATTGGTACTAATTGCAATGGTAACACTTGTAACATTGTTGTGGTGATGTCTTGAGAAGTATTGTTGTTTATCTTTTTGATTTGCTATTTTGGTTGTGATTGTTATGAATAGAAAATGTACGGCGGGGTCGGGTTGCGCGCCGTAACACGGAGTTATAAGGTGTGGGTTCTGGTGAGAAGGGTGGCCGAGTAATAAGGGTGGCCGAGGTAATAAAAGTGAAAAAGTGATCAAAATCACTATTGAAATAAACACTTTAATAAATTTGTGAAATCATTGATGTGGAATTGTGAAAGGAGACAGCAGGAGAGTTTGTACCCTGTGGGGCACTGATTGCCACTTTGTTTGACTTGATTGCACCTTCTATATGTGTTTGGTTGATACTTCTATTGGTGTTTTCTACTTACGTATGGATTGAGTTTGATTGGGACAAGTTTTGTTCATACATACCAGTACAATTCAAATGTGCTGACGTCCCTTTTGCCGAGGGCGCTACGTTCGTGTTATGATTGTAGGTGGATCTATAGCAGGTCCTCCAGTCCACCGTCCTTAGATCTTCCTCATTCCTTGTCAGCTGTATTTATGAGCCCCTTTCGTTCTGGGGCCCTGCGTGGCTCATGCCGCCCCTGTTCTTGTATTTTGGGATCTTATTTTGGTATATGTAAAAAAGGGTATAGCCAGAGCCTTGTTACCGGCAAGTATTGTACTATCATATTTTATCCTTAGAGGCTCCGTAAACATGAAATGTGGTTCATGAACCATGTAGTAAGTACTCCCAAAACCATGCCACTAACCACAGAAACTCCTTCTATGCGAGCGCGACCCTACCTTCCGCGATCGCAGATTGCAATTCTTGAAATGTACTTTTCTCTTTGAGATCAAGACCAAACATCCACGATCATGATTCACACACCTGCCATCAGTTATTTGCAGTTCAAAAAGGCCTAAAAGTAGTCTAAAACTACCTCAAAACTCACGCGAGGTTTGAGGAACCCCGTCCAATAATTCGAACAAGTTTATGTACCCTATGTAAACTTGTCCAAAGGCTCGGAACACAAATTACAACACCAAAACCATGAATTAAAGTTCAATCAATTTCTTAAACTCTCTTAACTTCAAACCTTCATGCTTTGCCAAATGCGTCTGAATCCCATTTACACATTCCAGATCACGACCAAACATCACATACAAGTTCCAACCAACTAAATTAACCTATCAAAGGTCCCGTAATACCACCGGATACGATAATAAACCAAAGTCCATTGTAAGTCAAACTTAGCTAATTAAAAAATGTTCAAAATGCAAACTTCCAATAATAAACGTCGAATCGCTTGCGAACTATCCGATCCTCAATACGAATATACGTCCAAGTCCGAAATTACCTTGCGAGCCTACAGGAACCTTTAAATCATGATTTTGCGATCCTTTACTCAAAATACAAACCTTTGTCAACTCTCCCAATTTAAGGCATTCAAATTGAGAATTATTCTTCTAAATCAACTTTGAACTTATCAAAAATCAAAATTGACTACACGCACAAGTCATAATATATAAAGTGAAGCTATTCAAGGTCTCAAACAGCTGAAAGACATTCTAGAGCTTGAAGCGACCGATCAGGTTATTACAGTACTCATACTACACAAACCTATGCACTTCATATACATAATGGCAATAGAATAATAACATAAGAAGATATACACAGATAGAGCATGTGATGTAAAATACCCTATCTCGACTGTACAAGTCCAACACATATATAGAATGCATTAAATCAACATATATAGATTATATGCACACGTAAAGTATTTAAGAATGCATAAAGTAGCATAATCAAGCTTGAAACCCGTTAGTTTCTCATAAATCTGCTCACATACGGCCCAAGGTAGAATGAGTAATACTATGCGGCATCTTCCTAAGATTTCTTAGAAGGGTGACGTAAGGCTAAGAAATCGATGTCCATATGATTACTATGCGCCAACCAAGGTCCCCTCCATATACTAGACGGGACTATCAGTATCATACGGAAAAATCGATGTCAAGAATAATTGAGAGAGTACAAAATAGAATGAGAATGAAAGAAAGCTTGACTGCATTTATGAAAGCTAACATAGAAAGGAAACATGGTGTCCAGGGGGAGAGACACCAATACAGAGAATTGTTTGCTTTCTTGAAAGTTTGACTACTTAAACCTCCTAATAATGCTTCAAAAATAAAATAAACCAAAGTTACTGGACTTGACATAAATAAACTAAATGCAGGAAGTAAAATTACTCTATTTACAAAGAAAGAACTAAGATTATTAGAAGGTAGAAGAAGGTTCATTGGAGAAAACCTTGTCTTTAGTATTAGGGTCTGTGCTTGGGCCGCTGGCTACAGGCATGAGTCGATTGCGCTGACAATAGGCGGACACAGGGCCTAAGCCTGCCTAAGGGCGTTGTTGACATCTGCCTGCAACTGGGCACTTGTGAGGGCTATCGATGGGGAGACACAGACACATACGCACTTGTCACTTGGCACGGCAAAGACCACGAGGCTATCCATGGCTCTAGGCATTGCGAGACTTGTCAGGAAGCAATGGGGCGCGTCCAAAAAGTCATAGGGCATGGTGATAACAAGGAATTTTGTCATGTTTTATGCTCTTTCTGGCCTACGCTTTGGTTATAAATGGTTACAAAATAGTCCCAAAATGCTGATAAGTGTGCTTAATTGTAGGTTCGATAAACAAAGTGATGAAATGTCAAAGATCGACTCAAATGGAGTGAAAGCCGCTCAACTATCAAAGACAAGACAAACTGAGGGAAAAAAGGCATGGTGCGGCCGCGTTCGACTTTGTGTGTTCCGCACTAGGTAGATTCAGAAAGATGGCAAAACCAAGCTTCAGGTAACACAGCCGCATTACACATTGTGCGGTCCGCGGTGAAGGCTCCCCGACTGCACTACCATTCTGTGCGGTCCGCGGAAGATGGATTCAGATAGATGCCAAATTGCCATGTCCAATCCAGTGTGGTCCGCGATCATCTTTGTGCGGACCGCATTGAAGACCTCTGTGGCCGCGATCCATTCTGCATTGTCCTTGGATCCCAAGTTCAGAGAGCCAATAACTTTTGAAGTTCAAGAGCCTAGTGCGGCTGCGTTCCATTTTATGCCGCCCGCACTGACCTAGCAGGGGCTTGTTTGTCAAGTTTTTCTAGCTTAGTATAAATAGAACATTTTCCATTTTTAGGTCAAGTAGTTAGTTCCAGAACTGAGCTTCGCTCATGAGAACACCATCTATAGCATTTTTTGGAATCTTAGCTTCATCTTAACGATAGATTCTTGTATTTAATTTAGCATTTAAAGAATATGTCTTTTTCTTCATCTATTTCTTTATTTTCTTCTCAAAGAATGAGTAGCTAAACCCATTAGCTAGGGTTGTGGCTCAACCCTAGTGTGGGTAATTGATGGGTGTTGCCATCTAGGGTTAGATTGACTATGGGTGTTTGCTATTTGGGTAGATTTTCTATTTTAATCTATAAATTGTTAGTTGCAAACACTAATTTGGGCTTTGTGGACTTGAACCCTAGTTGCTTGAGCTAATTTGCCTACCCATTTGGTCTCGAGAGAGTCAATTGGAAAAAATCACTCTTTCTACCGAGAGGTGTGAGAGTGGGTAAAATTGTGCAAACGTTATTGCAAAAGTCCCCAATTATGTTAATCGAACCTTGTAAAATCTACCCATCAATTAGCCACCTAGGTGATGTCACGACCCTAGTGCCCTTCTTCCCATTAGAAACAACTTTAGCAATTATCTCGTAGCATAATCTAGTTTCAATTAGTAGTTTGATAAATGTAGTTTATAATTAAAAACCCCAAAAATGTATGGAAGTAACATTTTGAGCAAATACATGATTTTATGCTAGAATGATACTTCAATTCCACTACTAGCTCCCTGAAAAAATCGATTCTAACCCTCATATCGGGTAAAATCTATTGTGACCCGCTCTTCCTACCTTGTTGTAGTGTTGAGTTGGCAGCGAACACTTTTTGGCGCCGTCGCCGGGGAGCTTACGGTGTTGACTATCTATTTAGTTAGTTTTGTGTTTTGCTTCTCTTTCCTTCTTGTTTACTAATTTTGTTTGTGTCGATCACTCAGGTACAATATCATCCTTCAACCAACATCCAACGGAACCTTTGCTAAAATATGGGAGCAATATCAGACTATGGTGAAAGAGTGCTCGAATAACAATATGACCGAGGTGATGATTCAACAAACCTTCTATCATGACAGCAATACCACGACTCAATTCAATGTGAATCAATTGGCCGGGGCAATTTATGAAACTTTCGTACAATGAGGCATGTGAGGTACTTGATGAGATGGCCGACACTTCTTCGGCATGGCAAAGTAGAGCAAATGTTCCCCAAGGTGACCCCACGGTCATCCATTTGGACATGGAATTCCACGACCATGGTCAAGCTATTGTCGAGCATACTACTACAATGAACCAATTGGCAAAGGCGCAATTGCAACAAGTCAAAAATCCGCGCCAAGTCAATACCATGGAAGGTGTCTCTATGCTAAAAAGGAGGCAAATAGGGCAACATCCCAAGAGAATTGTAAACAATATGACAAAAACAATGATGGTGGTGGTTATTCAAATGAGTGTTATGATGATCAAAATGAAGAGGTTCAATATGTCAATAACTACCAAGGCAATAGAGGCAACTCTTCGATCAACAATGGCGACCCCAAGGAAATTGGGGCAATCAACAAGGTGGTGGCAATTGGAACAACAATAACCAAAACAATAATTGGGTTAATCAAAACAACAACTAAGGCAATTGGAATGGGAACAACAATAACTTGGGGAACAACAACAATCAAGACGTGTGGAACAACAATGGAAACCAAGGCAATCAGGGGCAAGGCTTTCAAAGTCCCCCAGTGTGCCAACAACCGAAATATCTACCCCTATTTCCTTCTCAAGGTCCGAGTTCTTCCAGGAGTGATATGGGGAGAATTTAAAATTTTGTTCGAACAAATGTTGAAAAAGAACCAAGATTCCGATGGGCAATTGGCTTCTTAAAATACATCTATCCGGAACTTGGAGGCGCAACTAGGCCAAATTTATCAAGCTTTCAATACTCGCCCCAAGGGTGCTCTACAAAGTGATACGGTAGTGAATCCAAAGGGTGGGAATAACAATCATATGACGGCGGTTACAACAAGAAGCGAGAGAGGTGGTGGTGTGCATGCCTTAAGAGAAAAGCAAGTTGTGGATGATGATGTTGAGTTGCGAGATGATGTTGTACCTTTGGTAGTTGAAGATTTGGTTCAGCACAACGTAAACAATAATGTGCGGATTGATATTGATGTGGCCGAGGTGGAAACAGAAGATGTCGTGAACCCGTCTATAGAACACGTGATTGATATGCCCGAGCCGGTGGTGCCTAAAGCCAAGGCACATTTTCCTAGGCCACCTCCGCCTTATCCTCAGTAGTTCACAAAGAAAAATAATGACAACCCATTCAAAAGTTCATTGACATGATGAAGAGCCTCACAATCAATGTGCCTTTGGTGGAGGCACTTGAGCAAATGTCGGGGTATGCCAAGTTTATGAAGGATTTGCTAACAAAAAAGAGGTTAATGGAGTGTGAAAGAATTAAAAAGACTAATCAAGTAATTGCTATCGTACATTCTATGGCCCTAGAACTTGAAGACCCCGGAGCTTTTACTGTCCCTTGCACTATCGGAAGTGCGAATTTTGCTAAGGCCCTTTGTGATTTTGTGGCTAGCATAAAGTTGATGTCATACTCAGTCTTCAAGACCTTGGGAATTGAACAACCAAGGCCAACTTCAATGAGACTTCAAATGGCGAATCGGTCGATAAAGCGACCTTGGGCATAATTGATGACGTACTTGTCCGGGTGGACAAATTCATATTGCCGGCTGACTTTGTGATATTGGATTGTGAAGTGGACTTTGAAGTCCTGATCATTCTTGGGAGAAATTTCCTTAAAACAGGGAAGGAATTGACAGATGTTGAATTGGGTGAGTTGACTTTTCGAGTGAGGGATGACATGGTCATCTTTCATGTTTGGAAATCCATGCGACAACCCAATAGCACAAAGGTGTGCTCATTTGTGGACATTGTCACAGTTGTGATAGTGGATGACACAAGTTCTATGATCAATGTTGAAGATCCCCTTGAGGTCGTGCTTCAGAATATGGATGTCAATGATGATGCTAGTAGAGTGGAGTGTGTGAATTCGTTGCATGGTACGGGTTCATATTCATATGAGCCTTGGAAGTTGTCTTTGAACCTTGAAAACCGCAAAACTACACTAACAAAGCCATCGATTGAGGAGCTACCTGTATTGGATTTGAAACCACTTCCTCCACACCTCAGGTATGCGCTTTTAAGCTCAAATTCTACTTTACCAATTATTCTTTCATCTTGCTTAACTAACATGCAGGTTCACGCCACTTTGGCGGTACTTCAAAAGCGCAAAAAGGCGATTGGATGGACTCTCGCCGATATTCGGGGAATAAGCCCCGCATTTTGCATGCGCAAAATCATCTTGGAGGTGGATGCAAGGCCTTCCTTGGAGCATCAAATAAGATTAAATGAGGCAATGCAAGAAGTGGTGAAGAAAGAGGTCATCATGTGGTTAGACGCAGGGGTGGTTTATCCTATTTTTGACAGTTCTTGGACTTCTCCGGTGCAATGTGTATCAAAAAATGGTGGTATGACTGTGGTGACCAATGAGAACACTGAATTTATTCCTACTTGGATGGTCACCGGATAGAGAGTATGTGTGGATTACCGGAAGCTAAACAAGGTGACCCGAAAGGACCATTTCCCATTGCCATTCCTTGACCAAATGCTAGATTGTCTTGCGGGGCATGCTTTTCATTGATTTTTGGATGGTCACTCAGGGTACAATAAAATCCTTATTGCCTCAAAAGACCAAGAGAAGACCACCTTTACATGTCCTTATGGCACATTCACTTTCTTTAGA
The DNA here is from genome assembly GCA_034376525.1 of Nicotiana benthamiana. Classification (NCBI taxonomy): domain Eukaryota; kingdom Viridiplantae; phylum Streptophyta; class Magnoliopsida; order Solanales; family Solanaceae; genus Nicotiana; species Nicotiana benthamiana. The sequence continues at coordinate 34,755,965 of CM067329.1, read as the reverse complement.
ATCTCGTTCGTATTGTGTAATGCTCTGGCGACCTTCCAATATTGCATGATGGCTATTTTTACCGACACGGTGGAAAATATCTTGGGGGTTTTCATGGATTATTTCAGTGTGGTTGTGGATTCTTTTGAAGAGTGTTTGGGTGATTTAGAAAAAGTGTTGGGCCGGTGTGAAGACATGAACCTTGTTCTCAATTGGGAAAAATGCCATTTCATGGTAGAAGAGGGTATAGTGTTGGGTCTCAAAATCCCAAAGCGAGGAATTGAAGTGGACAAAGAAAAAATAGAGGTGATTTCGAGGCTTCCTCCCCCTACTTCTGTAAAAGGGGTGAGGAGTTTTCTTGGGCACGTGGGTTTTTACTGGAGGTTCATTAAAGAGTTTTCCAAAGTGGTACACCCTTTGTGCAAGTTGCTAGAAAAAGATACAAAGTTTTTGTTCGATGAGAGTTGTATGCAAGCATTCGAGCTTCTCAAGCTCAAGTTGACTTCTACCCCTATCATTACCGCACCAAATTAGAGCTTAACTTTCAAGCTCATGTGCGATGCTAGTGATGTTGCGATTGGGTTTTTTTGGGCAAAAGACTCAAAAAGATGTTTCATCCGGTGTACTACGCAAGCAAGACCATGAATGAGGCTCAAAGGAACTACACAGTAACCAAGAAAGAGTTGTTGGATATAGTATTTGCTATCGAAAAGTTTCGACCATACCTTTTGGGGGCCAAAGTCATAGTTCACACCGATCATGCTGCGCTTAGGTATTTTATGACAAAGAAAAACTTCAATGCAGATTTATAAGAAAGGTGCTTCTTCTTCAAGAGGCTGATCTAGAAATTGTGGACTGAAAAGGTAGTGAGAATCAAGTGGCGGACCACTTGTCACATTTGGCAGAGGAGGGGAGGCATTGAGATCAATAATGCATTTCCCGATGAACAACTCATTGTTGTGTCATTGCATGATATGTTGTGGTTTGCCGATTTTGCCAATTATCTTGTGATCAGAATAATCTCGTATGAGCTCTCTTCTAACCAAATGAAGAAACTCAAGTGGGATAACTTGAATTTTTATTGGGATGACCATATTTCTTCAAGATTTACACGGATGGTATGATTCGTCAATGTGTCCCGAAAGAAGAACAATTGAGTATTTTGGAGGCTTGTCATTCCTCTCTCTATGGTGGCCATCATGGTGGAGAAAGGAAGACTTCTAAGGTGCTTATTTGTGGTTTCTATTGGCCAACCTTGTTCAAAGATACGAGTGATTTTGTCAAGAGATCTGATGACTGCCAAAGAGTGGGTGGAGTCTCAAAAAGGGATGAGAGGCCTCTCAATACAATTCTTGAAATGGATATCTTTGATGTTTGGGGCATAGATTTCATGGGTGTATTTGTTAGTTCTTGTGGGATCACTTACATTCTAGTGGCAGTCGATTATGTCTCAAAGTGAGTTGAAGCCATGGCTTTTCCTAACAATGAAGCCCAGAGTGTTGTGGCATTTCGTAAAAAGAGTATCTTCATAAGGCTTGGCACTCTTCGTGATATTTTTCGTGAAGGGGGATCACACTTTTGTAATAGGATTTTGATTCATTGCTTGCAAAATATGGAGTTAATCACAAAGTATCCACCCCCTATCATAATCAAGCTAGTGGTCAAGTGGAAGTCTCCAACCGGGAAATAAAGAGTATCTTGTCAAAAAGGGTCAATGCTAATAGGACAGATTGGTCGAAAAAGTTAGATGATGCTCTATGAGCCTATCGGATGGCATACAAGACTCCAATTGGTATGTCTATTTATTGGTGTTTGGGAAAGCTTGCCATCTTCCGGTCGAATTGGAGCACAAGGCTATGTGGGCTTTGAGGAAGTTGAATTTGGAATGGGATGTTGTCGCCAATTTCCGTGTTGAACAACTCAATGAGCTTGATGAGTTTAGATTCATGCCTAATCAGCTCGTCCTTATATAAGGACAAGATGAAGTACCTTCACGACAAATACGCTCGGGAAAAGGAGTTCAAGATTGGTGATATGGTTCTTTTTTTTCAACTCCCGGTTACGTCTGTTTCCGGGAAGGCTCAAATAAAAGTGGAGTGGGCCATTTAAAGTTGTATTTGTGACCTCGTTTGGTGCTCTTGATCTCAAGAACAAAAATGGTGAAGTTTTTAGAGTCAATAAGCACCGGGTAAAGCATTATCTTGGAATGTTTGATGACAGCCATGTGGTGGCACTTCTTCATCTAAAGTGATGTGCTGGTAACATGCGTCATGTTGCGACGTTAAATCAGGCGCTTCATGGGAGGCAACCCATGTCTTTTTCATCTTGTTTTCTTTGGTTTACTTTGTAGTTTAGGTTTGATTTTTGGACTAATTGGTTGTGAGATGTTGCAAGGATTGTATTATGCAGTGCAAAACATGAAAAAACAATAAACAGTCTCTAAAGTTGCCAGTGCGTCTGCATTGCACTTCGTGCGGTCCACACTGGTGAAGGCCAAGAGAGGTACTCTCTGAGGTTTTCCACATCGGCCACATTCCATTTAGTGCGGACCATTGTAGACCTCCCAGACCGCGGTCTATTTTGTGTGGACCACGGAGGTTGCCTTCTCAGAATTCTTCTGAACAAACCCACCGCGGACCGCAGTCCATATTGTGTGGCCATGCTGGTAGGTGAGGCCGGGTCCCACATATTTTTCAATAAATTGATCCAAAGGGGTCACCGGTTACCTTTTCGAAAAATTGACTCTTACAGAACTAAAATATGTAGGTCATCATCTCTTTTCAAGTAAATCCATGATTAGATTGATTACTTGCATTCAATCTTCACATCTGGTAACATTTCATTCATTTTTCTTTATCTAATTATCTAATTTCATGTTATTTTCATGTTCATTAGCCTGTAGCTTCTTCTTTTTCCCGTAATTCTTAAATGTCTAGGTTAGGTTGGTCTAACTGTTAATCCTTGTGTGCTTTGCGAGTGTAATGAAATAGGCAATTGAGTAGGGACATTAATTAGGGAAAAACTTGAACTAATTGCAAGATTTGAGAACCCTAACTCAGTGCCTTGACTTGGCACCCTCTGTGGACCGCGGTGAGGATTTTTAGGATATTGGCCTCTTGCCAAGCACGGCTGCATTTCACTTTGTGCGGCCCATGCTAGCCCACCATGTCCATGATACCACATTATGCGTGCCGCAAAAGAGAGATTCAGAGATGTGGTATTCTAGACCCTACCCCGATGCGGAACGCGGTGGCTTTTGTGCAGGTCGCGGTGCACTGTGTTTGCAACATTTCCTTCAACTTTGGGCTTCTGTTCTGCAATTCATTTTCCACAACTGATTTACTGTCTGTGCTGATACTAACAAAGCTAGATATTTGTGCTTGTAGACAATGGTCAACAAAGAGGTAGAGGCACAAAACAACCTGGCCGAGGTGAGTCCTCCCGGGGAGGCAAAGTCAAACTGGTAAAACTCAATCCCCAAGCTATATAGAGCATAAAGAACACAAGGAAAGCAATCAAGGATGCAGATAGAGCCCGTGACCAATTGCAGAATGAGTACATGCCTTCTTAAGACATCTCCTCGGACTCCGTGCCAACACATTTTGTCTCCAAATTTGGGTTGGCTGATGATTCTCCTCCAACATCACCCACTTCCCAAGCAGCAGAACATATCCCAACTGAGTCATCTGAGGGATCAGTAGCCGGTAGCGATGATTACTCCACCTCCCACAACAGCTTCAATATTCGGGAAGAGTGCAGGCGGAGGCGATGAGGATAGTGATAAGGGAGATGAGGAGGTACCTGGGGGTGGTGTGCCTCAGGTTGGGGGTTTTGACCGAACCAGGAATAGCGTAGTTTGGGAGGATAGATTTGTTTGTCAGGTAGCGTTCAACAAGTTTAGGGAATGGTGATCGTTACGGAAGTTGATTCTTGAGAGGCATTTTATATACAAGAACCTCCTAGCCCTGAACACCAATGTACATAGACAGTTTCAGAGTCGGGTGGTTTGGGAGAACTTTCTAGATGATTGTATGAAGGCGAATGAGCACATGGTCAAGGAATTCTATAGCAACGTGGTCCACATTTTGAAGGGAACTAATGTGACCAAGGTGCGAATTAAAAATGTGATATTTACCGGGAAGGCACTCAATGAATACTTGGGGTTCAATGAAGAAGATGAGACCCTTTTATAGTGACAAGTTGGCGATGGGCGAGGAGGTTCGTCCGTGGTTAGCTTCATATCTGGCAATCCCGGGTAGTGTTCCAGATTGGTTGCAAGCAGGGGGGACAATATACTTCGGAGGACTCTTAACTTTGAGGCTAGGGGTGGTGGACTTTTGTGTCCAGTCGCCTTGACCCCACTACCCATGATCAGACTATTCTACTTGCCCGGGATGTTCTTGTTGCATCAATTATGGCAGGATACCCTATCAACGCGGACAATATGATGTCCCGCGCCATTTATGTAGTAAGGGTTAAGCATGACCAGAACTACCCTCTTCCCAACACCCTCACTATATATTTCCGGGACCTAAAGGTTGGAAGATACCTTTTGATGTCATGGTCAAGCCTATGGCTCCGTTTTTGTGGTACAGTTTGAAGGGGCCAGACAACCCAAAAAACAAGAATTACAAGCTTTCTACCTCTACCCCAACTGGACAGTCTGAAGAGCCGGTTGTGTTAAAGCCCTCCACTGAGCCTATCTCCACTGAGCCTACCTCCACAGTTGCTGACATGCCTCCTAGACCTTCCACTATTACTGGTCCTTCAACTTCAACTGGCTCGGGAATTCCATCTTCCCGAGCCCATCCTATCAATGCCCACCAGCTGAGCCACGCACTTCATAGCTTGAACAACTATATGTCAGCTGCTTCATCCAACTTGTCAACCCTGATTTGTACCATTGCGACTCAGTCGGCACCACAGCTAGCAGAGATTCCACAGTCTATAGAGGATGCACTTAAGGAGATTCTGGTCAACAGAAGAAGATCCTCAGCACGTAGAGTGCTTTGGCAACGATAGTGGATTCACATGGCAAGGCTCTGAAGGAGCATTCCAGGGAGCACAAGAAGCTGCCCAAAACACGGGCTTCTAAGGAGTCTGTGAAGGAGCTTAGAGCGGATATGGACAAACTGAAGATAGACCAGCTGTCTTTAGACTTGCTATTTGAGGTCCAGCTCCAGCAGCAAAGCCGCAACATGAATAGTCAAATAGGCCTCCAAAGAAGAAGAGGAAGCTCCCTAGTGTAGATGAGGCAATCATCCAGTTGGCAGACCCACCGGAGGCTTCCTCCAGTCAGGCAGAGAATGTACCTGCTATACAACCCATCAAGGTCCAGTCCCTAGTCCCAGCAGCTGAGCAGTAGGTGACCAGGAACCAGTCTGAGGTTCCCCCGCATACAAAGGACTCGTGGACCACTCATGATCTCATGTAGACAGACGAGTTTAGGGAGTCTCTATATCATTTCCTTATACTTTTTTATGCTTATTTATTAGTTGGCAATGGGGACAATGCCAGCTTTTATTTAAGGGGGTTCGCCCTATTTTATCCTTTGTGTTTGCATATATATATATACTGATTTAGTGTATGCCTTTTTCATTTTCTATTGGTTTGTATATAACCTTACTTTCATCGCACTTTTTATATTTCCTTTGGTCTGTATATACAGTCACATTATTATATATATTCATCCCCCCTTTTATATTCATTCCCCTATTGTATATATTTATTCTATTTTCTATTTTTCTTAAAAAATCATTTTAGCTTCTTATATAGCTCGTAGTTTTGTTTTACTTTTGGCGCTTTCAATAAGCATTCGTTTTTCTTAATACCACAATTCTTTCCAAAGGTGGAGTGTTGTATGAACCGGGTGGCTCTTCCCAATGATAGATGGCGTGACAACCTTCTTAAGAGTTTGAGTCCGTTTTTGTTTTTTGTTTTTTGTTTTTGATATTTTGTAGTTAAGGATACCTCAAGCAATGCTTCACTTGGGCCGCATTTGCCTTTGATCCCATGGTCAAAGACAAAATGTTGTGTTTAGGATGGTGAAAGTCATAACCTTGAGACTCTCGCGTTGACTGACAATCCTCAAAATGGTTTTTTGTACCATTTTGTGCATGAAGTGTAACTAAGGTCGTTATGGGCCCTCAACTCGATGTCTTTTGCAATCCCCTAGCTTGTATGGTGAGAAATCAAATCGTGAGTCCAAGTCCCGAGCTAATGGTCTAGAACTTGCCCTGAATGTCTGTTGAGGTGAAATGTTGAGTGAAATTTGACTTGAGAAGTGATTATAGACTATCCTTGATCCAAATGATAGTTGAACAATTCCATGGCCTACCAATGATATAATTCCAAGCTAGCCCTTTTTAGCCTTATACCTTTTTCTTTCAAGAACCAATGCTATAAGCCTATACCCATTCTAAAACATACCCTCTCTTGGCACCTGATCTTTCCTTGAGCGATGACAAAAGTTTAAGTTTGGGAGGAGAGATGAGAAAGGAAACAAAGTGGTAAAAGGTACAAAAGTGAAGAAAAAGGAAGGCAATGAAAAAGAAAGAAAAGAAAAGGAAAAAAAAAAGAAAGCCCAATGTTAAAAAGAATAAAAAGGGATGTAAGAAAAGCAAAATAGTGAAAGGGTGTGGAAAAAGTTGAAAAAGGAGAAACATTTTGAATCGCATAAAAAGAGCGACATTATGTCTCTCTAACCCCTTAGAAAGAAGTGAACGATGCAAAGATTCAAGTGAATTGTGCCTAATGAATCAAAAGAAGTTCTTAAGGGAAGATTGAACCCACTTAAACAAAAACATGTCCTACCTAACCCAAAAACCCTATATGATCTTGAGTTGAATTAAGCTTAAATTAGTGGATACATACATAACAGGCAACCATATGGTACTTAGAGCCGGACTTCTAACCTTTTCTTGAGAGAGATGAGTGAAATCCCATTAACCTCGGTTTGTGTGCCAATACTCAAAGGTGAGGTTTGCTTAGGGAGAGTTGAGGATGTGAAGGGTTTGGGTTCCATAATGACCAAAGTAATTGAGAGAGTTCGTTGATGTAATGAGTCAACTTTTAATACTCTTGTGTCACACTTGATCCATAGTTTTTCAAAGTTTAAATGTTGTTAATTTTGCGTTCATATTAACGGCAATTGTTAGTCTCAATTGATTCTTGTTGAGGTTACATTAAGATAGCCGAAAATACTTGAATTTTCCCTTAGGGGTGGGTCTTATTTAGTTTGCTTGAGGACAAGCAAAAGCTTAAGTTTGGGGGATTTGATAACTAGCGATTTTGTCATGTTTTATGCTCCTTCTGGCTTACGCTTTGGTTATAAATTGTTACAAAATAGTCTCAAAAATCTCATATGTGTGCTTGATTGCAGGTTTGATTGAAAAGTGACGAAATGTCAAAGATTAGCTCAAAGGGAGTAAAACCTGTTCAAGTATCAAAGACAAGGAAAACTGAGGGCAAAAAAACCTAGCGCGGTCGCATTTGACTTTGTGCGGCCCGTACTAGGTAGATTCAGAGAGATGGCAAAACTAGGCTTCAGGCAACACAGCCGCAGTACACATTGCACTGTACGCGGTGAAGGCTCCACAGCCGCACTTTCATTATGTGTGGTCCATGGAAGATTGATTCAAAGAGATTCCAAATTGCCAAGTCCAAGCCAGCGTAGTCCGCGATCAGCTTTGTGCGGACCGCATTGAAGACCTTTGCGGCCATTGTCCATTCTGCGCAATCCGCGGAGCACAAGTTCAGATATCTAAGTTTTGAAGTACAAGAGCCTAGTGCGGTCCATTTTATGTGGCCCACACTTACCCCACAGGGGTAGTTTTATCCAGTTTTTCCAGCTTAGTATAAATAGAATATTTTCCATTTTTTAGGTCAAGCAGTTAGTTCCAGAACTGAGCTGCACACGTGAGAACACCATCTGTAGCCATTTTTGGCATCGTAGCTTCATTTTAACAATACATTCATGTATTTTAATTTAGCATTTCCTTAATATGTCTTGTTCTTCATCCATTTATTTATTTTCTTCTTAAATCATGAGTAGCTAAACCCATTCGCTATGGTTGTGGCTCAACCCTAGTGTGGATAATTGATAGGTGTTGCCATCTAGGGTTAGATTGACTATGAGTATTTGCTATGTGGGTTGATTATCTGTTTTAATCTATAAATTGGTGGTTGCAAACACTGATTTGAGTTTTGTGGACTTGGCTCTTCTTGAGAAAGAGAGCCGAAGTCTCCAAAATTGACCTATCAAGGAATTGGGATGGACTCTTGAAAAATGATAGTCCTAATTAACGGGTTAAACCTCGAGAAAGTAATCACCCTACTTGAACCCTAGTTGCTTGTGCTAATTTACCTACCCATTTGGTCTCGTGAGAGTCAATTGGGAAAAATCACTCTTTCTACCGAGAGATGTGATCGTATATAAAATTGTGCAACGGATATAGCATAAGTCCCTAATTATGTCAATCGAACCTTAGTAACATCTACCTGTCAATTATCCACCAAGGTGATGTCACGACCCTAGTGCCCTTCTTCCCATTAGAAATAACCTTAGTAATTATCTCGTAGCATAATCTAGTTTCAATTAGTAGTTTGATAATAGTAGTTTATAATAAAAGACCCCAAAATGTATGGAAGTTACATTTATACACGATTCTAAGCTAGTTAGATACTTCAATTCCACTACTAGCTCCCTCAAGAAATCGATCTCGACCCTTATATCGGGTAAAATCTATTGTGACCCGCTCATTCTACTTTGTTATAGCGTTGACTTGGCAGTGATCACATGGCTGGAAAGCCTACGTTAGTTTTTAAAAATTTAATTATCATACATTTCATGTCTGGGTTCAAGTTTGCTCCCGGGCCATTTTTCAAACAATATAACAACTTCCACTTATTCAATTGTTGTATTGATGTTTTCATTCTCCTCTGGCTCTTGAATTGTGTCAGGTCTCGAGTCTATGTTTGTTCGTTCCTGTTCAGTTGAGGTTTGAACTATGATGTCCTCAGCTGTTCTCTGTGATTGCTATTTCTCTTCATTTACGGTGCTTGCATCTGCCACAGCACTAATACTCTTGGTTGCATGTTGATCTCCATGAATTTGGCAAATTCCCCAAGGTGATGGGAATTTAATAACTTGATATAGAGTTGATGGGACAGAATCCATTTCATGGATCGATGGTCTCCCCGGGATCATGTTATAAGTCATTTCCATATCTATTACTTGAAATTTAGTTTCTTTAGTAACACCTTCAGTGCGTCATTATATGGAGATACTACATCATCTGCATTATCGAAGGTAATACTTTCTTCCAAGACTTGTCGCACCCGCTTCCCGTGGGTGATATTGACTTTAGAAACTTTATTAGATGTTGTATACATTATACCATTGATATATTCTCCCTCGCTTGACAAGAGGGGTTGCTCTGATGGTAAGCAACCCCCACTTCCAACCGAGAGGTTGTGAGTTCGAGTTTCCCAAGAGCAAGGTGGGAAGTTCTTGGAGGGAAGGATGTCGGGGGTCTATTTGGAAACAGCCTCTCTACCCAAGGATAGGGGTAAGGTCTGCGTACATACTACCCTCCCCAGACACCACTAAGTGGGATTATACTGGGTTGTTGTTGTTGTTATATTCTCCCTCACTTATGCATTGACAGTTCTTTTGGGAGATGGTGGTTTTAGGGGCATCTGCCTATTTTTCATGTAAGCCTCCTTGCCTTTTTCACTGAACAACTTAGTAACAAATGTCAACTTCACTTTGTAAAAATCTACACTCAGATGTTTTATGGCCATGATCATTATGAAATTCTCACCAATGGTCAGGGTTATGGATTTGACCTCATCTCTTTTCGTCGTCAGACCTTATCTCCCATACTTCTCAAAACAGATACGAGCTCAGAGGTGGTGACGTTGAAATTATATCCACCAAATCTTGCCTTTAAACTTCTATCATCATCTCGTGACTGTTGTTTTATTCGCTCATTCCTAAATCTGGATGAGGAACCTGAATCATTGTTTCTAGATTTGTGATCATACCTTTGATTATCTGATCTTGACCATCAGTATTTTCCCGCAGGTCCCATGTATGGCTCGTACCTATTTTTATCGGACTTCATTTCATTTTCTACACATCTCGAAGATAATTTTTCCTCTTTTTGGAATCTTGGAATTCTATCCTCTTTAATCCACAGCTTCATGATATTCTTGTCATAAACATCATTCCACGCTGTAGATGGGAATTATCGAAGGGTTTCCTTGAGTCTTCTCATGGCCTCTGAACTTCTTTCATTCAAATTACTCGTGAATGCTATAGCTGCCCAGTTGTCAGGTACACGCGGTAAAGTCATTCTTTCACGTTGAAATCTATCAACGAAATCTCGAAGTAGCTCTAGATATCCTTTCTTGATTTTGAAGATATCCTCCATTCTTTTCTCTACCTTTTGGCTCCCGAATATGCTTTAATAAAAGAATCTGCAAGCTCAGCAAAAGAGTTCATAAAATTTTCGGCTAAGAGAGAATACCAAGTTAATTCCCCTTTGGTGAGTGTTTCACCAAATTTTTTTACCAAGAATGATTCAATCTCTTGTTTCGTCAAATCAATGCCCTTCACGCCAATTATGAATTCCGTCACGTGGTCTCGTGGGTCTGTTATTCCATCATATTTTGGGACATCAGGCATTTTGAATTTCTTCGGAATTAGGAGGGGGGCAGCACTTGGCTTCCACGGTTGTTGTGAATATTTATCCATATCCACTCATTTGATTACACGTGGATCTCCGGGAATTGCTCTATGCTCTTATTTTGTTCCTTGAGCTATTTCTGCAAGGTTAATACAAAATTTTGCAAATGAGAATTAGTTGAATTACCTAGTTCTCCTTCCAGTGATTCACTGGGGGTTCCTCCATTTCTAGAATTAACGAGCCCATAATGGGGATTCTCCATCGTATTGTTATTGGGTGTAGGTGTGGGCGGTGCAGCAGGTAAATGACTACTAGAGTCTGAAGAGCTTTACTAACCCGCGCATCAATTACTTTTTGTAGGGCCTCATCTGCCCCTCCAAAATATTCAGATTTCTCTTGTTCACCGGCATGACACTCAGGAGTATCTTCACGAGATTGTCGTAGTGAACCATGTGGGGAAGGGACCAGGTGAATGTTTTGTAAATCTCTCTGATCTTGCTGAGTTTTGTTTTCTTGGTTTCCTAAGGTATTTTCATGTTTGTTTGACATAGTAGATGGAAATTGATTATTAGAGTCTCGGCAACGGAACCAATTTTTTTAACCAAAAAACTTGGACTTTGGTTAAAGCTAGAAATTAAGAACAATACAGATTACTGATAATCAAGAGATAAAATAAGAGAACACTTTGAGAGCAAACAGAAAACAAAGAAATCAAATTATATGTTAATAATGTCTCAATAGTATTTCGTGTCCTCACAAATGCTCTAACCCCCTCATTTTATAGTAAACTCTAGGGGAATGTGTATTGCCTTTGTCTTAATAAGGTAATTATGAGCAATAAATGATATTAAAAGAAATATTACTCAATCATTTATATTAAATATAAATTCTCTAACGTATTTGGCATTTAATATTGAATTTGGCCTCTTCTGCGTTGTCAGATACATTTCCTTGATTCTTCTTGATCCTCGAGCTTTAAATGACTCTAATAGGTATGAGCTTTGTGTTATTTGAGTAACAACCTGTGCCTCTTTAAGTATCTTCTCACGTATGTGTTGTTGCTCGTGCCTCATGGCTAATTATAATGCTTTGATCATTTGACTAATACACGTGTCATGACACGTCATCTTCAATATGTAAATTCAGTTTTTTCCAATACAATTTTATTAAGAGAAATTTATAAATCGATTCGGTTCAATTAATTTAGTCAGTTTTTATATATCCATTGACACCTCTAATCCGACGTGCGACATGCATGTGGTCTCACATTCCTAACAGGAACATGAAATAATCATGCCCCAGTCAATACCTCAATAGGATCATATAATCACATGCCCAAGTCAATACCTCAATAGAATCATATAATCACATGCCCAAACTAATACCTTAACAAAAAAATGTAATGAAATTCCTAAAATCAATACATCAACAGGAACATGCTGTGACATACCGAACTAATACCTAGGGTGTTAAATGGGCAGGTTGGGTTAATTTTGGGCGGGTTAAAATGGGTTGAGTCAATAATTGGGCAGGTCAAATAACCCGTCCAAAAGTTACTTGGACTAAAATGGATTGGGTCAGGATGGATTAAAATACGGGTCATTACCCAACCCGCCCAACTCTTATTAAACTTGAATTAATATGTGTTATTTTCTTATAATTATATAATTACTAAATAAGGCTTTTTTGCTTTTGTTATGGTCATATTTAAAATATTTTTAAAAAAAATTATTTCTAAGATATTTTGACAAACTTACTCATAGATTAATTTGGGCTAAAAATTAAGCCAACTTTAAATGGGTTAAGATGGGTTGGGTTAAGATAGGTTGAGTTCAATAAATGAACAAATTGAACGGGTTATTTGGACTTGGGCCAAATTTGACAACCCTACTAATACCTAAACCGAAACATATACTGAATGCTCAAATTTATACCTTGACAGGAACATGTAATGACATTTTCAAACCGACACCTCAACAGAAACATGTACTGATATGCCCAACAGCTCACCTTATTAAATAGTAGTCTCAAATGAGTAATGAGAATAATGTAAATACTACCAACATGCATATAAGAAATAGTGTATGATTAAGCAGTTCTATCATGTAATACAAGTACATGAAATTTATAATGTTAAACTAGAATGTATAAGACACATATAACATTATACTATAACGAATAAGATGCTCAAGTTTCCATATACAAGTAAAGCATATGAAGTCTCAACTTACCTGCACTTTGGGTTATCTCTATTCTACAAGATTTGTCCTTCCTCTTCCTCCAAATTCATCAATTGAGCATGTTCTTGACTAATTATTGTTCGACGATGCCAACAATAGAACTCGATTCTCTAAGCAAAAATGAGTCTAGGTCAAAGTCAATAAAATTATAGATCTTAGGTTAGATTCATGAAATAAACAAGATTCAATTCTCATTGACCCATAACTGCATGAGTATAAATATGTAATTAAATCCATAATTCGAGTCCATATTATTATTCAAATCCTCAAGAATACTTTTTTTATCGTTCAAATAAGAAATTTTCATTTTCATCTTGAACTCATGTTTAAATGATAAGTCTTAGGTTAGATTCACGAAATAAACTCAAAATTCAAGTTAGAATCATTTACCCCAAGCTTGTAGAAGAAGATTTAGGTCAAATTCCTCTAAAATTAAGCTCCAAAAGTTGAAAAAATAAAATAAAGTCACAAAATTCGACATCAAATAGTTGCTGAAGTTTCCGATCAAAATTCGCAATGTCGGCTGCCCTTATGGAGTGTGGTGTTGAGCTAAAGGATTACTTAGCCTCCAAGCCCAAACACAAACATTCATAACTGTTGTATATTTAGTGTATCTTTATTGTATATTGCTGTATATTGTATATATAACAGACTTTGGGCCAGATTGTGTATTTTATTTTGAGCCTGTTTCTATTCGGGTTAGAAAGGCCCAATCCGAAATGTAAACCTGACCCACGCTTGATATAGGGTCAGAGGATTCTAGATTTTTTAGTCGGTTCATTTCGTCAATATACAGAGAAGGGTTTCTCTCTCTTTTCTCTCTCAATTTTACTTCTTTCTATACTTGATTCAACTCCGATTCACCATGTTTACATGGTATCAGAGCTTGGTTCTTTCTATCGGACATACTCTCTATCTTCCCCGTTCTTTTGGTTTGAGTTCATCGCGTTATCGGTGGTGATTTCTGGTTTTCAAAGTTGTTGGTGAAGATTCTAGATTTTTTTTTGATATTTTGGTGAAATCGGAGTTGTTTTGTTGCCGATCCTTCCAGTGAGGTGTTAGGGTGATTTTCTGACACCTCTTGTGCCTAATTCCACCGGGTTTTCTGCAAGCTAGGGTTTCCTGACAACGAAGCTATGGTTTTCTCCACAAGCTAGGGTTTCTCTGCAGTTTTTTTTGAAGGCTGTGTCTTCTCCAGTTGCGTAGAAGCCTGGTAACCCTATTCTCCCACTAGATTAGAGCTTGCATGTACTTTTGTTATTGTATTGTGTAGCTCATAGCTATTGTATCACTCTCTTTTCTCATCCCTATTATCCTGTCTCTGATGGCAAATATGAACCCTGTTAATCCCTCACCTATTGACCCTACAAATCCTCTATTTGTTTACTCTTCTGATGTCCCAGGTGTTTCTCTTGTTCCTATCCCTTTCTCGGGTAATGGCTATGGGGGTTGGAAGAGAAAGGTGATAGTCGCCTTATCTGCTAAGAAAAAAATTGCTTTTGTTGATGGAACTTGTCCTAGACCAACCACTAATCTGGCTGAACAGAGACTATGGGACAGATGCAATAATATGGTCATCTCCTGGTTGACTGCCTCTCTGTCTCCTCAAATTGCTGAAAGTTTCCAATACTCTGAGACTGCACAGAGTATATGGGCACAACTCGAAGTCAGATATGGCACAGCCAATAGGACCAAAAATTTTGAACTGAAACGAGAACTTTCTCATTCTTCTCAAGGACCCCTAGATATAGCCTCATATTTCAACAAACTCAAAGGGTTATGGGATGAGTTAGGCACAATGTGCCCAAATCATGGACAGAGATGTATCTGTGCTGCCAAACCTGGCATTATAAAGGAGGATGAGGAGAATAAGGTGTTTCAATTCCTCATGGGTCTTAATGAGACATATATGGGTGAGGAGAAACTTGTTATTGATGCAACCTCCTCCTAGTCTTGACAGTGTCTATAACATTCTCCTCAATGATGAAAAACAAAGACAAGTTCAGTCTGTCTCCCAGTTCAATCCTGATTCTATGTCCTTCAATGTCAATACACATAAACCTTCCACACCTTCCTTCTGTCCAGCTCCCTTGCTCAACTCTCCTCCTCCCAGACAGTATGCCTAGAGAGTTTCTTTTGATCAGTCCAGAGGACCCCTCTTCTGTATATATTGCAAGAATTCTGGGCACTTAATTGATAAGTGCTACAAACTTCATGGTTTTCCTCAAAGCATCAGGTTTAACAAAGGCAAGAGACCCACTGCTGCTCATGTCACCGCTGGTGTTGACTTCACATCCTCTTCTTCTTCTAATGGCCACAATTCTCCTGCTTCTGGAATTCATACTGAGGGTTATTCTCCTGTCCAGCATGTGGATGGACATAGTTCTGCTATTCCTGGGTTGAGCAGACACCATTATAATCAGTTGATGAATCTGCTCCAACAGTCCAATTTGGGTGACTCCACTGCTCAGACTTCTCCTGCTCAGCCCTCCCCTACTATATGTGCTGCCAACATTGCTGGTACTATGCTTACTGAAAGTCCTGTTTCTAATTCCAAACTCTGCTTGCTTACTCATATTGCTTCTGTAGATTCTAGAGCTTCTGACCACATGACATCTAATAAACAATTACTCTTCAATATCACACCTTTACTTGTACCTTATCTTGTCACTCTTCCAAATGGATACAAAGTAAGAGTAACTTCAACTGGCTCTTTTGCTATAACTCCTTCCATTACTCTTCATAATGTACTGTTTGTTCCCTCCTTCAAACACAATTTGATTTCTGTCCACGAGTTAGTGAAATAGTTGCACTGTATTGTTCTATTTACTGCAACTTCTTGTTTCCTTCACATGTTACAGGCCCCTTCTCTGAAGATGACTCTGGATCTTGGTAAAGAGGAGGCTGGTCTATACAAATTTGCTTGGGTGCCCTCTTCTTCTTCCTCTGTTAATTTTTCTTCTTCCACTTCTGTATGCTCTAATAAAGATTCTTGTAATCTTGATTGTTCTTCTGATCTAAATCTTGTTGCTTTATCTTCCAATGTAAACAGTTCCATTTGTCATAATAAATTTGATGATAATGACATGAACTACATTTGGCATTTAAGACTGGCTCACATTCTTTTTGCACACATGAAACACATTTCTGCTTTATCTTTCCCTTTTGCTTCTAAACAGACTTTTCCTTGTTCTGTTTGTCCCATGGCTAGGCAAACTAGACTCCCTTTTCCTGACAGTTCCATCAGTACCTGTAGACCTTTACAGCTTATTTATGTAGATACTTGGGGCCCTTATCACACCCCTACCTCTTCTGATTGTAAATATTTCCTTACCATAGTTGATGATTTCTCTAGAGCAACCTGGACACATTTACTGGGGTCTAAAAGTAATGCTTTCAGCCTTATCAAGTCCTTTATATGTATGGTCAGAACACAATTTAATGCCACTGTACAAACTGTCAGAAGTGATAATGCTTTTGAATTTGGGTCTAGCCTTGCTGGTGTTTCTTTCTTTAATCAACAAGGTATCATTCATCAAACTACCTGTCTCCATACTCCCCAACAAAATGGTGTTGTGGAAAGAAAACATAGAACCCCTCTTGAAGCATGTAGAGCTTTACTTTTTCAATCCAATTTACCTATTCATTTTTGGGGGACTGCCTATTGACTGCCACCTATTTGCTTAATAGGATTCCCTCCAGACTTCTTCACAATAAGTCTCCTTATGAATTATTGCATGGCCAAGCCCCTACTTATTCTCATTTAAGGGCTTTTGGCTGTCTTGCCTATGCCACTGTACCTATTCCACTAAGAGATAAACTTCACCCTAGAGCTTTATCTTGTGTTTTTCTGGGATATCCCTTTGCCAAAAAGGGCTACAGGCTGTATGACCTAACTACTAAGAAGTATTTTGTGTCCAGATGTTGTCTTTCATGAAACCTGTTTTCCTTTTCAATCTGCTTCTTTTGTTCCTCCTCCTGCCTCTGTTTTTCCTCCTCCTCATGTTCCTTCCTCTGATATTCCATGTTCTGATTTTGTCCTGCCTACTTTCCTTGTTCTTCTCCTCCTGCTTCTTCCCCTTCTGCTTCCAGCCCAGCTTCTTCATCACTCCCTTCCTCTCTTTCCTCTCCTTCTGTTCCTCTTCCTGTTATTCCTCCTCCTCCTTTACCTCCTTCTTCTTTTGTTGTTCCTACTGGACATAGAAGATCTGGCAGACCATATAATCCTCCATCTTATCTCAATGTTTATGTTTGTCCCTTGCCTTCCTTTTCTGGTTCCACATCCTCCTCTTCTCCTTTGGAGTCTGAACCCCTCTTTTATTCTCATGCTGCCTCTGTCCCAGCTTGGCAGGATGCCATGAGCAAGGAGTTTGAGGCTTTGGATGCCAACCATACTAGGGACATTGTTCCACTTCCTTCTGGCAAAAAGCCCATAGGATGCAAATGGGTCTATAAGATTAAATATAAAGCTGAAGGCACTATTGAAAGATACAAAGCTAGGCTTGTAATTAGGGGTGATACTCAAATTGAAGGTATTGACTTCACTGAAACCTTCTCTCATGTGGTCAAGCTGTCTACTATTAAGTGTCTGATTGTTGTGGCTGTTAAGAAACATTGGGGTCTTTTCCAACTTGATGTCAATAATGCTTTCTTGCATGGTGATCTTGATGAGGAGGTCTATATGAAGCTTCCCCAGGTTTATATGTTTCTGCCCCTTCTGGTTCTTCTACCTCTGCCCCTCTTGTGTGCAAATTACAGAAGTCACTTTATGGCCTGAGACAAGCTTCCAGGCAATGGTATGCCAAGCTATCTCAGGCCCTCTATTCCAGAGGATATGTTCATTCTATGAATGATTATTCTTTATTTGTTAAGGGTCAACCTGGGTGTCTTGTGGTCCTGGTTGTGTATGTAGATGACATTATTATCACTGCGGATGATGTTGCTGAAATTTCTACCCTCAAGGCTTTCTTGGATGACCAATTCAGAATCAAAGACCTTGGTTCTTTGCACTATTTTCTGGGTATTGAGGTATCCCCATTTCTGGTGGTGTTCTTCTTAATCAGCACAAGTTTATTTCTGATTTGCTGCATCAGTTTGATTGTATGGCTATTTCCCCTGTAGTATGTCCTTTGGACCTCAATACTAAATTGCATGCTGACTCTGGTGATCTTTTTTCTTCTCCTGACCATTACAGGAGCTTGATTGGCAAGCTCCTCTTCTTGACTAATACCCGACCTGACATATGTTTTGTTGTGCAACATTTAAGTCAGTTTTTGAAAGATCCCAGAATCCCTCACATGTCTACTGCTCTTCATGTTCTAAGGTATCTTAAGGGTTCTATGGATTTGGGGCTATTCTATTCTGACAATCCAGATTTTACTGTGACTGCTTTTTTTAGACAGTGACTGGGCTGCTTGCCCTGATACTCGCAGATCTGCCACTGGCTTTTGTGTGCAATTGGGTGATAGCTTAGTCAGTTGGAAGTCCAAGAAGCAGCCAGTGGTCTCCCTGTCCTCTGCTGAGGCAGAATACTGGGCGCTCAATAAGGTGGTTGCTGAGTTATCTTGGCTATCTCGTTTACTCACTGATATTGGTGTATCTGTTGCTTTTCCTTTGTCTGTTTACCGTGACAATCAGGCATCCATCCATATTGCCATGAGCGGACCAAGCACATTGAAGTCGACTGTGATTTTGTTCGTACCAAACTTGCAGGTGTCTTGATTTCCCTTTCTCATGTGTCAACTTCTCACCAGCTAGCTGATGTGCTCACCAAGCCCCTGCCTGGTTCTGCTCATCATTATCTTCTGTCCAAGTTGAAGGTGGTCTCCCCCTCCAACTTACAGGGGGGTGTTGAACTAAAGGATTACTTAGCCTCCAAGCACAAACACAAACATTCATAACTGTTGTATATTCAGTGTATCTTTATTGTATATTGCTGTATATTGTATGTATAACAGACTTTGGGCCAGATTGTGTATTTTATTTTGGGCCTGTTTCTATTCGGGTTAGAATGGCCCAATCCGAAATATAACCCTGACCCATGCTTGATATAGGGTCAGAGGATTCTAGATATTTTTGTCGGTTCATTTTGTCAATATACAGAGAAGGGTTTCTCTCTCTTTTCTCCTCTTTTCTCTCTCTATTTTACTTCTTTCTATACTTGATTCAACTCCGATTCACCATGTTTACATGTGGATCTCAACTTTCATGCAATAATGCCAAAGTGCTCTTGAGCCCTTGGTAACCAAACTAAACATACGTATAAGTCAAAATACATCAGTATAAACTTAATTGAAGCTTCAAATTATAAATCAAAGCACATATACTAATATCAAGGGATAAGAATGCTTCTTAAGCTCTTTAAACTTCCAAGCAGCAAGACAGTATTCCAATTCCTTCCTATCCCACACGTCATAAACAACCAAATGAACCTATGAGAACTTTCAAATCAAGGAACGAGATACTAAAACTCAAAATAACTCGTTGCGTCCTTACATCCAGACATCTTTTGGTTATCGAGATAGGTATACTAATTCCAAGATCAAATTTAGGATTATATTTATCCTACGTTTGATTACGAGTATTAGCTAATATCCTTGTAAGTTTTATACTAAAAACTTGATATTAGCTATCCCATATTGGATATTTATCTCTGGATATCCCAAAATGGAACCAAATGACCCCTTTAATGTTTACACTATACTAAATTGGTTAATTATGATTAAGTGATAAAAAATTATGTAATGACTCATATGTTATATTTACATAGTGTAAACATGACTATGAGTAATTTCTTTGAATCATATCTCCGCATCACGTTTTCGTTTTGGTTTCTTATTATTTTGTTGTTGTTACTATTTATTATTTTTTATCTGTCATTGAGCGAAGGATCTATCGAAAATATCATATTGAACTTCTTAAAGTAGGTGTAAGGTCTGAATACACACTATCCTTTTCGGATCCCTCTTGTGAGTTACATTTGGTATGTCGTTATTGTTATTATATATATCTGCACCACCTCGTTAGTCGTTAGCCGTAAAAATTTAACGTGAATAATATAATTTTAAGATTATAACCATAATGACTACGAAATTGACAGTTGAAGCAAGTTAATGAAGCGAAAAATGAGCATTAGAAAAACGAAACTATTGGTGCTCTATGGAGAAGTTACTGAATCCAAAAACGAGTACTCATATTTCAACAAAATCACTTGTGTTCAAATGTTAAAAAAGAAAACGTGTTATAAATAATAAAAGTGACTCAGCCACCATATAATAAACCCTAAAATCTCTTTAAAATATAGATATTCACCATATTTGCAAGTCTATTTACTCTTATAACAAAACACTTCTTGCAGCATCCACATTAATGCCTGGGGGAGATCATTTTTTAAATGATATCCAATCAAATAATGGACCTAAAATATCAAAGACAATTAAGTCGTTGTAGCTAATAAAAGCCTAAAATAATGACAATTAACTATCTCTTTCGGTATTTTTGTGGTTGAAAATCCTTAAACGATCGAATCAATGCTTCTTTCTTAACAATAATAGCCCTTATCGGATGATAAGAATTCCTCCATATTAACTAATGGTCTCTAGTCCAATTCTTAAAATAAATTTTTTTGGTTGTTACTCGAGTCTAGTCGATTTCAAAAACTCGATAATTGAACAAAAAAAAACTTCTTTGGTACAAAAAATGTGCAGACAGTAATTATTGAAGCGATCAACTATTCTTGCACGACAATTCAATGGTTAATAAACCATAACTAATTAAATTACAGTACACTAGTTCAAATGAACAAATAAAAACAAAAACAAGAAGAAGATAAATAAATAAAAACAAAAACAAGAAGAAGATAACCAAGTGGAAATATTATTCTTCGGCTCTGGTGTTGCTTTCATGCATTAGACCGACAGCATTTAGGAGATAATAATGATGAAATATATACTTATCATGTTATTACGACATAGACATTAAAGAGAGTTTATCCGACTGAATATACATTAATTATTGGAAAATCGACTTAACTGCAATTACGTCCAAATTAATGGAAGATCAGAACCTAACATGTGTGGACTTTTGGAATGATTATTTACTTTTCCCCTGGTTCAACTTGCAATTTATCAATTAATCGAAAATTTTGACTGGTGTGACATCCTTCTCATCTGTATTTTTAGGAACCTAATCTAACACGTGTCAAATGTTTAAGTACTATATATCATGATAGTGATAGATGAATGGATCGTTCGGTTTACGAAGTGGTTATGAAAGCATTATAATACAAAAATTGTGATAAACACGAATAATAATAACAATATAGGAATCAATGTACATTGAGCAGTAACACATGAATTCTTATGTGTGAATAACTTATGAATATGGGATCATTACAGAAATAGTCTCTCCTAGATTCATTATTTACTTTTTCTAATCGGCTTACATAAGTTATAAGCATTCTATATTGTGATATCCAAAAGGTCATCTTATGTTTTAAAATTTGATTTCGTGTTTGGAGGCCTTCAAAATCTCATTTCATTCCTCTTCGATTTGTGTGCACTCTGGACGTGTTTCCAGAAAGCTTTTATGTGGAATGATGAAATAATAATTTTTGGCCTAAAAAGTTAAATTTAATTGACTTCGATCAACGTTTTGAATAAACAGACCAGTATTTTGACGATACCGGTGGGTCCCTAGTAAAATATGGGACCTAGGCGTATGCTCGGAATTGAATTTCAAGGTGCCTAGCCCGAGAAATGAATTTTTGATGAAAATTGTAAGAAAAATTATAATGGTTTATGAACTCTTGTGATGTTTGATCTTGTTGGTATCGGGTCCGTATATTGGTTTCAGAGTCCTGTATAGTGTTATGATGTTTATATCCTACTGTGAAATCTAGTAAGAAACGGAACTGATTTGACGTGATTCGGACATTCGGTTGAGAAAATAGAAGTTTTAAAACATTCTTGAAAATTTCATGTAATTTGATGCTAATTCGTAGTTCAAAGTATTATTTTGGTGATTTAATCGCACGTGTAAGTCCGCGTGATATTTTTAGACTTGTATGCATGTTTGATTGGAGCCCCGAAGGCTTGGGTGAGTTTCGGATAGGCTTTGGGATGTTTTGGACTTAGGAAAATTCTGGTTTTCAGCACTTGCGGGTTTCCTTCTTCGTGCTCGCGAAACTTCTCATGCGAACACGAAGAGTAAACTTGTCTGAGGAAGACTCTCTTCTACACAAACGCAAAGGATTGGTCGCGAACCCAGAGTGTTAAGGGTATTACCCTTCGCGAAAGCGACTAGGCTACCGCGAACGCGAAGCATTGGGACCTGGGAGAGTGGAATTATACTCTTCGCGAATGCAGCACATAGCGAACGCGAAGGCTACTTGAGCCGCTGCTTCGCGATCACGTCAGACCCTTTGCGAACACAAAGAAGGTCTGACGCTTGTGTATTAAAACTATACAAACACGAGATTTTTCAAAAATTTCACAACTCTTTCATTAGAACTCGACCTAGGAGCAATTTTGAAGAGGGGATTCAACACCAAATCCTATGCTTGTAATCTTTAACTCGTTTTCTTCGATTTCTATCATCACCTAATGAATTCCTAGTCCTAAATCTTGTTCTTTAAGGGTAGAAAATTAGAAATTTTTGGAGAATCGTAGATTATGCAAATTTTAGGATTTAGACCTCGATTTGGGGTCGAATTCCGAAACTTATTACATATTTGGACTCGGGGTGAATCGGTGAATGGATTTTGGTCTGAACCTCGAGTTTTGGCCAAATGGGTCCGGAGTCGGTTTTTGACGTTTTGAAGGAAATCTTAGAAAACTAATAATTATGTATTTGAATTGATTACATTAGCGATAATTGATGTTATTAAGTTAATTATGACAAGATACAAGTGGTTCGAAGGTGAAAACTAGAGGAAAACGGTAATTGAGCAGTGAGTGGCATGTTGATCGGGGTAAGTATTTTGTCTAGATTTGACTCGAGGATTAGGTATCACCGACTTAATTTCTATGTGAAAATCCATGTGTGTGGCATATAGGTGAGGTGACGAGTACCTATGCGCCGTCATTTTATCTGTTTTGACAGTTCCCTTCTCGTTCTTAATAAATTCTTCCCTTCCTTAACTTTTACCTGTTTTATCGACATTTCTGTGATTAGTTGCTACTGTCGGATATTATTTTCGTTGTTAAAAATATTGGAAGTTAGGTTGTTTCATTGATTCATAATATTGGTTTAAGTTGGCTATTAGTGTTTATTATTATACCTTGGATTGGTTTCTCTGAATAGTATAATTCGAGTGAAGTTTAATTTTACCGCTTTACGTTTGTTTTAGTTGAGGTTAAATACCATGGGTAGTTTTGAGCCAAATTGTGAAATCTAGATTCTTATTGTGTGATTGGTACTGATATGGTAGGATCGGATTGTACGACGCAGCAGGAGGAATAAAGGTGATATTTTGAGGTGGAATAATAGTGAGATGTTATTATACGGTGGATAGAGATGCGCACCGTAACAAGAAGAATAAGGGTGATATATTGAGGAGTAATAAGGGTGAATTGTTATTCTACGGTGGGATCGGTTGCACGGTGCAACAGGAGGAATAAGGATGGATTGATATGGAGTAATAAGGGTGAATGTTCATATTGTTATTCATTATATGGTGGGATCGGGATGCCCGCCGTATTAGTTTATTGTTTATGTATCCGTCTTTTGCTGTGAAGTTAATCTGTAGTTTTGTATATCACTTAAAGATTAGTTATAGCTGGGTACTAATAAGATATGTGAGTTCCGTATTCATTTTTATTGCAAGTTATTGTTACATTTTGTCTAGTACTCCTTTTTCGATTTATAACATATTGTATGCAGGTTATATTATAATTATCCCGCTGTAGCCGCGTCACTATCTCATCGAGGTTAGTCTCGGCACTTGCCAGTACATAGGGTTGGTTGTATTGATACTGCACTTTTCACTTTCTATGAAAATTTCGGAGCTAGCAGTGGTTGATTGAGAGATTGGCTGCAGGTTCACAGTTTGGAGACCTAAGGTAGTCCTGTTGGTGTCTGCAGGCCCTGGCGTCCCCTTCTACATTTTTACATTTCTAATTTTTTTTCAAAGCAGATGTAATTTTTTTCAGACCGATAATTGTTGTAAATCATAGTATGTTTGTGAATTGTGTCACCAAATTCAGGGTAGTATTAGAAATAGTTCTGTAATAGTTTATAAACAAAACAATAATTCACTTATTCTGCAATTATGATCATTTGTTTTAACTTGTTTGTTTTTAATTATTAAATCATAAATGAAATTAGTTAATAATACTCTAACGTTGGCTTACCTAGCAAGTGTGATGTTGGCACCATCACAATCCCCATGATAGAAATTCCGAGTCATGACATGCATATATCATACAAAGGAGCAAATCCACAAAAAGCATACCAAGTTCTCCAGCATTCATATATATTATTACTACATATAAGGGACCAAGAGCAAGGTGGGAAGTTCTTGGAGGGAAGGATGTCGGCGGTCTATTTTAAAACAACCTCTCTACCCAAGGGTAGGAGTAAGGTCTGCATACATACTACCCTCCCCAGACCCTACTATGTGGGATTATACTGGGTTGTTATTGTTGTTGTTGTTGTTGTTACATATAAGGGACCATGTAAAGAGTTATGTAGTCTTTAGTTACATTGTAACTATCTTGTTACTTTTCCAATCAAAAGGGTTTGCTCTTCCAAATATATTCTTGTATTTGCTATTTATTACTTCATTTACTAAAGTATATTTCCAATAAATCAAGATACTTTCAAATCTTTTTTAATAATACATAGCTCCTTAACCTAACTTTTTGCTAGTGAAGTATGTACCATAAGTTTTTTGCCCCTACTTTTTTTGCTTAGCTTCCTATATGTAATTTGATAAATATATTACATTTGAATCTTTCAATAAACTTGAAAAGTTGTGAATGATGATGAATATAATGCACAAAGATAAATCTAAAATGTTGATGATAACAACTTTGAAGAACTCATTTGATAGTAGGAGAGTACTCTAAATTTTCATAGTAATTCTAAAATTATAATTAAATTTTTCTTCGATCTTATTTTCAAAAGAAAAAATTATTTTGAAAATATAAATTTTTTTTAGTGATTTAACTCAATTACAATAGAAAATAAATTTCAAAACTATTTTTTATAATTAATAAATTAGAATCTTTAAAATAAATTTAAAATATTTAAATTTTATCCAATTTATTTAATTATGTGGGGATAGAGCAAAAAAAGTGAGAGGTATTTAGCAAGTAATCAACTTCTAATCTCACATTTATTTAATACGGTTGATGGTGACATGCAACTGAAATAAATATATTTTTTTCTTAAAATAATTTAATTTGTCAGAAATCATATAATCCTTAATTGGTTGGGTAGCGGAAATTTCTTTTAAAAGTAAAGCATTAATTACTTAATAACAAACTAAGTTAATTCTTAGAGTTTGTCTTAATGAATTTGAGTTTTTCTGAATTTCATCTAAACTGTGACGACCTGACCGATCGTCTTTGGAATTTACGCCTCGTTTCCCTATTAACTACTTCCCCTAAGTTCATTTCTGCTGTTTTGGGTTGGTGGGAAGTTCGGTAATAGGATTCGGAGTATTTTGGGACACTTAGTCCCTAAATGAGAGCTTAACAACAACAACAACAACAACAACTACCCAGTAATGTCCCACAAAGTGGGGTCTAGGGAGGGTAATATGTAGACGAGCCTTACCTTACCCGAAAGGGTAGAGAGGCTGTTTCCATTCAAAATAGCCACTGGCTCCAAATCATAAGTCAAATTTTCATCTAACTTCACTATGCTAAAATCTAGAATATGAGATGGGTCCCCAATGTACTTCCGGAGCATAGACACATGAAATACCGAATGAACAGCCAATAAGCTGGGTAGCAAGGCAAGCTCGTAAGCCACCTCTCCAATCTTCCTAAGTACCTCAAATGGTTCAGTAAATCGCGGACTCAAATTCCCTTTCTTTTCGAATATCATAACACCCTTCATGGGCGAAACCTTCAGCAAAACCTTCTCGCTCTCCATAAATGAGACATCTCGGACCTTCCGATCCGCACAACTCTTCTAACTCGACTGAGCTGTGCGAAGTCTTTCCTGAATCACTTTCACTTTTTCTAAAGCATCCTGGACAAGATCTGTCCCTAACAACCTAGCCTCACCAGGCTCGAACCATCCAACTGGAGATCTACACCGCCTTCCACATAAGGCCTCGTACGGTGCCATCTGAATACTGGGCTGATAGCTGTTGTTGTAGGCAAACTCTGCAAGCGGCAAAAAATCAACTCAAGAACCTCCAAAATCATTCACACACGCACGTAGCATATCCTCCAATATCTGAATAGTACGCTCGGACTGTCCATCCGTCTGAGGATGAAATGCTGAACTCAACTTCACTTGAGTGTCCAAGTCATGCTGAAAAGTCTTCCAAAACTCAGAAGAATACTGAGTACCTCTGTCCGAATTAATAGTAACTAGAACACCATGCAACCGCACAATTTCCTCAATAAAGATCGTAGCCATTCGCTCCGAAGAATATGTGGTACATATTGGAATGAAATGTGCTGACTTGGTCAACCTATCCACAACGACCCAAATAGAATAGGAATTCTTCTTAGTCCAAGGAAGACCGCTCACGAAATCCATAGTGACTCTCTCCCATTTCCACTCAGGAATAATCATCTGCTGAAGCAACCGCCTAGTCTCTGCTGGTCTTTCTTCATTCTCCTCCACCAGTAATGCTGCCTCAAGTCCAGATACATCTTCGCGGCACCCCGATGGATGGAATACCACAAACTGTGGGCATCTTCAAGAATCAAATCTCTAAGCCCATTAATATCGGGAACACAAATACGCCCCCGCATCCTTAATACGCCATCATCACCTATAGTCACATCCTTGGCATCATCATGTTGAACTATGTCCTTAAGGACAAGCAAATACGGATAATCATATTGGTGCTCTCTGATGCGATCATATAAGGAAGATCGAGAAACCACACTAGCCAAAACTCGGCTATGCTCAGAAATATCTAACTGCACCATCTGATTGGCCAATGTCTAAACATCAACTGCAAGAGGCCTCTCCCCAACTGGGATGTAAGCCAAACTCCCCATACTGACTGCCTTTCAGCTCAAAGCATCGGCCACTATATTGGCCTTTCCCGGATGATACAGAATGGTAATATCATAGTCTTTAAGCAACTTAAGTCACCTCCGCTACCTCAAATTAAGATATTTTTGTTTAAATAAATGCTGAAGACTACGATGATCAATGAATACCTCACAAGACACGCCATACAAATAGTGCCTCCAAATCTTCAAGACATGAACTATAGCAGCTAACTCTAAATCATAAACAGGATAGTTCTTTTCATGGGGCTTCAACTGAAGAGAAGCATAAGAAATAACTCTGCCCTCCTGCATTAGCATACAACCAATCCCAACTCTAGAAGCATCACAATATACCATGTATGAACTTGTAGCTGATGTTAACACCAACACTGGAGTTGTGGTCAAAAGTGACTTGAGCTTCTGAAAGGTCTCCTCACACTCGTCAGACCATACAAATGGAGCACCTTTCTAAGTCAACTTGATCAAAGGCGATGCAATAGAGGAAACCCCCTGAACAAACCGACAATAATAGCCTGCTAGCCCAAGAAAACTCCAAATCTCTGTGGCTGAGGTCGGTCTAGACCAACTCTGCACTTCTTCTATCTTCCTTGGATCAACCTATACACCCTCGCTGGACACTATATGTCCCAAAAATGCCACAGAACTTAGGCAAAATTCATATTTGGAGAATTTTGCATAAAGCTTCTCCTCTCTCAATCTCTGCAACACTACACTCAAATGTTGGGCATGTTCCTCCTGGCTATGCGAGTACACCAGGATATCATTGATGAATACAATATAAAATGCATCCAGATAAGGCTGAAATACACTGTTCATCAAATGCATGAACGCTGCAGGGGCATTAGTCATCCCGAAAGACATAACCAAAAATTCATAATGACCATATATAGTCCTGAAAGCAGTCTTGGGAATATCCGACTCCCTGATTTTCAACTGGTGATAGCCCGAACGAAGATCAATCTTAGAAAATACCCTCGCCCCATGAAGCTGATCAAATAAGTCATGAATGCGAGGCAAAGGATACTTGTTCTTCATTGTTACCTTATTTAACTGCATGTAATCAATGCACATTCTCATTGTGGCATCTTTATTCTTCTCAAATAAAATAGGTGCACCCCACGGGGACACACTAGGCCGAATAAACCCCTTATCTAGGAGTTCCTGAAGCTGCTCCTTCAATTTTTTCAGTTCTGCTGGTGCCATACGATATGGCAGATTAGAAATGGGCTGAGTGCCTGGCACCAAGTCAATGCCAAAATCAATATCCATGTTCGGTGGCATGCCCGCCAGGTCTGCAGGAAATACATCAGGAAAGTCCCTCACAACTGGGACAGAATCAATACTAGGAGTCTCAGCCCCAACATCCCGCACAAAAGCCAGATATAATAGACAACCCTTCCCAACCTTACGTTGGGCTTTCAAGAAAGAAATTACTCTACTAGAGACATAATCAGTCATGCCACGCCACTCGATCCTCGGAACACCCAGAATAGCCAAAGTAATTGTCTTAGCATGAAAGTCTAGAATAGCATGATATGGGGATAGCCAATGCATGCCCAGAATACAATCAAAATCTAACATGCTCAACAGCAATGATCAACTCGGGTCTCCAGACCCTCAATAACCATAGCACATGACCAATACACATGGTCACAATAATAGTATCGTCCACCGGGGTAGACACATGAACAGCTACAGTAAGAGACTCCTGGGGCATACTCAAATGACACGAAAATACGAGGACACATAAGAATAAGTGGATCCGGGATCAAATAAGACAGAGGCATCTGTGTGGCAAACTGAGATAATACATGTGATAACAACATCTAACGCAAGAGCATCTGCCCGGTCTGGAATAGCATAAAACCGAGCTGGAACACTGCTCACTCGACCTCCGCTGCTGGGACGGCCTCTAGCTGCCTGACCCTCACCCCTAGCTGACTAGGTGGGTGCTGATTCAACTGGTGCAGAGGATGAGGACTGACCCCTCTACTGTGATGAACTAGAGGCACGACGAGGACACTGCATCCACATATATCCTAACTCTCCTCACTCGTAACAGCCCCTAGATGCTTGAGGATGGGACTGAAAAGAACCCCTGCACCAGAGT
The DNA here is from genome assembly GCA_034376525.1 of Nicotiana benthamiana. Classification (NCBI taxonomy): domain Eukaryota; kingdom Viridiplantae; phylum Streptophyta; class Magnoliopsida; order Solanales; family Solanaceae; genus Nicotiana; species Nicotiana benthamiana. The sequence continues at coordinate 34,726,738 of CM067329.1, read as the reverse complement.
GACTAGCTGGTGCACTCGGTGCAGAAGAACTCTAAACTGACGGGGCATGTGAAGAATTCTGAGCTGGAAGGGCACTGAGTGATGACTGGCCCTGCTGAAACCCTTGATGGCCATGTCCTGAAGATGTCCCATAATACTCTGGACGAGCTGACTGATGAGACCTGTAAGAACGACCTCTACTCTGTTGAAAGTGGCCCCTAGACGGAGCACCACTGTGACTAGTTGATCCACTAGGCCTCTTATCCTCTCGCTCTTCTCTCTCCAGACGATGATCCGTCTCAATATTGCGAGCAACATCCACTGCATCCTCAAAAGTGTGGCTCAGAATCCTCTCTCGAGCCATCAAAATACGAATGGGATAATTAAGCCCATCCACAAACCTCCTAATCCATTCCCAATCAGTCAGGACCATCCATATAGCATAACGATCTAACTCTGAGAACCTAACTTCACACTGAGATACGGTGATATCTCCCTGCGCATCTCCTCTCTCTGAGATTGCGGTACCCACTTTTCCAGAAAGAGAGTGGAGAACTCCTGCCATGACAAGGGCTCTGAACAGACCGGCCTACGCCGCTCATATGCCTCCCACCAAGTGAAGGCTGCTCCTGATAACTGAAAAATAGTAAAGGATATTCCGCTAGTCTCCACGATCGCTGTTGTCTGTAGCATGTGTCTACACTTGTCAAGAAAACCTTGGGCATCCTCTCCCAAAGCACCACTAAAAGTAGGAGGTGCAAGTCTGCTGAATCTCTCAAGATGATGCTGCTTATCGTCGGGCATAACTGGAACCATATTATCTTGAACCGGTGCAACCAGCTGAACTAGGGCAACCTGTTGTACGGGTGGTGCCTCTGGTGTCTGTAATCCCTGTACTACTGGCTCAAGTGTGCGAGCAGTGGGGGTCTGATTGCCTCCTCCAACCTGTGAAGTAGCTACTGCAGTGGTGGCTGGAACTACCTGAGCCAGGCTAGTACAAACTGTAAGAATCTGAGCCAAAGCCTCCTAAAGACCAGGAATAACAATGGGCGTTGCTCGTGCCTGAGCAGGTGCTGCTGGTGCCTGAGCAGGTGCTGCTGGAGTCTGATCCTGAGCTGGGGCAACTGGTTGTTCAATAGGTGTTGCCTTTGCGGCTCTAGCTCGACCACGACCTCGACCGCGTCCATGGCCTCTGGTGGTCTAAGTAGGTGGCAATGGTGGTCGTTCGTCCTGTTCGTTAGCGCGTGTTCTCGCCATCTGCGAGAGAATATAATAGCAAAATTTAGTTTTCGGACCAACAAAGCCGCACGACAAGGATTCCATGAATATGAATTTTTCCTAAAGGTCCTGCAGCCTCTCGAGGATAAATACAGACGTCTCCGTACCGATCCACGAGACTCTACTAAACCAGCTCATGACCGCGAGACCTACTAACCTAGGCTCTGATACCAACTTGTCACGACCCAAAATACCAACCGATGTGAGGGCGTCTCTCGTGAAGACAAGACCAGCCAACAACCAAATAGTATGTATTTTTGTAAATACTTTGCATGAATAAGTCTAATTCACATATAATATGATCACGCGTGCAAAATAAACATGATAGTACAATTAAAACCATCCCAACTCAGCCCGAAATAGGGGTGTCACAAGTCATGAGCTACTACAGAGTTTACTAATACTTTACGAGTCTAGAAATATCATAAAAACAAAAGATAAGGGAGAAAACCGGGATGCAAACGTCAACAGCTACCTCGTTACTCCTAGTCACCGTCTGGTCTGGAAAGAATCAGCGCTCAAGAGCGAACTCTGATCTGCATGTATATGCACACATGGTCCATGAAGTAATGTGAGTATTCTGATCGAGTGGTAATAAAAATAATAACAACTGAAATCACGAAATCTCATAAAGTCCAAATATAGCGCTATCTCAAGCAGTAAAATCAATTATAAAATAAAGTCGTGGTGTATCAGATAATTCTCTTTATAAAACAGTGAAAATAATAATTCCATCACGTAAGCAATAATCAAAATCTTGCCCCTCGGGCTCAATATCAAATAGTACACTATCAGCCCCACAGGCTTACTCCCAATTCATCAGCACACAACATCACCCCTCAGGCTCACTCCAACCTCACCACACACAAACACCTCTCGGGCCCACTCTCAACTGACCTACGTATCCTGCGCTCACTGGGGTGTGTATAGACTCCGAAGGGGCTCCTACAGCCTAAGCGCAATATCAATAGGCCTGAAAGTCTTCACACATCACACACGAGGCCTGAAAGCCTCCTCACATAACGCTCGAGGCCTAAAAACCTCCTCACATAACACTTGAGGCCTGAAAGCCTCCTCACATCACTCGACATATCCTCACAGATGGCCTTTGGCCTCAATCAGTCCAGATAAATAATCATAAGCCTCTTGGGCTTTGGTAAAACAACAGTGCTCAACTCAACAACATTATATTTATCATTAAATCTCGAGTTTAGTATAAATGTAGCTGAGTTCATGAATAATATAATTCTATTGGGTTGAGTTCAAACAATATTTCAATTGGTGAGGAAAATAGTGATGTGATTCCCAAATACTTCAAAAAATTGGCACGAAGCCCAAATATGGCAATAAGCCCATCATGGTGAAAAACAGTAATTCTTTATTAAATACACTGTAAAATAACAACTGGGATGGACCAAGTCACAATCCCCAATCTTAAATGACCTCGCACTCGTCATACAACGCGTGTCTCATCTCAACATAGATGTATGTTGTGAAATACGGGGTTTCAAACCCTCAGTGCGTCATTTAAAATCATTGCTCACTTCAAGACGGTCAAACGTCTACTCCTCTATGCCCTTGCCTTTCGAATTTGCTTCCTCGCGCAATGAATCTGTCCAAATTTAGAGCGAATGCAACAGAATATGCTACAGGAATATTGCCCAATCGAATAGACTCAAAAATTATCGAAAATTGCATAATTTGCAAAACCCGAGCCCCAGGCCCACGTCTCGGGATACAGAAATTTTAATATCACAACGATCCTTATATCGGCACGAGTGTATACATAACAATTTAACAAAAATCGGAGTTTATTTGACCCCTCAAATCAGAGATTCTATCCAGGAGGGTTTTCTACCCTTTTCGACGAAAATTCTCAGATTAAACACCAAAACTTGTAGTGGATTCAGGTTATACAACCAAGATTGAGTTAAGAACACTTACCCCGTTGTTCTTCAAGAAAATCTGCCCAAAAATCGCCCCAACCAAGCTCCAAATAGTTAAAATGGGAAAATGGCCCATTTTCAGGACTTAAACATTCTGACCGGAACTTTTCTTCTATGCGATCGCAATGCATTTCCTGCGATCGCATAGCACAATTTTTCTCCCTAAGATTCAACCCTATGTGATCGCATAAGAAGCCTTGCGATTGCATAGAACAAACCTCCAGACGTCCAAATTACTCTATGCGATCGCAAAAGTACCTATGCGATTGCATAGCATTGTCTAATAAAACTGTGCAATCGCACTCTTGACAATGCGATCGCATAGAACAACCAAGCAGCCCCCATAATTCCTTCTATGCGATCGCATAGAATAAAAGTTCTCTGCAATTTTTCTGCTGCATTTTCCAACTCCAAAATTTCCGTTAACCGTCCGAAATCACCCCGAGGCCCTCGGGGCTTCAACCAAAAGAACAGATATGTCCTATTACCTTATTCAAACTTGCTCGAACCATAAAAACACTATCGTTAACATCAAAAATCCTCAAATTTCATCAAATCAAAGCTTAAGTTAAACTAAACTTTTAAAACTCATACTCAATCAAAAACCCATCCTAAACACCTCCAAATCAATTGAAATTTTGCATGCAAGTCCAAAATCACCTAATGAAGCTACTCTAACTGTCGGAATTCCATTCCGACTCCCGGATCAAAATTTCACCTATCAACCGGAAATCGCCAAAAATACTAACTTTGCCAAAATAGACTAATTTCTTCACCGGACCTCAAACGTTAATTCTGATTGCGCTCCCAAGACTTAAATCATCCCCTGAAGCTAACCAAATCATCAGAATTTGATTCCGAGCCCTCTAACTTACATGTCAACGTCCGGTTGACGTTTTCAAACTAATTCTTCATTAAAGAGACTAATTATCCCATTTCCTATCTAACCCGATCCGAATTGACTCAAATTCACCGAGTACACATATTGAAACATGGATAAGCATATAACGTGGAATACGGGATGGAAATACAAGAAATGACGGTTCGGGTCATTACACTATGGCTCCTCCTGAGTTGAAGGATCAGTTACAGGAATTGCTTGACAAGGGTTTTATTCGACACATTGTTTCACCATGGGGTGCTCCTGTCTTGTTCGTAAAGAACAAAGATGGTTCTATATGCATGTGTATCAATTATCGTCAGTTGAACAACGTTACAGTAAAGAAACAATATCTTTTTCCTCGTATTGATGATCTATTTGACCAGCTTCAGGGCGCACATGTGTTTTCAAAGAATGATTTGCGCTCAGGTTACCACCAGTTGAAGATTCATGAGCCGGATATCCCGAAGACTACCTTTAGGACTCGGTATCGTTATTACAATCTCCTTGTCATGTCATTTGGGCTGACCAACGCCCCAGCAGCTTTTATGCATTTGACGCACAGTGTATTTAGGCCCTATCTGGACTTGTTTGTTATTGTTTTCATAGATGATATTCTTGTGTACTCCCCGAGTCGGGATGATCATGAGAAGCACTTGAGGACAGTGCTTCAGACCCTGAGAGAAAAGAAATTATATGCAATGTTCTCAAAATGTGAGTTTTGGTTGAGTTCTGTGGCATTCCTACGCCATGTGGTATCAAGTAAGGGCATTCGGGTAGATCCGAAGAAGGTGGAGGCCGTGCAGAGGCCGTGCAGAGTTGGCCCATGCCCTCCTCAGCGTCAGAGATCCACAGTTTCCTTGGCCTTGTGGGGTATTACCGTCATTTTGTGGAGGGGTTCTCGTTGATTGCAGCCCCTATGACTAGATTGACCCAGAAGGGTGCTCCTTTTCAAAGGTCTAACGGGTGTGAGGCGAGATTCCAAAAGATCAAGGCGGCTTTGACTTCAGCCCCTATTCTGATTTTTCCTACTGGTTTGGGGTTCTATACAGTATATTGTGATGCCTCACGAGTTGTACTTGGAGCGCTATTAATGCAGGATGGTAGGGTGATTGCCTACGCGTCCGGACAGTTGAAGGTACATGAAAAGAACTATCATGTCCATGACCTTGAGTTAGATGCTATTGTTCACGCCTTAAAGATCTGGCGTTATTATTTGTACGGTGTGCCATATGAGATTTATACGGATCATTGGAGTTTGCAGCACTTATTCAAGCAGAAGGATCTGAACTTGCGCCAGAGGAGATGGTTGGAGCTACTGAAGGATTGTAATATTACTATTCTTTATCACCCGGGCGAGGCCAATGTGGTAGCCGACGCCTTGAGCAACCGGGCGAAGAGTTGGAGAGTTTGGCATATTTACCAGCTTTAGAGAGACCTATGGCGATGGATGTTGAGGCCTTATCCAGTCAGTTCATGAGATTGGACCTTTCGGAGCCCAGTCGGGTTCTAGCCTGTATAGTTTCTCGGTATTCATTGTTTGATTGGATCAGGGAGCGGCAATATGATGAACCTCATTTGCTTGTCCTTAGGGACACAGCTCAGCATGGCAATGCGAAGGATGTGACTATTGGAGATGACGGGGTATTGAGGATGCAGGGGCGGGTCTGTGTGCCCAATGTTGATTATATTCGGGAGTTGATATTGACTGAAGCCCATAGCTCGCGGTACTCCATCCATCAGGGTGCCGCAAAGATGTATCAGGATTTGAGGCAGTAATTGAAAGCTTCAGCGACTTCGGTTAGTTGTTACTTTAAAAAGCTACTTCATTTCATTTCTCATATTTTGAGATTACCCAAATAGAGAGAAGAAGAGATTAACACGCATAAAATTAGGCAAATCTACTTTGAAACTGCTGTCTCATAGAACTGGAAGCTTACGGATGAGAGAGAAGAAGATATTAACACAGAGAGAAATGATAGATGGAGAAAGGCTTGTCATTGGGTTTGTCAAATTTTTTTTCCATTAATGGTGAAGGTGCGCCACACTACCGAGCCTTCTTCTTGTAATAGTAACGCTCCTAAACTGACATACCGTTAAGTGTAATTTGAGAAGAAATCGCACCGAGTAATTGCACCTTTAGTGTAAATTTTAAAATGACGAAATAGCTTGCTGGTCACTCAAACTTGCGTTTTAAAGCCGATATATGAACTTTCGACTTTCCTATTTATACACTTAAACTCGTGAAACTCATAACTAATAAATACGTTTGACCATTGACCATTCGCGCGTGAATTACACATTCACTAACGTGTCCATCCAGTCAGCACTGACCCAATCGTAATATTACACGTCAGAAGGGACTCAACCAAACGGACATGAAGAGATTTCGAGAGCTACTTTTCACCTTCTTCTTCATGGAGGTGAACAAAAACAACTGAAAATCCTAAGCCAACGCCCCCCCCCCCCCCCGACCAGCCCGTCGCCCCCACAACTCCTTCAGTCCGTCATCACATCACGGCAACAACCTCCGACAACTACCAGTCTGGTGTCCAAACGACCAACTACTCTACAATAGTTGTCCGCCAGCAGCGACCAAACAACCCTTCAGCTTCACGTCGTCGACCCTCACGTGAACAAGCATCAGCTACCTCCCTCTATCACCGGTGAAAGCTCGCCGGACCGGGGAAAGACCACAGTTTCAGTCGAAAATTTCTACTTTTTTTTTATTTTCCTGATTTTCTTCTTCACCATAGATGTGCAACTTTTACCTGATGGGGACGGAGCAAACCCATAGCTTTTAACGGAGCAAACCCATAATTTTGACCTAATTTCCCCTTATTTTCTTCTTCACCATAGATGTGCAAACCCATCCACCATTTTCTTCTTCTTTTTTGATTTTCCTTATCGTTTCTGTTTTTTTTTTGTTTTATATTTTATCATCTTTTTAACGAATAATAACAGACACGTGCTATTTGAATATGATTTGTACGCACTATATTCACGTAAAATAAGCTACTGCTATATAAGCATAGTCATAGGTCAAATGTGTTTATTAATTAAGGGTTTTACGAATTTAAGTGTTTAAATGGGAAAGGCAAAAGTTTATGTATTGACTTTAAAATCGACCGCAAATTTAAATGGTTACCTTTTAAAATCAACTGAAGATGTTAACTGACACGTTTTCCTTATATTTTTTATTTACACAGAAAGCTCAATGGGATGGCGCGCCTTCAGTTATAATTATATTCAATCTGCTGACATTGATTTGAGAGATGTCTGACGCTATAAATTTATGGAAGACTCATTGTGAGATTGCGCCTTCTGTGAAAAATGGAAGGTTTCCGTATTTAATGCGCTTTTTGTTGGGAAAAAGATGCTAGAATACATGCATTTGGATTCTATATATAACCGATGTTATTTCATAATGTGTATGGCGTGTTTTAATATACAAAAGTTTGTTAAAAAGTTAATATTATTTTCATAGTTTGTAATCTAATTACCAAATGTTGGTATTATTTATTGATTACAATTGCCACTTTCTGTAAGTTTTAAAATGCCACCTGATCAACGTGTAAGAGGTCTGTGTAGCGAGAGTTGGGTACTTAAATTGAGTTGAGCATATCTTTTCATCGTCAGTCGGACGGGCAGTTCGAGCGTACTATTCTGATATTGGAGGACATATTGCGTGCTTGTATCATTGATTTCGTAGGGTCATGGGATCAGTTTCTACCGCTTGCAGAGTTTGCTTATAATGACAGCTACCGGTCGAGTATTCAGATGGCTCTATATGAGGCTTTGTATGGGCGGTGTAGATCTCCACTTGGTTGGTTTGAGCCGGGTGTGGCTAGATTATTAGAGACAGACTTGGTGCAGGATGCTTTAGAAAAGGTGAAGGGGATTCAGGAGAGACTTCGTACAACGCAATCGAGAGTAAAGAGTTATGCTGACAGGAAGGTTTGGGATGTATCCTACATGGCTGGTGAGAAGGTTCTGTTGAAGGTTTCACCCATGAAGGGTGTTATGAGGTTTGGGAAGAAGGGTAAATTGAGTCATCGGTTCATTGTGTCTTATTAGGTCCTTCGGAGGATTGGGGAGATGACTTATGAGCTTGCTTTGCCACCCAGCTTGTCAAGTGTGCATACAGTATTTGATGTTTCTATGCTCCGGAAGTATATTGGGATCCGTCTCATGTTCTAGATTTAAGCATGATGCAATTAGATGGTGATTGACCTATGATGTGGAGCCAGCAGCTATTTTGGAGCGTTAGATTTGAAAGTTGAGCTCAAAGGATATAGCTTCAGTAAAAGTACAGTAGAAATGTCGCCCCATAGAGGAGGATAACAGGGAGACCGAGCGGGAGATGCGGAGCCGATATCCTCACCTGTTTGAGGCTTCAGGTATGCTTCCTGACTCGTTCGAGGACGAACCTTTGTTAAATAGGTAAAAGGATATAACGACCTGGCCGGTCGTTTCCTGAGTTACTGCTCTGTTTTCCTTATTTCTGCTTCTTATTGCTTTGTTTATTGGTTCTATGCATGATCGGGTTGGTTGGCTCGGGTTCGGAAAGGTTTTGATAAGGTTTGAGACACTCTGTCACTTTGGAGAAAGCTTAAGTTGGAAAAGTCAAGAGGATGTTGACTTATGAATTAGAGGGATCGAATATGAATTTCGATGGTTGGGATAGCTTTGGGAGGTGATTTGAGACTTAGGAGCGTGATCAGAATGTGTTTTGGAGGTCTGGAGTAGACTTAGGCTTGAATTGGCGAAATTGAAATTTGGCATTTTCCAGTTGATTGGTGAGATTTTGATATAGGGTCGAAATGGAATTCCGATAGTTGCATAGGTCCGTTGTATCATTTGGGATGTGGGGGCAAAAGTTTAGGTCATTCGGACGAAATTTGGTAGACTTTTTTATCAAAAGAGAAATTCGGAAGATTTTGGAATCTTAGTCTTGATTTCGATGTGATTTGGTTGATTCGATGTTGTTTGAGGTGTCATGAAGATTGATACAAGTTTTAGTAGTGGTATATGATGTGTTTGTGCTTTTGGTTAAGGTCCTAGGAGTATCGGGGTGATTTCCGATGGTTGGTGGAATATTTAAGTTGGGTTGTGACAGCTGAAGTTTTCCCATTGGTGTCATAACCGCACATGCTTCTGCGAGAACGCAAGATGGTTGGTGAAATATTTAAATTGGGTTGTGACAGCTGAAGTTTTCCCATTGTTGTCATAACCGCACATGCGGCTAGAAGATCTCAGGTGCATTCTCATAGAAGCGAGTTTGAGTCACAGAAGCGGAAGGAACCAAGGAAGGCAGGAACCACAAAGCGGTTGAGGAACCGCACCTGCAATGGTGCAGGTGCGGAGTGTGCATCGTAGATGCGGAATTGAGGATTTAAATGAGGACCGCAGATGCGATGTCTTGGACCGCAGAAGCGATATCTGGACCGCAGGTGCAAAAAGCATGGTCCAGAAGGTATAAAAGCATTCCTTCGCAATTTTTGAGTTGTTCTTCACCATTTCAAGTTGGTTTTGTTTCTTTTTGGTAGATTTTGAAGAGGGGATCAAGGGATATCGTCTGGAGATAAGATTTTTGAGTCTAATAATCGATCCTATGACATTATTTCACTGATTTGGCCTAAGATTGATGGGAATTAAGGGTTAAAAATTGGGAAACTACGGCTTGGTATTGGAAACCTTGACTTGAGGGTTGGAAGGGCCTTTGTTGTCGGATTATGGGACTTTTGATATGTATGAATTCATGGGGAGATAAGAAATCTATTGATGTAAATTTTATCAAATTTCGAGACGTAAGCCTGGGTTGGGTTTTGGTTAATTTCAGGATTTATGTTGTAAATTGATTACTTTCACATGAGCTTCATTCCCTTAGCATATTTTGACATCATGATTCTAATTTTGGATAGATTCTACGCAAATTGAGGCCGATTGGAGGGGTAAAGGCATCGTGGGCTAGAGTTTGGACCAGATTGAGGTGAGTAATGATTTTAAATGTTGTCCTTAGGGTATGAAATCCCGAATTCTACATCGTTGTACTACTTTGAGATGACGCACACGCTAGATGACGAGCGTGTGGTCGTGCACTATTGGGGATTGTGACTTAGTCCGTTCCGAATGAGTGTTTTACCGCATATTTGATTAAAACTGGTTGATATCATCATGTTTTGGGCGGAATGCCATATTTAGGCCTCATGCCAACTATTTGGATCCTTAGGGGATTTTTACTAATATTTTCTCATATTTTTGACTTTATACATGTACTAAGTGATGCTATATTCTAATGTTTTCATAACTCAACTATATTTACTCTATTTTAGTACACTAAAATATATTTTAAATGACAATTTAGACTGTGCATCATGTTTTACAATTGTCCGAGTGGCTTATGAGATTCTAATTGAGTAAGGCCGAGGACCTGTATTGTGAGGATACACTGATTTATGATTATGAGACCGAGGGCCTGAGTTGTACACCACAAGGTGGCTTAATATGGGGCCAAGAGCCTATTGATTATACCACGAAATGACTTGATATTGCGCTTGGATCGTAAGTGGCCCTTCGCGCAGTCTGCACACCCCCAGTGAATGCGGACACCCATTGTGATATGAGATATAGCCCGATGTACTGGTGTTGTTCCATGATATTGCCCGAGGGAAGGGTCTATTGACATTATGCCCGATGGGCATATATTTATGTGTTTATCTGTTCTAGCTGCTTTTCATTTAATTGTTTTACTGTTAAAATGGTGTTTTAAATAAGCTTATTGTGAACTAAGGTGTCTTTATATGTTTTTACTGGTTTTATACTATATATTTATAGCATGTTGATGTGTTTTTACGTATTTTCTTATTACTCAGCCTTTATTTATTGTTATTACTTACTGAGTTGGAGTACTCACTTTACTCTCTGCACCCTGTGTGTAGATTTGGGCGCTTCAGGTCCCGCTAGCGAGTGTTGATTTCTTCCGGCTCAGGCCGTTTTGGAGATTCACTAGGTAGCTGCTTAGCGTTCGTGATCACGCCCAATTCTAGTCCTAAAAAGGATAAGCGGTCGTTCCAAATATTATCCAGTCTAAAAGTCCGGAGTCGAATCCCGCAGAGAAGTAAGGCTTAACTGTATATGTTTAAAATCACTAAGAAGACAAGACTGAAAATAAATAAACAACTGAAACCTAAGTATGCTTGAATTGTAAATAATTGGAATAAAGGTCTAATGTAATAGTTTCTCCCATTGTTGATTTCCTTGGTTGCATGTTTCTTATAGATTTGACTTAGTTGCCTCTATCAATCATGAGCTCTCCAGCTATCATAAATCTCTCTCAAGCCATTATGATAATTTACTAGACACACTCTCTCAAGCTACGCTAGCTAGATTCACATTATATTTCACTTAGATTGCACCCGATGTATCGTTATCTCTAATCCAACCTCTAAACTCTCGGTTATGGCTCTCGCCTATACTCCTGGAGTGAGGTTGTTCAAACAACTACCTAAATATGCACTTTCTCTCAAGTAGATACATAATAAATAGGAACGGCTAATTGAGAATCCTTTCAATTAACCAAAATCAAAACATAGTTGAACAAATAGATATTAACAACCAACTCAAAGCTATATTAATATAACAACCAATTCATCACCAACGGGTTTCACACAAAACCTTAGATTAGAAAAGTTAGCTGCTCATGAAAATAACAGAAATCGCAAAAGAATTCATATTCAAAGGTAAAGGAACAACGAAGAAGATTAAAGATTGATGACCAATTATCCTCCTTGCCTCTTGCCTCTTGCCCTTCCTTCTGATATTTTTTCACTTCCGAAAACCCTTCTCTCCTTATCTTGGCCGGCCCTCCTCGTTTAATATAAGGTTCAAGGCTTAGAATCCTATTTTTTGTACTTTGGTCCTTGCAATTTATGCGTCCTGCCGCGGTCATACCGCGGTTATGCCTGGACCGCGGCCAGAGTGGTCTTCAGAATCATCTGCAGCAGTGGTCTGCCGCGATCCTACTGTGGTTATTATTTCGTCCGCATTTTTCACTCTATTCCGTTGGAATTTGGAAAAACATAAAACACTAAAGTTTTAGCCATTTGAGTTATCTTTCCAACCATATATTGTGTAACCCAAATGAATTTCTGAGAAAAATAATATGTGTAGTTTACTAGACAGTGCGTAATATGCCTACTCGGGTCTTTGTTTTGTTATTTTATCATCCGTTGATCACCAAATATGATCCCGGCTTAATTCCTTGGGATTTAACTCAGACTTCAAAGCTCCAAAATACTTGAATTCATTCCATAACATCTACATAGCTCGGAATTGCTCCTACAATGCATAAAATACACCGTTAGTGCAAAATACTAGCAATTAAAGCGCAAATTCAACTAAAGTGCAATAAATTAGAGTTTAATAATCGACTAAAATACGTAATTATCGCCTATTATCAACGCCCCACACTTAAACTATTTCTCGTCCTCGAGCAATCAAACTATACTTTATATTGACACGACCTTTTAAAGCAATTTTCTTAACTCATCACACCAAGAATATTTAAAATAGACTTAAGCACAAAAGTCTAACATCTTCATCTCAAGATTTGACTCTCAAGTACCATGCATTATTCACAACTCACCTACTTACTCTAATATAGAGGTCACTGACATTACCTTTCTTCATGAATCAACTGCCCTTATACAACAAAAGAGAGTAGTTCCACACAAGAAAATTTAAAAACACTTAGGAACTCAACAAAGAAAGAATTCACTCACTCTCAGGAATAACATTCATATGCCACAAAAGATGCACCATAAATTTGCCCGTAGTGTACTACTCCACTAATCGAGCTCATTCAATCTAGGATCAATTAGGACTTTATTTTGTTGTAATGCAGGCTGTGGGACGGGTATGATAAATTTAGATATAAGAGTGACTACACCTCCCTAAGCACTTTAATACATATACTTTAACATTTAAACCCCATACTTATGTCAAACCAAAACTCCACCTTTACATCAATGTAAATTACCCCATTCTTCATTAAGCATACTTACGCCAAGAGCCACTACTTATCAATGATTTTTTTCTTTTTACAACAATACAACTATTTTTTTCTTTTCTTTTTCAATTCAAGTGGATATTATGTTTTGCAAATCAGTGCACCTTTCTCCATATTTCATTAGTTCCACTCGAAAGTCAAACCAACAACCTCACACTTTAACTTTTACAAAGTTCATAAACAATTCAAGTGCTCATGAGAGGTTACAATTGTTCAATAGATGGTTAATTCCAAAAAATGGGTAAGGCTTGTAATGTGGTTGCCAAAGAAACAAGATTAAAGGCTCAAAGGGGTTAACTTAGATACATAACAATTAAGTGGGTAAAATATACATATCTGGCTCAACAAAGAACGCCTATATCACTTCCAAGACTAAACAAAACTACTATTTCGCTTTGCAAATACACTGTGCAAGTTCTAGGCATCAAATGCAATGCACAGAATACAACAATTACTTACAATCAAATGCAATACACAGAATATAACTATTACTTACACACACATGGCATATAACTCACTTAGGATTGGATTCATGGACACTCTAGTCAAAGCAGTTAAGTAATTTTAAGAACAGAAGGTACTTATACAAGAGTCAAAAACTGAGCTTAAGCGTCACAACCAAAGTACTCACTATTCTCAAGGCATAACAAAGTAAAGAGATATTGCTTCACTTCAAAATACAACACAATGACTCCTACTTCCAAAAACACCAACTACACCTAGTTCAAATAAAATCCTTAAAAAAGAACCGTAGTTTAAAGAAAAACCAAGGGGGAATTGCTACACTACCTAACAATAGAAAATCTTTTATTTTTTTCTTTAGACTTAAATCCCTCAAGAAAATTGTCTTATAGATCCATCGTCAGGGAAAGGTCCAATCTTTCTATTTTTAAAAAAAAATATTCAATTAAACTAACACAACTAAAACAACATAGAAAATCATCCAGACAATCTCCTCACCTCACACTTAAAATTGTGCATTATCCCAATGCACACCATAACTAATAAATGGTAAAAGAGACTCCTGGATAGGCCAAAGGCCAAAGTATTAACAACTCATGGGGTACTCAGACTTCTCCCAAGCTTGGTCCTTCGTGCGGGTACCTCACACTTAGTTCTAACCATTTGGTTTGTTGTTGCATCCTTCCAATACCTTTGCTTTTCATGCTCCTAGAAAATATAAATTGACACTACAAAAATATTACAATTTAAAATATTTAAAAAAAATAAAAAAACAATAAAGCTGGGTTGCCTTTCAACAAGCGCTTGATTTAACGTCGCGGCACGATGCGAATCACTTTTTGCCTCTACCTCTAGCTTATGAATTGAACCTCAAGTTTTGATTCAAGCTTATGATTATGGTCATGGGGCGGTGGAACGAATCTAGATGGCTCAAGGAGATAATGTAATATTCTACACTCCTTGGCCTTTGTATGAGATATATAATCCTGACTTTCTGGCAAGAAGAATGCCAGAATATATGCACCTTGTTCCTTATTCCTTGACTTCTCAATCGGCTCGGCTGACTCTATTTCCATATCTTCATCCAAGAACAATGTAGAAAAATGTTTGGAGTGAGGTTCAATGCGCTCAAACACATGAACTTCAGGACTATCAATATCCTCAACATCAATGATACTCGAGTTAACAAAGTTTGTATCCTCAATGTCCTTGGCTGACTCTAGTCTCAGTTCTTCAACATTAACATTCTCAAGTTGTAGTTGTCTAGGTTGTTGATGTTCTACTATGACCTCCCCAATTAAAGACTCCAATTCATGCTCTTCTTGGCTACTATCCCCAATATTGGCTTGTTGAGCATTAACTGCTCCAACCACTTGACTCAATTGAGCCTCCAACTTGCGAATAGTTGCCTCTTGCCTTTCTATCTGAAATTATTTTTCATTGTTTTGTTCCATAAGGCACATTTTTATATCCTTGATCTTCTTCAGGTCCACATTCCCAAGTTCTTTCTTTCTATTAACTTCACAAGAAAAGGTAGAACCATCATAGTAAGGGATTGGGGGAAAATAAGAAATATAAGCAGAACCATGAAGGTGACCATTTTTACCACCACACACATTACACATATTCCACATATAAGAATGATTTGATGCACATAACTCGCTCTCAGGAACATTTTGAAAATATTGCCACGGGTGGTTTCCTTCACAATATGTATGGAGATCAATAGTAGAATTATCTACACTAAATTCCCATAATTCCAAGATGTCATGTTTCTCAGATCAATAGATATAAAAACAATTACAAACAATAAAAATAAAAAATAAAAGTTCAAACTTGAACCCTAGCAATATATACAGCTACAACTACACCGTTAATTCCCCGGCAACGGTGCCAAAATTTGATCATGCCCAATTCTAGTCCTAAAAAGGATAAGTGGTCGGTGCAAATATAATCCGGTCTAAAAGTCCGGAGTCGAATCCCACAGAGAAGAAGGCTTAACTGTATTTGTTTAAAATCACTAAGAAGACAAGGTTGAAAATAAATAAACAACTGAAAACTAACTATGCTTGAATTATAAACAATTGGAATAAAGTTGTAAAGTAATGGTTTCTCCCGTTGTTGATTTCCTTGGTCGCATGTTTCTTATAGCTTTGACTTAGTTGCCTCTATCATTCATGAACTCTTCAACTATTATAAATCTCTCTAAAGCAATTATGATAATTTACTAGACGCACTCTCTCAATCTACGCTACCTAGATTCACATTGTTGTTCACTTATATCGCACCCGAGGTATCATTATCCCTAATCCAACCTCTAAACCCTCGGTTATATCTCTCGCCTATACTTTCAGAGTGATGTTGTTCAAACAACTACCTAAATATGAACTCTCTCTCAAGTAGATACGTAATAAATAGGAACGGCTAATTGAGGATCCTTTTAATTAACCAAAATCACAACGTAGTTGAACAAATAGAGATTAACAACCAACTCAAAACTATATTAATATAACAACCAATTCATCAACAATGGGTTTCACCCCAAATCTTTTATTAGATAAGTTAGCTACTCATAAAAATAACACAAATCGCAAAAGAATTCATATTCAAAGGTAAAGAAACAAAGAAGAAGATTAAAGATTGATACCCAATGATCCTCCTTGCCTCTTGACCTTCCTTATGATGTTTTTCACTTCCAAAAACCCTTCTCTCCTTATCTTGGTCGGCCCCTCTCGTTTAATATAGGATTTAGGGCTTAAGATCCCATTTGTTGCATTTTGGTCCCTAAAATTTACGCGTCCCGCCGTGGTCCTACCATGGTTACGCCAGGACCGCGGCCAGAGTGGCCTTCAGAATCATCTGCAGCAGTGTTCTACCACGGTCCTACCGCGGTTACAATTTCAATCGCATTTTTCACCTTGTTTTGTTTGGAATTTGGAAAAATATAAAACATAAAAGTTGTATCCATTTGTGTTAGCTTTCAATTCATATATTTTGTAGCTCAAATAAAGTTTTGAGCTAAAAGTTATGTATATTTTACTAGACAGTACGTAATATGCCTACTCTAATCTTCGTTTTGTTATTGTATCATCCGTTGACCCCGAATACAATCCCGGACCCGAATACAATCCTGGCTTAATTCTTGGGATTTTACTTAGACTTCAAAGATCCAAATTACTTCAATTTATTTCATAATATCTATATAGCTTGGAATCACTCCTACAAGGTATAAAACACACTTTTAGTGCAAAACACTAGCGATTAAAGCGCAAACTCAACTAAAGTACAATACATTAGAGTGTAATAATCGACTAAAATACGTAATTATAGCCTATCATCAGTTCGCAACCCAGTGCTTCCCCCGCTATCTTATTTTCTCTTATTTTAGTTCTGTAATAGACTAAGTAGATTCTTTCTGTGTTAAATCGGTTGGTAGATGCTCATGACTGGTGACACACCGATATTGGGCTATATCTATTCCGCAATTGTACTGTTTCACCTTATTTTGGGATTATTATTATGTTAAAGACTTAATTTGCATTATTTTAATTTCTGAAAATAAAGTGGGAGTGTGTCATCTGGCATCGTCTTCAGGAGAGGCGCCATCACGACCGGGTCTAGATTTAGTATTGTGACAAGCACCCAGAACCATAAAATCAAAGACGAATTTGTGAGAATGGGTCTTTCCATAAATGTAATGGCAGTGAAAGTTACCATAAATGAGTAATAGCAGCAAGAAGGGTAAGTAAAATCCGCGTATGGACGTGTATAAGGAAAGAATAAAAAAGGATCGCCATAATCGACTAGGTTTTAGTGTAAATGTAGAGATGAGAGAATGAAGAGGTTTCCAAGGCAGATGTTTAGGTGGAGATGGATTAAGGTTTCAGGGTAAAGGGGTATAAGGAAAGAGTAGGAATTATTACGAGTCATTGATCATCTGAGATCGACGGTCGTGATTAAAGGAAAGTGGGGCGGGTCGATGAAATGGATCCCGACCGGATTGGAATAAAATGAGTTGTTTAGTTTGGGCCAGGGCAGCTTGGGGTTGGGATCACTCTTTTGGACCTTAATTGGTCCGAAAATGAAGCCTAATTTGGGATAGATTTTAAAGTAAGAAATTAAGAGGAAATAACTTAAATAAAAAAATAAAAAATAATATTTATGCAACTTAATACTTTAAAACAATAGTTAAAGATAATAAAAATGTAAGAAATTATTTTGTCCTTAAAAATGACAAATGCAATTTATTGTAAATTATGGGCTATTATTGTAAAATTATGTATTTGGCATAAAAGTGCAAATGCAATTATATAAAGTGGAGTAAAATATTATAAAACATATATGTAGATGCAAATAATAGAGTTAAATTATTAAATCATCAAAAATAATTAAGGGGATAATTACTAAATAATCAAGTAATTTAATTGCAAAAAAATCAATTTATGAAAAGTTATAGAAAATCTTGCATAACCTTTGTAAATTAAATAATGATGCAATATGATAATTTGAAAGTATATACTATTTAAAAAATATGATATAGAATTGGATATCAACATATCCAACTTCCCATGGACCCCCGCAAGGGCCATGTAGCTACTGGTGAAATAGTATTCCCCTCCAGCTGTTAAGGCATACCTCCCATGGGACTATCATGGTCTCATGGTATCCTTTACAAAGTTTAACTTCTTCCAGTACCAACTGCAATCTTGAGAAGGCTTGTGTTCCCATATGGAAGGAGCTTGCTTTATATAGATTCCATGGACCAATTTTACCCATAACGAGTCTTTATTCTCCACTAGTTGACAAACAGTTTGCTAATAGATGCTAAATTCCAGTTCATGTAGCCCTTTAAACTAAGACCTCCATTGCTCTTAGGCAAGAATATATACCACTAAACTGATATTCCTCTTCTCTTCATTGCACTCCCCCCAAAGATAGTCTTTACATCTCCTATAAATTTCTTTTATAACACTCTAAGGCAACATAAAAAATAGAACAGCATTCAAAACTTGTAGTCGACCTATATAGGAAAGCTTCCTAGAGTATCCAATATTGATTTTGCTTGTAATCTTGTCAACCAAAATCTTGCAGTCTATCTTGTTCCATTTCTTTGCGGAAAGAGGTAGTCCAAGATATCTCATGGGGAGGTGACCATGTGAAAAACCTATTTTGTTGTAGAAGAGCCTCTTTGGTGGTTTATTCCACCCCTACCATGAAAATGCTAGACTTCTCCATATTGGCTACAAGCCCTGAAGCTTAATTAAAGTGATTCAAAGCTTCCATAACGCTTTTAACATATTTTATGTTTACTGTGCAAAATATAATAAGGTCATCTGCAAACACAAATGTGTAAGTTGATGGTGCTTACACATAGGGTAAAATTTAAAGTCTGATAAATCTTTTATAGATTTCAGTAGTCTTGTCAAATACTCCATGACCAATACAAATAGGACGGGTGACATAGGGCTCCTTTCCTTAGTCATTTTTACCAGCAAAAAAATCATGGCATTCTCCATTTACCTTATCTGTAAAGTAAGGAGAAGTCACGCATGTCATGACCAGTTGCACAAACTCAGGAGGAAACATGTATCCAAGTAAGACCTCTTGCAAGAACTCCCAACTGGCCATATTATAGGCTCTCCTAAGGTCTATTTTTATTAAACATCTAGGGGAGGTTTTTCTATTATAATGCCTTAGTAAATCATGGAAAATTAGAATATTGTGGACTAGTGATCTTTCCTATACAAATGCTTCTTGGTTTTCTTCCACAATAACACTAATGACCTTTCTCAACCTGATACAAATCATCTTTGAGATGATTTTACACAATACTTTGCAGCATGAGATTGGTCGAAACTGTGAGACATATTCAGGATCATCAACCTTAGGAATAAAAGCAATGTTAGTAGTTTTTTATTATTTTAATAGCATTCCTTTCTAAAAGAACTGAAAAATGGCATTTAAGGTATCTTCTCCCGCAATACTCCGGGTAGACTTGAATAAATCACAGCTAAATCCATCAAGTCATGGGCTCTTATTGATATCAATTTGAAGGAGAGCTGTTTTGACATCCTTATCTGTATAAGGACTCAATAATTCTATTTGATGGCCCTCAGATAATAGTGGTCCTTGGTGGAAGAAACTAAGGAATGCATTAATATTAAAACTAGCTTTTTGCCTTAGAAGATCCTCATAGTAGTTGAAACAAATTTGCAATGATATCAAGATCATTCTGCCAAACTCCTTGGTCATCCTTAAGTTGTATAGTACATTGCTTTACCCTTTTATGCTTAATGATAAAGTAGAAATACTTTGAGTTGTCATCCCCAGTTTGATCCATGTAACTTTGGCCCTTTGCTGAAGAACATCTCAGTTAAGTAGGAGATCTAAATTTTAGGTATTACCTTGGTGAGGATGTGTGAGCAGCCCACAAGTATCAATAAAATTCCAGAAATTTGCTATGTCAGACCAACCAACAAGATTTTCTCATATTCAATTATCTGGATGGAAAACAAAATTGAAATCACCTAAAACCAGCCATGGATTGGAACAACCTGAGCTTATGCTAACTAGGTTATTCCAGAGATCCCTCCTTTCCTCTTTGGTATTAAAAGAATACATTATAGAAAGAAGGAATTTCAGTTGGAGAGGAATGTATGCTGCATCACAAGCGATAGCTCGGAAACTGATATTGACAAGGGATATTTTGTAGAATTCAGGCCTCTATACCAATACAATCCTTCCATTATAATGAAAATTAGTTAGCCTCTGCCAACCTCCATACAGCTCATTAGTAATATTATCCATCCTATTCCTCTTTATTTTAGTTTTTAGTAAACCAATTAAAGTCGACCTCACATTATTACACAAAAGCTTAGCCTCCTACTCCTTATTAGGGGCATTTAGTCCCCAGACATTCCAACATAGAATATTAACCATTCCCTTGATGGGGAATTAATTTATCTCTCGCACTTGACTCTGACTCAGCTGAATCAAACTTACCGATTATATCATTGTTCAGAACCTAGAAGGAATTAAGTCTCTCAACTAAGTGAGTAGTTGATTGTTGCCCTCTATTGCTATTTAGACGAGTGATCCATGCACTTCCTCTTATACCTTGCTTTTGTTGGTGCATCTTCGTATGGCCATGCGTTGATGCTTGGTTCATCTTATTTGGCAGAATGTGAGTACCACCAGTATTGACCTTGTTCCTAAGGGCAGTCTCCTTAGTAGCTCGTGGAAATGCTCTATTAGTAATATATTTCTAGGTATCACACCTCCTTTTTACGCACCCGCGAAGGGTGAAGGAGTTTTTTCAATAAAAGGACAATCGAAGGGGATTTGTTTAATCATTTTAGTGACGTCACTTGGGAGATTTAGAGTGTCCCAAGTCACCGGTTTTAATTCCGAATCAAGGAAAGGAATTGACTCTAAATTACAGTCTGCATACTAGATATCCGGATAAGGAATTCAGTTAACCCGGGAGAAAGTGTTAGGCATTCCCGAGTTCTGTGGTTCTAGCACGGTCGCTCAACTGTTATATTCGACTCATTTATATGATTTTAACAATTATGTACTTAGTGCAAATTGTGACTTTTTACCGCTTTTATTATTACTGCCGTCATTTTTAACAAAGAATTGCAACGTTTTAAAAACGTATCTCGAACCACATCACAACCAGTGTACATGTGGTCATCGATACATTTCGACTCCGTTGAGATTTGGATTTAGGTCACATCAATATACACCCGGGTTTAAGAAGGTAATTTACTATTTTATTTTAAGAATTGCGACGTCATGGAAATGCATCTTGAACCACGTTACAACCAGTGTACACATAGTTTGTTGACATATTTCGACTTCGTCGAGATTTAGATTTGGGCCGCATAAATGCACACCCGAGCTTAGGAAGGTAAAATTAATTAAGGCGCATCCTAACGAGAGTCTAACGTGTTTGTTATTTTGGAGAAAGCCATGGAATTCGTTAAATGACCTATTCCGAAGTCAATGCAATTAATATGTGTATCTAATTAACGGCCCCATAATTTGTAATTTACTTCGGTGAGGCACACATCATTTTATTTTAAAGGATATCTTAAAGTGACTATGTTCTTCTATTTTTCCGTCCGTCTCTAAAGAATGAGAGAAAAAGAGTTCCTAACTTATTTACATGCTCACGAGTTGTTATAGTTGAGTTCCGAACGTGATTTGTTAAATCTGAAAAAGAGACATGTATATGGAGTCTATTTGACAATTATGGGCCCAGGACCCTTGTATACGGCATAAACTAGACCTGGGCCGGCATTATTCTAATGGGGGCTCAGTCGATTTACTCTACACCTATTTAACACTTATAAGGCTGAAAAAGGTAAAATTAACACTACCTAATTTAAACAATGTTGCTACAAGTTTCGGATGGCCCACTCATCAAATGAGATAGACTAAATTAACAACCAGAATGCTTTTTGATCCATATACTACCCAATGAGCAATCTGAGGTAAATGAACATGGTTGCTACATTATCACTTTTCGATTAAGCCTATATGGGACGTTTGATGGCAGTATACTACTACATCATTAATTCTTTTCTAATAGCATACATAAGAAATTTAACTAACTAAACCACTATAGGGTAATTACTGTCCAGTTATGCAGTTTGATGGCAAAGTTTACATACCAAGTATACAGAATGTCTTAAACTACAACCAACAAAAACAGAGAAGAAAACTACAATAAGTTCCAATTCCAATTCTTCATATCCTTTTATTCATGCTTCAAGTTTTAGCTACATTGAACCAATATATCAATTGTGTGTACCTGAAATTTGGGAAAAAGCAAGGAAGGAGATGAAGATCAGTAATGGCAGCAGCACTTAACACATTAACACATTCAACAATAACAAAAGCAACAAAACTAGCAACAACCCAGTAACATATTTGAACACCAACAGGGATGATTCCAACAATACCAAAACCAAACAAGAAAAGAAGATGCACCCAGAAACTCTTAAGGTTTCAACAAACTAAGGTTCAATCAACAATAGACTCAACAGACCTCAAAATCACATAGACTCAACTGACCTCAAAATCACTCAAATCAATCCAAAGAACTTGAATCAGAAAAGTGAAAGTAGGGAAACAGAAGGAAAGCTTCAATCAAACAGTCAATAATCTTCAAGCTTCTAGAAAATACTGATGCTTTCTGAAAACTTGCTCTCCTAAACTCTCTGAACTTCTGATGTTAAAAAACCCAGTCTTGTTTACTCTTAAACTCAATTTTGATGCTTAAAATCTGTCCCTAATTCAATGTTCAATCCTCCTATTTATAGCCAAACTCCAAATCTCTTTACAACATGTTCCTATTTAAAAACTGATCAGATTCCTTTATTCCTTCCTCTATCCACTTTCAGCCTATTTTTTTACACTTAACTAACTAAAAGCTGATTATCCTCATGTTATTCTCTCTGTTTTCCCACTCAGAAATGTATGCCCCTTGAGATTCCCCTGACAGCCCATTCTTTTATTATTAAGGTATTTTCTTTTCATTAAACTAAACAAATATGGGCAGGTTGAATCAGGTGTGCCTGACAGTCCATCCTGTTTCCACTCAAATGTAGCTGACATGGATTCAAATAACAGATAGAAAAATGAATTAAATGTTTCACTACGGCATGCGGACAACCTGAATAATCACATGGCTTCCATTAAAATTTAACAGTTTAAGGTAGTGAATTAAATCAAATTCATCCCTTAAGCAAACTCCCAAATCGATCAATATATGGTACAAATTGACACCAAAGGTAATAATCAATTCTTGACACTTTAATGGCTAGGCAGTTTGATTCAATAGTGACTCATTTAAGCATTTCAAACATTTGACAAAATTAAATCAAACTAAGCAAATTCAACATTGTGATGAACTGATCTCATATGAACATGTTTAATTCACACGGGTAGAAATGAAGAACGAGAAGAAGAACAGATAAAAGACGAGGATTCAAACGACTAAACTAAAACATAAAGGAACTAAAAGAAACAATAACAAAAACAAAAATACGGAAAGAAGAAATACCCGGAGAACTGGCCATATTTGAACAAATCCAAGAAGTCTCCAATTCTTTTGGCCGGAGTGGACCTTAATCCTATGTTTTCAGTATGAAAACATAGGACTAAGGTCTAATTCGGTCAAAAATCTTCCCCATTCGAACGAATTGAGAGTTTAGGCATTTTAGGGTTCGTTCTTGGATTTGAGATCTGAGGATCTATGCCAACATTTGAGGGAAACCCACCAAGGATTTGAGGTAAGAGAGTCAGGGAGGGCTCAGGGTGTGATTTTTGGGTGGATCGGGCAAGGAAGGGTTTGGCTCGAATCTTTTGATTGAAAATTCGAGAATATTGGGGATGATTCGAAGGATAAGGGGTAGGGATTTGGAAAGAGGATGGTTTGGAGGTTCAAGGGTGTTATTTGGGTGGCTGTTGGACCACCGATCGCCGGTTTTATGGTGAAGGAAAATGAGGGAGGCGCTAGGGTTTCAGGGTCGTTTGGTTCTCTACGAGAGACGACTGGTGAAGAGGTGTGTGAATGAATCCGAATTTGAGGGTCTGGGGTGGGTTTTGGTATATTAAAATTGATCTCTTAATCTGGGCCGTTGGATGATGGGATCCAACGTCTCAGATTTAAAAGAAATGATGGGGCGATCCGGTTTGATAATAGTTCAGGGTTGGATAAAAGGATATGGGTGAGGATTGAACGATCTGGACCGTTGATCAAGTGAGATCAACTGTCAAGATAGGGTGTGACAGAACGACGTTGTTTGGTCGTATCTGGGATTGGACCGACCTGGTGCCTCTTTGGGCCTGATTTTGAGTCCAAGCGATGGCCCAATTCTATTTTGCTTCTTATTTTCCTTTTTTCTTCTTTTTCTTTCATTTTTTTCTTTTAATTTAATTAAACAAAATTCCTAAATAATTTGTAAAATCAAAATAAAACTACACACATATTAACTACCACTGACACAACTAACACATAAATTAAACATTTAATAAAAATAAAATCACACCATGACAACAAATAAAAAATACATATTTTGTAATTTTCCTTTTAAAACCAAATTATGGTTTAGTCAATTCCTAAATGCACAATTAAATACTAAATATGCATGCAACGTATATTTTTGTATTTTTTTCATTAAAAGCACGCACGGACAAATGCAAATGCTAAAGAAAAGATAACACAAAAATCACAAAAATCACACACAACAAAAAACTATTTTATTTTGAATTTTTGTGAGTAATTGTTGTGAGAGAAAATATCAAGTGCTCACACTAGGTACCCTCAGAGTTTTGTTGTGCCTCTTTATTTCCTTGTTTCTGCTCCTGAACCTTATCCACCTCATATTTTCTGATTGGATCTTTAATACTCAGGTTCTCCACTTTAACCCCTTGTTTCTTCCTGCAATCCTCCTCATAGTGACCATATTTGTGGCAATGTATGAAGAGTATCAACTTCTATTCTTATTGCATACTTTGTCTCATGATAGCCCCTTTTCATGCCTAAACAACACGGTCTCAGGCAAACTGTCATCCATACTAACCTCAATTATCATTCTTGCATAATGAGGTCTAGTTTCTTCTCAATACTTTGATCTACAAATAATGATTCGCCCACAAGGCTACCAATTTTACTTAGCCCCTTTGGAATCCAATACTTGAAATGCAAACCTGGGAATTTTACCCAAATTGGAACTGTTTGAAGTTCCTCTCTTGTAAAATCCATATTCGGGCTCCAGGCCTTCACAATGAATGGTTTATTATCAAAGTGATATATTCATCCCTCAATAATAGCCTTCTTCCTCTTTGCACTATCAAACCTCACCAGAACTATTCTGTTTTTCATCATCAAATTTTTTTTATCCCATGCTTATTCCACAATTTTGAATATAACATTGCATAACATTGAACATAGGGTATGATCCTAATACATAGCACATACCAAAATCCCTCCAATAGGTAATTTTAGAGTTAATATCTTCCAAATCAATTTCAACAATGAAATTCTCATTGTAAGTGATATGAGGAACATATTCTAATTTGAAACTTGAGTTTGAAATTTTTGCCACATCAAAATCATCCCAAATTGAAGCCTGCCTAACTGTATTTTCCTTCTCATTCTCCTCTACCACATCCACCCATGATTTCTTTCCATTAGACGATTGAGTAGCAGGACATGTAGTTTGCAACATATCATTCCATTTTTCCTGTGCAATTTTACTCAGTTCTTTCTCATTATTAGTAGTTTGCTTACTCTGTTCAACAGAATTATCAACAGTGTTAATACTTGCGCAAGAATGTGAGGTAGAACCTTGTGACGATCTGGTCAGTTGTTTTTGAAATTTATGTCGCGTTCCCCCATTAACTGCTTTCCCTAAGTTCATTTATGCTATTTTGATTTGCTGCCACGTTCGGTGTTAGGATTCAGAGTGTTTTGGGACACTTAGTCCCTAAAGAAGAGCTTAAATGTTGGAAAGTGGTCCGTATCGAAATAGTTTGAAGACTGCTTCAAAATGGAAATACGACAGTTCCCTCAGCTCCGTTGGGTGATTTCGGGGATAGGAGCATGTTTAGAGAGTATTTTGGGAGCCCGTAGCTCATATAGGCTTGAAATGCCGAAGGTTGTATTTTTGAAGTTTTCGGTCCGATAGCGAGTTTTGATATGAGGGTCGAAACAGAATTTCTAAAGTTGTTGTAGCACCATCATGTCATTTGGGACGTGTGTGCAAAATTTTAGGTCAATCGGATGAGTGTTAGTTAGGTTTTTGATCGAAAGCATATGTTGGATCACCATGAGGTTCTTAGGCTTGAATCTTTGATTTAATCAGATTTCCAGTGTTGTTTTAGGAGTTTTAAGGATTGGTACAAGTTCTAATGAGGTATTATGGGGTATTGGTTCTTTTGGTTGAGGTCACGGGGGCCTCAGAATGATTTTGGGTGGTTAGCGGAGGATATTTAGAAGTGTGCAGCAACTGATCCCTTTATCTTCTAGTATTGAAGCCACAAAAGTGGCTTGGTCTTCGTAGAAGTGGGTTTGGTCCATCCATGTTGAGACCGCAGAAGAGGTTTGGTACCCGTTGAGGCTAACCACCAAAGCGATTAAAAGTCCGCGAAAGCAGAACTTCCAATTTTTAAATTAACCGCAGAAGCGGCTCGTGGTCCACATATGCGGGAGCACATAAGCGACCCCTTGTGTGCAAAGGCAGAAATACATGTTCTGAAATAGTGGAATCCGAGGGAATTCAAAAGTTGGAGAAATCAAAATTTAGCTCGGGAAGGCAATTTTGGATGGATTTTGAAGAGAGATCACTGTGTAATGTTTCATTGACATCATTTAGTTGTATACCATCAATATCTAGTTAAATCCACCATTTGAATTCGAATTTTGAGATCAAAATTGGGGAAAATTGGACGAAACTTCTTAGACCTAATTATTGAGTTTTGAGTGGTCTTCTGACCTCCGATTTGGGAAATTTTTATATGGTTAGACTTGTGAGAGTACGAGGGTTCTGGAAACATAAAAGCTATCTAATTCCGAGACGTTGGCTTGAGGGGAATTCTAGTTATTTTACCGATGTTCACGCCTTAGCTTTAATTTTTAATAATTAAATCAGTTGCTTGTGATGTTATTTATGTTATGTAATTGAATTGAATAGATTTGGGCCATTTGGAGTCGAATACTCGTGGCAAGGGCGTTATTTCATAGTTGATTTTGTACAGGTTCGAGGCAAGTGACTTTTCTAACTTGGTGTGGGGGACCTTTCCCCTTAGGACATGATCCTTGATATTTAAATGTCACGTACGTGAGGTGACGAGCGTCTTCTTGAGATAATTGTTGTAAACCGATTTCTACTGGAAATATAAATTGAGATTCATGTTTATTTGTTCATTTTAGACTGTTATTTTAACTTGTGCTAGCTTAGGGAAGCATATTTAGCTAACTTACTTGTTTAATTGCTAAATTGTATCATGTGAAATCTGTGCAACATGTTAGGCTATAAATTACCATTACTTGTTTGGATTTAGCAATTGTTCTTAAAATATGATTCGTTTTGTGTGTTTAAATTGCGACTACTGGACGGTTCGCTGGGAGATCCCCCCCCCCCCCCCCCCGGTACTTGACTTGTTTCGGATTAAAGGTGAGGGATACCGAGAGATCCTTGGCACATGTACTTATATATGTTGGGATACCAAGAGATACCCGACTTGCTTATTAAGGATACCAATAGATCCTCGGGATACCAAGAGATCCCCGGCTGCTACTCCTTGCTGAGAGTTTCCTTCCTTGTATTGCTACCTTGTTTTCCATTACTGTTTTTCGTATTTATCTGGCTTAGATTCTCGCTGTAGACTTTATTTACATTGCTTCCGCTATCTTATTATTTACTATGCTTACTCTCAATAGGGCCCTGACCTTCCTCGTCACTACCCGACCAAGGTTAGGGTTGGCATTTACTAAGTACCGTTATGGTGTACTCACATCTCTTCTGCGCATGTTTTTCATGTGCAAATCTAGGCACCTCCGTTTAGGGACACTACTAGTGATTCAGGAGAGTTCTCGGAGACTTGAGGTATATCTGCCGCATCCGCAGACCGAAGAGTCTCCCTCTTATTCTATCATGTAGCTTAGCTAGT
This sequence comes from Nicotiana benthamiana, assembly GCA_034376525.1. Classification (NCBI taxonomy): domain Eukaryota; kingdom Viridiplantae; phylum Streptophyta; class Magnoliopsida; order Solanales; family Solanaceae; genus Nicotiana; species Nicotiana benthamiana. The sequence continues at coordinate 34,698,438 of CM067329.1, read as the reverse complement.
ACCTATCCTGTTTTTCATTGATGTGTACATTTCCGGATGTTAGAGTCGTATTATGTACTTTATTATAGCCTGTGTTTCCCGTGAGTTTTTGATTTTGGGATTTTGTTTTAAAATTCATGGTGTTGAAGTGTATGTTCCAAGCGGCAAATTATATACCTTCCTTAAGTTATTTTAGTTTTAAATTATTATTCCATAAAATTTTGTTATTTCCGCACTGTTAGACTTACCGAGTCATGGTGACTGGGTTCCGCCATGACATATTCACAATTGATGGACTATGGTCGTGACAAGTTGGTATCAAAGCTCTAGGAGACACAAAACATAGAACGATTAATTAGAGTCCCGCTGATCGGTATGGAGACGTCTGTACTTATCAATGAGAGGATATGTAATTGTTTAGGAAAAATCTTCACTTCATTGAATTCCTTAGCATGCTATATTTTGACATCGATTCTAAAATTTATGTCTTTTATTCTCTCACAGATACTGAGGGCACGTGATACTCAAAACGATCAGGCACTCACGTCCCTCTATTGGAGCCATCAGAGGTCGGGGATGGGCAGAGGCTGTGGACACACAAGTAGTGCAGCTAGAGCACCTGTGTGAGCTGCTGCCGACGTACCGCCAGCTGATCCAGTCGGAGTTCAGGCACCCGACACGCCTACCACCACTACTACTCACGCCATTCAGGAGACCTTAGCTCAGTTCATGTCTATGTACACCACATTGGCTTAGGCGGGGTTGCTTCCCGTCGCTGTAGCCATATCCCAGGCCGGGGGAGGGGCCCAAACTCCTGCATCCCGCACTCCTGAGCAGAGAGTGCATATGGAGCAGGTCCGAGATATCATTCTTGTGCGGCATGCAGCGCCAGTTCAGCCCGTGGGTAGGTCAGCTGTATTAGAGGACGAGCACATGAGGCTTGAGGGGTTTTAAAATATAAGCTTCATGTGTTCAACGGTTTAGCATCGGAGGATGCCTTGGGATTTCTAGAGGAGTGTCATCGTATTCTCCGCACTATGGGTATAGTAGAGTCCAGCGGGGTTTCCTTTACTGCCTTTCAGCTTCAGGGAGCTGCCTATGATTGGTGATGCACTTATGAGATAGACAGCCTGGGCGAGGTTGCTTCACTGACTTGGACCTAGTTTTCGGACATGTTTCTAAGAGAGTTTGTTCCCCAGAGCCTCAGGGATGCATGAGAGGCAGAGTTTGAGCACTTGCGCCAGGGTACTATGACAGTATCAGAGTATGCCATCCGTTACATAGGTTGGCCAGACATGCACCGGCTTTGGTTGCTACAATCCGTGAGAGAGTTCGCAGGTTCATTAAGGGTCTTGTCCCACCCATCAGATCTAGCATGGCTCGAGAGTTGGAGATGGACATTCCTTATCAACAGGTAGTGAGCATTGTTAGAAGGATCGAGGGTATTGTCGCCAAGGAGCGATGGGAGAGAGAGGCCAAGAGGTCTCGGGAGTCGGGCCACTACTTTGGTGCCCATACTCTAGCAGCAGGTCGACATGATAAGGGTTTTGCAGGCCGTCCCATTCATTCAGCTCTTCCAATAGCCAGCAATGCTCCAGCTCTACCTATACCTCAGGAGCCTTATTATGCGCCTCCAGTTTCTAGCGCGCCTCTTACGCGGGGTACTTTTAGAGGTCAGTCTAACAGACCTGACCCCAGCCAGTCACAGCCACCACGTCCTCCTAGAGCTTGTTTTGAGTGTGGTGAGACCTGCTATGTGGTGAGGGATTGCCCTATACTTGGGAGGAGTGCACCTCAACAGGCTGCTCAGCTACAACGTGCTTCTCATAGTTCTCAGGCCATGATCACAGCTCCAGCTACCACCCCACCTACCCAGCAAGCCATGGCGGAGATGGGGGAGATAGAGGTCTCCCTCGAGGGAGGGGCCGGGCCAGATATTATGCTATTTCTACTCGCACCGAGGCTGTTGCCTCCAATTCTATTATCACAACTATTATATTGGTTAGTCATAGAGAGGCATTGGTTCTATTCGATCCAGGCTCTACCTATTCTTACGTGTCTTCTTATTTTGCTCCGCGCACATTTGGGTATAGCCCGAGAGTCATTGAGCTCTCCTGTTTATGTTTCTACTCTTGTGGGAGATTCTCTTGTTGTGGACTGCGTTTATCGGTCGTGTTTGGTTACTATTCGTGGTTTTAAGACTAGAGCAGATTTATTATTACTCGGTACGGTTGACTTTTATATTATTTTGGGCATGGACTGGTCATCGCCCCATCATGCTATTCTTAATTGTCACGCCAAGACCATGACGTTGGCTATGCCAGGTGTTCCGCGTATTGAGTGGGGTGGTACTTTTGATCACACTCCCAGTAGAGTTATCTCTTTTCTTAAAGCTCAGCGTATGGTTGAGAAGGGGTGCACCACGTATTTAGCTTATTTGAGAGATGTCAGTACTGATACCTCTTTTGTTGATTCTGTCCTAATGGTATAGGAATATCCCGATGTGTTTCCAACTGACCTTCCGGGTATGCCACTAGATAGAGACATTGATTTTGGTATTGATTTTTTGTCGGGCACTCAGCCCATTTCCATTCCTCAATACCGTATGGCTCCTCCTGAGTTGAAGGATCAGTTACAAGAATTGCTTGATAAGGGTTTTATTCAACCCACTGTTTCACCATGGGGTGCTCCTATCTTGTTTGTGAAGAAAAAGGATGGTTCTATGCGCATGTGTATCGATTATCTTTAGTTGAACAAGGTTATAGTGAAGAACTTATATCCTTTGCCTCGTACTGATGATCTTTTGGACCAGCTTCAGGGCGCACATGTGTTTTCAAAGAATGATTTGCACTCAGGTTACCACCAGTTGAAGATTCAGGAGCCAGATATCCCAAAGACTACTTTTAGGACTCGGTATGGTCAATACGAGCTCCTTGTTATGTCATTTGGGCTGCCAATGCTCCAGCAGCTTTTATGCATTTGATGCACAGTGTATTCAGGCCCTACCTCGACTCGTTCATCATTATTTTCATAGATGATATTCTTGCATACTTCCAGAGTCGGTAAGATCATGAGCAGCACCTGAAGACAGTGCTTCAGACCCTGAGAGAGAAGAAATTATATTCAAAGTTCTCAAAATATGAGTTTTGGTTGAGTTCTGTGGCATTCCTAGGCCACGTGGTATCGAGTGAGGGCATTCAGGTGGATCCAAAGAAGGTGGAGGCTGTGCAGAGTTGGCCCATGCCCTCCTCAACCATAGAGATTTGCAGTTTCCTTCGCCTGGCGGGTTATTACCATCGTTTTGTGGAGGGGTTTTCATCGATTTCAGCCCCTATGACTAGATTTACCCGGAAGGGTGCTCCATTTCAATGGACAGATGAGTGTGAGGCGAGCTTTCAGAAGCTCAAGACAGCTTTGACTTCAGCCCTTACTTTGATACTGTCTACTGTTTCAGGGTCATATACAGTTTATTGTGATGCCTCATGGGTCGGACTTGGAGCGATGTTGATGCAGGACGCTAGAGTGATTGCCTACGCATCCAGACAACTAAAAATACATGAGAAGAACTACCCCGTCCATGACCTTGAGTTAGCTGCTATTGTTCATGCCTTGAAGATCTGGCACCATTATTTGTACGGCGTGCCCTGTGAGATTTACACGGATCATCGAAGTTTACAACACTTATTCAAGAAAAAAGATATGAACTTGCACCAGAGGAGATGGTTGGAGTTACTGAAGGATTATGATATTAATATTCTTTATTACCCGGGCAAGGCCAATTTGTAGTCGATGCCTTGAGTCGCCGGGCGGAGATTTTGGGGAGTTTAGCATATTTACTAGCTTTAGAGACACCCATGGAGATGGATGTTCAGGCCTTAGCCAGTCATTTGGTGAGATTGGATCTTTGGAGCCCAGTCGGGTTCTAGCTTGTGTGGTTTCTCGGTCTTCATTGTTTGATCGTATCAGGGAACGATAGTATGATGACCCCCATTTACTTGTCCTCAAGGACAGGGTTGATCATGGCGATGCCAGAGATGTGACTATCAGTGAGGACGAGGTATTGAGGATGCAGGGTTAGGTATGTGTACCCAACATTGATTATATTCAAGAGTTGATATAAGCAGAGGCTCATAGTTCGCGGTATTCCATCCATCCGGGTGCCATGAAGATACATCAAGATTTGAGGCAGCATTACTGGTGGAGGCAAATGAAGAAGGACATAGCGGGGTTTGTAGCTAGATGCCTCAACTGTCAGCAGGTGAAGGCTGAGCACCAGAGACCGGGAGGGTTACTTCAGGAGATAGAGATTCCAGAGTGGAAATGGGAGAAGATCACCATGGATTTTGTAGTTGGTCTCCCTCTGACTGTGAAGATATTCGATTCTATTTGGGTTGTTGTAGATCAACTGACCGAGTCGGCTCATTTCATACTCAGTGGAGCGGTTAGTGGGAATATACATCAGAGAGATTATCCGTCTGCACGATATTCCCATTTTTATCATCTCGGACAGGGTACCCAGTTTACCTCACGGTTCTGGAGACCCGTTCAGCAGGACTTGGGTACCCAGGTGACTATGAGTGCAACATTTCACCCTCAGATAGACGAACAGTCCGAGCGCACCATTCAGATTCTTGAGGATATGCTCCATGCGTGCATGATTGAGTTTAGAGGGTCTTGGGATCAGTTCTTGCCATTGACTGAGTTTGCTTAAAATAATAGTTACCAATCCAGCATTCAGATGGCACCATATGAGGCTTTATATGGTAGGAGATGGAGATCTCCGATGGGTTGGTTTGAGCTGGGTGAGGCCAGGCTATTGGGCACTGATGTGGTCTAGGATGTGGTAGAGAAGGTTTAGGTGATTCAGGACAGACTCCGTATAGCCCAGTCCAGACAGAAGAGTTACGCGGACCGAAAGGTTCGTGATGCTTCCTTCATGGTTGGTGAGCGAGTTCTGCGTCGGGTTACACCTATGAAAGGTGTCATGAGGTTTGGGAATAAAGGAAAGTTGAGTCTGAGGTTCATTGGCCCTTATAAGATTTTGAAGATAGTTGGGGAGGTTGCTTATGAGCTTGCTTTAGCTCCCAGTTTGGCCGAGATTCATTCAGTATTTCATGTCTAGATGCTTTGGAGGTATCACGGTGATCCGTCTCATATGTTGGAGTTCACTTCAGTCCAGTTGGACAAGGATCTGTCCTACGTGAGGAGCCAGTGGCGATATTGGACAGGCACATCCGGAAGCAAAGGTCAAAGGATATAGCTTCAGTAAAGGTTCAGTGGCGAGGTCAGCCGGCCAAGGAGGCAACTTAGGAGACTGAGCGGGATATGCGCAGCCGATACCCTCATCTTTTCACTACTCCAGGTATATTCTATATGCTTAATTGAGGACGAACAAATGTATATATGTAGGAAGATGTACCGACTCAGCCAGTTCTTTTTTGAATTTATGCCCAGTTCCCCCATTAACTGCTTCCCCTAAGTTCATTTCTGCTATTTTGGTTTGCCGGAACGTTCGGTGTTAGGATTCGGAGTGTTTTGGGACACTTAGTCCCTAAATGAGAGCATAAATATTGGAAAGTGGTCCGTAATTGAAATAGTGTGAAGACGGCCTTAGAATAGAAATCCGATAATTCCGTTAGCCCCGTTAGGTGATTTTGGGGTTGGGAGCGTCTTTGGAGAGTATTTGGGAGCCCGTAGCTCATTTAGACTTGAAATGGCGAAGGCTGTATTTTTGAAGTTTCCTGTCTGATAGCGAGTTTTTGATCTGAGGTTCAGAACAAAATTCCAAAAGTTGTTGTAGCACCATCATGTCATTTGGGACGTGCGTGCAAAATTTCGGGTCAATCGGATGAGTGTTGGTTAGATTTTTGATCGAAAGCATATATTGGATGAACATGAGGTTCTTAGACTTGAATCTTTGATTTAATCGGATTCCCGGTGTTATTTTAGGTGTTTTATGATAAATGTTATAGAATGAGTGCTTCTTTTTAAGGTTAAAAGTTCGTTCAACTTTAGTTTGATCAATTAATTTCGAGTGAATTTGAAAAGATTATTTTTTCAATATATCTTTTGAAAAATATTATTAGTTGTGTGACCTAATATTAAATCCTAAAATTATGGATATTTGTTACTCATATTGATCAATTAACTTCATATGCTTTTATCACAATTTGTCAAGATTTATCAACTAACACAAATAACTTAATGTAATAAAATTTACATTTAGTCATTAGTTGGAATAAATGCAGAAAGAAAAACCTTTGTTAGGTGAATTTTATATTTAGGTAAATTGCACCCATTTGGTAGGGCTGTTGGAAGCACACTTGGGTGTCGTAGGCTTTAGGATCTTTTCCATTCATATAGACGTTGAACTTTTGTTTTTGGGAATAAAAATGGTAAATTTATTGATGATCTCAAACTTCTAAATATTAGTAGTAGTTTATTTATAAAAGGAGATTTAGTGCATTTGTTATCGTTTCAAATAAGGAATGATTTAATAATCAATATTTTACTTAATTTTAAAGTCCTAAAAATTAGAAAAATAACTAATTTACTATTTATCCAATATAAAATATACTTTTTAAGGGTAAAAAAAGCTTATATACCGCAGCAATATTATTGTAGCTGTGTCATTTGATTTTCAATTAAAAATTTTAATTTCAATCACCTCAAATCAGCTCCAAACACTATCAAATTTCACTATGAACTTCCAGAAGGTACTATAAGTAATATTTAATAGAACCCACTTTGAATTACATAAGAAATCTTCAAAAATAAAATCGAGCTTCAAGCCCAACAATAGTTGATATTCAAATACACAGAAAAATTTAGATTTGGAAAGCTTACTTGAAAATACTATAAGCAATATTTTATAGCATCCACATCAACTCAAACAATAAATCTTTAAAATAATAATAATAATAATAATAATAATAATGTATTTTTGTGCTCTCCAAGTTCAATATATTTTTATAACTTTATATATTATTTTTAATTAATATTATTATGATAAGATATAAAACATATTAGGAAAATATGGTGCACTTAAAAGATACAACAAAGATGCATATGAATATGACAATATGAAGTTTCATGCTAAGCAATGGAAAATATATGAATGGATAGAGCGGGTAAAATAAATGTGCCGCATAGGTATAAAATGTATTAGAAATGAACCTGAGTAAATACGGATAAATATTTTGTCTTTTATGGGTATATAACATAATTTGGAGAAAATATCACGGTATAGTCAGTTTTCATACTGGTCAATCAAAAATAGCCATCATTTGCTTAGTCAATAAAAAATAGCCACTATTTTACCGCAATAGGGATCGGTCCCGTAAAATATACGGGAGTTCTGGTGCATTTGTGTACGAACTCCAGCATATTATACAGGACCGGTATACTTTGTTAACTCCTGTATAATATACGGGAGACTGGAGTACCAGTGCTCCAAACTCCAATATATTATACTGGACATTTATACTTGTTGGAACTTCCGTAAAATATACCGGAGTTCCAGTATAATTGCGGGAGTTCCAACATAGTTATCCTAGAACTCCCGTAAAATATGCGTGAGTTTAAGCATACTTATGCTGGAACTCCTGTAAAATTTACGGGCATATTTTCGGATTTTGAACAGTCTCAGATTTATCTTAAAATAAAAAATGGCTAAATTTCAACCAATTCGGAAAACCCGGTTAAAATAACACCTTCGGCCCGTCTAACCGGTCGAAATCTTACCCGGTTCATCAAAAGGGTACCCAAATTTGCAAAAATTTCAGACAACCTTAAAACCCTTCTCTTAAACCCTTGCAGAAGAAGAAGGAAACACTTTTCCCCGTCGAATTGCAGCATAATGGGCAACCAGCGATTTGGCAGAAAACGAGGTTGTTTACTAATTATTGTTTTTGTTTGTTTTGCAATTTTTTTTACTTATCCGTTTTTTTTTCTTTTCGTGTCTGAAATTTGATATAGGCATGAAGAGAAGAGTTGAACAGAAACCTTTTACAAAGAACCAGAATATGAAGAAGAAGAAGAAGAATGGTCGATTTGGTAAAGAAGAAAAGCTCAATAGAAGCCCCTCTCCAAGTGTCTCAGGTAAACTCATTCAAACCATAAATGTAGTTTAAGTGCTCCTTCCATTGCAAACAGATTTCGGGGTTATGTATAGATTTCTTAAAGAATATATATATTTATGCAAAATTGTAAGCATGAACCCCTGGGGTTAGCTCAATTGACAAAGGTTGAAATATCTAGAAAATATTGAGAAAATGATTGTGAAGAAATTGCTTAGTATCTGGTGATATATGAAATGGGATAGTCAGAGTAATAAAATGAACCAATTTTTCCTTGTTTGTGCTCTCTTATTTGCCGAAAGTTTTAGTTTTTTAATCTTTCTTTTTGGGTGGTGGGTTAATAGATGATTCGGGAGAAGAGAACTCGGAGATAGAAGAAGTCGAAGCACAAAAGGAACAAGAAGAAGAAGAAGTTTTGAATTATAAGGAGCCAACAATGTATGACAGTTTGTTGGAGTCATTGAGGTAAAACAATAATTGCTTGTATCTATCAAATACTTGTGATGGTGGTTGCTTGAATTGTCAACTGCAGGTTTTATTTGTTGGAGAAAATGAAAAGTTTTGAGTTACTTCAATTTTTTGTATTTGGTTTGATTTTTATGTTGACTATCGAGATCTATATTGTTAAGTTAAAGCAAAGTCGACATCTTTGGTACACAAACAAAATAACAAGACATAATCCACCACATAAGGTACTTTAGGAAAGGAAGTCTTTTCTGATGTGAAGGAACTTGCACTTCCATTCTCTGTACATTATCTAACTATTAGGCTTGATAAGCCAGTGAATTAAGAATTGTTGCTGCTTCAAGGCATCATGATTCATGAGGATTGTGTTGTTTATGTATCCTTTTTATGCGTCGAATTGGGTACCTATAAAGTAATAATGGTTTTGCAAATAATTGCTTATGCTCTTTTAAAACAACAAGTATGCCTCAATTCAAACTAGTTGAGGCCAGTTGTATGAATCCTCTGCTCCATTTACTTAGTTTCTTTGTGATTGCTGAAATTTGTTGGATTATTAGGACCTTCTTGAAACCACGGATTCTAATGGTTGTAGCATGTGTTGATCATCTCCTCTTTTCATGTATTTTGGAACCATTAAGCTGCTTGGGATTATATCATGAAAATGGTTTGTGAATTGCGTGCAATTGTAGGACAAAACGAGAAGAATATAACTCGGACTCAGAAGAAAATGAAGATGATGTTGAGCAAGCTCATGGCGCGTCTGGTGATGAAAATGAAGGTAAGGCCTTAAGGACTAGTGAGAATTTCTGCATTTTACTCTTAATTTTTGTGGACATGATTGTTTGACATTTTGGTTATCAAAAGTTGTTGCTGGATGTTTTATGTTCTTTATTTTGCTCTTGTATTCCATAATTTTTGATTTCCTTAAGATGGTTATTTCTAATTCTAAGTTATTTAGGGCGAGACCGGGACTTCTAACACATATAAGTGAGATTTGAAATGAATTGTCCTTCAGAAATGTCAACTCTATAGCTGATCGTTAATTCTTTTTTGATCAATTAACTCTATAGCTGATCTTATATTCTGTTTTTCTTCCAATTTTGTGTATGGAAATAGGCAGTGATAGTGATGCTTCTAGACTTAGCGAACCTGGTGCTAGTCTAAATGGAGGTGGACTGGGTAACCCCGTGGGACAGATTGGAGGTACCGAAACTGACGACGATGATTCGGAGGCCTCTGGTTCAGATGAAGAACAAGAATTGAGAGTAAATGGTCAACCTACCAAAGGGGCTTGTGCAAGCACGAGGTGTGACTAGTTTTAACTTTTAATTGAGTTTGTTGCCTTTTGTTTTAGTTCCCTTTGATGTTCCAATATTTCTGTTTGTTCACTTGTTTATGTTTCATGATTTTGTTGGATTAAATTCTAGATATAATTGCACATGTCTCTTCCTTTGGAGACAAATCAAAGTACATTACTTGTGCAATATTACTGCCAGATTATATGAGTTTCAGCTGGGAAAGTATGTTCGGTTTGGTAGTGTCCACTTGCTTTAAATGTTTGGTTGGCTGAATAAGACTATTCAACAAAAGATATATTAACTGTGTATTATATAGTTTACGAACATCTACAAGGAAAAGTGGAGGTGAAGAAAGTGGTGTTTGCTAAGATGGCAGGGAGCACAAGCGAGGAAGAACGGAGAGCGAACAGGGAGACCTACAAGGCGACGAGGAAAGAAGCAAAGATGGCGGTTACGGAAGCCAAAAACGCGGCGTTTGGCCGCATGTACGAGGAATTAGGGGAGAAAGGCGGGGACATGAAGTTATTCCGGTTAGCTAAAGCAAGGGAAAGGAAGGCGCGCGATCTTGACCAAGTTAGGTGTATCAAGGACGAGGATGGTAGAGTTCTGATGGGGGAGTCTCAAGTCAAGCAGATGTGGCAGGCGTACTTTCGAGGCTTACTTAACGAGGAGGGGGATCGTAACATAGAGCTAGGGGAGTTGGGGCATTTAGAGCAGCATAGAGACCTTGGGTACTGCAGGCGCATTAGGGCGGAGGAGGTCATGGGGGCTTTGCGTAGGATGAGTAAGGGTCGAGCGACCGGGCCTGACGAGATCCCGGTGGAGTTCTGGAAATTCATGGGTAGGTCAGGAGTGGAGTGGCTCTCCAGGTTGTTCAATGCGATCTTCAGGACCAAAAGGATGCCGGAGGAGTGGAGGTGGAGTACAGTGGTGCCCTTGTACAAGAACAAAGGTGACATCCAGTGCTGCAACAACTATAGGGGTATCAAATTAATAAGTCACACCATGAATGTCTAGGAGCGGGTGATCGAGGCGAGGGTGAGGGAGATGACATCTATATCTGTGAACCAGTTCGGTTTCATGCCGGGTCGCTCCACTACAGAAGCTATCCACCTTGTTAGGAGGCTGGTGGAGCAGTTCAGGGATAAGAAGAAGGACCTGCACATGGTGCTTATCGACTTGGAGAAGGCATATGACAAGGTACCAAGGGAGGTGCTATGGAGGTGCTTGGAGGCGAAGAGCGTGCCAGAAGCCTACATCAGAGTAATCAAGTACATGTACGATGGAGCTAAGACTAGGGTAAGGACGGTGGGTGGCGACTTAGACCATTTTCCAGTGGTTATGGGGCTCCATCAAGGATCGGCGCTTTGCCCTCTCTTGTTTGCCTTGGTGATGGATGCTCTAACCCGACATATTCAAGGGAATGTGCCTTGGTGTATGCTATTTGCTGATGACATAGTCTTGATAGACGAGACGAGGGTCGGTGTTAATGAGAGGTTAGAGGTATGGAGACAGACTCTCGAGTCTAAGGGTTTCAAAATAAGCAGATCTAAGACAGAATACCTGGAGTGCAAGTTTAGCGCCGAGCTGAGCGAAGTAGGCAGAGACGTGATGATTGGATCTCAGGCCGTCGCCAAGAGGGACAGTGTCAGATATCTTGGGTCGGTGATTCAGGGGGACGGAGAGATTGACGGGGACGTCACTCATCGTATAGGAGCGGGGTGGTCAAAGTGGAGGCTTGCATCAGGAGTCCTGTGTGACAAGAAGGTTCCACAGAAACCCAAGGGAAAATTTTATAGAGCTGTGGTTAGACCTGCCATGTTGTATGGGGCAGAGTGTTGGCCAGTGAAGAACTCTCATGTTCAGAGAATGAATGTTGCGGAGATGAGGATGATTAGGTGGATGTGCGGGCTCACCAGGTTAGATAAGATTAAGAATGATGTTATTCGAGAGAAGGTGGGGGTGGCCCCGATGGATGAGAAGATGCGAGAAGCGAGGCTGAGGTGGTTCGGGCATGTGAGGAGGAGAAGTTCTGATGTCCCGGTGAGGAGTTGTGAGCGGCTGGCAATAGTCGGCGTTCGGCGAGGCAGAGGGAGGCCTAAGAAGTATTGAGGAGAGGTGATTAGGCATGACATGACTAGAATGCGGGTTTCCGAGGATATGGCCCTTGATAGGAAAGTCTGGAGGTCTAGTATCAGGGTTGTAGGATAGGAGCCCCTAGGGTTTTTTGTACTCCTCACCCGGGGCTGGGTGAGGCTTGGCAGGGCTATCTATAGATGATTTGTGTATTAGATTGTGTCTCCCTTATGGTAGTTATTTGTTGTTGACATGTTGTTGTCTGATATTATTGCATGCTATTTTATTTATGTTTCTTATGTTTAGATAATTATTTACGCTATTTCTGTTGAAGTTACTAATGCTCTTTTGTTTTTGTTTTTGTTTTTTGTTTTTGTTTTTGTTTTTGTTGTTCCTTTCCTTCACTGAGCCGAGGGTCGATTGGAAACAGCGTCTCTGCCCTTTCGGGGCAGGGGTAAGGCCTGTCTACATATTACCCTCCCCAGACCCCATTTTATGGGACTATACTGGGTAGTTGTTGTTGTTGAACATCTACTTATCATAAAAAGCTAATTAGTGGAAACATCTCAATGCTTCATTGACTATCCATCACAGACAAGATGCAGTGAATCATGTGCCATTCTGAATCGGTTGTTTCTTTTACTCTTAAACTGCATTCTTCCACATGAAATGTGCCCATTAGGGATGGGTTTTTGTTGCATCACTTGCTCCTCAACCGTTTCCTATTAGAAGGAGAAGATAGGATAAGAATAATCTCAAGGCAACTGGACTGATCCAGATCCAAATCAATTTTGATGGTTGAGGAAAGATTTTATAAGACAGAAGAAGTTATGAAAATTCTTAACCTAACATTTTCTTTCCATGCATGCAGCTCATTTCACTCTCATTTGGATCACAAGTTATCCAAAGAAGAGGTTGACATGCTACAGAAAAAGAAATGGACTTACAAATGGGTGGTAGCGATGTCAAATTGCAAGTGGAGAGGGACAGGCGAGTGTTTTCTGAAGGTAGCTTTGTCTTTTTTTTTTTGCGATGCTTCCTTGTTCTATCATTGATTGCTCATAGTACTCGGACCTTTCTTTGCACTCGGTTGTTTTAGTTCTCCATTCTTTCATCTCTTATATTCTGGGCAGAGGTCTATTAGGCTATGCTCAAGTAATATGAGTTTGGTAAATAAATAGGTAGTGGTCTGTGATTTTCCATAATTCATTGCAGAATTGTTGGAGCAACACATATCTTTTCGCTGTACCTAACATCCATTTTCATGGAAAATTTGGCAATAAATCTATAGAGTTTTTTTGGTCCAAATGATGTGAAAGTGGTGTCCTGCTTAAAATCATCTTGGATTATTTATCTATTTTTCAAAAGGAACAGAAAATAGTTCATGAACAGTGCATTCCCAGGGCTTAGTTCAAGTGTCAGACGTTAAAGGACTTGTAAATTAGTCACATGTTCAAGCCCTGTACCATGCGAATTGAGACTGGTATTTAATTGGAGAAGGGTAGAGGGATATGCTCCTTATCACCGAGTTTCCATAGCTGCGATTAGCCCTAAGGGTTGGCCCCGGAGGGATTTCTCCTTCATCCCCTCCAAAAAAAGTAGTTCACGGACAATGCTGTTGCCGGAGTTTTATAATTCTTGTCCATCTGGTAGGGATTCCAATTTTTTCTAGGGGTTTTCTAGGATTCTGGTATCAATTCTCATCTTGCGTCTGCCTTTTTTTTAGATACATGTCAATTCCAATTATTTGTGATCAAGCTTCAAACTTGAAGGTGTAGTAATACTTATTGTAGTGCTTGTCGAGTTACTCTGCAGCTCTTTTTTAAATTTCTCCTTGTTATATCCATTAGTCTAAACTTGTGTGAGCGTTCTGTGTGTTTATTTTTGGGATAAACAACTGAAGCCTGTTAAGGATATTGACAATCAAGAACTCTCTTTTCTAAAATATTGCTCCCTATATTTGTATTGATTTATATGTGTACCATGTTTTTGATGCTTAATGGATGAGTTTAGGTCATATTCCGTAGGTGATTGTGTTAGGTTCACACAGGAATGTCTTTTCTTGCATTGCTGAGTAGAGGCAAACCTCACAATACCTAACTGCACTGCTCTATGCTATGTCAATACGTTCAACTGTTTTAATTTTATGCATTGCTTTTCCACAACGATCTTCCTATACAAGAAGTTGCATTGCTATTCAGGAGCTAGACGGCTTCTTATTTCATGGCTTGAAGCCGGCGCTATACAAGCATTGGTTAGGTATCTATGAGAAGTCTGGAGGCTCCGATTTTGCTTCATCAAAGCAGCGATTATTTTTCTCCCTCTGTAAGTAAAGCCCATCAAGTTTGTTTTGGTCATTTACTCGTATTAGACTTATCAAATGTCTGTTGCCTGCGGTTTGATGATTAGTGGATAGAACTATGAGCCTGTTTCTTAGTTATTTTGCAACGATTTGTGGAAGATATATCAATCACAGTCCGCAACCCTCAGAGTAGATCATTAGTGTAACTTCAGAACCTTATTTTCTTTCAGTTTGTCAATCGAATTGGTTGTGTAACTTGTTTGTTGGTGTTATGTGGTTCCACATTGATAGTTGTGGTTTTATAGCAACACGTATTTTTGACTGAAGTAGTGTTTCCTACTAGGTGTGATTTGGTGAAGTTAAAGTAGAGCAAAGAATTTGGTTATCAGTAAAAGTAGAGTAATGAATTTGCGTTAATCATTTGTTAAAATTAGAGCAAAAAAAGAGATCATCAACAGTTTAGAGATGTCCTTGGCTGCATTATCAGCTACTATCTCATTTTGTGGCAAAAATACTTGTGGAGTTGTTATATATATGTATTTGATTTTGTAAACTTTACACAAACTGAAATTATACCAAGTGAAATATTTATACATGTAATTGGGCATAGTAAAAAGTAAACAATAATGCAAAAGAAAATGGATGGTGGATAGAGAGTGAGGTTGGCTTGGTGGAGGACAGAGGATCTCAAGATATGAATCTTCACAACAAACCTCGGTGTGAGTCCATCTTCTGCAGCTTGTGTGGGGGACACTTATGCTTGTGTATTGCAGTAGGCCAGGTGGATTGGTCGAGCTGAAGGCAAGCTGGTCCGAACACTATAATTACCCCCACCCCCCAATTAAAAAAAATTAAAATAAGAAGACTAAAAAATCCCTAATTGAGCTGCCAAATGGTCCATTGGACATGGAGGTCCACATGTAGTGCTGTTATTCTTGATAGCTGAACATCCACTTATAATGCTGCAAAAAATATCACTACTCTAAACTTTGGTTATTGCAAAAAAGTAAACATGCTTGACTACGTATACATGACTTATTCTTGTGGCACCCTTTTTGTGGTTAACCTGGTGGATTTTATCTCGCTGTCCATGTATTACTTTCGGTTTCTTGTCCTGCTATTTACTGGTGTTGTAATTGCTATTACTCCCTTTATTCATGTAGGCAACAGCTACCGGGATATTTTGCACCACAACAAGAAACCCTTTTATCTCAAAGGTCTTGAAGAAGATTCAAGTACCATGGATGCTTATGTTATGCATTCTGTAAGAGCATCTGCTTAACTTTTTTGTTTTTTTCTTTTGAGGAAGAGCATCCGCTTGACTTCTTTTCACCCTAATTTCTTTGTCCTATTTTGAGTGATGTAGTTCATATCCAATATTGCAACCATGTCTTGATTATTTGAGGGAATCATGTCTTGCAGCTTAATCATATATTCAGAACTAGGGATCTTGTAAAGAAGAACGAGGCGAAAATAACTAAGCTTCCGGAGAGTGTGAAAGCAGATACCCTTACTAATGAATCTTTTCTTGACCGGGGGTTTACTCGCCCCAAGGTATTTACCTATTTCATTCTTATGCTTCTGAAAATGAATTTGTGAGAAATAGACACTTGTTTTCTATGTTACGGGGATTCTTCATTTGTCTTGACGTACCCAGTCGATTGGTTGTGAAAAGGGGTATGATAGGACGTGAGTAAAATGTGTATGAAAAGGGTGTGACTTGTGAGTACTTTGTGCTGATTCTTCAAAATACACTAGAAATTAGCAAAAAACTTGAGGTACTCGCACTGGATATTTCCCCACACAAGTACTTGATATTAAGCTTGGTATGTTTTATTGAAGGTGCATCCTTGTCTTGTTTTCAAATTTTTAGATAATCAGGGCTTTGATGTGTCAAACTGTGGTTATTCTTAGAATAAGATTTCTATATGGTAATGGGGACTTGTGCGATTTCATTCAAAAGAAAATAGTCTGACCTACTCTTTGTACCTGCACTTTTCTGACATTACATTCTGTATTGTCTGCTGAAGTTCTATTCTTAAATGCTATCATAGTTATGGTGGAGTTAGATTATTGCAGAGGAGAATAGTTGAAGTACAATAATAACCTTCCAATCCCGCTCTTAGTCTTTAGAGACACTTAAACTATTCCACCACTGACCCACATTTTATGTGTCTTGCTAGTAGGATTAGCCTTTAAGAAGCTGAACCAAAGGATTTCCCATCTCCAAGAATCAGAAATACCTGATAAAATGTTTCTTCCGTCTGGGACTCAATAGGGCCTGTTAATGTGTTTGGCACATGTGGTACGCCCTTCTAAATTCTTTGTTTCGTGATTTGGTAAACGCTACCTCTCCGAACCCCCTCAGGAGGGACCAAG
The DNA here is from genome assembly GCA_034376525.1 of Nicotiana benthamiana. NCBI lineage: Eukaryota > Viridiplantae > Streptophyta > Magnoliopsida > Solanales > Solanaceae > Nicotiana > Nicotiana benthamiana. Next base: position 34,681,861 of record CM067329.1, on the reverse strand, counting down.
AGTGCTTCTTCCCACTTCTCTCGGTGGCTCGAACTTCTGACGTCTTGAAGTGGAGTGCTCTTGCCACTAGATCAACCTCTCTTGTTCATATGCCCTTCTACTTATGCTGTGATCCTAGTTCATTTCTTCCTTATCTGTTTTATATTTTACCTGTATTTCAGCTGCGGATATTAATATATCTCTTAAAAGTTTTTTCTGATTATGCCAATGGATCAGATCCCTACGGATAAGCTTATTCCCCTTTAGAGGTTCAGAATCCTACTACCTGTAATCATTTTATCATGAGACTTTTCTTACCCCTAACATTAACCACCTGCTCAACTATGTCTTTCGACCTAGAAAACGTGCAATTGAGATTTGACTATCTCCTGATTTTTAAGAATTAATTGCACTTTTGAGGTTCAATTACGGTTTTATATGCTGTAGTTTAATATGAGTGTGATCAATTTTTCCAATACATTTCTTGATGATGGTTTGGCTTATTTTCTTGATGAATGTACTTCTGTTGTTAGAGCCGTTGTTTGATCTATATCAATTTTTGTACGGTGATCTTGCATTTCTCGGTGTCCGGTTTAGTGCCCTCATCATTCACGAAGCATTGTGAAACTTATAGCGTTGATCATATTCTTGTGGTTGGTTAACTTGTAATAGTATCGATCATTTTCTTGTGGTTGGTTCAGGTTCTGATCATTCTCCCTCTAGCAAGTGTTGCATTTCGAGTAGTCAAGCGGCTGATTGATTTGACACCTCCTAAATACAAGGTTCATAAGCTTTTCCATTTTCTGAATTCTCATGCAAAATATATTCAGCAGTGTCTTCCCGAGATTTGTGCAGCAGGTTCCATGAAATGCTAATTGACCTTGTTGGAACGAAGCAAGAGTATTATTGCTCATGCTGTTGCTGCTTGACCTAGAATTGTAGTTAGCTGCTGCAAAATGCACAAAACTTTGCCTATTAAGATATATTGACTAGTGTTGGGACCAAACACCTTCCCACAGATGCCTTGCCGCTGCAAGATAGTAACATATATCAAGTGTCTGCTATTTTATTTTTGCAGTAATATGCGAACTTTTCTTAATCAGTTTAGCAGTGATATGCTAGTGATAGGTATTTTTTATTTTTGATCGGCTAAATGTATAAATTTATTGATGAAGCTATTGTTATAAAAGGAGTTACATATTTGATTTGCGAAATCTAGCTACATCTGGAAGACTAGAATGTAACAACAACTACCCAGTATATTCCCACCAGGTGGGGTCTGGGTGGAAGACTAGAATGTATAATGACTTATTGCCATTTCGTTTTATGGTGTTGATATGAACCTTAAGATTCGTGGAAAAACGCTTTGGCCTTGTTAAATGTGGAATAATTAACTTAGAGAGGGATCGTAAAGTGGACCTCTGTAATTAAGGTGAAGACATTATTCAGTTAGGCTCCACTTAACTAAGATCATATTGCTAATTTTGACATCATGTAGGCCTGTATTAGATGGAGATATACCTTCTTCGTACTTTATTAATGTGGTGTTGATTCCCTCAGTCTAATGTAGAGGAGCGTGAACGTTTCTATAGAGAATTCGGGGCCGGAGTAAGCGAAGATAGGGAGGATGAAGATGCCGTCGAAAGCTCGGAATCGAAGAAGAGCTCAAAACCATCTGATTTTCAAGCATTATTTGGGGGAAATAACAATGATCACTTCATGCTAGGAATTAAGTTCACTAGGTATATTTCTCAACTCTGGTGACATTGTCTAACATTTACTACACCATGAAAGCTGCATTTCTTTTTGCAAGTGCTTTTCGACTTAGATGCTCTATATTGCTGTTAAGCATTATTCAAAGGAAAATAATTTGCTCATTTTATTCAGTCATGAACAAGTCGCTGAAGTACTATGCTATTATGCAAGCAGGTTCCTATAGGAAAAGTGAAGTTCGTTCAACTTGCTGCATGTCATAGTAGTCCTTGATACACATCTTGCTAAATAAAATCACAATTTATAAAAAGAACGAAGTGATTTAATGGAACCCATAATTTTTAGAAATGTCATGTGTGTACATAGGCCATATTGTGGCTGTATGCTTTTACTTTGACTAATGATGCTTTTACTTGGTTTTTATCTAAGTAAGCTTTGCCTACCAATTCATGGATGTGGCACAGTAGAATATATGCCATATATGAAGATGGACAAATCGAGCTACTAATTCTTTTCTTACATAAAAGGGTAGAACATGCTAGCAACACTTGTAAGTTAATGAAACTGTGCACATAGATATGAGTAATTCCACAGTGTAATATCGAAGTTATGGAGAGATCAATATGGAGTATTTTTGCTGTCATTTTTTCTCCAAAGGCAAATCATATGCATGTTTTTATTTTAGGAGGAGCATAAAGTTGTACGGTGACTTTTACTCGTCAGACATGATTTTTGCTTCACCTCTTGGCCTAATCACTGTAAGTTTGCTAATACATACGCGTGTTTGATCCTTATTGCTCTTTTTCATTTTATGGGGTTTTAGATCTTTCATGAAATCCTTGATTCTCTCTCTTATGTTCGACGTATACAGGATACTTTTCCAGAATACGGACAATGAAAAAACATTCTCTAGAATTCAAGCCATAAGTTTATTTAATAAAGGGAACTTGAATATTGTCACCTCTTGACTGACTTTTTTTTTTTGGGGGGGGGGGGGGGGACAATCTTATATCTGTACTATGCTATACTGGTCTGTGTTCTTCTCATTTCTATACCCTGTTTCAATATATCAACAGATTTGCTCAAAGCTTATTCTCTTAATCCTAAAACTATGCAGCTGTAATGTATTGTATGAAAATTGTTATGATCTCTGACAAACTTCTTGTCGATTTGCTTCCTTCAGAAAATTGGGGAGGCAGAAATGTTTAAGGAAAAAAATGTTGATTATCTTTCTTCTATAGAGGTAATATTTGTTGGAATTAGGATATTAGTTTGGAAGATTATGATTTGTGCTCTAATCTTCTTCAGTAACGCTCCTTACCTTTTTATTAACAAACGGTATAATTACCATTTGAGCAGGTTCTAATTGTTGACCACGCAGATGTCATATTGATGCAGGTACTTTGAAAGTTCATATATGCCCCTAGTAATGATTTGGTGCATGTCTACATTTTACTATCTTTTGTTCATATTTTTTTTTACTCGCAGAATTGGTCACATGTGAATACAATTGTTGAACAATTAAATCGGATACCCTGCGAGCAGCATGGAACAGATATTATGCGCATTAGGCAGTGGTATGCTCGTAAGCTGCTCTTTTGTTTTCCTTATTGCTATTTCTGTTATCCACCCCCATTTTGAAAAAAAGAAACGAAAGAAAATGGGTTGTTCTGAACACGGATTCACGTAAAACATCGCTCCGCAATACGAATATAGGATAAATATAAGGCCCAAACTTAGAACACATTGCACTCCCTCGAAATGATTGATGCTTTTTGCTAATAATTTGATTTTGTGAATGTTGATTGTAGGTATTTAGACGGTCAAGCACCGTTCTACCGCCAATCCATAATCTTATCTTCTCATATAAATCCAGGTACGTTTGCCGATGATATAAGTTGTAAATCCTGGTATCATTCTTGATAATTATCCTTATAATTAGGGCCTAAGAGCTAAAGTTCTTTTCCGTCCTATGCAGACATCAATGGTTTATTCAACCATCATTGCCTCAACCATGAAGGAAAGGTCTGTCCATTTGGCATTGCATAGAAATAATGGCCCTCTTTTCTCTGGTGACAATGATGGGAAATTTTCAGATATTAATAACCCTTAACATGATTGTGTTGTGTTTCTACCTGGAGCTCCGTTCCTGGTTTAGCGTGCTATATTGTTACTTTTTGACTGTTCTTTTTGTCAACCCCTTTCCTTCCGTTGTTAGCCTCTCTACCCCTTCGGGGTAGGGGTAAGGTCTGCGTGCAGACTATCCTCCCCAGACCCCACTAGTGGGATTTGTTGTTGTTGTTGTTTTTCCTTTGGTTGTTACCTGGTGTTTGATGTATCATAAGTTGGTGACTTGGGGGAATAATAAGCATTTTGGGCATTGTTTGAGCATCTAGCGCAAAAAAGATGTATATGCTTTTAAGAAGGGTACAAATTATTCTTGATATGCAACAAGAAAAAAGGGACAGAAATTATTGTCCACCTGTTAAAGCAAATTACTGTACCAGTCTCAATGAATTATTTTGTTCACTCAAAATGTTAAGACGTTGATAGCCTTCTTCTCATCATCTTATTGTGAAGTGGCTGGACTAAGTTATTTGCCCATTAACCGGTGATTTGCAGCTATACGTTGAGAGCTGTAATGTTTTTTTCTTATAACCGAGAAATCCCTGAGGATCCGTGACGCACAGTTTAAAACTCGGTAGATAATAGACCTACCTAACCTTTACTCTTAAATACCGGGCTTGTCTGCAGCAGGGTCCGAACCAGTGAAGTGAGGCTAAACCCTACATCACTTGCTGCGGCCTTATTACCAGATCAAAGCCCCGAGTCTGGGGCCACTTTGAAGTTGTAATTTTAGTTATTCTTTTCCTTTATTTTTAAGTAATTGAAAATCCTCCACTTAACTTCTCCGCTCTTCCTTCCACTAACATTGTTTTATGAAGACGATATATGTGCCTAAACTTATGGAAAATGATGAATAAATTTCCATTATACAATTTGTTCTAATTAGTGGGAGATGAAAGTATTAATGTGAATTTAATATGTTGTTCTTCTTACTTTATTTGAGTTTTGAAGGGTTGCATACACTATGGAAAATAGAATTAGATCTCCACTGGTATAAAAGTGACGCATAGTCTTGCATATTACCTTGAAATTCTTAGTGTCTCCTGATCTTCGAAAATTCAGTACAGAATAAGACAAAATGGCTAGAGATGTCCTCTGTCTGTCCGAAATCATCAGTATGAAGTCCAGCATGCCTATATTGTGAGATGCTTAGAAAAGAGAGATATTGCTTATCTAAGTGCTGTATTTTCAGGTTAAATTGGCAAGCGAGTATAAAGGTGTTTTACCCAAGGTAGTACTTCAAATACGGCAGGTGAGTGATAAAAGTATGGTCTTACAGTTATATTTAATTTATTTAGCATGAATCCTACAAATTTCCAGTGTAAGAATTTCAGTTTATCAAAAGGAATACATCGAGTTTTATGTCTGTGTCATCAGTGATTTTGTTGATATTATGACCACCTCATCTAAAAGTTTAATTTAATAGAGATGAGACACTTTTATTTATTTTATGTCTTAAACACTGCGGTCTAATTCTTTTTCTTGGCAAGCACGTGGACATTCAATTTGATAATGAATGCTGTTGGGACGTGTACCTAGAATCTGTGCCTACTCTAATAGCATATTCAAATTGTGTTACCCATGGAAGTCAAGATGACACTTGCTTTCATTCACATCTAGTCCTAATACCAGATACTAGATAAACAGGCGGTTACCGGTGTCATACAATCCTTCTCTATTTGTCTTACTTAAGCCAGCTAAGATCAAGAAATCGCGAAACAATGTATCAACTTTATTTCTGCTGATATTGATATAATTCGTGCAACACGTCCAATACACAACCAATTTTTGGGTTTAAACGTGAATTTTGAAACAGACATACGAGTATCAGAATGGCTTACCAAAAGTTGGATCTGATACCATGTAAAAATTGTGTGACCACCTTATCTAAAAGCTTAAACAGTTAGGATGGGAATTTTTTTGTCTTAACAGTCTGCAGCAAAGTTGTATTAAGTACAAGATCTGCATTACTATTTGTATGCTCCATGTATTATTAAGTTTGAATATTGTATGGCTTCTATTTTGTTCAGTAATTACATACCCGAATTTGATTAATTATGTTCCTGTGGAAATACTATGGATTCCTTTCTCCGCTTATGGTTTTTGCTATTTCTCAAACTTGCAGATTTATGAGCGTTTTGATGCGAAAACTGCAGAAGATGCTGATGATGCTCGGTTTGATTATTTCACAAAAAAGGTCTGTTGTTGTTCTGCATTGTCGATCATTTCTCTTCATGATGACACGACTCAAATAATTGTGGTGATATGTTTCCGTAAGTAAAGAGCTTGCTCCGCCTTTAACAAGATGGAATATACTTCCCAGACAAGAAAAAATAAAAATGTTAACATCGATATCCTCTTGATTAGGCTTCAGGGTCGTAATGCCTGTTTGTTTTCTTCACCTTATTTTATCAAATCCTTTAATCATAATCATCTCTTGGTTGTTGTAAAAAACCCCCCCCCCCCCCCCCCCCCAACCCAAAAAATAATAATAAAAAATATATAAATAATGGATGTGCAGATAAAAATATGATCGCGGATCGGATAATTAGTTATCTGAATAATAAGAAATAATCTTCGTAATCCAATTCAAACAGCACCTAAATTGTATGATCGTAGTTTTTTCGAGTTAACGTAGGTACAACTTCCCATTGTCTGATCCGTCTAATCCTCCATTGTTTCTGGCCGCCAAATGATTCAACCTTTAGGTTCTAATTTTCTTAGATCCTATATTTTACCATGCTACTATTTATATTGTAAATGCAACTCTTATTCCTTTTTGGTTATGAAGCTAGAGTACGTCGAGAACACTTGATTCTTTGCCCCCAGATGGGCATGTATATGTATAAATGATTAGCTCGCATGTTGACACTTTTAATCCATTTTCTTGTCTGTATGAAAGAATTGTTTAAGTCAGTGCCCCTAATTGTTGTTTAAATTTCAAATCTGCCCCTAATCTTTGTTTAACTTTCAAATCTGATGGTGCATATAAACTAAGATCTTATCCAATACAATCTCGGTACCTCCCATTTTTTCCTTCGTCTCCGAGCTATTTATGACCATTTGTACTATTTTATTTAATTTAAAGAGAGACCAAGTCTCCTTTCTTCAGTATTGTCATTTACTCATTATTTATGGAATTATACATTTGTTCTTATTCTGTACATGCGAAAGAATTTGAGCATCTAGTCAAATAAGGCAACAAATCAGTAGCCTGAGATCTTTGAAAACTCATATGGTATATCTATGAACCCATTTAGATTGGCTTAAAAAAAGTGGCTTTTCAGCAGAAATAGCTTATAAGTCAAAAAGCAGTAAGTTGGGTTGCCCAGCTTATTGCTTTTGGCTTGTTTTAAGCAATTTTTAACTTATTTTAAGCACTTTTTAACTTTGCCAAGCACAGAAAAAAGCTAAGACGAGCTTAAAAGCTTATTTGGCCAGCTTAAAAGCAATCCAAACACCCTCTATATAAACACACACCATTCTAAATGTGTAACCTGATTTTTTAAAGTTAATATCATCATCAAATCAGTTGGTCTTACAGTTGTGATGTACTATTGGTGTATGCTCAAATCTCACACTGATGAACTCTGTTATTTCAGGTGTTCCCCAAGATAAAGGATTCCATTCAGGTATTTTCATCTGAGCTTGAGAAACAATTTCATTTTTCCTAAGCATTTAGCTGTATGAGAGATGGTCTTTGCTTAACTCCTTTTTTTTGTTCTGCAGGGTGGTATAATGCTATTTATTAGCTCTTACTTTGAGTTCATTCGAGTAAGGAACTTCTTGAAGTCACAAGAGGCATCCTATTGTCTGTTGGGGGAGTGAGTAACATTTTGTGTTCAGATTGCTTTGCATTTCTGTGTATGAAATCAGATTTTGTGATCCAAGTGGCTACTTTTTATTATGTGAGTATGCTGTTCTGGTTTAAGGTTCAGTTGTTTGCCTTTGCTTCTAGGTACACTGAGCAGAGTGATATATCTCGTGCACGAGTGTGGTTTTTCAACGGAACAAAAAAAATGATGCTTTACACTGAAAGAGCTCATTTCTACCATCGATACAAGGTTCTTTCTTGAGTGCTATTCATGCTCTCTTACTTTCTCTACTCTTTTTCCTGCTCACAAGAATGCTCATGCTTTTGGTTCTCTATCTTCAGTGCTATTCATGCTGTCTTGCTTTCTGCTATATATCCTGCTTAATAGAGCATTCTGTGACGGAATTATTTGATGGAATTATGGATTTTTTGTACCCTTACAAATATATAGTTTTAGGGAAAAACTAGCAGTGCTTCTACTGAAAGTACCATGTATTTTTCCCGGGGCTAAATTCCTGATCTAGTAGACTTTCCAGATCAGGAAAATGTTGATTCGTAAGCAGTCAAGAGGTCGTTTATCTGCTGCTCACTTGGTATTAAAGGTGTCGTCCCTTTGCAGAATATCGAGAAGTCTGGGGATTCTGGTGTCAAACATATCATATCGATCATATTCTTAATAACATTTGCACCTAAACAGTATCATGTGATAGTTGCCATCTTTCTTCTTAATTACACAGCCATTTGGTAGTTAATGTTGGTATTGATCTTGTCTTCTTTCACAATTATCGGTTGTATATCCTTAGATTCCTCTAAAAGATATTATCAGCCTTTTGTTATTCAATGTTTGCATAATGATAATAATTTTTTTTGTCTGTTCAACTTGTCCTGGGAATTAGATACGTGGCATGCAGAACTTGATCATATATTCACTTCCAGAGCGGAAAGAATTTTACCCAGAGGTGATCATCTCTACGTCAACTCTCCAATTAGGATAATATGGTGTTTCACACGAGCGCAAGTCTTACCTAGTGATTTATTTCATTTCTTCGGCAGGTTGTAAACATGCTACAAGGGTCTGCTTGCACTGTTCTATTTTCTCGTTTTGACCAGCTTCGGGTATGACTTCAAACTCCTCATACTTAATTATGAGTTCATATCTTGCATGCAGCACCTTTTTCCATGCTCGCCCTATCAGCGTACTGTCTCTTAAATTTTCTTCCTAGTGTTTTGGTTTCCTGGTGGTGTTCTTACCGCGTAATTTACTTTCACTTGAATTCAGCTTGAGAGGATTGTTGGCAGTGCTGCTGCAAAAAGGATGATCACATCGGACAAGGGTGTTTTTGTCTTCTGTTAAAAGTACAAAACAACCAACAAATGTTTAGCCAAGGAAAAGTCCTGCTCTCAAAAGGGTCAACTGTTTGTGCAGCTCAACCAATTGGTTATTTGCCTTTACTTATGCACAAAAAAAGAAAATGAAAAAAAAAGAAAAATGGATAAAGATGCTTCTCGTCTTCAAATCAGAGATCCTATTAACATGTATTTTGAGCAATGTTGCTTAATCAATTTCTTTTTCTTTTAAAATTAAAATTGTGATATTGATAACATTATTCAAATTTTCAGAGACAATGAATTTATTCGTTTCAAATGTTCTTTACTTGCTGATACATTACGAACCTTTGAGCTTAGTTCTCCCCTCCCCCCCCTCCCCCTCCCCGGTTCCTCGAAGAGTATTTTTGGGCATTACTTGGGGCGAGTTAAATGTGGCTGCCTAGTGGTTTTACAAGCGCTCATATTAGCACGCTTATATATATATATATATATATATATATATATATATATATATATATATATATACTAATATAAAAACTTTAAAAACTTATTGTCTTAAATAGTAATTAAAACTAAATTGAAACTAATATAAAAATTAAAAACTAATATACCAATATAATATAAATTTAAAAAAATATTAAAATTATTAAAAACTTACTGTCTTAAATAGTAATATCTACATATAAAAACTTATTGTCTTAAATAATAATATCTAGAAAGACTAGATAAATGGGTTCTAGTATACTGATTATAAGATATAACTGCTTATTAAATAAATCTACGCAAAATCTATGATTTTCTGTTATATAAATAAAGTGTATACCGTAGTCTACTATCGAATAGAATCATGTGTCTACGTCTAAAATAAACTCTCCTAGATTTAAAGTAAGGCTTCTAGCAAAACTTTCTGGATATGTATAATTATTACGATTACCAGACATTAACAGTGTAGTAGAATTGTTTGAAACTTTATGTTGTAAAAATCCTACTCGGTACTCTCCCTCTCTTTTCTGTAAACTTATAACGTTACAGTGTAATCATAATTATGTACTAAGATTACCCCTTTTATACTTTTTTTTACTCTGTTCATCTCTTCTCTCCAATTCTTGATAGATTTAAATCCATTCTTAACTCTTATTTCTTTAACCTCACCCCGGCCATGGTTAAGTACACATGCCACTTGATTTATCTTAAGCAGTCGTTTCCTAGGAATTTACAGGTTGATCAATCAAAATTGATAAGAAATTGGAAAGCTAACCATATACTAAGAGTAATATTTAATCATTTACAGAATGACAACAACTATACATAGAGATAATAAGCATAAAAAGAAATTATATAGGGGTAATATCTTAGAACATAACTTAGATAAACATAAGTAACTTACATGTTTACAAGAGATGGGATTTCCTTTTCAGGAAACCCGAAAAGGTTTTTGCTGAACTTCTGGATTAAAAACGATCAACACCTAAGCATACAAACTTTATTTATTTTACAAGCTTAGAGGAATAACTACTAGGATATTCATATAGGGAAATATTTTACAAAGTGGTTTGGAACGGTTTTTTGGGATTTTTGGAAAGTTGGTTGAGGCTTTTCAGAGTGTTTTTTCTGCTTTTGCTCGATAATCTTTCCTTCGACTTGGTCTTGCTTTTATAGCTTATTTTTAGAGCGGATCTGAAATGTGGACTTCAAAGGTTTTTAGAAATCTTTATCTTCTAGCCTTGTAGGGCGCTTCATTGGGCCCCATCTTCACATGGCTTGTGAAGAGATTCCGTTTTATGTCGTCCTCATTCATTTGTCTTTACGTCACATCTGTCACATATGGTCCTTTCTTGTTGTCTCCTCCATTATTGTTCTTTGTCTTTTCCTTGATTTATTATTTCCGAAGAATAACCATCTATATGTGTCTAAATTATGAAGTGCTATTGAGTCAAAACTCATTCCTGAATCATAGTCTTCATATGGATCTTGAGAATCCTGATAATTCAGGTTGTCTTCATTATCATCTCTTCCTGAGCTTTGAGACCTTTCTGGACGAGACCTTGACTTCTCTGTATTGGGGCGAAGATTTTTTATCATATGTTTGTCTTGTTTTCTTTTTGCTGGAAGAAATTCTCTAATGCTTGTTTAATTACATCTTCTATTTTTTTTATTTTTTTTCTTTTTAGCAATTATACGCTTTTTCTTTAATATGTCTCCATGTGCTTAAGTTCTGGGTAGTCTTCGTCTTGATGCGCCTTCTTCTTCTTCACTTTTTGGCAAAGTGACAGCCATAAACGGATTTGATTTGTCTTTATCGGTCACCGTTTGAACCGGACTAGCTGTATCATCATCCGATACAGTGGATTTTTCTGCATTTATTGGGGAATGCACACCCTTCTCATCCATTTTTTCTTTAGATGAAGAACTCGTATCTTGTTGCAAAATCACTTGAGTCTGAGATTGCGCTAACGCATGCACCTTTTGTTCTATGCACCTTTTATTCTAAAACTTTTACTTGCTCCATAAGTCTGATTTTTTCCTTCTATAAGCTTTCATTCTTCTGGTTCAATCTTCGGAAAGCTTCGGTCATGGATGAGCAGTGGTCATTAAATATTATTTATTATGTGTCTTTTTTGGATTTTGTATTGGATATTTTCTGGGTTTTGTCTGAGTGCTGGGAAATATAGTAATTTGGTCCTAGTATTCCTCTTACATAATCTAGTGCTTCAGTAAAATTATTAAAACCCTTAAAAAGTGGTATTTGTATGTCTTTAATAGAGTCTAATACTTCTATCAATGTTTGAAAAATATCATTTGTCTTACCATGTACAACTACATAGTATTTAAACTTCTTTTCTTGATTTTTGTCTCTAAAATATTTCCCCAAGGCATTAAGAGCTGCTATAACATATTTAGTGTCTTTCTTATTATATGCTTTCCATAAATTATCAATTAAGCATCTCTGGGGTCTATCTATAACACATTCTGGTAAAACTCTAAATGAAATATTCGATGGTGGAAAAAATATTAAATTATGCTTCCCAAAATTTATTCTTTCTAAATTATTTTGTTCCGTGATGGTTTGTGGCTTAAAATGAAGGTTACCCAATACTGTCTGCGAGTATTTGTCTGAGGGTGAGGCTTGAATGCCTTTTCCATTGTCTTCAGTCTTGGGAACTGTTGGTCTCATTCTGTACATGTATAATATTCTTATTAATTGACAATAATTTTTAGCCTACTTAAAGTGTCTGCTAAATTATTATCTTTTCCTTTAATATGTTCAAAAACTAAATTATATATCGATATTGTATCAATAAAATTTAACCATCTCCTTCTACTGCTATTTTTTGAATTTATCTTTTGGTGGAATTTGACGATGGCTTCACAATCAGTTCTAATTGTTACTTCTTGTTTGTTTAATATGTATAGTTTAAAGCTATTTAATCCGTATACTACAGCTAGGATTTCTGCGTCTATACTACTCATATTTCCTTTCCCTTTATATTTTTCACTTTGGTATGCACATATTTTTTCTGTATTCTTATCACTATATTTATTTGGTTTTGCTTTTAAAACTGCTCCCCATCCTTCAAAACTTCCATCCGTTTCTATAATTAAATAGTCAGTTTATAATGGCATGGTTAGATCATGAATATTCTTTATTTTTTCTTTAATTTTTTGTACTAATTTAATATCTACTGTATTAAAATATTTTTGTCCCGTCGATCCTGTCTTAGCATATAATGGTCCTGCTATTTTTCCTAAGTCTTTTATAAAATTTCTTGCATAATTTACTATTCGTAGAAGCTTTTGTAGTTCTTTAATATTGTCTAGTTTATCTGGCATTTCTAAAGCTTTTTTAGCTATATGGGGTTGTAGCTTGATCTTCCCACATCCTAGAACTACTCCCAAAAAATTTATATAATTTTTACGTAATTTCATTTTCTTTTTACTGATAATTATTTCATTATCTACAAGTAATCTAAATACTGTTTGTAGATGTCCTAAGTGTTCTTTAATATCTTTACTGAATACTAATATATCATCTACATATACTAACACAAACCTTTTATATTCTCCAAATATATTATCCATTTTTCTCTGAAAAATTGGTGGAGCTGTTTTTAATCCGAACGGCATGACTAACCATTCAAAATGCCCTTCTGGACAAGTAAATGCTGTCCACTTGATACTGTCTTCATGCGTTTTTACTTGCCAATATCCTGATTTACAATCAAATTTACTAAATATCTTTTTTCCTTGTATCCTATTTATTAATTCCGTTTTATCGGGTAGCTTATATCCATCTGCTTTGGTCTTATCATTGAGTCTTTTATAGTTTATTACCATTCTCGCTTTTCCTCTTATTATTTCACTGTGATTTCTAACCATAAAAGCTGCTGACCTATGTTTAGAAGTAGATCTCCTTATTACACCTAAGTCCATTAGCTCTTAATTTGAGTTTTAAAGTCTTTAAGGTCTTCATTTGTAGCTTCTATTGAAGCCGTTTTAATTATATATTCTGGGTTTATTTTGTCTAATTTACACATTGCTTTATTGTTTTCCCAGTACTTTAAAGGTTTTTCTCCTATTATTTCTATCTCATCTAAAATTTTTATTACATTTTGTAGATCCTTTTCATTCTTTATTATTCCTATTCTTTGTAATCCTATTTTGAAATTGTATAATTCTATTTCGATGTCTATTAATGTATAATCCTTTTCTATTATATCGCTATCTTCATCTTCTTCTAATATTAGATTTTTTGTTTCTTCTTTAGTCATACAACAAGTTTTATTATCTTTACATTTTTTACAACATTCTTTCTCGTTTTCTTGCAAGTCTATCTGATTTTCATTTAATCTTGTGCTTATCCTAGCTGCGGCCTCTATTGTTTTTTTAATCCACTAGGAAGGCGCCTAATGCTATATTTTTATTAATAACTGAAAAGAAAATTACAAACACTTAGGAAAAGTACAAATAAGGGTGATATTAGCACCGGTATTGTTAAACACAAACCGGGCTAACCTTACCGTGCTAATCCTATTGAGTCTTGGCAACCTTACTTATAAACAAGAATGCATAAAATAAGAACTTGACACGACTAAATATTTTATGATCATCACGGAGTTTATAACATACTCTGTGATGAGACTACAAATGAGGATACTAAATAAGTGGTAAAATAATATGTAGTACCCAGTTGATTATTGTCCCTTATTTTCCAATCTTGTATAACCTTCAAGTTGTATTTCTATTTCATTCTCCTCTAACTTGTTCAAAAAGTATTCAAGAATCATCTTTTATTTTTTGAACGATTTGACTTTGATGACAAAATTGTAGTAGCCTGCTTTTGTTTGGCTGCTCTCATTGGAATTTGCCTAACATTTGGTTTCTTGTCGGACCATGTTGCATTTTTCATCAAGATAGCAGCTGCCTTACTCGTTCCAATGTGGCCATCCGCAATGTTTGGTGGTATATCTAGGAAGTGAATGCATGTGGAAACAATACGCTTACTTGGAATGAAATCTGGAGCTTCCCACTTGGTCTTTGATTTTCCATTTAATGAGTTTTCAAGATATGTACTGTTGTTTATGTAATATTTTTAAAGAATATTACCTCATCTCTACTAAGCAAACAACTACCATTATTGTGTAATATAAAGCTCAAACCTAATACGAAATCTACATTTATATTTAAATCTCTTACCCAAATTTTATCTACCTTATAACTAGGTTTGTAAAAATCTAAACATGTATTTACAAAACTAATATGTGATTTATCTATATAATGTTTATAGATATTATGGGTTCCATCCATTTGCATAGCTGCTACTGGCTTGTCTAATGTTTTTATTAAATTAGGTGGAACTATCCTCTTGTTTATTATACATCTTGTACATCCCGAGTCCACTAGAGCAAATGTTTCTATTTTGTAGTCTTCTATTTTAATTCTTGCTAAAAATTTTATCGTAATTAATTTTTTTATCTTCATTACATATTAGGGCATCATAATTTTCTATGCTCATTAGTTCTCTATCTTCTTCAGTTCTTATATCTTCTAATTTTTCTTTTCCTTTTTTTCCATTTTTTGTATTCTTTTTTTCTAATTCATTTATTCTATTTTCTAATGTAATTATTCTTAAATTTATAAAAGAATTATTTGTCTCCTGATAAATTTCTTCTTTATTTATTTTTATTTCAAAATCTTTTTCTATACATGAAATACATCCTTCTAAATAGCATAATTTATATTTTGCTCTTTTATTTCTACTGGGATACCATTTACATTTAAAACATTGGTTGCTATCTAATCCTTTATTTATTTCAAACTCATGGGTACAGTCTTCTAATATATTTACAAAGTTATTTTCTTCTAGGTCTAGTTTTTCTAGTCCTATCTCATTTATTAACTCTTCTTCTTCCGATTCTGAGGTTTCTATTTGGGTTTCCTCTACTTCTACACTTACTATAGAATATATACTCTCTTTATCTGACATATATTCATCTACATTTAATAGAGTTTTTTTTGAAATCTTCTATTAATTGTGAATTTCTTGTTTTACTATTGATTCTTTTTGGGCAGGTGTTGGCTAAATGTTCTACACTACCACAAGTAAAACATTCTAGTTTATTTTTATAGTTTCAATCTGTTCTATATTTTCTAACATGCCTATTTCTATTTAAATAGGGCTTTCTAGCTGATGATTTTCTAAGATAATAATTTTTTCTATTGTATTCTTTATTGTATTGGGGTTTATATCTTTTATATTTCTTCTTTTTGTATTCATTTTTGTCATGACTCTGGGTTGTATATACTGTTGATTTACAGAAACTCATATTGTTCTGTTTTAGCTGTTTTTGTATTTGTAAGTTTGTACATTTTTCCTGTAATATTTCCATAATATGTTGTACTTTGTGCCCTATAGACCATTTTGTATTTGGATTTTGTATTACACCTTCTCTTTTATACCATCGTTCTTCTATTTTTCTTCCTAAGACTCCTGGTAATTTATTGAATAATTTTTTACCTAATTCTTGATCAAAAGTATTTCCACTAATAGTACAATAATAAAAATAATTATTTAAAAACATTTTTATTTGGAACCAACTAGTTATACTTAATTGTTCTAATTTTATTAAAACATTCTTTTGTAGTACTACTAATCTACTATTTGGATCTTCTCCTGTGATCAGAATATGTATTTTATTTGTAAAATTATAAGGGTTTGATCCCATCGCTATTAAATTTTGGAAATCTTGGGGAAATTCTGATTTATACGCTTCCCATAAACCCTTTGTCGATTCTCCTACAAAAGTTTCCATATATTTATACATTGTTTCTGCATATTTATCATTATAAGTTGTTATCATCATATAATCTATATTACTATAGAAAATATAAAATTCATATTGAATATAAAAAGATATTAGAACTATATCAAAGTAAAATTACTAAAAGAAGAAAGTTATTATAAAATTGTTTCTTTTAGTATAAATTACTTTGATATAGTTCTAATGTCTTTTTATATTCAATATAATAGAAAAGGATTATACATTAATAGACATCGAGCAATTTGATTGTAAATCAGGATATTGGCAAGTAAAAATGCATGAAGACAGTATCGAGTGGACAATATTTACTTGTCCAGAAGGGTATTTTGAATGGTTAGTCATGCCGTTCGGATTAAAAACAGCTCCACCAATTTTCCAAAGAAAAATGGATAATATGTTTGGAGAATATAAAAGGTTTGTGCTAGTATATGTAGATGATATATTAGTATTCAGTAAAGATATTAGAGAACACTTAGGACATCTACAAACAATATTTAGATTATTTATAGATAATGGAATAATTATCAGTAAAAAGAAAATGAAATTATGTAAAAATTATATAAATTTTTTGGGAGTAGTTCTAGGAGATGGGAAGATCAAGCTACAACCCCATATAGCTAAAAAAGCTTTAGAAATGCCAGATAAACTAGACAATATTAAAGAACTACAAAAGTTTCTAGGAATAGTAAATTGTGCAGGAAATTTTATAAAAGACTTAGGAAAAATAGCAGGACCATTATATGCTAAGACAGGATCTACGGGACAAAAACATTTTAATACAGTAGATATTAAATTAGTACAAAAAATTAAAGAAAAAATGAAGAATATTCCTGATCTAACCATGCCATTAGAAACTGACTATTTAATTATAGAAACAGATGGAAGTTTTGAAGGATGGGGAGCAGTTTTAAAAGCAAAACCGAATAAATATAGTGATAAGAATACAGATAAAATATGTGCATACCAAAGTGAAAAATATAAAGAGAAATGAAATATGAGTAGTATAGACGCATAAATCCTAGCTGTAATATACAGATTAAATAGTTTTAAACTATACATATAAACAAACAAGAAGTAACAATTAGAACTGATTGTGAAGCCATTGTCAAATTCCACCAAAAGATAAATTCAAAAAATAGTAGTAGAAGGAGATGGTTAAATTTTATTGATACAATATCAATATATAATTTAGTTTTTGAACAGATTAAAGGAAAAGATAATAATTTAGCAGACACTTTAAGTAGGCTAAAAATTATTGTCAATTAATAAGAATAGTTTACATGTACAGAATGAGACCAACAGTTCCCAAGACTGAAGACAAGGGAAAAGGCGTTCAAGCCTCACCCTCAGACAAATACTCGCAGACAGGATTAGGTAACCTTCATTTTAAGCCACAAACCATCACGGAACAAAATAATTTAGAAAGAATAAATTTTGGGAAGCACAATTTAATATTTTTTCCACCATCGAATATTTCATTTAGAGTTTTACCAGAATGTGTTATAGATAGACCCCAGAGATGCTTAATTGATAATTTATGGAAAGCATATAATAAGAAAGACACTAAATATGTTATAGCAGCTCTTAATGCCTTGGGGCAATATTTTAGAGACAAAAATCAAGAAAAGAAGTTTAAATACTATGTAGTTGTACATCGTAAGACAAATGGTATTTTTCAAACATGGATAGAAGTATTAGACTCTATTAAAGACATACAAATATCACTTTTAAGGGTTTTAATGATTTTACTGAAGCACTAGATTATGTAAGAGGAATACTAGGACCAAATTACTATATTTCCAAGCATTCAAACAAAACCCAGAAAATATCCAATACAAAATTCAAAAAAGACACATAAAAAATAATATTTTGTGACCACTGCTCATCCATGACCGAAGCTTTCCGAAGATTGAACCAGAAGAATGAAAGCTTAGAGAAGGAAAAAATTAGACTTGTGGAGCAGGTAAAAGTTTTAGAACAAAAGGTGCATGCGTTAGCGCAATCTCAGACTCAAGTGATTTTGCAACAAGATACGAGTTCTCCATCTAAAGAAAAAATGGATGAGAAGGAGGTGCATTCCCCAATGAATGCAGAAAAATCCACTGTATCGGATGATGATATAGCTAGTCCGGTTCAAACGGTGACCGGTAAAGACAAATGAAATCCGTTTATGGTTGTCACTTTGCCAAAAAGTGAAGAAGAAGAAGGCTCATCAAGACGAAGACTACCCAGAACTTAAACACATGGAGACATATTAAAGAAAAAGAGTATAATTGCTAAAAAGAAAAAAAAATGAGAAAATAGAAGATGTAATTAAATAAACATTAGAGAATTTCTTCCAGCAAAAAGAAAAACAAGACAAACATATGATAAAAAATCCTAGTCCCAGTCCAGAGAAGTCAAGGTCTCGTCCAGAAAGGTCTCAAAGCTCAGGAAGAGATGATAATGAAGACAACCTGAATTATCAGGATTTTCAAGATCCATATGAAGACTATGATTCAGGAATGAGTTTTGACTCAATAGCACTTCATAATTTAGACACATAAAAATGGTTATACTGCGGAAATAATAAATCAAGGAAAAGACAAAGAACAATAATGGAGGAGACAACAAGTAAGGACCATATGTGACGTAAAGACAAATGAATGAGGACGACAAAAAACGGAATCTCTGCACAAGCCATGTGAAAATGGGGCCCAATGAAGTACCCTACAAGGCTAGAAGACAAAGATTTCTAAAAACCTTTGAAGTCCACATTTATGATCCGCTCAAAAAATAAGGTATAAAAGCAAGACCAAGTCGAAGGAAAGGTTATCGAGCAAAAGCAGAAAAAACACTCTGAAAAGCCTCAACCAACTTTCCAAAAATCCCAAAAAAACTTTCCAAATCACTTTGTAAAATATTTCCCTTTATGAATATCCTAGTAGTTATTCCTCTAAGCTTGTAAAATAAATAAAGTTTGTATGCTTAGGTGTTGATCGTTTTTAATCCAAAAGTTCAGCAAAAACCTTTTCAGGTTTCCCGAAAGGGAAATTCCATCTCTTGTAAACATGTAAGTTAATTATGTTTATCTAAGTTATGTTCTAAGATATTACCCCTATATGATTTCTTTTTATGCTTATTATCTCTATGTATAGTTGTTGTCATTCTATAAATGATTAAATATTACTCTTAGTATATGGTTAGCTTTTCAATTTCTTAACAATTTTGATGGATTAACCTGTAAATTCCTAGGAAACGACTGGTTAAGATAAATCAAGTGGTATGTGTACTTAACCATGGTCGGGGTGAGGTTAAAGAAAAAAGAGTTAAGAATGGATTTAAATCTATCAAGAATTGGATATATATATATATATATATATATATATATATATATATATATATATATATATATATATATATTGTGACGTGACTTGTCACAACATAACATCTACATTTCCATTTAAAGAACGATGTCCTAAACCTCCCTCGTACACTTTCACCTCGAGTTGGGAGAGACATATATATATATATATATATATATATATATATATATATATATATATATATAGACAATCATAAAGGGGAGTTGACCTATTTTCCTTTTGTTTACCTTGAAATAATTTACATTCTTACTTATACGACCTTAGTTGAAATAGCATTCTTAATTCTTGTTTCAACAACTAACCCGTAGTAAAAACATGAAAACAAGTTATTCAAAGACAAGTCGATTCAAAATTTTTAGTCATTGCAGTTGCTTCATACTAAATACGTGAAACACATTAATGTTGGAGTATACAATAAAGTGTGAAGCGTCTCACTTTGGTAAAAGCATTTTAAACAAGAAAAGCAACAAAAAGAGGAGTAAAGTAAGTACCTTGGAAGAGTAACTAAAACACTGCTTTTACTCTCTCACCCTTTGTTCCGAAAAAGAACCTCAGATATTATCCAAAAAGTGATGAGAAAAATGAATAAAGAAAACAGAACATATACATTACTTCTTTTTAACTCCATTTTTTCTGACTCCATGCAAAAAACTCATGGATGCATGCTCAACTTAAATTTTCCTCTTTCCCCTTTTAACTTAGTTCTTATATATATACCTACCTTAAGGTAGAAACACAAAAACTAGAAAAAGGCAAAAACAAAGAGAAAAATAAGTGAAGATGTCTCCATCTTATTTAATATTTTTGATCTCAAACTCAATCTTCCTTTTGTCTTTATTTTCAATTACAATTCATGCTCATCGATGCAGTGATGTCTTCTGGTCTGAAGCCCTCAGCAGAAATCTAACATTATGCAAGAGATACGAACATAGCAATGGAGTCGAGTTTGCATGGAATCACCAGAACAACACTCGAATCCTCCAGGTTAAACTGAACAGTTTACTTTCATCTCGATCATAAGCACATGCACAACGAAAAAAGATAATACTATGCTTGTGATTATATATTTAGATTAATTTCATTATATACGCATAATAACATTGTGTAATAGAACTCCTTTTGCCGGAAAATAGTTACACTGCAAGTATATATACATAAATTTGTTGAATAGTAGTTCAAGGGTAGCTTTAGTATAAGAGTAAAGTTGATGCCATGTGATCAGGAGATCACAGATTTGAGCCGTGAAAATAGCCTCTTGCAGAAATGCAAGGTAAGGTTGCATATAATAGGCCCTCGTGGTCAGGCTCTTCTCCGGACTTTCCGCATGATGGGAACTTAGTGCACCGGGCTGCCCTAGTAGTAAAAACGATTAAAAAGTCGTGTTTGACTGCGATTCAAATCTCAAATGTGATATTTTTCTTCATTTTTTAATTCCCTTGTTAGAAATCCTGGTTTTGCCACTGCTGACTAACTATAAATTCTGAATCCGCCGATGATCAGGTAATGGTTGGAGCTGCATTACAAAGTGAAACAGGGTGGCTAGCCTGGGGTTTGAACTTTGGACCAGAACCAAGAATGGTGGGGACTCAAGCTCTTATTGGTATCAAGCAGACCAATGGTTCATTTCTTGGTGACAAGTACAATGTCACAAAATATATCAAAATAGAGTGTAAGTTGTTACCTTCTCCTATTGATTTGAATGTAAGCAAATTGAGGTTTAGTTCTCTGGATCATCAGTATCACATAATAGAAGCCACAATACATCTTCCTCAATCAGTTAATGTTTCAAGAGTTAATCATGTTTGGCAAGTTGGAAAAGTTGCAGCAGGAATGGAACCCAAGATTCATGATAAAACTCTCCATAACTATGATGGCACAGAGACCATTGATTTGAAGACTGGCAAATGTCTAAGTATTAGATCTGCTAAACGTCATCATGCAAGAACTGTAAGCCTAATTAATTTGGGATCACTCTCTCTCCTTAATTACTCTCTCTTTTCTCTTGGTTATGGTCTGTATTTATCCAGATTTAATTATGTACTGACTGTTTAAATCAGCATTATCTTAAACTTGCTTTATCAGGTTATCTACCTTATTTTCTATATTAATAATCCCACTTATTATGGACGGTTACATGTAGTTGTCTTTCTTCATAGCATGCATGCACGCATCCTTGAAACTATTAGACAGAAGTAGCACACCGATGACCGGTCAGGGGTCGTTTGTTTGGTTATCCAAAATTGTAATTCAGATTTATAATCTTGCTATGTGATAGATAATCCCATGATCAGCGGTGAGAGCATAATTTTCACCATGGGAATTCAAAAAATAAAAAAAAGGAAAAATACAAAGAAGCTAAGGGGGTTCAACATTTATTATATGTGTATGAAAAAGCATTGACCATATGTAAGCGGTATAATTTCTGGGGAAGGGAGTTCAGCTAAATCAACTTTCGCCCACCCATCAGTGCTAGTCATATATGACTAGCTGATTTTGAACTCAAGACCATTGGAAAATTTGAACCCTCTTTGCCAACAAGCTAGGCATTTTACTTGTTTGAAATGGATTCAAAATTATATTTATATCTTTACTTGTTCGAAAACAACAAAAATATACCTATATATTCAGTGTTATTTTTCGATGAAGCGGGATCATATCACCCACTTGAGTCTACTTGGGAACGGCCCTGCTTTCCATGATATTGGTATAAACTTTATCATGCATTTATTTAATATCCATAGCCAAACACTGAAATATACTGATAACCCCCATAATTGCTGCAACCAAAAGTCCCCTAACGAGTGCATGTAGAAAGTACTTTAATTTACCAAAGACCCCATATATACTACTCGATTACATTTTGTTAGTGGTATAACAGATTGATGTTACATTGTTCTAAGACGGCTTTCAAGCCCTTTTAGCAATAGATGATAAAATTAAGTCCTTTATAAGATTTGATTTTGCCATAATATGATTTTTTTCCTCAGCTACGTACTCAAACTTTAATATAACTAACCCAATTTGGAATTAAGGCATATACATTTTAATTGATTATTATTTAATCTTACTTAAACCAATAATTTACTTACACAATTATTATTTAATTGTATATAAATAATAGTTTTCATTTATTTCGGAAGCATTAACACATAGGTATCTAAAATCCAAAAATTTTAATGGGTCACTCCAGCATATATAATTTGCAGTGATTATACTTAATTATTTTTGTATATGCAGGCTCATGGAATACTTAACATAATTGGTTGGGGTGTAATCCTGCCAATTGGGGTGATAATAGCGAGGTACTTCAAAAAGGGACCAATACAATGGAATGAACATGATCAATGGAAACATGCTCATAAGACATGTCAAGCATGTGGTTATATTATTGGGGCAACTGGATGGGGATTTGGACTCTGGCTTGGAATTTCTTCCAAATATTACTCTTTTCCCAAACATGGAGCTTTTGGCATCTTCATCTTCACATTTGCCACCCTACAAGTAATACTCTATCTCTCTCTCCATTGAATTGTTCCACATCGGAGGAATTTAAGGTTCTTGGTCTCCTTATATGACTTGGGCAATCCTCACCTTATAAGCTAGCTTTGGGGTTGAGTTAGGCCCAATGTCCATTCTTTTCATCGTATCAGAGCCAGACCATCCCAATTATTGTTACCGATATTGGGCCCCCATTTATGTTGTCCATGCTCCAGAGATCTGGGCGTAAGGGGGGTGTGGAGTTGTCCCAATAGGCCCAAGGTCCATTCAGTCTCCACCAACTTATTGAATAATTTTTTAATCTACGGTCAGTATTTGCTTCGAAATCTATCAATACATTAAAAAAAAGTAAACGGAGAGTTGTTTTTAGTTTTTAAATGGAATATTCTTTATCACAATAAGTATTCGATTAAAAAATTACCATCCCATTATCGAGTGTACCTTTTTTAATGGTCAATCAAAAATTATTATATTTGTTATTTTTCATTCGCGACGGATAGAATGCTTCTGTCTTTCTTATAAACCTTTAAGATGTTATGAAATAATATAAGAACAAGAACAATAATACAAGAACAAGAACAATATAGAGAGAATAGGGAGAGGCGTATTCTTATTGATACTTTTGGATGGTTTACAATAGAATAGAACCCCTATATTTATAGGGAGGTGGTGACTTAGCCACCAAGTAGTAAACCCTAGAATCTCTCTAATTATAGACATTCACCTTAAATAGAGTTTTATTTATAACACTCCCCCTTGCAAGGAAAAAGAGTACACATGTTTGAATATGCGCCTATTGGTTGCCTCGTTAAAAACCTTGCAAGGAAAACCCAGTTGGGACAAAACCTTGTAAGGGAAAAAGAGTGCAACGCGCATTAACTCCCCCTGATAAGAACATCAATTTATATCCTTGAGCATTTGCATTCCAATCTTGTGCACCATCTTCAAAACGATCTTTGGTAGATGTTTGATAAATAAATCAACCATATTGACTTGAATAAATATTCCGCACCTTGAAATCATCATTCTTGATAGATATGAACATCTTCATATAATGTGGTGGAATGACTCTTCAATATCTCCATAGATGTATTCTCGATGCCATCATGCTTTGACTTTATACTTTCAAGTATTTGAACTATATGTCCAAATCTACATGTCTTTCATATGGAATCAAGTATTTGTCTATACGCTTCAAGCGTATCCAAGGCTTTGTCCTTCAGGGACTTAATATGAGCATTTGTAGTGAGAATATAGTTACATTCTTTGGGTCAGCAAATGCGTATAGCGTACTTTGCAATATGTTGCAATTGAATTATCCTTTTTATGAACTTCAGGTTCATATCATGATATTCGGGGATTTACAAATACAAATGATAATTCATCTCATGTAACCTTTTCTCAAGTGTTTATCATGTCTCCCCCTCATGTTAGAAAAGCTAACCTGTTTCCTCAACTTTGGGAAATCATCTTTGTGCATTATCATGTCAATATACACAGCACATTAATAATAAGATGAAATTATTTGGTTCCTGACCCTGAACCACTTGTGAGGGGAGAATATACTCTCGTATACAACGTATATCAAACTGATATATATAACTTTGTTCTCATAAGAAACAGTTTAGCTATTAAGTGGAAGCACTCAATAATTATCTTGCTAAACAACTTTGATATAAACCAACTTATCAAGATGAACTATCTTGAGTAGAGAATCTGAAAATTATGCTCGAAGTTAGATTACTGAGCAATTTACCTCGCAATTACCGGCCAGGCTGCGGGTTAATAACAATTGCGCATGTAACCATTTCATAGATGCATCATATGTGGTATACATGGCAGGTGAATGGGCCCATATTCACCTTTGATATTTCCAGAATTTATGGGCTTCAACCCGAACTCTTTAGTTGGTCAGTTCATTAATGAGAACAAGTGATGCAAGAGAATTCGTGAAGAACTTTCTAGTTCTTTAATATTCACCTATGTGAATTTGCACATCATACTTAAAATGAGATGGCTAACACGAATGCCAACTGAATAAATTATCAATATTGGTAAACTTCAAATTTACACCATGACATGTGCACTTATCAATAAACTTCAGGTTTATTATGACATGGGTTTTTATACCAATAGATATCCACTTTATTATGGCATTCTTTCGTTTGTGTAGTACAAACTGGAGAACAAAGCGGGTAGCTTTTCATATACAAATTACCCCGCTACAAGTTGTAGTAATAGGAGATATCAAATCCTTCCTTTATTTATAGTCTCAATATAATCAATCGCTTTCGCGTGTACTTTGGAAACTAAATAAGTTTCTTTGAGACTTACTACAGCACAATACTCAATTGTGTTTCTCTAACATAGTAATAATTGGCTCTTCTAGAGCTCTCAATTAATTTTGTACTACCACAGATTCATCAACATTCATGTGGTGAATATCTTTCTTAAAGAGAAATACCATTATGGTTATGTCAAACTTATATGCAAGATATGTTTCTTGCATTACCGTTGTCCTTTAATAGTCATATTTCCAAAATACTTTGGCGTACAATAGGTACGTGACCAACGATCATTCATGCCATATATATAGCCAACAGGCTTAACACCATTAGGTGTTTCAACTATAGGGCCAAAAACTTCACGTTTTGCCAGCGAATTCAATTCTGATTGAATTGCTTCTTGCCACTTTGGCCAATCATGTCTTTTTCGACATTCTTCAACAGATTGAGGTTCGAGATCCTCACATTCTTGCATAATGCTAGATGCGACATTATAAGCAAAGACATTATCCACCACTATGTGCACTCGATTAATATTTTCCTCAATATTGATTGAATTTATGGATAGTTCCGTATTTTCCAGAGCCTCGGGCTCAATGGATTCTTCATGAATCTCAGAATTTGTTAAATCATGAATTTCCTCATGAGATTCTTTCGTAGTGTCATTTTGATCATTTGCTTTCCTCTTTCTAGGATTTCGATCTTTGGAACCTAATGGTCTGCCACGCTTCAGGCGTGCATTTGACTCATTGGATATGACACTAGATGATTGTCCAACAGGGACATCAATACGGATTGGGACATTTTCCGCGGGGATGTGGGATTTCGTTATCCTTTTCAAGTCCGTAAATGCGTCAGGCATTTGATTTGCTATTCTTTGCAAATGGATAATCTTTTCACAAATAGAGGTTGTGGATCAAGATGAGATAGTGATGCATTTTTCCACAAAATTTCCCGTTTGGTTTCACCAACTTCTCCCCCTAATTTTGGGAAAAGTGTCTCATCAAATTGACAGCCTGCAAATCGTGCAAATCTCCTGTCAATGTTTCGAGGTAGAGAATTAATGGAGGGCGATTCAAACTCAACATATATTCCTAACCTTCTTTGCGGACCCATTTTGGTGCGGGATGGCGGTGCTATAAGCACATATACTGCGCATCCAAAGATTCTTAAATGGGATATATTAGGTTCATGACCCAAAACCAATTGCAACGGAGAATATTTGTGTCAATTCGTCAGTCAGAGACGAACTAGCATTGCTGTATGCAAAATGGCGTGACCCTAAGCTGAAGTGGGCAGCCGACGAACTAGCATTGTTGCATGTAAAATGGCGTGACCCCAAATCGAAGTGGGCAGCCTCGTTTTCATGAGTAAATGAGGTTTTCAAGATTATACTCATGTATTGTCTCAATCTGATATCCATTTTGAATGATATCTTTAAAACTCAACAAGTTCCTTTTAGACTTGGAGGAGAACATTTTGACTGATATCATTAAAACTCAACAAGTTCTTCTTAGACTTGGAGGAGAACATTGCATTCTCTAAAATATCGTTCCTTTAGGCAGAGTTATAATTGCTCTTCAGGAGCCTTCAATCAATTTAATTCTCATAGTTTGCCATACAAAAGAAAATATACGAACATGAGAATAAACAAATTCAGTCCGTTTGTTTCATACTTAAACAATATTTTCGAAATCTGCTGAGGTTATTCGACTAACTAAATCAGATAGTCGATTATATGTTTTCCATAATCGATTACTTTGCAGTTTGAAAATTTCAGTTTAAGCATTTTCTTAAAACAATCGATTGTTAGACACACACAATCGATTGTTGAACATTGACAATCGATTGTTAAACACACACAATCGATTATTTGCTATTTTGAAAAATTCCAGATCACACTGTCTTAAGACAATCGATTGTTAAACATAGACAATCGATTGTTGACTATTTTGAAAAACTTCAGATCACACTGTCTTACGTTAATCGATTGTTAAGCATAAACAATCGATTGTTGACTATTTTGAAAAACTTCAGATCACACTGTCTTACGACAATCGATTGTTAAACATAGACAATCGATTATTGAACATTGACAATCGATTGTTGAACATTGACAATCGATTGTTTTGCAGTTTTAATGCAAAATATTAGTTAATCGACTAACTGTTAGGTTAGTCGATTACCTCTACTGGAAAATAAAAGTATTATTGAAATCTGAGCATATTGAAACATTCTAAAGAACTAATACTAACATTATATCATAAACTAACTAATACGAGCTGATACTAATGACTATTAGTTTATTCACTAACTATTACAAATAAGTGAAATAAAATCAAACAACTCTATCTTCTTTCATCAAGGTGATGGTGCAAGTGAATCTAGGCCATTGGCACAGTTTCAAACCTTCATTAAGGTGATGGCGCAAGAAAAACAAGGCCTTAGCATAGTCTTGGGTGGATGCATTATTTCTGTCTTTAATGACGTCTCCGGGACCCATTGCATCCAAATGGATTCCAGCATTCAACACCCATGTCATATAGTTCTTGCCCGAAATTTCAAGGGCAACGAACTTTCTTTCCATAATGTCAGACATAAAACAAAATTACATCAAGAGCGTGTTCATACTTACGGGCTCTATTACAATTATCACATTCACTTCAGGGAATGGATCATAATCATGTGCTTTACACAATCTCATGTCAAATATTACTTTCATAAAGTGAAAGATTATTTTGAGAATCTTTATTATTCTCATTATCACAATAATGACGATTATAATTTCGTCTATTGCCACGTCCACATCCATTGATACCTTTACGGTAATAATTTTGTCTTCTTTCAGACTTATCACATACTGCTACCACATTCTCTAAAGGGAATGGAGCAAATTCAATTGGACGGAATTCTTTGCCACGTCCACATTCATTGATACCTTCATGGTAATAATTTTGTCTTCTTTCAGACTTATCATATACTGCTTCCACATTCTCTAAAGGGAATGGAGCAAATTCAATGGGACGGATTTTCAATTCTTTGCCCACAATCATACATGAATTTAATCATGGCAGGACATAGAGATTTTACCACTTCACGTGGTTATAATTTCTTACAAACTCCATTAGAGTTATAATCAAACTTTGTTGTCTTTGTTTGTATATAAAATCAAATCGTAGAATTTCAAGAATTTGAAAGGGAAAAGTAAATTACTTACCTTTAAGGTATACCAATTATATTTTCAATGTTTTCTCTTCTTGTTTTCTCAACATTTTTCCCTCTTTGTTTCCGTCTCTTCTTTGTTTTCAATGTTTTTCTTCTTTCGTTCCTTTTGTTTTCTTTTCAACGTTTTTCTTCTATTTTCCGTATAGAAAATTTTGGTGATTTGGTTGCGGCAGAACCTCATGTGAAACCCTACACAAACAAAAGTTAAGGCAATCGAAAATTTCAATTGGTTAGAGACTCGTGCTGATAACGTGTTGTGAAATAATATAAGAACAAGAACAATAATACAAGAACAAGAACAATATAGAGAGAATAGGGAGAGGAGTATTCTTATTGATACTTTTGGATGGTTTACAATAGAATAGAACCCCTATATTTATAGGGAGGTGGTGACTTAGCCACCAAGTAGTAAACCCTAGAATCTCTCTAATTATAGACATTCACCTTAAATAGAGTTCTATTTATAACATTAGAAACTATTTTTGTCTTTTACCACAAATCAGATTTTAGTAATAGTATGAACTCTCATCAAAAAAATAATTAGTATATACTTTCATATCAATCTATCACCTAAATATGATAAATTCATATACTTCGTGGGAACAACATGTGTAGGTTGATATATTTCTCTTCATTGCCCAGATCCCTTCATTTAAAGTTACTATTGCTTCATGCCCTTTGAAATGATTCACTCGTAAGTGGCAAGAATATATTGATGTCCAATCAACAAGACTAACTTAAGATTTGAAGTTGCATTGGGGCCCAGAGGATAATTTTGATGTTGAAGTCATTACTCCAATTATATACTCCTATGAATATGGATAATATAAAGATTCTTTTGCAAGAACGGGGGTATATATAAGTTGAATATACTTCTAATAAAATATCTCTTTAGAGAAAGGATTTAAATAAAGTTAGTATTAGAAATATTCATTCTACGTTCCTCCTAGTTGAAGTTTAGTGATTTCACTAAAGTAATCCATGATATACACCAAAAACGCATGCCAAAATTAGGGGGGGTTACATTCGAACTGTTTTCGTCGGGTTCAATTTTCATTTAAATGTATGTATATTACATAATGAATTCTCTTGGCTTTTTTGCATGTCAATTTTTTATTTTTTTGAATTTTCTTGATAAATATCCAATCACACACAACTTGTCAAATATCTAATTCATCATTTGGTTAATTTTATGCACAGACACTGGCACTGAGGTTAAAACCCAAGAAGGACGATGAACTTCACATATACTGGAGTATATACCATCATTCTCTAGGGTATGCATTACTCGCAGTGATTTGTGTCAATATTTTCAAAGGGATAAAAATAATGCAAGAAGACGACACGTGGAGACCTGCCTACATCGCAGTTATTGTCTCTCTTATTTTCATCTTCTTAGTCTTCGAAATCATCAATTGGCTCCAATTCAAAGTTGAACAAAAGAAAGAGAAAAAGGACGATATTCATCACCGACAAATGAAAATTGACACACAAGGAAAGTAATTCTAGTATTTCACGACTACTACTTTTTTGTATCCATACATATTTTTTTTTGCTCTTTTATTTAGGTCAATTGACTTTAATTATTCTACCGAATATTTATTATTTCCTATTAACATAAGTGTCGTATAACTTTATATATTTGTTTACATTTTAACTATAAAGTATCTTGCTTTTTTTTGTTTCCCACTCGGTGTCCGGTTCCACATTGGGGCCCGATTAAATCCGAATTTGCGCTGGAAAATCTCACATTGGGGGTAAAACGTTCCGTAACAAAGGCGACTCTATTCCCACGGGCTCGAACTCGAGACCTCTGGTTAACGATGAAGGAGTAACTATCTCTTTACCAAAACCCTTGTGGGTAAGTTTCTTTGCATTTTTAGGGGAAAGGGGGTTGATTGCCTAAATTTTGTTCGATTGTTTAGGTTTGTATTTGTTGAATAAAAATAGTTAAGGTTCTCTTTAATATTTGTGTGGAGAAAATATATTTGAGGAATTAGTTTAAGTAGATTTAAATGATCTTGATTTTAGTGTTCCTACTTGTTAGGTTTGGTTCTCAATTACCATTAAAAAAAACATATATAAAGGAACAGAGATTGTTGGGGGGGGGGGGGGGGGGGAGCAATTTGATTTTATTTATTGATATTAACTTCTTCGGTTGACAACATACCTTGAGTATATATTAAAGTGAAGAAAAGAAGTGCTAGAAATTTGGAGGTTTTCATCAAAACAAAACGCCCTTCCTCATAGTCATATATATGATGTTTGAGATTCAAAGCAATCACTAAGTGAATTATATCTTCTTTTTTTGTGTGTGTTGTAATTAGCGTTATAAACAATAAAGGCCAGCCATAAAAGAAGAAGTGTTAGAAATTTGGAGGTTTCAACCTTTCACCCTGTACTAGAAATTGAGGTGCAAGCTCAGAGTACTTGCAAAGCAGAAAGCAATACATTCCCTGGAATATATATATATAGGCAAGATAAAAATAATAAAAATAGTAATAATTTAGTTCTATAGTTAGCGTGTCTCGAAACTTTGATAAACTTGAATATATATATATATATATATATTCAAATTATTTATTAATACTTTCGTTCCTAAATTTTTTCTTTCTTAAAATTAGTGTTTTAAGAAAGAAGACAATAAGTAGCGAGAAATTAGTGTTTTATTTTAATATCTTTCTAGATATTACTATTTCTCGCTACTTATTGTCTTCTTTCTAAGTTTAAATAGTAATATCTAGAAAGACTAGATAAATGAATTTCTAGTATTCTGATTATAAGAAATAATTATTTATTGTATACATTTACGCAAATTCTATGATTTTCTGTTATATAAATAAAATGTATAGCGTAGTCTACTATGAGTAAAATCCGGTATCTACGTCTAAAATAAACTCTCCTAGACTTGAAGTAAGGCTTCTAGCAAAGCTTCCTGGGTAGGTATAGTTATTACGGTTACCAAACATTAACAACGTAATAAAAATGTTTTAAACTTTGTGTTGTAAAAATCCTACTCGGTACTCTTCCTCTCTTTTTCTGTAAACTTATAAAGTTACACTGTAATCATAATTATGTACTAAGATTACCCATTCCATACTTTTTTTTACTCTGTTCATCTTTTTTTTCCATTTCTTTATAGATTTAAATCCATTCTTAACTCTTTTTTCTTTAACCTCACCCTGACCATGGTTAAGCACACAACCCGCTTGATTTATCTTAACCAGTTGTTTCCTAGGAATTTACAGGTTAATCCATCAAAATGGTTAAGAAATTGGAAAGATAACCATATACTAAGAGTGATATTCAATTATTTACAAAATGAAAAAAAAAACTATGCATAATAAATATCATAAGCATAAAAAGGTAACATGGGTAAAATCTTAGAACATAACTTAGATAAACATAAGTAACTTACATGTTTATAAGAGATGAGATTTCCCTTTCGGGAAACCCGAAAAGAGTTCTGAACTTCGAGATTTAAAAATGATCACACCTAAGCATACAATCTTTATTTATTTTACAAGCTTAGAGGAGGAACTACTAGGATATTCATAAAGGAAATATTTTACAAAGTGGTTTGGGAAAGGACTTTCGGTTTAGGACTTTTGGTTTTATGGAAAGGTTGGTTGAGTAAGCTTTTTTCAGAGTGTTTTTTTTTTCTTGATGATCCTTTCTTCTACTTTGTCTTGCTTTTATAGCTGAACTTTGGAGCGGATTTGAAATATGGACTTCAAATATTTTTAGAAATCTTTGTCTTCTAGCCTTGTAGGGTACTTCATTTGGCCCCATCTTCACATGGCTTTTGCAAATATTCCATTTAGTCATCCATGTTTTCAACATACATATGTCTTTATGTCACGTCTGGTCTCTACTTGTTATCTCCACCATTATTGTTCTTTGTCTTTTTCTTGATTCATTATTTCTGAAGAATAACTCTATTTTCATGTGTCTAAATTATGTATTGCTATTGAATCAAAACTCATCCCTGAATCGTAGTCTTCATATGGATCTTGAGCATCCTGATAATTCATGTGGTCTTCATAATCGTCTCCTCCTGAGTTTTGAGATCTTTCTGGACTGGACCTTGACCTTTTTGGACCGGGACTAGGATTTTTTATCATATGTTTGTCTTGTTTTCCTTTTCCTGAAAGGAATTCTCTAGTGTCTGTTTAATTGCATCTTCTATTTTCTCATTTTTTTTTCTATTTAACAATTGTACTCTTTTTCTTTAATATGTCTCCGTGTGTTAATGTTCTGGGTAGCCTTCGCCTTGATGAGCCTTCTTCTTCACTTTTTGGCAAAGTGACAACCATAAACGGATTTGATTTGTCTTTACCGGTCAGCGTTTGAACCGGACTAGCTATCATCATCCGATACAGTGGATTTTTCTGCATTCATTGGGGAATGCACACCCTTCTCATCCATTTTTTCTTGAGATGGAGAACTCGTATCTTGTTGAAGAACCGCTTGAGTCTAAGATTGCGTTATTTCAAATTTTAACGCATGTACCCTTTGTTCTTAAATCTTTACCTGCTCCATAAGTCTGGTTTTTTCTTTCTCTAAGATTTCATTCTTCTGGTTTAACCTTCTGAAAGCTTCAGTCATTGATGAGCAGTTGTCGCAAAATATTATTTTGTCAGTGTCCTTTTGGATGTTGTATTGGATTTTTTCTGGGTTTTTTCTGAGTGATGGGGAAATATAGTAATTTGGTCCTAGTATTCCTCTTGCGTAATCTAGTGCTTCAGTAAAATCATTAAATCCTTTAAAAAGTGGTTTTTGTATGTCTTTAATAGAGACTAATACTTCTATCCATGTTTGAAAAATACCATTTGTCTTACCATGTACAACCACGTAGTATTTAAATCTTTTTTCTTGATTTTTGTCTGTAAAATATTGCCCCAAAGCATTAAGAGCTTCTATAAAATATTTAGTGTCTTTCTTATTATATGCTATCCATAGATTATCAATTAAACATATCTGGGGACTATCTATAACACATTCTGACATATTCGATGGTGGAAAAAATATTAAATTATGCTTCCCAAAATATATTCTTTCTATATTATTTTGTTCCGTAATGGGTCGTGGCTTAAAATAAAGGTTACCTAATACTGTCTGCAAGTATTTGTCTGAGGGTGAGGCTTGAACGCCTTTTTCCTTGTCTTCAGTCTTGGGAACTGTTGGTCCCATTCTGTACATGTAAAATATTCTTATTAATTGACAATAATTTTTAGGCTACTTAAAGTTTCTGCTAAATTATTATCTTTTCCTTTAATATGTTCAAAAACTAAATTGTATATTGATATTGTATCAATAAAATTTAACCATCTTCTTCTACTACTATTTTTTGAATTTATCTTTTGGTGAAATTTGACAATAACTTCACAATCAGTTCTAATTATTACTTCTTGTTTGTTTAATATGTATAATTTAAAACTATTTAATCCATAGATTACAGCTAGAATTTCTGCGTCTATGCTGCTCATATTTCCTTTCTCTTTATATTTTCCACTTTGATACACACATATTTTTTCTGTATTCTTATCACTATATTTATTTGGTTTTGCTTTTAAAACTTCTCCCCATCCCTCAAAACTTCCATTTATTTCTATAATTAAATAGTCAGTTCCTAATGGCATAGTTAGATCCGGAATATTCTTTATTTTTTCTTTAATATTTTATACTAATTTAATATCTTCTGTATTAAAATATTTTTGTCCTGTAGATTATGTCTTTGCATATAATTGTCCTGCTATTTTTCCCAAGTCTTTTATAAAATTTCTTGCATAATTTACTATTCCTAAAAACTTTTGTAGTTCTTTAATATTATATAGTTTATTTGGCATTTCTAAAACTTTTTTAGCTATATGAGGTTGTAGCTTAATCTTCCCATACCCTAGAACTACTCCTAAAAAGTTTATTTAATTTTTACATAATTCCATTTTCTTTTTACTAATGATTATTCCATTATATACAAATAATCTAAATATTGTCTGTAGATGTCCTAAGTGTTCTTTAATATCTTTACTGAATACTAATATATCATCTACATATACTAACACAAACCTTTTATATTCTCCAAATATATTATCCATTTTTCTTTGGAAAATTGGTGGAGCTGTTTTTAATCCAAACGGCATTACTAACCATTCGAAATGCCCTTCTGGACAAGTAAATGCTGTCCATTCGATACTTTCTTCATGCATTTTTACTTGCCAATATCCTGATGTACAATCAAATTTACTAAATATCTTTTTTCCTTGTATTCTATTTATTAATTCTGTTTTATCAGGTAACTTATATCCATCTGTTCTGGTGTTATCATTGAGTCTTTTATAGTTTATTATCATTCTCGCTTTTCCTCTTATTATTTCACTGTGATTTCTAACCATATAAGCTGCTGACCTATGTTTAGAAGTATATCTCCTTATTACACCTAAGTCCATAAGTTCCTTAATTTGAGTTTTAAAGTCTTCAAGGTCTTCATTTGTAGCTTCTATTGAAGCCGTTTTAATTATATATTCTGGGTTTATTATGTCTAATTAACATATCACTTTATTATTTTTCCATGGTTTAAAGGTTTTTCTCCAATTATTTCTATCTCATCTAATATTTTTATTATATTCTCAAGATCTTTTTCATTCTTTATCATTCCTATTCTTTCTAATCTTGTTTTGAAATTTTATAATTCTGTTTCGATGTCTATTAATGTATTCTCCTTTTCTATTATATCTATATCTTCGTTCTCTTGTAATATTAAATTTTTTGTTTCTTCTTTAGTCCTACAACATATTTTGTTATCTTTACATTTTTTACAACATTCTTTCTCGCTTTCTTGCAGGTTTTTCTGGTTTTTATTCAATCTTGTTCTTATCCTAGTTGTAGCTTCTATTGTTTGTACTGGTGTTTGTGTAATACTTTTAAAGAATATTACCCCATTTCTACAATGAAAAGAACTACCATTATTGTTTATTATAACGCTCAATCCTAATACAAAATCTACATTTATATTTAAATCTCTTACCCAAACTTTATCTACCTTATAGCTAGGTTTGTAAAAATCTAAGCATGTATTTACAAAACTAATATGTGATTTATCTATAGTGTTTATAAATGTTATGGGTTCCATCCATTTGCATGGCTGCTACTGGCTTGTCTAATGTTTTTATTAAATTAGGTGGAACTATCCTCTTTTTTATTATACATCTTGTGCATCCTGAGTCTATTAGAGCTAATGTTTCTATTTCGTAGTCTTCTATTCTAATTCTTGCTAAACATTTTATCGTAGTTAATTTTTTTATCTTCATTACATATTAAGGCATCATAATTTTCTATACACATTAGTTCTTTATCTTCTTCAGTTGCTATATTTCCTCTTATATCTTCTAATTTTTCTTTTCCCTTCTCCATTTTTTGTATTCTTTTTTCTAATTCGTTTCTTCTAGTTTCTAATTTAATTATTCTTAGATTTATAATAGAATTATTTGTCTCTTGATAGATTTTTTCTTTATTTATTTTTGTTTTAAAATCTTTTTCTATACATGAAATACATCCTTCTAGATAGCATAATTTACATTTAGCTCTTTTATTTCTACTGGGATACCATTTAAACCTTTATTTATTTCAAACTCATGGGTGGATGAGAAGATGCGAGAAGCGAGGCTGAGGTGGTTCGGGCATGTGCAGAGGAGAAGTCCTGATGCCCCGGTGAGCAGTTGTGAGCGGCTGGCAATTGTCGGCGTTCGGCGAGGCATAGGGAGGCCTAAGAAGTATTGGGGAGAGGTAATTAGGCATGATATGGCTATAATGTGGGTTTCCGAGGACATGACCCTTGATAGGAAAGTCTGAGGTCTAGTATATGGGTTGTGGGATAGGGGCTCCTACAGTTTTCGTACTCCTCACCCGGGGTTGGGTGAGGCTTGGCAGGGCTATCATAGATGAATTTTGTTTTGGCTTGTGTCTCCCTTATGGTATATATTTATGGTAGTTACTGTATTATATTATTGCATGCTATTTTATTTATGTTTC
The DNA here is from genome assembly GCA_034376525.1 of Nicotiana benthamiana. NCBI lineage: Eukaryota > Viridiplantae > Streptophyta > Magnoliopsida > Solanales > Solanaceae > Nicotiana > Nicotiana benthamiana. The sequence goes on along the minus strand of CM067329.1, from coordinate 34,645,176 downwards.
TTATGTTTAGATAATTATTTGCACTATTTCTGCTGGAGTTACTAATGCTATTTTGTTTATATTTTTGTTTTTTTTGTTTTTCCGTTCCTTTACTGAGCCGAGGGTCGATTGGAAACAGCCTATCTGCCCTTTCGGGTAGGGGTAAGGCTCGTCTACATATTACCCTATCCAGACCCCACTTTGTGGGGCTATACAGGATAGTAGTAGTAGTTGTTGTTGTTAAACTCATGGGTACATTCTTCTAATATATTTACAAAGTTATTTTCTTCTAGGTCTAGTTTTTCTAGTCCTATATCATTTATTAACTCTTCTTCTTCTGACTCTGAGGTTTCTATTTGGGTTTCGTCTACACCTACACTTACTATAGAATATAACTTTCGTTGTCTGACATATAGTCATCTACATTTATTAGAGTTTGTTGAAAATCTTCTATTAACTGTGAATTTCTTGTTTTACTATTGATTCTTTTTGGGCAGATGTTGGCTAAATGTTCTACACTCCCACAAGTAAAACATTCTAGTTTGTTTTTATAGTTTCTATCTGTTCTATACTTTCTAACATGCATATTTCTATCTAAATAAGGTTTTCTAGCTGATGATTTTCTAAGATATTAATTTTTCTTATTATATTCTTTATTATATTGGGGTTTATATCTTTTATATTTCTTCTTTTTGTATTCATTTTTGTCATAACTTTGTGTTGTATATACAGTTGATTTACAGAAACTCATATTGTTCGGTTTTAGCTGTTTTTGTATTTGCAAGTTTGTACATTTTTCTTGTAATATTTCCATAATATGTTGTACTTTGTGCCCTATTGACCATTTTGTATTTGGATTTTGTATTGCACCTTCTCTTTTATACCATCGTTCTTCTATTTCTCTCCCTAAGACTCCTGGTAATTTATTGAATAATTTTTACCTAAATCTTGATCAAAAGCATTTCCACTAATAGTACAATCATAAAAGTAGTCGTTTAAAAACTTTTTTATATGAAACCAACTACTTATACTTAATTGTTCAAATTTTATTAAAGCATTCTTTTGTAGTACTACTAATCCACTATTTGGATCTTCTCATGTTATCAGACTATGTATTTTATTTTATAAAATTATAAGGATTTGCACCCATTGCTATTAAATTTTGAAATCTTGAGGAAATTCTGATTTATAGGCATCCCACAAACCCTTTGTTGATTCTCCTAGGAAAGTTTCGCATATATTTATACATTGTTTCTGCATTTGTGTCATTATAGGTTTTTATGAAGTCTGCTACTACTATTTGTTTCCATAGATCTATTACTGAGTTCCACATTTGTGGATCATGGGCTGCTATATTTGATATTTTACCTTTACTTCCTCCCTCTTGTAATCTTATAGGTTCTTCTATTGGCATCCTTTTTCCTGATGGTCTTATTTTCTATTTCTGTTTCCTGGTCTATTCTGTATATTCTTCTTCTAGGTACATTTCCCGTACTAGTATCTACTGTACTTTGATATGTTTTTCTCTGAAATGGGCTTGGGCTAGAACTAACTGATTCCATTAATTCTTTTAAGCTTATTACTGAATATGTTAATGTTTCATAGCTATCTTGTATTTCTTCAAAGATTTGATTGAATTTATCCGATTTCTCTTGCAACTTATTTTCTTTTCTATATCCCAAATTATCTGTTCTTAATTTGCATTTTCTAAAATGTTATTCTACATTTCTTAAAGTTAATTTTCCCAGTTTACATCCTTTGCATTGGAAAGTGCTATTTTCGTTTTCTTTAACTAATTTTCTTGCTTCTTCTAATGCTATATCTACTTTGAATTCTTCTTGTATTATTTCAACATTCATACATTCAGTTTCTTCTACATTATTTTCATCTTCATCATCCGTTTCTTTATGAGTAGAATAATTATAATCAGTAAACCTAATTGACGTTTCTCCTTTAGAATTGTATACATCAAATGAGATTCTGGTTTAAATATTTTTGGTTTCGAAAAATCTTCTAAGTTCCATTCTAATCCGGCATATTCTTCTGGGTCTATCTTAATAGGTTTTAATAATTTTATCCCCTTATTTCCCATTACTTCAACTGCATCATCTACTTTAATTTTAAATTTTGTATTGCTATTTGTTGCCATTTTTCCTATAAAACCTACACATATTATAGATTATTTCCATTATTCATTTCTTCATATTCTTTAGTATGTATTCCTATTTTTATATTTTTTCCAAATTCTGCTAGATTTATCATAAAATCTGGGCTAATATAAAATATTCCTCCATTATTTGTCATATCTACTTCTGTTAAACCTATTATAGATTTCTTTTGATCTGACCATCTGTCATCATATATTACTATTAATAATTTCGTTCCTAAATTTTTTCTGTTAATCTTTTTAATCCAATTACTATTAATCCCATATGCATTAAATTCCTTTTATAATTTTTTATTTGTTTTACTGATTCAGGATTGATTAAGTTTAATGTCTCAACTTTATTTCCTATAGCTGACAATTGTTCTTCTCTATAATGTCTAAATAGTTGAGAATTGGTCGAGAAATATCCTGTATTATATAGTATTTTTGGATCTAATAATATTAATTGATTTTGATGAAAAATTTGTATATCTTTATCTAAATCTATTATTTCATCTAATTTTTGATTTTCCTCTTGTCTTTTTCTAGTTAGAATTCTGGCTAGCATATTGTTTTCTATTCTATTTTCTGAAAAACTTATCCTTGATCTTTCTTGATTTGTTCTTCTTGACCCACTTGGAAAAAGGTCCATTTTTGTGGCTTCCTTACTTTTAATTTTTTCTTGTGTGGGGTTATTTTAATTCTTTTTAATTGATCTATTAAATCATCTACCTTTGGGATCTCAGTCTTTATTTCTTTTTCTTTAATAATTTTATCAAGATTATATTAACCTCTAATAATAATATTATTAATGTATTATTTTGTTTTATTATTGTTTGATCAGCTTTTCCTTGAGGAATATAGTTACTTTCCTTCTGGATTCGGTTGAATTTTTGCTGTTAATTTTAATACTTCTTCATATATTGGATCTAATTCTATTTGTATATCACCCATGAAAGAGCGATTTCTTTTATTGTATCTATCTTTTCTTTAAGTGTGCTTATCTTACCTTTTAATACTTCTACCTGTTCAGTTATTTTTTCTACTAATCTGGTTGTTTGTATTTCTTACTCTTTAAGCTTTTCTGTAATGGTCTTGATTAGCTTTTCTATTTCATTTTTAGTAGGTTTTTTTCTATATTAAATTTATTATTCAAGAGTTGTATTTTCCTGTCTATTTCTACTTCTTGTGATTTTATAAAGTTTAAATTTTGTTCAAATTTATCGAAAATCCTTCTTTGTTTAATGTGTCATGCCTCTACTAATCCGAATGTTCTTATTATGTTTTTATTGTTGTCTTGGGTTTTTTCTCCAAAGTTTATTGTTAAATCAATTAAAGTATTGTATTGTTTATCTTCAGTATGTAATATATGTTATCCAGTACTAAAATTACTCTTTATTACCGTATTACTTTTTAATATTCTATATTTCTTTTCTGGATGGATTTTCAAGTCTAAATATTCTAGATTTTTTAAATTAGCTATTTTGTTTTATCCTAAGGGAATCCAAATTTTTTTATTCTTATAAAACTTTATTCTTTGATTTTCGAAAATATTTGTCTTTCCGTATATTGTATTTCCCACTCTAGAGCTGATATAGTTTCTGGACTAATAATACACTTCACTATGCAACTTGGTTCTCTATCTATTTTTAATTCTAATTCTTCTGTTTTTTTAGCTAATTCTAAAATTGATGTTAATAGAGTATTAGTCTTTTTTAATACTTTCTTTAATTCCTGCTTTCTCATTTTCTTTTTGGTGATTAAAAGTTGTATTAATCACCAAAGAGATTTCAGTACAAAGCCATAGTGCAGCTATTACACAGCTGACTATCCTATCTAAATTCTATATCAACAATCGCTATACCTATCCCTCTATTTACAGAAGATATTGCTGAAGCTGTATTCTCAACTTGGGGGTACCTCTAATATTACAAGTGTAAGCAATGGTCCTAAGTAGTTTATCACTGCTAGAAAAGAGATTCTCAAAGATCCTCGCATTTCTTTCTAACCACAGGGCATAGAAGAGTTCAGCTACAACCATTTTGAATATGTGAGCCCGACTCGATTTCCCTTTAGCATGACCAATAATCCATTGAACAAAGTGATCCCAATTTAGGAAATTGGGGTGAGTTTCCCTAATCCAAGCCAGTGTCTGCTGCCTTAGCTGATTAGCAAAGGGACAGCTAAGGAAGAGGTGATCTCTGGTCTCCGAAGCTTGTTGGCACAACACACAGATGTTATCTACATTCATACTCCACTGTAGTAGCCTATCCTTGGTAGGCAATCTATTCTGAAGAAGCAGCCATAGATTAAAAACTGCTTTTGGTCTAGCATAGTTTTGGGCAGTTAAGTTCTTCCAAGTAACTCTAGGGAGTTGACCAATCTGAAGTAGATATAATAGTCTAATGGAGCACACTGGTCTGTGTAGACTCTGATATTGCTGCAGTAGTCCCCTTGCTGCAATAATCTTACGAACCATCCAACTAGCTTGTTTGGTTATAGGCATGACTTCTAATTGCTGCTGTTTTATATATACTGTGTGAATCCATCTAACCCACATAGTATCCTTCTTGTGAGCCAAGTCCCAGCATAGCTTAGCAATGGCTGCTTTGTTCCACAACAGGAGGTTTGTGAGATTCAGTCCACCAGCTGACTTTGGCAGGCACATTTTGTCCCAGGCAATGTAAGATTTCCTAGTGATACCCACTGTCCCAGACCATATAAAGCTTCTACACATTGCCTCAATAAGCTTTAGGATTTTTGATGGTATGAGGAAAAGTTGAGCCCAATAAGCTTGAATACCAAAGACCACAGATTGGACCAATTGAAGTCTTCCAGCATATGACAGTTTCCTGGTAGTCCAAGATGTAATTCTAGCAGTAATTCTATCCACCAGTGGTTGCCATTGGATCACAGTCATCTTCTTTGTAGACAGATGTATACCTAAATATCTGAAGGTAACTCTCCATATACATAGCCTAGATGGTCAGTTATTTGTTGCTGGATTTCAGTTTTTACCCATCCAAAGTAGAATGAACTTTTGGTTAGATTGGCTTTCAGCCCAGAAGCTTCAGTAAATTGAGAGAAGTATTTGAACATGGTAAGTACAGATTGCTTCTCTCCTTTAGCAAACAACAGCAGGTCATCAGCAAAGCTGATATGAATGATGCCCAGTTTCTTACATCCTGGATGGAATATAAAGTCTTGGTCTTTCTTCAATTCAGCCAAAGATCTGCTTAGGTATTCCATTACAATAGCAAAGAGAAATGGAGAGATTGGGTCACCTTGTCTAATGCCTTTAGCTGCTTTAAAAGGCTCAGTTGTTTCCCCATTGATCATCACTGTGTAGCTGACTGTTTGGACATATTTCATAATCCATTTTGTGAATCTGCCTGGAAATCCCATTGCCTCCATCACCTGTTGTAAGAAAATCCATTCTACAGAATCATATGCCTTATGCAGGTCGATTTTGATCATGCATCTAGGAGTTATATGAGCTCTTGAGTACTTTTTAATTAACTCATGAGCCAATATAACATTGTCTGCAATTTTCCTGCCTGGGATGAATCCTGCTTGTGCATTACAGATGATGCTAGCCATGATCTTCTGCATTCTGTTGGCTAGTATCTTGGATATCAGTTTATATAACACTGAGCAACAAGCTATTGGTCTGAACTCCTTGAATGTTGTTGGATTAGGAACTTTGGGTATCAGTGTAAGGGAAGCACAGTTAACTGGTCTGTACATCCTATTGGTCTGGAAAAAATTCTTGACTGCATCAGTGATCTGTTTGCCAGTGATACTCCAAGTCTGCTTGAAGAACAATGCATTATACCCATCAATTCCCGGGGCTTTGTCATCACCTATTACCTTCAGACTATCCAGAATCTCAGAATCAGTGATCTCAGCAACTAAATCTTTCTTCTATTGATATGTTAGCATAGGACCATTGGTCATATACAATTGATTAATAGCTGGAAGAGAAGCAGCTGCTGTGAAATGCAATTTCTTTAGTTACCGGATGTTGTTTTAACATATGTATCACCCTAATGGGATATGTTTTATTTTATTCTTAATTATTCTAAGATAGATCTTTTCTTGTTCTATTTCAAAATTAATTCTTCGTATTTCAAACAGAAGAAAGTTCTTCTAAATTATCTGTGTTTAAATTACTAATTTCTGCTTTATTAAAAATACTTTGTTGTAGTTCTAATGTCTTTTTATATTTTTTGTGATTTTTTATATTTTCGATAGTTATATAGATTATATGATGATAACAACTTATATATTTAGCAATATAATGTTGTTTCATAAACTCTAAGGTCCGAAAATCTTCTTGCTCAGATACCAAAACAAAACACTAATTTTTAAAACACTAATTTCTCGCTACTTATTGTCTTCTTTCTAAGTTTAAATAGTAATATCTAGAAAGACTAGATAAATGAATTTCTAGTATTCTGATTATAAGAAATAATTGTTTACTGTATATATCGACGCAAATTCTATGATTTTCTGTTATATAAATAAAATGTATAGCATAGTCTACTATTGAGTAAAATCCGGTATCTACGTCTACAATAAACTCTCCTAGACTATAAGTAAGGCTTATAGCTAAGCTTTCTGGGTAGGTATGGTTATTACGGTAACCAGACATTAACACCGTAGTAAAAATATTTTAAACTTTATGTTGTAAAAATCCTACTCGGTACTGATTGTCTTCTTTCTAAGTTTAAAATAAAACAAATTTCTCCGATACCAAAATAAAATAAAACACTAATTTAAAAAAAATTAATTTCTCTGATTTTTAAAAATTTTGAGAAAGAAGAAATATAAAAGATATAAACCCCAATACGATAAAGAATATGATAAGAAAAATTATTATCTTAGAAAATCATCAGCTAGAAAACCCTATTTAGATAGAAATAGGCATGTTAGAAAGTATAGAACAGATAGAAACTATAATAACAAAATAGAAAGTTTTACTTGTGGGAGTGTAGAACATTTAGCCAACACCTGCCCAAAAAGAATCAATAGTAAAACAAGAAATTCACAGTTAATAGAAGATTTTCAAGAAACTCTAATAAATGTAGATGAATATATGTCAGACAACGAAAGTATATATTCTATAGTAAGTGTAGGTGTAGATAAAACCCAAATAGAAACCTCAGAGTCAGAATAAGAAGAGTTAATAAATGAGATAGGACCGAAAAATTCGTTCTAGAAGAAAATAACTTTGTAAATATATTAGAAGAATGTACACATGAGTTTGAAATAAATAAAGGTTTAGATAGCAATCAGTGTTTTAATTGTAAATGGTATCCCTGTAGAAATAAAAGAACTAAATGTAAATTATACTATCTAGAAGGATGTATTTCATGTATACAAAAAGATTTTAAAACAAAAATAAATAAAGAAGAAATCTATCAAGAGACAAATAATTCTATTATAAATCTAATAATAATTACATTAGAAATTAGAATAAACGAATTAGAAAAAAGAAAACAAAAAATGGAAAAGGAAAAGAAAAATTAGAAGATATAAGAGGAAATATAGCAACTGAAGAAGATAAAGAACTAATGAGTATAGAAAATTATGATGCCTTAATATGTAATGAAGATAAAAAATTAACTACGATAAATGTTTTAGCAAGAATTAGAATAGAAGACTACGAAATAGAAACATTAGCTCTAGTAACCTCAGATGCACAAGATGTATAATAAATAAGAGGATAGTTCCACCTAATTTAATAAAAACATTAGACAAGCCAGTAGTAGCCATGCAAATGGATGGAACCCATAACATTTATAAACATTATATAGATAAATCATAGATTAGTTTTGTAAATACATTCTTAGATTTTTACAAACCTAGCTATAAGGTAGATAAAATATGGGTAAGAGATTTAAATATAAATGTAGATTTTGTATTAGGATTGAGATTTCTATTACACAATAATGGTAGTTGTTTGTTAGTAGAGATGGGGTAATATTCTTTAAAAATATTACACCAACACCAGTACAAACAATAGAAGCTGCAACAAGGATAAGGACAAGATTGAATGAAAACCAGAAAAACCTACAAGAAAGCGAGAATGAATGTTGTAAAAAATGTAAAGATAACAAAACCTGCTGTAGGACTAAAGAAGAAACAAAAAATCTAATATTAGAAGAAAACGAAGATAGAGATATAATAGAAAAGGATTATATATTAATAGACATCGAAACAGAATTATACTATTTCAAAACAGGATTACAAAGAATAGGAATAATAAAGAATAAAAAAGATCTAGAGAATATAATAAAATTTTTAGATGAGATAGAAATAATTGTAGAAAAACCTTTAAAACACTGGGAAAATAATAAAGTTATATGTAAATTAGACATAATAATCCCAGAATATATAATTAAAACGGCTTCAATAGAAGCTATAAATGAAGACCTTGAAGATTTTGAAACTCAAATTAAAGAACTTATGGACTTAGGTGTAATAAGGAGATCTACTTCTAAACGTAGGTCAGAAGCTTTTATGGTTAGAAATTACAGTGAAATAATAAGAGGAAAAGCGAGAATGGTAATAAACAATAAAATACTCAATGATAACACCAGAACAGATGGATATAAGTTACCTAATAAAACAGAATTAATAAATAGAATACAAGGAAAAAAGATATTTAGTAAATTTGATTGTAAATCAGGATATTGGCAAGTAAAAATACATGAAGAAAGTATCGAATGGACAACATTTACTTGTCGAGAAGGGCATTTCGAATGGTTAGTAATGCCGTCCGGATTAAAAACAGCTCCACCAATTTTCCAAAAAAAAATGGATAATATATTTGGAGAATATAAAAGGTTTGTGTTAGTATATGTAGATGATATATTAGTATTCAGTAAAGATATTAATGTACACTTAGGACATCTACAGACAATATTTAGATTATTTGTAGATAATGAAATATCATTAGTAAAAAGAAAATAGAATTATTAAAAATTATATTAACTTTTTAGGAGTAGTTCTAGGGGATGAGAAGATTAATCTACAACCCCATATAGCTAAAAAAGTTTTAGAAATGCCAGATAAACTAGATAATATTGAAGAACTACAAAAGTTTATAGGAATAGTAAAATATGCAAGAAATTTTATAAAAGACTTGGAAAAAATAGCAGGACCATTATATGCTAAGACAGGATCTACAGGACAAAAATATTTTAATACAGAAGATATTAAATTAGTACAAAAAATTAAAGAAAAAATAAAGAATATTCCAGATCTTACTATGCCATTAGAAACTGACTATTTAATTATAGAAATAGATGGAAGTTTTGAGGGATGGGGAGCAGTTTTAAAAGCAAAACCAATTAAATATAGTAATAAGAATACATAAAAATATGTGCGTATCAATGTGGCAAATATAAAGAGAAAGGAAATTTGAGTAGTGTAGACGCAGAAATTCTAGCTGTAATCTATGGATTAAATAGTTTTAAATTATACATATTAAACAAACAAGAAATAATAATTAGTACAGATTGTGAAGCTATTGTCAAATTTCACTAAAAGAGAAATTCAAAAAGTAGTAGTAGAAGAAGATGGTTAAATTTTATTGATACAATATCAATACACAATTTAACTTTTGAACATATTAAAGGAAAAGATAATAATTTAGCAGACACTTTAAGTAGGGTAAAAATTATTGTCAATTAATAAGAATATTTTACATGTACAGAATGAGACCAACAGTTCCCAAGACTGAAGACAAGGGAAAAAGCGTTCAAGCCTCACCCTTAGACAAATACTTGCAGACAATATTAGGTAACCTTCATTTTAAGCCACAACCCATTACGGAACAAAATAATATAGAAAGAATAAATTTTGGGAAGAATAATTTAATATTTTTTCCACCATCGAATATGTCATTTAGAGTTTTACCAGAATGTGTTATAGGTAGACTCCAGAGATGTTTAATTGATAACCTATGGATAGCATATAATAAGAAAGATACTAAATGTTTTATTGCAGCTCTTAATGCTTTGGGGAAATATTTTACAGAAAAAAATCATGAAAAAAGGTTTAAATACTATGTGGTTGTACATGGTAAGACAAATGGTATTTTTCAAACATGGATAGAAGTATTATACTCTATTAAAGATATACAAAAACCACTTTTTAAAGGATTTAATGATTTTACTAAAGCACTAGATTACCCAAGAAAAATACTAGGACCAATGAAGTACCCTACAAGGCTAGAAGAAAAAGATTTAGTAGAATATTTGAAGTCCATATTTCAAATCACTTTAAAGTTCAGCTATAAAAGCAAGAAAAAGTAGAAGAAAGGATCATCGAGAAAAAAAAGAAGAAAAATAATCTGAAAAAACCTACTCAACCAACCTTTTCATAAAACCAAAAGTCCTAAACCAAAAGTGCTTTCCCAAACCACTTTGTAAAATATTTCCTTTATGAATATCCTAGTAGTTCCTCCTCTAAGCTTGTAAAATAAATAAAGATTGTATGCTTAGGTGTGATCCTTTTTTAATCTTGAAGTTCAGAACTCTTTTCGGGTTTCCCGAAAGGGAAAACCCATCTCTTGTAAACATGTAAGTTACTTATGTTTATCTAAGTTATGTTCTAAGATATTACCCATGTTTCCTTTTTATGCTTATGATATTTATTATGTATAGTTTTTTTTTTCATTATGTCAATAATTAAATATCACTCTTAGTATATGGTTATCTTTCCAATTTCTTAACAATTTTGATGGATTAACCTGTAAATTCCTAGGAAACAACTGGTTAAAATAAATCAAGTGGTCTGTGTGCTTAGCCATGGCCATGGTGATGTTGAAGAAAAAAGAGTTAAGAATGGATTTAAATCTATAAAGAATTGGAAAGAAGAGATGACAAAGTAAAAAAAATATGGAAGGGGTAATCCTAGTACATAATTATGATTACATTGTAACTTTATAAGTTTACAGAAAAAGAGAGGGAGAGTACCGAGTATGATTTTTACAACATAAAGTTTAATCCATTTTTACTACGTTGTTAATGTCTTGTCACCGTAATAACTATACCTACCCAGAAAGCTTTGCTAGAAGCCTTGCTTCAAGTCTAGGAGAGTTTATTTTAGACGCAAATACCGAATTTTACTCAATAGTAGACTATGCTATTCATTTTATTTATATAACAGAAAATCATAGAATTTGCGTAGATATATACAATAAACAATTATTTCTTATAATCAAAATACTAGAAATCTATTTATCTAGTCTTTCTAGATATTACTATTTTAAACTTAGAAAGAAGACAATAATTAGCGAGAAATTAGTGTTTTAAAAATTAGTGTTTTATTTTATTTTGGTATCAGAGCAAGAAGATTTTCGGACCTTAGAGTTTATGAAACAACATTATTTTGCTAAATATATAGGCTGTTTTCATCATATAATCTGTATAACTATCGAAAATATAAAAAATCACAAAGAATATAAAAGGGCATTAGAACTACAACAAAGTATTTTTAATAAACGAGAAATTAGTAATTTAAGCACCGATAATTTAAAGAACTTTCTTCTTTTTTGAAATACAAAGAATTAATTTATAAATAGAACAAGAAAAGATCTATCTTAGAATAATTAAGAATAAAATAAAACATATCCCATTAGGGTGATACATATATTAAAACAACATCCGGTAACTAAAGAAATCACATTTCACTACTGGATCCTAAGAAGGGATATAACGAGAAAGAAGGAATTAAAGAAAGTATTAAAATGACTAATACTCTATTAACATCAATTTTAATATTAACTAAACAAACAGAAGAATTAGAATTAAAAATAAATAGAGAACCAAGTTGCATAGTGAAGTATATTACTAGTCCAGAAACTATATCAGCTCTAGAGTGGGAAATACAATATACGGAAGGACAAATATATTTCGAAAATCAAAGGATAAAGTTTAACAAGAATAAAAAAATTTGGATACCCTTAGGATAACACAAAATTGCTAATTTAAAAAACCTAAAATCCATCCAGAAAAGAAATATAAAATATTAAAAAATAATACGGCAATAAAGTGTAATTTTAGTACTGGAGAACATATATTACATACTGAGGATAAACAATACAATACTTTAATTGATTTAATAATAAACTTTGGAGAAAAAACCCAAGATAACAATAAAAACATAATAAAAACATTAGAATTAGTAGAGGCAGGACACATTAAACAAAGAAGGATTTTAGATAAATTAGAACAAAATTTAGACTTTATAAAATCACAAGAACTAGAAATAGACAGGAAAATACAACTCTTGAATAATAAATTTAATATAGAAAAAATACCTACTAAAAACGAAATAAAAAAGCTAATCAAGACCATTACAGAAAAGCCTAAAGAGTTAGAAATACAAACAACCAGATTAGTAGAAAAAATAACTGAACAGGTAGAAGTATTAAAAGGTGAGATAAGCACACTTAAAGAAAAGATAGATACAATAAAAGAAATCGCTCTTTTGATGAGCGATATACAAATAGAATTAGATCCAATATATGAAGAGGCATTAAAATTAACAGCAAAAATTCAACCGAATCCAGAAGGATTAAGTAACTATATTCATCAAGGAAAAGCTGATCAAACAATAATAAAACAAAATAATACATTAATAATATTATTATTAAAGGTTAATAAAAATCTAGATAAAATTATTAAAGAAAAAGCAATAAAGACTGAGATCCCAAAGGTAGACGATTTAATAGAATAATTAAAAGGAGTTGAAATAACACCACACAAAGAAAAATTAAGAGTAAGGAAGCCACAAAAATGGACCTTTTTCCAAGTGGGTCAAGAAGAACAAATCAAGAAAGATTAAAGATAAGTTTTTCAGAAAATAGAATAGGAAACAATATGATAGCCAGAATTCTAACTAGAAAAAGACAAGAGGGAGATCAAAAATTAGATGAAATAATAGATATAGATAAAGATATACAAATTTTTTATGGGATAATATTTTTCTTATTATATTCTTTATTGTATTGGGGTTTATATCTTTTATATTTCTTCTTTTTGTATTCATATTTGTCATAACTTTGTGTTGTATATACTGTTGATTTCTTTTGTCCTGTAGATCCTGTCTTAGCATATAATGGTCATGCTATTTTTCCCAAATCTTTTATAAAATTTCTTGCATAATTTACTATTCCTAGAAACTTTTGTATTTCTTTAATATTATCTAGTTTATCTGGCGTTTCTAAAACTTTTTTAGCTATATGGGATTGTAGCTTAATCTTCCCATCCCCTAGAACTACTCCTAAAAAGTTTATATAATTTTTACATAGTTCCATTTTTTTACTAATGATTATTCCATTATCTACTAATAATCTAAATATTGTTTGTAGATGTCCTAAGTGTTCTTTAATATCTTTACTGAATACTAATATATCATCTACATATACTAACACAAACCTTTTATATTCTCCAAATATATTATCCATTTTTCTTTGGAAAATTGGTGGAGCTGTTTTTAATCCGAACGGCATGACTAACCATTCAAAATACCCTTCTGGACAAGTAAATATTGTCCACTCGATACTGTCTTCATGCATTTTTACTTGTCAATATCCTGATTTACAATCAAATTTACTAAATATCTTTTTTCCTTGTATTCTATTTATTAATTATGTTTTATCAGGTAACTTATATCCATGTGCTCTGGTGTTATCATTGAGTCTTTTATAGTTTATTACCATTATCGCTTTTCCTCTTATTATTTCACTGTGATTTCTAACCATAAAAGCTGCTGACCTATGTTTAGAAGTAGATCTCCTTATTACACCTAAGTCCATAAGTTCTTTAATTTGAGTTTTAAAGTCTTCAAGGTCTTCATTTGTACCTTCTATTAAGGCCGTTTTAATTATATATTTTGGGTTTATTATGTCTAATTTACACGTCACTTTATAATTTTCCCAGTGCTTTAAAGGTTTTTATCCAATTATCTCTATCTCGTCTAAATTTTTTTATTATATTCTCTAGTTCTTTTTCATTCTTTATTATTCCTATTCTTTGTAATCCTGTTTTGAAATTGAATAATTCTGTTTAGATGTCTATTAATGTATAGTCCTTTTCTATTATATCTCTATCTTCGTTTTCTTCTAATATTAAATTTTTTTGTTTCTTCTTTAGTCCTACAATAGATTTTGTTATCCTTACATTTTTTACAACATTCTTTCTCGCTTTCTTGCAGGTTTTTCTGGTTTTCATTCAATCTTGTCCTTATCCTTGTTGCAGCTTCTAATGTTTGTACTGGTGTTTGTGTAATATTTTTAAAGAATATTACCCCATCTATACTAAGCAAACAACTACCATTATTGTGTAATGTAAAGCTCAATCCTAATACAAATTATACATTTATATTTAAATCTCTTACCCATATTTTATCTACCTTATAGATAGGTTTGTAAAAATCTAAGCATGTACTTACAAAATTAATCTGTGATCTATCTATATAATGTTAATAAATTTTATGGGTTCCATCCATTTGCATGGCTGCTACTGGCTTGTCTAATATTTTTACTAAATTAGGTGTAACTATCCTCTTATTTATTATACATCTTGTGCATCCTGAGTCTACTAGAGCTAATGTTTCTATTTCGTAGTCTTCTATTCTAATTCTTGCTAAAAATTTATCGTAGTTAATTTTTTATCTTCATTACATATTAAGGCATCATAATTTTCTATACACATTAGTTCGTTATCTTCTTCAGTTGCTATATTTCCTCTTATATCTTCTAATTTTTCTTTTCCTTTTTCCATTTTTTGTATTCTTTTTTCTAATTCGTTTATTCTATTTTCTAATGTGATTATTCTTATATTTATAATAGAATTATTTGTCTCTTGATAGATTTCTTCTTTATTATTTTTGTTTTAAAATCTTTCTCTATACATGAAATACATCCTTCTAGATAGCATAATATACATTTAGCTCTTTTATTTCTACTGGGGTACCATTTACATTTAAAACACCGGTTGCTATCTAAACCTTTATTTATTTCAAACTCATGGGTACATTCTTCTAATATATTTACAAAGTTATTTTCTTCTAGGTCTAGTTTTTCTAGTCCTATCTCATTTATTAACTCTTCTTCTTCTGACTCTGAGCTTTCTATTTGGGTTTCGTCTACACCTACACTTACTATAGAATATATACTTTCGTTGTCTGACATATATTCATCTACATTTATAAGAGTTTCTTGAAAATCTTCTATTACAAGTGAATTTCTTGTTTTACTATTGATTCTTTTTTGGGCAGGTGTTGGCTACATGTTCTACACTCCCACAAGTAAAAGATTCTAGTTTGTTTTTATAGTTTCTATCTGTTCTTATCTTTCTAACATTCCTATTTCTATCTAAATAGGGTTTTCTAGCTGATGATTTTCTATGATAATAATTTTTCTTATTATATTCTTTATTGTATTGGGGTTTATATCTTTTATATTTCTTCTTTTTATATTCATTTTTATCATAACCTTGTGTTGTATATACTGTTGATTTATAGAAACTCATATTGTTCTGTTTTAGCTGTTTTTGTATTTGCAAGTTTGTATGTTTTTCTTGTAATATTTCCATAATATGTTATACTTTGTGCCCTATAGACCATTGTGTATTTGGATTTTTTATTAAACCTTCTTTTTTATACCATCATTCTTCTATTTCTCTTCCTAAGACTCCTCGTAATTTATTGAATAATATTTTACCTAAATCTTGATCAAAAGCATTTCCACTAATAGTACAATAATAAAAGTAGTCGTTTAAAAACTTTTTTATATGATACCAACTACTTATACTTAATTATTCTAATTTTATTAAAGCATTATTTTGTAGTACTACTAATCCACTATTTGGATTTTCTCCTGTGATCAGACTATGTATTTTATTTGTAAAATTATAAGGATTTGCACCCACTGCTATTAAATTTTGAAAATCTTGAGGAAATTCTGATTTATAGGCTTCCCACAAACCCTTTGTTGATTCTCCTAGGATAATTTCCATATATATATATATATATATATATACATTGTTTCTGCATCTGTGTCATTATAGGTTTTTATGAAGTCTGCTACTACTATTCCTTTTCATAAGTCTATTACTGAGTTCCACATTTGTGGATCATGGGCTGCTATATTTAATATTTTACCTTAGCTTCATCCTTTTTGTAATCTTATAGGTTCTTCTATTGGCATCTTTTTTCCTGATGGTCTTACATTTTCTATTTCTATTTCCTGGTCTATTCTGTATACTCTTCTTATAGGTGCATTCCCCGTACTAGTATCTACTGTACTTTGATATGTTGTTCTCTGAAATGGGCTTGGACTAGAACTAACTGATTCCATTTATTCTTTTAAGCTTATTACTGAATATGTTTTTGTTTCATAGCTATCTTGTATTTCTTCAAATATTTGATCGAATTTATCTGATTTCTCTTGTAATTTGTTTTCTTTTCTATATCCCAAATTATCTGTTCTTAATTCGTATTTTCTAAAATGTTCTTTTACATTTCTTAAAGTTAATTTTCCTAGTTTACATCCTTTGCATTGGAAAGTGCTATTTTTGTTTTCTTTAACTAATTTTCTTGCTTCTTCTAATGCTATATCTACTTCGAATTCTTCTTGTATTATTTCAATATTCATATATTCAGTTTCTTCTTCATTATTTTCATCTTCATCATCTATTATTGTTTCCTATTCTATATAAAAGATATAAACCCCAATACAATAATGAATATAATAAGAAAAAATATTATCCCATAAAAAATTTATTTATCTTTATCTATATCTATTATTTCATCTAATTTTTGATATTCCTCTTGTCTTTTTCTAGTTAGAATTCTGGCTAGCATATTGTTTCCTATTCTATTTTCTGAAAAATTTATCCTTGATCTTTCTTGATTTGTTCTTCTTGACCCACTTGGAAAAAGGTCAATTTTTGTGGCTTCCTTACTCTTAATTTTTCTTTGTGTGGTGTTATTTCAACTCTTTTTAATTGTTCTATTAAATCGTCTACCTTTGAGATCTCAGTCTTTATTTTTTTTTCTTTAATAATTTTATCTAGCTTTTTATTAACCTCTAATAATAATAATATTATTAATGTATTATTTTGTTTTATTATTGTTTGATCAGCTTTTTCTTGAGGAATATAGTTACTTAATCCTTCTGGATTCAGTTGAATTTTTGCTATTAATTTTAATACTTCTTCATATATTGGATCTAATTCTATTTGTATATCGCTCATGAAAGAGCGATTTCTTTTATTGTATATATCTTTTCTTTAAGTGTGCTTATCTCACCTTTTAATACTTCTACCTATTCAATTATTTTTTCTACTAATCTGGTGGTTTGTATTTCTAACTCTTTAGACTTTTCTGTAATGGTCTTGATTAGCTTTTCTATTTCGTTTTTAGTAGGTATTTTTTCTATATTTAATTTATTAGTCAAGAGTTGTATTTTCCTGTCTATTTCTAGTTCTTGTGATTTTATAAAGTCTAAATTTTGTTCTAATTTATCCAAAATCCTTCTTTGTTTAATTTGTCCTGCCTCTACTAATTCTAATGTTCTTATTATGTTTTTATTGTTGTCTTGGGTTTTTTCTCCAAAGTTTATTATTAAATCAATTAAAGTATTGTATTGTTTATCTTCAGTATGTAATATATGTTCTCCAATAATAAAATTACACTTTATTATCATATTATTTTTTAATATTCTATATTTCTTTTCTGGATGAATTTTCATGTCAAAATATTCTAGGTTTTTTTAATTAGATTTTTTGTTTTATCCTAACGGAATCCAAATTTTTTATTCTTATAAAACTTTATTCTTTGATTTTTGAAATATATTTGTCCTTCCGTATATTGTATTTCCCACTCTAGAGCTGATATAGTTTGTGGAGTAATAATACACTTCACTATGCAACTTGGTTCTCTATCTATTTTTAATTCTAATTCTTCTGTTTGTTTAGCTAATTTCAAAATTGATGTTAATAGAGTATTAGTCTTTTTTAATACTTTCTTTAATTCCTGCTTTCTCGTTATATCCCTTCTTAGGATCCAGTAGTGAAATGTGATTTCTTTAGTTACCGGATGTTGTTTTAGCATATGTATCACCCTAATGGGATATGTTTTATTTTATTCTTATTTATTCTAAGATAGATATTCTCTTGTTCTATTTCAAAATTAATTCTTTGTATTTCAAAAAGAAAAAAGTTCTTTAAATTATCTGTGTTTAAATTACTAATTTCTGGTTAATTAAAATACTTTTTTGTAGTTCTAATGTCTTTTTATATTCTTTGTGATTTTTTATATTTTTGATAGTTAGATAGATTATATGATGATAACAGCTTATATATTTAGCAAAATAATGTTGTTTCATAAACTCTAAGGTCCGAAAATCTTCTTGCTCTGATACCTAAACAAAACACTAATTTTTAAAACACTAATTTCTCGCTACTTATTGTCTTCTTTCTAAGTTTAAATAGTAATATCTAGAAAGACTAGATAAATAAATTTCTAGTATTCTGATTATAAGAAATAATTGTTTATTGTACATATTTATGCAAATTCTATGATTTTCTGTTATATAAATAAAATGTATAGCGTTGTCTACTATTGAGTAAAATCCGGTATCTACGTTTACAATAAACTCTCCTAGACTTGAAGTAAGGCTTCTAGCAAAGCTTTATGGGTAGGTATAGTTATTACGGTTACCAGACATTAACAACGTAGTAAAAATGTTTTAAACTTTATATTGTAAAAATCTTACTCGGTACTTATTGTCTTCTTTTTAAGTTTAAAATAAAAAAAATTTCTCTGGTACAAAAATCAAATAAAACACTAATTTTTAAAATACCAATTTCTCTGATTTTTTAAAATTTTGAAAAAGAAGAAATATAAAAGATAAAACCCCAATACAATAAAGAATATCATAAGAAATAATTATTACTTAGAAATCATCTGCTAGAAAACCCTATTTAGATGGAAATAGGCATGTTAGAAAGAATAGAACAGATAGAAACTATAAAAACAAACTAGAATGTTTTACTTGTGGGAGTGTAGAACATTTAGCCAACACCTGCCCAAAAAGAAGCAATAGTAAAACAAGAAATTCACAGTTAATAGAAGATTTTCAAGAAACTCTAATAAATGTAGATGAATATATCTAAGACAACGAAAGTATATATTCTATCGTAAGTGTAGGTGTAGACGAAACCGAAATAGAAACCTCAGAGTCAGAAGAAGAAGAGTTAATAAATGAGATAAGACTAGAAAAACTGGACCTAGAAGAAAATAACTTTGTAAATATATTAGAAGAATGTACCCATGAGTTTGAAATAAATAAAGGTCTAGATAGCATCAATGTTTTAAATGTAAATGGTATCCCAGTAGAAATAAAAGAGCTAAATGTAAATTATGCTATCTAGAAGGATGCATTTCATGTATTGAAAAAGATTTTAAAACAAAAATAAATAAAGAAGAAACCTATCAAGAGACAAATAATTCTATTATAAATCTAAGAATAATTACATTATAAAAAAAATAAACGAATTAGAAAAAAGAATACAAAAAATGGAAAAGGGAAAAGAAAAATTAGAAAATATAAGAGGAAATATAGCAACCGTAGAAGATAAAGAACTAACGAGTATATAAAATTATGATGCCGTAATATGTAATGAAGATAAAAAATTAACTACGATAAATTTTTTAGCAAGAATTAGAATAGAAGACGACGAAATAGAAACATTAGCTCTAGTAGACTTAGGATGCACAAGTTGTATAATAAATAAGAGGATAGTTCCACCTAATTTAATAAAAAATATTAGACAAGCCAGTAGCAGCCATGCAAATGGATGGAACCCATAACATTTATAAATATTATATAGATAAATCACAGATTAGTTTTGTAAATACATGCTTAGATTTTTACAAACCTAGCTATACGGTAGATAAAATTTGGGTAAGAGATTTAAATATAAATATAGATTTTGTATTAGAATTGAGCTTTATATTACACAATAATGGTAGTTGTTTGCTTAGTAGAGATGGGGTAATATTCTTTAAAAATATTACACAAACACCAGTACAAACAATAGAAGTTGCAACTAGGATAAGGACAATTTTGAATGAAAACCAGAAAAACCTGCAAGAAAGTGAGAAAGAATGTTGTAAAAAATGTAATGAAAATAAAACCTGCTGTAGGACTAAGGAAGAAACAAAAAATTTAATATTAGAAGAAATGAAGATAGAGATAAAATAGAAAAGGATTATACACTTATAGACATCGAAACAGAATTATACAATTTTAAAACAGGAATACAAAGAATAAGAATAATAAAGAATGAAAAAGATCTAGAGAATATAGTAAAATTTTTAGATGAGATAGAAATAATTGGAGAAAAATCTTTAAAGCACTTGA
Source organism: Nicotiana benthamiana (assembly GCA_034376525.1). NCBI lineage: Eukaryota > Viridiplantae > Streptophyta > Magnoliopsida > Solanales > Solanaceae > Nicotiana > Nicotiana benthamiana. The sequence goes on along the minus strand of CM067329.1, from coordinate 34,624,603 downwards.
AAAATAATAAAGTGATGTGTAAATTAGACATAATACACCAAGAGTATATAATTAAAACGGCTTCAACAGAAGATACAAATGAAGACCTTGAAGACTTTAAAACTCAAATTAAAGAACTTATGGACTTAGGTGTAATAAAGAGATCTACTTCTAAACATAGGTCAGCAGCTTTTATTGATAGAAATCACAGTGAAATAATAAGAGGAAAAGCGAAAATGGTAATAAACTATAAAAGACTCAATGATAACACCAGAACAGATGGATATAAGTTATCTAATAAAACAGAATTAATAAATAAAATACATGGAAAAAAGATATTTAGTAAATTTGATTGTAAATAGGATAATGGCAAGTAAAAATGCATGAAGAAAGTATCGAATGAACATCATTTACTTGTCCAGAAGGGCATTTCCAATGGTTAGTAATGCCGTTTGGATTAAAAACTGCTCCACCAATTTTCCAAAGAAAAATGGATAATATATATGAAGAATATAAAAGGTTTGTGTTAGTATATGTAGATGATATATTAGTATTCAGTAGAGATATTAAAGAACACTTAGGACATCTACAGACAATATTTAGATTTTTTGTAGATAATGGAATAATTATTAGCAAAAAGAAAATAGAATTATGTAAAAATTATATAAACTTTTTAGGAGTAGTTCTAGGGGATGGGAAGATTAAGCTAGAACCCCATATAGCTAAAAATATTTTAGAAATACCAGTTAAACTAGATATATTAAAGAAATACAAAAGTTTCTAGGAATAGTAAATTATGCAAGAAATTTTATAAAAGACTTGGGAAAAATAGCAGGACCATTATATGCTAAGACATGATCTACTGGACAAAAACATTTTAATACAGAAGATATTAAATTAGCACAAAATTAAAGAAAAAATAGAGAATATTCCGGATCAAACTATGCCATTAGAAACTGACTATTTAATTATAGAAACAGATGAAAGTTTTGAGGGATGGAGAGCAGTTTTAAAAGCAAAACCAAATAAATATAGTGATAAGATACATAAAAGATATGTGCGCATCAAAGTGGCAAATATAAAGAGAAAGGAAATATGAGCACTATAGACGCACAAATTCTAGCTGTAATCTATGGATTAAATAGTTTTAAATTATACATATTAAACAAATCAGAAGTAATAATTAGAACTGATTGTGAAGCTACTGTCAAATTTCACCAAACGATAAATTCAAAAAATAGTAGTAGAAGAAGATGGTTAAATTTTATTGATACAATATCAATATATAATTTAGTTTTTCAACCTATTAAAGGAAAAGATAATAATTTAGCAGAATCTTTAAATAGGCTAAAAATTATTGTCAATTAATAAGAATATTTTACATGTACAGAATGAGACCAACAGTTCCCAAGATTGAAGACAAGGGAAATGGCGTTCAAGCCTCACCCTCAGACAAATACTTGCAGACAGTATTAGGTAACCTTCATTTAAAAGCCACAACCCATTATAGAACAAAATATTATAGAAAGAATAAATTTTGGGAAACATAATTTAATATTTTTCCACCATCGAATATTTCTTTTAGAGTTTTACCAGAATGTGTTATAGATAGATCCCAGAGATGTTTAATTGATAACCTATGGATAACATATAATAAGAAAGACACTAAATATTTTTTTGCAGCTTTTAATGCTTTGGGGCAATATTTTTACAAACAAAAATCAAGAAAAAAGGTTTAAATACTATGTGGTTGTACATGGTAAGACAAATGGTATTTTCAAATATGGATAGAAGTATTAGACTCTATTAAAGACATACAAAAACTACTTTTTAAAGGATTTAATGATTTTACTGAAGCACTAGATTACGCAAGAGGAATACTAGGACCAAATTACTATATTTCCCCAGCACTCAGACAAAACCCAGAAAAAATCCAATACAACATCCAAAAGGACACAAACAAAATAATATTTTGCGACCACTGCTCATCAATGACTGAAGCTTTCAGAAGGTTAAACCAGAAGAATGAAATCTTAGAGAAAGAAAAAACCAGACTTATGGAGCAGGTAAAGGTTTTAGAACAAAGGGTACATGCATTAAAATTTGAAATAACGAAATCTCAGACTCAAGTGGTTCTTCAACAAGATACGAGTTCTCCATCTCAAGAAAAAATGAATGAGAAGGGTGTGCATTAATGAATGCAGAAAAATCCACTGTATCGGATGATGATACAGCTAGTCCGGTTCAAACGGTGACCGGTAAAGACAAATCAAATCTGTTTATGGCTGTCACTTTGCCAAAAAGTGAAGAAGAAGGCTCATCAAGGCGAAGGCTACCCAGAATGTTAACACACAGAGACATATTAAAGAAAAAGTGTACAATTGTTAAAAAAAGAAGAAGAGAAAATAGAAGATGTAATTAAACAGACACTAGAGAATTTCTTTCAGGAAAAGGAAAAACAAGACAAAAATACGATGAAAATATCCTAGTCAGTCCAGAAAGATCAAGGTCCAGTCCAGAAAGATCTCAAAGCTCAGGAGGAGACGATAATAAAGACCACATGAATTATCAGAATGCTCAAGATCCATACGAAGACTACGATTCAGGGATGAGTTTTGATTCAATAGCACTACATAATTTAGACACATGAAAATAGAGTTATTCTTCAGAAATAATGAATCAAGAAAAAGACAAAGAACAATAATGGTGGAGACAACAAGTAGGGACCAGACGTGACATAAAAGACAAATGTATGTGGAAAATGTGGACGACTAAATGGAATCTCTGCACAAGCCATGTGAAGATGGGGCCCAATGAAGTACCCTACAAGGCTAGAAGACAAAGATTTCTAAAAATATTTGAAGTCCATATTTCAAATCCACTCCAAAGTTCAGCTATAAAAGCAAGACAAAGTAGAAGAAAGAATCATCGAGAAAAAAAAGAAGAAAAACAATATGAAAAAGCCTACTCAACCAACCTTTCCATAAAACCCAAAGTCCTAAACCAAAAGTCCTTTCCCAAACCAATTTGTAAAATATTTCCTTTATGAATATCCTAGTAGTTCCTCCTCTATGCTTGTGAAATAAATAAAGATTGTATGCTTAGGTGTGATTGTTTTTAAATCTCGAAGTTCAGAACTCTTTTCGGGTTTCCCGAAAGGTAAATCCCATCTCTTGTAAACATGTAAGTTACTTATGTTTATCTAAGTTATTTTCTAAGATATTACCCCTGTTTCCTTTTTATGCTTATGATATTTATTATGCATAGTTTTTTTTTTCATTTTGTAAATAATTAAATATCACTCTTAGTATGTGGTTATCTTTCCAATTTCTTAACAATTTTGAAGGATTAACCTGTAAATTCCTAGGAAACAACTGGTTAAGATAAATCAAGTGGTCTGTGCTTAACCATGGCTAGGGTGAGGTTAAAGAAAAAAGAGTTAAGAATGGATTTAAATCTATAAAGAATTGGAAAGAAGAGATGAACAGAGTAAAAAAAAGTATGGAAGGGGTAATCTTAGTACATAATTATGATTACAGTGTAACTTTATATGTTTACAGAAAAAGAGAGGGAGAGTACCGAGTAGGATTTTTACAACATAAAGTTTAAAACATTTTTACTACGATGTTAATTTCTCGTAACCGTAATAACTATACCTATCCAGAAAGCTTTGCTAGAATCCTTACTTCAACTCTAGGAGAGTTTATTTTAGACGTAGATACCTGATTTTACTCAATAGTAGACTACGCTATTCATTTTATTTATATAACAGAAAATCATAGAATTTGCGTCGATATATACAATAAACAATTATTTCTTATAATCAGAATACTAGAAATTCATTTATCTAGTCTATCTAGATATTACTATTTAAACTTAGAATGAAGACAATAAGTAGCGAGAAATTAGTATTTTATTTTATTTTGGTATCAGAGCAAGAAGATTTTTGGACCTTAGAGTTTATGAAACAACACTGTTTTGCTAAATATATAAGCTGTTATCATCATATAATCTATATAACTATCGAAAATATAAAAAATCACAAAGAATATAAAAGGACATTAGAACTACAACAAAGTATTTTTAATAAACGAGAAATTAGTAATTTAAACACCGATAATTAAAAGAACTTTCTTCTTTTTTGAAATACAAAGAATTAATTCTGAAATAGAACAAGAAAAGATCTATCTTAGAATATTTAAGAATAAATAAAACATATTCCATTAGGGTGATACATATATTAAAGCAATATCCGGTAACTAATGATATCACATTTCACTTCTGGATCCTAAGAAGTGATATAACGAGAAAGCAGGAGTTAAAGAAAGTATTAAAAAAGACTATACTCTATTAACATTAATTTTAGAATTAGCTAAAAAAACAGAAGAATTAGAATTAAAAATAGATAGAGAACCAAGTTGCATAGCGAAGTGTATTATTAGTCCAGAAACTATATCAGCTCTAGTGTGGGAAATACAATATACGGAAGGACAAATATATTTCGAAAATCAAAGAATAAAGTTTTATAAGAATAAAAAATTTGGATACCCTTAGGATAAAACAAAATAGCTAATTTAAAAACCCTAAAATCCATCCTGAAAAGAAATACAGAATATTAAAAAATAATACGGTAATAAAGTGTAATTTTAGTACTGGAGAACACATATTACATACTGAAGATAAACAATACAATACTTTAATTGATTTAATAATAAACTTTGGTGAAAAAACCCAAGACAACAATAAAAACATAATAAGAACATTAGAATTAGTAGTGGCAGGACATATTAAACAAAGAAGGATTTTAGATAAATTAGAATAAAATTTAGACTTTATAAAATCACGAGAACTAGAAATAGACAGGAAAATACAACTCTTGAATAATAAATTTAATATAGAAAAAATACCTACTAAAAACGAAATAGAAAATCTAATTAAGACCATTACAGAAAAGTCTAAAGAGTTAGAAATACAAACAACAAGATTAGTAAAAAACATAGCTGAACAGGTAGAAGTATTAAAAGGCGAGATAAGCACTTTTGAGTTAGGGGGAAGCCGATGTGAATGCATGCCTGAAACAGAAACTCAACCAGTAGATGTTGATTGTAGCGATGATTCTCAGTTAAAGAAGAGAAAAATTGGTGTCGCACCCAAGAAAGTAATTTTCTTACAATTATGATCTTTGCAATTTTTAATGTACAGTACATTGTTATTTTTTTCATTTCTTGTTATGCTTTTATATTATATTATAGTTATAGTCAGTTGTGTTAATTTTTTGAATTAAATAGACAGATTAAATTAATGTTCTTCTTGAGGTTTATAAAAATTGTTGCCGATTCACTAGTGCTGTCAATCAGTAGCTGCTGTTGTTGTCAACCAAATTTATTGAATCAAGAGTTGCTCTATGCGATTTTTGATTTTTAGCTTCGCAATAGATGATTTTGTACGTGATCTAGGGTTTTGGGCCTTAGGCCAGTTGATAGTTGTGAGGAGAAGCAAGTATGGAAGGAATGTGACTGTGTAAGTTAAGTATGCAGAATGAGATTTTATTTATTGGTGGCATGACGTGGATGGGGTGCAGAAGCCCCATGGCCTTGGCTGGTGACCACCACTGACATTGATTATAGGTAGACAACGGGGTAGAGTGATCATGTATGGAGCGTTTTCTTAATAACATCCATTGTTCCTTTTGAACCATCTGAAGAATCCCTTAACCTTAAATAATAAGTTAGGACATGACTGACTTATTTTCTAATGAAAATGATTTTTTGAATTGGTACTAAGTAGTAGACAAAAAAGATTCCAGGTACTCATTTACATGATTGACATAGTACTTGAGTCTGGAAGGGGGAGGCAATGCTATTGGGTTAAAGAAATATTTTGCTCGGAAATCATGTCCACCAATGAGCGGCCATGATTATCAAATTTTGTGAGGAGATCGGCAGTCACTAGGTAGGAAAAGTTTAGATTCAAAAGCTTGAAAATGCTCTTCACAGCTAGTTACTAATCATCCTGAAGCTCTATGTCGTTCTGCTCCTATGTTTGTTTGACAAAGGTTTCCTTGCATATCCTTAGAGCCAAGTGTGATGTAAGATTTTAGATACTTCTTAAGAACCAATCTGTCCCACTTACCTTGGATTAGGAATCAACTTCTATTTTTGACTTTAGAGCGTCATTCCGATGGAAAGAGGGGTTCCTTGTTTTATCAGTTAACTATACTTGCTGCTTTTATGTTTCCTTCATAGCAACTCAACAGATTGTTTGATGATATCATGTGATGGTAGTCGCTACTTAGTGAAAATGAATGTTTTTCCAGCCAAATCGTGTTATATGTCCCCCATCCAAACTTTTCTGGTTTTGCAGAGTTATCAACTTGAATAAGTGGTATTAGAGAGAACCTGATGACTTTAAGGCACATAATGAATCACCTTATGAAGAAGCTAGCAGGATAAGTTGACCTTTTTTTTTATTATTCACAATCTAAACCTGTGACAAAGACACTCACCCTAAGGTTGTAAAACTTGTATAATTTCGGGTGCATGCATCAGCTTTTTTGACTTTTGAGGTCTTCTTCCAAAAAATTGCATTTATGTTCTTTATCTGATTGTTGCTTAACTGGTGTTTTGTTGCAGTGGCAATGGCACGCATGATGTTTCCCATTGCAGCTTTGTGCCTATAGACATAATGTATGTGTGTTAGGTGATTGTTTTTGTATATGTTTACCTGCTGGTATAATTATATATCGTGTTGGTATCGTATGGTAGTTGTGATATTTTTAGTTGGTTTAGTTGCATTTTAAGTGTATTCTATTTATGATATTATTTTATATGACCATGTTTTGCAGTGTTGGGATTTCCTTGTGCCTATTGACTTAGATTATAAACCAAAGGTTGATTGGGATACTAACTGCCATGTTATTCATCAATTGAAAGAGAATTTATCAAATATGCAACTTCGACTGTTTAAGAAAATATTCTTCGGCTATTTTTTGGATCTGCCACCAGTGATTGTGCATATTCGTGTTATGTACCATTTGCTTATGAGAGAAGTCCATCATGAGGTGCAAAATAAGATGCGGATTGTAGTAAATAATTCTAGGTTGCGGTTTAGCTTGGGTGAATTTGCACTTGTTACTGGGTTGAAGTGTAAGGGTGATACAAGTGTAGACACCATAGAAGAGAATAGGCTAATTTTCAAGTATTTTGGGACTGCATCCGTGACATTTTCCCAACTAGCAGAATGTTTAAAGAAGAAGAAATGAGAAATGGATGATGATGCATTGAAGATAGCAGTTCTTTATTTTGTCAACAACTTCATATTTTCTCAACTCAAAACAAAGTCTATTTCATGGTATTACATTGACTTGGTTGAGTGCGGTGATTTTTATTAATTATCCCTGGGGTATAGATATATACAAAGCTACAATTGACTCGTGTTCCAATAAGTTTCAAGATAAGCCTTCTTTTCATAGACATGGTGGCTTCTCGTTGGCTTTATAGACTTGGTTGTATGAATGCTGCCCAAGTTTGGATGGTCACTTTGCCGATCATCTTGGAAACAAACATCCACGAATTTTTAATTGGGTTGTCATGGGTCAAATTCCGAATGAGCGAGTTTCTCATGTAGCTTGCAACGTGAACATTAATTTTCTAATAGTTTTATTGCCTCTATTAATGTTTTGGCACTAGTTCAGTCACAGTTGTAGCAATATCCTAGTTTAGTGATATACTCTATTGGTATACATGTATACTATATTGGTATCATGTATACTATATCCCAGTTCAGTGATATACTCTGTTGGTATACATGTATAATATATTGGTATCATGTGGTAATATGGATCTTTTTTCTTTCATACTTTATTATCATTTCTATTTCAAACTAGTGTGCTTAATAACTGTAGCTAAAGAACATCACCCTAAAAGATGATGAGAAGAAAAAATGCGATGTGCGTGGCCTAAGCTTTGAAATTGAAGTTGAGTGCACAGACAGCCAGTCCAGCCAGCCCGATTGCTTTAAAGTTTTTGGCGCTCAATTACCAGAGGCACAAACTATGCCTGAAAGTACTGGAGGTGATTCCCAACCTACCAATGCTGAGGTAATGAAGGAGTTACAAGCTTTGAATCTTTTTGTAGAGAACAAGTTCGAGGAGATGCTTGCAGCTATTGGTAGGCAGTCAATGAAATCAGAGGAAAATTCAGCGGTATTCATATTTTATATAATATAATGCTATAGTATATTGTACAAAGATGCAATATATGCTTATTGGATACTATTCCATTCTTTACTTTTAGTGCACATAATATTCTTGAAATATATATAATACTAAATTTTTTAGTTTCTCATTTCAGCATAAGCAACAGCATAATGATTATGACCAGTTTGAAAGTGGGCACGTTGGGAATGATCCTGCAGTTATTGGAGATAGCACGCCCAAAATTCCTTCTAGTATGTAAATCATAGATTTCATAAAAAACAATTGTTTTTGTTTTTTTAAAATAGTACTCTTACTTATATTTTTATATTTTAATATTTGGTTTTGGTGGGGTTGGTCAAGATGGATGTGCCACTGGTGTTAATGTGAAGAACGTCACAGCAAGTGATGGCGTAGTTAATGATGATTTGTCTTATGGTAAGATGTTGTACATGTAATCTTTTTATTCTTTTTATTTATTTATTTAAATCTATGTATTTGCGCATTGACTAACCTTTTTATAAAAGAACTTTTTCCAGCCCCTTTCGTAAATGCGCATGATTTTGGCTTTGATTCTAACTTTGAACCTTCTGCATATGCACTTGATCAATCACTTCCATTACACAACATGAAACATATAAGCAGTTATCATATGATGTTAAAATGTCGGGCCCAGCTCCACTTCCATCAGGAATGCCTGTACAGACATGAGCAGATGTTGTTATTGAGTCTAATACGTACTCCACAGGGTACGATGTTTAAATTACTAAATCAGTAGTTAGTATGTAAATGATAAGTTCTTCATAGTTTTTTATTTTTTATTTAAGTAGTTATGTTGATAATACGTTTATGTGTTCAGAATGTCAGATTGATAGTGTTGGTCAAGTGGATGTTGGTGGCAGTAATGTGAATTTGCCTTCTAGTAATGTCTTCTATATATAACCTTTCATTTCTTTTCTCTAAATTTCTTAACTTTGTATATTTTTTTATTCACTAGCATTTTCTAATTTAAGCTCCATGTGAACACGGGGGGTGATATTCACATGTATTCTGATTTTGAATATACTGATTCTCAACTTGATCAAATTGCTGCCATTACACAAGGAGGGAGATGTATTGTAAATCAAACATGAAAGGAACTGACAACTGGTGCTGTAAATAAGTCTAAATCTAATCAGTCGGTATCAAGAAGTATTGTCGAGATACAAACAGATGTTGAAACTAGTCCTACAGTTTTGACATGGAAAATGCACCCCGCAGCTGTAAAACAGTCGCCGTATAGGAATGACTGGCAATCTGGTGTTAGCGCAGTTGGGGGATCCTATAAGGTTGTCAAAGGAAGATTTTCATTTGTAAATGCCATTTCAGAGACTGTTGGTTTTAAGCTTACGACTGCATTCACAAACTTTGTTGAAGCAAACATGCAGTTGGGAGAGTGCGTATTCGATTCCATGTACGTTTGTTTTCATTTTTTCTTAATGTTTGTTGTTATATTTCTAACCCGTATCTTCTTTTATACGAAACAAGGAAGTGTATTTACCTGCTGATCGAAAGCTAGAGACTTATTTTGACTTTGAAGAGATTATTGATAACATATTTTCCATACCTTAAACTATTCTGGCAGGCCGCTTTGTAGTACGGTATGTGTACTGCTTTTTATTTTTGTTGTTGTAGTAGTTCATTCATATTGTTAGTGGTAGTCATATTTTCTTCCTCTATTTTTTTGCAGTACTTGAATATTATATTCTACTATCTTAGGAAGAAGGCGAAATATGGAATTAATATGCCAATCAAAGTCACAACTACAAATACTCTTTTCAATAATATATTTCAAAGGGTTTTCAAAGAATTTGTTAAAGGTGGGAAACAAGATCATTTGATTGATAGATCAGTCGATATCATGCAGTACATGAAATGATTTAGGATTCATTGCAACACTCGATGGCACCAGGTTGATCATGTCCTCTTTCCAATTACTTTGGCAGAAAGTTGGCATTGGATATTGGGGTGTGTGTCATTCAACAAGCAATGTTTTTACATATATGACTGGCTACGTAGTCGAAAGCACAAAAAAACTATTCAAAAGGTGGCAGAGGCTTATGCTGTGTTGATCCCTTTATTTCTAGTTAGTACTGAATTTTATAACCAAAGAAATGATATTGTAGTTGAAAAGGGTCTGCACATGGGAAAGAATTTGACTGATCTTTTTGAGATTGAACTGATCACAAAGCTTCCAACACAGGAAAATTCGTAAGAATAGTTACTTTATTTTTTACTTTCTTTTCCTCATTCATATTAATATTTTCACTTCTAATTGATTTTTATATTCTATTCATTTGTTTTATTTCAGAGATTGTGGAGTATATGTTGCTTGCTTTGCTGAGTATATTATTGAAGATCCTCCAATTCCTGTTACCAATTTCGATGTGGATGGACTTCGAGCTAAGTTTGGTATATTGTTATGGCACTATGGGAGGAACACGTAGTTGAATGGTGAATCAAGTTAATCTGAGGCTCCAGTAGCACCTAAAAAGAATCGTGGAAAGAAACGCAAGAAGTAGTATAGATATTTTTTTGTTTTAGTTAATCGTATCATGAAAACTTTGAAAGATTTTATTAGTTTTGGTGAAGTATGGTAATATTAGTAGTAAATGACCTTATGCTGATTCAAGACTGTATGAAACTTGTGAATTTATAAAATATTCTAGCTGCTAATGTTTCTTTTGTCATATTTATTTATTATGGTTCAGAATATGTGGTGTAGATTTCTTCAAGTACCTGGGGGCTATCAGTTTAGTTATGTCTCTTGATGCTGAAAATTTATTGATTTTGTTTGTGATTTCAGCTTGTTTTATTAGGATTTTCTTAGGCTTCTTCCATAAAGTTGTTGGTTTATTAGGATGGCGAGGTTCATTCCTTTGCTAGAGGTTCTGCAAGTGAAAATTAGGGGCAAATGAAGAGAAGTTAAATGATTTGCTTTCGAATGTGTTGATGCTCTAAGCTTTAATGTTCATATGTAGTTTTAGCATATATGGTGTATTAGTGCAGTAGCATTATATACCAATCAGGTATCACATTGTATCTAGTGCACCATTTGTATTTCTGCGCATATTTTGTTTTAGCTATATTAGTGCAATACCACCATATGCCAACGAGGTATACAAATATAACATTAGGGTATCACCTTGTATTAATGTACCTGATTATGTATAATAACTACATGTAAATGACTTCCAATTTGTCATACTTTAAAATAGGCATGAGCTACAAAGCATGCACATTTTTTTAATAAAGTATGTGCAAGTGTTGCATTTGCAGTACCACTTCTACTTCTGCACATATTTTGATAGTAATATGATATACAAATATACTAATAAGGTATACATATATACTACCTAGGTATCACACATATATATTAGCATCTTTTTTTCATGAAGCAAGTAGATGTAAATGCATCCCACTTTTACATACTAAAATAGAAAACAAACAAATTCTTATTGAAAATGTAAGTAGTCATATAAATTTATTTCCAAAACGTAATTTCGCAAAGAATCATCATACCAAATATATGTCTAATGCAAGAAATGCATTTTATTTCTTTGCAATTAAAATGCTATGGTTCTATGATATATGAGTTCTATAAAAACATTGAAGCATTATATCAATCTCTCTTTAGAATATTTCGGCATGTTCTCCGGTTGTGTCCATTTCTCCCACATAGTAAACATGTAACTGTATTTCCTTCCCAGCCTACTATGCCTCTGTTCCTGAATTTTATCTTTATGTTTTTCCAAATATGGAACATACATGCACAATGAGGGACTTCTGGATAGACAATTGAAGTTTCTTTCTATATAGCATCATGCATGTCCGATACAATGCACATTCCCTCTCTTTGTCCATAGGTTTCTCTGAACTGCACGAAGAACTATTCCCACGATGCATCATTTTTCGAATCTAATATTGCATATGTGAGGGTAGAATCTGTCCTGTAAACCCAAAGAACAAAATATCAATTACAACACACAATACTAATATAGCATCGCATATAGTAGTATAGTTATAGGTAGGTGCAAGTGTGTAGCAAAAAAACTATATACTCTGCTGGTATACCTGTATACCATACTGCTATCTTATAATATTTGATGCAGGTGTGTAGCAAAATAACTATATACTCTGTTGGTGTACTTATATACCATATCTTCTACCGATATTCTTTTATCCCAGGTTGGGACATATTTATTTCAACTCGAGGTGCTGTGGGGAAATTCTACGTAGAATGCACTAAAGAGAGAGGTTAATTTTGTTGCAACTACAGTGGAAGAGGTGTTTGCAACACCTAATGTTAGCAATGATCACTCGATGTGGAATCTTGACTTCCTTAACAATGACTACCCTGGAGATGTTGCTTTGTCTACTGGTTCTGGTAGAATGCAGATCCTCTACTTACTAAATGTTGATAACTCAAGCGCTTATATCAATGTAGGCAGTGATTCTGTTTTTAGAAATCGAATAAAACTAAGGACTCGGCTCAATCAAGATCAACCTGATGACAAGCAGTTTGGATCTGGAATGCATGGAACTTCTCATAGAAGATTACATTTCCAAATGAAACTTCAAGAAGGAAATGTTCATTGTCGTGTGCCTAATGATTGTGATAAGGGTGGAGCAAGTTACAAAGGACTGTTAACTGTGTCTGAGGTAAGTCTCTCCAATTCCTCACACACAAAGAGAAAAGAAAAAAACAAAAAGGTGACAACATTGAAATATATTATAATTGGCATGTGCAGAGTGATAATTTCTCTATTGAAGACAATTCTACAGCCGGAGCTACTATCTCCAGTGATGAGACACAAGATAGTATGTGCATAGAATATAAAGGGTATGGTTGAGTCGCTAATGACTTAAGTGCAAATGCGAAAGATATATACTATACTGGTATCATATAATATTTGATGCAGATGTGTAGCAAATCAACTATATCCTCTATTATTATACTTGTATCCCATACTTGTATCATATAATATTTTATTCAAGTGTGTAGCAAAACAATTGTATACTCTGTTGGTATACTTGTATACCACACTGATATCATATTATATTTGAAAATATTTTTTTGTTTCTTTAACTGAATATCATTGGATTTTATTCTTACCCTCTGCGTCTTGCGTGGAAGCCGTGAGTATGGTCCCTCTATATGTTGACTTTAAAAAACTTCCATCAACTACAATTGTTGGCCTACAATAGACCCACCCTCTAATCGATACATATATAGCTATGAATGCATACAAGAAGGTCCCATCTCCTTCAGTGTGTAGTCCTGTAACTGATCCTGGATTAGCGTACTTTAACATATAAAGATATGTCGGCAATGTCTTGTATGAGTCACTTTGTGATCGTTTCAATAATTGCATTAATTTTTCTTTTGATCTCCATGCTTGCATGTAGCTCAAGTCCATACCATATTCTTTTTGGATGTCTCTTTGGATATCTGTTTGTGTATATATGGTTTTCGGGTCAACAAGTTTATGTTGTACCATAGCTGAAAAAGCCGAGACTGCTTGCTTTTGTGAACAAAATCTCTTATCAGTTAAACAATTGTGGAAAGAATCAACATCTGTCACTTTAAAAAGATTTGATGCTCGCAGCCTTGATGCTTTAAGTCTTCAAGTGCATCTTTCATCCACGCATTCAAGGATATACTTGTTTATAATACGAATACAGTTATGTATCATGTATGTCAGTAACTTAAATATAAAAGTGAAACATGTAAGCTCCACTCATCCCAGATAAAAGAAAAAGCATCTAACCATTTTAAAGATGATTCTTTTGTTTAAGCACTCCACATCCATGTTATGCCATTATTCTTTCAATGTACATGTATGATAACTAAAATGATTCTATAATCACATAGTATACCGATTTAGCATTCATATATATTATATTGGTATTATATTTTACTGATAATAATAAAGAAAAACTAATATAGATATATTCTCGCATAGTATACTGATATATTATACTTATATACTATAGCACTATCACTGATAAAAAACACACAAACCAATACAATTCCATACTCGCATAGTATACTGATTTAGCATACTTATATACTATATAGGTATTAAATAGTTTTTTACTTAAAAACTTGCAGACGAACCTTCTTGGGCATGATTTATGAACTCGATATTGACATTTTTCTCTAACGGCATACTGTTTCATAACGAGAGCCAGCAGATTCTTGTCTTCATAGATTTGTCCTTTTTCAACATTTTGATGAAATTGATCAGTTATGATATTTCCATCATCAAGTTCTAAATGGCGTCATCTCCTTCTTCCACATCAATGAAGTAATCATATCAAGGATTTCAAATTCTATAATTTCTGATGAAATTTGAGCAACATCGAAACTAGATGTGCTTGCAGCTGTAGTTTTTTTTTTTTTGCAAACGACACATGCAGGGGAAGTGTTGTCATCCTTGCACTTGATTTTTTTCAATTCCATATAAACACTAACACTCATATTGCTGCAGATTGTAATTGGTGGTTATCTTTGAGCAATATCATACTGAATAACTATTGTTTTACTGTCCTTTTGCAGTTGCTTTGTAATTTCTCTGAGAAGTTCAAATTTCCAATAGGTCTTTATTAAAATTGCATCAATATGAAAATTTATGAAATTATTGTTATCATCCCATTCTCTACTATGTTGCAGCAGAATTGGAATATTTTCCATGATTCTAAAGTTATGAACCAAAATTGAATCTCAACAACGCAAATTTCAATAGTGTTCGAAATTAACAGTGTTCGAAATTTCATCAAAATAACATCGAAATCAAACCTCTAAATCTCCAGATCTCCAAACCTAGATTAGAATTTTAAGCTAAAATTCAGAAGTTCAACTCCGAAATCAAAATCAAACCAACAACGAAACCAAAATCTGTAGAGAACATCAAAATTAAAATCCGAATCAACATCTTCGATCTATTTTCTCACACTTACTTCTCTTCGATCAGTGAAAATCTTAATTTTGTGCGCTAATTCTCTAAAATTTTGAGGAGCATGTGAATTTTTCTACGCTAATTTGGAGCAGCTTCTGCGTGGGCATTAAACGCGTGTGTCGTTATTTTGTTATTGTCGTTTATTTATTAAATGGGTGAGATTGTAATTATTTAGTGGATAAAATTCTTTAATGGGTAGGGCAGGGTAAATAGTTTCACTTTTATAGGTAGTGCTGTCTTTATCCCTTTATAATGCTAGAGATGATTTGGGCTAATCTCAAAATCAAAAATATTTGAAGAAAAGTTGAAGTTAATTATTTTCTTGCTCCTTGAGGCGCAAAAGAAACAAACACTCAATAATAACACTAATGAAAGAAATAGCAAACAAGCACACTGATATTAACTTTGTTATAAGGAGAAACAACAAAAAAGTGTAAAGTCTTTGCACCACCAAATTTTGATAACCAAAGAAATGAAAAGCTCATTAACTATTTAAGTTATCATATACATCATCAGTGTGGATTTTCTTATATCATTACACTATTAAGAGTGCGCCTTTTTCCGATAACGCGACACAATATATTGAAAATAGCTTTATTTTATTTTCTTTATTAAATGGACGGACTACGTGCCAAAATTTATGCAAAATGGTGTTTCCTGCAATGTCTTTTGGAATATTGAACAGGATAATAGTACAATAACAAATGTTTTTTAATGTCGAATGTTAAAAACATGTCTATTGGCTAACCATTAAAAATAGATGTACGAATGTATGTGTGACACATCAATCCCTTTTGGATATTATACAAACATTATGTATGTTTATTTGGAAAAATAAAACAAAAAAAATCTTCTGTGGTCATTGGGTCTCCCAACCACATACACACTAACTCAATAGCATCATACAGACTTACTCGTGCGATTAAATCGCCAAAAAAGAACACGATTTACATAGAATCAAACCTCAAAACACATGAATTTTCATTTTAAAGTTCATAACTTCCAAATTTTTTGTTTTTAGTCCGAAACACGTCAAATGACTTCCGTTTTCATCAAAACTTCACAGAAAGTGCTTAACGCTCATTTAAGACCTGTACCGGGCATCAGAAAAAAAATACGAGCCGGATAACTATATTTTCTAACTCATTTTCATTTCAATTTTTCATATTATTTTCAGATAAATAATTATTTTCAAAAATTCCGTACTCGGGCTTGGGACCTCGGATTTCGATTCCGGGAAGACGCCCGGGTCCCATATTTTTCTACGGACCCTCCGAGATCGTCATATCATGGGTCCGGGTCCGTTTACCCGAAATGTTGGTCAAAGTCAACTATATCAATATTATTATCAAAATTCATAGTTTTTAACATAAAGTTCATATATTTCCAGATAAAACTTTTCTGGCTTCGTGCCCGGAATCCACACGAATATCGAGGTGACTAAAATAAGATATTTTCAAAACCACGAAAGCGCAAGAAAATTTAGAATTATAGTGATGACCCTTTGTGTCGTCACATCTTCTACCTCTAAAACAATTGTTCGTCTTCGAATGCACAAAAGAAAGAAGTACCTGAGACAAGGAATAAATGGGGATAACAGCTCCGTATATTAGACTTGGACTCCCAGGTCGATGCCTCAAGAGGCTGACCTCTCCACTAAACGCACACTGAAGGAAAACTCCTCGACCTCAACTGTCTAACTTGCCGGTCTAAGATATCCATCGGCTCCTGCTCATATGACATATACTTGTCCAATTGGAAAGTACTGAAATTTAGCACATGGGCGGGATCATCGTGATACTTCCGAAGCATGGATACATGAAAAACCAGATGCACGACGGACAAGCTAGGCGGCAAGGCAAGTCTATAAGCCATCTTCCCCACGCGATCAAAAATCTCAAATGGGCCAATAAACCTATGGCTAAGTTTTCCCTTCTTCCCGAATCTCATCACGCCCTTCGTAGGCAACACCCGGAGCAATACTCGCTCACCAACCATGAAAGAAGCATCTCGGACCTTACGATATGCATAACACTTCTGCCTAGACTAAGCTGACCGAAGTCTATCCTGAATGATCTTGACCTTATCCAAGGCCTCCTGCACTAGATCTGTATCCAATAACCGAGCCTCTCCCGGCTCAAACCATCCGACTGGGGACTAACACTGCCTACCATACAATGCCTCATACGAAGCCATCTGGATACTGGATTGGTAGCTGTTGTTGTAGGAACACTCTGCTAAAGGTAAGAACTAGTCCTACGAGCCTCCAAAATCAATAAAGCAGGCTCGAAGCATATCCTCAAGAATCTGAATAGTACTCTCGGACTGACCGTCCGTCTGGAGGTGAAATGATGTACTAAACTGAACATGGGAACCTAACTCATACTGTACCACACTCCAGAAATGCGGGGTAAACTGCGGACCTCGGTCCAAAATAATAGACATGGGTACCCCATGAAGGCGAACGATCTCTCAGATATAAATCTCAGTATACTTCTTGGATGAATAGGTGGTGGAAACTAGAATAAAATGTGTTGACTTGGTCAGCCTATCAACAATCACCCATATAGCATCAAACTTCTTCCGAGTCACGGAAGGCCAGTAAGAAAATCCATGATGATTCTTTCCCACTTCCACTCGGGAAGCTCAATCCTCTGAAATAACCCACCGGGCCATTAATGCTCGTGCTTAACCTGCTAACAATTCAGACAACGAGCCACATATGCAACAATGTCTTTCTTCATTCTCCACCACCAATAATGCTATCTCAAATTCTGATACATCTTTACGGTGCCCGGGTGAATGGAATACCGATAACTGTGGGCCTCCACTAAGATCGACTCCCGAATACCATCAACATTGGGCACACAAACCCGCCCCTGAAATCTCAATACGCCATCATCTCCTAAAGTCATTTCCCTGGCACCTCCCCACTGCACCGTGTCTCTCAGGACACACAAATAGGGATTGTCAAACTGCCACTCTCGAACACGCTCCATCGATGGAGAACGCTAAACCATGCAAGCTAACACACTGCTATGCTCAAAAATATCTAATCTCACAAATCTATTGGCCAAGGCCTGAACATAGAAGGCAATCGGTCTCTAGCTGACTGGAATATAGAAAAGACTACCCATGCTGGCGGACTTCCTACTCAATGCATCAGCAACCATATTGGCCTTCCCCGGGTGGTTAAGATAGAAACATCATAGTCTTTCAGCAACTCCAACCACATCCACTGCCTCAAATTCAACTCTTTCTGCTTGAACAGGTAATGAAGGCTCTTGTGATCCGTGTATACCTCACACGTCACACCATATAAATAATGCATCCAGATCTTCACGGCATAAACAATGGATGCCAACTCTAGGTCATGAACTTGATAATTCTTCTCGTGGATATTCAACTTCCTCGAAGCATATGCTATGACCTTGCCATTCTACATCAACACTGCGCCAAGCCCGACACGGGAGGCATCAAAATAAATAGTATAAGTCCCTGATCCCGTGGGCAAAGCCAATACCGGTGTCGTAGCCAGAACAGTCTTGAGCTTCTGGAAGCTTGCCTCGCACTCATCTGGCCACCTGAATTGGGCACCCTTCTGGGTCAATCTAGTCATCGGGGTTGCGATGGATGAAAACCCCTCCACGAAACGTTTGTAGAAACCAGCTAATCCCAAGAAGCTCCGGATCTATGTAGTTGAAGATGGTCGAGGCATTCTTGACTACCTCTATCTTCTTCTGGTCCACCTAAATACCCTCAAATGATAAGACGTGACCCAGGAATGCGATTGAACTCAATCAAAAAGCACACTTTGAGAACTTGGCGTACAACTGACTATCCTTCAGAGTCTGAAGAACCACTCTGAGGTGTTGCTCATGCTCCTCCTCATTGCGGGAGTATATCAAGATGTCGTCAATGAATACAATCACAAACTAATCTAGATAGGGCTTGAACACTCTGTTCATCAACTCCATGAATGCTTCCAGGGCATTGGTAAACCCAAACGACATGAACAAAAACTCATAATGCCCATACCGAGTGCGAAATACTGTCTTAAGGGAAATTAGACACCCTAATCATCAGCTGATGATAGCCAGACTTCAAATCTATCTTCGAAAAAAATAGCACCCTGAAGCTGGTCGAACAAATCGTCAATCCTCAGCAGTGAATACTTGTTCTTTATCGTCACCTAGTCAACTGCCGATAATCAATGCACATCCTCATCGACCCATCTTTTTTCTTCACGAATAACACTGGTGTACCCCAAGGGGATACACTGGGTCTAATGAAACTCTTATTAAGAAAATCCTGGAGCTGCTCCTTTAACTCCCTCAATTCTGGAGGGGCCATGCGATATGGCGGAATGGAAATGGGCTAACTTCCAGGAGTCAGATCAATAAAGAAATCAATATCCCTGTGGGGCGGCATTCCCGGCAGGTCTGAAGGAAAAACCTCAGGGAACTCCTGAACAATAGGAACAGAGTCAATAGATGGAATCTCTGTGCTGGAGTTGCGAACATATGCCAAATATGCTAGACATCCCTTCTTGACCATACGTCGAGCCTTGACATACGAAATAACACTGCGGGTGGCATGACTTGGGGTCCCCCTCCACTCGAGTCAGGGCAAATCTAGCAAAGCCAAGGTCACGATCTTGGCGTGACAATCCAGAATAGCATGATACAAGGACAATATTCCATCCCCAAAATAACATCGAAGTCCACCATATCGAAGAGCAACAAGTTGACACGGGTCTCAAGACCCTCAATACCACCACACATGAATGATGCACTCGGTTGACCATTAGAGAATCGCCAACCAGTATGGACACATATACAGGAATACCCAAAGCCTCATTAGGCATGATCAAATAGGGAGAAAAATAGGACGACACATAAGAATACATACATAGATCCCGGATCAAATAATATTGAAGCACCTCTAACACAGACTAAAATAGTACCTGTAGTTATAGCATCTGATGACTCGGCCTCTGGCCTGGCCGTCAAAGCATAACAACGGGGCCGATCCCCTCCTCTGATGGTGTGAGCTCTACCTCTATGCTCCCTACCTCCACCTCTATGGCCTCTACCCCCACCTCTAGCTGGCTTGGCGGCATGTGGATCACCTGTTTCCTGAATCATGGGACAAGAACCCTGCTGATGTGAACTGCTGGAAGCTCGAGGGCAATACTTGGCAATGTGCCCCAGGTCGGTGCAAGTGAAGCAAGCCCTCAGCTGCTAAGAATATCGAAGTGGTGGTGCGCTGGTAGGAGCGGATGGTGAGCTGATGAGCTGCTGGTCAGAATACTGTGGCTGAGAACTGCGACCACCTGGAGTACCATGAGAAGCCTGGAGTGCTGAATGGAAGGGCCTCGGGAGATAGCTTCTGTTATGTGAATCCCTACATCCAGATGAGGTACCACTAAATCTACTAGAATGTCGAGGCCTCTTATCTGGCCCCTGACCACTTTCCCGAGCGAGTGCCATCTCTACCCGGCGGGCTACATTGGCCGCCTCCTGAAAGGATATATCACTAGAAACTCCAATGGACATCCGAAGACGGATCGACTGAATCAATCCATCAATGAATCTCTAGACTATCTCTCGCTCAATAGGGAGTATCACAACTTCATGGCATGCCAAATCAATAAATCTAGTCTCATACCGTGTAACTGTCATGGAGACCTGATTGAGGCACCCAAACTCTCTACGAAGTGCCTCCCGCTGAGTGACAGGGAGAAACTTCTCCAGAAATAACTCTGCAATCTGATCCAATGTCAAAGCTGGAGACCCTCCTGGTCTAGATAGGCAATAATCTCTCCACCAAGTCTTGGTGGATCCAGCAAGCCTGAAGGTGCAAAAATCGACCCCATTGGTCTCCACTATATCCATTGTCCTGAGGATCTCATGCAACTGAATAGAAAATCCTAGGGATCCTCAAATGTACGACTGAAAGCATTGGTGAAAAGCTTGGAGAACCGATCAAGACTCCATAAAGCATCCTAAGACATGGTCGTCCCATTACCGGCCTGAACTGTAACACCTGTCTGAGCTGCCACTGCAGGCTGAAACACTGAACCAGAGTCCGGGGAGCTACCTACTCTGGAGTACGTGTAGCAAGAGTGTGAACCCCTCCTGAAGCCTGAGAAGTGGCAGGTGCTACTGGTAGATGACCCACTCTAGTGACACTGTCCATTAAGCTTGCTATGCGAACGAGAGCATCCTGGAGATCCGGGGAAACATAACCCTTCCTAGGACCTAATCTGGGCCCGCTGGAGCTGCTGGGGCTGGAACCTCCTCATCAATGTCAATATGAGGCTCCACCTATAGAACCGCTGCCTGAGGATGAGCTGCTCAGCCTGCCACGACATCTGGCACGACCTAGGCCCCTGCCCCTCACGGGGGCTACTGCTAGGAGCTTGGGTTGCTACGTAGTAGAAGAAGACGCACGAGTTCTTGCCATCTGCGAAAGAACATAATAGAACGACAACCAATATTTGAGAAACAGAATCGCACGATAAGAATGAACAAAGTGAAATTTTTTCTAACTCTGTAGCATTTGGTGGATAAATACAGACATCTTCGTACCGACCCCTCAGACTTTACCGAGCTTTTCTGTGAGTTGTGAGACCTAAGTAACGTAGTGCTCTAATACCAACTTGTCACGACCCGTATTTCCCACCATCGGAGTCGTGATGGCGCCTACTTTCGGAGCTAGGCAAGCCAACTTAAACATACCTTTGTCAATTAATTTCCAATAAGATAATAATAAAAAAATAAATTCAAGCAGAAGTCTTAGTTTAATATGAAATGGAAGAAAAATGCGGAAAAATTTACATCATCCTCTACCCAAGATTTAGTGTCGCTGTACTCACGAACTACTATGAAATACTAAAAGTAAGATTTTGAAAGATAATCCATAAGGATTCTGTTTCGATACAATGTAAACAAACTGAAATGAAATAGAAGAGACTCAAGGCCCGCGAACGCCAGTGAACTACCTAGGAGTCTTTGGACTGCAGGCACGCTTTGAAGCTACTGCTGCGATACGTAAGCTGTCTCCTGACCTATGCACAAAAGGGCACAAATTATAGCATCAGCACAACCGACCTCATGTGGTGGTAAATGCCTGGCCTAACCCTGGCGAGGTAGTGACGAGGCTAGACAAGACCTACCACATGTAACCTATGCAATATGATATACAAGTACGGGAAAGAAACAATAACAACATAGTACAAGTAAAGCTGGGCGGGGACATGTAGATGGGGAGAACTAGATAAAAGATGTAACATCAGAAAACAACGGTAACTCTATTACGAATTTTATGATATACATATTTATAGTGGACGGCACGCCACACGATCCCATATTGCATAATCTAAGTAGACGGCGCGCCAAATGATCACATGGTGTAGTATATAAGTGGATGGTGCGCCACACGATCCCATAATGTAGTTTATTAGTGGATGGCGCGCCACACGATCCCATAATGTAGTTATATGTGGACGGCGCGCCATACGTTCCCATAATGTTGTTTATAAGTGGACGATGTACCACACGATCCCATTTTCTCCGTGAACAATGTCACCAGCATCTCAGGCCAATAACAATAATCTATATAAGTTGTGATCGGCGTGCCACACAATCCCATATTATAATTCATAAGTGGTCGACGTGCCACACGATCCCATATTATAATTGAATAACTCTAACAATTTCTCCAAAGGAGGCCCCATTAGGGAAGATCATCAATATAACAATTAAACCCAGTAAGGGTACAGCTAACAGCCCAAATATCCCGGCAAGGGAGAAACAATAGTAACAGTCTGATCGTCACAACAAAGGAATTATTTCTTCACAAACTATTTAATTCGTTTCGTTCTTGACCAACACTTCACATGAAAATTATCAATTTAACAAGACTGTTGTATCATATTCTTTCGATTTCAAAGGATTTTGGACTCACGGTCATACTAGACACCGGTGTATAGATACTTGTCACCATGCCTATACACCATACTCGATCATTTAGCAAATAGCAATCAAACACTCTAATCCTATTCCCTCAAGCCAAAGTTAGATCAAACACTTACCTCGAAAGCTCCAAACTCAAATCACGCCTCTAGGATAGCTTTACCCCTCGATTCACCACAAAACCGGTCGAATCTAATCAAAATTTACTCAAATGAATCAACAGATGCTAGTTAAAACAATATAATGCATAATAATGAATTTCCCAAAGTTTTACCCAAAAATTCCCAAAATGCCCCTGGTCCCATGTGGTCAAAACCCGAGGTTTGAACAAAAACCGGGTTACCCATTCCTCCACAAGTCCATATATGTACTTTGTTCGAAAATCGGACCCCAAATTGAGGTCCCAACCCCCAATGTTAAGAAAACCTAGGTTCTACCCCAAATCCCAAATTCTCATTTGTGAAAACCTTTGATTGAAGTTGAAATTATGTTAAAACATGCGAATGAGTAGGAAAATTAAGTTAGAAATAACTTACCAATTGTTTTGGAGAAGAAAAGTTGTTTGGAAATTCGCTCCTTAGGTTTTGGATTTTTGAAAAGTGCAAAAATAGCTGAAATTTTTGAACTTTTATACCTCTCTGACGCGGACCACACAAAAATGTGTTCCAGCCGCGTCGAATGGAATGGGAACTAGGCTCCTCTGAACCCACCCAGCGCGAACCGCACTGTTTTGGTGCGCGGCCGCACTGGTCACCCTGGAATTCCTACCTCAAACACAGCCACGCGGACCGCACTGAAACGCATTGCGGTTGCGCGGCTCTAGTGTGGACCGCAAAGAAATGATTGCGGCCGCAGTGGTGTCTGCAAAACCTGAACTGTTTTCCTCTAAGTGGAAATTATCCCGGAACTCCTCCGAATCATTCCCGAGCCCTCGGGGCTCCCAACCAAACATACATACTAACTCAATAGTATCCTACAAACTTACTCGTACGATCAAATCGCCAAAATAACGCCATTTACATAGAATCAAACCTCAAAACACAAAAATTTTCATTTCGAAGTTCATAACTTCCAAATTTTCCATTTTTAGTTTGAAATACGTCAAAAGACATCCGTTTTCAACCAAACTTGACAAAAAGTTCTTAGCGCTCATTTAAGACCTGTATCGAGCATCAGAACAAAAATACGAGCCCGATACCTATATTTTCTAACTCATTTTCAATTTAATATTTCATATCATTTTCAGATAAATAATTTCTTTCAAAAATTCTGTAGTCGGGCCTGGGACCTTGAATTTCGATTCCGGGAATACGCCCAGGTCCCATATTTTTCTACGTACTTCCGAGACCGTCACATCATGGGTCTGGGTCCATTTACCTAAAATGTTGACCAAAGTCAACTTTATCAATATTATTATCATAATTCATAATTTTTAACATAAAGTTCATATATTTCCACATAAATATTTTTTGGCTTCGCGCCCGGAATGCGCATGCAAATTGAGGCAACCAAATAAGAGATTTTTAAAGTCTCGGAAGCACAAGGAAAGGGAAAATTACGGTGATGACCCTTTGGGTTGTCACAAGGACATTGTGGCACTCTAACATAGTATATTTCGTGTTATTATTGTTTTCAAGTTTAATTTTAATTTCATTAATTATTATTTTGTGAAGGGATGTTTTTGAACAACGATAAAGTTATAATCGTGTGACTGTAATAGCAAAATCCTCAGAAGGTGCCGTTGCTATAAGCCATGTGTATTTGATGGGAAGATGACCAGAACAGGAACTGAAACTTTGGCCGAGGAAGCCAAAACTCTGGCTGCAGCTTTGCTTGAAGAAGAGATGATGGATAAATAATTAGAGACTTGAAGAAATTAAGGATGAAGTGTAACACATAATAAAGTGCTACCTTTCTTAAAAGTGTAGCTAATGTTGTGTTCTTATTGGCTCTTAGTAGCCATTTGTTACACTTTAAATAAGTGTGGCACGTCAATCTTTTCTGCAATCTTGCACTATGTTTATTTGTGTACTTTTAATGAAAATGACCTTCTATGGGTCTTTGTTTAATTATCGATTTTGCTAGCTTTCCTGTCGGTGTTTTCTTCTTTTTCATAATCTTTTACGGTAGTAGGTATCAGGGGAACTTTGAAACAGCAATAAAAGTATCTTTATGTTATTAGCTTTCGAGCTGTTGAAAGGAGCCACTAATACTTGCATTGGGGTAGACTGTCATCATCGAATGCGATCTTTTCTCGTATCCAGTATAAATACAAAATTCCTTGTACATCGAACTGCCTTTTACAGTACTATAGATAATTTGGACCCAATCTCAAGACGAAAAATATTAGAAGAAAGTTTAAAGTTAACTACTTTCTTGCTCCTTGAGGCGTAAAAAGAAACAAACATTCAATAATAAGAAACTAATGAAAAAATAGCAAACAAGCGCACAGATATTAACTTTGTTATAAGGAGAAACGACAAAAAGTGTATAGTCTTTGCGCCATCAAATTTTTATAACCAAAGCAATGAAAATCTCATTAACTATTTATATTATCATATGTATGTCACGACTCGAATTTTTCTTCGTCGAAATCGTGATGGTGCCTAACATTGCACTCGCTAGGCAAGCAAACGTTAGAGTTCTATTTACCTTTTTCCTTTACATTTTACAGTTAAAATTAGCAAAGCTAAATTACACTGAAATAAATCCGAAAGTGCCGGTTATCCATATACTATTAACAATACTGAAACTATTACCACACACAAGCTGGTGTCACAATCCACAAACATACTAAGAATATATATAAGTATTAGTCTGAAAGAAAAGTAAACATGTCTCGAAAGAAGATAAAACAGGAATGTAGAAACGTAGGAGGGGACGCCAGGGCCTGCGGATGCCTGCAAGACTATCTTATATCTCCTAGATGAATGCCTGGAACCAACCTCTCGATCAGCTACAACCAGCTCACAAATCTGCACGGAAAGTGTAGAGTGCAGTATCAGTATAGCTGACCCCATGTACTAGTATGTGCCGAGCCTAACCTCGACGAGGTAGTGATAAGGCTACGATGAGGTATTTACAATATAACCAGCATATAGTCTATAATAAAGTAAAAGAAAGTATGGAGCAAAATGGAATAATTACTTGTATAAAAAATGAATACGGAACTCAATTATCTTGCCAGTACTCAGCTATAATCAATCCTTAAGAGAGTTACAATGCTGCAGAATAATATCACAATAGAGGAAAAATACATAAATAACAAAATGATATAGCACGCATCCCGATCCCACCATATCATCAGAAAAAATATGAACATTTACCCTTATTACTCATGTTGCAGTGTGCAACCTGATCCCACAAGTTCACCCTTATTGCTCCTCAATATATCACCCTTATTCCTCCTGTTGCGGCATGCAACACGATTCCACATGTCCAACATTATTACTCACGTTGTGGCGCGCAACCCGGTACTATCAAACAATCATATTTCACCCTTATTCCTTCTCCATATACCACCCTTATTCTTCTTGTTGCGGCATGTAACCTGATCCCACCATATCATTACCAATCATACAATAAGAACAAGTATTTTACAATTTAGAACAAAACCCTCTACAACATTTATGCCTCAAACCAAAGCAAACACAAATCTATACAATTATGAAACTTTATCAATTAATACTGAACAACGATACCATCCCTGGAATATGCACTACCAAACCACCATGGAGAAAAGCTTGTCTCATTGAGGGATTTACTGATGGAAAATGTAGCAAATCCTCAGAAGGTGCATTTGCTATAAGCCATGTGTATTTGATGGGAAGATGATCAAAACAGGACCTGAAACTTTGGCCGAGGAAGAAAAAACTTTGGCTGCAGATTTGCTTGAAGAAGAGATGATGGATAACTAATCAGAGATTAGAAGAAATTAAGGATGAAGTGTAACACATGATAAAGTGCTACCTTTCTTAAAAGTGTTTCGAATGTCGTGTTCTTATTGTCTTTTATTGGCCATTTGTTACACTTTAAATAAGTGTGGCACATCAATCCTTTGTGCAATCTTGCACTATGTTTATTTGTGTACTTTTAATGAAAATGACCTTCCACGGGTCTTTGTTTAAAGTATCGATTTTGCTAGCTTTCCTATTGGTATTTTTTTCTTTTTTATAATCTTTCACAGTAGTAGGTATCAGGGGAGCTTTGGAGTGGTAATAAATTTATCTCTATTTTGTTAGGTTTCGAGCCGTTGGAAGGAGCCACTAACAGGAAAGACTGTCAATATCGGATGCGACCTTTTCTCTTACCCAGCATGAATACGGGATACCTTGTATATCAAGCTGCCCTTTATAAAGGGGAAAAACTCGCATTATACCTATTAGGCTCAAACTATTTACCTTTTAATACCAATCCCCAAACTATTTACCCTCCCTACCCAGTCGGCCCAATCTATTTACCCGGCCCCCACATACGTGGCCCAACCTACCCATCTGCGTCTTAACTTCGATCCAGCCCATTGTTCCCACGATTTACCCATCTCTCTCTTCGATCCAGCCCATTCTGGTCAACGCTTTCCTTCTTTCTTTAACAGTTACAGACTACACTTTCCAGAACTCCATAGCCAAAACCTTCTCACGCAAAATTGAAACACACTCGAGTTGTAATTTTTTTCTTCGATTCCATTCTATCTATTCGTCTAGTTCCTAATTTTGGATGAATGTTTTGCTTCTAAAAGTACATTTTAGTGAAAGTGGGTTTTCAAAATTATAGTATTTTTATGTTTTCCTTTGTACTTTTGTGAATCAATGTCTATGGGTTGTTGTTTTCTCTATGGGTCGGAAGAGTTGTGTGCGTAGATGGTGGCGCTTTGTACAATATCATTCTTCATACAGAGTAGCTGCTGAATCCGTTGCATCAGCCCTGTCTGGGCCTAGTTTTTCCTTATTTTCTGATTCTCAATCTCCACTTAGTCGTAACCCTAGTAGTAGTCATGTTAAAAGCCCAACTGAAAATGTAGAATTAGAGGGTGGAAAAGGAAAAAATATTTATGCCGTGTCAGTCGATGAAACTCCCTACCTGCCATTACCCGACACAAATTCCGAACCAGTCATAGGAGGTGTTCCTGTGAGTGATAAGGGAACAGGTAAAGTTGTTGATGGTTCTGAGTTAGGGGGAAGTCGATGTGAATCCGTGCCTGAAACAGAGACTCAACCAGTAGATGTTGATTGTAGCGATGATTCTCAGTTAAAGAAGAGAAAAATTGGTGTCGCACCCAAGAAAGTAATTTTCTTACAATTATGATCTTTGCAATTTTTAATGTATAGTACATTGTTGTTTTTTGATTTCTTGTTATGCTTTTATATTATATTATAATTATAGTCAGTTGTGTTAATTCTTTTAATTAAATAGACAGATTAAATTAATGTTCTTCTTGAGGTTTATAAAAATGATCGCCGATTCACTAGAGCTGTCAATCAGTAGCTGTTGTTGTTGTCAACAAAATTTATTGAAGCCAGAGTTGCTCTATGTGATTTCTGATTTTTAGCTTCGCATTAGATAATTTTGTACGTGATCTAGGGTTTAGGGCCTTAGGCCAGTTGATAGTGGTGAGGAGAAGCAAGTATGGAAGGAATGGGACTGCGTAAGTTAAGTGTGCAGAATGACCTTTTCTTTATTGGTGGCATGGCGTGGATGGGGTCAATGTGCAGAAGCCCCATGGCCTTGGCTGGTGACCACCACTGGCATTGATTATAGGCAGGCATCGGGGTAAAGTGATCATGTATGGAGCGTTTTGTGAATAACACCCATTGTTCCTTTTTAACCATCTGAAGAATCCTTTAAACCAATGCCGGGCAGACGCTTCAAGACAAGGTAACTTGTCACAATTGCATAGTAAAAAAATAAGAAGTGTCGGGAAAGGGATAGAAGTTGGCACGGCAGGGTGTTTTAAGACACATTCATAAGGAGGCCCCCAATAAGAAATGCAATACAAAATCAGGTCACTCAAAAATTTCTACAAAGTCCAATCGCTTGAAGAACAAAGCATGAATTTTGAAGACATTTTGAAAAAAATTGTGGACGAAGACAATAATCTACAAATTGAAGTTTTCACAAAATTAGAGAAAAGCGAGCACATTGATGGCTTCTTTATCTTTTTATTTTACCATCACATTAGTATTATTATATGTAATATCACCACAAAGCATGTTATAAACTCTGTGATTATCACATAGTTCTTAGTTCTTGCCAGTTCTCTCTTTTTACATGCTTGCTAGTAGATGAGGATTTTTATTTGCCTCAATAGGATTAGTAAGGTAAGGTTTACGCCGGTGGTGTTATATGGGTAATAATACCGGTGCTATCCCCCTTATTTTACTTTTCCTATTTGTTATAATTTTCTTTTTCAATTATTAATGAAATCTGGCCCTACGGGATTGCCTAGTGGATTGCTAGAAAAAAAATTAGGACATGATTGACTTATTTTCTAATAAAAATGATTTGTTGAATTGGTGCTATGTAGTAGACAAAAAAGATGCCAGGTACTCACTTACATGATTGACATAGTACTTGAGTCTGGAAGGGGGAGGCAATGCTATTGGGTTAAAGAAATCTTTTTCTTAGAAATCATGTCCACCAATGAGCGGCCCATGATTGTCAAATTTTGTAACGAGATCGGCAGTCACTAGGTACGCAAAGTTTAGTTTCATAAGATTGAAGATGCTCTTCACAGCTAGTTACTAATCATCCTGAAGCTCTATGTCGTTCTGCTCCTATGTTTGTTTGACAAAGGTTTCCTTGCATATCCTTAGAGCCAAGTGTGATGTAAGCTTTTAGATACTTCTTAAGAACCAATCTGACCCACTTACCTAGAATTAGGAATCATCTTCTATTTTTGACTTTAGATCGTCATTCCGATGGAAAGAGGGGTTCCCTTCTTTCATCAGTTAACTATACTTGCTGCTTTTATGTTTCCTTCATAGTAATTCACCATATTGTTTGGTGATATCATGTGATGGTAGTCGGTACTTAGTGAAAATGAATGTTTTTTCAGCCAAATCGTGTTATATGTCCCCCATCCAGACTTTGTGGTTATGCAGAGTTATCAACTTGAATAAGTGGTATTAGAGAGAACCCGATAACTTTAAGGCACATAATGAATCACCTTATGGAGAAGCTAGCAGGATAAGTTGAGATTTTTTATTATTCACAATCTAAACCTGTGAGCAAGACACTCACCCTAAGGTTGTAAAACTTGTATAATTTCTGGTGCATGCAGCAGCTTTTTTGACTTCTGAGGTCTTCTTCCAAAAAATTGCATTTATGTTCTTTATCCGATTGTTGCTTAACTGGTATTTTGTTGTAGTGGCAATGGAACGCATGATGTTTCCCATAGAAGTTTTGTGCCTATAGACATAGTGTATGTGTGTTATGTGATAGTTTTTATATATGTTTACCTGCTGGTATAATTATATATCGTGTTGGTATCATATGGTAGTTGTGATATTTTTTGTTGGTTTAGTTGCATTTTAAGTGTATTCCATTTGTTAAATTATTATATATGAACATGTTTTGCAGTGTTGGGATTCCTTGTGCCTATTGATTTAGATTATAAACCAAAGGTTGATTGGGATACCTACTGCCGTGTTATTCATCAATTGAAAGAGAATTTATCAAAGAGGCAACTTCGAATTTTTAAGAAAATATGCTTTGGCTATTTTTTGGATCTGCCACTAGTGATTGTGCAGATTCGTGTTATGCACCATTTTCTTATGAGAGAAGTCCATCATGAGGTGCAAAATGAGATGCGGTTTGTAGTAAATAATTCTAGGTTGTGGTTTAGCTTGGGTGAATTTGCACTTGTTACTGGGTTGAAGTGTAAGGGTGATACAAGTGTACAGACCATAGCAGAGAATACGCTGATTGTCAAGTATTTTGGGACTGCATCCATGACAAACTAGCATACTGTTTTAAGAAGAAGAATTGGGAAATGGATGATGATGCATTGAAGATACCAGTTCTTTATTTTGTCAACAACTTCTTATTTTCTCAACTCAAAACAAAGTCTATTTCACATTCTTACATTGACTTGGTTGAGTGCGGTGATTTTATTAATTATCCCTGGGCCATAGATGTTTACAAAGCTACAATTGACTCATATTCCAACAAGTTTCAAGATAAGCTTTCTTTTCATAGAATTTGTGGCTTCTCGTTGGCTTTATAGACTTGGTTGTATGAATGCTGCCCAAGTTTGGATAGTCACTTTGCCGATCATCTTGGAAACAAACATCCACGAATTTTTAATTGGGTTGTCATGGGTCAAATTCTGAATGAGCGAGTTTCTTATGTAGCTTGCAACGTGAACATGTAATTTTCTAATAGTTTTATTGCCTCTCTTAATGTTTTGGCACTAGTTCAGTCACAGTTGTAGCAATATCCCAGTTTAGTGATATACTCTGTTGGTGTACATGTAAACTATATTGGTATCATGTATACTATATCCCAGTTCAGTGATATACTCTGTTGGTATACATGTATAATATATTGGTATCGTATGGTAATATGGATAATTTTTCTTTCATACTTTATTATCATTTCTATTTCAAACTAGTGTGCTTAATAATTGTAGCTAAAAACATCATCCAAAAAGATGATGAGAAGAAACAATCTGATGTGCGTGGTCTAAGCTTTGAAATTGAAGTTGAGTGCACAGACAGCCAGTCCAGCCAACCCGATAGCTTTCATGTTTTTGGCGCTCAATTACCAAAGACACAAACTATGCCTGAAAGTACTGGAGGTTATTCCCAACCTACCAATGCTGAGGTAATGAAGGAGTTATAAGCTTTGAAGCTTTTTGTAGAGAAAAAGTTTGAGAAGGTGCTTGCAGCTATTGGTAGACACTCAATGAAACCAGAGAAAAATTAAGCGGAATTCATCTTTTATATAATATAATGCTATAGTATATTGTTCAAATATGCAATATATGCTTATTGGATACTATTCCATTCTTTACTTTTAGTGCACATAGTATTCTTGAAATATACATAATACTAAAAGTTTTAGTTTCTCATTTTCAGCATAAGCAACAACATAATGATTATGACCAGTTTGAAAATGGGCACGTTGGAAATGATCTTGTAGTTATTGGAGATAGCACGCCCAAAATTCCTTCTAGTATGTAATTCATAGATTTGATAAAAAAAAATTTTGTTGTTGTTTTTTCAAAATAGTATTCTTACTTATACTTTTATATTTTTAATATCTGGTTTTGGTGGGGTTGGTCAAGATGGATGTGCCACTAATGTCATTGTGAAGAACGTCAAAGCAAGTGATGGCGTAGTTAATGATGATTTGTCTTCTGGTAAGATGTTGTACATGTATTCTTTTATTACTTTTTATTTATTTAACTTTATGTATTTGCGCATTGACTAACCTTTTTTTTTAAAAACTTTTTCCAGCCACCTTCGTAAATGAGCATGATTTTGGCTTTGATTCTAACTTTGAACCATCTTCATATGCACTTGATGAAATCACTTTCATTACACAACAAGCAACATATAAGCAGTCATCTTATGATGTTAAAATGTCGGTCCCTGCTCAACTGCCATCAGGAATGCCTGTACAGACACGAGTTTATGTTGTTATTGAGTCTAATACTGCTCCACAGGTTACGATGTTTAAATTACTAATTCTGTAGTTAGTATGTAAATGATAGGTTCTTGATAGTTTTTTATTTTTTATTTAAGTAGTTATGTTGATAATACTTTTATGTTTTCAGCATGTCAGATTGATAGTGTTGGTCAAGTGGATGTTGGTGGCGGTAATGTGAATTTTCCTTCTAGTAATGTCTTCTATATATAACCTTTCATTCTTTTTTTCTAAATTTCTTAACTTTGTATATTTATTTATTCACTAGAATTTTCTAATTTAAGCTCCATTTAACACGGGGGTGATCTTCACATGGATTCTGATTTTGAATATATTGATTCTCAATTTGATCAAATTGCTGCCATTACACAATGAGGGAGATGTAATGTAAATCAATCAGGAAAGGAACTGACAACTGGTGCTATAAGTAAGTCTAAACCTGATCAGTGGGTATCAAGAAGTATTGTCGAGATACAAACTGACATTGAAACTAGTCCTACAATTTTGACATGGAAAAGGCACCCTGCAGCTGTAAAACAATCGCCGCATAGGAATGACTGGCAAAGGAAGATTTTCATTTGTAAATTCCATTTCAGAGATTGTTGATTTTAAGCTTACGATTGCATTCTCAAACTTTGTTGAAGTAAACATGCAGTTGGGAGAGTGCGTATTTGATTCCATGTACTTTTGTTTTCATTTTTTCTTAATGTTTGTTGTTATATTTCTTATCCGTATCTTCTTTTATACAAAACAAGGAAGTGTATTTACCTGCTGATCGAAAGCTAGAGCCTTATTTTGACTTTGGAGTTGAAGAGATTGATGATAAGATGTTTTTCCATACCTTAAACTATTCTGGTAGGCCGCTTTCTAGTTCGGTATGTGTACTGCTTTTTATTTTTGTTGTTGAAGTAGTTCATTCATATTGTTAGTGGTAGTCATATTTTCTTCCTCTCCTTCTAGCAGTACTTGAATATTATATTCTACTATCTTAGGAAGAAGGCGAAATATGGAATTAATATGCCAATCAAAGTCACAACTACAAATACTCTTTACAATAATATCATTCAAAGGTTTCAAAGAATTTGTAAAAGGTGGGAAGCAAGATCATTTGATTAATAGATCATACGATATCATGCAGTACATGAAATGATTTAGGATTCATTGCAACACATGATGGCACCAGGTTGATCATGTCCTTTTCCCAATTAGTTTGGCAGAAAGTTGGCATTGGATATTGGGGTGTGTTTCATTCCACAAGAGATGTTTTTACATATATGAATCGCTACATAGTTGAAAGCACAAAAAAGCTATTCAAAAGGTGGCAGAGGCTTATGCTATGTCGATCCCGCTATTTATAGTTAGTACTGAATTTTATGACCAAAGAAATGATATTGTAGTAGAAAATGGTCTGCATATGGGAAATAATTTGGCTATCCTTTCGAGATTGAACTGATTACAAATCTGCCAACACAGCAAAATTCGTAAGAATAGTTACTTTATTTTTTACTTTCTTTTCCTCATTCACATTAACATTTTCACTTCTAATTGATTTTTATATTCAATTCGCTTGTTTTATTTTAGAGATTGTGGAGTATATTGTGCTTGTTTTGCTAAGTATATTATTGAAGATCCTCCAATACCTGTTGCCAATTTCGATGTGGATGGTCTTCGAGCTAAGTTTGGTATATTGTTGTGGCAATATGGGAGGAACAAGTAGTTAAATGGTGAATCAAGTGAATCTGAGGCTCCAGTAACACCTAAAAAGTCTCGTGGAAATAATTGCAAGAAGTAGTATAGTCCTTTTTTTGTTTTAGTTAATCGTATCATGAAAACTTTGCAAGATTTTAATAGTTTTGGTGAAGTATGGTAATATTAGTAGTAAATGACCTTCTGCTGATTGAAGACGGTAGGAAACTTGTGAATTTATAAAATATTCCAGCTGCTAATGTTTCTTTTGTCGTATTTATTTATTATGGTTCAGAATATGTGGTGTAGATTTATTCAAGTACCTGGGGGCTATCAATTTAGTTATATCTCTTGATGCTGAAAATTTATTGATTTTGTTTGTGATTTCAGCTTCTTTTAAAAGGATTTTCTTATGCTTCTTCCATAAAGTTGTTGGTTTATAAGGATGCCGAGGTTCATTCCTTTTCTAGAGGTTAAGACTTAACGGATTCTGCAAGTGAAAATTAGGGGCAGATGAAGCGAAGTTAAATGATCTGTTTTCGAATGTGTTGATGCTCTAAGCTTTAATGTTCATCTGCAGTCTTAGCATATATGGTGTATTAGTGCAGTAGCATTATATACCAATCAGGAACTTGAATTATGTATTAGTGAATTAGCATGTTGTATTTGACTCACCTTTTTTCTTGCAACAACTAGATGTAAGTACTGGAATGAGTTCCAAAGCATGCGCATTTTGGGTATCACGTTGTATCTGGTGCACCATTTATATTTCTGCAAATATTTTATTTTAGCCATATTAGTGCAATACCACCATATGCCAACGAGGTATACAAATATAACATCTGGCACCTTGTATTAATGTACCTGATTATATACAATAACTACATGTAAATGGGTTCCAATTTGTCATACTTCAATACAGACATGAGCTACAAAGTATGCACATTTTGTTAATAAAGTATGTGCAAATGTTGCATTTGCAGTACCACTTCTATTTTTGCACATATTTTGATACTAATAAGATATACAGATATACCAATAAGGTATACAGATATACTACCTAGGTATTACACATATATATTAGCATCTTTTTTTAATGAAACAAGTAGATGTAAATGCATCCCACTTTTATATACTAAAATAGAAAACAAACATATTCTTATTGAAAATACAAGTAGTCATATAGATTTATTTCCAAAACGTAATTTCGCAAAGAATCATCATATCAAATATATGTCTAATGCAAGAAATGCATTTTAGTTCTTTTCAATTAAAATGCGATGGTTCTACGATATATGAGTTCTATAAAAACATTGAAGCATCATATCAATCTCTCTTTGGAGTATTACGGCATGTTATCCGGTTGTGTTCTTTTCTCCCGCAAAGTGAACATGTAACTGTATTTCCTTCCAAGCCTCCTATGCCTTTCTTCTTTTTAGGTCTTCCTGGTTTGATTTGTCCTTTTAGTGGAACTACCACCTAAGAAGAGATATGTTATGGAATTTGCCATGTTGTTTCATCCGGCAATGAATTTACTAGTACCTCATATGTTTTCAGCAATTAGTCTACGTTGTAGTAATCTGAACAATACTTGTATGAATCCATACAAAATTTTTGTATAACTGCCATTGCATGTGGACATGGAATATTGTCTAGCTGAAACCTCCCACAAGTACAATTTCTTTCATGTAGGCGCACCACATTTCTTATTTGTCCATCAATTACTAAATGTAAGAATTCAGTTGATGGCAACACCTAGTATAGTTTTAATTAAGACACGTCATTAGCTATATGAAGTAATAGTATTTTTTAAATAAAAATATTCAGTTGTTTAGTGAAATTACTAAGGTAAAGAATTAAAATACAGTACGTGTAGTATTTTTATGATTTTGAAAATGCATACCGTCATCGTTTGTGATAAAATGGTATATTATCTGCCAATATTTTTCATACTCTGCACCAATCTTCATAAATGATTCCACTGCATTCTTCTTTTTGGTGTAATTCCATTTTTGAGTCAATGTTGTCATAAAGTCCAGAAAATTCACAACTGGGAGGTCTCTTGCGTGCTTGTTTGCTGCATTTACTGATTCCGCAATATTCGATGTCATGGTCATGGTTCTATTTGCCTTGGAATGCGCCGGAGACCATTTTTATCATATCCAACATCCATCAATTATGTTTTCACTCTGCTATCAGTAGCTTTTAACTCTGCCATATGCCTGTTGAATTCTTCAACGGTGTATGTTTTTGCTAACGCAAAATATACTTCTTTGATTAGTTATGGCTCTTCCTGAATTTTATCTTTATGTTGTTCCAAATATGGAATATACATGCACAATGAGGGCTTCTGGATAAACAATTGAATTTGCTTTCCATATAACATCATGCATGTCCGATACAATTCACATTCCCTCTCCTTGTCCATAGGTTTCTCTGAACTGCACGAAGAACCATTCCCATGATGCATCATTTTTCGAATCAACAATTGCATATGTGAGGGGTAGAATTTGTCCTGTAAACCCAAAGAACAAAATATCAAAAGTGGTTGAGGTCCCGGGGGTCTTGGGGTGAATTTGGATGGTAATGGGACGTTTAAGTCTTGGGAGAAATGCAGAATTTGCAGCAGCAAATGCAAACCAAAATTGGTCTTCACGATCGTGTGAGCTGTGTTGCGATCACATAGAAGGATTTGAGGTGATCAGATTATTTCTCTACGCGATCGCGAGGAAGGGATCACATTCTTATAGGTTTGGAAACTGGTGCTTAGCATTCGTAGAGGTATGTAGGCGTTCGCGTATAAGGATTTGGGGGCCTAGTAAGGTCGCTCTTCATGATCACATCTGTGAGGGCGCGTTCGCATTGGTTTGAGGAATAGAGCAGCGCGTTCGCGAGTCTTCTGTTGCATTCACATAGCACATTTTAGAGGCCTTGGAAAATTTCTCTGCGTGATCGCGAGCCTGGGTCTGACATCGCATAAGAGAAATTCACAGCTGGGCAGAAGGGTTTCTAAAATATTCATCTGCGTGCTAAGTCATTTCTTTTACCATTGTTGATCATTTTCAGAGGTCTTAGGGAGAAATTGAAGAGGGATTTGAAGAGGATTGATTGGAGGTAAGTTCTATGAACCAAAACCATGATTTAATTGTGGAATTAACCTAGAAATTCATGGAATCTTAGCTAAAAGGGGGAAGAACTCGGGCTTGGATTTTCAATTTTAAATTGGGATTTGAGGAAGCATTTGAACTCAGGTTTGAGAGTTTTGATATCTATGGACTCGTGGCAAGATAAGGAACCCGTTGATGTAAAAAATTTTGAGTTTCGAGAAGTGGGCACGGGGCTCGAGTTTTGCCAATTTCGGGATTTTTGATGTTTTTCGATTATTTATGCTTGTTGTTTGTTCCCTAGCCTATTGTAATGTATTTGTTGTGGTTAAGGTCAGATTTGATGTGTGAGGAGGTCAATTTGAGAGGCAAGGGCATAGCGGCTAGAGCTTTGGCCAGTTTGAGGTGAGTAACAGATGTAAATGATGTCCTAAGTGTTTGAAACCCAGGATTTGCATATCTTAGTGCTATATTGAGGTGAGACACGTGCTCGATGACAAGTGCAAGGTCGATTACTATTGGGAATTGTGACTTGGTCCGTCCCGAGTGATGTTAATGCCACGAGATGGCTTGATATTGCACTTGGGCCGTAAGGTGCCCCTCCCGGAGTTTTCCATACACCTAGTGAGCACCGTTGTTGAAAAATAAATAGATCGGGCTGCACACCGCAGTGGGTAGTAGAGAGTATCTGTTTATGTTGTTGTTTTTCCTTTCTATATTTGTCTCTTAACTCTTTATTTGCTATAGCATTTCCAAATTTCAATTTCACTATTTTATTGATTTGATACTACATGAATTTTGAAACTCCTATATTATATATTACAATGTGTTTATCCATGATTTCTTATTCTCAACCTTTTATTTATGTTTATAACTCACTAGGTCGGAGTACTCACATTACTCCCTGCACTTTACGTACAGATCTTGGTGCACTTGAGACTGTTGAGGATTTCCAATTGGGCAGCACAAATCTGGGAGCATCAAGGTATTTGCAAGGCATCCGCATCCCCGATATCTCCCTTCTTCTCTTATTGTTCTTTCCGTACTTCTTTAGACTGATATGTATTAGGTTGATCAACCTGTATTAAAGGCTCTGACTTCTAGTATTATGACTTAGTAAACTAT
Organism: Nicotiana benthamiana; assembly: GCA_034376525.1. Lineage (NCBI taxonomy): Eukaryota > Viridiplantae > Streptophyta > Magnoliopsida > Solanales > Solanaceae > Nicotiana > Nicotiana benthamiana. The sequence goes on along the minus strand of CM067329.1, from coordinate 34,585,887 downwards.
ATGTGTCAATTATTCAGGAACTATGTAAGAAGTGGTTTAAAGTTTTCAAATGGTCGGACTTGCGTAGAACTGTGTTGGGCGCCATCACTACTAGGGTTGAGGTCTTGACAAGTTGGTATTAGAGCCTAGGTTAATTGGTCTCGCAAGTCATGAGCCGATTTAATAGAGTCTCGCGGATTGGTACGGAGATGTCTGTATTTATCCTCGAGAGGCTGCATAACCTGTAGGAAAAACTTCATATTCTTGAAACCGTTGTCGTGCGACTTTGTTAATATGTGAACTAAACTTATGTTATTCTATTCTCTCACATATGGCGAGGACTCGTGCTACCGGATGAGGCGTACGATCACCAGTACAACCCACTGAGGCCGCCAAAGGCCGTCGAGGCTATCGTGGTTGTGGCAGAGGTAGAGCAATGAGGGCAACACCTATTGATTGACTAGCTTCCCCAGCTCAGGATCAGAATCCAACTATGGATATTCTAGCAGCACATGTTCAGGCACCAGCTGTTCCCATCATGATCTCGAGTCTTCAGGAGGCTTTGGCTCGGATCATATCAGTTTGCACTAGCCTGGCTCAGGAAGTTTCAGCCACTACCACATCAGTTACTTCACAGGCCGGGGAGGCAATCATGACCCCCTCTACTCGCACACCTAAGCAGGTAGTGCAGGGATTGCAGACACTGAGAACACCTCCAACTCATCCGGTTTCACCCGTTCATGACTTCATGGTTCCAGCTATTCCAGACGATGAGCGGTATTATCTTGAGAGCTTTGGTAGGATCCATACTCCATCATTCAGTGGTGTTGAAGGCGAGGATGCTCAGGGTTTTCTTGACAAGTGTTAGCGCATGCTCCGTACATAAGGGATTATTGAGTCTACTGGTGTGTCATTTACCACTTTTCAGTTTTCTAGGGCTGCCTTCACATGGTGGGAGGATGTTGAGAGGCGTAGCCGTGTCGGTTCAACACCCCTTTCTTGGCAGTAGTTCTCCGCTCTCTTCCTAGAGAAGTATGTACCGCAGTCCTGCATATAGGAGCTGGGTAGGCAAATTGAGTGGTTGACGCAAAGTGTTATGATCGTGGCCTAGTAAGAGATGAGGTTTTCATAGTTGGTCCATCATGCTATTTGGATGATTTCGATAGATCGTGAAAGGATCAAGAGATTTATGGATGGACTTAACTACCATCTATGTATTCTGATGATTAGAGATAGAGAGTATTGGGTGCTACATTGAAGGAGGTGGTTGATATGGCTCATGAGATTGAAATGGTTCGCCATAGAGAGCGAGAGGAGAGGGAGGTCAAGAGTCCTCGAGGTTCTGGCAGTTTCAGTGGTGCTGGGGCTAGTTCCAACATAGTAAAGGTCATTCATTTAGGCTTCCTTAGTCGAACCGTCCAGAGTATCATGGGGCATCTTCAGGCCATGGTCATCATGGGTTCCAGAAGGGCCAATCTTCACTCAGTGCCTTCCCAGATCAGAGTTCATCTCTTACCCCATAAACTCAGGGTTTTTCTGCGCCGAGTGCATCAGCTAGTCACTTCGGTGCGAGGGGTTCCATTCAGTCCCCTTATCCAGCACCTGGTAGTGGCTTAAAGTGCGGAGAGTTTAGTCATATGAGGACAAACTCCCCTCAACTTCATGATAGTCAGTCTCATCAAAAGGGTCAGTCATCGACTTCTGCTCTAGTTACTTCACCACCCGCCTATCCAGCTGGTAGTGGCTTCAAGTGCGGAGAGTTTGGTCATATGAGGAGAAACTGCCCTCAACTTCATGATAGTCAGTCTCATCAAAAGGGTCGGTCATCGACTTCTGCTCCAGTTACTTCACCACCCGCCTAGCCAGCTGGTGGTGGAGGTCAGGTAGGTAGGGGTTGCCCTAGAGGTGGAGGTCGATCAGGTGGTGGCCAGGCTACTTTCTATGCTATTCCAGGCAGGACATTTGCCATTACTTTAGATGTTGTCATTACAGACATTGTTTTAGTCTGCCACAGAGATGCCTCTGTATTATTTTATCCCGGCTCCACTTATTCATATATGTCTTCAAATTTTTCTCATTTATTTGGGTGCTCCCGGGAGTCTCTTGCTTTACCTGTTCATGTGTCTACCCCGGTGGGCGATACTGTAGTTGTGGACCGTGTGTACTGATCAAGTGTTGTGACTATTGGGGGTCTGGAGACACAAGTTGATTTGTTTCTATTAAGCATGGTGGACTTTGATGTTATTTTTGGCATGGATTGGTTATCTCATCATGCTATTCCAGAGTGTCATGCTAGTCACTTTGACTATGCCGGGTGTACCACTGATCGAGTGGCCTGGTATGACTAATTATGTTCCTAGTAGAGTTATTTTTTTTGAAAGGCCCAACGTATGGTTGGGAAGGGGTGTCTTTCATATTTGGCATTTGAGGGGGATTTCGGAGCTGAGACTCCTAGTATTGATTCTATTTTATTTGTGCTAGATTTTTTTATGTGTATCCTGAAGACTTGCTGGGCGCCTAGCCTATCTCTACTCCGCCGTATCATGTGGCACCAGCGGAGCTAAAAGAATTGAAGGAGCAGCTTCAAGATCTCATAGAAAAAGGGTTTATTCGGTCTAGTATGTCACCTTGGGGTGCACCAAATCTATTTGTGAAGAAGAAGGATGGCACAATGAGAATGTGCATTGATTACAGGCAATTGGACAAAGTAACAGTGAAGAACTAGCATCCTTTGCCTCGTATTGATGATTTATTCGACTAGCTTCAGGGAGCGAGGGTGTTCTCCAAGATTGATCTCTTTTCGGGCTATCACCAGTTGAAGATCAGGGATTCAGATATTCCTAAGACTGCTCTTAGGACTAGATATGGTCATTATAAGTTTTTTCTCATGTCATTCGGGCTGACCAATGCCCCTGCAATGTTTATGCATCTGATCAACAATGTGTTTCTTCCTTATCTGGATTCGTTTGTTATCGTATTCATTGATGATATTCTGGTGTACTCGCGTATTAAGGAAGAGATTTCGGAGCATTTTCGAGTTGTATTGCAGATATTGATTGAGGAAAAACTTTATGCAAAGTTCTCCAAGTGTGAGTTTTGGCTTGGTTCAGTGGCTTTCTTGGGGCATGTGGTGTCCAGTGATGGTATTACAGTTGATCCGAAGAAGATAGAGGTAGTTCATAGTTGTCCTAGACCGTCTTCAACCACTGAGATTAGTAGCTTCCTCGGTTTGGTGGGTTATTTTGTTTAGGTTTTTTGTCTATTGCCTCGCCCATGACCAAGTTGACTCAGAATGGTGCTCCATTTGTATGGTCAGACGAGTACAAGGAGAGCTTTTAGAAGCTCAAGACAGCTTTGACCACAGCTCCAGTATTGGTTTTTCCATCAGCTTCAGGTTCTTATACAGTGTATTATGATGCTTCGAGAGTCGGTACAAGTTGAGTATTGATGCAGGGGGTAGATTTATTTGCTTATGCATTTCGTCAGTTGAAGCACCATGAGAAGAACTACCTTGTTCATGATTTGGAGTTGGCTTCTATAGTTAATGCATTGAAGATTTGGAGGCATTATTTGTATGATGTATCTTGTGAGGTATTCACCGAGAATCGTAGTCTTCAGCATTTGTTCAAGCAAAAGGATCTTAATTTGAGGCAGCGGAGATGGCTTGAGTTGCTTAAGGATTATGATATAACTATTCTGCATCATCCGGGAAAGGTCAACGTAGTGGCTGATGCTTTAAACCAAAAGGAAGTGAGTATGAGGAGTTTAGCGTACATGTTTCTCGGTATTCTTTATATGATCGCATCAGAGAGCGCCAATTTGATGATCCGTATTTGCTTATCCATAGGGATAGGGTTCAACATGATGATGCCAGAGACGTGACCATCGGTAATGATAGAGTATGAGGATGCAGGGCAGGGTTTGTGTGCCCAATGTGGATGGACTTAGAGAATTGATTCTGGAGGAGGCACACAGCTCGCGGTATTCTATTCATCCGGGTACCGCGAACATGTGTCAGGATTTGAGGGAGCAGTATTGATGGAGAATAATGAAGCAAGATATTGTGGGATTTGTGGCTCAGTATCTCAACTATCATAATGTGAAATATGAGCATCAGAGACCAGGCTGGCCTGCTTCAGCAGATGGTTATTCCCGAGTGGAAATGGGAGAGACTCACTATGGATTTTGTGAGTGGTCTTCCTCAGACTTTGAAGAAGTTTGATGCTATTTGCGTGATTATGGACCGGCTGACCAAGTCTCTGCACTTTATTCCGGTGTGTACTACCTATTCTTCGGAGAGGCTGGCAAGGATCTTCATCCTAGAGATTATTCGGTTCCATGGTATTCCAGTGTCTAATATCTCAGATAGAGGCACTCAGTTTACTTCCCAGTTTTGGAAGACATTTCAGCGAAAGTTGGTTACATAGGTATAGTTGAGCATAGTGTTTCATCCTCAGACGGACGGAAAGTCCAAGCGTACTATTGAGATATTGGAGGACATGTTGCGTTCCAGTGTTATTGATTTCAGGGGTTCTTGGGATGAGTTCTTGCCACTTGCAGAGTGTTGATACCAAATTTTTTCCTATCTATTTTTTGCACTCAAAATACTTTCAAAATATCATATGGACGCATATATAAGCATCCGTAAAGAATTGGTATTTGTCTATATTTTTTCAAGCATTTTAAAACTAATTTACGACTTATTTTGTACTATAAAATCCAGTATTTAGTCCCAAACCTCGTTATTTTGATAAGTAATCCATTTTATTTTATTATTCACATAAAAATATATTTTACTTATTTATTGAAAATTTTTACAAATGCATTAGTATTTCTAAATTGAGATCGCATTAAATTGAAAATTTAGCCCATTTATCAATTTAGCAAGTATTTTTAACTACAAAATCATTCACAATAATTTTAATCACCACTTATATGTATTTTATTAACTCAGTATTTTTATCAAATTTTTATAATGACATTTACTATTTTATAAAATTAAATTAGGGGGAAATTGGGCATTTAAATTATAGCCCTTTAGTCTTTCAAGCTTGAAGCCTAGCAGCTTCCCCCATGAAAGGATGTGTGTGAAAACTTTTAGGTGGTCTTTTAGCAGTTTCCTCTCTCAAGCTTGAAGCCTAGCAGCTTCCCCCATGAAAGACGGTCACTAAAGCTTCACCTCGGTCCTTCGCCGGCTTTTCTCCGGTGGTCTTTGTACGATGATGCGTTCTATGGCATTGTATACAAGTTTCACGGCCAGGTTCTTCGTTTTCCCTAATTTATTTGAAAACCCTAATTTTTCCTCTTAATCTCTACTCTATTAGAATAACTCTTAGTCTGATTTTTGTTTTCCACTCTATTTTTACTTAGTGTTTCAGGTTATTACAAATTTTTCGGATGATTACCACTCTTTCAAATTAGGGTTTCTTCTACTCTTTCTGAGTACTATATATTCATCTGTGTTTGTTTGTTTCACTTATTTGTTTGTTTTCCTTTTTAACCTGGGTTCCATATTGTAATTTCTATTGCTAGGGTTTCTTAACCCCTTTCGAAAATACTCTACTTTTCTGATTTTGAGCACTAATCCGTAACTCTCAGTACTACTTCTAAACATTTTGTTAAAAATGTGATAAAATCCTTTACCCTACATGTTTGTATCTGTATTTTCCTGTTTGCATGTTCTTCTGGGTTCTTCTTTGAGTTTCGTGTTCTCTACTTTAATCTTGTTGCTTGTGTTTCATTCCCTACCATGCTGTGTTCTTCTCTTAAGGTTTTTCTGGCTCTTTATATGGTGATTTTATACTGATTCTTAAAAGCTCTCTTTAAGGCTGTGATTACAGGCTTTAAAATTGTGATTTTGTGTATTCTCCTTACAGTTTGGTATTGATTTCGAATTTTCTTCCTCAATCAGTGGGGTACATTCCTCAATTAATAATCGATCTCTTAGTAATCTCACGCATTAATTCAAAAATTATTTTCCAGAATTAAAGTGGTATTTTTCCTATATGTGTGCACAAATACGCCGATTTATTTGCTTGACATATTTCTCTGGTTAAGCATCATGCACCTAGACTTCATTGTATACCTTATACTATTTTTTTTCCTTATGTGACCATGCCATAATTTGTGATTCCTATCCTTTTAAAAATATCTGCTTATTACCGTTTGACTATGATTCCTTAATTAAAGGGGAGTCCCTATACTTATTTGATTGTGATTGATATTCACTTCCTTAAATATGGAATGATACCTTATTTGTTTACTTGTTTTTTAGTACTATAAATACTCCCCACCCTTCTCTTTGAACACACTAACACACACTTCTCTCACAATCTCAGACTCTCTAAATTCTCTCTTTCTCTGCTATTACTCTACTCTCTCATTCTCTTATTTGAACACTCAATCAGCTAAAAGCCAAGATTGAGTAGCCTGGGTTGATTACTTAAAACTACTGGGTCCTATTGTTTGTCTACTTGGGTTTGTTGCTGCCATTCTCAAATTGCTGATGCTATTCTCATATTGTTGCTGCTCACATTGCTGCTCTCATTTTTGCACACTTTGCTCTCCCTTTGTGCACTATTGCCTTGCTATTGTATCATATTACCTTCAACTGGTATGCCACCCCTCAAAGATACAGTTTCACAACATGTTTCTATTGGTTTTGCATTTTATAATGTTTCTTGTATGCTTTTACTTATAGTTTTGTTGCTCTTTTTATTACTAGCATATTACTAGTCTTTTTGGTTCAGTTTAACATGCCCCCTACCTCCTTGTCCTTGTCTCAATATATGTTTTCCTCTTCCATGTGCACTGTTGCTTGGCTACTTAACAGCTCTGAGACCTCTCCTTGAGGTTGATTATATTGGGGATTGGTGCAGTAAAAGAACTTAACCCCTGTTTTGCAACCATGTCTGATTACTTTCCCCAACATGTTGTCTGTACACTTTACTTATTTGCTTTTTACTTATTTGCTCTCTTACCCCTCCCCCTGTCTCAGTGAATGTACATTTTACTTGTGTTCTACTACCATGCATCCATGTCTGCTTGGATACTTGGATAACCTAAAACCCATGTTTGAGGTTAAGTGTGTTAGAGCTGAACTCTTGTTAGCAACCATGTCTGGTTACTTCCAATATGTCGCATGTGTAAGTAGTTTACCTTGCTTATTTGTCCCCTTTTCCCTTTGGACCCCTGTTTGTGTGATGCCCTGCTATTCTAATATTGGCTAGTCTAAAATTATTTCAAAAGAACTTCTCCAACTCTTTCAACTATTTTCTTAAACTCTCTAAATTCTTTCAACTATTTTCTTAAAATGTATCTCAATTGTTTTGAACTCTCTCAATTACAAGCTCATTCTTAGAGCTTTAGGGTCTGCCCCCTTAGTGTAAGCACTACCTTGGGAGCCTTGAGCACCCATGGAACTCTGATGCACAAGGCTGGGACTTCCATGCTTGCACTTGTCTAATTGGGGCATTTTGGGTGTTTGGTATTGGCCAGGGGTTCAAACGAACCCTTAGGGAACATTGCCGCACCCAAGCCTTGGTAATGGCTATGAAACTCGAAACGAGTGAGGTTGGAGATGCTTGGGCCTGGCTAAAGGCTCTCTTTAGAATAACGTCTTATTTTCCTTTATCACTGTTGTATTTTTAAATTACTTGGATGTAACAATTTGAAACAAATAATGGGGATTATAGTGAAATTTGGGAGGGTTATGCATGATTATTAAGGGAATGGGTAGAAAACATGTTTATAGGACTTTACTTACCTATTTGCGTAATAGAAACCAAGTAGAGGACATGGATCTCACATATAGAAATCTTGTTCTTGGGTATTTTACTTTAAGCTTGTTATTGTTATAATCACAATCATTTAATAATCAAATTACTACCTTGCATTTAGATACCATGTTTTAGGGCCGTTATATGCATTAGATATCATGTACTTAGGGTTTTGTTTTTACCATTGTTGAACGCCTCACTGATTTTGTTAAATAGATGTAAAACTGGTTGACATGTTCCTTTTAAAAATGACGTGTATGTCCACCTTTCTCTTATGGTTAAATAATGCCTAGGAAAACCTTAGGTTAGGTAAAATTGATTAATCGCCTTAAATCATGCTTAGGCTATTCACCCTCTTTAATCCGTCTGAATTTGTTTGCCCCTCTAAAGTCCGCTGATTTTTTACACTAAACTTCTGTCTTATTTTCACTTCTATGCAAATACTTGATTACTATTTTCTAAAACTTGTCTAAATACAGTACCTTCTGCAATTCTTAAAACTATGGTTTAAAACTAATACCCTTACACGCTCTTTAACATTTCTGAATAGTTTTTACATCTATTTTCTGCCTCCCCTGTCCGAAACCTGGTTTATCATACGTGTTATGTATCTTCAAGTGTGCTTAAAAGGTTTTCCCTCTGATTTCTAAACTGTCACACATACATTTGCCTTTCTCAAGTCCCAAAAATTTTCATCCAACTCTTTTATGAGAATTCTGTTTTAAACTTTTTTAGTTGTTGTCTTAAATATATTTATCAACACTCCAGCTTTTAAAAACTCTCTCTTCGTTAGACCTTACATGTGTTTGAGACGTGGTAATTATGTGTTCTCTTATAGAGGGTTATTTGAGCCTTTTATATGTTTTATATGATTTCTTTATATGCAAGTCCTATTTGTTTTTGAATGTCGCCTAGTATTTTAACCTTTAAACTTAAGGGTTCCACCTAGTTCCTACCTCATAGGAATAGCGATCCTAAATGCGCTCTAGGATCTATAAGATTGGACGGGTAATAGCACGCAATAAGCATTTGTGACCGATTCACACGCTTAAATAACCTGTACGGGGTGGGAATGGTAGAATATGGAGATGATGACGATGCGGTAATATCATAAAGTGACCCCTCTTTTGAAATATGTGCGGGATATTGCATCGAATGATCCATAATGTAGTTAAACCGAGGACCCTTCTCCCTTTTGTTTGCTTTATTTAAGTGTCCATCTATGGTATTGTTTTTTCCAAATCAATCCTCTCTTTTATTTTAAATTTACATCCATCCCTTCTTCTTTAGAGCTTTTTCAAGTTTAGTGAATGTTATATGTGTGAACCTTACTTGTTTAATTGTTTTGTCTTTTATAAAGTCACGATTAACACTGCGGGGAACCACACTAGTGGATCTTGAGGGGTGCCTAACACCTTTCCCTCAATATAATCTCAAGCCCTTACCCGAACTCTGGTTTTCTTTTCAAAATACTCTCTCAAGTGTCCTAATGCACTATAATCATTAGGTGGCGACTCTTCAATTTCCATAACCCAATTCCCAAATGAGAAATAGAGTTGTTTCTCCCATAATGTCGTAAAACCCAATTTCACTTTTTTTTAAGGGAAAAAGGGGCGTCGACACAGAATTTGCCTACAACAACAACTATCAGTACAGTATTCAGATAACACCGTATGAGGCTTTGTAAGGGAGAAGGTGCAGATCTGTAGCTAGTTGGTTCGAGCCCGCTGAGGCTAGGCTGTTGGGGACAGATTTGGGTCAGGATGCCTTAGAGAAGATAAAGGAGATACATGAGAGGCTTTGTACAATGCAATCACGTCAAAAGAGTTATGCGAACCAGAAGGTTTGAGATGTTTTTTTTATGGTTGGGGCGAGAAGGTCTTGCTGAAGGTTTCGCCCATGAAGGGTGTTATGGGGTTTGGAAAGAAGGGGAAGTTGAGTCCGTGGTTCATTGGGCCTTTTGAGGTACTTTGGAGGATTGGGGAGGTGGCTTATATTATTTCCTTGCCACATAGCTTGTTGAGTGTGCATCCGCTATTCCATGTATCTATACTCCAGAAGTATGTTGGGGACCCGTCTCATGTTTTGGATTTCAGCACGGTATAGTTAGATGGTGATTTGATCTATGATATGGAGCCAGTGGCTATTTTGGGTCGTCAGGTTCGAAAGTTGAGATCGAAGGATATAGCTTCAGTGAAGGTGCAGTGGAGAGGTCGGCCCGTGGAGGAGGCTACTTAGGAGATCTATCGAGAGATGGAGGGCAGATATCCTCACCTATTTGAGGCTTTAGGTACACTTCTTGACTCGCTCGAGGACGATCGTTTGTTTTAATTGGGGAGGATGTGATGACCATGCTAGTCGTCTCATCAAATACCTTCTTGTTTCCTCTATTTACTACTTCTTTATGCTTTATTATCTGTGTTTGGTGTAATCGAGTTGATTTGGATGGATTTTGGTAGGAAATGAGACACTTAATCTCTTTAAGGATAGCTTAGTTAGGAAAAAGTCAATCGGATGTTGACTTATGAGTTAGAGGACTCGGATGTGATTTCCGGTGGTTTGGTTAGCTTTGGGGATGAATTTTGACTTAGGAGTGTGATCGGAAGTGGTTTTGGATGTCCAGTGAGTAAATTAGCTTGTTTTGACAAAGTTAGTATTTTGGCAATTTTCGGTTGGTAGGTGAGATTTTGATTTGAGAATCGGAATGGAATTTCAAGCGTTATAGTAGCTTCGTTTGGTGAGTTAGGATGTGTGTGAAAACTTTTAGGTTATTCAGAGGTGATTTCATTGGGTTTTTAATCGAACGTGTTTCAGAGGTTTTAGAAGAAATTAAGCTTGAATTTGATGTAATTTGTTGGTTTTGGTGTTATTTGAGGTGTTTTGATGATTGGAACAAGTCTGGATGATGTTTTAGGAGGTGTTGGTGCTTTTTATTGAGGTCTTCCGGCTCCTCGTGGTGAATTCGGATGGTAACGGGAAGTTGGAGTCTTGGGAGAAATGCAGAATATGCAGCAGTAGTTGCAGACCAAATTTGGTCTTCGCGATCGCGTGAGCTGTGCCGCGATCGCATAGAAGGATATGAGGTGATCAGATTATTGATCTTCACGATCGTGAGGAAGGGATTGCATCCGCATAGGTCTGGAACCTGGTGCTTCGCGTTCGCAGGGGGATATACGCGTTCGCATATAAGGATTTGGGCGCCCGGTAAGGTTGCTCTTCGCGATCGCATCTGTGAGGGCGCGTTCGCATTGGTTTGAAGAATAGAGAATCACGTTCATGGGTCTTCTGTTGCGTTCGCATAGAAAATATTAGAGGTCTTGGAAAATTTCTCTTCGCGATCGCGAGCCTAGGGCCGCGATCGCATAGAAGAAATTCACAGCTAGGCAGAAGGGTTTTTAAAATATTCATCTGCAAGCTTAGTCATTTCTTCCACCATTCTTGATCCATTTGAGATCTCTTAGGGAGAAAATGAAGAGGGATTCAAAGAGGATTGATTGGAGGTAAGTTCTATTAACCAAAAACATGATTTAATTGTGGTATTAACCTAGAAATTCATGGAATCTTGGCTAAAAGGGGGAAGAACTAGGGCTTGGGATTTCGAATTTTAATTGGGATCTGAGGTTGCATTTGAACTCGGATTTAAGAGTTTATTATATGTATGGACTAGTGGCAAGATAAGGAACCGTTGATGTGAAAATTTCTTATATTCGATAAGTTGGCCCGGGGCTCGGGTTTTGGCAATTTCTGGATTTTTGATGTTTTTCGAGTATTTTCACGAAGGGTTTGTTCCCTTAGCCTATTGTAACATATTCGTTGTGGTTTAGGTCAGATTTGACATGCAAGGAGGTCAATTTGAGAGGCAGGGACATATCGAGCTAGAGCTTTGGACGGTTTGAGGTGAGTAATAGATGCAAATGATGTCCTGAGGGTTTGAAACCCCGGATTTGCACATCGTTGTGCTATATCTAGGTGAGAAACGCGCTCGATGACGAGTGAGGGGTCGTTTACTATTGGGAATTGTAACTTGGTTCGTCATGAGTGATGTTTTTACAGCGTATTTGATAGAAGCTTATTTGATATCATAATTATTTGAATTAATTGTCATATTTGAGATTCGTGCCGACTATTTGATCCTTTCGGGGATTGTTACCACTGTTTCCTCACTATTTGACATATTATTTGACCTCAGTCCATGGTTTACTACTTTTTTACAAACTCGGCCACTTTTACTCAGATTTGAAACTTAAATAATATTTCACATGATGATTTGAGTTGAGAAGTACTATATTATTGTTTCTCAACGGGCTTATGTGATATATGGACTAAGTATAGGATCGGGCTGCTCGCCGTATCAATATTATATTGATATTTATATGAGGCAGTGGGCGTAGTTAATGCCACGAGATAGCTTGATATTACACTTGAGCCGTAAGGGGCCCCTCCCTAAGTTTGCACCACTGCAGTGAGCGTCGTCGACGATAAATATATAAATCGGGACCGCAGCAGGTATTAGAGAGTACCATTTTATGTGGTTGGTTTTCTTTTCTATTTCTCTCTTACCTGTTTTTTGCTATAGCATTTCCACATTTCGATTTCACTATTTTATTGATTTGATACTACTTGAATTTTTAAACTCTGGTATTATAGATTACAATGTGTTTATCCATGATTTCTTATTCTCAGCCTTTATTTGTGTTTATTACTCACTGGGGAGGAGCACTCACATTACTCCCTTGAAAACAACACGATAAAGGATTCAAGAATTAATAAAGAAAAACAAGAAAAGTCAAGAAATGTGCGGAAGCTAAAAGAAAATACATAAACAAAAAAGGACGGAAAATTAAAGATACATATTCAGGAAAGAGTTTCTTGAATTCAAGAAGTCTATTCTTGAAGTTGAATCTTATCAACAATAATTAGCTAACGAAGAACTAATCGCCTTTGGTAGATACTTAAAAACAGGAGATAGATTGTGAAACACAACCATTTAGAACAACAAGAATAACAATAAGCCTAATCTTATCACCTTTGAATAAGCCTAAAATTAGAGATAGATTATGATAAGTGATCTAAGATTTTGAAAGAGTTTAATCTTTCCAGCTTAAGTTGAGTCTTGAAGGTTAAAGAATAAATTCAAGAGTAGCCATACACAACGGTGCAAGAAAAATCTCATAATTTTTATTAATAATAATCTGAATAATCTATCTCCAAAAAAAAATTATACACCCCTTATATAGGTAGGAGGGGTCACGAAATTAAGGCTAAGAAAACAAGAAAATAAAGTCCTAAACTACTTTGGTCAACAACTCCAACTACCTTAGCAAAGGAAGATACTAGGAAGCAAAAACAAACTCATTCTAGGAAAGTAATTTCAAAAATCTTAGGAATAGGAAAACATAGCCTTAACTAACTAGGAAAGGAAAAAATATAATCCAAAAATATATGGAAATAAGTCTCAAACATATCTTGGATAGAATCTTGGAAATCTTGAAAATCTTTAAGGAAATTTACAAGCAACTTGCCACAAACTTGCACTCAACATCCAGCATGCCTATTGTACACTTCTTGTACATAAATTAAGTCCTTTTTATACTATTAAAATGTGACTTAATTTAGGACTTCATGGGCTGCAAGTTTTGACACATTTTAGATGCCAAATTGGTCCAATAGTGGCCTGATTTTGACTTTCTTCAGAGGATGTTTCTTGGGATCTAATCCACCTCTTATTGGACATTAATTTCGGCCATAAAATTATTATAACACCTAGATAATTCATATCCTTTAACTTTAAGATCTTCTTCCCAACTAACAACTTCTTTGATTGCTCTAGAAGTCCAATGACCTTGTTTTACAACTTTTTAGCCTGAGATCTTGTTAAAGGCCCTCTTTGAGATTCAAATACTTCATCATTACACGTGAGTAGATTTGAGATTCCTATGATGCTATCATTGCCCTCTTCCTAAAGAAACTTTTTCCTCGAATTTCGACCTTGCAAGAAAACAAAGACATGCACTAGTAAATGACATCCACTACTATAAAAAAATTGTAAGAATAAACAAGATAGTGACCATGTGTACACTTAACCAAATTAAGCCTCATAGGTATAAATACTCCTTTATAAAGCATATGGACATCATCATCCCAGTAAAATTTATGCCTGCTTAGATTTGTCCCATAAAAACCTCTCTTAGATGCACTATGCAAGAGAACTTGCAATTCAATCTTGTCAATAAGGTCATCCAAAAATGTGCATGACAATGAGATTACACAAGATGGACCACACTTTCATTTCACACAAGTATCTCTACCACGTCTATTAAATAAAATACTTTTATGATATAGCCAAGTATCTTTTTTTAGCAATCCACTAGGCATGCGCCTAGGGCTAGTTTTTTATTAATAACTGAAAAGAAAATTACAACAATCAGGAAAAGTACAAATAAGGGGACAATGGCACCGGTATTGTTAAACACAAACGGGGCTAACCTTACCGTACTAATCCTAGGCTTGACAACCTCACTTATTAACAAGAATGCAAAAAATAAGAACTTGACATGAATAAATATTTTATGATCATCATAGAGTTTATAACATACTCTGTGATGAGATTACAATGAGGATACTAATAAAGTGGTAGAATAAAATATAGTACCCAATTGATTCTTGTCCATTATTTTCCAACCTTGTACAATCTTCAAGTTGTACTTCTTTTTCGTTCTCCTCTAGCTTGTTCAAAAAGTATTCAAGAATCATCTTTTATTTATTAAACGGATGGAATTCGATGACGAAGTTGTAGCAGCCTACTTTTGTTTGGCCGCTCTCATTTGAATTTGCCTAACATTTGGTTTCTTGTCGGACCATGTTGTATTTCTCATCAAGATAGCACCTGACTTACTCGTTCCGATGTGGTCATCCACAGTGTTTGGTGGTGTATCTAGGAAGTGAATGCATGTGCAACAAGGAGGCTTACTTGGAATGAAATCTGGAGCCTCCCACTTGGTCTTTAATTTTCCAGTTAGAGAGTTTTCAGAAAGTGGAATTTGAATTGCATCCTTGATTACTCTTTCCACTCGATGATTTTTCGAAATGAAAACATTGTTTAAGCGTATTTTCCTGCTCCCTTTTCAAATTTGCGCAACAAAATTTATCTGACAATGGTTCCATTGCTTCCCACTCTAAGGCATCAAGATCGATGGTTTCCCAGGTACTTTCCCATGCACTGTCATGTTTACCCTCATGCGTTTCATTATTAATTCCAGTTGATATCAATAGTCGTCCGGATTTCACTCCATCAATTGGACGATTAGCAATAGCTAGTCCAACAACACTAAAATCGTTGTCGATATAAACGTGCACATTGTCCTCAATATTAGGAAGTGGAGGAACGCGTTTTCCAGCTCTTCTGCGCAAAAGATGTCCCATTGGACTTTTGAGCTGTCCCACATGGTTATTATTCAAATTTTGCACAGTATTAGCGCCACTTTTTCGCCCATATGAGCCTTCACCAAAAGCATAATGGTTGTCATTCAAGTGTTGAACTACATCATCAAGATTATTATTATTAATGGACATTGGATACCCCTTTTTTTGGTTGAGGCCACATGTACATCTTCACCCGTTGAAAAACCAACATCTTTACTAATTGTTTGAGCAGCAAATTTGTGCTCCTTTTCCTTCATAATGGAACTCCCCACATGGCCCACCTCCTTTTGTTTATATTGTTGCTCACCAATTCCTTTATGACCAAAAGAGGATTCTTGTACGTGACCTCCATTTGAAATTTGAGGAATTGTATTTTTAATTCCATTAAGTGGACCAACTGCCATATTCTTCTCTTATTCAAAAAACCATGGCCCTCATTTGTTGCACTTTGAATTGATATAACATCCTTTGCAGCCTTTTGCGTAGTGAAACTACCAAAAGTGACATTAGCATCAGAAATGCTCAAACGACCAATTTGGCCCGCAAATATATTTTCTTTTTGCTCCAATTTTGAATTTTCACTACTTAATTTCCTACCCATTAAAATATTACCAGATTCCTTTCTATTTGCTTCGTGCTTTTCAGCTAAAACGTTTGTGCTTTCCTTCACAAAAGCTGAAGTAGATTCACGATTCCACTGTCCCATGTGGGGCTTGCCATTTCTTTTTTGACCAAATGATCCCACATTAGCAACATTGTCGCAAGCTTTTATTATGGGCATTGGTATCCCATTGCTTCCGGTTGTGCCCACCCTATCATGAGGCATGTCAACAACTGCAATTTTGTCACGTACTGTTGCTGCTGTATCAAAAGTTGACATATTAGCTACAGTAATGTCCATAGCAACATGATTGGATTCATTGTCATTTTCTTGATTCTCAATTTGATTTACTTCATTTGTGTAACTTGTTGCTGTTCGATCTTTTCTACATCAGCTTCCAATTGCCCAGTTCTTCTTGTTGATCCTTTTGAGACTACACCAGTTGATAAAATAGCTCCTTCGATTCGTAAAGGTTGCTTCTCACCCAAAATTTCTTTTGTTGCAATATCTTCGAGTCGCATACTTCTTTTTGCATTAAGATATTCCCTTGCATCGCCTTGAAGCTGCTTGGTCATGGATGTATCAATCACAGGAAGATTACTCACATCTATCGAATCTTTTTCAACCCCTTCTTCATCGACTTGTCTCTTCAAAATTCGACATGATTTTTTTCATGTCCTTGATGTTTGCAGTATTTGCAAACACTTGGGAGATTATCATATACAACTGCTTTTTCATGGATGACTGATCCTAGTAATTCTGTCTGTCATAACAATCTTGATTTTTTTTGGATGTTTGTCCATAAGATCCAGTAGTACTTTAACCCTCGCCGCACTAGGTCGATTTCTCTCCTGTGTTGCCTTATCCACAGCCAAAGCTTTACGCACAGCAGAAGAAATAGATAAAAGCGATTTTTTGGCAAAAAAATAAGGAGGAAGGCATGGGAATGTGATCCATACGATAGCCATGGATGTTTCTTCTTATGGATTGAAGCTTAATGTCCATGGAAACGTTCTAATAAAGAATTCGTCTCCTTTTGATTTCATATATCCAGTCGTCCTTGGTTAGAACTTAACAAAGTCATCATATAAATCAAAACGAACCAGCAGATGATGATATTCCAACAGACCAATATTATATCGACCGTGAACATCGAATTGCACTGGAAAACTCTTTCTAATCTCTTGTAATCTTGTTTTCCGTATGAAAACTTCACCACTACTGCCTGATGAAGTCCTTCTTCTCTAGTAAATTCAGTGACTTGGTCCATGATGAACTCAATCATTGGCTCCCCATGCACGACTGCTACAGACACTAATTCGAGCTTCGACGCGGCAGTTTATTTTGGTTGAAGCTGGGCTGCATATGATGGTTTGGGAATTGAATTCGTCAGCTGTTCAGTCGTGTTTTTGATTGTCTCTCCACAGCCAAATGCTGAGGAGAGATCATTGCAGCCATGGCTGCCAAGCTCAAGAAAAGGACGCCAAAATCTAGAGAGAGAAAGAAGAGAGAAGGTAGAGCATTGGCTGATGCATACTTATTTATAGCCAAGCATCAATTACATATCTCATGAATTATTCTACATGTAAGCGATTCAAAGAAGCACATAAATTGACAAGAAGGTTAGAAGAACCCATAATTCCCAAAGTAAAAGTTTCAATACATTCAAGCTCATGAACATGACTCTCCCCAATAATATCCCCCACATCAATAGATTCTAAACAATTTCTCAAACTATCACAGAAATAGTCATAGATAGGTTCATGGAAATGTATTTGATCACTAGTGTCACAACAATTATGCATATCCTTATTACTTGTAGAAAACACTTTTACAAGCTCACAACCAACATGGCTAAAGAATGACTCCCCATCACACAACAAAAATCATGTTCTATCAATTTTTCATATAAAAGCTCATTAGACACTTGAATAAAAGAAGAAGAAATATTTAAATCATTCGCAAGCCTCTTCTCATAAATTTCATGCCTCTTTCTACCAAGTTGGAATTCATAATCATCTATGTCAAACTCAATTTCAAAAGAAAGCAAATTACTCTTGCACTTGAACTTAGATATTACAGTTAATGACTTGATATGCATCAAAACATCATCATCCACAAAAATTATAAAGTCACCCATATAAGAAATTAGAGTATATTCATTACCTCTAAAAACACCTTAGGTGTCCTAGAAAGGACAAAAATTCGAATAAACCAATTATACATACCATACTAGGACTTATTTACCAGTGGAGCATCATCACCTTCTACTGTTTTATACAGTGGCTCCAACTTAGCAATGCATTTAAGCAACCCCATATCATAAATCTGTAAATAAGGATCAAAATAGTCAAAAGATTCAATAACAAATAAATTAATCAAGCTTTTATCTTCCACCATCCGACAAGAATTGATTTTGCCTAATTCATGTTGGATTCCAATGAGATCATTTGCCACCATATCTTGCGCCTCACCTATCCTTTTAGAAGGTCTTTCAACATGTGGCTTCACAAAAACAGAAGAACTAAACCAAGAAAGAGTTAAAGGGTTAGGAATTAAAGAATATATTTTCTTAATTACACTCTCTTTGGCTTTTATCTCAAGACTAACTTTTTCCTCACCCTTAGCCTCTTTTCTCTCACTAAACTTTTCTTCTTTTTCTTCACTCAAACCCTCATGTTTTTCTCCCTCTACCTCACATAATTTTGTTATCTCATTGCCTTTCCTCTTTTCTTTTCCCTCAAGCTCACTCTTTTTCTCACTTGACATCCCATTCTCTTCACTAAACACAACCTCTCATTTTTTCTCTCTTGGGATATCGACATGCACTCCCTTACTCCTTCATTCTTTTCTCTCTAATATTTTTCCATATTCTCTTTAACGGTATTTTCTTCTTCACAAATTTATGAGGGAGTCAAAGGTCCAATAATGAGTTTCTTCCCGTTAACCTCAAAAGAGTACCTATTTTTTCATGTTATATGAAACTCTTCTATAAATATACCATGGCTTTCCCAATAAGATATGACAATTATTCATGAGAATCATATCACACTAGATTGCATCCTTATACCCTCCAATAGAGAATAGTAATAATACTATTTTATCTACCTTTACTCCTCTCAACATGTAGGGTTCTATATGCTCAACACAAGTAAATTTCAGTTTCTCAACCATATAAGTGCTAATTGAGTTATAGCAAAAATCTTTATCAATTCTAAGGGCACAAATCGCAGACATCACTTTAGCTCTTGTTTGAAAAATAACTCTATGATTGTCTTCCTTCCACTCGGTATACTGCAAGTTTGACTTCTCAAGTTGTTGAGTCATAGCTCGTTTAGTTTTACTATAACTACCTATTTGAAACATCTTGAATAAAGATTAGAAGAATTATGTATCTCTCAAATTTGGCTTTTTCCTTCTAATATTCTCACCTCTCTTACCTTTTCCCTCTCAAAGCAACTCTTGGTTGTTAATCTTTAGATTTATTAATAAACCTCACTAGTCACAATCTTAGTGATAAGAATATGGAGTTAGAAAAAGAAAGAAAGGTGAATGATTTGACCCGGGAAGAATATGAATTGGTTAGTAGAAAAAAAAGGAAAGAATTTTAAGAAACTCAAAACCCACAAGAATAAGGAAAGAAGTTACCTTAATCTTCAAAAACTAGGATCTCCTCTTCTTGTTTCCTTTCTTGACTTGGAAACCAAATAACACTTGAATTTGATATAGTACTGAGCAATACCACATTTTTTTTGTTGATTTCTTTATTGCTCAAGAACCTCTCAAGATTATCAAGATTGAAATCTTTATTAGCCTATGCTCTGATACCACATGATAACAACATGATAGGGGATTCAAGAATTACTAAAGAAAAACAAAAAAAGTCAAGAAACGTATAGAAGCTAAAAGAAAATAAAGAAATAAAAAAGGACGGAAAATTAAAGATAGATTAAACTCAAGAAAGAGTTTCTTGAATTCAAGAAGTCTATTTTTGAAGTTGAATCCTAACAACAACAATTAGCTAACGGAGAACTAATCGCATTTGGTAGAAACTTAAAAATAAGAGATAGATTGTGAAACCCGACCCTTCTAGAAAGATAAGAACAACAATAAGCTAAACTTATCACCTTTCTTGAATACCCATAGGTGATCTAAGATTTAGAAAGATTTTAATCTTGCCACCTTAAGTTGAGTCTTTAAGGTTGAAGAATAAATCCAAGAGTAGCCGCACAAAAGAGTGCAAGAAAAATCACACAATTTTTATGCATAATAATCTGAATAATCTATCTCTAGAAACAAAGAAGACACCTATTATATAGGTAGGAGAGGTCACGAAATTAAGGATAAAAACCATGAAAATAAAGTCCTGAACCACTTTGGACAACAAGTCCAACTACCTTAGGAAAGGAAAATACTAGGAAGCAAAAACCACGTCATTCATGGAAAGTAATTCCAAATCTCATAGGAAAAGGAAAACATAACCTTAACTAACTAGGAAAATAATAAATATAGTCCCAAAATATATGGAAATAAGTCCCAAACTAATCTTGGATAGAAACTTGGAAATCCTGAAAATCTTGAAGGAAATTTGCAAGCAACTTGGCACCAAATTGAACTTAACATCTACAACACCTATTGTGCCCTTCTTGGACATTAAGTCCTTTTTATACTGTTAAAATGTGGCTTGATGTAGAACTTCATGGGCTGCAAGTTTGGACACAATTTAGATGCCAAATTGGTCCAACAGTGGTCTACTGATTTGGACTTTCTTCAGAGGATGTTTCTTGGGATCTAATCCACCTCTTCTTGGAGATTAATTTGTGCCATAAAATATTTATAGCACATAGATAATTCATATCTTTTATCCTTAAGTTCTGCCTCCCAACAAACAACTTCTTGTGATTGCTCAAAAGTCTAATGACTTTGTTTTGCAACTTGTTAGCCTGAGATCTTGTTAAAGGCCCTCTTTGAGATTCAAATGCTTCATCATTATACTTGAGTATGTATTTGTGAAAATTAGACTCGCCACGTGGGTCTATTAAATGGCAACACGTGTCAGCAAAGTTTGAAGAAAAGTGAAGAATGACATGTAAAGATGATATGTGAAACACCCCCAAGACCAAACATACTCGTACCGTGCCTGTTAGCCATGAAATTGATCATCTTAAAATAGCCCATAACAGGTGCAAGAGAATATCTCATAATTAAAAATGAGGAAGTTATCAATTACTTCCGGAATATATGGGATTCACCATAATTTTACCATCTGTTACAAATCAATTATGTAACGTACAATAAATGTAATTGATGATTGTAACAGTCAGAACAAGTCAATCAATTATAGGATGGACTCAACATACACGAGTTTGACTAACAAGCATGATATTAACTAAACAGGCACGTGATTGACTCAATTGGCACGGGATTGACTCACTTAACAAGCACAAGATTGACACAACAGGCACGAGTTACTCAACAGGCATGGGATTAACTCACTTAACATGCATGTGACGACCCGACCCGTAGTCTTTTTTATTTCAGCCCTGTTATCCCCGTAATATGTTTCCCCGTGTGATGATATATGTGTTTGGTGAGTTTGAGATGTGTGGATTGAATTTGGTTAGAAATGAAACCAATAGTCTCTTTAAGGAAAGCTTAAATTGGAAAAGTCACCCGGACATTGACTTGTGAGTTAGAGGGCTCGGAATGGATTTCCGATGATTTGAATAGTTTTGTATGGTGATTTATGACTTGGGAGTGAAATTGGAATTGAATTTGGAGGTCCGATGTAGAATTAGGCTTGAATTGGCTAAGTTGAATTTCGGCGAATCCTGGTTGATAGGTGAGATTTTGATCCAGGGGTCGGAATGGAATTACGAGAGTTTCAGTAGCATTGTTAGGTGATTTTGGATACATCTACAAATGTTCAGGTCATTCGGACATCATTTGGTTGGGTTTTAAATCGAATGCGAATTTGGTAAAGTTCTAGCTTGACTTAGGCTTGAATTTGAGGAATTTGGTGATTATGGATGTTAATGTTAGGGTTTTTATGGCCCAAGCAAGTTTGGATGAGGTAATAAGTCGTGTTGGTGCTTTTGGTTGAGGTCTCGAGGGCATCAGGGTGATTTCGAATGGCTAACGGAAGGATTCTAATTTTGAAAAAGTTGCACAATTTTAGCATAGCAGTTGCAGGCAAAATTGCTCTATGCGATCACAGGTATGGCATCGCGATTGCATAGGAGGGTGGTCAGGTGCCCAGTAACTTGTTCAGTACGATCGTGTAGTTGGAGATGCGATCGCGTAGGTGGAAGTCATTGTTCTCTGCGATCGCATAAGGGTAAATTTAGGGGCTTCAGCTTTGTTCTCTGCGATCGCAAGCATGGGGCTGCGATCACGTATAAGGAATCCCCTGCAGTTAAGGCTTTTTACAGACATTTGACCCGCGAACTATTTCATATTTCCTCCATTTTTGCACCACCTTGAGAGCTTGTTGACGTATTTTGAAGGGGATTTCGATAGGAAGTTATTGGAGGTAAGTCTCTTTGTCTTAATACGTCATTTAATCGAAGAACTATCCATTAATTCTCTGAAATTGGGCATAAAGTTGATGAACTAGGGCTTGAAATTTCAAACTGAAAATTGGGAATTTGGAAGGGCAATTGGACTCCGATTTTGATGAATTTTATATGTATGGACTCGTGGCGAGACTGGGTTTCTGAAAATGTAAATTTTGTAATTTTTTGAGAAGTGGGCCTGGGCTTCGGGATTTGCCAGCTTCGTGTTTTTGGGTATATTTCGAGTTATTTCGATTGGGTTATGTTCAATTAGCCTATTTTGACGTATTCATATTGGTTTTGATAAGATTTATCATCCGCGGAGGTTGGTTCTCGAGGGAAAGGCATTGCGAGCTAGTTTGCCGCCGGCTTGAGGTAAGTAATGGGTGTAGATGATGACCTGAGGGTTTGAAACCCCGTCATATCACATTGTGACGCTATTATGAGGCTTGACACACACTCCATGGTTAGTGCGGGGTCTAATCAGAGGGATAAATTGTGCGATGCTGGAGATTTTCTTCGCATACTATATTGATGATATCTGGGCTTAATGCCACGTTTGGGTAAGGGTTTAAAGTGGCCCGGGCCCGGGCCTGACGGGCTGGACTTCGCGGTCCCGGGTCTCGTGTGCCGAGCCTGGCGGTCCCGGGCCTGGCGATCCTGGTGGTTGAGACCGGCCCGTGACGGGCCTAAGCCCACAGCGGTCTCGGGCCTGGCGGGCCGGGCCAGGCAAGCCTGGCGGGCCTAACAGGCCTGACGAGTATTTTTTTAAGGCAATATATTGTATAGTAGTTATTTGTATAGTGTAGAATATATTTTATATGGTGTACTAAGTTATTAGTATAGTATATATTGTGTTGTAGTAATTATTGTATATTGTATATTATGTATATATTGTGTTGTATATTATGTATATATTGTGTTGTATATTATGTATATATTGTATATTATGTATATATTGTGTTGTAGTAATTAGTATATATTGTAGATTATGTATATATTGATATATAATATGTATATATTGTACATTATGTATATATTGATATATATTATGTATATATTGTGTTGTAGTAATTAGTATATATTGTATATTATGTATATATTCAAGGATTGATATCGAAGTAAAGACAAAGAAATATTGAGAAAAAAGATATTCAAGGATATGATAAAGAGCATTTTTATTGACCAAAATGGCATATCTTTCTTAGTCTTCCTTCCCCGATGGAATGAGCACAACAAGGTACTAATACCACCATTAAATGGGAAACAAACTAAAAGAAGATGTGCCAATGTACAAGTTACATCATAATCTACATTGTATCTCTATCAAATCTCATAAATCAGTCAAGGTTGGGAGGAGGTTGTGTTGGTGGTGGTGGAAATGAAGCTTGTTCATCACTACTTACGGGCGAAGACGAATCCGCCGAAAGTTCTGCTATCATTTCTTCATATGGTTCATCTGTCGGCGGTTGCGATTCTGCAATGCCAAAGTTTCTTATTTCCGCGCGGATCCAATATTTAGAAAGCACCGATTTTTCCAAGCTCTCCCTCATCGCCGCTCTATGATCGCCGATTTGTAGCTTTGCTTGACTGAAAGCACTCTCCGATGCAACAGTTGAAGCTTGAATTGATAAAACATCCCGCGCCATCCTTGCAAGAACGGGAAAATATTTTTTCCTTGACTTCCACAATTCCAAAAGATCGAATCAGCCGTCTGGATTCTCCTTTTCTAATCCCTGTAACAAGTAAACTTGAAGCTCATTTAGATGTGAAATTTCATCAAAATTATCACCTTGAGAACCCCGGAACTCCGTCCAAGATTAAAGAGCTGTTAAGCCCGCAGCTCTTTTAGACGATTGTGAGCTAGACGAAGTAGGGGTTTGAATATTTGGCCTAGCATGCTCTAACACCTGTTTATAAGCATTACAAACAGTTTGAGCATTAATTTTAATCGATGCTTTTGCATCAGCAAGTGTAGCAATTTCCTCTTCTGAAAGATCTAAAGCTTTATAAATATTAGAATACCAATAATGAGGACCTCCTAATTTCATTGTTGGATTTAACATTGCAGCTACACCAAATATAGGAGGGATAGGGAAAAAATATTTTTTAAACTTTGTTTCATTTCATTTATAGCAAGTTCATTAGGATAAAGAGCATTTATCATCCTCATTTATAGCAAGTTCATTTATCATCCTCATTTTCCTCTAATATAGGTTCATTTGGATAAAGAACATTCATGATTTCATCATCTAATCTATCACCTACTGCAACATCATGTAGAAATTCACTATCGGTGCATTGAAAACAAGGGTGATCACTATCAAGCATTACGGGAGGCGGAGTAGGACGTCTAGGTTGGCGACTACTTTCAACTTGCTTATTTTTTGTAGGTTAGGGAGCTGGGGGAAGGGTAGTATTATGGCCACTACATTCCCCGGTTTTACCTTTTCCTTTACCGAACTTTTTTTCAAAGAAAATGCCATACTTATTAGAATTATGCAATCTAAACAACACAAAGATATATTATTAACACGTAAAAGTTTAAACGAGTTTGCTGATTGCCGAACAACTTCTTGAAAATTGAAAATCGTTGAACACTTGAAAACTTCAATTCAACAACTTCACAATTTTTCACGATTTTTCAACAATAAAATAAGCAATTGTAGTAGAAAGATTGAAAGAGAGATTGAGAGATAGTGATAAATTGGTGAATAAAAATGAAAGAATGAGGGGGTATTTATACTTGAGAAATGGGAAAAGTGTAATTATATAAAGATTGGGGTTAAATTAAAGTTTGAGAGCCAAATGGCTATTTTAGAAAGTTCCAAACGGCTATTTTCTGCAAAGAGCCGTTGCTGATATTAAAAAAGAAATTAAAAAAATTAGCCGTTGGGCCCGCCACGCGGTCTCGGGCCTGATAGTTCGAAGGGGTAGACCGGCCCGTCACGGGTTTTTTGGACAGGTAGGACCGGCCCGACAGGCCCGCTAGGACCGTCAGGACCGCGGTCCCGGTCCGGTCCCGGGCCTGAAACGGGCCACTTTACACCCTTATGTTTGGGGCCTTGTGCCGACTTGTAGAATCCTTCAGGGATCGTTGTTTCAGAATTGTCCTGATTTGCATATTACTTGAATTCAGTCCAAGGTTTTGAACACTATTTTTGGTAAACTCAACCTTACTTCTATGTTTTGAAAACCCATATAGTTTTAAGATATTTTGGGCTGACAATATATCTCTATTTTCTGGACTGTATATGATTCATGGAACGGTGGTAACTATTGGCACCGTGTATTCTAATGAAAACACTTGTACTTATTGGCACTGTATGATATAGCGCTTGGGCTGTACGAGCCCTACAGAGTCTGAACCCCCACAGTGAGCGCGGATACCCATGGATGGCTCGGGCTGCACGCAACAGTGTTCATGCATTGCATTGCATCTCATGCATTTATTTACTGTTTCTTTATATGTATATCTCTGAGGCTTGTACTATGTAGAACTGCTAGATAGCTTCATTTTGTATTATTTTGTGTTTTCATATCTTCGGGTTTTTATACATGTTTATTACTTGTTGAGTTGGTGGACTCACCCTATACTCCCTGCACCTTGTGTGCAGATCCAGGTGCTCCAGAGACCTAGTGTTGCTGCAGTTGATTCCCGAGCTATTCAGAGTATTGAGGTAGCTGTGTAGGACCACCTACTTTGTCCCTATAACTTTGTTCTTTTAGCTATTTTGTCAGACTTTTGTATCATATCCATTCAGACTTGTATCCCATTTTTGGTTAGAGGCTCCTCGCGACTCCTCGATTTTGGGAGAATTATTGTTCTTACTCAGTTGTGTTTTTATTGGTACTGTCTATCCATGTTGGGAGTTTGATATTAAAATTTGCTGTGTTGTTTTAAATTGTTTCTTTTTGGCTGGAATGCCGTTCGTGGTTGTGGTTGGTCGGGCTTTCCCAGCCTCGCGGCCGAGCGCCATCACGATCGGGTTTGGGGTCGTGACAAGTTTGTCAGAGCCTAGGTTGCTAGGCCTCACGAGTTATGAGCTGGTTTAGTAGTATCTCACGGATCAGTACGTAGACATCCGTATCTATCCTCGGGGGGCTGCAGAACCTTTAGGAAATACTTCATGTTGTTGAACTCTTTTCGTGCGGTTTTGTTGTTCCGAGAACTAAACTTTTATATTCTATTCTCTTGCAGATGGCGAGAAATCGTGCTAGCGGACGAGGTAGATGACCACCATTGCCACTAGCTAGAGGCCGTGGATGCAGTCGTGGACGTGGTCGTGGTAGAGCAGTAGGGGAAGTACCAGTTGATCCACCTGTTGCCCCTATTCAGGATCAGCCCCCCAGTTGTTGAGGCTCCAGCAGCACCCGCTCAGGCACCGGCTGTGCCTTTTGTTATTCTTGGCATTCGAGAGGCATTAGCCCAAATCCATTCAGTCTGTACTGGTTTTGCCCAGGCAGTTTCGGCTACAGCTGCCGCAGCGACATCTCAGAGGTGGTCATCGGACCCCTGCAGATTGCACACCATTGCAAGTTGTACAGGGACTTCAGACGCCAGAGGTAGCCCCAGCTCAAGCAGTTGCACCGGCTGTTCCAGGGCATGTTGTTCCGGTGATGCCTGACGACGAGCAGCGTCGGTTAGAGAGGTTTGGTAGACTTCATCCTCCTACATTTAGCAGTACTGAGGGCGAGGATGCCCAGGGATTTTTTGATAAGTGTCAGAGGATGCTTCATACGGCACAGATTCTAGAGTCTAGTGGGGTATCTTTCACTACTTTTTAGTTCTCGGGGCCACCATTTACGTGGTGGTATGAGTTTGAGCGGCGTAGGCCTGCACGAGCAGCACCCCTTACCTGGCAGCAGTTTTCCACTCTCTTTTTAGAGAAGTATGTGCCGCAGTCCTGTAGAGAGGAGTTGTGCCTCCAGTTTGAGTGGCTAGTTCAGGAGGAGATGTTAGAGACACAGTACGAGTTGAGATTTACTCAGTTGGCCAGACATGCTATATGGATGATCCCGACAGATCGGTAGATGATCAGGAGGTTCATTGATGGCCTCAATTATTCTATTCGTATCTTAATGATCGGAGAGAGTGGTAGCAGCATCCTTTGAGGAGGTAGTTGACATGGCTCGCCAGATTGAGGCGGATCGTCACCGAGAGCAAGAAGAGAGGGACGCCAAGAGGCCTCGAGGTTCGGGTAGTTATGGTGGTGCTCCATCTAGGGGCCAGTTTCATTAGGGCAGAGGTCGTTCTTTTAGACCTCCGCAGTCAGGCCGCCCAAAGCACAACGGAGCTTCTTCCGGTCGTGGCCGTCAGGGTCTCCAACAAGGCCAGTCTTCACTCAGCGCCCTCCCAGCTCAGAGTTCTGCACCCGCTTCGTCAGCCCCGGGTTCATCTGTGGTGAGGGGTTCCTTTCAGTCCTCTTCTGCAGCTCCAGGCAGTTGTTTCAAGTGTGGGGA
This sequence comes from Nicotiana benthamiana, assembly GCA_034376525.1. Classification (NCBI taxonomy): domain Eukaryota; kingdom Viridiplantae; phylum Streptophyta; class Magnoliopsida; order Solanales; family Solanaceae; genus Nicotiana; species Nicotiana benthamiana. Next base: position 34,558,090 of record CM067329.1, on the reverse strand, counting down.
GTTTGGTCATTTGAAGAGACATTGTCCTCGACTTCGTGGTGGTAGGTATCAGCAGAGGGATCGGCCCTCCTCTTCTTCTCCATCTTCTTCAGCACCATCCTAGTCTAGTAGAGGCAGGGGACAATCATCTTGAGGTCTCACCAAGAGTGTTGAGCAGTCGAGCGGTGGTCAGTCTAATTTCGATGCACTTCCAGACTAGAGAGATGTTGTTTCTTCAAACGCAGTGATCACATGTATTATCTCAGTATGCCACGGGGATTCCTCAGTTTTATTTGATCCCGGATCCACATATTCTTATGTATCTGCTTACTTTGCTATTTGGGGACTACCCGAGGGTGTCTAGCGTTGCCTGTGTATGTATCCATCCCGGTGGGTGATACTATTATTATGGACCATGTGTATCGGTCTTGTCTTGTTACTATTGAGGGTTTGGAGACCCGAGCCAACTTGCTACTATTGAGCATGGTGTATTTTGATGTTATTCTGGGCATGGATTTTCTATCATTGTGCCATTCTATTCTGGACTATCACGCCAAGACAGTCACTTTGGCTATGCGGGGTATCCCAAGGATTGTGTGGCGTGGTTCGACGGGTTTTGTACCCAGCATGATAATCTCTTTCTTGAAGGCCCAGCGGATGGTTGGTAAGGGATGTTTATCATATCTAGCATTTTTGAGGGATGTTGGAGCTGAGACTCCTAATCTTGATTTGGTTCCCGTGGTAAGGGAGTTTCCTGATATATTTCCAGCAGACCTGCCGGGCATGCTGCCGGACAAGGATATTAACTTCGGTATTGATTTGGTGTCGAACTCTCAGCCCATTTCTATTCCTCCCTATCGTTTGGCACCAATAGAGCTAAAGGAGTTGAAGGAGAAGCTGCAGGAACTCCTAGATTATGGGTTCATTTGTCCGAGTATGTTGTCATGGGGCGCACCAATGTTATTTGTTAAGAAGAAGGATGACACAATGTTAATGTGCATTAAATATAGACGGTTGAACAAAGTGACAGTGAAGAACAAGTATCCATTACCTCATATTGAGGATTGGTTTAACCAGCTTCAGGGGGCAAAGGTATTCTCGAAGATTGATCTTGGTTCAGGCTATCATCAGCTGGAGATTAGAGATACTGACATCATGAAGACAACATTCAGGATGAGATATGGGCATTATGAGTTTCTAGTTATGTCATTTGGGCTGACTAATGCCCCAGCCACTTTCATGCACTTGATGAATAGTGTATTTCGGCCGTATCTGGATTCCTTTGTGATCGTGTTTATTGATGATATTCTTGTGTACTCGCGTAGCCAGGAGGAGCACGCGCAGCATTTGAGGGTAGTATTACAAAGGTTGAGAGAGGAGAAGGTGTATGCAAAGTTCTCCAAGTGTGAGTTCTGGCTCAGATCCAGTGATGGTATTCAGGTTGACCCAAAAAAGATCGAGGTGGTGCAGAGTTGGCCCAGCCCGTCCTCAGCTTCTGAGATTCGAAATTTCCTTGGTTTGGCGAGTTATTACCGCAGGTTCATTTAGGGTTTCTCATCTATTGATTCGCCTTTGACGAAGTTGACGCAGAAGAATATACCATTTGTGTGGTCTGATTCGTGCGAGGAGAGCTTCCAAAAGCTCAAGTCAAATGTCGACTACGGCTCCAGTGTTATTATTGCCAGCAGCTTCAGTTCTTATACGGTATATTGCGATGCTTCGAGGATTGGTATTGGATATGCTCTGATGTAGGAGGTAGGGTGATTGCATATGCTTCTCGGCAATTGAAGCCCCATGAGAAAAACTACCCTGTTCATGACTTGGAGTTGGCTGCTATAGTTCATGCCTTGAAGATTTGGAGGCACAATCTATATGGAGTATCTTGTGAGGTGTATACGGATCATCGCAACCTTCAGCACTTGTTCAAATAGAAAGATCTGAATTTGAGGTAGCGGAGATGGCTTGAGTTACTCAAGGATTATGATATGACCATATTGTATCATCCGTGGAAGGCCAATGTAGTGGCTGATGCTTTGAGCCGGAAGAAGGTGAGTATGGGTAGCTTGGCATATATTCCAATTGGGGAACAACCCCTTGTAGTTGATGTTCAGGCCTTGGCCAATTGGATAGTGAGGTTAGATATTTAAGAGCCCAGTCGGGTGTTGGCTTGTGTGGTTTATCGGTCTTCTTTGTATGATCGCATCAGGGAGCGCCAGTATGATGACCCGCATTTGCTTGTCCTGAAGGATAGGGTCCAGCATGATGATGCCAGAGATGTGACTATTGGTAGCGGTGGTGTGCTGCGGATACAGGGCCAGATTTACATGCCCTATGTGGAAGGGCTCCGAGATAGAATATTAGAGGAGGACCACAACTCATGCTATTCTATTCATCTGGGTGCCGCGAAGATGTATCAGGACTCGAGGCATCATTATTTGGTGGAGGAGAATTAAAAAGGACATTGTGAGTTATGTGGCTAGATGTCTCAATTGTCAGTATGTCAAATATGAGCATCAAAGACCCGGTGGTGTACTTCAACGGATGGATATTCCAGAGTGGAAATTGGAGAAGATTATTGTGGACTTTGTGAGTGGTCTCCCTTGTACCTTGAGGAACTTTGATTCTATTTGGGTGATTGTGGATAGGATGACCAAATCTACACATTTCATTCCACTGTTTACCACATATTCTTCGGAGCGATTGGAAGATATTTTAATCCGTGAGAATGTGCGGTTGCACGGTGTTCCTGTTTCTATTGTCTCGGATAGAGGTACTCAGTTTTCCTCCCAGTTCTGGAAGACTTTTCATCGGGAGTTGGGCACTCAGATTCAGATGAGCAGAGCTTTCATCCTCAGACTGACGGGTATTCCGAGCGCACTATTCAGATAATTGAGGACATGTTGCGTGCTTGTGTTATTGATTTCGGAGGTTCTTGGGCTGCGTTTTTGCCGCTCGCAGAGTTTGCTAATAACAACAGTTATCAGTCCAGCATTCAGATGGAGTCGTATGAGGCTTTGTATGGGAGACGGGATCTCCAGGTAGTTGGTTTGAGCCCGGCGAGGCTAGAGTATTGGGGATAGAGATAGTTCAAGATGCCTTAGATAAAGTGAAAGTTATCCAGGAGAGACTTCGTATGGCTCAGTCGCGCCAGAAGATTTATGCGGACCGGAAGGTTCGAGATGTATCTTATATGGTGGGCGAGAAGTTTCTTTTGAAGGTCTCTCCTATGAAAGGCGTGATGAAGTTTGGAAAGAAAGGGAAGCTGAGTCTGCGGTTTATTAGACCTTTTGAGATACTCAGAAGGATTGGAGAGGTGGCCTATATGCTTGCTTTGCCACCCAGGCTATCGGGGGTTCTCCTGGTGTTTCATGCTTCTATGCTCAGGAAGTATGTTGGAGACCCGTCTCATGTATTAGACTTCAGCACGATCCAGCCGGATGAGGATTTGACCTATGATGTGGAGCCAATGGCTATTTTAGGTCGACAGGTTCGAAAGTTGAGATCAAAAGACATTGCTTTGGTGAAGGTTCAATGGAGTGGTCGGCCCGTGGAGGAGGCCACTTGGGAGACTGAGCAGGAGATGCGAAGAAGATATCCTCGTTTGTTTGACGCTCCAAGTATGTTTTTTGACCCGCTCGAGGACGAGCATTTTTTTTAGTTGGGGAGGATGTGACGACCTGACCCGCCGTCTTTTGTATTTCAGCCCCGTTATCCCCGTAATATGTTTCCCTGTGTGTTGATATATATGTTTGGTAAGTTTGAGATATTTTGGATTGAATTTGGTTAGAATGAGACCAATAGTCTTTTTAAGAAAAGCTTAAGTTGGAAAAGTCAACCGGACGTTGACTTGTGAGTTAGAGGGCTTGAAATGGATTTCCAATGATTCAACTAGTTTTGGATGGCTATTTGTTACTTGGGAGTGAAATCAGAACTAAATTTGGAGGTCCCGTGTAGAATTAGGCTTGAATTGGCTCAGGTGAATTTCGGTGAATCCTGGTTGATAGGTGAGATTTTGATCCAATGGTCGGAATGGAATTTCGAGAGTTGCAGGAGCTTTGTTAGGCGATTATGGATTTCAGGTCATTCGAGCGTCGTTTTGTTGGGTTTTGGATCGAATGCGTATTTGGAAAAGTTCTAGCTTGACTTAGGCTTGAATTTGAGGAATTTGGTGATTTTTGATGTTAATGTTAGTGTTTTTATGCACCGAGCAAGTTTGAATGAGGTAATAAGTCATGTTAGTGCTTTTGGTTGAGATCCTGAAAGCCTTAGGGTGATTTCGGATGGCTAATGGAAGGATATTAATTTTAAAAAATGTTGCAGAATTTTAGCACAGCAGTTGCAGGAAAAATTGCTCTATGTGATTGCAGGTATGGCATCGCGATCACATAGGAGGGTGGTCAGGGGCCTAGTAACTTGTTTAGTGCGATCGCGTAGTTGCAGATGCGATCGCGTAGGTGGAAGTCAGTGTTCTCTGTGATTGCATAAGAGTAAATTTGGGAGCTTCAGTTTTGTTCTCTGTGATCGCAAGCCTGGGGTTGCAATCGCGTATAAGGAATCGCTGGGCAGTTAAGGTTTTCTATAAACATTTCATCCGCGATCAATTTCATATTTCCTCCATTTTTGCACAACCTTTAGAGCTTATTGATGGATTTTGAAGGGGATTTCAACGGGAAGTGATTGGAGGTAAGTCTCGTGGTCTTAATACGTCATTTAATCAAAGAATCATCCATTATTTCTCTAAATTAGGCATAAAAGTTGATGAACTAGGGCTTGAAATTTCAAAATAAAAATTGGGGATTTGGAGGGGCAATTTGACTCCGATTTTGATAAATTTTATGTGTATGGACTCGTGGCGAGAATAGGATTTTAAAAATGTGAATTTCATAATTTTTCGAGAAGTGGGCCCGGGGCTCGGGTTTTTCCAACTTCGTGTGTTTGGGTATATTTCGAGTTTTTTTCCATTGGGTTATGTTCCATTAGCCTATTTTGACGTATTCTTATTGGTTTTGATCAGATTTGGCATGCGTGGAGGTTGATTCTCGATGGCAAGGCATTGCGAGCTAGTTTGCGACCGGCTTGATGTGAGGAAAGGGTGTAGATGATGACCTGAGGGTTTGAAACCCCGTCATATCACATTGTGACGCTATTATGAGAATTGACACGCATCCCATGGTTAGTGTGGGGTCATATATGTTGGAAATTGTGACTCGGTCTAATCCGAGGGATAAATTGTGCTATGTTGGCGATTGCCTCGCATACTATATTGATGATATCTGGGCTTAATGCAATGTTTGGAGCCTTGTGCTGACTTGTAGAATCCTTCAGGGATTGTTGTTTTAGAATTATGATGATTTACATGTTACTTGAATTCAGTCCAAGGTTTTGAACACTATTTTTGGTAAACTCGTCCTTACTTCTATGTTTTGAAAACCCAAATAGTTTAAACGATATTTCGGGCTGACGATATATCCCTATTTTCTGGACTATATATCATTCATGGAATGGTGGTAACTATTGGAACCGTGTATTCTAATGAAAAGAGTGGTAACTATTGGCATTGTATGATATAGCGCTTGGGATGTAGGAGCCCCTCCGGAGTCTGAACCCCCAGAGTGAGCGCAGGTACCCATTGGATGGCTCGGGCTGCACGCCGCAGTGTTCATGCATTGCGTTGCATCTCATGTATTTATTTACTGTAGCTTTATATGTATATCTCTGAGGCTTGTACTGTATAGAACAACTAGATAGCTTCCTTTTGTGTTAGTTCGTGTTTTCTTATATTCGGGTTTTTATACATGCTTATTACTCGCTGAGTTGGTAGACTCACCCTATACTCCCTGCACCTTGTGTGCAGATCCAGTTGCTCCAGAGACCTAGTGCTGCTACAATTGATTTCTCGAGTTATTTAGAGTATTGAGGTAGCTGTCCAGCGTCTGCAGGAACACCTACTCTGTCTCTATCAGTCTGTTCTTTTTGCTATTTTGTCATACTTTTGTATCATTTCTGTTCAGACTTGTATCCCATTTTTGGTTAGAGGCTCTGTACTCGTGACTCCCCGGTTTTGGGAGGATTATTGCTCTTACTCAGCTGTGTTTTTCATTGGTACTGTCGATCCCTTGTTTGGAGTTTGATATTAAAATACGCTATGTTGATTTAAATTGTTTCTTTTTGGCTTCATGGTTGTGGTTGGTCGGGCTTGCCCAGCCTCGCGGTCGGGCGCCATCTCGACCAGGTTTGGGGTCGTGAAAATGAACGGGATTGACTCAACCGGCACGAGATTGACTTAACAGGCACGAGATTGACTCATTAATTATGGAATTAACTCATCAGTTATGGAATTAACTTATCGGTTATGGAATTCCACTATTTACACAGCTGTTACAAGTCTTCCAAAAGTAATGGTTTGATTGAGTAAATGCTCATAATGAACCCATAATTCAAAGAGACTATTTACATAGATTTAGCCATATAAATAAACAGACTTTTACCATCAGATGGGGGGAATCTAATTTTCTTCTCTACAATTCTATACATTGTAATATTCATGGCATCTTGCTCCCAAGTTACCATAGTTCGGCGCTTCAAGCTCTGCTCAGTTCATCCAATCAAGGAAACTCAATAAGAATTTTTTTTTCTCTGCTTTATTTTTATTATATTATTTGTCATTGAATTAATTTTCATTTCTCTATCACGTTGTATTTACGAAATTTTATATCTTTCCGATTGAATCAGTTGCTTGTGGCCCGTCATATAAAATTATAGCTTTGATCGAAATACCATTTTTTGGTTAAAAAAATTTGTTCCGTTACCGGGAACTAAAACAAATTTACTATAAATCCAAAGATAGTAACATTTTTTGTTAACATTTGCTTGTTTTCAGTTTAAACCTTCATCATGGCCAAAATTTACCAATCAACACTGTTGAGCATAACCAAGTTGGAGATGACTTTACCATGCAAAATAAAAAGGGAAGAATAACCATGATAATAATATGTCCGGAGATCAAGCGGATGTGATTCTTTGGTGATCCAAATCTAAATGCTAATATCTAAAAATAGGTCCAAGCAAAAGAGATACGATATTTTCTTCACGGGCAGGAAAAGATCCGGATCTACCCGAACAGGTAAGGAATTACTTTGCTAAATTATAAAATTTCATGGGAGAAGAATGAAGATTAGGATGAACATGGGTAAAACACCCACGGGATTTCTTACAAAGATACTACACCTAACAACTGAAAAGGAAGAAATAGTTGTGAGATGGAACATATACTAGGAAGGAAGGTTCATTAATAACCTTGGATAATTATACAAATATGTTTGGAAGAAATCATTGATCCGAATGCATCAGAATCCACAAATTCAAATGCTGAAGAACTAGAAATTATCATTGACTTCCAAAATATGAAGGACTACGTTGGTCGAGACTCGACACCGAATTTAAAGGTAAGTTGATTAAACTTTTACATGTTAACAAAAATTACTTTGCTTGCCTCCCTGCTAACATAACAGGTGTACCACCGAAGGTAAAGGTTTATATGCTCAATATTGACATGGGGTATAATCCGGTCAAGCAAAAAAAAGAAACTAGAGTCAAATAAAAAAAGATAAAGTTACAGAACATCGAAAGATCGGTTTAGTCAGAAAAGTTAAATCATTCAAACTTTCTATCTAACAACAACACATCATTACTTTCAAAATTCCTAGGATAAAGATGATTGCCGGTACACCAAATTGTCTCGGATATCTCGGTAAATGCCATTTTAATTCAAGAAGATAAAGGTACACATTCTCCAATCTATTACAAAATACTTTTATATGCAGAAACTACATATTTACATTTTGATAAGTTGGCATTAATTATAGTTGCCCTAAATCTAAGGCTTTATTTCAGTGTCATCCAATTCCCGTGGTCACTATATTTTCATTACTCAATATTTTTCATAAGAACTGTCAGGAATGCTAGCTAAATGAATAGTCAAACAAAGTGAATATGATATTTTTTATCAGCCCTGTATGACTATAAAATCACAAATTTAGCAGATTTCATGATTAATCTTAGCCCAAATAAATTACCAGAACATGTTATTTCTGGGATAATTCTCGTCTTCTACACAATTAGGTCCAAAAGTACTAAACTTTTAAAGTTATGGACAATGCTTAATGCCTATAAGGGAAAGTAGTTAGATAATTCATAAAAGTTATTTTATTACTCACAACAAAGCCGAGTATGAAGCATATGCTATAGGACTTAAATTAGGTTCGGGACTCAGAGCAAAAATATTAATTTAATGATTGATCAAATCCAACAAAACTATGCAGCCCAAGAAAGCAAACCGAATATGCTCATCTCGGATCTACTGCTGATATCACTGACTGCGAAAGCAGCTCCGGGATTGAGAAATATCGTTTCTGCATCAAACGGTCTCGGGACTAAGCCATCCCTTATTTAGGTGATCCCTGATCTATCATCAGTTAGAATGAAAATGAGGTACGCCTGACTAAATTATTTTTGAATTGGCATAATAAATTCATTTATTACTTGCAGAATGGGACTTTACCCAAATACAAACATGCTCTCGATAACTCTAAGTGCTTCTCATCCCGTACTACCTGCCTTGTTGAAGAAGAATTATATTTGAGAATATTCAAGGCTTCAAAAGCTAAAATGCCACATGGACCAAACAAACAAGATATATGATGCAATAAATTTATAAAGAAAGCAGTGAAAATTAATCCGGTAATGAGGCTTTAAACGGATAACTCATCAAAGTCAGTATGAGTAGCTCAAAATCAAGATATGGCACCGATCCTCGACAATATTTTGGGACCACCGTGGTTCCCGTCCAGAATACCAAATATTTGATAAAAAAGCTCCGGTGCCATCCCTATATAATGGAACTGGACCATTTGAAAGTCCATCAATATCGAAACTAACTATCCTACTGGGGACTATTAAAATGCTGACTATCAAATTATAATTCCAATGTTTGAGTTCTGATACCTCAAAACTCAAACACTAGGAAAATTACTTATACTTGAAGATTAGTCAATTTAACTTGACATTATAAGAAGTTATACAAACAATTGACTGTCTTGGGAGATAGAATTCCTAAGAGTATTCCGACATTAATTACCAGCTCAACTCAGTTAGTTGTATTACTCATATCAGGCATAAACACTTCAAACAGTGTTGAATGAGTTCTTCAAAAATACGTATACCACACGTCCACAAAAATGATCGACAACTCTATGTCAAAGACACGAATCCCACAATAAAATATGCGAGTTTTACCTCTAAGTCATGATAAAGATATGCAAATATGCCGCCAAAATAAAGTTCACTGTGAATAAACACGCATCTTATATTCGGTCCAACAATGACTGTTCAAGCTAAATAAGCCTTTTTTTAATGGCTAATTGTATTATGAGTCGGATCGATTATCCCGTAAATGTCAAATATTATTTCGAGCATGTGTCCTTCTCTACTTGGAAGTATGTTCATATACTCCAATTTGGATTCAAAATTCAATCAGAATAAATGTCTCTTCAGGACAAATCTACTAAGATATATATATTTATCTGGGATCAATATTTCCTCAAACTCAATGTCTTACCGGGATCAATACCCCCATACATTTTAATGGGGTCAATACTCTTGTAAATCCTATTGGGATGAATAATCCCTCAAACTAAAACTCTACTCGGATTAATCGATCCTATTTTACGCTCGAATGAAAAGGATACGTCCTATTCATAGCGTTTAAAGTATATAAAATAGCCTCTTTTATTTTAAAGTTAGACACCAAAAGGTGAAAACTTTAGACGTCGCATTACGATGCATTCAAATATATATTTTAAGTCTAGAAGATTAAGTATGAGCACTCAAATAATATTCCAAAGTGTCATGAAAACTTGTATTCGGATAAATCTCTGAAAATGCAAAATGATGATATTAGACCCAAAAGACATAAAGAACATTGTATTATTCCCTGTCTAGGCTACAACCCTTTTGATAAAAAAAAAGGGTTAAGCAATCATCATCTAAATATATACCTCTGAGTCCAGTATGTTTTCCCTTTTCAAGAAATGGACCACATGGAAGGAATAACCAAATGCTCGAGAGCTTTAACACTTGGGGGACAATATATATGAAAGGCAAAGAAGACTAGAAAAATCAAATTTCAAGTCAAGCCTAAGGTCTACCCAACAAATCGAAAGTTAAGAGCAAAGTCACGAGCTAATGTCAAAGAAAAACCTTATAGGTTAAAAGGCAATGTAATGAAAATCTTGTGAATTATTTAAGTGAAACGAGGTTATGAATAAAAATCTTGTGTAGTGAAACGCGGTTATGAATAAAACCTTGTGTAGCAAAACGAGGTTATGAGTAAAAACCTTGTGTATTATTCAAAATACTAAAACAGTTTACAAGTAAAAACCTTGTGTTTTATTTCCTTTTTGAAATATGTTGCAAGAAAACAGTTACGAAAGTGTCATAGATGAGATTTAAATACATGTAAAGTATTAAATAAAAATAAAATGATACAAAACTTTCCTCAAAGTTGTTCAAAGAAACATGTGTATTCCTGTCTCTTCTTTTGTATATTTATACGATTATGAAGTTGAGACGTCTTCTTCATTAAGTGTCATTCATAAAAGGGCCTTCTTTTATAATTCGTTCTTACTCAAAAACGTCACGGAGCAATAAAGCATTTTTAATGCAAAGATAAAGGGTAAAATAAAAACCCAAACATTGAAATATGCAGAAAATAAAGCCGATACATACATATATATATATATATATACATACATATATACATATATATATATATATACATACATATATACATATATATATATATACATATACATATATATATATATATATATATATATATATATATATATATATACATATATATATACATATCAAACTTTGCAAACATAAGGCAAAAATTTCTCTTCGAAACCCTAAACAAGATAGGGGTAAACCAACTGATTATTGAAGAAAGGAACATATATATATATATATATATATATATATATATATATATATACATATATATATACATATCAAACTTTGCAAACATAAGGCAAAAATTTCTCTTCGAAACCCTAAACAAGATAGGGGTAAACCAACTGATTATTGAAGAAAGGAACATAAGTGGTGGAGTTATTATCTGAATCTCTAAGTTTCGCACTCTTTTTTTCTTCGTCCGATTTTTGTCCCTATTGGGTTTTTCACGCATGCTTTTTAATGAGGTAGAGACAACGATGAAAAGGATAAAATCTTTTAATTCCTGGTCACATCATAGTGAGTAACCGAAAAGTGGGGGGACTATCTGTATTGGTATAAATTAGACGCGCCACGTGGGTCTATTAAATGGCAACACGTGTCAGCAAAGTTTGAAGAAAAGTGAAGAATGACATGTAAAGATGATATGTGAAACACCTCCAGGACCAAACATACTCGTACTGTGCCTATTAGCCATGAAATTGATCATCATAAAATAGCCCGGAACAGGTACGAGAGAATATATCATAATTACAAATAAGGAAGTTATCAGCTACTTCTTGATTATATGGGATTTGCCATAATTATACCATCAGTTATAAATCAATTATGTAACGTAAATAAAGGCAATAAATGAATGTAAAAGTCAGAACAAGGCAATCAATTACAAGATGGACTCAACAGACACGAGTTTGACTAACAGGCACAGGATTGATTCAACAGGCACGGGATTGACTTACCTAACAGGAACGATATTGACACAACATGTACGGGATTGACTCAATAGGCACGAGATTGACTCATTTAACAGGCACGGGATTTACTCAACAAGCACGGGATTGACTTAACAGGTACAAGATTGACCCATTAATTACGGAATTAACTCATCAGTTACTGAATTCCAGAATTTACACAACTGTTACAAGTCTTCCAAAAGTAATGGATGGATTGAGTAAATGCTAATAATGAACCCATAATTCAGGGAGACTAGTTACGTAGATTTAGTCATATAAATAGATATAATTTTACCACCAGATGGGGGGAATCTAATTTTTTTCTCTACAATTTTATATACTGTAATATTCATAGCATCTTGTTCCCAAGTTAGCCATAGTTCGGCGCTTCAAGCTCTGTTCGGCTCATTATCCAATCAAGGATCATTCAATAAGAATTATTTTTTGTCTACTTTATTTTTATTATATTATCTCTCATTGAATTTATTTTCACTTCTCTATCACGTTGTATCAACGAAATTTTATATCTTTTGGATTGAATCGGTTGCTTGTGGCTCGTCATACAAAGTTATAGCTTTGACCGGAATACCATTTTTTGGTTAAACAGAGTAGATTTGAGCTTCCTAGAATGTTATCATCCCAGCACCTTGCGTGCAGATCCAGGTGCATCTGAGATTGTTGAGGATTTCAAGTGAGGCAGCGTATATCCGGGAACATCGAGGTAGCTGCATGGTGTCTGCAACCCTGATCTCTCCCTTCTTATCTTATTGTTTTTTCCGTACTTCTCTAGACTGATATGTATTAGGTTGATAAACATGTATTAGAGGCTCAAACTTGTGACACTGAATATTATGGGCTATGTTGTAGTATTTTTTTTTTGAAAATAACATGTTTAACTCTTATTTCAGACTTTTAGTATTATGACTTAGTAAATTATCTGTGTTAATTAATCAGGAACTGTTTACGAAATGGCTTAACGTTGTCAGTTTGACTCATAGTGATCGTTTATCAAAGAATGATCCTGGTTATCAAATGACTGAACAACCGGGAGCAATTTACTTACGATACTTAGTTGACATTCATAAAAAGCATCTAATGAATTATGAGTTCAATCCATCATGTTTAGCAGAAAGACGGATGTTCCTTGCTCATTATCAGACAATCACTTATTCACAAACTTTGCGTGGGGAAAATAGTTTTCATTTCCCATTTCATGGAAAACCCTTTTCGCTCCGCTTAGACTTATCCCCCTCTAGGCTGTATTTTGGTGATAGGTTCTATAGGAACTGGACGATCCTATTTGGTCAAATACCTAGCGACAAACTCCTATGTTCCTTTTATTACGGTATTAAGAAAGAGGCTTAAGTCATCGATGGAAATCTGATAACGCTTTTCTTTTTGCTCCGCCTTCTTGCATGGGGACTCGCACGAGGAGGTGTATATAGAGATAGCACCCGGATATTGAATGAAAGGGGAGTCACATAAAGTATGCAGATTGAAGAAAGCTCTGTATGGTTTGAAGCAATCCCCGAGGGCGTGGTTTGAGAAGTTCAGTAAGGCCATAGTTTAGTTTGGCTACAAAAGGTGTGCTTATGATCATACACATTTCGCAATAAAGGGTGAGAAAGTGAGCCGGATCATAGTAAATATTTATAATATTGTGGTCACTGGTGATTGGTGCACCTTTAATCATACGTCGGTCCTCTTTGAGGTATATGGTCCACCGTAGTTCAAAACTGGAATGAGTTATCTATAGATAGAAAGGTGGAAAGGGATAAAGCTAGGTGCTACCGTGGTAGCAAGAGAGGCCAGGCGGTGACAATTGAGAGGTTGTCACTGAGAAATAGTTGGGCTTGCCTAGCAGTGTGTTGGGCGTCATCACGATTGGGATTGGGATCGTGACAATTACACAGGATACTAGTACAATAATGAATGTTCTTTTATCAAGAATGTTAAAAACATGTCTATTGGCTAACCTTTAACAATAGATGTACAAAATTATGTGTGACACATCAATCCTTTATGGATCTTATACCAACATTATGTATGTTTATTTGAAGAAAAAAAAGATCTTCTACGGTCATTGTGCTGGCATTTTGACGCTCATCTTAAGGTTCTCATACCTTTTTCCCGGATTTTTTTCACTTGTATTAATCTATGTAAAGAGTTTCGATATTCAATTCAAAACTTTTATGATTTTACACCTATTTTTTTACCTCTCGTTTTTGTTTTGTTCTGCAAAAGAGGAATAGTTCCAAGACTTTTCGTTTGAAAAATTAGTACGGCATATAAGATTTTAGCTTGCTTTGGAAACTTGATTGCTGAATTGTTAATATTATGCATCTATTTTAACCCAAAAAAAGAAAAGAAAAATATTAAGTCCGTAAATTATGCAACTAATTTTTGTGGAAAAAAATTATAACTCAACCAATTGAAGATTAGAATAGATTACGGATTATCTGGCGACCACAAAAATGAAAAAAGTCACAAAAAAAGATTTTAATGACGATCTTAAGGGTCGTTGAGAATAGTTTCGTAGCTGAAACTTATTCCTTGCGAATAATCGGAAAGGTATTTCGTGAATTGGCCTAATTCTATCTCTTATTTCATTTAAAGAGAGGAATGATCCAAAGAATCAATCTTTCTTTTCTTTGTTTAATCTCTTTTTAATTAATTAATGTGTGATATTCTGAATCATTATTACTAATGGAATTGTCTTATCCTTCCTCTCCCTTGTAAAAAAATAAAATCGTGTCTTGCAGTCTTCATGTGATAAATAGCTTGCGCTGGATAAAACATGCTCAATATTTTTCAAAATAGAACAAAGAGAAAGGCCAATGATGAACTTTTATTCTTAGAATTGATCAAATACATACATTCAATTGTGATTATTGATCAAATCAATTTCAGTATGGAATATATTTCAACATGCTATATATAGTACAGATTGAAATTCCATATGCCTTTGATGCCCTCACGAAGTCCTGAAAATTATATAATAATTTATTCAGTGGAAGATACAACATAGAGTTAAGTGGTTCAACTGAATTTAGTATTATGATAAAGAGTATAGATTTAGTAGAAAACCGTTACTTACTGGACATAATCGATCTTAATAACTCCAGCGACAGGATTAGCAATGGTTGAGAAGGCTTCTTTAGAGAGATCTAGGGTTCCACCACATCCAGGGCAGTGATCAACAATCTTTACCACAATACTCTTGCCAGTGCAAGGGTGTGGCACTGGATTTGTTGGACCAGTACATGTAACGACAACAACAACAACAATAACAACTATCCAGTATACTCCCATCAGGTGGGGTTTGGGGAGGGTATTATGTAGACGAGCCTTACCCCTACCCCAAAGGGCAGAGAGGCTGTTTCCAAACGACCCTCGGCGCATAGGATAAAATGGAAAGCTGCATTGGAACAAAGACAAAATTAGAAACCAAAGCAAGACAAAACAAAATAATAAAGCATAAGTAATCCTGCAGAAGTAACGTAAATAATTATGCAAACATAAGAAATATAAATACAGTACCAACGCTATAACTAAACGCTATAACCAACGCTATAAATCGACACTTACTGGACATTGAAAGTTTTACCACATATTGCACCATTATTCCAAAGAGGATCACTTGCTGCTGCTATAATTGTACCTTGGGGTGTGTTTCCATAACATGCTGAAGCTGCACCAATTCATAATAATAATTATAATAGTTAGCAAATAATTGAATGAGACATTTGCGTTTTTGCTCACTTGAATAAAGCAATTATTCTTGTTTTGTTTCTAAAGTCCATTGACTAATGTATCATCAATAACCTTTTTATTTTTTATTATTTCATGAAAAGAAATATGTTAATCATTTTTCATACTGTTTTTTCTTGTCAATAAAGTTTTTTTTAAGTTTAGTTATAGCGTTGGTAGTGTAAGAATTATCAAGTCCTATAAAGGGTAATAATTGCTATTAAATATCTCAATAAATATAAATTACGATAACCTAATAAAAATGATAACTAACTTTATAATATAAATTAAAATTTAATTATAGAATAAAGAAAATTTACACTACTCGATGTATACAACGTAAATTTCATTTTGTTTGGATCTATTAAAATTTTAATGAAACAAAATTGAAATACTTACGAACATATTTCGTATAAAATGTGGCAGTCCCTGGTGTAGCCAAAGCTATAGAAAATAAAGTAGCCACAACATTAATAATGAACAAAATACTTTTAGGAATTGCCATTTCTTTTATAAAACTTTATTTATTTCACTGATATAGTATCTAACCAACCACCATCTTTAGATAGTATTTTTTTCTAGGTGTTCACCGGCTAAAATATGGTAAACGGTTAAGAGAATTAAGGCAACTCGTTTATTATGTATTTCATGTCTTACTATATATAGCTGAATTATAATATTTTTCATATTCCACTTGTGATTGCATGATAATAGTACTATTATCTGAAGGCGATTTTCTTTATGCAGGTTAAATATTAGATATCACTTGAGATATGGCAAGTTAATAAATTTTATTTTATTGTTTCATAGTAAGTTAATAAAGAATATTTTGTCAAAACCAATTCCCACAATAGGTTGTGATGGACTGATGGGGCCAAATGGCGCTGTCAGGCAAGCAAATGGTGAACTACCAACTTAATTATTTATTTTATTATTTTTAAAATTGTGAATCTTATTAGATAAAAAAATTAATGCATTAAAAATCGTAGATACATGCAATTTGAATAAAATATAAAGTAAAAGTATGTCAATGTTAAGCAAAATCGTAAATTAATTTTAGGACATCCTTAAAATCTGTTGTCATAAGTGCATGAACGTCTGTTAAAGAGTGCAATAATAATCAACATATCTCTGGAATATCAAAATAGACAGGATAAAGTAAATAAGTAAGATGGAGACTCTGAGGGCTGCGATTCGTAGCATAGAAAACATCTCATCATACAGTCCCCTCAGCAGTTGCATCTACACGCGAGGATAACCGCTAAGTGAACCTGTCAGATCCTACACATTTAGTGTAAAGCGTAGCTTGAGTACGTAAATCAACACGTACCAGTAAGTATCTAGTCTACCCCAGAGAAGTAGGGGTGAGAGGTTGACATCAACGCTTAATAGTAGCCTAATAAATAAAATGCAGGAATCATAAGCAGGCATGAAATACAACATGATCAATTGAATATAGAATGATAGATAATGAAATCCTTTAATAAATATTATCAGTTTAATTATCCCCAAGTGCCACATGCTATCTCAACAAATAAGAACCATTAATTAGATATCGGATCTCATGTCATATAGAGAATATTACGTAATTTTCAAGTCTAATTAAGAGGGTTATCTCATGAGTATTCGGACTCCTAGCGATTTTACGCACGAATTATTCCGAGGACGTTCGGCCCGGTACATTTATTCGTGTATATACACTGCCGAGGTTATACGGCCCGATCCATGGATGCATCTCATATATGCATATTTTACCGAGACGTTCGTCTCGATCCCCAGGAAGAGAAGATATTTATCGACTTGCGAATCATGTATTTACTATACAGGGTCACAAGGGTAACGTAAACATGATATTTACCATCAATCGATTACCCTGCCAAATAGCTCACAAAATTAAGATTCAATCTAACATGATATTTATTATCTTTTACTCTAGTCTTCAAACAATTAAGCTAACAGTTAAATTCAACAAATACAATTTATTGCATGGTAAAGTCCTAGGTCTACTAGGACATAAGCATAAATCTAGCTACATACGGACTATTGTCACCTCGTGCTTACGTACCCCCCCCCCCCCCCCACCTCAACCACAATAAGTAGCACATATAAAATAGATCACATGTTAGATATGAGACTTACCTCGATCCGAAGTTTTATAACCAACGTCTCTCTAACACCTAAGACCGATGCCCATCAATCAGAAACTAGTCAAACAACGTGCAAATCAATCATAACATACTCCAATGCCTATAATTTAACAATTTACAACAATACTCCACTCGAAAAAGTCAACCCTCGGGCCTACCGGTCCCGGTTCCAAAAAATTTCAAAAATGAACATTACCCATAACACTAAAAACTCAAATCCATAATTTATTCTTAATTCTATGTCCAATTTAGTGCTCAAAATCCAAGAATGCCAATTCTTGGTCTGTCACGAACCTAACCCCGAACCCGATCGTGATGGCGCCTCTCGAGAAGACGAGGCCGGCTAGTTTAACCCAATTTATTCTTTAAAGCAGTTAATCAATACAAAAATAGTCTGAACATGATTTAATAATAATTAATAGTGGAAATATCGATAACAATGTGGAACATCTAACCCGATACAGCTCTAACCGCGGTGTCACAACTTACGAGCATTTACTAGGGTATAAATACAACTGAAAGTCTGAGGTGTACAAATACAGACTAATGAAATGAAGAGAGAGAGAGAGAGAGAGAGAGAGAGAGAGAGAGAGAGAGAGAGAGAGAGAGGCAATGTTGCGAATGCCAGCAACTACCTTGCTAAACTCCGATGACTCTGCCCACGATCAGCCAAATCCCGCTACAGGGTGTATAAATACCTGAATCTGCACACAAGGAGTAGTGAGTAAAGTGAATACGTCAACTTGGTGAGTAATAATCATAACAAAAGTTTGAATGGTAAGAAATCACGTAAAGTATGTCAAGGTAATGTATAGAAGCAGTTCAAAAACCAGTAAGAAAGCAGTGAAGCTATAAAATCTCTTAAAACCTTTTAGCGCAGCTCTTGAAAATGACATTTTCAACAGTTACGCAAATGAATGCAAAACAGATAGTGCAGATAAGCACAAACATTCTCCCCTCGGGCACAAATCGTAAAATCTCCACATTATTAGTCTATCAACTAGGCGAGTATCGTAATACTAATGAAGCATCCGTAAGTCAAAACACAGTGTGCCTTCTTAAATGCGCACCCTTTTCGGGAAATAACAAGAAGTAATATCATTTATCTTGTCATCTGAAACCTCCCATGTTGTCTAAGAATTCATGATATTTCCTTCAAAACTGAACCGTCACCTTATACATGCAAATCTCAATCCCATAGAACGCACTGTATCTATCATGCCATTATATGAAAAGCATGAGAATTTCACAATCAACTTTTAGTCACCAACGGAATACATACTCGATTAGTCAGAAATCTTCCACTTGATCCAATCCAATAGAAAATTACAACACACAATATGGCCCTAATGCCGGTAGGAAATATCTACCCCAAACCGTGGTAGAAACCATCGAGAACTCTTTGAGATCTATTTGCATATAACCAAGCCACGCAGGTAACCAAATTCATGATTATTTCCACAAAATACCTATAGAGACTCACCACCTTATAAGTACCCAAAGAACTGATCATATCCACGACCATGTTGTCCAACCAACTACCAAGTTTTCCTATTTCTTCGAGTTCCTTCTGAATTACCCTCAAGTTGACACTTCTCCTTGACATAACAACACGATCATTACCCAAAACTCACCACAAGAGATCCTAGCATATTACCACGTCGTCCTAAGGCCTATAAGTCGTTGTATTCCGTCTTAATCACCCCAAAAGTACGATAATCGAGACACTCACTCTGAAGAGACCTTCTGTGAATCTAAAGTCGTTTTCTTCACCTTCATGATACTGAAATCTATAATCCATAATGATATATAAATGCCATGAGTCTCGGCACCATCCAATGTAAATTTCAGATTCTACCCATGTACAAATCCAAAAAATTCTTAATTGCTACATATAAATTTTGAATCCATTAGAACCTTATCGAGGGTCATCCACTCTGCTCAAATCTTAATTGCACCACGCAAACGGGCCGAAAAAATTGTGCCCCATCAGCACGACAATACCCAAAGAAGTAACCCCGCCTTAACACAATTGAGCAAATTCTTACTCCATGTGCACTACATCCTTCACAAATAATAACTCAATCATTCCATGATTCCCATATACCCATAAGTATAATATACCATGCATCTAGAAATTCTCTTCCTTAAGTCATCCTCAAAATCATCCTCAACAAGTCACAACCGATCCACAAGTATGCCTCAGACCGAAACCAATATAACACGTAACCAGGCAATTAAATCATCGATATCAGACTCCCTCACTTGGATCAAAGCCATATATCAAACCACTCGATAACTCACAATGCACATGCTTTATTACTGCCATAATACCACAATGAGATTCAACTAAATCCTTCATAAGCTCATGTAACACAAACCAAATAATACTTCAAATCATCTACTAAGCTCGTATTTATCCTTGAGACAGTCAGGCCAACTTTCTTAACCAATCCAAACTCAAATCGCAACACCTATACCCACTGGTACAAAAACACCCTCCATACAACATCATAAGGATCACACATTCATTAAGTACCTCGTATGTAATTACCCACATGCTTATCCTCAAACTGACATCTCTCTATACCCTTTCACAGCCACAATTACATGAAATCACTTGATCTTCCTGAGTCTGAACTCATCAACAAGACATGAAAACCTATTGCGTTCCACAAATGAAGTAACACAAAAGAATGTCTCAAAAACGATCATAATTCAAGACTGTATGACACATCCATAAAAATTGAGCATCCAATAGTCCTTTTCACGTCTCAAGCAAACTCTTCATGTCATATTCAAACCATCTGAACACATCCCGTAGTCACATCCTACTATTCAAATATCCATCCAACTACTCACCAGGCCATCACTCCAACTCATAGGGACACCAATGGACATAGAAGTTCAAAAGCACATGCTCACACAACTAAAATTATTGAGCCTAAGTTGCAGTCCAAACTGGGCCTCATGTCCTCCAAACTGGTCCATCACTAAAGCGCAAAAAACACATCTTTCACATCATCCATGAAATCCACAAGTCATCGATGTACAGCCGATATCGAGCACTCACATGTACAAGTAAGTGGGAGGAATTCATAGACATACGCTTCAAGCTGAATCAATTCTACACAATAAGAAATGAATGATGGGAAGTTTATCCTAAATGCCCTGTAGCCTCTCGAAGATAGGTATGGACGTCATCATACTGATTCGTAAGACTCTTCTAGACACTTGCTCATGACTCATAGAACCTATGAACCTACAACTTTAAAAAAATGTGTCACAACCCAAAAATCAAACTAGTCGTGATTGCACCTAACCCAACTCTCTAAGTAATCCAATTTAACAATAATCCAATTCAAATGAGATTTACAAGAGAATAATGATAATACAACTAAACTTTGATACAGAAAATTTCCAAGTATTGGTAGTGCAAATCGTGAACTTCTAAGATTTAGAGTTTACAAAACTGTTATGAAATATATACATCATTTGTTTGAAATGTACGTAACATATTTTTTTATAAATCGAAAGCTACCATGAACAAGAGGCAGCTTCAACTTGAATGCAAGTACATCTTCAATGTCAGCTCCCTCCATACATAGTAACATCAGCTCCAAAATGTAAGGTGAAGAATTGTAGTATGAGTACAACCAATCCCACGTACTCAACAAGTAATGAACCTAACCTTGTGTTGAAAGTAGTGATAAGCTTGGACAGTGATCAGAGTCCAACATCAATAGCTAAGAACAACATGTAACAATATAATTAAATAGTAAAGGTAATACTCAAATATATGATGTTCAGCTCGTTCATAGTTATGGAAAATAGACATGCTTTCCAGGCATAATAGTAAAACCCAAATATTTCACTCAAAACGCAAAAAATGTGATTATATTAGTACACTGTGCTTTTTTCCAAAAATTTCAAAAATAGATAAGATGTTTCATTATCATATAGCATGAGAAAGGTACATCTCTATGCCTACATGTTAATGTGCATGTGAAGTCATGAATGTCACAATATCTACAACATGAGAAAATGAATCTCAATGCCTACATGACAAGTATGCATGTCAAGTGTAATGCACCGCAAATGATAAAATCATGTGCTCAGGCTCTCAGAGAAGTCAACCTCACTCGGCAAGCTGAATCACTTAGTACTCCCAGTCACTCAGTCCTTCCAATCACTAAGTCCTCTTAATCACTTAGTCCTCCCGGTGATTTAGTCCTCCCAATCACTCGGCTTTTGCGCTCGACACTCGTACTCAGCAAGTACATGTGCTCACTATTGATATATCAGGATCTGGAGGGGCAGATCCTACACAAGCACTAATATAAGCAAATCAAGGCATTAATAAATAAAGCATGCTGCAACTTACAGCTCGATCCCATAAATATCACTCCAATCGCGCCCTCGGCTCACTCTTCATCGTCTTTTCCAGTATCTCAGCCTCACAAATCTTATGCCAACCAAACCAAACAATGATAATATAATATGAGACAAATGATAACAAAGACTGAGATATGATATGAAATAAATTAGTATGACTAAATATGTAATTGCAATTTAAGCAAATAACTCAATAATAGAGATGACCTTGGTGGGTCCCAATAGGATAAAAATATAGACTAAACATGGTTTCTAACATGGACCACAGCTCAATTACTCTAGCATGTAGGAATTGCATGGATAGAAACAAGATTAGGTGAATACACAGTACCATAAAATCAATCGAGTCATTAATTCACACGGTGCATGCCCACATGCCCATCACCTAGCATGTGCGTCACTTCTACACAAAACACATAACATGTATATTTTGGGGCTCATACCCTCAGCACCAAGTTCATAATACATCATTTGAATCTAATCAAGGCTTCAAATAGCTGAACGGAATGCAGATACTCAAACTGAACAGCAAAGAAGTTACAAAAGTATGGTAGAAGGGGTCCTCAAGGAGTGCGAACGCCAGGAGCTCTACCTTAACTTGTCACGACTCAAACCCGAGCGTGATGGCGACAAACACCTTGTTAGGCAAGCCCGACCATTAGAAAATTCCCAGCAAAATAATTAACTTATATTACCGAGTTTAGCATAGCATTCTGTTTAATACTAATAAAACACTGCAAAATCCGTAACCAAAAATAACAACAGCCCAAAGGATCCGGCATCACAAGTCAAAGCCTCTAAGCACAACTGAACAGTATCCTAAACAAGAATATCTAGATACGAAAGCAAAAGATAGATAAGAGGAGAGATCAGGTCTTGTGGACGCCAGCAGCTACCTTGATAACTCAAGTACTGAACTGAGAAATAGCAAATAATCACGGTTAACCCTCCCGGATCCCTGTATCTGCAGACAAGGTGCAGGGAGTAGAGTGAGTACATCCAAATCAGTGAGTAATAGCAATAAATAACAACTGAATGTAAGAAATACGGTAAGAACACTATACAGTTCTAATTTCAGTAGTAAAGGTAGTAAATAAGTACAAAACAGGGTAAAGAAACTGATAAATACTTCTCTTTACATCAAGCAAGTTACTAACACTGCTGCGGCGCGCAGCCCGATCCAATATAATATGTGTAATATTGCGGCGCGCAGCCCGATCCAATACACATAGTCGACTGCGCTCACTACGGTGTGTGCAAACTCCGGAGGGGCTCCTTCAGCCCAAGCGCTATAATATTGTGGCGTGCACTTCGATCCATATAAGATATCATTGCGGCGTGCAGTTTGATCCATATAATATATCATTGTGGCGTGTAGTCCGATCCATATAATATATTACTGCAGTGTGCAGTCCGATCCATATAATATACTACTGTGGCGTGCAATTCGATCCAATACATGTATATATATATACTGCTACAGCATGCAACCCGATCCAGTATATATCAAATACCCTCACCCTGACCCCTCTCAATAAATATAGACTTGGCCACTCGGGCCCACTCAGCTAAGACAGGGTATTCAACCCTAGGTACTGCTCATTAAGGGTGCAAGTTACTACGTCTGGTTCATTTCATGATTTACAGTTAAGTCAGGACAGATAGTGGTTGTTCAATAGGTAATTGAGGCCAATCAACTCAACATGCTCTCTAAAAGTTCTACAGATTGGCACAATGCCCCATACATGGCATCTAGCCCAAGATATACGGGTACAAGCTCAGTCTCAGTCAAAAAGTTCAGTAAGTCATCAATCAGGATGGACCAAGTCCGAGTCCCCAGCAGTAACATCACCACGCTCATCACACGGCGTGTGTTTCATCTCTACATAGCACCGCATAGTGCAAATACATGGTTTAAAACCCTCAGTATATCATTCATAACCATTACTCACCTCAAACCGGCCAAAATCCTAGCTCGCCTTGCACTTTCCTCGCAAATTGACCTCCTCTGGTGCAGAATATGACCAAAATAATAAGGAATAGGTTATAATAGGCTAATGGGACATAACCCAATAGAAAGAACTCGAAAAACACCCAAAAATACGAAGTTGGCAAAACCCGGGCCCCGGGTCACTTCTCGAAAAATTACGAAATTCACATCACCGGATTCCTCGTCTTGCCACGAGTCCGTGCATATAATATTTACAAGAATCGGGGTCTGTTTGACCTCTCAAATCACCACTTTACGCTCTCTTAGGTTTCAAGCCCTAACAACCATTTTTTTCCTTAAAACCTTGTATTTCAGTGTTTAATCTACTATTTTACACCATATAGACATAATCCGAGGACAAGAATCATTACCTGAAGGAAACCCTCGAAACCCTCTTCAAAATCGTCCAAGAATCGCCTAAGTCCGAGTTCAAATATTCTCTCCCTTCTCTTTCAAATTTTGGAATCACTGTTCACTAAAACCAGGCCGATTTCTGCTACGCGGTCAACTGACCGCACCTGCGGTCACCGCTTATGCGGTCTCACTTAAATAACACGGTACCGCTTCTGCGGTCAAAATGCCACTTCTGTGGTAACTGCTTATGCGGTGCCCAAATCGCTCCAGCGGTCCAAGCCGGCCCTCCCTCAGGCTGCTTAAGGAGAGAACCAGCCACATCTGCGGAACCGCTTTTGAAGCTCGTCTTCCGCAGATGCGGAAATACCAGAAGCCAGACCTTATTTTCATGCAACAACTCCAAAAACCTCTGTTCAACCTCTCGCATTCACACCGAGGCACTCGAAGCCTCAACCAAAAGCACAGACCAAACCTAATACTTCATTCAAACCTGCTCGAATCATCAAAACACTAACATTAACATCAAAATCCTCAATTATGATCAATTCAAAAGCTAAACTTCTTAAAATCTTCTGAATTGTATATTCGACCAAAAACCCAACCTACACACCTCCCAATGACCTAAAGTTTTGCACACATATCCAAAATAACCTGACGAAGCTACAGCAACTTTCGGATTCCCATTCCGACCCCTGGATTAAAATCTCACCAATCAACCGGAATTCGCCAAAATTCAAACTTATCCAATTCAAGCCTATTCTACATCAAGCCTCAAAATTCAATTTCGACATCTCCCCGAAGTGATAAATCACCACCCGAAACTAGTCGAATCGTCGGAAATCCATTCTGAGTCCTATAACTCATAAGTCAACATCCAGTTGACTTCCAAACCAACCTTCCCTTAAAGAGACTATTTGTCACATTTGTAACCAAACTCTATCCGAATTACTTCAAACTCTTCAAACACACATAATGAAACATATAGAAGCATAAAAGGGGGAACTCATGTGACGACGGGCCGGTTCATCACATCCTCCCCAACTAAAAAAATGCTCGTCCGCGAGCGGGTCAAGAAACATACCTAGAGCCTTAAACAAACAAGGATATCTTCTCTGCATCTCTTGCAGGGTCTCCCATGTGGCCTACTCCATGGGGTGACCTCTCCACTGCACCTTTACTGAAGCTATGTACTTGAATCTCAAATTTCGAACCTGACGCCCTATAATAGCCACTGGCTCCATATCATAGGTCAAGTCCTCATCCAATTGGATCGTGCTAAAGTATAATACATGAGACGGGTCACCAACATACTTTCTGAGTATAGAAACATGGAACACCAGGTGAACTCCCAACAAGCTGGGTGGCAAAGCAAGCATATAGGCCACTCCCGAATCCTCCTGAGTATCTCAAAAGGTCCAATGAACCGCGGACTCAGCTTCCCCTTCTTTCCAAACCCCATGACACCTTTCATAGGCGAAACCTTCAATAAGATCTTCTCGCCCACCATAAAAGATACATCTCGAACCTTTTGGTCCGCATAACTCTTTTGACGCGACTGAGCCGCACGAAGTCTCTCCTAAATCATTTTCACCTTCTCTAAGGCATCCTGAACTAACTCTGTCCCCAATAGCCTAGCCTCTGCTGGCTTAAATCAGCTAACTGGATATCTACACCGTCTCCCATATAAAGCCTCATACGGCGCCATCTGAGTGTTGTACTGATAGCTGTTGTTATAAGCAAATTCCGTAAGTGGCAGAACTCAGCGCAAGAACCTCCAAAATCGATAACACAGGCACGCAACATGTCCTCCAATATCTGGATAGTGCGCTCGGACTGCCCGTCCGTCTGAGGGTGAAATGTCATGCTCATCTGTATCAGAGTGCCTAACTCCTGATGTAAGGTCCTCCAGAACTTGGAAGAAAACTGAGTACCCCTATTTGAGACAATAGAAACTGAAACCCCACGCAACCGCACAATCTCCCGAATGAAAATCTCTGCTAACCGCTCTGAAGAATAGGTGGTACACACCGGAGTGAAGTATGCAGACTTGGTCAGCCTGTCCTTAATCACCCAAATAGAATCAAAGTTCCTCTAGGTACGAAGGAGACAACTCACAAAGTCCATAGTAATCCTCTCCCATTTCCACTCGTATCCATCTGCTGAAGTACACCACCGGGTCTCTGATGCTCAAACTTGACCTGCTGACAATTGAGACATCAAGCCACATAACTCATGATGTCCTTTTTCATTCTCCTCAATCAATAATGCTGCCTCAAGTCCTGGTACATCTTTGCGGCACCCGGATGAATAGAATACCGCGAGTTGTAGGCCTCATCTAATATCAACTCTCGGAGCCCATCCACGTTGGGCACGCAAATCCGACCCTGCATCCGCAACACACCATCATTGCCGATAGTCACATCCCTGGCATCATCATGCTGGACCTGTCCTTCAGGACAAGCAAATGCGGGTCGTCATACTGGCGCTCCCTAATGCGATCATACTAAGAAGACTGGGAAACTACACAAGACAACACCTGTCTGGGCTCATAAATATCCAACCTCGCCATCCGATTAGCCAAGGCCTGAACATCAACTACAAGGCGCCTCTCCCCAACTGAAATGTATGCCAAGCTACCCATACTAACTGCCTTCCGACTCAAAGCATCGGCCACTACATTGGCCTTCCCCGGATGACATAATATGGTAATATCATAATCCTTGAGTAACTCAAGCCATCTCCGTTGTCTCAAATTGAGGTCCTTCTGCTTAAACAAATGCTAAAGACTGCGATGGTTTATGAACACCTCACAGGATACGGCATATAGATAGTGCCTCCAAATATTCAAAGCATGAACTATAGCAGCCAAATCCAAGTCATGAACAGGATAGTTCTTCACATGGGGCTTTAGCTGACGCAAAGCATATACAATAACTCTACCCTCCAGCATCAATACACATCTGATCCCAACTCTCAAAGCATTACAATACACCGAGTAAAAACCTGAAGATGATGGAATCACTAGTACCGGAGCTGTAGTCAAAGGTGACTTGAGCTTTTGGAAGCTCTCCTCGCATTCATCTGACCACACAAAGGAAGCCTTTTTCTGCTTCAACTTTGTCAAAGGCAAATCAATAGATGAAAAACCCTGAACAACCCTGTGGTAATAACCCACCAAACTGAGAAAACTCCGAATCTCAGTAGCTATGGATGGTCTGGGCCAACTCTGCACTTCCTCGGTCTTCTTTGGGTTAACCCGAATACCATCAGTGGACACCATGTG
This sequence comes from Nicotiana benthamiana, assembly GCA_034376525.1. Lineage (NCBI taxonomy): Eukaryota > Viridiplantae > Streptophyta > Magnoliopsida > Solanales > Solanaceae > Nicotiana > Nicotiana benthamiana. The sequence goes on along the minus strand of CM067329.1, from coordinate 34,530,445 downwards.
TCCTAGAAAAGCCATGGAACGGAGCCAGAACTGACACTTAAAGAATTTTGCATAAAGCTTCTCCGCTCCCAACCTCTACAATGCCACCCTCAAATGTTGCGCGTGCTCCTCCTGGCTACGCGAGTACACCAGTATATCATTAGTAAACACAATCACAAAAGATTCCAAATACGGTACCCTTCCCAACCATCCGCTGGGCCTTTAAGAAAGAGATTACCCTGCTGGGTACACAATCAGTCATACCATGCCACACGATCCTCGGAATACCCAGCATAGCCAATGTGACTGTCTTGGCGTGATAGTCCAAAATAACATGGCACGGTGATAGCCAGTCCATGCTTAGAATAACATCAAAATATACCATGCCCAATAGCACCAAGTCAACTCGGGTCTCCAAACCCCAATAGTAACAAGACAGGACCGATACACGTGGTCCATAATAATAGTATCACCATCGGAGTAGATACGTGCACAAGCAACGCAAGACACTCACGGGTAGTAACCAAATGATGAGAAAAGTATGAAGATACATAGGAATATGTGGATCCGGGATCAGATAAGAGTGTGGCATCCTTGTGGCAGACTGAAATAATACCTGTGATAACAACATCTAAAGCAATAGCATCTGATCTGCCCTGAAGAGCGTAGCAACGAGCCTGACCACCACCGGATCAGCCTCCCCCTCTTGGGCAACCCCTAACTGACTGACCCTCACCCCTAGCTGACTGGGCGGGTGCTAAAGACACTAGGCCCAAATATAAGGGTTGTCCCCTCTGTTGAGATAAACTGGAAGAACGGTGGGGACACACCCTCAGCATATGCCCATACTCACCACACTCATAGCAACTCCCTGGCCCTGAGAGCTGGGATAGAAGGAAACCCCTTGCACTAGAGTAGCTAGCTAAAGAACTCGGTCGAGATGAACCCTGAACAGATGGGCCATGAGACAAACTCTGTGCTGGAAGTGCACTCAGAGATAGATGACCATGCTGAGAGCCTTGATAAACCCGACCAGAAGATGAACCACGGTACTCTGACGGAGCCAACTATGGAGGCTTGCAACAACGACCCCTGCTTTGCTGAAACTGGCACCTAGACGGAGCGCCACTGGAGCAACCTGATCCTCGAGGCCTCTTGGCCTCCCTATCCTCTCTCTCCTAACGGCAAGCCGTCTCAATATCGCGGGCTATATCCACCGCCTCCTCAAAGGTATGACTCAGGTCCCCCTCTCGAGTCATTAGAATACGGATGGGATAAATGAATCCGTGTACAAGTCGTTTGATCCTCTCCTGATCCGTTGGAACCATCCACGGGGCATAACAAGCTAACTTTGTAAATCTCACCTCATACTGTGTCACAGACAAATCCCCCTAACGAAGCCACTCAAACTGCCTGCGCAACTCCTCCCTCTACGAACGAGGTACCCACTTCTCTAGAAAGATAGTGAAGAACTCCTGCCAAGATAACGGTGCTGAACCTGCAGGCCTACGCCGCTCATATGCCTCCCACCATGTAAAGGCTGCTCCTGAGAACTGAAAAGTGATAAAATATACCTCACTAGTCTCTAAGATCCCTGCGGTTCGAAGTATGTGTCGACACTTGTTGAGAAACCCTTGGGAATCCTCGCCCGGAAAAATGCTGAAAGTAGGAGGTGAAAGCCTACTGAACCTCTCAAGACGACGTTGCTCGTCATCTTGCATCACTGGCACCCCATCACCCTAAACTGGCACAACTAGATGAACAGGGAAACTGGCTGAACTGGTGGTGCCTCTTGTGTCTGCAAACCCTGTACACCCTGTTCCAGAGTGCAAGTTGCGGGGGTCTGATGACCACCCCGGGTCTGAGATGTAGATGCGGTAGTAAACGAGACTGCTTGAGCTGGGCCAGTACAAACCGATAAGAATTGAGCCAGGGCCTCCTGATGACTCGGAATCACAATAGGCATTGCTGGTGCCTGAGCAGGTGCTGCTGGAACCTCTACAGCTGGAGGCTGATCCTGAATTGGGGCAACTGGTGGGTCAACTGGTGCTGCCTCTGCTGCTCTGCCTCGACCACGTCCACGGCCGCATCCTCGGCCTCTAATGGGTGGAAATGGTGGTGGTGCGCCAAGCCCGGTAGTACGCGTCTTGGCCATCTACGATAAAATGAAATACAAAAGTTTAGTTCTCGGATCAACAAATTCGCACGGCAAGAATTTCAAGAATATGAAGTTTTTCCTAAAGGTTCCATAGTATCTCGAGGATAAGTACAGACGTCTCCGTACCGATCCTCGATACTGTACTAATCCGGCTCATGACTCGCGAGGCCTAGTAACCTAGGCTCTAATACCAACTTGTCACGACCCAAACCCCGGTCATGATGGCGCCCAACACCTTGTTAGGAAAGCCCGACAATTTAGACAATTCCCAGCAAAATAATTGACTTAAATTACCAAGTTTAGCATAACATTCTTAGTTTAATACTAATAAAACACTGCGAAATCCGTAACAAAAAATAACAATAGCCCAAAGCATCCGGCGTCATAATCAAAGACTCTAAGCACAACTGAACAGTATCTTAAACAAGGAAATCTAGATACGGAAGCAAAACATAGATAAGAGGATTTATCAAGGTAGCTGCTGGGTCGTGACACAAGTGTCCTGTAATTTTCAAATTCGATCAATCTCTGCTACGTCCCGATGGGACTAACATCTAGATCTGTACAAGAAGTCTAGTACAAATACGACCTTGTGTACTCTGTAAGCGACGAGCCTAACCTAGACGAAGTAGTGACAAGGTTATAGCAGGTCACTCATAATAAACATATACAAAATAATAATAATAATAGAAAACAAAATTGAAATAAAGCAGTAAATTACTCGTATCACCATATCAATGATAAACTCTACAATGACACGAAAACTACCACACATCAAATCTTTCGTGGCGTGCAACCCGAACTCAATTTTCACACAATGTCTTTCTTAATGTATAACTTATTTCCCATATCATATCATACCATGTTCCGCTGAGCGTGCAACCTGATACTCCAATATCAAATCATTTCAATATCATTGCGGCGTGCAACCCGATCCTCTAATATCAATTTATCAACATCAACAAATCAATACCACTATTCACGAAACATTAACACAATAGCAAAATGGAACGAACAGAGCAATATGGAAGTATCAGTACAAACAAATATTAGCCAATTCTTCAAAATCCTAACTTGGCAAAGCATTAGTACTGAAATAGCTACTGGCTCACGTAATCGAAAAGGCATAATGGATTGCATCAAGAAATATAAGAAGAATAAAATCAATTAAAACATGTGAAGATGAGAATGGACGATTTAGACAATCAGGAATATGTAGCAGGAAAGTAGATATCAAGTGAAAATGAACAGACAAAAGATAAAAACAATTAACAAGTAAAACATAAATGTCAAGTACGAACATCTAACCATTAGAGCATATAACAAGAGATAATATGGAATAAATAATGACATGGAAATAAACAGTTCAATCCCATATGCTAAACCCCTTGACGGTGCATATATACTCGGCACCTTGCATATATGTCGTTTCCTCCCACATAATTCACGTTGCAAATAGTTTAACAAGTTCGAATACCTTTTAGTCAAGGATACACACAAAACATACCTCACTGTGCAACCAAGTCAATCAACCAACCACGCCCTTGACTTTTTAACAAGCCTCCAAATGAACTAAATCTAACCAATTATCAATCAAACAATTCAAAATAAACTTTAGAACTACTCAATGAATTTGAAAAAGTCAACAAAAATTAACCTTGGGCCTGCTTGGTCAAAATCAGGTATTCGAACCAAAAGTAGATTACCCATTCACTCCCGAGCCCAGTTATGTAATTTGTTTCGAAATTCGACCTCAAATTGAGGTTTAAATCTCAATTATATAGAATTTTCAAATTCTACCCAAATCCCTAATTTCTACCATGAAAATTCTAGATTTGATGCTAAAAACACATGAAAAGTAGTGGGAATTTGAAAGAAAGTAGATTAGAATTACTTTCCAATGAATTTGGAAGAATAAATTATTAAAAAAAATCGTCTCTAGAGTATTTAGAGTTGAGAAATGGTGTAAAATGAGCTAAGGCCCGATTTTCCCTGTTTTACCCAATTGCGGATGTCGCAATTGCAAACTCTTGTTCGTAGTTGCAACTAACAGAATTTCAAAACATTGGTCGCAAATGTGAATTGTGTTCCCATCCTACATAAGATGCAATTGCAAAAACCAATTATCTCATTTGCAATGTTCCATCCAATTGCAAATGTGATCAAAGTTTCACATTTGTGAACCTCCCTAAGCTCAGTGCTCAGTCGCAAATGCGACTGTGATGAACCGGCGGGTCTTCTTTGGAATTTACGCCCAGTTATCCTATTAAATGCTTCCCGTAAGTTCATTTCTGCTATTTTGGTTTGCCGGAACGTTCGGTAACAGAATTCGGAGTGTTGGGACACTAGTCCCTAAATGAGAGCTTAAGTGTTTAAAGATGGTCTGTAATCACAACAGTATCAAGAAAACCTTGGAATGGAAATCTGATGGTTCTGTTAGCTCCGTTAGGTGATTTTGGGGTTGGGAGCGTGTCCGGAATGTGTTTTGGAGGTTCGTAGCTCAAATTGGCTAGAAATGCCGAAAGTTAAAATTTTGAAGTTTCCGGTGCGATAGTGAATTTTCGATCCAAGGGTCGGAACGGGATTCCAGAAGTTTTCCAGCAGCATCATGTCATTTGGGACGTGCGTGCAAAATTGCAGGTCAATCGGACGTGTTTTGGTTAGGTTTTGAATCGAAAGCGAGTTTGGTTAAGTTTTAGAAATTTTAAGTTCAAATCATTGGTTAATTTGTGTTTCCAACATTGTTTTAGGTGGTTTAAGGATTGGTACAAGTTTTAATGATGATACGGGAAATGTTCGTAGGTTTGGTTGAGGTCCCGGGGGCCTCGGGTGGGTTTCGGATGACCAGCGGAACATTTTTGTGTTGAAAATGATTGCAGAAAATCCCTTCAGACCTGTTGCAAACATTCCTTCTCTGCGATCGCATAGGTACTCATGCGTTCGCGTAGTGCTTCTTGTGCGAGCCTTCTTTTTCCTTCAATGCGATTGCAGATTTGTCCATGATCGCACTGTGTTGCTTCCTTCTTCTTTGCGGTCGCACATGCCTCTCGGAGATCGCACAACTCTGGTTCTTCCACGTCTGCGATCGCATGGCTCGGGCTGCGATCGCATAGACAATTTTTAGGGCCCCATAATTTTCTTCTCCACGATCGCATACGACTTCCTGCGATTGCAATGAACAAAGTCTCAGAACAGTTATAAAGTTTTTAAAAACGAGAGTTCTTCCATTTTTATCAAACTTAAGCTAGAGAGCTCGATTTTGGGAGATTTTTCGAGCGATTTTTCAGAGGCAAACAATGGGTAATGATTCCTTACTCCTCTATGACCAAAAGCCACTAATATAATCGTGATTTCAACCTTTAATTTCGGATTTTTGAATGAAAATTGGAGCAAAGTTCTTAGACCTATTTGTGAGAATTTGAAGGGGCATTTGACCTCCGATTTGAGATATTTTTATATGGTTGGACTTGTGAGAGTACGAGGTTTCTCAAAATTTGAAAATTAATCAATTCCGAGACACTGGCTTGAGGGGAATTTTGGTTATTTCACCTATTTTCGCGCCTTAGCTTTAATTTTAACAGTGTAATTAGTTACGTGTGATGTTATTTACAATATGTAATTGGTTTGAATAGATTTGGGCCACTCAGAATCGGATACTCATGGCAAGGGCATTGTTTCCTATCGGTTTTGTACCGGTTTGAGGTAAGTGGTTTGCCTAACTTTGTGTGGGAGACCTCTCCCCTTAGGATATCTTTGCTATTGTTAAATGCCTTGTGCGCGAGGTGACGGTCGTGTACGTGTGCTAGTTGTTGAAATTCACCCTACTTGGCTTATTTAGACTGTGTTTTCTTCACGTGTTTGACTGCTAAAAATGCAATTTCACTTGTTTTAGCTTAGGGAAAGCATGTTAGTAACTTAATTGCTCTATTTGACTAAATTGTAATGTATGTCTTTCTTGTGAAGTATGCTAAATTTTAGATTTTATTTGTTGGCCGTACTTAGCTTCTTTCTGTTAAATATTGGTTGTTGTAGTGTGTTTACTATTAGGACTACGGGACGGCATCCCGGGAGCTTCCCATGTTTGTACTTTGTTTCGAGATTTGGAAGTACGGGATACCAAGAGATCCCCGACATAGGATTGATTAACTGGCGGATACCAAGAGATCCCCAGCGCAAAATTAATTAACTAGAGGATACCAAGAGATCCTCGGGATACTCGGAGATCCCTTGTGTATATGATGAGGATACCGGGAGATCCTCGGGATACTTGGAGATCCCTTGTGTATATAATGAGGATACTAGGAGATCCTCGGGATACCAGGAGATCCCCGATGCTAAATAGCCTGTAGTGATTGTTCTTGTATTGTAGATTTGCATTTGTAGCCTATTTAGTTTTACATACTGTTTTTGGTTAGATACTCGAGCTTTACTGTATTTTCTTCTATCTATTCATTTTATATATTCTTCTGTTTACCTCAGTAGGTCCTCGACCTTCCTCGTTACTACCCCCACCGAGGTTAGGCTTGGCATTCACTAAGTACCACTGTGGTGTAATCATGCTACTCTTCTGAACATTTTTGTTGTGCAGATCCAGGTATATCTGAGCAGGCATACCGAAAGTAGCTATCAGGGAGAACTTCACTTGGAGACTTGAGGTATGCATCTGCCGCGTCCGCAGAGTTGAAGAGTCTCCTTCTATTCTACCTTTTAGTTAGAAGTTTCATTCATGTATTCAGTTGTTGTAGACACTTTCTGATATTAGAGTCGTATGTTATGTTTTTACTCTTAGCCTGTGTGGCCCGTGGGTTTCCGGGTCTTGGAAGTTGTTACATTATTTTGAGTTCAAATGTTTGTGCCAGGCAGAACTCTATGCATTTTCTTATGTTATTCAATAATTGTTTATTGTTTTCGTAAAGGTTGTTGAATTTCCGCAATGTGTTAGGCTTACCTAGTCGCGAAGACTGAGTGCCATCATGACACGTCCACAATTGGTGAACTAGGGTCGTGAAAGTCAAATAGTGAGGAAAAAGTGATAAAAGTCTACGAAAGATTCAAATAATCGGCAATAAGACCAAATATGGAAACCAACCCAAATCATTATGAAAACAAACAAGTTCCAGTTAAATACGCGGTAAAATCATAAATCGGGGCGAACCAAGTCACAATCCCATGTAGTAAAAGAACCCATGCTCGTCATCCAGCACGTGTCTCACCTTAACATAGCACTAAGATGTTCAATTTGGGGTTTCAAACCCTCAGGATATCATTTACAATCATTACTCACCTTGAACCAGTGAAATCTCTGGCTCGCGACGCCCTTGCCCCTCAAGTCGGCTTCTGTGCTCGTCGAATCTATCCGAAATCAGAGCGAATACATCATAATATGGTAAGGGAATAAAGCCCAAGCGAAAACAATTAAGTACGAACACAAATCCCGAAATTAGCAAAACTGGAGCCCTGGCCCGCATCTCAATACTCAAGAAATTTCACATCATTAGATTCCTTATCTCATCACGAGTCTATACATATCAAAAGCATGAAAATCCATCAACAATTGAACCTTCAAATCCAAAATGTTTGATCTCCGATTTTAAGCCCTAGTTTCCTTAATTTGCTACTGATTTTTCCATAGATTTCAAGCTCAAAATGTTAAAATTAATCATAGAAACAAGTTCAATTTCCAAAAACTTACCTCCGCGGAAACCTCTTGAATTTCCTCTTCATAATCGCTCAAAATTCACCAAGTCCGAGTTAAAATGAACAAAACCCTTCAAAATTTGCAAAAAGGAAGTATATATATACTCCTGCCCAGTCGAAACCAAACCTGCTGTCACAAAATCTGCTTCTGCGGTTGAGGCTCCGCTTTTGCAGAGATCACTAAATCCCCCAGGAGTCACTTCTATGACGAAAATTCTGCATTTGCGGCTTCGAAGATGCGTCTCCATGCCCATTTCGGAGAAAATAGTTGCTTATCCCAAAATTTGCACCTGCCGCCTCTTCTTCGCACGTGCGATGCTGCTTCTACGGTCCCAATTCCATAGAAGCAGAAATACCAGTAGAAGCAGCAAAAACATAGTTACACAAGTCCAAAACATCCCATTAGACATCCAAAATCACCCGAAGGCCCCCGGGACCTCAACCAAAAGCACGAACATGATCTGATACCTTATTCGAACTTGTTCCAATCCTCAAAATACTCCAAATAACAGTAAAACCATCAAATTACATCAAATCCAAGCCTAAGTTCTTCAAAATCATTCGAAACTCGCATTTGATCAAAAATCCAACCAAATCACCTCGAAATGACATAAAATTTTGCACTTACATCCCAAATCACATATCAAAGCTACTGCAACTCTCGCAATTTTATTCTGACCCTCGGATCAAAATCTCACCTACCAGCTACAAATCCCCAAAATGCTAACTTCACCAAAACAAGCTAATTTCTACAGCGGACCTCCAAAACAAATTCTGATCATGCTCTTAAGTCATAGATCACCCGATTAAGTAACCAAATCATAAAAACTCTGATCCGAGATCATATACAAATAAGTCAACTCTTGGTCAATCACATATAATTCAAAGCTTACATCTGAGACTATTCTTTCAAATTCATTCCGATTTTCCCGAAAACCAAAACCAATGATCTACGTCAGTCATAATGCACTATAGAGGGCAAGTCATAATCGAGAACTATCATTCAAAATGCAAAATCTCAAAATGACCGGACGGGTTATTGCATTATTGGTTTATTTTCTACGTATTTTATATGTGAGGACAACGTATATGTGAGGTGACGACTATCTGTGTGTTGTCGGTGGGTTAAAACATTTGGGTGGAAATTATTTTGTTGTATTGAATTATTTTGTTAATCATGTTACCCATACTTAGGTTAGATTATTACTTCTTTAAATTATTTGTTTCGTATTTATTATTTATTTCAAATATGTTGTATATTTTGAAAGTTGAGTTTGATATTATGGTATTATATTTGAAGTGGAATTGTTTGCCGCCTTGATTTCTATAATTTGTATTTGTATTGTTGCTTGGTGAGGAAGAGAGAGAAGCATGAGCGATGTTATCATGCCTTATTTTAATTTAGTATCATATACTGAGAGTTTTGAGAGTAAAAGCACGAAGGATAATGTCGTGTCGATGAGTAGAAGCACGAAGGGTGATGTCGTCCGATGAGTAAAACAATGAAGGGTGATATCGTGGCATTATAGTCATGATGGTGAGGATGAGGGTAAAAACACGAAGGGTGATATCGTGCATTCTTTGAAAAATTACCTTGTCTGATTTCCGATTTTTAGTGATTTTCCTTGGATACATTGTTGCACGTCCGACCCATAGTTATTAGGGTGGTTATCCAGCTCAATAGGGCCAGTACCAAGGTTAGCACTCATAGCAGCCAAGGGATTATTATACCTATAGAGATCTGAGGCGCGTTGCTAGATTTTGCCTTGGGTCATAGGGCATGCCACAACAGAGTTCTTGTGCCATGATTTTGGCACAATATTCTTCACCACCCGCACAGCTAACTAGAGGCAGGAGTCATGCTGCCAAAGATGGAGGTCAGGCCATTAAAGTTTGAAGGTTAGGCCATTAGAGGTGGAGTCCAGCCAGCTAGAGGTTGTCCAAGAGGGGGAGGTCAGTGTGGTAGGGCTCAGCCCCATTTTTATGCATTTCTAGCTAGATCTAAGGGCGAGTCATCTGACGTCGTCATCATAGGTGTTATTCCAATTTTTCATTGAGATGTTTTTGTTCTATTTAATCCATGCTCTACTTATTCATACGAGTCATCCTATTTTTCTCTATATCTTATCATGCCTCGTAATTCTTTGAGTGCTCATGTATATATTTCCACGCTTATGGGAGATTCTATTGTTCTAAATCGTGTGTTATCGCTCATGTGTGGTTTTTATCAGGAGCCTTAATACTAGTCTAGACCTCCTACCATTTGATATGGTCGACTTTGATGTTATTTTGGGAATGGATTGGTTGCCATAGTATCATGCTATATTGGATTGTCAAGCCAAAACAGTTAACTTTGCCACGCTGGGGTTGCCCCTATTAAAGTGGAGGAGGACTCATGGCTATTCTACCAATTCGGTTATTTCGTATGTGCTGTCTCGGTGTATGGTCAACAAGGGATGTCTATCATATTTAGCCTATATCTGTGATCCGAGCGCGAAGGTTCCTTCCATCAATTTAGTATCGGTTGTGCGTGAATTTCCATGGTTGTTTCCTGCATGTTTTCCATGGATGCCACCCAACAAAGATATTGACTTCTGTATTGATTTGGCTCCTAGCACTCGGCCAATTTCTATTCCACCATACGATATGGCCCCATCTGAGTTGAAGGAACTGAAGGAGCAGCTATAGGATTTTCATGATAAAGGATTCATTAGACATAGTGTCTTCACCTGGGGTGCACCAGTGTTTTTCGTGAAGAAGAATGATGGTATGATGAGGATGTGTATTGATTATCGGTAGTTGAACAAAGTCAGTATCAAGGACAGGTATCCGTTGTCGAGTATTGATGACTTGTTTGATCATCTTCAAGGTGCCAAAATGCTATCAAAGATTGATCTGAGATCTGGCTACCATCGATTGATTATTAGGTCAATGGATATCACTAATACAGTTTTTCGTACTCAGTATGGGCATTATGAGTTCATTGCAATGCCATTTTGTTTGATGAATGCCTTATCAATGTTTATGGATTTGATGAATTGGATATTTAAGACCTATTTGGATTCTTTTGTGATTGTCTTTAGTGATGATTTGATATAATCCCGCAGTTGAGAGGATCACGAGCAGCATCTTGCGATTGTACTTCATACTCTGAGAGATAGTCAGTTATATGCCAAGTTTTTAAAGTGTGAGTTTTTGTTGGGTTCGGTTGCCTTATTAGGCCATGTTGTATCTACAAAGGGCCTTAAAGGGGATCCTAAGAAGATTGAGGCAGTTTAGAACTGGCCTAGACCTACTTCAGCTGTGGAGATTTGGAGTTTCCTGGGTTTGGCAAGTAATTACCACAGGTTTGTGGAGGGGATTTCATTTATTGCAGCCCTATTGACTAGATTGAAAAATAAGGGTGCCCCATTTAGGTTGTTTGATGAGTGTGAGTTGAGCTTTCAGAATCTCAGGACCGATTTTACTACAGCCCTAGTATTAGAACTACCCATAAATTCAGGATCCTACATGATGTATTGTGATGTATTGTGTATTGGACCCAATGCAGTATTGCTGCAGGATGGTAGGGTGATTGCATAGGATTCATAGTAATAAAAGGTTCTTGAGAAGAATTACCATGTGCATGTCTTAGAGTTGGCAGCCATTGTTTATGCATTGAAGATTAGGAGGCATTACATCTACGGTATGTCGTCTAAGGCATTCCCAAAGCATCGTAGTCTATGGTATTTGTTCACGAAAAAGGATCTGAACTTGAGGCAATGGAGGTGGTTGGAACTATGGAATGCCTATGATATTACCATTTTGTTCATCTTGGGAAGGCCAAATTGGTGGTCGATGCCTTGCATAAAAAGGCTGGATGTATAGGTTGCTTTGCATATATTCCAATGGGTAAGAGGCCACTAGCATCAGATGTAAAGGCATTGGCCAATCAGTTCGTGAGGTTAGATCTTTCGGAGCCTAGTCGTATTCTAGCTTGCACAATCTCTCGGTCTTTGTATGAGCGCATCAGAGAGCGTCAGTGTGATGACCCCCATTTTCTTGTACTTAAAGAAAGGATACAGAAACGCTGATGCCAAGCAGGTTACTTTAAATATGATACGGTGTTGCAAATGTAGAGTCGGATTTGTGTGGCCAACATGGATAGGCTTCGTGAGTTGATTCTTGAGGAGGCCCATAGTTTGCGGTATTCCATTCATCCGGGAGCTGTCAAGATGTATTCGATTAATCCGGTATTCTATCCCACAGTTATTGAAGAAGTTTGACACAGTATGGGTCATTGTGGACTGGTTGACCATTGACCAAGTCAGCACATTTCATTCCAGTGGTAGTTACCTATTCTTCAGAGCAATATGATGATATCTATATCTGCGAGATTGTTCGATTTCAGAGAGTGTCGGTGTCCATTATTTTTTATTCGGGAACACATTTCACATCGCATTCCTGGAGGGATGTACAGCATGAGTTACGAACACGGGTTGAGTTGAGTATAGCATTTCACCCGTGGATGGATGGGTAGTCCAAGCGCACCATTCACATAGTAGAGGATATGTTTCATGCATGTGCTATGGATTCGGGGGTTTCTTAGGATCATTTCTTGCCACGTGCATAGTTTTTCGAGAATAACAGCTAACAATCGAGTATTCAGATGGCTCCTTATGAGGCCTTATTGTTGGAAATCATGTATATCTATGATATGTGCGCTTTGGTTGTATGAGCATGATTTTCAGGTATAGGTTTTGATGAAAGACAAACAATGAAGTCAAGTGTCAAACAACGATATAATATGACAATCAATCAAATGGCGAGAAGCATACTGATGACGGAATTGCATGAACGAGCCAAAGAGTTCAAGACCGAAGACCCAAGACGTAGGTCGTTTGGTAGAACCAATGTAAGGACAACGTTTAAGTTATCTTATCCTTTGGCTCAACATTAGGTCATCATAAACATGCATAAAATATTTTATTAAATTATATTTATCATAAACATGCATCTTTGTGTTAAAACAAAATGATGTTAAATGTTTTAAACATGTCTTTTAAATCTGGGTCTCAACAATCGATTATTTGAATCCTACAATCGATTGTATTAAGATAGTGTGATCTGAAGTTTTTCAAAATAGCAAACAATCGATTGTCTACTTTTAACAATCGATTATTTTGAGACAGTGTGCAACCGAAGTTTTTAAACATCTAAACAATCGATTGTTTTTGTCATACAATCGATTATATTCATAAACAATCGATTGTCATTTTCATACAATCGATTATATTTTGACCGTTCCCACAGAATCCTAAATTGATTTTTGAACGTTGAATACAATCGATTATTTAGTCCATACAATCGATTGTTTAGCCTAAAATCAGGAATCTGTCTTTTGAACGTTGGTCAAACAATCGATTATCTACTCCAAACAATCGATTGTTTGAGCACAGAATCAGGGATTTTATTTGTCAATTAAGCAACCGTCAGCACCACTTTTTCACCTATAAAAAGAGGTCTTTTGAGCTGATTTTAAAAACACACAACTCCTCCATACATTGTTATACATATTGATCATTTTCAAGCATCATTTTGGAGCTTTTGTTGAGCCATTTGATAGACAACTTTGTGTTGTTCATAGAGCTTATTGTGTATCTCTTTATCCACTCTATTGAGAGAGTATTTGTTGTAAAAGAGAGTTGTTTGAGAAGAACATATCTTCTCATTTGTCGGGTTTGCTAAGTACCCAAAGTCTTAGCGGTTGAAGTGTTGGGGTGAGGTATCCTCAAGCAAGTGAAGTCTTAAGGTGTGGTATCCTTGAGCAACTGTAACGGTTTGTTAAGCACCCGTAAGCTTGACGAAGTTAGTGGAAATCTCGAGAGAGTCTCTCGGGGACTGGACTAGCCACGGGTTGTGGTGAACCAGGATACATCGGTGCGTTCGTTTCTTATTATTTACTTATCGCACTTATTTCATTCCTGCAATTTTTAAATTCCGCAAGCTTACGCTGTTTTTTATTATAATGCTATTCAACCCCCCCCCCCCCCTAGCGTTAAGCGTATATTCTAACAATTGGTATCAGAGCCTAACCCTCTGAAAGCCTTAACCGGTTGAGAGAAATATATATATTTTTCTGTTGAGAATATTGAACGCAGGAACGATGGATGAAGGACAGTCCACCACTTGCCCTCCACTATTTGACGGAACAAACTATACATATTGGAAAGAGCGGATGAGCATCTTCCTCAAAGCAAGCAGTTTTCGTTTGTGGCAAATCATCAAAAACGGTGAACCAATGCCAACAAAGAAAGTTGGCGAGACCACGGTTCCAAAGAAGGAAGATGAATATGATGCCGAGGATATCAAGAAAGTTGAAAATAATGCAAGGGCCATCCATGTATTATATTGTGTAGCGAATCCAGATGATTATCGAAAAATCTCTTGCTGCACAACCGCCAAGGAGATGTGGGATAAGCTCGAGATCATTTATGAAGGTACGCCTCAAGTCCGAGAAGCCAAAATTGATTTTCTAACACATAAATATGAAATCTTTAAAATGGAGAAGGAACCCATTGGTGTTATGTTTGAACGATTTTTAAGAATCATCAACGATCTCCATGCTCTCGGGAAAGTTTACACGAACAAAGATCTTGTTCGAAAAGTCCTACGGAGTCTCACTCCCGAATGGCGCTCCAAAGCCAATGCCATCCAAGAGTCGATGGAATTCACGGATATCATAATTGATGGACTAAGTGGTAACCTCGAAACTTATGATAGCACAATTCTTAATCCTTATCTTAGAAGCAATTCGAATTTCGCCTTCAAAGCCTCATCCTCTAAAAGAGAAGAGCTAAGTGATTCGGAAAGGGATGATGATAATATTTCCAATGATAAACTTAAAAAGTTTTGTAAGTCTATGAAAAAAGACAAGAAAAAGAAGAAACACCATAGGCGCGTATCACGGGATTCGGACAGCTCAAGCGATGAAACCGCCGCATTGTGTCTCATGGCTAATGAAGGAGAAGAGGTAAGTACATCTAACTCTCACTCGTTTGAAGAATTACAAAATGCCTATGATGAATTGTATGGTGAATTTGTTAATGCTTCCAAAACTATCATAGAATTGAAGAAAACACTTTCTTTGCAGAAAACACTTTCTTTGCAAGAAACAGATTTTCAGAAAACACTTTCTTTACAAGAAAAAGAGTTTGAAAAATCCTCTTCTTTGAAAGAAATAGATTTTGAAAAATTGACTAATGAAAATGATGTTCTTAAAAATAAAATTGAAGTAAAATAATTTTTTGAAAAATGACATTGTTGATTTTAAAAATAATATCAAGGAATTGAATGAAGCCTCTTCTATTGATAAATGTTCCAATTGTTCTTCTTGTAGTTCTTTAAAACTAGAGAACACAGAACTTAGGAAAGCACTAGAAACACGCAGTGTTGATAGTCCTAAAATTGAAGATATTAAAAAGGATGAAAGTAATGAGGTCGGACCATCTAGAAAGAATTCTAGGAACCTCACTAATGAGTCTAAGATTAATTGTTTTAGACCACCTAGAAACAACTCTAGGAATTCTGTTAATGAGTCTAAAATGAATAATTTTGGACCACGTAGACACAATTCTAGGAATTTTATAAATGAGTCTAGAATGAATAACTTTCGACCACCTAGACATGACTCTAGGAAATTCAACGCTTCTAGGGGGAATAACTTTAGATCACCTAGAACGCATTTGGCTCAACCTAGACATATGCACAATCCTAATGTTGTATGTCACTATTGTAATCGGGTAGGACACATTGCACCCGTTTGTTTTGCTAAACATAGAGATTTATGTGTTGATTATGATTATTGTTACCCTAACCCCCAAGGACCCAAAACAAGTTGGGTACCAAAAACCTATTTTTAGGTTATTTTTGTAGGTGTGCTTGAAGACTACAATATTGTATTGGATGCACCAAGCACGAAACCTTAATGCATTAAGGGGGAACGTCGGTTAGTTATCGTATTTTGAATAAAAATGCATGAGTTGATATGTGCAAATAATCTATATCAGTTTTGGTTGATACATGCTTTAACAAGTTTTATTTTTGAATAACAATTAGTATCAATTGGTTTTATAATAAATGATTGATTCATGTTTTGATGAATATTTTTAGTTTAAATAACAATTGGCATAGTTGAGAAAAATGATCGTTATTATTAGTATGCCATTTACTAACTTTTTATATGACCTTGTCTATAACGATTGGTATCGTTAATGGTTTAAATAACTTTTGATATACTCTATTTTGCTAATGCCAAAAGGGGGAAGAATATGGGCGATATGCATGCTTTAATTGAGGGGGAATATTCAATTAAGGGGGAATTATATTGAATTGAATTAGTTGCATAAATTGTATGTTGAGATATAGCATCTATTTAGGGGGAATTCAATATGCATATCTTCCGTTGTTTGTCATTATCAAAAAGGGGGAAATTGTTGGAAATCATGTATATCTATGATATGTGCGCTTTGGTTGTATGAGCATGATTTTCAGGTATAGGTTTTGATGAATGACAAACAATGAAGTCAAGTGTCAAACAACGATATAATATGACAATCAATCAAATGGCGAGAAGCAAACTGATGACGGAATTGCATGAACGAGCCAAAGAGTTCAAGACCGAAGACCAAAGACGTAGGTCGTTTGGTAGAACCAATGTAAGGACAACGGTTAAGTTATCTTATCCTTTGGCTCAACATTAGGTCATCATAAACATGCATAAAATATTTTATTAAATCATATTTATCATAAACATGCATCTTTGTGTTAAAACAAAATGATGTTAAATGTTTTAAACATGTCTTTTAAATCTGGGTCTCAACAATCGATTATTTGAATCCTACAATCGATTGTATTAAGACAGTGTGATCTGAAGTTTTTCAAAATAGCAAACAATCGATTGTCTACTTTTAACAATCGATTATTTTGAGACAGTGTGCAACCGAAGTTTTTAAACATCTAAACAATCGATTGTTTTTGTCATACAATCGATTATATTCATAAACAATCGATTGTCATTTTCATACAATCGATTATATTTTGACCGTTCCCAAGAATCCTAAATTGATTTTTGAACGTTGAATACAATCAATTATTTAGTATATACAATCGATTGTTTAGCCTAAACTCAGGAATCTGTCTTTTGAACGTTGGTCAAACAATCGATTATCTACTCCAAACAATCGATTGTTTGAGCACAGAATCAGGGATTTTATTTGTCAATTAAGCAACGGTCAGCACCACTTTTTCACCTATAAAAAGAGGTCTTTTGAGCTGATTTTAAAAACACACAACTCCTCCATACATTGTTATACATATTGATCATTTTCAAGCATCATTTTAGAGCTTTTGTTGAGCCATTTGATAGACAACTTTGTGTTGTTCATAGAGCTTATTGTGTATCTCTTTATCCACTCTATTGAGAGAGTATTTGTTGTAAAAGAGAGTTGTTTGAGAAGAACATATCTTCTCATTTGTCGGGTTTGCTAAGTACCCAAAGTCTTAGTGGTTGAAGTCTTGGGGTGAGGTATCCTCAAGCAAGTGAAGTCTTAAGGTGTGGTATCCTTGAGCAACTGTAACGGTTTGTTAAGCACCCGTAAGCTTGACGAAGTTAGTGGAAATCTCGAGAGAGTCTCTCGGGGACTGGACTAGCCACGGGTTGTGGTGAACCAGGATACATCGGTGCGTTCGTTCCTTATTATTTACTTATCGCACTTATTTCATTCCTGCAATTTTTAAATTCCGCAAGCTTACGCTGTTTTTTATTATAACGCTATTCACCCCCCCCCCCTCTAGCGTTAAGCGTATATTCTAACACTTATATGGGAGGCGGTTTCATTATCCAATTGGTTGGTTTTAGTTAGGAGAGGCTCGGTTTTTGGGTACTTATTTGGTTCAAGATGCCTTCGAAAAGGTCAAGATGATTCAAGATCAGCCTCATACAGCACAGTCTAGGCAAAAGAGTTATGCCAATCGGAGGGTTCATGATGTTGCATTCATAGTTGGAGAGAGGATTTTTCTCTAGGTTTCACCATGAAGGGTGTGATGAGGTTCGGGAAGAAGGGAAAGTTGACCCATAGGTATATCGTACCTTTTGGGGTCCTTGAGAGAGTTGGTGAGGTAGCCTACAAGCTTGCATTACCACTTAGCTTATCAGCAGTTCACCCGGTGTTCTATGTTTTCATGCTCAAGAAGTATCACGATGATCCATCCCATGTATTGGATTTCAGTTCAGCCCAAGTGTACAAGGATTTGACTTAGGATGAGGAGTTGGTGCCTATTCTAGCATGGCAGGTCTGAAAGCTGAGGTCTAAGGGTTATCTGTCTGTTAGAGTGCAGTGGAGAGATCATCCAGTCGAGGCACCTACGTGGGAGTCTGAGTCTAATATACAGAATAGATACCCCACCTTTTCACCAGTTTCGGTACCTTTATATGTCCATTCGAGGATGAATGTTTGTTTTTAAAGGTGGAGAATGTGATAACCCGATAGGTAATTATGAGTTATATCCCTAATTTCCTTGCTATGAGACCTTGATTAGCTCCATTTAATATTTTTCGAATGGCGTGCATTGTCCGTGTCTTTTTCTAGAAAAATTTCATGTGAAAAAATGAAGAAAACATGAATTTTTATTTTATAATGACTTGAGTTGACTACAGCCAATATTTTATGTAAACTACACCTGATTGGTATTTTGATGATCCCGGTGGTTCCGTATCGTGATAATGGACTTGGGCGAATGCCCGGAATGAAATCGGAAGTCCCTAGCATGATTTTACTTGATATTTAGAAAAGTAGTAATTTGAAGGTTTAAAGATTTCCTAGGTTTGACTATTGGTTGAAGTTATTGCTACTAGGTTCGGATTACGGTTCCTAAACTTTGTATAGGTTCATTTTACTATTTAATACTTATCTGCAAAATTTGGTGCGAAAACGAACTTGATTTGATAATTTTCGGACGCTCGGTTGAGAATTTGAAAGTTCTTGAATTTTTTTTAAAATTTTATGCATTTTGATGTCCGATGCGTAGTTTTAGGTGACACATAACAAGGCCATCAGAATCAAATACCTCCAAATCAATTAGATTACGAAGGCGATCGAGCCACGTTCATCCACAAATCACACATATAGCCTTACCATACCAAAGGAATCGATCCTTTCCTTAACTGTGCTGATTCAAACCTCTACGAATCTGCTCAACTTCTTCCAATATACTCTTGACTTACCTTCAAAACAACACTTCTATTCAAACACACAAAGGACCTCAAATAATTTATCACAAGTGACTTAAATCATAAGACCATGTCATCTCAATACCCATAAACTATTTTAATTATACTCCCCTCATGCACAGAATAGCATCTCCAACTGATACAACTGCTTGGAGAGTTCTTCTGCGAATTTGAAGTTGTTTCCGCTCTTTCTTTATACCGTAGACCGGGTGGCAATCATAGAAATACTTCAAGTTCTTTCACACTTCGCTGCAAAACTAATTCCTTAGCCATATGATGAAAGTGAAAATACTTAGGCACCGCACTTTACTTCTTGAACCCACTATAACCATTATTGAGAGTCATCCACTCTGACCTGGTCCTGGATATATAGCTAGCAACCAGTGCTCTGATAGCACACGAATACCTAGAACAAGAAATTGAATGACTCTATTTCCTTGCACATTACCTTCACGAAAAGGTATCGAATCCGGGTCATTTCTGAACCTCCCGCACTAAATAAGGTGAAATTGTAACACACAACCATCAAATCCCTTGCTCGGCTTACCCCTGCTTTTTTCTTCCTTTAATCCTAGATAATCCACCAACGCGCTAAGGCACACAAACATGCGACACAATCTTAGACAGTAGGCTCCCCCACTTAGCTAATCCAAAATTAGATATATCCATAAGCACAATGACTCCTCATCCTCCACCTCCTTAGTTACCATGATTTCACACCCACTACGCCAGATTCCTCACAATCTCTTGTTAAAATTTGTATAACATAACTCAAATTATCATTTCTAAACGCATACTCGACCTCCTAAGTGATACACCATCTTCTTCAAGTGATCCCAGCTCATATCGTGGTACAAAATACATGTTGGATAGAAAATAAAGCTCTTTATAGGACCTTTACT
The DNA here is from genome assembly GCA_034376525.1 of Nicotiana benthamiana. Lineage (NCBI taxonomy): Eukaryota > Viridiplantae > Streptophyta > Magnoliopsida > Solanales > Solanaceae > Nicotiana > Nicotiana benthamiana. The sequence goes on along the minus strand of CM067329.1, from coordinate 34,510,440 downwards.
AGAAATCGAGCAACTCCTAACACCTCACATGAGATAGCCCACCTGTGTAACCCGATATCGACATCTTCCAATGATATTTGCTTGATTACAGTCACCACAAAATCAGTTAAACCTCCTGAGCCCATACTCGCCCATCAATCAAAAGAGCCTGCTCATTTCTATCAACATCAAATAAAGGTCCAACAATGCATTTAAAACTCAAAATCATATTACATCCCAAACAAGATCTTTCCGTCATATTCAAAATTTCAAAGAACAAATGCCACCATCTCAAGCAAAATACACAGACTTAGTCCCTTGTTCACCATGACCATAATCGCACCAAGACTTCTAGAATCATGTGGTTATCCTACCACGAAATCCATATGATACGCTAACATTCTCGCTTTGAGTTAACCATCTTCCGAAGCGAATTACTTGACCTCTAGCAATTCAACCTCCGTGAGGCACCTCCACGATGTCCGAACTCGCTACTTCGTCGACTAAATACTGAACATCCATAATCAGATTGCCTCTCCTCCATTGGGATAAACTGTTGAATTATAAACCTTGAACCAAATACTTCTCCTCTCAAATCATTCATTGCTGCAACACATAATTAAGCATTCTACAATTTACACCAGTATTGTGTAGTAATAACATATGAATATCACACTGTGTCGTGCATAGCCTCGAAACTGTAGGCAACGCTAGCACTGGGCTGAAACGATGGAACACCCCTCCACAAAGCAACGATAATAGTCTACCCAAATGCACAAGGATAAAAATCATGCACCACATCTGCAGCACCGCTACAAAATCCTTGATTCCTAATTGATGACAAGATCTTAACATCATATAAGAATGGATATGAAGTAAATCACTACATAAGCTTCAATGGAATGAAATCATACGATGAGGAATCAAAAAGGGAAAAGTGCTCCTAACAGCTCTGTGGCCTCTCAAAGATAAGTACAGACGTTTCCGTACCAATCCACAAGACTCTACTAGACTCGCTCATGACTCGTGATACCCAAGTGAACCTTGGTGTCTAATACTAAGCTGTCACGACCCAATTTCCACTATAGGTCATAATGGCACCCAACGTCGCCATTAGGCAAGCCAATGGTGAACTATCACTTTAATTATTCATATTTTTATTTTTTCAAAATCATACGTTTTATTAAGTAAAGAGTTGAATATATTTAAAAATCATGAATACGTACAATATTAGTAAGATATAAATAAAAGGTGAAATTGTCAAGCCGAACCATAAACAACCACTAGAGCATCCGAAAATCCGGTGTAACAAGTGCATGAGCATTTATTAAAGAGTACAATATTACTACAACATCAGTATGAAATATAAAATAGAAAAGATAAAGTAAATAAATAAGATGGAGGTGCGGTGCGTAGGTAGAATACAGCTCACCATAAAGTCCCCTCAACAGTTGCACATACACGCCCAGATGACCATCAAAGACTTGTCAGATCAAGCACATTTAGTACAAAAGTGTAGTATAAGTACGTAAATCAATGCATACCTAGTAGGTATCTAGCCTATTCCTAGAGAAGCAGTGATGAGGGGTCGATATTGGCACTTACTAGTGGTCCAATAAATAAGATGCAGGAACCATAAGCAGGCATAAAATACAACAGCATCAATAGAATAAGAAGCAGTAATCAACATTAGCCTTTAACAAAAGATCAATTTAAAATTTCCACATGGCACATGCCATCTCAATAAATAAGAATTGTCGAATAAATATTAGATATCCGGTCACAAGGGAATATCATGTAATTTCCATGTCCCAAATCAAGAGGGTAATCTCGTGGGTATTCGGACTCCTAGTAATTTTTACACACGAATTATGTCGAGGTCATTCGGCATAACCCATATAGGGTTGTACATACATTGTCGAGGCCGTACAACCCAATCCATGAATATATCTCATATATACATATATTGCCAAGGCATTCTGCCGATTCCTTGGAAGAGAAGAAACTTATCGAACTACGAGCTATATGTTTAAATATATAAACGGGAATGAGGCAATCATGTCTTGTTACCAATTTTCAAATATCTTGCCAGCAATTCAAGATAATGTGATTCAGTCTAACATTGATCTCTAATCGCATTTTATTTACAAGTCTTAGGAAATTAAATTAACAAGTTGAATTCAGATAATGTGAATGTTGCATGATAAAGTTCTAATTCTACCCGGCCATAAACATAATATTAGCTCCGTACAGACTCGCATCGCCTCGTGCATACGTAGCCCCCACAATAAGTAGCACATATCCAATACACACCTAGGGGGTAATTTCCCCCTCACAAGGTTAGACATGAGACTTACTTCGCTCAAGAGTTCCATAACCGGCTTCAACACCTCATTAATCCATCAAACCAATACCATCAATCTGAAACTAGTCAAAACATTCAAACAGATAAAAATATACTATCATACTTATATTTAATCAATTTATAATAATGTTCAACTCCGCTCAAAAGTCAACAAAGTCAACCCTCTGTCACATGTTCTTGGATTCCATAAATAAAGATAAAAATTAACCATAACACTACGAACTCAAATATATAATGTATTCCTAATTCCATGTCCAATTTCATGGTCAAAATCCAAAAATACCATTTCTAGGTTTTCTTCAAAAAATTCCATAATTTCTATCATATTTCATGTTAACATCCATATAAAACCCATGTATTTAACTTGAAACAAGTAGGAATAAGTTACCTTATGTTATATGGCGAAAATGATCTTCAAAAATCACCCAAAATCGCTCACATGAGCTCCAGCAACTTAAAAGTTATGAAATGAGCTCAAAATCCCGAAATTAGATGTTTAATACACCTTCCAGGCCTCCTTCATCGCGATCCGTGGTCATTATCCATGCTATCACGGTTAACAAAAGTTCTAGCATTGTTTCCTTCATCGTGATCGCAGCCAAAACCCCATGATCGTAATGTTTAAATTTTGTTTCCTCTTCATAGACACTTTTCGGTATAATGGCCATAACTTTTTGTAAAAAGTTTAAAATGGAAAACATTTTAATTTTCAGAAAATTAGATTAAAAGATCTACAACTTCATTTTTGGATCATCGTTAAATTCTTTATAATTACATGATATAGGCTCTCGAAGTTAGACTAGTGACAGCGAAAACTCCTTCTACATGATTGCGACCTTTCCTCCGTGATGACGATTCACAAAGGCTTGGATTGAACTTTTCTCTTTGCGATCAGAGCCAAGACCTCCACGATTGAGAAGAACACCCCTGGCATCAGATAAAAGTAGTTCAAAATGGTCTAAAAGTGGTCTGAAACCACCCCAAAATGCACCCGAGGTCGAAGGAACCATGTCCAATCATTCTAAAAAGCTTATATACCCTATGTAAACTTTTTCAAAGTTGTGGAACATGAATAAAAACATCAAAATCAAGAATCAAAGATCAAAATCAATCTCTTAAACTCTCTTAACTTTCAAACCGTCATCCTTCGCCGAAAGCGCCTGAATCCCACTTAGACATTCCGGAATGACACCAAATTTTACGTACAAGGCACAAATCACAATACAAATCTATTCCAAGGCTTGGTCTCCCTAATTAATGTATATGGTGTGGACGGTACCATATAAACATCTAGGAATCATGCTGAATTTCTATTTTATACCCCTAAAATGCCAAAAACTGTGGCATGATCATGGAGAAGCGATGACTATTGTTCCTTAGATTATTTTTTATGGGCCCTTAAAATTAAATAGATTCAAGGCCAATCTTCGAATTGATGTGCATGGCATGGACTATGGCACACGAAAATCTCTGAATCGAGCTGAATTCTTTTTTTATCGTCCTAAAATACTAAACACAAAGAGTGGTCCTGGAAAATTGATGAATATTTCTCCTTAGGTTATTTTTATGGTCCTACAAAACTTTAGGAGTTTCTGTACAATTCTCTGAAACGTATGAAGAAGGTGTGGACTATAGCACACCAAAATTTAAGAATCGAGCTGAATTCCTGTTTTATGGCTCTAAATGCCTAAAAATAAGAAACAGTCATGGTGTAGTGATGACTATTGTTCTTTAGGTTATTTTTTATGGATCTGTAAATTTTAGGAGACTCAAGGTGTAACAAAATCATCATATGAACCTGCTGGAACCTTCAAATACTAATTCCGAGGTCGTTTACTCAAAAATCCAATCCTAGTTCATTCTTTCAACTTAAAGCTTCCGAAATGGGAATTTTCATTTAAATTTAACTCCGAACTTCCTGAATTTCAATTTTGACCATACTCACAAGTAAATATACCCGAAACAAAGCTACTCATGGCATCAGACCGCTGAACGACGTGCTACAGCTCAAAATGATCAGAAGTGAATTCGGAGGTCTGTAGGTCATTGTGAAGCCCATTGGCTAAAGCTAGAAATTTGAAGGTTTTTGAGAAGTTTGACCGGAAGTGGACTTTTTGATATCAAACTCGGAATCCAATTCCAAAAGTTTGAGTAGGTCTGTAATATCAAATATGACTTGTGTGCAAAATTTGAAGTCAATCGGACGTGATTTGATAGGTTGCAGCATCAGAAATAGAAGTTGGAAACTTCAAAGTTCATCAAGCATGGATTGGAGGTTGATTCGTGGTGTTTGCATTGTTTGATGTGATTTGACGTCTCGAGTGAGTCCATAATGTGTTTTGGGATTGGTTGGGGTCTCGGGGCCTCAGGTGAATTCCGGGTGGTTAACGGATCAAAAATTGGAGGTTTGGAAAAAATGAGTTTGCTGGTTGCTGGTATTTTCCCTTCTACGGAAATCGAACCGCAGAAGTGGTCCCGTAGAAGTGGACAGGGAGATGCAAAAGCGGAATAGGGTCTAGGACCAAGGACTTCCAGAAGCGGCCCAGGGACCACAGAATCGGCCAATGGCCTTTTGCCCAATGACGCAGAAGCAGAAAAAAAGTCGCAAAAGCGACAACTGCAAAAGCGAACGAGGCACCGTAGAAGTGAAAATGGCTGGAGCAGAAGCCTTATTTTTAAAGTCGAGAATTGGCCATTTCTTTCACATTTTTCATTTCATTGTGGCGATTTCGAAGCTTGTGGAGAGGGTCTTTCACCTAGCAACTTGGAGGTAAGTTAATCCTACATATCGTAAGTAAAATGCATAGATTATGGGTAAATTTAACATGTGAAATTAAGGAAAATCAAGGGTTTTAGATGAAAATCTAGAATTTGGTAAAAAAAGATTTGACCACGATTTTGAGTGGGGAATTAAGAGAGAGTTATATATTTGAATTCCTAAGGTCATGTGTAAACTTTATCTTTGAGATATTTCGGATTTTGGGCACGTGGGCCCGAGGGAATTTTGGTGTTTTCACAAAACGGAGTTGGGAAATTTTATAATTCTAATTGTAAGCAAGTATTCGAGTAACCAAGTGACGAGAGTCCGTGCATAGCTACTATTATGCTATTGTCCGGGTAGTCTAGGACCCAAAAGCATGTTATACTTGGATTAGCTATAAATCATTAATGGCTTGAACTGATTTAATCATGTTAAATTAATAAGCGGATTCCTAAAAGGACTAAAGCTATGTTTTCCTCAAATTAATGAAAAGGAATTGACCTTACTTGGATATTTGCTCTACGCTGATTGTTTGACTGATTGTCTATCTGCGTATGTTTATTTTTGGAATGGGTCGATCGCCTCAGTGAAATAGATGCACCTATGGTATGGGCCGCTCGACATTCGATAGTGCACACTTTACATTTCTGTTGGAGTGGGTCGTCAACCTCGTCATGATTTGTGCATGTTTGTAATGTTGTCTTGAACTTATTTGGGTTGTTTCATGCCTCACTGTGGCTCAAGATCATATTGTTAATAATAACAAGAAATATAAGGAAATTATTCCATGAAAAAATTATATGTTTACTTGTTTCCTCTATCTCGATTGGAACCATGTTTATAAAACAAATCCATTGTTTAATATATTTATTATGGATAAATAGTCATTGGACTGCTAGTGAGTGTCAAGGTTGACCATCTCGTCTCTCCACCCTTTCGGGATTAAGCGGGACACTCATTGGTTACACGTTGTTTTTGTTCTCATACTACACTTGCAAGCGTGGTGGAGCTTTCTTCAATGATCGGGTGTCATGGTCCTATTGGAATGTACCAAGTTCGTTGATTTTATAATGTGCTACAATTTGCCTTTATGGCAGGATACTGTGAAATATTAATGTAGATGCGACTATCAGCTATCGCATGGTACGGTGGTTCAAGATCAGATCAGAATTTCTAATGTTGACGGATCGATAAAGATTATCTTCGGAAAGGCTTCAAGAGTAGCAGCTATTATGGGTTCAAGAGCCACGAAGATAGGTTTTATTAAAGGCAACAATTAAGAATCAGAGCATGAGGAAAGACATGTGGGAAGTGTCAGGCAGTGTTTAAAACTTCTAGGAGTATGAGGAGCAAGGTCGAGGGGTTAATTAAAAAGATGAGTTCTGCCAAAGGGGGAAAGTGGCAGGTGTTGCATATAGGCTTGGTAGAAGGACGACTACGTGCCTTAAGGAGAGTTTGGATCGAATTGGGGATTTTAATGATTAGTAATTGAAGCCTATGAGTATGATATGAAGTATGGGCTATTGGTGTCATAGTGAATGTACCTCGTGCAGCGGCGTGGGAAGATGTCGATTCCCCATGAGCAGGTTAGCGGTCGCGTGGTCGGCAAAGCTTCAGCAAAGAATTATATTTGTTGTTCATCAAAGAGATCGGTCGTGCGATTATGGATGATGATTCAAAATATGAAAGGTGGGGATTTATAGGAAAATTCCGAGAAACTTTTATAATTTATTGCGCGATATCATGTCAATAAGAGGTAAAGAGGTCGGACAAACTCTAAAATTATGAAATGATGGCTTCAAGCTAAGTGGGAGAGTCCCACCGCTTATGATTGGGCTGTATAATTATCTACTTGCGTGACTTTTGGCTATTAGCATATTGATGGATTGTTTCAACTATAAGAAAAATATTATAAGTGGTAATTCGAGCAAAGGAATTGTTTGAAGCATGCTATGGTTGGCCTTAATGGCTCATGTTCGGACTTGGAAAGAGGATAAGTATTTATTCCTTGTATAGATGCAGGTTTCAGAGGAAGTGATTCCGTCTTGTGCTTTGCGGAGATAGTGTTCGTGTGTTATAAGATCTATGGGGTGAGTTATAGTCGGGACCAAGACAGAGCGGGTGGCTCTCAATAATGGTCCTAGTGAATCCTAGAGTTTAAGTGTGGTGCTCAATAATTTTGAGCCTATGGTTACATTTAAGAATCAAGTTTTGTAGCAGCTTATGGGAAGGTGACCATGATGTTCTACGATATTTCTACTTGTGGTGTAGCATTTGGGTGATATGAAATAGTTCGTGGGAATTGAGACAGCCTGGTCTCATGGTTCAAGGTCACTAGGTGTGAGTGTAGATGGAGTACGTTATTCGTTGAATGGAGTTAGCGTTATTTCTAAGGAAAGCAAGGATAAATTGGAAGAAGGTAAATTGGTTAATTATAGTTGAATTGGCATGTTGGGGCCCGCGATCAGTTGAGTCCGCGTGATCAATTTATGTGTATGATTTGTGGCGGTGCTTGTGACGTTTGTCGGGCGTCGTAATTGATGTTATTCAGAAGCATTCTTTGTTAAGTCTTGTTAAGTGGAAGCGGATTCCGGAAGGGCTATACTGGCTTGGACCACTACTTGCAGATTCGCATATTCTACAGTTATGGGAATTTACCCGTGTGTTGCTATGATTCTCCCGAAGTGACTTAGTTGCAAGTTCTTATATGATGAAGTTCTAAAATATTAATGATATTTGAGCTATGATAAAAAGTGTTTTCTATTGTATTTTGCATGTTGGGTGTAGTGAGCAACATTGAAATTCGAAGTGAGGATCAAGGTTGCATTTTCGTGCTGGTAAGGATGTCACGGTCGGATGTGCAAGGAAAAGGTTGAATGATTGAGGTAAATTGGTTTTGTCTTTAGCGTCACTCGATATCGATGTGTTGTTAAAGAGGTTTGCATCCTGGTTGAGGATTCTTAATCGTTTTTCATTGTCAGTTCGTATGGTGGGTTAGAGGTGTGGACCCGTTATGTATTTCGGGAGATCGTGGGAGTGTGTCCCTCGGGAAGATTGCATAAGTGTGATATGTAGTCACTCGATTAATTAATGATTTAAACCAAGTATGAGAATTGTGGTAATATTATTAATGTGAGAATTTAGGCCTGGAGGGCACTTTGTTTATTAGGATATGAATGGAGGAGGTTGTTCCGGTTATGAAGGTTGTTCTTGTATGTTAAGAGGAAGAATGAGTTATTGTAAACCGTTGAAAGGATATAAGCCAAGTTGGTGCTATCAGAAATTGGCTTGAGATCAGTGGATTGATTTTTTTGTGAACAAGGCTTTATATCATGCCAGTTGTGTTCGTTTCAGCTGGCATCGCAGAAGCGGCCTAGGGAACGCAGAAGCGGTGCCGCTTAAGCGGCCCCCAGACCACAGAAGCGGTCAGTGGCCTTTTGCCCAAAGTCGCAAAAGCGTAAAAAAAGTCGCAGAAGCGATAACCATAGAAGCGAAAGAGGCACCACAGAAGTGAAAATGGCTGGAGCGGAAGCCTTATTTGAAAAGTCGGGAATTGGCCATTTCTTTCACATTTTTCATTTCATTGGGGCAGTTTTGGAGCTTGTGGAGAGGGGCTTCCACCTAGAAACTTGGAGGTAAGTTAATACTACATATCGTATGTTAAATGCATAGATTATGGGTAAATTTAACATGTGAAATTAAGGAAAATCAAGGGTTTTAGATGAAAACATAGAATTTGGTAAAAACAAGATTTGACCATGATTTTTGAGTGGGGAATTAAGAGAAAATTATATATTTGAATTTCTATTATCATGAGTAAACTTTATCTTCGAGAAATTTCAGATTCCGGACACGTGGGCCGGAGGGCATTTTGGTCATTTCATAAAATAGAGTTGGGGAATTTTATAATTTGAATTATTAATATGTATTCGAGTATATTCTCATTAGTTTGGTGTTACTTGGCTAGTTTTGGAGCTCGGTGCGTTGGTTCGAGCTTTCGGAATGATAAAGAAGGCCGGTTATGAATCTTCAGGCGGGGTGGGTCTCCTTTCTAATCCTGTGAGGGGAAAATTACCTCATAGTTGAGTTAATTGATTATGTGCTCCTAATTGTGGGGGCTACGGATGCACGAGGTGATGAGAGTCCATGTGTAGCTACTATTATACTATTGTCCAGGTAGTCTAGGACCCAAAAGCATGTTATACTTGGATTAGTTCTAAATCATTGATGGCTTGAAATGCTTTAATCATGTTAAATTAATAAGCGGATTTCTAAAAGGACAAAAGTTAAGTTTTCCTCAAATTATTAAAAAGGAATGAACCTTACTTGGATATTTGCTCCACGCTGACTGTTTGATTGATTGTCTGTCAGCGTATGTTTATTTTTTCAAACGTGCCGATCGCCTCGGTAAAATAGATGCATCTATGGTACGGGCCACTCGACCCTCGGTAGTGCACACTTTACATTTCTATTGGAGCGAGTCGTCGACCTCGGTATGATTTGCGCATGTTTGTGCTGTAGTCTTGAACTTATTTGGGTTATTTCATGCCTTACTATGGCTCGAGATCATATTATTAATAATAACAAGAAATATAAGAAAATTTTTCCATGAAAGAATTATATGTTTACTTGTTTCCTCTATCGGGATTAGAGCCATGTTTATAAAACATATCCACTGTTTAATATATTTATTATGGATAAATAGTCGTTGGACTACTAGTGAGTGTCAAGGTTGACCATCTCGTCTCTACCCCTTTGGGATTAGGCGGGACACTAATTGGGTACACGTTGTTTTTGTATCATAGTACACTTGCTGGGAATCTTGTTGCACAGGTATATGTGACTCCAACAGTCTGCTAGGCATAGCAGCATGGATGATTCTTGGACTAGCTGAGTTGTATCATTCGAGATGGCCGCAACTAGAATAGTCCCTTCCTTTGTACTGTATTTACCTTCCATCCATTGTATTTCGGACGGATGTTGCATGTTATTTCCCTTATCAATATATGCCCATGCACTTGTTACACCGGGTTCTGGCATGGTTTGAAGTATCGTACTAATTGCTTAACTTTTAGATTTGATTTGAAATTATATTCTTAAACATTTCTAAATAATGAAGGAAAATCTTGGATTTCAAATGTGTTAAAATGAGATTTAATTAAACATTTGAGTTGGCTGGCCTAACAGCAGTGTCTGATGCTACCATGACCCTTAGTGGGTTTTTGGTCGTGACACAGGGTCGTTCGCCCTAATTAATGCAGATAGCACGGACTATAGCATAAGAAAATGTGGAAATCGGGCTAAATTCCTATTTTATGGTCCTAAAATACCAAAAGTGTGCAATTGTCATGTCTAATCTATGACTATTGTTCCTTTGGTCATTTGTAATTGTCCCAAAAAATTTTAGGAGATTCGAGGTCGGTCTCCTGAATTCTTACAAATGGTGTGGATGCCTATGAAAATTTAGAAAGTGGTTGAATACTATTCTATGGCCCTAAAACTCCAACGAAATGAGGAACGGTCATGGAAAACCGATGAATATTGTTACTTAGGGAATTTTTTATGGGACCTTAAAATATTTGAATATTCGTGTCGATTGCCGGAATCCATGCAGGTGGCACATACTATAACACAAGAAAATCTGGGAATTGGACTGAATTTTTGTTTTATGGCCATAAATGCTAAAACACAAGGAACGGTCATGAGAAGCAATGACTACTATCTCATAGATCATTTTTTATGGGCTCGAAAAAACGTTAGGCGATTTGTGGTCAGTAGCCCGAATTAATACTTAGCATGGACTATAGCATACAAAAATTTGAGAATTTGGTGAAATTCCTATTTTATGTCCCTAAATGTGATAAAATGAGGAACGGTTATGGCGAAGCAATGACTTTTTTCCTTCGGTAGTATTTTATGTGCCCGCAAAATTTTTGGAGATTCAAGACCGATCTTCTGAATTCATGCAGATGGCGTTATAGCATACAGAAAATCTTGGAATCGGGATTAATTCCTGTATTATGGTCCCAAAAAATTAGGAATGATCATGGAGAAGCGATGACTATTGTTACTTAGGCATAGACTATAGCACAAGAAAATTTGCGAATCACGCTAAATTCCTATTTTATAACCCTAAAATGCAAAAAATGATGAACGGTCATGGAGAAAATGACAATTGTTCTAGTAACGACCCGCCCGGTCATTTTAAGATTTTGCACTTTGCTCGCTAGTTCTTAGGCATGACTAGCCTCGTGTGATGTATTATGACTTATGTAAATCGTCGATTTTGATCTTCAGGTAATCAGAATGAATTTGGAAGAACAGTTCATTATTTGAAACATAAAATTTAAAAGGTTTCACCAAGTTTTGACTTTTTAATATTTGATATCTGATTTGGATTTATATTATTCGGTTAGCTCTGTAAGGTTATTTTTGACTTGGGAGCACGTCTGGAATATATTTTGGAGGTCCATAGCAGATTTATGCTTGAATTGACGAAATTGGAAATTTAGCATTTTTCGGTCGATAGTGGAAATTTTGTTATCAGGGCCGGAATGGAATTTCAGAGATTAGAGTTGGTCCGTTGTATCATTTTTTATGTGTGTGCAAAATTTTAAATCATTCAGACGAGGTTTGATAGACTTCTTGATCGAATTTGGAATTCGAAGTTTTTGGAGTTCCTAGCCTTGAATACCTGGATAATTTGATGTTTTGATGTTGTTCTAAGTGTTCCAAAGGTTGGATCAAGATTTAATGATGTTATTGAAAATGTTGGCATGTTTGATTGAGGTCATGAGGGCCTTGGGTGAGTTTCAGATGCTCAACGGGTCATTTTTTTGGACATAAGGAGTTGTTGGTTTGGTGGTGTTCTACAACTGGTATGTTCTTCATCGCGATCGCGGAGGAGGTTCGCGATCACGTAAGACTAATGGGAGGCCAACTAGGTTAACTCTTGCATTTGCAAAAAGAGTTACATGATTGCGTAGGTCAATCAAGTTGTACACCGTGCGAACGCGTAGGCTAGGCCACGTTTGCATAGAAGAAATAAGGCGGCAAAGGAATTGGGTGTTGCCCTTCGTGTTCATGTAGGGTCAAGCGCGATCGCGTAGATCAGGGGAACCAATTCATTGTGTTCACATGTGGATTAACACGGTCACGTAGAGTAAAATATTAAGGCAGCAAATCTGTTCTTCGCAATTGCAATTGAGGAAAATTGCCTGGGCAGAATATTTAAAAGTTGTTTTCACAATTTTTGGTATATTTCCTCCATTATTGAGCGTTTTTGGAGGTTTTTGAGAAGGATTGAAGAGGGAACCGAAGGAAAGAACTTAGAGTTAAAATTTTGAACTAAATATTCAATCCTATGTTGATTCTTACTTGTTTAAACATGAAATTAGTGGGAGTTAAAGCCTAAAATTGGGGAATTCAGGCTTTAAATTTGTGAGTGCAGATTGGGGATTTTGAGGTGCCATATGAGGCCCGATTTTGATGTTCTTGGTATGTATGGACTCATGGGAGGATAAGGATTCCATTGATTTGATTTTTATTAAGTTCCGAGATGTGGGCTCGGGGGTTGGGTTTGGCAAAATTCGAAATTCTTGGTATACATTTGTTATTTCCGAGTGGGCTTTGTTCCCACTCGAAATACATTTGTTATTTACGCTGCAATGGATTCGCTTCCGTTTTAAATTTCAAAATTAATGGTGATAGATTAAATCTGATTCCTATAAATTTGGCGCCTTTTTAGTGTCGAATCTACCTATTTTTGGTTTGGTACAAATTTTGTAATCAAAATATGGACTAGGCGGGTAAATACCAAATTATGAACACTTTTAATAATAAAGTTTGGTATATGATATAGATAGGGAAAAATCCATTATCTTATATTATACATATGATTCCTTTCTAAAATACGTTTACTTGCGGCCAATTATATATGTACTTTTTTCCTTTTTCTATTTCTTAGTCAAAATATTGATCAATATTTTTACCGTGTAAAATAATTTCACATTTGAAAAGATTGTCATTTGATTATTTTCTAATATTTAGACAATAAAAAAATTGACAAAATATTTGACATACTCAAATTCTTAGTTCTTCTATTGGTTAGAGGAAAAAGAATGTTCTAGTTGCTAATTAATAGTTTTTAATAAGAAAATGACTTATCGAAGTACACATTTTCTTTATTTTGGATCCCTAAATTAAATATTAGGAGTTCCTATATAATTCAAATAAGGAAAGAAATTTTGATTTATTTCAAAGTCCTAAAATTAAAAGAAAATTATTTAAATATGATTTTATTCAATATAAAACTTATTTTTAAAGGGTAAAAAAGAAGAACGTCATTTCGTTAAAGAGTTTCGTACTTGTAATATGATATAGATTAGGGGGTATTCAAAGTAAAAATATAACATCTTAAAAATATAAACTATAAGTGTTAAAAAAGACTCATAAATTTTGTTTGATAAGGAGCAATGTTATCAAAAACTCCATAACAAAAGTAGTTAATTAGAATTTCTGTTTTTAATAAATTATTTTATTCTTTATTTACGATTTGATTACTTGTTGAAAAAAATATGCTTTTTCTTTTATTTAGCTTAACTTTTAGGAAATGAACAAAATGTAATTATTTTTTGAAGGGACCTTTACAAAAATAGCCGGTCATATTCATTATTTATTTTTTTCTAGCTATAAACATATATTTATCTATTGAATATATATAATTATACAGTTATATACATAAATTATGATATATTATACCATCATCTAGGGTTGTTCAAACCAAACGGGAAAATCACACCAAACCGAAAAATCAAACCAAACCAATTAAAAAACTAGACTATGTTTGGTTTGACTTGGTTTGATATTGAGTAAAAAAACCCAAACCAAACCGACATATAAATATATATAGTTTATTTATATTTTTAAGACTTTATAGTGAATTTTCTTTAGAAAATATAGAAATATTTGGGATCCTCTCATGTATTACCCTATAAGCGTAAATTAACGAAAAATTATTGTTAGACGACTAAGAAAATAACTATGATGTGTTACTACAAAAATTCTCCCATTAGAATATTTTATTAGATCATATGTTTGTCAATTTTTCATATTTACTAAACATATATTCACTTATCAAAGCTTTATTTATAATTTTAACAAAGTAAGATTGAACTAATATTCATATAATAAAAAGATCCCAAAACCCGACAAAACGGAACCAATCCAAATCGATATAGTCGATTTGGTTTGGTTTTGATAAAAACTTAACCAATCCGGTTCATGTATACCCCTACCTTCGTCAGTTATTTTTAGTTTAAGTTGTTAGGTGAGCAGCTATTTGGGATCTTTTTTGAAATACATTTTTCTCATTTATTTAAGTATGCATGTTTTTATTTTTATTCTATTTGCCCGAGGAATTTAGAACTGTTCTTTTTTCTTTTAACTAGTTTAGCTTTTTTTGACTTGTCTAAGTATATTTCATAGATTAAACAAAAAGGTAATTACACTCACTATATGTCTTTTATTTAAATTAAAAATTACTAAATACTTTGAGGATAATTCCGTTCCTTCTTGAATATTTTTTATTTACATTTAGGATATTTTTATTTTTCGTAAAATAAATATTTTGATACTTTGACATAAAAGAAATAAGATTAATGAACATATTTCAAATGATCAAATTAACAATAGAATTTTGTTTTGCTATCTTTCGGTTACCAGAAAGGAAGAGAATATTTTAATGGTTCTTTTTTTCTTTTACTGCTTGATAAGCAGCAAAATGAAAAGTTTTTTTTTTGGTTTCTCACGCGATGTCTGGTTTCGCATTGGGGCCCGACTAAATTCGGATTCGCGCCGGGAAGTCCCACAATGGGGCACTTCCTAACAAAGGCGACTCCATATCCAGGGCTCGAACTCGAGACCTCTAATTAAAGATGAAGGAGTACCTACCACTCCACCACAACTCTTGTTGGTAAAAAAAATTAAAAGTTTCTCACAACAAAAATAGATATATTTTTCTTCTTTCACAATTTTGAGAATTAAAGTTGGAATACAAATGCCTAACTATTAGTTTAGTCCAAGGTACGATTTTCTCTGTTAAAAAGATTTAGAAAAAATCAAAGCTGGATAATTTTAGTAAACTTCAATTTTTCTAAGTATATCAGGATATCTTAAATTAAATAATTCAACGAAGAAAAATATCTAATAACCTTTATTTAGTTGATTCCAAGTCAAATGACTATTTTATTTAATATAAAATTTATTTTAAAAGGATAAAAAAAAGCGAACGATATTTTACTTAAGGGTATTCGTGCTTTTAATATAATATAAATACATGAAGAACACGAGTTCTCGGGTGAAATTCCACCAATATCAAATATTCTCAGCCACTTAATTGCAATCTTCAATGAAGATTCTCTTTTTTCGCCCTTAATTTATATATTTTGATTTCTAATATTGTAAGAATTTAACCATATTGATAGTGTAAAAGTTATTTACATAATCAAGTAATTTATTTGATTTAAAAAAAAAAGGACAATCTGATATACAAAGTATCTCGTATTCACATAAGGTTCGAGGAAAACTTACCACAATACAAGCATTAATGACTATTTATACATTTCGAGCTCATGACCAATAAATCATATGGAGACAATTTTACTATTGATCCGATACTCGCCTTCCCTATGTAAAATATTTATAGTTTGGAGCGACAAATTAGTGAACCAACATAAAACATAAACATACTACATACCCTTGAAATAACATTCAGAGAAAATTGTTGAGGACAAAATCGTAAAATACATTTGCCCAAAGAAGAGGATATATTAGTCTTTTAAACGGTACGCAAACAACCCTAGGGTTTCTCCTCCTCAGCCTCCTACAAAAACCCCATTTACATACAATTCGTAACGCCTCTGTATATCATTGAGATAGAAAGCTAGAGAGAAACGAAGAAAGAGCAAAAAAATGGGAGTTTTCACATTCGTTTGCAAGGGTTCAGGAGATGAATGGAGTGCTAAGCAACTCCAGGGTGATCTAGAAGCTTCTGCTTCTTGCTCCTATGATCTTCAGCGCAAGCTTGTTCAAGCTGCTCTTTCCACTGACTCTTCTGGTGGCGTTCAGTCCTCTTTCTCCTACGTTACACCTTCCTCCGCTGTCTTTCAGGTATTTTCCTTTCTTAACCCTTTTCGTTAAAAGAATTTTGAAAAATTTAATGGGTCTCTTTTCGCTTTGATGAATCGTTTTGGATCTGTTTTTTTCTTTTCCTTTTCCTGAGCCGAGTGTCGATTGGAAACAGCCTCTTTACCCTTTCGGGTAGGGGGTAACGGTAGGGGTAGCTGTTGTTGTATTTGTATTCCTTTTTGTTCTGAAATTATCTGTGCAATTTTGACTTGAATCACTCGTATTATGTTTATTTTAGGGTAATAGTATAATAAATGTATTTTATTGTAAATAATGTATATTCTGGTCCCTAGTGTTAAAAGATGTTAATTTGAAATGTGTGTATGTATGTGCGTGTGTGTGTGTATGTTTGTGCACGTGTATGTGTGTAGTGAGTGAACATATAACCAATGGTTGAAAAGGTAGTCTGATAAGGAAAAGCTGAATTTGGTTTACTAAATGAATTGAATTCTTGAAAGTTGTCATGTGAGCGAAAATTTGTAGAACACGCCCCAGGATTTTAGTTTAGAGGCATTATGTGTTGATAAGCACAGGGTTTTTGAACCCTGTGGTAGTCAAGAGCCTGGTATTTAGGTGGAGAAAAATAGAGGGGTGGGCTGTTCATATAGTTTTGAACTGTGTGCCACTGCAGATCTGAGTTAGAACAAATGGAGTTGAATTATATGAAGAATTCTGAGTGGGAGTATGCTTGTTCATCTGTCCGATTTAGCTCAAGAATTCAGTATGTATAGATTTTGTCTTTCTGGTTCTCGTGCAGTTACCATATGTACTAAAGAGTTTCACCTTATTGATTAGTTGAAGAACAAACCTTGTATGGAAATAAAAGAAAACTTTTAATCGATATTTGATTATTTTCCTGTATTATAGATGATATTTGTTACTATTTTTGTGCTTGTAATTGTGAAGTAGCTTGCTTTTAACCCCACAAACAGAATCTAGCGGAATTTGATGATCTTTGAGGTATTATAATTCATCGGTCAAATAAGTTTGCTGATTGATGAAATTCTTGGCATAAATCAGTGCTTTATGTTTCTGGTTAGTGCTTTTGTGGGACTCTGTGATGATGCAATTGAAGGCTTGTTTCTCAAAACATTTGCAGTGGCCGCCTAAATCTTTCGCCTTCGCCTGGCTTGAGGGATAATGCTACCTTTATCCTTCCTTGGATGTCTGAGATTCCTCACCTACTTCAATTTCAAATCTTTCTTTTCCACTTTGTGTTCTTATCACTAGCAACCTCTTCCTTTTTTAGTTGCAATTGTGAAAATAGCTTGCTTTTAAACCCTTAAAGATAAAAGGAACTACACTAGAATTTGATCATCTGTTTGGTCACCTGATGCCATCTTGGCATAATTAGTTACTCTAGTTTGTTCATTGATGCTATTCTTGGCTTTGTTAGTTGCTACTTTTGGGACTTTTGTTTATTGTTTAAGTGCTTTATATTTTTGGTTGAGAGTGCATCAGTGCGGGATCCTTGATGATACATTTGAAGGCTTGTTTTTCAAAACATTCGCAGTGGCCGCCTAAATCTTTCGCCTTCGCCAGCTTGAGAGATAATGCTGCTTTTATCCTTCCTTGGATGTCTGTGATCCCCCCCCCCCCCCCCCCCACACACACACACAAAAAAAAAATCCAATTCTCTTTCTTTCCCGCATTGTGTTCTACAAGAACCTCTTTATTTATTTTTTTTGCTATAAATATGGCTGTAACTGTGATAATAGCTTGCTTTTAAACCCTTAAACATAAAAGGAACCTGGAATTGATGATCTGTTCGGTTGCTTGATACCATTCTTAGGATAATTAGCTACGACTGTTGGGACTTTTGTTGATTGTATAAGTGCTTTATATTTTTGGTTGAGTGCATCAGTGGGGGATCTGTGATGATACATTTGAAGGCTTGTTTCTCAAACCATTCGCAGTGGCCGCCTAAATCTTTCGCCTTCGCCAGGCTTGAGAGATAATGCTGCTTTTATCCTTCCTTGGATGTCTGAGATCCCCCCTCCCCCACCCCTTTTTCAATTTCTAGTTCTCTTACTTTTCCACGTTGTGTTCTATCACAAGCAACCTCTTTGTTTGGTTTTCGAGTTTTCTATTTGAATTGTCTTTGCGGTCTTTATTTTGAAATGATTTGAGCTGCGCCTATATAGAGAATTCTTATAACCAACAAACACTATTAATTGATTTGATTTGATTATTTGGAGTCTTTGGTGATGTGTCATTATACTGTTAAACACTATCATTTTGATATCACTAGGAGAAGCCTTTATTTATGTTTATCCTCTTGTCTTGCATAACATGCAGGTGATCATTGGTGGCGGTGGGGGCGGTGGCTTCATCGGAGGTGGTGCTGCAGCAGCAGCTCCTTCTGGTGGTGCAGCAGCTGCAGAAGCACCTGCAGCTGAGGAGAAGAAGGAAGAGAAAGAAGAGAGTGAAGATGATGACATGGGATTCTCACTCTTTGACTAGATTGGCATTATATAGTAGTTCAATTTTCAGTTGCTCTGCATCTTTTGTCAGTGTCACTATGTTGGCCCTAAATTTTTTATAAGCATTGGATTTATCAGTTGCTTAAGTGTCTAATGACATTGTGTTCTATGGTTCTTTGACTCACTTTGCTCTCATTTGGTAATCTTTTAAAGAGTGAACGTTAGCTTGTCTCTAAGAGTAGAAACAAAAATAAAAAAAAATTTATTACACTTTTATTATTTAATCATGATTAGTTAATGTGTAATTGTACTTTCAATCTTTCATAGGTGGCTTAAAACTAACTTTTGACTAAGGATCGAACACCCAACGATTCTCGACCAAATTTTGAGAGGTTCTACTAAAGTCTGATTGTATAAGCTTGAAAACATGCTAATGTAACTAACCTTTTAATTTCAGAAATATCCGAAATCTCCCACTTACTCTAATGTTTGATTATGCAGACCATCCTTGTTATGAAGAATGTTCAATTTAGTGATCTAATCAGATGGTGGAATCTTCTCGATCTAAGGAGTAACTTTTATCCCCTATTTTGTTCAATGTGTCTTAGTTTTATTAGGTAAAAAGTTTAATTTTTTTAATCCTGTGATCGTAATTAAAGGTGTAAGATAGAAAAGTTAGGAGAAAGTGTCATTAACGATAAAATAAGAATGTTAAATACAAAAAATTTACTAAATGTCGAAAGAAACATTTTTTTGAATGTAAAATGACTTCAAACGCAACTATTTTTAGCTTAATAGCAAAATTGACATGGGAAGACGGCGTTCTTGGTACAAAATCTCATGCAAATTTCTTAATTGTTTTGTTTGGGAAGTCAGAAGAAAGAGGATTTGAATAGCCTAATTCTCCCCCCTTCTTCTTTGCAAGAAAAATAAGGAGTAATTGAACTAAACAGTAAATAGGAGGCATGATATCAAATTGAAAGATGCACCATTGTATTTGGATTTAAAAAAAAAACAAATATTACAACAACAATAACAATAAGTTTAGTATATTTTTACAGGCGAGATACGAGAAGAGTAGTGTGAGCGCATAACTTACCTCTAGCTAATAAAGATAGAGAAATTGTTTTCGATAGACAAAGAAAAAGAAATATTGTTCCTTTAATTCTTGATAATTAAACGGGTTTTCATGCATTAGCAAGTTTAATATATTCTTTTGCCAGTGCATTAATGAATTTATGTTACAAAAGATGTAGCAATAAAATTTTATTAGAAATCTCTGTTTATTACAAAAAGGTTCTACCAATAAACAAGATTTAGTTTAACAACATATTTGTGTTTCCCTATTGAGGAGGCATTTCTTTTCTTGTGAAAAGAAAAAAATAAGAAGATTTGTCTGAACGTTTCATAATTAGTTCAAAATTTGGAAAAACTAATATATATATATATATATATATATATATATATATATATATAAAATTTATGCTTGAAGAAACAGCGTCGAAACATAATAAAAACTAGCGCAACACAACCCAAACCTATCCAAAACTTACCTGAGGCCCTCGAGACCTCAACCAATAATTCCAACAAGTCATATATCACTACCCGAAATTATTCGAACCTCCGGAACACCCAAAAAATACCAAAACACCAAATCAACCTCGAATTCAAGCCTAAGAACTTCTAAACTTTCAACTTTCGCCAATTCAAACCTAATTCTACCACGGACCTCCAAATTACATTTTCGACACACTCCTAAGTCTAAAATCATATAACGAAGTTAACCGAATCGTAAAAATCCAAATCCGAATTCGTTTACTCATAAGTCAACTAGAAGTTGACTTTTCTAACTTAGCTTTCTAACTAAGAGACTAAGTGCCTCCTTTCACATCAAAACAACTTCGAACCCAAACTACCAATTCTAAACAACTCAACACATCTCAACAACATACAAATGAGCAGAAATGGGAGAAACGTGTGTGTGTATATATATATATATATATATATATATATATATATATATATATATATATATATATATATATATATATATATATATATATATATATATATATATATATATATATATTGTGTTCAATCAAAAGATTCTTGTGTTATGACAGTGTAAGTCTATATTATATTAAAAGCACGAAGGCCCTTAGCGAAATGTCGTTCGTCTTTATTTACTCTTTATAACATAAAGTTTTCATTGCGCAATATAGTAATTTAAGTATTTTAAGATTTTTTGGTAAATAATCTTTAATTATTTGTTATTAAAGTTTGCCTTAATTTTTTAGTTAGATTTTCTTCACGTTTCTTACACAAGGAAACTTAGTAAAAAACATTCCTAAATTTTCATTCTTATTAAGTGAAACTATCCCATTAAAATGGTTAGATTCCTTTTACTCTTTGGAGTATTAAATGAGTTATTATGTCAGTCTTAATTATTTGGTAAAAGTTTTCTTCACGAGTATTACACAAGGAAAGTTCGGACTTGGGACTTAGTAAGATTCCCTTTACATTTGGCAAAAGTTGGAGCTGGGACACAAGGAAAGTTGGAATATTAATTATTTGGTAAAAGTTTCTTTACATTGGTTACACAAGGAAAGTTTGGGCTTGGTTAAATTTCTTCACGCTACGACTTATATTTAATTAGAAGTCTTTATTATTTGGTAAATGTTTTTTGTCTTTTCACCTACACACAAATTAACTTTATATAATTCCTTTCATGTGTCAAATTCACACCACCATAATACTTCTATAAAAGATGTTGTCATAATTTACTCATTAAACTTTGCCCTATTCCAACATCGCGATTTCAGGTTTTGTTTCTTTTACTAATATCAACATCTTTTGCTAATTCATATTTTACAAGAACGTTTGCATGCATCAGTTTTTAGTGTTGCATTAAGAAATTTTTATTATATAATGTTTTGTTTCATGTTTTGGACTTGGCTAATTTCAAATCTCATATAATTTATAATTTTAGTACAGGTTATTGAACAATTGCAGTTCATCATAGAAAATCGGTTAGACATTCGATCCAAGTCTTATCTCTTAAGTATTAGTATTATTTTTTGTTTGTTGTATAATTAATAGTACATATTAATATGCCAGTTCAGGTTGCTTGTTATATTAAAAGCACGAAGGCTCTTAGCGGAATGTCGTTCGCCTTGTTTATCTTTTGAAATTTAATTTTACGTTAGACAAAGTAGTCATTAATATCTGAGAATAAAAATTTAATTATTTTTCCTATATTTAGGAATAGATAATCAATTACTTCCCTAATATTTAGGATTTCTTTCCATTATTTTTAGGTTTTGAAGTCCTTTTTCCTTATAGTTTAACTTATTTATGCATTCCTTTTTGTTAACATTCGCCCACTTCCCACTTTTTGTAAGATTTAGGAAAGCACCCCCCCCCCCCCCCCCCCACCCCCAAATTTAGCATGAGAAGTTTTCTGCCATATAGCTATTTTTTTTTGCCATATAGCATGAGAAGTTTTCTGCCATATAGCTATTTTTTTATACAAGATATATGCGTATTATGTTATTGTTTTTTGCCATAAATAATCATAAATTAATTATATCATTTAATTTGAGTCATGATCTTTCAAAAAATATATAGCATTAATATGAAGACGTCTCATATTTGTAAACTTTAAATCACAATCTAAGAATGCTCTTCTTCTTTCTTTGTCTGGTAGGAGAAAGAAATTATTTTTTCCAGTTATTTGTTTGTTCCCGTTTTTTATATAGTTCTTTCATCTTGTATGCCACTTTTTAAAAATATAGAGTTATAATGTACATTTGGTGACTACAACTATATTAATTTATTTGATGTATTATTTCTATATTATAATTTTATATTGCAAAAAAACATATACTATTGATATGCACGTAACATTAGAAATATTTTCTATTTTTAAATAAAGTATAAGCAAATTAATAAAGAGGATTTTTGATAGATAGTTGAAAATTAAAAGGGTGTCAGTTATATATATTTTTTTACGATATTTCATGTATGATTATTAGTTTAAACAGTCATGTTTAGCAATTTTATACAAGTTATTCGGATCATTTGCATTCCCTAACAGAAAATTGGTGAGACATTCTAACACATATCAATAAAGTAAAATAAAAATTTCATACAGAATATTTTCGAAAATAGACATGCAAAGCTTTTTTTGTAAATTATTTTTCATAAAATGTTTTTAAATAATATAAAAATTAAAATTTTAATTTTAATTAAATAATACTTACTTTTAATCCAAATTTAAATGAGAACTGATTATGCAGACGTAACAAAACTAAAAATTATATTCATGAGATTTGATTGAAAGAATAAATTATAATTTTGATTTTAATATAAATTTTATATTTTCACTCCTTCTATGATATTATTAATATAGTCCTTTTAGAACCCGTCAACTGCAAGTAATTCAATTTTAATTATTGATCTTACTCCATGAAAGGAAAGCATTCGAATGCATCCAAATAAACACATTAATATAATTGGGCAGAGAAAAGAACGTTTTCTCCAAGACGAAAAAATAGTGATTTCTTCTTTTCTAATCTGTTGAAAATAATTTTTAAATTATTTCTTATTGATAAAAGAAATTGAACAATTTGCATTTTCTTTGCAAGAAAAATAAAAGAAAACGTCTTTTGCCAGTTATTTGATCCTCTTTGTATCTTCGAAAATAGGTAAATCCCTATCTAAAATTAGTATTTATTATTTTTAGGAACATATAATTGTCTGTTAATTTTTAATTTAAAATACAAATACAACTTTGAATATTATTTTTAAATAGTTATTATCAAATAATATATACTATATTAAAGGCACAAAGTCCAATAGCAAAATGTTCTTAGCCTTTTTACTTTTTAAAAATATAGTTTGCACTTAGAAAAATAGTAGTTTAATTATTATTGTCATTAAAATCAACTAAATTTTACATATTAAATCTTTATTATTTGAACTATATTGAAAGTCCTTATATTTAGAACTTTAAAATTATTA
This sequence comes from Nicotiana benthamiana, assembly GCA_034376525.1. NCBI lineage: Eukaryota > Viridiplantae > Streptophyta > Magnoliopsida > Solanales > Solanaceae > Nicotiana > Nicotiana benthamiana. Next base: position 34,486,703 of record CM067329.1, on the reverse strand, counting down.
AAATTTTACCTTATCATAATCTTGCATTTAACTATATATAAATGACAAAAAAAAGGGAATAATGAAAAAGATCAAAGAAAGAGGAAGTATGAGGTTTTGAATAATAACATAGGTGTTAAAGTCTTTTTATAAATTTTGTACGTTCAGATTTATATGAAATAATTATAATTTATTCCAAAAAGATAATTTATGAGATACCTTAACATTTTTAACATTAAATTTAGATGAATATAAGTAGGTTTCTTGAGGGGCTTGCTCTGATGGTAAGTAACCCTCACTTCCAACCGAGAGGTTGTGAGTTCGAGTCTCCCCAAGAGCAAAGGTGGGAAGTTCTTGAAGGGAAGGATACCGGGGGTCTATTTGGAAACAGTCTCTCTACCCCATGGTAGGGGTACGCACATACTACCCTCCCCAGACCCCATTAAGTGGGATTATACTGGGTTGTACTTTTTTATAAGTAGGTTTCTTGACTACAGTTACGACTTTGCATTTGATTTGGAATTTATTTATTGTGTATATGATTGAGATTTACAAAGTATTTTTTCTGGGAACATATCATTCATGGATGACTTTTTTACCTAATTAATTTTTTATTACTTGAAGAAAAAAATCTTATTGAATAAGAATATAGCTACAGTTAAATATTTAAAATTTGGCATCGGCTAATACTTATTGAATTACTCATATCACTTGAATACTGATACTTCAAAGCCAAGTACACAATTCTAATTCTTTTCTCTCTCCTCTCCGTTTTCCTCTCGGCGCACGTTAGTTAACGTACGTCGAGCTTCGTTTTCATGGCGAGAGGGAGGGGGCGAGGTAGGGTTCGTCCCAGAAAAATTTCGATTTCCACCATTGACAGAATCATCTCAACCATAAATTAACCAGTTACGGATAAACAATCTTACAGGAGCATCGGATCAATCAGTCGATTTGTCAGGCAAGGGTGAGGAGCCTTCGCTTCCTCAGCAACCTAATATGGTAATGGAGAATCGAAGCTGTCCGATTGAAGCATCAGTAACTCCGATGAAGCAGGTGACCGGCGAAATTGACCACATGCAGAAGACGAAACCACTTCAAGCACCAGTGACCGATATAAGTAAACCAATGGAGGGGGTTTCAACTGAGGTACCAAAAGGGAACTGGGAAAATATGTTTCAGAAGAGTCGATTTGCTTCTAATGGTATGGCATTAGAGTATATTCCACCTGTGATGATTGACAGTCAGTCAGTAGATCAGTTGAACAAAGAAAACGTGGAGGTGGAAGAAAACAAATGGAAATGTGCCCTAATTGTTTATATTTTAGGGGAAGGACCGGGATATAACGCAATGAAAAGATTCATCAGTCTACATTGGTCGCATGTACCTGAGCCAGAACTCTTTTACAATGAGGAGGGATACTATATAGTGAAGTTTCGAACAATCGATGATGCCAGAGAAGTTCTATGTGCAGGTCCCTACTCCATCGCAAATAGGCCCATAATCCTCAAGCAATGGGCGGTTGATTTTGATTTCAATGCTGAATTCCCTGCTGAATCCCACTGTGGGTCAAATTTCCTAAACTCCCTATGTCATGTTGGGGAGTGAGATCCTTGAGTAGGATAGCTAGTGTATTGGGGAAGCCCATTTTTGCTAATGAGTGAACGACCAAACAGTCCAGAATTTCATATGCCCGTATGCTCATAGAGGTGAATGTTTCAAAAGAGTTGCCTAGTGATATATGGGTAATGGATCCAAATGGAAAGAAGTTTCTGCAAGAAGTGGACTATGATTGGAAACCATCATACTGTGATAAGTGTCTTATGTTGGACACAACTGTGGGGTGAATCCCAAACCTATCCAGCCTCCCCAAGTGAAGAAACCCAAAGTGATTCAGGAATGGAGAACTAAAGCTCCAAACCAGAATGTTCAGAAGCAGCAGGAGGCCCCCTACAGCAAACTGAGAAAAGACAGAGCAGTGTAACTCAGAGAGAGCCTCATGGTCCTCTTTTAATGGTAACATAAATGAACAAACAGGAAGACAAAGGGAAATAGGCACAATCTCCAGAATTTAAACTTACAAACTTTCCTCCTCCATATCCTGTTGTGGTGAGTAATAGATTTGAAGCAATGTCTATTAGTAGGTCTGAGATTCCTCCAGATGAAGTGGGTCCTAGTAATTATCAATGAAGTGGTTAATCTGGAACATTAGGGGTGTAAATAAAAGGTATAAACAGAAGGAAGCTATAACCTTATTGGTCTGGTAGAGACAAAGGTTAAAGAGAAGAATGCAGATAGGATTGCTAAGCTGTTGGTGCCTGTTTGGGGTATGCTAACAAATTATCAGGGCTCCGTAAATGGTAGAATCTGGATTCTATGGGACACTCAAATGATCAGGGTCACTGGTATTCAGGAGGAGGCACAATTGATTCACTGTAGAGTCAGGAACATTGCTGGAGATGCAATCTGCTATCTCACTGTGGTGTATGGTTTTAATGGGATGGACCAAAGGATATCATTATGGAAAAACTTACAGGACTATTCTGTTGCTATTACAGACCCTTGGCTAGTGGCAGGGGATTTCAATGGTGTCCTGTATGCAAATGACAGACAATCTTGTAACCAAGTGAAGCAAGCTGAGATCCTAGATTTCACTCAATGTATACAGCAGGCTGGACTTTCTGAACTCCCCTGGCAGGGGGAGTATTTCACCTGGACAAACAAGCAAACATGCAGGGACAGAGTATGTAGCAGACTGGACAGAATTTTTGGCAATTATGAATGGATGATTAACTGGAGTCATGTGCAAACTGTATATGACTATCACTTAATCTCTGATCATAACCCTATGGTGATTACACTGGCTGAAGTTATTAGGCAAAGGAAGACTCCTTTCAGATTTTTTAATGCATGGGCCAATCATGTAGACTTTTATCAACTGGTCAAGGAGAACTGGCACAGTAATACTCAATGTTCTATGAAAGCTGTATGGATCAATCTCAAGTCACTTAAAGCAGCCTTAAATCTTTAAACACTAGAGACTTTAAGAACATTACTCAGAGAATTGATTGTAGTAGACATGAATTGAAGGACATCCAAAACCAGATGGCACTGGCTTATACTGATGAATTGCAACTTAAAGAGAAGGAAACAGTACTGAAGTTGGAAAAGTGGTCATTGATTGAAGAAGGTATGCTACAACAGAAGTCCAGGGTAAAATGGATCCAGCTGGGGGATTCAAATAACAAATATTTCTCTGTTGTCTTGAAGGAAATGAATCAACACAAGAGTATTACTGAACTGGTTACAGCAGGGGGGTCCAAGATTACCAATCCAGATGCTATTAAAAGGGAGGTCAATGATTTTTATAAGTCCTTAATGGGTACAACAACTGTGTCTCTTCCAGCTATATATCGACTGTATATGAACAATGGTCCCATGCTAACACATCAACAGAAGAAAGATCTAGTTACTGATACCACTGATTCTGAGATTCTCGACAGTCTAAAGGCAATTGGTGATGATAAAGCCTCGGGAATTGATGGGTATAATGAAATGTTCTTCAAGCAGACTTGGAGCATCACTGGCAAACAGATAATTGGTGCAGTCAAGGAGTTCTTTTAGACCACCAGGATGTACAAAGCAGTCAACTGTGCCTCCCTCACCCTGATATTTAAAGTTCCTAATCCAACAACAATCAAAGAGTACAGACCAATAGCTTGCTGCTCAGTGTTATACAAACTGATTTCGAAGATATTAGCCAACAGAATGCAGAAAATCATGGCTAGCATCATCTGTGAAGCCCAGACAGGATTCATCCCAGGCAGAAAGATTGCAAACAATGTTATACTAGCCCATGAATTAATCAAAAATTACTCCAGATCTCATGTAACTCCTAGATGCATGATCAAAATTGACCTGCAGAAGGTATGTGATTCTGTCGAATGGATTTTCTTGCAACAGGTAATGGAGGCAATGGGGTTTCTAGTCAGATTCAAAAGCTGGATTATGGAATGTGTCCAAACAGTCAGCTATACAGTGATGATAAATGGGGAAATAACTGAACCTTTTAAAGCCGCTAAAGGCCTTAGACAAGGTGATCCAATCTCCCCATTTCTATTTGTTATAGTAATGGAGTACTTAAGCAGATCTCTGGCTGAATTGAAGAAATACCAAGATTTTATATTCCATCCAGGCTGCAAAAAACTAGGCATCACTCATATCAGTTTTGCTGATGACCTACTGCTGTTTGCTAAAGGTGAAAAGCAATTGGTAATTACCATGTTCAAGTACTTCTCTCAATTCACTGAAGCTTCTGGGCTAAAAGCCAATCTGACCAAAAGTTCAGTTTACTTTGGAGGGGTAAATACTGAAGTCCAGCAACAAATTACTGACCATCTAGGCTATGTATATGGAGATTTGCGTTTCAAATATTTGGGCATACCTTTATTTACTAAGAAGATGGCTTTGATTCAGTGGCAGCCACTGGTAGATAGGATCACTGCTAGGATCACATCATGGACTGCCAGGAAATTATCATATGCTGGAAGACTTCAATTGGTCCAATCAGTGGTCTTTGGTATACAAGCTTACTGGGCTCAACTCTTCCTCATACCTTCAAAAATCCTAAAGCTTATTGAAGTAGTTTGTAGAAGTTTTATATGGTCTGGTTCAGTAGGTATCACTAAGAAAGCCTACATTGCCTGGGACAAAATGTGCCTGCCAAAGTCATCTAGTGAGATGAACCTCACAAACCTCCTACTGTGGAATAAAGCAGCTATTGCTAAGCTATGCTGGGATCTAGCTCACAAGAAAGATACTCTGTGGGTCAGATGGATTCACACGATGTATATAAAACAGCAGAAACTGGAGACCATGTCTATACCCAAACAAGCTAGTTGGATGGTCCGAAAAATAATTGCACCAAGTGGATTACTGCAGCAATATCAAAGTTTGCACATGCCAGTATGCTCTATTAGGCTACTATATCTGCTTCAGATTGGTCAACTCCCTAGAGTTACATGGAAGAACTTAACTGCTCAAAACTATGTTAGGCCTAAGGCTGTTTTCAATCTGTGGCTGATACTTCATGATAGATTACCAACAAAGGATAGGCTGCTATATTGGAGTATGAATGTGGATAGTATATGTGTTCTATGCCAGCAAGCTCCGGACACCAGAGACCACCTCTTCCATAGCTGTTCCTTTGCTACTCAACTAAGGCACCAGACACTGTCTTAGATTAGGGAATCTCACCCCAATCTCCTGAACTGGGGAATAGTTTGTTCAATGGATTGTAAGTAAAGCTAAAGGAAAATCGAGTCGGGCTCACATATTCAAAATGGTTGTAACAGAATTGTTCTATGCTCTGTGGTTAGAGAGATATGCGAGGATCTTTGAGAATGTCTTCTGTAGCAGTGATAAGCTACTTAGGACTATTGCATACACTTGTAATATTAGAGGAACCCCCAAAATTAGGTTACAACTTCAGCAATATCTTCTGTAAAATAGAGGGATAGGTATAGCGATAGTAGAGTCTATATCAGCTGTGTAGGGTGCACTATGGTTTTGTACTGAAATCTCTTTGGTGATTAATATAACCTTAATTACCAAAAAAAAGTACACAATTCTAATTTCAGTCATTGAAATAATTTTCAAATTGAATTGTAGACTGATAATTAAGTATTTATGTTGGACAATTATTTTATTAAAGAGTTAATTATATACAATTATCATTCATAATTTTTAAAAACTTATACTTTTATTTGATAACTCAAAGATAAATTTTAAATAAGTTTTTACTCATTAAGATAGGGTACACGTGCAAAGCGCGTACTCTAAGACTAGTTATATTATAAAAACACAAAGATCCTTAATGAAATATGTTTCGCCTTTTTTACCCTTTAAACATATATTTTACATGGGATAAAATTAAAAAAAATTCTTTATATTTAGCAGTTCTAAATTTAAAAAGTTTTTCCTAATATAATTCAGTGTTTGATATCTTCTCCTAATAAGAATATAATATATAAAGACATAAAAAATACAAAAAAGTAGGAGGAAAGTTTTACGTCGCTTTCCAACAAGGAAACTTCACGTTAATACAATAGAAATTCCTAAACAAGCTAGCTGGCTCGTTAGGAAATTGTTTGGCGCAAGAGAATGGTGGGCAACTGATCGTGCATGACTGCAAACATGTATAAATAATGGGCAATTTAGTATCAGAAAGGCATACATTCAGACCACTCCTCAATATCCCAAGGTTATATGAAAAAAATTATTAATGGTGACTAGCATGCTCCCGAAAAAGAAATACATCTTATGGATGACACTGGATAGATGCTTGGCGGCGGTTGACAGATTAGCTAAATGGGGAATTCACACTAATCAATCCTGCATTTTGTGTGGAAGAGATACTGAAGAAAATCACGACCCTTTATTCTTTGACTGCTTATATTCCAAAACACTGTGGCAAGCTATGTTACAATGGTTGAAATAATAAAGAACGATAGGCACATGGAAAACAGAAATCCAATGGCTAACAGCTAATGTTAACAGCAGAAATCCCAGAAAAACCATCCTAGGTGTGGTGTTTGCAGCAGTAGTATACAACATCTGGATGGAAAGGAATAACAGAAGGTTTCAACAGTCAACCAGAGACGCCAAAGACCGAGCAAAGGAGATTACAATTCAAGTGCACTACTGGCGTAAAGCTACCTAAATGGTCGCCCATGTTACAGAACATTAATAGCTATCCTTTGTGCGAGTATCCACAATTGTAGCAATTTTATGTAATAGGATATTAGTTTAACAACAACAGTTGTAGAGTTTTCAAAATGACTGTACTCTTGAGATGTGTTCTAGAGTCCAAAAGAACAGATGATGTAAATTTGCCATATAGTTGAAATAGAATCAAAATTTCTTCTAAAAAAGAAAAAAAAACTTCACGTTTTTGTGTGATATTTTTGTTTTTTTGTCCTTGTTTCATCATAAAAATCAATTTTTCCTTTATTTTTCTTTCATATGATTTGTTTGTTGTTTTTTTTTTTGAATAAACAGCTTTCTATTTCATTCCGTCAAAAAGTATACTTACAAAGCATAGGTGCTGACCACCTATTCTCATATGCTATACACAGTCACTGCACTATTATCATTCTAAGAAACAAAACACTCTATGATAATACGTGTGATACAACAATCGTGAAAAAAGTCTATCTCATTTGAAAACTAGGAAAAATGATCTAAGCTTTGTAGGACAGTCCTCTACTTTTTCCTTTGAGCCCCTTTGAAATGAAGATGGACAGCGATTTCCTTGCATACAGTGTCGCTCATCAACTCGCCTCCCTGGAATCTCAATTTATTCCGCACCCTCCATATCATTGGCACCAGAATCCCAAATAGACAAGCTGTAATTTCTGCTAAACCATTTCTACTCTTCGCCAGCTTACTAATCCACTCAAATTCCTCCTGTCAGTCAGCAATGGTACGCTTATAGCCCAACCAGTTGAGGAGTCGATACCAGAGCTCTCTAGTTTTCAAACAGTCAAAGAAAAGATGCTCAAAAGTCTCTCGATACAAACCACAGAAAATACAATCTTGTGGAACCAAAACACTTAGCATCTGAAGTCGTTCCACAGTTGCAAGTCGCTTATGCAAAGCCAGCCACAATATAAATTTATACATGGGATGTAATTGAGGCTGCAATATGATGGATTTCCACTGGACCTTGCTGCATTGAGGAAGAAGCTGTCTGTATAGCTTGTTAATGCTGAAGGACTCTCCCTGTTGCATCTGCCTCAATTTGTTTGTTGTTTTTTCAATTTAAATCATAATTTTTTTTAGGAAGATTAGTTGTTAAATTCGCTAAAATTTAGAAAGACATTAGGTTTTGAATTAGTAATTATTGTTGAAAAAATAGATATTAATTTGTGATAAGAAATTAATTACAGTAATATAATTTGCAAGAATACCTAAATTACCTCAATGTATATTCCTGTTAAATAGATGGAAAGGACTTCTATTATTGGTAAAAAGAGAAACTAATAGTATTACTAATAAAGTTTGTTACATAATTCAACTTTACAAAACATGAAGTAGTTACTAAATTCATCTTTTAGCTAATAGAAAATTTTAATAGTATGTCTTCAATTTTGTCACTAAATAAGATTAGCAATGAATATTTATTATCTTCATAATTTATTTATCGCTATTTTTTCTTCTTTTTGTAGTTAATTTATCTAGAATACATGGAAACTAAATGACTATTTTGATACAAAATAAATTTAAGAGAACGAGATACATAATAGAACAATAGACTTTCAAAATCATCTTGATTGTTTTCATGCTTAGATAGGCCATCTAATACTTTTTTGTCTAAGTAAGCTCAATATTTGTTATATTTAAGAGCTTTATATTTAAAAAATCTTGTTTTCAAAGGCTTATATCTTTTTTATTGTTTTATATACAGCGACAGAAGATATCACACAACATATTATCGGTGACATGAATAAAATGGAGACTCGCTTCCGGTATTTTATGTGACAAGAAGGTGCCATCGAAACTTAAGTATAAGTTATACAGAATGGTAGTCAGACCAACGATGTTGTATGGGGCTGAGTGTTGGTCAGTCAAGATCCTTATGTCTAGAAGATGAAGGTAACATAGATGAGTATGTTGAGATGGATGTGCGGGCACACCATATTAAATATGATCAGAAATGAGGTTATTCGCGACAAGATGGGTGTGGCCACTCAATCGGATAGTATGCGGGAAACACGTTTATGTGGTTTGGTCATGTGAGGAGGAGGAGCACAGACGCCCTAGTGAAGATGTGTGAGAGGTTGACGTTGGAGGGCCTACGGAGAGGTAAAGGTAGGCCAAAAAAGAGGTGGAGAGAGGTGATTAGGCAAGATATGCCGCAACTTCAGCTGACCGGGGATAATCCCTTGATAGGAAGGTACGTCAGCCGATGATTAAAGTAGTAGAATAGGTAGTCTAGAGTGTTCGTAACTGTAGCATTGGCACGAAGTTTTGCTTTCTTGGTAGATGTTTTTTCATTGTTGATCACCTTACTATTTGGTTATTTTTATTTTGCTTTTATATGGCTTATTGATACTGTCCCTTCTTGTCTATATTTTTATTAATGTGGTGCTTATGCTTTTCTAAGCCGATGTCTATTGGAAACAACCTCTCTATCTTCAAGGTAGCGATAAGGTCTGCGTACACACTACCCTCCCCAAACTCCACGATATGAGATATTAGTAGGTATGTTGTTATTGTATATTCGGAGAAGTGTCAGATATGCCCCTGAACTATACGTTTTGGATCAATAAAGCCCTCTATCCACATATTGGGTCAAATATATCCTTCCATTAATGTTTTTGGCTCACAAACGCCATTTGAGTTAACGGAGGGACACGTGTCATTGTCCTGTTGGTCCATTCTAAATATTTCGTAATTAATTAAAAAGACCCATTATTCATACCCAAAAAATAATTTTCGAAAGCAATTCTTCTAAAATTTTTTTTTACTAAAAACTGAAGAAAAAAAGGATTTTTTTCAGTTTTTACAAAAAAAGAAATTTGTTTTACTAAAACAATATTTTTGTAAAACAAAAATAAAATCTAAAAAAAGTATTTTTGTAAAAACTGAAACAAAAGTAGATGTTTTTTGCTAAAATTTTCAGATCTTTTCAGTTTTTACAAAAGACCCATTTTTTATTCTAGATTTTTTTTCTAGTTTTTTTGCTAAACTGGAAAACAATTGAAAAAAGCTAGAAAAATATGATGTGATGGTGTAAAAATTTCATAACACACATCCAACTTAAACTCTATATTATAATACAATAATACACATATATCATCGTTGTAAAAATGAAAAAAATTAGATTTAGCAAAAATTAGAAAATTTGCTTTGATGTGACTAGCTTTTTTGCTAAACTGGAAAAAACTAGAAAAAAAATCTAGAATAAAAAATGGGTCTTTTGTAAAAATTGAAAAAATCTGGCATTTTTAGCAAAAAACATCTACTTTTTTTTTTTTCCAGTTTTTACAAAAATATTTCTTTTTAGATTTTATTTTTATTTTTACAAAAATATTATTTTAGTAAAAAAATCTCTTTTTTAAAACTGGAAAAAAATCCTTTTTTTCTTCAGTTTTTAGTAAATTTTTTTAGAAGAAGTGCTTTCGAAAATTATTTTTTTGGGTATGAATAGTGGGTCTTTTTAATTAATTATGAAATATTTAGAATGGACTAACAAGACGATGACACACGTCCTTCCGTTAACTCAAATGATATTTGTGAGCCAAAAATATTAATGGAAGGACATAATTGGCCCAATCGGTGGATGAATGACATTATTGATTAAAACGTATAGTTCAGAAGCATATCTAACCCTTTTCCGTTGTATATTTATCGATAGAAGGTACATGCTACGTCATGCGCATCCAAAAATTAGTTTGTAGAAAACGTAGGGACCAAGCCAATTGTAATTTGCATCAAATTACTAAATTCTAATTTTCATTACAAAGGAATCCAGTGTGTTTGGTAAGAAAAAACAGTTTTAGAAAATAAATTTTTGAGAAATTTAAATGGAAAACACTCTTTAATGTTTAGTTAAAGAGTGCTTTTTCCAAAATCAGTTTCTGACGTAAATTATAAAGCAGATACATTTATGATCGCAAAATGCTAACATAGGCCTTCTATTCCCGAAGGTCTCCATTTCAGTCCCTAATTTCCCAAATCGCCGCCCTGAATTTTCCCCACAAGTTAAAGCCCTACGCAACTAGGGTTTTACTCTCTCCAATTTCAATTTCAATTTTCATAATTTGATAATGGAAGAAGCAAAGGAGAGAGAGAAGCTGACACTGGTGACCCGAAATTCTAGTTTCGGACTACCCACTTCCTGCCCCAATTGTTTACCCGTTTATCTTTACCTCAAATTCTCCAAAACCCCATTTGATTTGGCTTTCAATCTCATTAACTCCGATTCTGTTACATCCTTTTTCCCTTTCTTCTTAATTATTAAAATTTTATTTTAATATGTTTTTTATGTTAGTTTTTGGTACTACCTGGTAGCTTAATCCCATTTTCAGTGATGCACTTTGACAGTTGAAGGAAGAAAAAAAGGACTTTAGTACTTGTGGTATTAAATAAGATATAGATATTTTTGTGACTATAAATCATCTTAATGTGAAGTTTAAAATTAAATTACTTCTAAATGTAGAAAGGTATTATATGTGATTTCTTCCCATCGAGTTACCCTAGTGGAAGGTATAGGTACCCTATGGAATTAGTGGTCCGGACACTACCATAGTTAAAAGAAATAGAAATATATTATTCTTGTTGTGATGGAATAAAAAGAAAGGTGCATCGCATAAATTGGGACACAGGGAGTAAGAATTACTTAATGCTAAGAAATTTTGAATGTTATTTTTGTAATTTGTCAAATTTTTATTGTCATTTTCTTGCACTAGATGGTCATGTGGCTACATTAGGATGCAATAACCAATGTTTCTTGTAGTGCCAAATTCTGATTTGATGGGATTTAGATAATTAAGTGGAGTAGATCAAATTCATGGACAATTTGGCCGTAAGGTCAGCATATGGTTTAGTTAGAGCTGCTAAATGTTCAGATCTATGTTGTGTTTTTTGGGTTCCTAGATGGTAAATTTACTGCCTAGCTGCTCAACTCTCTATTCGAGTTGATTACTAGCTTGGAATAGGAGATTTCATGTCCCAAGTGATTCAAATACTCTCTGATATTAGAACAAAACTTACACATACCATTTGATGAGAATCTTGACTTAGAGAAGCTCTTTGACTATCACAACTGTGGATGATTTTACATTTCTACAAAAAAGACAATTATGGATTCATTGGAATTCTCTCATTTATTTGGAAAAAAATACTTATTTTAGATGGTAAAGCCCCCACACGGCATTTTTTTTTGAAATGAGGTCCTTGGTGATGCAACATAAAGACTCCTTATTCTTATTTCTTATTTAGTATTTCGAATTAATTCTTATTTCTATTTATTTTATTTTTCGTTGAATTTTATTTTTTATTAAACCTAAGCTAAAACCAAAATGAATTAAATGAAGCGAAGTTTGTTGTTTTAGTAAAAGCGGCTCTTCGGGGTCGTATTGATTGGTTGAAATGCCTAAAAGAGAACGGTTTTTTATGTGTGTGTGTGTGTTTGGGGGGGGGGGGGGTTCCATTGTAACAAATTCAAGGGATTAGTGCACCCTTCAAAACAATATAACAACATTCCTTTGGAAACGAAAAGAAAGAAAGAATCTATTCGAGAGGGAAATGAGAGATATTTTTTTCCACCATAGAAAATATTTGATTCTTGTCTTTCGAAAAATTTCAACGACATACCCAAACATTTGGCTGGCTTGCGAGGCAAAATGAACATTTTATCCCTTTGTGCTTGTGATGAAGGGTTAGAGACATTTACCAATACCTGAAACAGGGAAGCAGAGGACCGCTAGGACTGAGTCCTTGAATTTTTCCCGATAAGTAGGTTGAGTCCACTATAGAAGATATAATGATGCGATTGATGATTGTTTCAAGATAAAAGAGCACAGTCTTGGGGGATCAAAATAATTTGTAGCAGCTGTATCGTAAAGCTTGTTGATAAGTTTTGTTAGCGGAACTTTATCGCCACAATATTTCGTTTATATACATACATATACATATGGTGTGTGTGTGTGTATATTACTGTCTTTAGAACAGGAATTCTTAAATTTCTTTCATCAAGAGTAACTCAAATGGGAATATTTTGTGTAGTTCTTTTACGTTTTTCTCAGGTTTCTTGATATTTTGAGTCATTCACTTGCCATATTTTTTCTTTCGGAACGTTGAGTATTCCTATAAGCTGATGGCACGATATTTATTATTTTCTCCAGACCAAATACCTTATGTTGAATCTGGTACAAAGGAAGCCTACAACAATGAGAAGGGTGGAGTTATCCACAGTTTAATCGAAGACGGTTTTGTTGATTTGGACTCCCAAGTCCGTGGTATACCTGAATGGGTATCAGCAAAGGCTATGGTTGATTCATGGCTTGCAGATGCCATTTTGTATGACCTATGGGTGGGTTCTGATGGAAGATCTGCACACAAGATTTATTACTCAGATCTCCCATGGCCACTTGGAAAAATTTGTACTTAAAGCAAGTTCATGTTGCAAAACAAATTCTTGGTATTACAAAAGATAATACTGAAAGAAGAGAGGAAGAGGTAATATGTTTCTACTGTGGTATCTGGCTTTTCTCTTCCTCTATTTTTTAGTCGCACTGTTAGACCAAATCCCTGGAATGGATTGTCTATGTTTGTGACTGTTCTTATGTTTTGAGTCGGGTAGACGGAGAAGGAGAAGGTGTAGTGCCCATTGAACTTTACACCTCTAGCTATAAATTAACGGTGACCTACCATTTAATCCTTGAAGAAAGGGATCGGATCTATGGATTTTTCTGCAATAGGAAACTATTAAGTCTCATAGATCTCCTCAGTAATGGAATGAAATAGGCCCAAATGCAGCGTGATGGATAGAATTCATATAGCCCAAGCAAACTAGTTTGAAGTTGAAGTAGTACTGTTGTTGTAGACAACTATGCAGTCTCTCGGTTCCTATGGCGAGGGAGTCCTGGCAGTTTGATGAGATTCCATTTTTGCTTAGTTTGTTATCTTTCTTGCAACTTTAATTTCACATATTGTTCAATATGGTGGTTGATTGAAAACTTTTGCTGGACAGATTTACAGGAATACTAATGATGCCTTTAGTGCTTTATCAACTAGATTAGGAGAGCACGCCTATTTCTTTGATAACAGGTTAGTCATTCAACAATAGTTCAGCTAACTAAGAAAATGAATCATTTTCTTTGCGTCACTATTACTGATCTTTGCAGTTATCTAACAGGCCAACAAGTTTGGATGCAGTTTTCCTCGGGCATGCACTTTTTACACTGTATACATTACCAGTGAGTATGCTATGGCTTTATTTAACTGATTTTATTCAATGGCTTGTACTGTAATATATGGTAAATTTGGGAAGTAAAGGTTTAGTTAATATAATATTTATAGCCACTACATGGAGATGACAATTGGTTTTCTTTCACGTGAGATATCAAGTCAAACAGTCTATCATTTCAAACTCATCTTTGTGCCTGTGTCTACATTGTCTATCATTTCAAACTCATCTTTGTGCTTGTGTCTACAGTATTGTGGAAGAAGGGAACAAGGCATGGAGATAAGGAAGGATGAGCAATCATGGGAACAATATTTCCTGTTTGATAAAACTGCTTTATTAAAATAATGGTGCTGTTTTTGGCTGCTTTCCCAGTTTGCTTTGGTTGAGAGCTGCTTTTTTTGGAACAAACGTGAAATATGTAAAAATTAGCTGCATAGTTAAAAATGTAAAAAGTTGGAGATGTTTAAACAAACATTTGGAATGTGCTAAAAGCCTAAAGTTGGGGAGTGAGTTATAGACATATCATCGTAATTTAATACAAAATAGGTAGGGATAAGTTAGTCTAATTTCATGGATATGGGAGAATTCCCACTCGAATTTCCTCGATCTGGGAGAGTTATCACTAAAAGGAGCGGTAAAACAATTTGGGGAAGTTCGTTAATTAATTGAGATAGAGGTAGTATATCGTTCGAGACCGGCAGCAGACATGTTTGTATCTCATCTCTTTTGAAAAGCGCAACAATTTATATATATATATATATATATATATTATATTTGTTTTTTATAATTTTTTTATCTTTTTACACCATCCTATTAATTTATAAGAGCAGTACAGAACATGCGAAATTTCACTTGTGGCACTTTCACTAATTACCTTTTAATTGTTGATATCTGCTGATAGGAAAATTCAGTGCTCCGAAGCAAGCTCTTGGAACATGATAATCTTGTAAGATACACTGAGAAGCATAAACTTGAATTGGTAGATTCTAGTGCATCATCATCTTCTGGCACACAATCCCAGACTGATCCTTCATCAGTGCCAAGGCGTCCTTCACAATGGAGTGAGTCTAACTTTCTGATAGTACCCCATTATTCTGCTTTATATAAATTTTGGTTGGTTGTTTCATCTTGTCTTCGTAAGAAGTGCGCTAAAAAGTAGGTTTTACCTAGAATGAGGGGCATAGTATATTAGTCAATTTCTTTTTATTTAGCTGTTGCTGGTTTTCTCTTTATTATTTTTTCTTTATGAATTCTTTGTGATAGCCTGTTAGTTACATCTTTAATTTATATCCCCCTTTCTAAGTTTCTATTAGCGTAAAAAAGAATTCAACTCTCGAAGGCCTATGTTTCACTTTTTATTGTTGGTCAAACTCCTCACCTTACCTTTTATGTTAAAACCATGGTCGTTTTCATTTAGGGGTGTTTTTTGATTTGATGGATAAGCACATCCAATACATATACAATGCATGATTTCTTTGATTAGTAGTGTAACTATGAATAAAATGGAACTTCGGCCGAAAAAAAGCACCAAATGCTAGCCCATGAGATGAGAATTGTTCAAGATCGTATAAGGAGACAACAATCCATTCCCTCAACCAATATGGGACACTTAACATCCCCACCACGGTGAAAAATGGGCATTTACATAACCCAAGGGCCCCATATTGAGAACCAAGAGTAGGATTAAAATCAGAGAGCACCACATTGAGAACTAAGAATAGGATTAGTTCGGCTCTGATTCCACGTAAAGAAATGAATCTTGTCCCTGACTCAGCTCAGAGTGCTAGCTCATGAGGTGACAACAACAACAACCCAATATAATCCTACTTAGTGGAGTCTGGGGAGGGTATTATGTATGTAGATCTTACCCCTACCCTTGGGTACAGAGGCTGTTTCCAAATAGACCCCCGGCATCCTTCCCTCCAAGAACTTCCCACCTTGCTCTTGGGGAGACTCGAACTCACAACCTATCGGTTGGAAGTGGGGGTTGCTTACCATCAGAGCTCATGAGGTGAGTGTTTCCTAAAATATTATAAGGTAATAACCTATTTCCATCAACCAATGTGGGACTTTCAATAATGGCATTTGGTTTTTTGTATTAAAATTTGCAAAAGTTATGTGTAATACTGGTAGGAATTCATGTATTATTTTATACAAGATGGAACGTTAAATAAGAATTCACATATTAACACTACCCAGAGAAGAGCATCTAAATGGCAAAGTGCTCTTAAATTGGCATTTTGCTACATAAGTACCATCATATTATTCATTGTATAACAATCTGTGTGTTATTATAGATCACAAACAATCTCCACATTAATTTCACTGTGTAAACAATCTCTGTTATAATCTCTGCAACAACTAAACTGTAAACTAAATGACCTGTATATTCGTAGTAGCTTGTGGAAAAATATTTGTGTATCATTTAAAGTTAAACTTTTAAAAATGCATCATATCATATAGGTTATTGATATTGCTTTACAGAAGATGTTGCTAGTTTTCCTCGATATTTTGGTGAACTACTACTGTTTGCGGAATTAAAATACAAAAATTAAAGAACACAGAGATTTTTACGTGGAAAAACCTGGCTCAAAAGGTGAAAAAATCACAATCTACTACTAAGGCTGCAAAATTCACGGTTCCGAACCGGAACCGGACCGGAACCGCTGTTCCGGCGGCCCGGTTCCGGCGGCCCTGTTCCGGCGGTTCCCCGGAACCGTGACGGGGCGGTTCTACCCGTTGGAACCGCGGAACTGGAACCGGAACCGGACCGGTTCAAGCAGTGTTGTTAAAAGCGCTCGCTACAGCGCTTTTAGCGTGTAGCGAGGCGTAGCGAGAGCCTAACGCCACACAGCAGCCTGTGGCGATGCGATAGTGAATGGCGAGGGCAACATGCATCGTGGCGCGAGGCGAGGCGAGGCGCGAGGCGTAAAATAGCGGCGCTATTTTGAAATTACAAGTAATTAAAACACATCAGCATATCAGCTTTACAAAAACAAAACCACTCGACAAAATTAGGGTTTGCTGCAAAATCATCTTCATCTTCAGCTCTCTCTCGACCAGTCGACCAGCCAGGTATGTTTTCATCTTCTTTCTTCTTTCTTCTTTCTTCCTTCTTCTCTCTTTCTTCTTTCTTCTTTCTTCCTTCTTCTTCCAGTCATGGCTTCATGCTCTGTTTTTTTTTTCTGTTCCGACCACTCGAGCACAGTGCTCTGTTTTTTTTTTCTGTTCCGACCACTCGACCACAGTGCTCTGTTTTTTCAGTCGACCACTCGACCACAGTGCTCTGTTTTTTCAGTCAGACTGTGAAAAAAAAAAGCTGTCAGTCGGTCACAGATAAAACAAGAAAAATTAATCTGCAATTCTGCTAAGTTGCTTAAATTTTTTTGATTTATTGCTCTATTTTTCTTTAAAACAACGCTGAAAATTGAAATGGCATCATCCGATAATAGTAAACGAAGTGATATAGCTTGGAATTATGCTAAACAAGGCCCGTCAAGAACTGCAATTGAATGTTTGTTCTGTGGAAAAACATATAATGGTGGGATAACTCGTCACAAGCAACATTTGATCGGTGGATTTAAAAATGTAATACAATGTCCCTTTTGTCCGCCCGAGGTTAGGGAGGAAATAAAAGCTTTTGTTGAAAAGAAAAATTTAGTAAGAACTCAAATGAATTATGAAGCATGGGGGAATTCCGTGAATCTAATTGATGAAGATGATGATATGGATGAAGAAGGTGAAATGGGACCTCCCCCCTAAAAGGCACTCTCAATCTAGTGGGTCATCCACGGCACGTTCGTTGGCAAAAGGCCCTATCAATCTTTATTACTCGGCAAAACAACAAGAAAGGGGAAAATGTGAAGAAGATTCGGGTAAAGATGTCAAGAAGACTTTGAGGGATCGCGCCGTCAGTGCCTTTGCATCATGGATGTAGATGCAGGCCTTCCTTTCAACTGTGTCAACTACAAAACTTTTGATAAATTTATTGAGGCTGTAGGACAATATGGCCCGGGGATGAAGCCTCCTAGCTATCATGAAGTTAGAGTAACTCATCTTAAAAAGGAGGTGAAGAAGGTAGATCAAATTATTGAGGATCATAAAGTGGAATGGACCAAGTTTGGTTGTCCCATTATGATGGATAAGTGGACAGCACAGAATGGGAAAATGATTATAAATGTGTTGGTGAACTCACCAAGAGGGAGTGTTTTTCTTGAATCTCACGATGCTAGCAACTCTTCTACGGATGGAAGCAAAATGTACAACTTGTTTAGAAATGCTATTGATAAAATTGGAAAGGAAAATGTTGTACAAGTTGTTACAGATAATGCTAGTGAGAATGTTAGTGCGGGGAAGATGATGGAAGCTATCTATCCAAACATTTATTGGATTCCTGTGCTGCCCATTGTATCAACTTGATGTTTGGTGACATATTCAAGGAAAACCCATATGCTTCAGGTAACTTTAATATAATTATCGTTCAAGCCTTTAACTTTATTATACTTATATCCTTCCTAGCCTTTAGTATTAAACTATTAATTTAAAATTGCTATTGTTACTTTTACAGTTTTCGCTAAGGCCGTCAAGATATATGCTTACATCAGTCAGAGGACGTTGTTGTTGAATTTGATGAGAAAATTCACACAAGAAAGAAATTTGGTGAGACCGGCCAAGACTAGATTTGCAACGGCTTTTTTAACTTTGCATAGTTTTTACTTGCAAAAGGGAAATTTGAGAAAGCTAGTTCTTTCGAATGATTGGAAAGATAATAAATATGCAAAGGAAGCTGCGGGGAGAGAGGTTGCCAAAATTCTTATTGCTCTATCATTCTGGAATGATGTCGTTCGGGCTCTTAAAGTTGGTGGTCCTTTGATTCGGGTGCTCCGTATGGTGGATGGGGAGAAAAAACCACCAATGGGCTATCTTTATGAAGCTATGGATAGAGCGAAAGAGAGTATTGCATCATCATTTGATGGAGATGTTAGGAAATATGAGAAGGTTTTTGAGATAATTGATAGCAGGTGGGACAAGCAACTCCATCGACCTTTGCATGCAGCAGGCCATCTTCTAAACCCGGGATTATTTTACAAGAACACTAGTCAGGAAACTTTGGCTCCAGAGGTGTGGGTTGGATACCATGCATGTCTTGAGAAGTTGATCCCTAATTCAACGACGATAGATCAAATAGGGGAGGAGTTTGGTAAGTACGAACAAGCAGATGGCGTATTTGGTTTACCGGCTGCCATTAGAGCAAGAGACAAAAGGTCGCCAGGTAACTAACTTTAATATAGATTTCCTTATAACTTTAATTTAACTTATTTGATTTATAGTTATTAACTTTTAAAATATTTTACTATAGTTGAATGGTGGAAGCAATTTGGAAGTCAAACTCCAAACTTGCAAAAGTTTGTCATCAAAGTATTAAGTCTAACTTGTAGTGCATCTGGATGCGAGAGAAATTGGAGCGTATTTGAGCATGTAAGAAGTAGATTTGTTATATTAATATATATTCTATATTGTATTATTATTAGTACTTACTATTTAATCTAAATAACTTAATGCGCAGATTCACTCCAAGAAAAGGAATAGGCTTGAGCTATCGCGTCTCAACGATCTAGTGTATATTAAATACAATAGAACATTGAGGCGACGTTATGAAGCTCGCGATACAATTGATCCAATTTTGTTGGACAATATTGATGAGGCAAATGAATGGTTAACTGGAGCCCCCCAAAATCACGAAGATGAACAAGTGTATGAAGGAGATGATCTTGATTGGGGTACCGTTTCTATGGCTGTTGGAGTTGAGGAGAACATCTATGGACTTAGAGCGAGTTCTTCAAGTTCAACGTACAAGGGAAAGGGGGTAGCAACTTCAAGCCGGTCCACTACCCTAATTGATGAAGTGTCCGAGGACGAAGAAGATGACAACAAATATAATGCTATCAATTATGATATTGTAGAATTTGGAAATCTTGAAGAAGAATAAATGTTGCTTATTTTAGAGTTTAGACTATTAGTCTTTAATTTATGAATCTATTATGAGTTTATGACTATCTATTGAGTTTTTAATTTTTAAATTGATATATTTATTAACATATTATTGTTATTGAGTTTTTAGTTTTATATATATATATATATTATTTTTTTTTATAAATTGTCGCCTCACATCAAAAAGGCGAGCGCTTCACTGCGCCTCTCGCCTCACTGAAGCGAGCCCTCGTCGCTATTTGTCGCCGCGCGCTATCAAAAACACTGGGTTCAAGCGGTTCCAAACGATTCCAACCGGTTCCAAACGGTTCCAGTAACGGGCAGAATTAAATTTCTTTTTTTCCTTTTAATAATTTCCAAACGGCTCTTTTTCAAAATTAGCCATTTGGAATTTTAAAAAATAGCCATTTGGCCCCCAAACTTTAATTTAACCCTAAACTTTATATAATTACACAATTTCCCATTTCTCAACTATAAATACCCGCTCATTCTTTCATTTTTATTCACCAATTCATCAATATCTCTCAATCTCTCTCAATCTTTCTCAAGCTCTCTTTCAATCTTTCTAGTGCTAGTGCTTAATTTATTGTTGCAAATTCGTGAAACATTGTGAAGTTGTTGAATTGAAGTTTTCAAGTGTTCAATTTCAACGATTTTCAATTTTCAAGAAGTTGTTCGTCAATCCGGTAAACTCGTTTCAACTCTTACGTGCTAAGAATATTTTTGTGTGTTATATTTTGCTTAATTATAATTATTATGGCATTTTCGTTGAAAAATGTGTTCGGTAAAGGAAAATCTAAAACCGGTGAAAGTAGTCGCCAAAATACTACCCCTCCCCCGGCTCCCCGACCTAGAAAAGATAAGCAAGTTCAAAGTAGTAGCCAACCTATAAATCCAAATGAACCCGTCGGAATCCTTGATAGTGATCACCCTTGTTTTCAATTTAGCGATATTGATTTTCTACATGATGTAGCAGTTGGTGATAGAATAGACGATGATATTATGAATGCTCTTTATCCTAATGCACCTATCTTAGAGGGAAATGAGGATGATGAAACCCAAGCTCCAGTAGATTTAGATGATACACCTACTAATCCTGCTCATAACTTAGGTGATGAAACGGCACACCCACCCGTACAAACTCCCACTTTTAGTAGACAACCTCCTAAACGTATAGAAACATCATTAGTTTGGCAATTTTTTATTGAACTAAGAGAACAAAATAAGGCTAAGTGCAAATCTTGTGGGAAATTACTTGTTCATAGGTATACTGGAGATCGTAGCGGCACGGGTAGTTTAGTTAAGCATATAAGATTACACCCTAGCGATAAGGCTAGATTTTTGCAATTGAAAGCGCAACAAGAGGGGAGGACAAGTCCTGATACTTCAGTTAACCCAAGTACTGGTTCAAATCTAGTTCAACCAGGAATAAACACAGTCACCGGAGGTATATTATATTACGATCCAAATAAGGATCGTGAAGAATTAGCTAAAATGATTACTGTTATGTGTTTGCCTTATTCTTTTGCTTCTAATCCTGCATGGATTCATTATATTAGAAGAGTATTTAATCCTACGTATAAAGGTTGGCCTCGCGCCACAGTTAAGGCCGATATTTATAAATACAAGCATGTATATGAACAATACTTGCGCTATTTATTTACCCATATAACTAATCGTATGTCTATTACAACTGATATTGGTAGAAGTAATAATGATTGTGATTATCTAACCGTAACCAGTCATTGGATAGACGAAGACTGGACTATGCAAAAACGCATTATTGCATATAGGATAATTAATTCACGGCACACGGGTAGGTTTGCTAACACTGTTTCAGATGTATGCAGATATTTTTGTTTAGTGATAAAATAATGTCAATTTTCATGGATAACGCTTCTAGCAACACTAGTGCAATAGGTATGCTAACTAGAACACTTAATCCTGCTTTTACTAATATTTTCCATATTAGATGTATTTGTCACATTTATCATTTAATTGTTGGTGATGGTATGAGAATATTAACCATAGAAATTGAAAAGGTTAAAATGGTTCTTAATTGGCTATTTTATTCAAACCGTAGAAGTAGACTTAGAGAATATTTTAAAAGGTGTGACGAATATGGCCTTAGAGAAAGAACGGTTCCTAAACCTTGCCCAACTAGGTGGAACTACATGTACGAAAGTTTAGTAGTAGCGTACGAATATAGGAACCCAATTAACGCCACGTATAATTCTCGGGATTGTGGGAAGGAAGATAATGACATGCTAACTACAGTAGATTGGACTAACATTAAAATTCTTTTAGATTTTTTAGAACATTTTCATGTGGCTACAAATGCTTTATCTGGCCAATATTATCCAACTATTTCTAACTGTTTAGTTTATATTGCCGCACTTGCTAATTTGTTTGTTGATTTTAACGAGGGAGGGGAAATTTATGTAATTGCAATAACTGAAATGAAAAAGAAGTTTAAAAAATATTTTTTTCCAATCCCTCCTATATTTGGTGTGTCTGCTATGCTAAATCCTACTATGAAATTAGGAGGTCCTCACTTTTGGAATTCTACTATTTATCAAGCTTTAGATCTTTCAGAAGAATAAATGGCTACACTATCTGATGCGAAACCATCAATTAAAGTGAATGCTCAAACTGTTTATAATGCTTATAAACAGGCGTTAGAGCATGCTAGGCCTAATATTCCAACCCCTACTTCGTCTACATCACAGGCGTCTAAAAGAGCTGCTGGCTTAACAGATCTTAAATCGTGGACGGAGTTTAGGGGTACTCAAGGGGAAAATTTAGATGAAATTTCCCATCTAAATGAGCTTCAAGTTTATTTGTCGCAGGGACTAGAGAATGAGAATCCAGACGGCTCTTTCGACCTTTTGGATTGGTGGAAGACAAGGGAAAAGCATTTTCTCGTTCTTGCAAGGATGGCTCGTGATGTTCTGTCGATTCAAGCGTCAACTGTTGCATCGGAGAGCGCCTTTAGTCAAGCAAAACTACAAATAGGTGATCACAGACTGTCGATGTGGGACAGCTTGGAAAAATCAGTGCTTTTTCGAGATTGGATCCGCGCAGAAAGAAGGAACTTTGGGCTAGCTGAATCACAACCAGAAATAGATGAGTGTTATGAAGAAATGCTAGCAGAACTTGCTCAGGAAACATCTTCACCCGGAAGTGGTGATGAATAAGCTTCATTTCCACCACCACCAACACAACCACCTCCAAACCTTGAAGGTTTTATGAGATTTGTTAGAAATAATACATAAATTATGATGTAACTTGTACATTGGCATGTCTTCTTTTAGTTTTTTTTCCTTTTAATGGTGGTATTAGTACCTTGTTGTGCTCATTCCATTGGGGGAAGGAAGACTAAGAAAGATATGCCATTTTGGTCAATAAATATGCTCTTTATCATATCCTTGAATATCTTTTGTCTCAATGTTTTTTTGTCTTTACTTCTATATCAATCCTTGAATATTTATATAACATACAATATATAACATACAACACAATGTACTAATGACAACATTCTTTTATCAATATATACTACTTATATACAATTTATACTAATTACTAACTACAACACAATATACATGACTTATATACAATATATATAACTTAAATACAGTTTATACTACTTATATACAAAATATACACTACTTATACACAATATATACTAATTACCAAACACAATATATACTATAGTAATAACATAGTACACCATATAAAATATATTCTACAATATACTAATGACTACTATACAAGATATTGATTTAAAAAAAAAAAAAAAATTTCAGAACCGCCGGGAACTGCTAGAACCGCCGGAACCGGAACCGCCGGAACCGGAACCGCCAGAACCGGAACCGCCAGAACCGGAACCGCCAGAACCGGAATCGCCAGAACCGGAACCGCCAGACCCAAATAGACCCAGAACCGGAACCGGATACAGCCTTATCTAGTACTCAATAGGATTTTCCAAACATCCACTTGAATCAATGAGCCAAAACAGCATTTATAAAACTCTTGTAAACCTAAGGATTAACTCTAATCCCAGTGTGGCACACAACCTCAACTGTTGCGACACTTTCAAGTTAATTCTAACTTGAATACTCAAAGTACCTAATACAATTGCTTCTATGAAAGCTGGAAAGGTACATGTTTAAACCACCTACTACAATTGAACTAGAATAAGAATAAACACAATGAAACTGGTTCTTCTATCTCGTTCAAGTAGCTACAGGGAGTGCACACTTTAATCTTACATAAATTGCTTGCAAAATTGCCTTGCTCTTTTGCTTTCAATTTAGTTTTACTTTTGCGTACGTGCATCCCTGTAAAAGAGAACAAACTCAGTTTTTATTAGGTTAGTAATCAGAGTTTGATTGTGACTCAATTTCCGATTCTCCATTGAATTTGAGTCCTAAAACATTACAATCTCCATCGTTATCCGGATGCGTTCTCTTCTCATAAGGAGACTTTTTCTCCTTATCCAATATGCAATCTTTTCGATTAGTTCCGAAGATATTCAGAAGATATTGCTGCTTGATCCGTAAGACTTATCTTCTTCATGTGCATCTCATATGCATGAGTTGATAAACGTTGTGTTTCATAAGATGAACCTGGTCCTTCACTGAGTTCATTTCTCATTCTTCAAAACTTCAACTGAACTTGGACCAACAAATTTCCCCTTTTTGATGATGACAAACTCTGTGCTTTTACTGATCAGAGAACCTGTGGAACTCAGCTAATTATCAACACACTTTTACTTAAGAATTTTAACTCATCATTAAGGACCAGATTTAATCAGGTTATAAATATTACTTTTTTCAGAATGTAAAGTAAAGCACAATATCTCTTCCCCTTTTGGCATTATCGAAAAATTACATATAATGTGAATCCTTGATTGTAATAGTTACTCATGGCTACTTGGACAACTGCAGGTGAAAGCATGGTTTAGTGAAACAATAATCAAATTTGACAAAAAGTTAACTATTAAGAACAGAATCTTCACAATGAAGAAAGCAGATTGTCATTGATAGTAAATGCTTCTACAAACCAGTCCACAAAAAGAAAGAAAAATATCCAACCATGAGCAAAGAAAAACAAGCAAAGAAAAATCCCTAATCTGGGTCACTAGGGGGGGGGGGGGGAGGGTTGTTACTAGACTGGTTCAAGGACAGTGCTGGAGGACCTAAGGCTTAGAAAAACTAGAGGGTTGGGATTGGAGTAGATTGAGCATTGTTTGAAGCATCCCTTCTACTTTTCTTTTGCTAGCTATCTTTCAGGCTATTCCTCTTATTTTTCAGTTCAACAACTCGATCTGTAGCCTAGTAATCTCAGCATCCTTTATCCCGTATTCTTGAACTAAGGCCCTAACCTTGCTGTTCACAGGAGTCTTCGGAGATGAACCAGGTTCAACTAGGCTACACTGAGGAGATAGTCACAAGCCTCCAGGGTTTTGACATCAAAATGGTCCTTGGTGGAGGCCATCTCCTATTTCTTCAAGGGGACATTCAACTTTATCCAACACAGTCGTCAGTATGAACCCATAAGGAGTAGGATGAGCCTTGGAGCCATTTATGCCATGTCCAGCAGCTTGACAATGAAGGTAGGCCAGTTAATCTGCTTTCCTCTCACAAGGCTTTCCAGAAGAACCAAGTCCATGTAGTTAGCAGTATGCCTTCTCTACTGTCTAGGAAGCAGACACTCGTTCACAAATTCAAATAGCACCTTGTGCTCAGGCTTCATTTCACTCTTCTGCACAAATCTTGCCTCTGGCACATCTTCAGCTGACTGTGTGTCACAAAAGTTTTTGGCGATTTGGAGAGCACTAGGAAGATCATCTAAACAAGGCAACCTCAGCCTAGTGTAGTCATCATAGCCCTCACAGGTATGTCTAGAATTGTCCCCAATTTACGTGCATCAGATTGCACCTTCACTCCCCTAACCACACTGGTGACTATCCCATTTTTCACAGTGGCATTTGCCATGAACTCGATTAGCTTCTTTCTTGCTAGCCTTCCATCTAGTTGGAGAACCATGTCCTTTCAACCTTGTGCAGATAGGGCATCCACCAACCATAGAGATGGACATATGGCCTACACCAAAAAGAAAAAAAAAATCATTTCTTAAGGCCTCACTTTCTATGTTCATTTGTGTTGATCCCTGTAAGGCCTCACTTTCTATGTTCATTTGTGTTGATCCCTGTATCCCATTCCTGCTATGGCATTCAGTCCCTTCATATAGTCAAGTTCAAACCTGTATGAGGACAGACTTAATGAAAGTGAAACTAGATGGCATAAACCATCATTTGTATGATATGGATGCCTAGCACTCTTTTATAGCCTGTCAATGAAAAGAAGTAATAGGGTTGAGGGATGCTTTTATTGGTACTTGAAGTTGTGGTTGTTAACCAATAAGACTGATTAAAAATAAAAAGCCTTTAAGATTATGAAGTAAGGTATTCAAAATTGAGAAGCCAAAAATTTCATCGTGAACATAAAGTGATTCTCTATCTGAGAATCCAACAATATGAAATTAGCTTAAGTGTAGGTTCATAACTCAAAACAACTTCCAACTTCTAGCTTCTGTGTTTCTCCGCAGCATTCTTCTAATCATATTATCCATTTTGTGGAAAGAAAAAACGTACCGATGAC
Source organism: Nicotiana benthamiana (assembly GCA_034376525.1). Lineage (NCBI taxonomy): Eukaryota > Viridiplantae > Streptophyta > Magnoliopsida > Solanales > Solanaceae > Nicotiana > Nicotiana benthamiana. The sequence continues at coordinate 34,460,093 of CM067329.1, read as the reverse complement.
AGTGCGAAAAGAGCTTTTTGAGGGGTAATCTTGTCTTTTGGAAAGCTTTATCCAGGTATTATTATGCCACATTGGATGTGGGTAAATAACACCAAGATTTTTGAAATTTATACCGTTATTAGCTAATACCAATAACCAAACATTTGGTAAATTTAATCCGAAATTTTATACTAGACTGGAATCCTAATCCCGGTAACGAAACGGCACCTTAGTGTCGTCAAGTAACTTCTCCACTTGGTTTGTATGCCAATCAGTGAGTGAAGATATCTTTGTACTAATGTACGTGTTCCCTTCATAATTCATATAATTTTAGATGTGTCTTTTTTGGTGAAGTATAATCATAAATGTCACTGATGAAACATTTGCCAAAGTTTTGATATTACATCTGGAGAACTACATGTCAATTTACCTTTATCATCAGTTGATATTGCATGATCTGCTTATAAGCTGATGGTTTTGTTTCTTCTCTTTCATTCATTTAGGTTCAAAACCCAAAAGCAAACCTAAGAGGGAAAAAACTGAGGAAGAGAAGAAATTTCGCAGAAGAGCTAAATATTTTCTGGTCACTCAACTGGTTGCAGTTTTAGTTTTTCTCTCTCCTCGGAGGATCTGCTGATGCTGAAGTGGAGTTTGATGAAGATGATTATGAATGAGCAGTGCGCGTCTTGATTTTAATTTTTTGAGTTCAGTTAGGAGTAGTTTAGGCTCTTGATGCACGTTGAGCAACTTCCCTCTTATTATAGTCCGGAAAATTTTGAAATTCTGCTCGGTGTACAAATTGATGATTTGTGGAATCACCGGAATAAATCTGAGCATTTTCCTTTCATAAATCCTAGTGTGTCATGCCCTCTTAAGAAAAATGGGGCAAGGGACAAATCACAAATATAAGAGATGAAAATCACAGTTACTCTAAAAATTTTATGATGTGCTTTGATCTTTTTGGTACTTAAGGTTGATGGAGATTGGAAAATGGTTGAAGCATTCATGCTTTTGAGGTGGTTTCTTTAGTGGAGCTGTTAGATAGTATTTCCAATTTATGTGAACCTATTTGACTGGAAACGACGTTTCAGAAAAAATATTATTATTCAATTTGTAAAAACTCTTTATATTTTTTCAGTTAAAAGATTTTCTTCAAAAATTTATTTTTCGGGTTAGGGACCTTAGAATTCAATTCCGAGCATACGTTCAAGTTCCTTTTTTTCTATGGACCATCCGAGATCGTCAAATCACGTGTCCGGATCCGTTTATCCAAAATATTGAAAGAAGTCAATTTAAATTCAAATTTAAAGGCATAATTAGCATTTTTCTCAAATTTTCATGCAAGGGCTTTCTGCAAGCACGCTCGAACTGCGCATGCAAATCGAGAAGAAAGAAAATAAGGTCTTGAAGGCCCAGAACCCCGGATTGGGTTCTAAAATATGAGATGAACTTTTGGGTCATCACAAGTTCTTTTGAGAATATGTTATTTTAGATAGCTTTTGCTGTACCACACCCGGGTGTGGTCTAGTGTTCAAATATTGGAGAGCAATATGCAAATTTCAGTACAAACACATCAATACTAGGTCATTACTTCTCATCTCCTAGCTTTGGTGGGCAAAGATTATCATGTACTCCGGTTGATTCTGATTGCTTCATTCTCATTTGTAAATTAATGAATAATTTATATATATTCAATGAATTTTTTAAGATAAATACAAAGTTCTAATTAAATTTACTGGGTGTGACCGAATTTGCTCTCTGCATTCTAGCTCCTCCGCTGCTTGTAAGTTGCCGGCCCTCCTAAGTACTGCGCTTAGACATGGAGATTAAAAAGCTCGAACAATTCATTAGGGTATCCTGTTGACGCTAAGATCAAAGAATCTCTTCGGCTCAATTGAGCAGATTATAATACTTAAGAGTTAAAGGTATCATTGAAGGATTATACAAGAATCTCCAACTAGATTCCTTTTTGGAGGTTATTTATTCAAGTCCATATCCTTTTGTACATATCAAGATCCTCACTAGTTTTTGTGCGGGACCTTATATATATTGAACATTTCTCTATATATTTAATTGTGAATCTAATTATTATTATATATTAACTTAAATTTACTATAGGAACCCATAAACTTCAAATAATGTATCCATCTCTGATCTAAGATCCCTCTACATCAACTTATATTCACTCTTCCTAGGAATTTAGCACTGGTTTAACCAAAGTTAACTACAACGTGAATAATTATCTTTGAGATTTAAAGGCGATCTGATTAAAAGATGCCTAGTGTCACGACCCTAAACTCCCATCCGGTCGTGATGGCGTCTCTCGTGAAGACAAAGCCAGCCGACACTTTTCATTTTCTAATTTTTAACTGTTAAGCATTAAGAACGGTCTAAACATGATAAAATAAATCCGAAATAACATATGATAACATAAATACGCGGAAGAACACCTATACACAGCTCTAATCAGGGTGTCACAAGTCACGAGCATCTAACAACGCTGAATACTCAAATGTAACTACAGAGCTTAGTACTGAACTAAGGACATAAAGAAAAAGAGATAGGGAGGAGCTTCGGGCTGGGAACGCCAACAACTACCTAAAGAATCCTCGGATTCGCCTGAAGCTGGAATGATCAGCAATTGGGAGCTGGACAAGCTACACCTGAATCTGCATATAGAGTGCATGGAGTAAAGTGAGTACTCCAACTCAGTGAGTAACAAATGTAAATAATGATTGAAAGTAAGAAAACACGTAAAGCACAAGGCATTCTATAATGAAGCAGTAAAACCATTTAAAAGCAATAAACTAGTGAAAGGTTAAGTAAAATCCCTTTCCAACAAGTAGATAGGTAATTGACAAGCAGTTAAGGTAAAGTAAACAAATAGAAGTTTTCCCCTCGGCCACAGTATCAACAAATTCGCCCCTCGGGCAACATCTCAAAACAATACTAGCCCCTCAGGCTCAATCTCACATCACAATAGGTACCCGCGCTCACTGGGGGTGTGTAGACTCCTGGAGGGGCCCTTTACGACCCATGCGCAATAACAAGCAATCTTGTGGCATCAAAACTAGGCCCTAGGCCTCATATCAATCAAGCCACCTCGTGGCATACATATCTGCGGTCCTCGGCCTCAAATCAGTAGCAGTGTTTCCTCACAACATAGGTCATCGGCCTTACTCAGTCAAACAATATCACAAGCCCCTCGGGCAATAGTACAACTCTGTTTCTGAGCCCAAACATCATTTAAAATATTATTTAAGTCTTAAAACTGAGTAAACATGGCTGAGTATGAAAATAGTGGAAAATAGCATGACTGAGTTCAAGCATAAAGTCAAAACAATGAGAAAATACCAATAAAAAACCCCGAAGGGTTCAAATAGTAGGCACTAGGCCCAAATATGGTAATCAACCCAAATAAGGATGATAGCAAATAGTTTTCAACCAAATACGCGATAAAATCATCAATTGGGACAGGCCAAGTCACAATCCGTAATAGCGCACGACCCCACGCTCGTCATCAAGTGTGTGCCTCACCTCAAAATAGCACTCGATGTGCAATCCGGGGTTTCAAACTCTCAGAACATCATTTACAATTATTACCCACCTCGAACCGGTCAAATCTCTAACTCGCAACGCTATTGCCCCCGAATCGGCCTCCACTTGCGTTCGATCTATCTAAAATCAGAACGAGGACGTCAAAATATGCTAAGGGAACGAAGCCCAAGCGAAACCAATCAACATATGGCAAAAATCCCGAAATTACAAAAACCCGACCCCCTTGGCCCACGTCTCGAAATTCAATAATTTTTACACCAATAGATTTCTTATCTCCCCACGAGTTCATACATATAAAAAGTTTTCAAATCCAGTCCCAAAATGGTCCTTCAAATCCCCAATTAAAGGTCTAAATTTCCAAGCCCTTGTTTTTCACAGCTTAATTTCCATGATTTTCTAGGTGGAATTCACATAATAATCGAGTTTTAAGTCAACGAAACTTACCTCCAAGCGTTTCCCCTTGAATCCCTCTTCAATCCTCTTTAAAAAGCTCCAAAACGACCAACAATGGAAGAAATAAACCCAAAACTCACGGACAAGACGACCTTTTAAGCCTTCTGCCCAGGCATAATTTCCTTCTTCATGAACGCGGTCAACGCCTCGCGTTCACGAAGCAGAAAATTTCCGTTGAGCAAAACACTCCTTTGCGAATGCAATACCTCAGCCTCATAACCTACGCGAACGCGACCAAGCCCCTAGCAAATGCGATGCTTACTATCTTGGCCATTCGAGAACGTGGGACTCACCTTCACGAACGCGAAGACCAAAGCTGACGCCTCCCTTTCTGACCCTTCACATCCACTTGCGAACGCGAAGACCAAAATGCCTGCAACTGCTGGAACTAAAAATCTGCAACTTTCTTAACTTCAAAATTATTCGATTGACCACTCAAAACTCACCTGAGGCCCTTGGGACCTCAACTAAAGGGACCAACATATCCTAATACCGTATTCACACTTGTACCAATCTCCAAAACACGTCAAATAACACCAAACAAACCAAAACACATCGGATTCAAGCCAAACTTTCTAAAATCTTCCAAAATTTTCTTTTGATAAAAAACCCAACCATACCACGTTCAAATGACCCAAAAGTTTGCACACACATCCCAAATGACATAATAGAGCTACTGCAACTTTTGGAATTCCATTCCGACCCCTATATCAAAATCTCACCTAACAACCAAAAATTGCACAAAAATTCAATTTCGCCACTTCAAGCCTAAATCTACTCCGAACCTCCAAAACTCATTTCAATCACACTCCTAAGTCAGAAATCACCTCCCGAAGCTAACCGGACCATCAGAACTCATATCCGAGCTTTTTAACACATAAGTTAACATCCGGTTGACGTTTTCAACTTAAACTTCCTTAAAAGAGACTAAGTGTCTCAAACCTTCCCAAAATCATTCTGGATTCAATTCGACAACCTGATACCATAAAATATGGATAAAACGCATAAAAAAGCAGAAATGGGGAAAACGTAGCGATAACGCATAAGGGTCGTGATATCCTCCCCAATTTAAACAAACGTTCATCCTCGAATGGGTCAAGAAACATACCTGAAGTCTCGAACAGGTAAGGATAGCTGCTCTACATCTCCCGCTCGGTCCCCCAGGTAGCCTCCTCCACGGGCCGACCTCTCCACTACACTTTCACTGAAGCTATATTCTTTGATCTCAACTTTCAAACCCGACTATCCAAAATAGCTATTGGCTCCACATCATAAGTCAAGTCATCATCCAACTGAACCGTGCTGAAATCCAGAACATGAGATGAATCCCCAATATACTTCTGGAGCATAGAAACATGAAATACCGGATGCAGACTCGACAAGATGGGTGGCAAAGCAAGCTCATAAGCTACCTCACCGATCCTCCGAAGCACCTCAAAAGGCCTAATGAGCCGAGGACTCGATTTCCCTTTCTTCCCAAATCTCATAACACCCTTCATGGGTGAAATATTCAACAAAACCTTCTCGCCAACCATGTAGGACACATCTCTAACCTTCCTATCGGCATAACCCTTTGCCTCGACTGTGGTGTACGAAGAATCTCCTGAATCACCTTCACCTTTTAGAAGGCAACTTGCACCGAGTCTGTCCCCAATAGCCTAGCCTCACCGGACTCGAACCAACCAACTGGAGATCTATACCGCCTCCCATACAAAGCCTCATACAGAGCGATCTGAATACTCGACTGGTAATTGTTGTTATAAGAAAACTCTGCAAGCGGTAGGAACTGATCCCATGACCCTCCGAAATCAATGACGCAAGCACGCAACATGTCCTCTAATATATTAATAGTGCGCTCGGACTGCCTGTCCATTTGAGGATGAAAAGTTGTGCTCAACTCAACCTGAGTACCCAACTCTCGTTGCACAGACCTCCAAAACTGCGATGTAAACTGAGTGCCCCGATCTGAAATGATGGAAATTGGGACACTGTGCAAAAAATCTCCTGAACATAGATCACTATAGACCGCTCTAAAGAATAGGTAGCACACACAAAAATGAAGTGCACGGACTTGGTCAGCAGATCCATAATCATCCAAAATGGCATCGAACTTCCTCAAAGTTCGTAGAAGTCCAACAACAAAGTCCATACTGATCCTCTCCCACTTCCACTTTGGAATATCCACCTGCTGAAGCGAGTCATCCAGTCTCGGATACCCATATTTCACCGGCTGGCAATTGAGACACCGAGATACAAATTCCATAATATCTTTCTTTATTCTTCTCCACTAATAGTGCTGCCTTAAATCCCGATACATCTTCGCAGCACCCAGATGAATGGATTACCGCGAGCTATGGGCATTCTCAAGAATTAACTCCCGTAGCCCATCCATATTGCGCACGCAAATCCGGACCTGCATCCTCAATACCCTATCATCACCAGTGGTCACATATCTGGCATCATCATGCTGAACTCTATCATTGAGGACTAGAAAATCCGGATCATCATAATGGAGCTCTCTGATGTGATCATATAAGGAGGACCAAGAAACCACACAAGCCAATATTCGACTAGGCTCCGAAATATCCAGCCTCACAAACCGATTGGCCAAGGACTGAACATCAACTGCAAGAGGTCTCTCCCTAACCGGGAGATATGCCAAACTTCCCATACTCACTGCCTTTCTGCTCAAAGCATCAGCCACCACATTGGCCTTTCCTGGATAGTACAATATGGTGATATCATAATCCTTAAGCAACTCCAACCATCTCCACTGCCTCAAATTAAGATCCTTTTGCTTGAACAAATGCTGAAGATTGCGATGATCAGTGAACACCTCGCAAGATATGCCATATAAGTAATGCCTCCAAATCTTCAATGCGTGAACTATGACAACCAACTCCAAATCATGAACGGGATAGTTCTTCTTATGGGGATTAAACCGACGAGAAGCATAAGCAATAACTCTACCCTCCTGCATCAACACACAACCAATCCCAACTCTCAAAGCATCACAATACACGGTATATGAACTATAAGCTAATGGCAAAAATAACACTAGAGCTGTGGTCAAGGATGTCTTGAGCTTCTGAAAGCTCTCCTCCCACTTGTCCGACCATAAAAATGGAGTTTCCTTTTGAGTCAACTTGGTCAAGAGCGATGCGATAGATGAGAATCCCCGAACAAACCAGCGGTAATAGCTTGCCAAACCAAGAAATCTGTAAATCTCTGTGGCTGAGGAAGGTCTGGGCCAACTCTGAACCGCCTATATCTTCTTCAGATCAACCTGAGTACCCTCGCTGGACACCACGTGTCCCAAGAAACTGAATTGAGCCAAAACTCACACTTGGAGAATTTTGCATAAAGCTTCTCCTCCCTCAATCTCTGCCACACAACTCTCAAATGTTTTGCGTGCTCCTCCTAACTACGCGAATACACCAGAATATCATTAATGAAAATAATCACAAACGAATCAAGATAAGGCTGGAACATGGTGTCCATCAAATGCATGAACGATGCTGGGGCATTTGTCAGCCTAAAAGACATTACCAAGAATTCATAACCATATCGGGTCCTGAAAGTCGTCTTAAGAGTATCCGAGTCCCTGATCTTCAACTGGCGATAACCTGAACGGAGATCAATCTTGGCGAATGCCCAATATATGCATTTTTTCCTCAACCTATCTAAACCCAAATGGAGACATCATTTAAGGTCCAACGGGAACTTGCATAATATTTAAATTATGCACAATATATGCATTTTTTCATTTACAGGTACCCGGGCTAGCGAACAGCTATCTCAGCAGGAGCGATCCAGCTCCGGGTTTTCCTCAACCTATCTAAACCCAAACGTCTTTTCAAGCTCAACCATTGTGTCCGTCCTTGCGAACCTCCATCGACACATTCTTTCAATGGATCCCGAACTACATATGGACTGATTCCCCTAAAACCAGGGATATGGAGGCTGCTCAGAAACTAGAGCACGGTCGTAATTCTTTTAGAATTGCCGTTTTTGATCAATATTTGTCATCTTATCTTTACCCGACAACTCTTCCATCCTCCTCGGATAAAGAGGGGCAGCTGTTGATACTTAATTTTCCCAATGTATTTTTTATTTCCAAATACTTCTCAAATAACGTATATGTGCATATATGAGGACACCCATGAATTTTGGTATTTTAATGATTTTTAAACAACCTTATCGCCTATTTTTATATCACAAATATTATCAAATATTATTCCCAAAAATTATCTTTTGGTCAATAACTTATTTTACCCTCATATTTACATTAAAATATAATTAATATGTTTTTGCCATATTTTTACGAATTTATGTGGCATTTCTGTAGCTAAATTGTATATAATTGCAATTGTAGCCCATTTTGTAATTAATCGTATTTTGGGATTGTAAAATTATTTCTAATATTTTTAGGTTATTATTTATATATTATTAACTAGTTCAATATTTTTATTTTTTTAACAATTATTTTTACTATTTTTAATTAATTTAAAAGGGGAAAAGTGGCTATTTAAGAACTAGCCTACTTTTATTTCAGTTATAGCCTCAATCCACCCCCAATTTTAAACCCAATTCAATCCAACCATATTCTATTTGGATCGACCCATTAGCCCGACCCAGCATTGGTTCAATCTGAACTGTTGTCAAATGAGATCAACGGTCCAGATCAAATTACCTAAAATAAATCTTAGTCTACCCCCCACCCCCGACCCATCATTTCATCAGAGACTAGTCTCTATCTCACTCTTTCTCTAATGATTGCTATCCCTTCTCTCTAGAACCTTCTCGTTCTCTCCTTCTCCGACGAGCTTCATCGCCTCTCCGACCATGCTCCGTCCTCACTTCCCTCAACCTCTAGCCACTATGGGATCCTACATCGTTGCTTCTCCCGAGGTTTGAAGCCCCAGAAGATTCCACCATAAAGATGGTCATTGAAGCCTCGTCGGGGTCCGTTTCCAGCCTTTCTCCGATGGATTTTGGTCTGATGATGCTGAAAACTCCATTACCTTTGAGTTTCACAGCCAGGTTTCTCTTACCACTCTCACTTGGTTCTTATTAAACCCTAATCTTACCCAAGCCTCTCAAATCTTTGATTTTAACGATTTTAACTCATACTTTATATTTTGCACTATTTTTTACTCGATCTTTACTATTACTCCAGTTTTAGACGATTTTGTTCCCCTTTTAAAACTAGGGTTTCTGACCCCTTTTCTGAAATCATCTTACTTTCTGATTTTTGAGTATTATTCGTGACGCTTCTAAACATTTTCCTTAAGTCTGATAAAACCCTAGCCTTATATGTTTGTGTTTGTGTTATTTGCTGGTTCTTCTCTATGTCCCGTGTTCTTTGCTTCAATTTTGTTACTAGTGTTTCATTCTCCTAGTATGATATGTTCTCCGTTCAAAGTTTCTCTGCATGTTTGCATGACGATTATTTAATGATTCTTACAAGCCTCTTTTGAAATTGTAATACTTGCCATAAATTTGGATTCTGCGTGTTGTCCTTATAGTTTGGGGACTAATTTCAAATTTTCTTCCTCAATCCTCGGGATACTTTATATTAATATTTGTCTCCTAAATCCTCAATATCGTCCCTTATTTTCTGGGGATTATTGTTTAAAATTGGAGCATTATCCTGCCCTATATGTGTGCATGAGTATGTTAATTGATTTGCTCGACCAGTGTCCATAATTAAACTATCATGTACCTAGTCTCTATTGCATGCTTTATGCTATTCTGTTCCTTATGTGATCATACCTTGTGATTTCTTTCCTTTTATAATTGTTGCTTATTACCGTTTAACATTTATTCCTTAACTAAGGGGTAGTCCTTGTATTGATTTGATTATGATTGATGCTAGTTCCTTAATTAGGTGATTGCTACCTTTTTTGTCTACTCGTATTTAGTACTATAAGCACCCTCCCCCCATTGTCTTTGCAAGACACCAACACATTTCATATCACTTGACACACACATACACGAATACACTCAGTGTTCTGAACTCTCTCTCTCTCTCTCACACACACACACACACAAGTATCTTTGTGCTCTTTGTTTCTACAAAATTTCTTTCACTTTTCTTGTT